>OX122894.2:30835335-32177268 GCA_944738655.2 Andrena hattorfiana | reverse complement strand
TAGAGCGAATTTGGGCTGCAAACAAAAATTCCGTTGTAATCAGGAGGAATCCCCTACATATTTACAAAGTTTCAGAATTTTTTGAATTTCCAGGTTCGAGATGTTCCCATGTCAGCTCCTTACAAGACACTCCACCGTTTCCAGTTAAAACGAACACACTGTATATTATTTCAACTATCATGCTGTTAAAAACGTATCGAAATTAACCATATTCAAAATTAATTTCCATTTTGAATATTATTCGAAAGCGGTTACAAATTTTTTACATTTTGTATAAAATCCGTAATGAAGTGTTCATCGCCACGTCTAATGATCATATTTGCTGTGCACAATAGCGAATTACCAAATCGAAAGGAAAATCGGTTAAATCGAAGAATCAACACGAATCTCAGTCCAATATCAAACAGTACCCCTAGCGACGAATCGGTGAAACTGATCTGTTACCCAATCCTATTTCTCACCGCTCGAACGCTGCACGATGAACTCGGAAGTCAACATTAACTCGTCCGATATTCACAATATAATGCGAGGATCCTAATATCAAACATTGCTCGGTACACCAAATTCAAGGGTCTACAAACGTGTTCGATGGGCTCGCGGGTATACTCGTCCGAGAGAGTCCCCGAATAACAATCACCGGAGATCCTCTGGAGATTGTTAACGGGGAAATGCCAGAGAGATTCATGGACCCGACGAATGCGTCGTAGAGGCAAAGATCCGTTTCTATTTAGAGGCCCCCATTATGTTTCCAAAGTAAACAGAACCTCGCGAGTCTTGCAGCTATGTAAACACGAGGTCCTGTTGGAGCAGCCCGGACGTGGACGATCCATCGATCCGAGATTCATCGGGTAGACCCCGTAAAAAAGAGAGGGCGGGGGGAGAATTTTGAAAGGGACGAATGGGAAACGCCGAAACCTGGTCGTGGGCGAGAGTGATGGTACATTGAAGGTCGTAGAACCGTGAATCTGCCTCTGGGGCACGGACCCATTCTTAAAGGATTATCGTTATAAATTATACATTTCCCTTCCTCTCGCCTGGTGTCCTTCCGCGTCCTACTGGATGACCGGTAGCGGCTTAGAGGAGATTTCTATCGTTGGATTAACGCGGACCGTGTCATCGCGGTATCCTGTCTATTCGATTTCATCCTCCGTCCCCCGTCGAAGAAAGGAGGCTCGTGATCGACCCTTTCCGACCTTGCGTTTTTTTTCCTCCACCGGTATTCCATTTTTCTCCACGATCTCTGGCCATTCGAGGGAAGATCGCGCGCTTCGAGTATGAAATACGATCTGCTGGCCGGCTGTTACGAATTTTTTTGGTTGGACTCTTTTTTTCTGTTTCGGCATCAAGGTCGCTCCTCAGTGACACTTGGACGGTACTGAGATGGGCGCATTTGATAGTTAGTTTTGGTTTCGTTTTTAATATTTTACCGGGGGACAGTCTAAGGTGGTGCTTAAAATCCAAACCTAACGTTTTGTTCTTTATGCTGAAAAACGGGACTGGTTAAAATTTTATTACATTTCATAATGTTTTAGAGGTTGCTACCCGCTTATTAATATTTTAAATGACGTTGTATTTTTTACTGAAGACGAATTCATACACCAGTCCTTAAGCCTTCATAGTCCCACTGGGTCCAATAGACCCGTTTTTTTAACTTTGCAGCTTGATACCGGTAAGTTCCTGGCTTTCCATTCCGATTTTTTTAGTACATGTTGTCATTTCATTTCTTACTAAAACGCAACTATTCAATATTCTACAATGTTCAAAGTATGTATTATAATTTTTGGGTCCCGATTGGACTGATACAGTTCGTACGAACCATACGGTAACTGTTTAAAAATCGGCCGCGTCCATTGGACCCAGTGTGACCACCGTAGAATTTTACAGAAGTATGACCACGAGAGGTTAAAGAAATCTGAAAGTCGGATTGCCTGGCGTCATTATAATTATTAAAAATTCCCCCTCCAGAATAGGTAGGTACATGGCAAGCCGCGTTGCCAGCTCTGGCTAGAAAATATTGCTACTAAACTTATATAATCATGAATTTCCTACTTTTAAATGCTGTTTGTTCAAAAATTTACTTTATGATAATATTCCAATTTTAAGTACTTACATGTGTTTAAACAATTTAATCTGTCGAAAAAAATTTGTATTTTTATTGTTAAAAAACACGAAATTCAATGTCTGGTAGCAACACCTAATATGTAACTGAAAAAATAAAATAAATACTACATTACTTACTCATAAGGATGAACACATTGACAGAGTGCTCTTGAAAAAATACAAAAAAATTTTTCGTTACTTTCAGATAGTAACAATTTTAAACCATAATAAGTCCAGAATACTATTGATTGACTGAGAATCTAGCCGCCGGTCAGGGGTTAAAAGATAGAACTTTTGGCAAATGTAGTGTGGCCAGTCAACGTGTTAAGGAATACCTAATAGTTCGTAACTTTTAATGGGCAATATTTCTGACTCATTTATTATTTTACCACTTACAGTGATGTTATTACTCTTATTATCATAACCTTGAAATATGTAAATTTTTACTTATGATTAACCCTTCGTTGACACATCGCTTTTTTCGAGCAACTTTGACGTACCTGGGTGGCTCACTCCCAGAATAATTTTTGAACGACTGCCATTCTCATCCAAAGAATCCAATCGTTATGAAAAAAATTATGGGTCAATTTCAAAGTCTCTAAAATGTATTCCAATAGTTTTTTTTTTATTGATATTTTATCACAGTTTTTGTGGAAAAATTCTGGATCACCACATCTCGAGAAAAAACGTAGAAAATCTTAAAAAATTTGTAACTTTTACAAATTTCAATATTAGAACCTAAACATTTACAGAGTTGTTGTTCAGATATCACGTTTTGAGAAAAAAGATAGTTTATAACTCGGCTCTGGAGAAAAGGTACTTATTTTGCATGTAGAAGGTACAGAGCGTCAAAATCAGCTTATGGGTGGCACACACCCAGAGTGGCAGCGAAGGGTTAAACCGGGAATAGTCACATTTGGAAGTACTAGTGTCACGTCCCGGATGGAGGTCTTTAGGACGATGGCATAGTGGGGTTATATGGGAAGAAGGGGATTCAGGCGCGAATGCCAGATTCGTGGCACTGAGGGTTGGAGGAAATACAGGCGCGAATGCCAAATTCGTGGCACTGCGGGTGAATAGGAATACAGGCGTGAATGCCAGGTTCGTGGCACTGCGGGTGAATAGGAATACAGGCGCGAATGCCAGATTCGTGGCACTGCGGGTGAGTAGGAATTCAGGCGCGAATACCAGATTCGTGGCACTGCGGGTGAGTAGGAATACAGGCGCGAATGCCAGATTCGTGGTACTGCGGGTGAGTAGGAATACAGGCGCGAATGCCAGATTCCTGGCACTGCAGTGAGTAGGGATTCAGGCGCGAATGCCAGATTCGTAGCACTGAACGACCAAGGATGGTTTAAACAGTAATCGCGCCGGTGGAGACACCCGTTAGAGCACTTTTGTTTTGTTTAGGCTTGGTAATTGGATTCACCGTTGCATTATTGTAAAAAAGCCACACGTAATACTTCCGCGAAATATGTCTAGCCATATGGTCGTACACGGCCCATGCGAAAGTACGTCTTGTAAACACTGTAAGAACTCTCACGTTCGCGAACCGAAATCAGCTGTTGCAGTAGGCTGTTTTGTTTTGGAGTCTTCGTAACCGAAGGATAGACACAATAATTCGAAGCGTGATTTAAAGAAAAGCTGTTTCGATTTTGCAGCACGAGAATATGCCATGCACTGTTAATGCGATAGCGGTTAGATTTTATAATAATGCGTTGGACGTTAAGCATTAGCACATAAACATTTATATAAATGGTAATAAATAGCAATATATGTGTATGAACATGAAATACATGTGTATAAGCCAAAGATAATAGTATGAAAAGTAATTGGAATTTGCTACGCTAACAATACAAGTCAATGTGCGTTAGCGAAATGATAATAAGAATCAATAACCGTTAGTTAAGATAACGATATGAATCCTTTAGCGAAATAATAATATGAATCAATTAGCGTTAACAATATAAAATGATATAAAGCAATGATCGTTAGCAATGATAATAATATGAAAAGCAATAAGCGTTAACATATATATATATGGAGATGATATGCCGTATAACAATAATTAGTCGTAATTGCTTACGGTAGTTGCCGTAGATGGATTATTCGTCATTCACTGAATTTAGTTTAAAAGTGTAAACGTTTTTTCTTCGCGGGAGTATTTCCGTAGAAGTATTTCCTAGAAGAGAGCTCCGGTCTCTCGGGCCCTTGTATTTATATGATTTACAGGAATGTCAGGTATGAGGGGTATGTGCGGTATGCACCATGACTCATGTTCGAAATATGCATCTATAATTAGAACGTGTTGATGACTCATGCGCGAAATATGTGTTACAATAGAACTTCCGGGGTTTTTATTTGGGCTTCTGAAAAGGGAACACTCAACCCATCTGATGGATTTTGGGTGTTTTGACTGGAAAGGGATGAGGGTGGCTTTGATTTGGAGGGTCGTAGAGTGGTCTCAAATTAAGAGGGTTTTTTGGGACGAGGGACTTGTTTAAAATTAGATATGAGGGAGGAGGTCATGCCTCGTAGGGCGAAGAGGAGGGGGAAGGAGTTTTCGTAGTTGACCATCTTGAGATGGGGACCGCTAAGGTACATCGTCAAAATGATCAGTGATTGGGGAAAAGGAGTAATACTTGAGTTTGAGGGATTTTGGTGGAGTTGTGGAGTAATTTATGAGGGAGACTTGGAATAATACCGCGCGAAAAATAGTGGGACATCAC
This sequence comes from Andrena hattorfiana, assembly GCA_944738655.2. Taxonomy (NCBI): domain Eukaryota; kingdom Metazoa; phylum Arthropoda; class Insecta; order Hymenoptera; family Andrenidae; genus Andrena; species Andrena hattorfiana. The sequence continues at coordinate 32,172,439 of OX122894.2, read as the reverse complement.
ACTAGTGTTATTTATTTAAGAAAGTAACAAAGTTGTAGGCTCATTCGCCAACGTCCTGAGTTCTTCGGGGTATTGTACGCGTTGCGGCGCGAGGCAACACTTTCTGTTCAGCAGAGCCTCGATAACGACCTGATAATTTCACTATCGCGCGATTAAGGAGAAACCTAATAAAAACCTGAACCGGTCCGCGATAACAGTTGGGGAACAGTATTATTTTCATTATTCCACTGCTGACCACCCTCGCGTCTCTTCAATCCCTACCAATAAATTCTCCTACAAAGTGGCATTTTTAATTTAAACTATATCTATTACATACTTAAGAAAAAATGGTATTTTACATTCTACGAAGCTAAACTTGGATCCTTCTCATCCATTTTACTCATACATTGCAATAAGAAGCAAAGACTAATCTTTTTCTTCGTAGTACCCATACGATTCTTCCCGCCACTGTTTACGATGCAAAGGGCATAACTGAAGATGTCGGGCCCACAGAACGCCCGACACATCCCCTCGTTCGATGCTCCCGTTGACTTCGCCACTTTCAAGGGTTGCCACCCAGTTGCTCCTTCGTTCTAGCTTTCGCGATAACAATTATTTTGGAACGGTCGCATTCACGCTTTCATGGGCGCAACATTTCAGATAGGTCCATCAAGCTACAATGACTTTTTGCAAGAGGAAGGCTGGATCGCCGGCCAGTTTCGCTTCCCATTCCTCCTGAATCTCTTTTTCCTCGTCTTCGTGCACAATATGGAAGAAGCTGGCAGACACTGTTTGATGGGTTTTTCTGGGCACTCGATCCTTTTCTCGGGCAGGAAAGGACCTGTGGGCGGAGCGGTCTGCCAAGAAAAGACCTCGTTCGGCTCCAGCGAGGACCCCGGAGCTTTCTGACCAGCAGGATAAGGGACCTTCAAAGGGCCTGAAATCGAACACGTGCAAGGGTGACTCAGAAAGCCGGGGGGGCGAACGGAAGGGCGGCGGGGGGGGGGCATGATATAGTACAGGAGGGAAGCGTGGAGACCCAGTACGTGGGCCCTTCGAAGATTTCTACGCGAGATAGCGATGCCCTCACAGGGCTGCACTCTCGCATTTTCGACGAGACAAGTTCTCGAAATATTTTCCTTCTGACGACTCTCATCACCCTTGGAACTTTGAGGTGCTTGTTTTAAGACGAGCTTTGGGGTTGCTTCAAGGGTGGTTTTATTGTCCATTGGTGAGAAACAATGGCGACTTTAGAATCCGTTTCTTATTTAATATGAATTTTCACGGTTCTGTGTAGAAATGATTCAAAACAGATGATAAAAATTAAAGATTCAAATTGGGGATTCATCATTTTGTGGATTCTGTTGTAAAAATAGTTTGGGGGATGCAACTTTACTGTATATCGAAAACAACATGTTACCTTGCATTGAGTTTTTATTTAAATTAAATGGTTCGAAATAAGAAATAATTTAGAGGGAATCATGCTGCTTATGCAAATAAGGCAACGTACAGATATCGGAAGATAATGTTTAACAAGAATTTTATTATTCCAGGTAATAAAAAGAAAATTAATTGAATTTGGTACGTCGATTACAAATGTCTATAAAAGCTCGACGAAAACGTTTTTCTTCAAGAAATATTATTCTAATAGGTATACCCCAGTTTATTTATTATTTTCAGTTTTGCAGCCATAAAATGGACTTGGTTTACATATTAAAGTTTTTGTCACACTCTTCATTACACACTTTCACTCACCCTCATTCACCTATGCACTAATTTACATTAAACTCTACATATCCCCTTGCAATACCCTACTCATACTTTCCGATTTTCCTTCATACTCCTACCTGCCACAGCAACTGGTCAGTCTCTCTCTCTCTCTCTCTCTCTCTCTCTCTCTCTCTCTCTCTCTCTCTCTCTCTCTCTCTCTCTCCCATTCCTTGCTTTCCACCTCCACCCTAAAATGTTCTAACCGATATTATTTCTTTACATATCTTAAACCTACATTTTTTATCTTCATTTTATGTTAACTCTATTCTATACCTGTTTCCCCATTTTTTGGGACTATCTTCCTCTCCCACCCTCTCTCCTAATATATCGCAGTATCGATCTGATGTATTTCGTTTCATACAGCGTATTAATTCTTCCACAAACAAGTATTCGAATAATGATTTCCCTTTTTTCCTCTCTTTTTTTGAACGCAGTTCACTGCTGTACAATATTAAACGCCCATTAACGTTTTATAATGCACGATTATTCGAAAACCGATTTTCTTGGGGATATCCTCGATAATGGAACAGCGTTGCCTGCAAGGCGAATTAAACGAACCGCCCGCGTGCTTTTCCTTGAAGCGGAAATTCCGTTGCCTCCTCCAGCGATGGAAGAAACTCGATGGGTAAACAGCGGAAACAAAATTACGCAGGCTTCGGTGACGTTGAAACTATTGTGCAAACTGAAATGCTTATTCGTAGCGGGCAGAAAAAGACCTGCTCGAGCGATCTTGAGACGGAAGTCGGCGATCAAGTCTTTTCAACCTTGTAATCTGTGCACGTTAACAAAATTCGTAATGTTCCAGGGAATTTTGGGAATAAATATTAGTAGAAATCTTCTAAAACTCGCGCATCGTTTGAATAAAAAGTATCTAATATCTTGAGAACAATTGAACAATTTTTAATTACTTTTTACTAAGTAGGATAGTAGCGAAGGCAGAACGAAAAAAAAGTTGCTTACGCATCTAGGGCTTATTTAACAAAATGAGGCAACATTATTATGAAGACTACGATCTGTATGATAACTGACAAGGGATGATCCCGAACCTGGAAATTTAAAAAGTTCTGAAACTTTGAGAATGTGTAGGGGATTTCCTGATCACAACGCAATTTTGGTTTGCTGCTCAAATTCACTCTGAGGGGGTGAAATTACCCATAATTTGAATATTTTATTTTATAACTCGCAATCTGTAAGAGATAGAAATAAAGTTTCAAGTCTAAAGTCACTTCTTTTAATTATACCCCATAAACATGACTCATGTATAAAAGAAGCTAATTCCCTTTAATTCACGAAAAAAGTTCTCACGCAAAGATTGTGAAATCAACATTGCTAATTCCAATTGTATTCTCGTTCTCCGCTCGAACACTGATTCCTCTGTCACTTTTTATACTTGACATTCCTTCATTGGCCACAAATCAATTCAGTGCTCAGATTTTCAGCTTCGGTTTTAAGGAATTAGCGGGCGAGAGGCCTGTAGTTGACACAAAAACTTTTATAAGAGGGACCTCTTCTGTTAAAACTGACATCTTCTGTTAAAACTTTTCGCATCCAATTGGCGAAAATTCGCACCCAGTGCGCACCAGTGCGACCGTCCGAATACGCTGTAAGAGAGTTGCGGAGAATATGAAACATTTTGTTTTAAGTCGACTTCATATTTTTTTTCTTATACAACGCCCGCTAATTCCTTAAAACCGAAGCTGAAAATCTGAGCACTGAATTGATTTGTGGCCAATGAAGGAATGTCAAGTATAAAAAGTGACAGAGGATTGGAATTAGCAAAGTTGATTTCACAATCTTTGCGTGAGAACTTTTTTCGTGAATTAAAGGGAATTAGCTTCTTTCATACATGTTTATGGGGGTGGGGAGTGATTTCATCACTTTTTTCATAATTTATTATAAATTACTAAGTGCCCTATTTCATAACGGTCTTCATCCTCAAAGCGGTTCATATTCATGCAAGATACGTGATGGTACATCAGCATAGAAATGTATTGACAACGACAAAATTAATCAATCGAAATTGCCCAAAAACGCTAAAAATGTGCATATTCTTTTTTTGTAACGTCAAAAATGAAAATAAATCGTATTTTTTAAACGAATTTATTCAGCTTCGATTCCTCTGTTTGCTTCTGGTACGTCTGCTACATATCTGAAAACTCAAATTTAAACCAATTCCACCAATCCAATTCTATTGAAACTTTGGAGATGTGCGTAGTTCGGATGACAATACGATATTTTAAAAACCAAATTACCCCGAGGGGGTGAAAATTGTACCCAATCAGCAATAACCAATAAATATAACCCATAACCACAAATCCAAACGACTTGAAATCAGTCACTGCGTTCAGGTAGCTAGTCGCATCACGAGTTCCGTAAATACACAATTTATATCGAGAAATGATTCGTTAATGTACCACCGATCACGTTCCGCCGCTATCGCGCGAGATCTTCTTTACCATCGTGACATTTCAAAAATGTTAACAACTAACACTTGGCAGGTTATGGCGACTCCTACTGGCGTCAAGTGGAGGAGGAAAACGTGACGTCACGAAAACTCTTAATCCTAAAAGTATCATTTTGAAAACTATTAATTCAGAATAATTCTTTTATCTTTTAGACAAACAGCTTGATACATTAAGTAAAACGACAAATGGGTTCGAAAAAAAATTATTCGCTTAATCATGTTAAAACACCGGGACTATGTCATAAAATAAGATAATAAGGCCAAAATAGCTGCGGGGACCTGTCAATTTCGCTATCATTCGTGTATAGAGACATGGTCGCTCAGTGTGCCTATGGGAAGAGGGGGAAGGGGAATTAGCTTCCAGACGCGACCGCGTCTGTTGATCTATGAAATGGTAAAGGTTTATCAATTGTTTAAACCATTAGAAACAGTTCCAAGCAAAATATTAATAATTTATTTTAAAACTTGGTTGAATTGGTGGTTTAAATAATTATGAAGCAGCCTAATCCATTTTTTTTTTCATATAAAGTCAACCTTCGTTGTGATGACGAGCAATGTTCTTCTAACATTTATTAGGAAGTGGTACGCAACACCTAGAAAAAATAAGATAATTTATACAAAAAAAAAAAGAATTTTTTTAATTTATTTCTTTGATACCTTGACCATGTGAATATTTCGAGGAATGGATTTCTTTCGAAGATATTATCGCGATACGAAAATAGTGAACACAGGGTGAAGGAATCTTTCCATAGCTACACACGAGGGGCCTCTTTCTGGGATCCCTGATAATAACACGGGAGATTCCTATCCAGGAGAAATTTTTTCCTGCGAGATAAAAGGAACAGTGTCACCGAATTTTTTGTGAAATAGTCATTAGGCTGTTTCGATATACGTGTCTTCCTCGATGGACCGTGTCCTGTTTCGTGTTCTCCTTGGGGTTTATAGCGTCGACGTAGCACTTGTTACACCGTTGGATGCACGTGTTCTAATGGGTTGCTAGATCCTGTTCTGGCTAGATCCCGAAAAAAAGACAAAAGTTTATTTCTCTAGGCGAGGGTTAGATTTGAAGATGGGATCAATCATTATGAGTCCCAATAGCCCAGGGCCGCACTTGATATTTTCAGGATCAGGTTTGATAACAGCATCACACCTTTTATATGGTAAATATTATGTAAATTTTATACTATATCTCTTTTTTTAATTTGTAAATTTTTATAATTATTTGTGTGATAAATTCTTAATCATCTTACAAGGGAAGGACCCCAAGTGGTCGGCTTGGATTAACGAGCTTTTGTAAGATGATAGCATGCAAGTCCCTGATGATATATATGGAATAATAGTCGTAGTTACTTGGCGGTTTTAAAGATATTAACAAATAAAGTTATGTAACTCTTTACATACTATGGATATAAACCTTATTACAGAATCTGCGGCGGCAAAGTGGGTTGGTGCGTGGATTGCGAATCTGACAGTGCTGCGATCGAGATTCTCCCGTTAGACGAATTTTTTTTTGCATTTTTATGGTGCTAACATCGTGCACGATGCAGGGTGATAATTATCATACAGGTAGGAAAAGTATAAAACAGCCCGATATCATGAATACATAATAAAAGCTTGTTTCGTGCTTGAAATTAACTTAACGTTATACGGCTAGCTATGCTAGAGTTATAGCGTTTGAAAAAATGTAAGTTTTTTCCTTAGACAAATTTTTCATATTATTCTTTATATCGACGAAAAAAGTATTATAAATAGAAACTGAAATCAAAATTTTAGGTCCAGCACCAGCGTAAATTATTTAACTTTAAGCAAATTTTCTTCTTTTCGCAATCAGATGACTGTGACGGGTGATACACCTCACACCAACATCGTCGAATAGATTCCACAATAATTAATAAATAATAAGAAGTATCGACATAAAAAAATATTTTCTGCAAGTTTAAAGATGCTTCCTTATATCCCAATGGAGTTTAATGCAATATTAACAATAGCTTTTTAAAAAAAAAATCATAAATTTCGGGGACTGTTACACAAGAATCCCCCCTTAAGTCAAACTATATTTTCTGTTAAAAATTTCATGTCATTATGATCTTCATTAATTTTGAATTATAAGTCTTAAGAGCTACTATCAGCCAATATTACTTACCAGTTATTATGATTATTATAATTTCATTGTGTTGTCCTGAATGAAATCATATAACGTTGTAGAAATATTTTAAGTGATAACCTGCATTTGTTATGTTATATAAAATAACAGTGAATACATTGAATATGAAAATGATACATTCAACATACAGGATGGGTGAGGACTGATGAAATGAATCCTCGTCCAGAAATAAATAAAATTTATAGAATAATTTTAAATTAAATGAGTACGCGTGCACTTGCCTAAAAATTAATTCCACCGTCTCATTGATATTCTCGAAAAAAATCTTATTCGAAGAAACTTAGCCTACAATTTCGACTTATTTCCACACGAGGATTTATCGGTGGCTTATTAGTCAAACAGACCAAGTCCCCTTTTTCAAAAATTTCTTTCAATTATTACGTGATTTATCGTAATAGATTGAACATTAAATCTGCATTTACTGGAAATTAAGAAATATGGACTTTTGTCAACAAGAATTTCCTTGAAACTGGGTCTCATATAAAAATCTCAAATTCAACATTCTGTATTTATTTCGATTATACCACCGTATATAAAACCCCAAAATAAAATAAACTACAAAACCAATACCACATACCTACGCTGAGTAAATGAAACCATCAGAACCTGTGTTTCCTTATTCGCGTTTCACAAAAGTATCCAAGTCCCTGCAAGCTGCCTGGTCAAGCACACCAGAGCTCTAAACGAGAAAGTCACGATAAATAACGTTTAACCCATCTAAGAGAGGCTGCGGGGTAGTCGCCAGTTAGCAACAATGTGAGAAGCAGCGAGTGACCTGTCGTCACGGAATATTAGGGCGATATTCGTGGATTTTGAAAAGAGAGGGTGGGTGCGACAAAGGTGGTGCGCCGCCTCGGCTAAACGCCAGTTTGCTGCTGCTTGGAGGATTGAGAAGCGCAGAAAAGAAGCGAGAAGAAGACGAGGTAGCGAAAGAAAAGAACGCGAGCGTATATAGAGGCAGGAAGAAAGGGAAGGGAACGAAGCTCGAAATCGACGTATCGGCCGATTTCAAAGGGAGAAACGGCCGACGAAACGACTGGTCTAACACGCCGGAACGGGTGGTCCCATTCGTGGAGAGTCGCGCCACCGAGGTTTCCCTTTCTCCCTCTTTTGAATGCTCCCCGGTTGAAGATCTGTCTCGACGTGCTGCACACCCGATCCCGCGGAAATCGGCGTGACGCGATCGTCTGTTCGACGTTGCCGATTTCTTTCCAGCGGCGTTTTATTCGTTCTCGTTCACGAACCGACACCTTGATTCCGCTACAAAGGCCTCCGCGGAGATAAATCCCTCGAGCAAGGTCCTCGAAGCCGTAGCGAATCAGGCGACGCAGCGCAGCTGGCTTGTGGCTCTTTCGTCCGATTCGCCGCGGAAAACAGCCGCGAAAATTCTGCGGCGACACCGTGTCTAGTTCCCGTAGAGAATTGTTTCGATCTAGAATCGAGCCCCGAGTAATTTTCTTATTCGATCTCTAGTGCACGCTCGTTCGGAGCCGATCGACAAGTACCGAGGCGAATCAGAACGGTGCAGGGCCTCATCGCGCCTTGTTAGATCGTCACGGGTCCTTGTTCATCGGGGTGTCGGGAGACCTGGATGTTTGCAGTCGGATCTTGAGGATTCTATACGTTTATCTGCCGCTTCGAGATTTCTAGACTTGACGCTTTTTTTGCTTGACAATTTTTGCTGACAGGAATCTAACGTTGGAGATGAATTTGTGTCACAAGAGGACCTTCAGGTTTGGGTAATCTTAGAAAGTTAGTGTACGTGAAGGTCTTCACTCGGACATTAATTTCCTCAAGCAGTAAGACGCGCTTTTCAACCAAATTCGAAAACATCGACTTCGAAAAATTCTAATTTCCCTTAAGGGGACTAAGGCAGTCGAAAAATCGATTCTTTTTGTTGCATTTTCCAAAAGTACTAACTTTTCTGATTAAAGTGCCGCTTCGTTTATATTAAAATTCGTCAAATTGTAGATTTGGCAGCTAAAAAGGTGAAGCGACAACCTATAGCGTTGTCTTTGCCCAGAAACTTTAAACTCTTTTTCTCGAATCTTTTTTTTCTCTTGGTTTTCAGCTAGGTAGGTAGTTGCGAATGAACGGAGGTTCAAATCGACTTGAAAAAATTACAGGATGTATAAAACATGTGCCATTTCGCGTCAAACCTCCGATATGGTCCGTAAAAATTCAAGATTTTCATCAAAAGTTAAAAAGTCGCGGATTTTTAGGAGCGCACAAACACGACCTAAAAATCCGCGACTTCTTAATTTTTTTTAAGAAAATCTCGAATTTTTACGGACCATATCAGAGATTTGGCGCGAAATGGCACATGTTTTACACATCCTGTAATTTTTTCAAGTCGATCTGAACAATCAAGAGAAAAAAACAGTCCAGACAACGCGTTTCAAGTTTCTGTGCAAAGACAACGCTATAGGATGCCGCTTCACCTTTTTAGCTGCCAAATCTACAATTTTGTGAATTTTAATATAAACCAAGCGGAATTTTATTCAGAAAAGATAGTACTTTCGGAAAATGCAATAAAAATCAATTTTTAGACTGCCTAGTCTCCTTAAGCGCGTGCCCCTCAAACGCCTATGACGCACTCGTATTTATGTGAAATACAAAGTCAATTTTCTCGAAAACGAAGCCTGTACCGCAATTTCGTGACGTTTGATTTTCGTCTTTTTTTGTCTGTATAATCATCCCCTAGAGTAATGACCGTAGATAGAGGAACATCTTGTATATAAGGGGACTTAGAATTTTTCAAAGTCGATTTTCTTGAGTGTGACCTTTGCCCGAGTGAAGACCTTCACGTACACTAAGCATCAAAATTTTCTGAAATTGTCAAATCCGAAGGTCTCCTTGTCAGAGGAGTTCGAAGATGTGATAGGTTTTGATCTTGAAGTCATAAAGTTTAATTTGTATTGTAAGGTCCGATAGAATATTTTGATGGGTGTTTAGGCGACTGCTAATTTAGGTTGTGTAGTACTTACTTAAGGAGCCATTCCGGTTAGCGCGCCGACAAATTCAGCGATTTTCAGGAATTTATTGCGACGAAAATAATTATAGTAATGGAATAAAACTTTTTTCTATTTATTAAACTATATTTCTGTTAAATGAAAGATGCGTGGTGAATAGGTTTTATTAAAACTGGTTTATTATAATATAATATAATATAACACAACGGTACTCGCACGAGGCTCACGTATACGTCTGGCTGCTTTTCGTGACTGCCCACACCCGCATACGCTAGATGGCGTTGTCTCGCTCATGGTATTGTTCATGCTGAATGTGAATGTACCTTAATACTCGACAATTTCTACAGTAAATAAAAAAGAAAAGTAATAAAATTACTGCTTTTAAAATGCTTTTGAAAGCAGTCTTGATGACATGTTTAAAATGCATGCCTCGTACGTGATGGCGATTTCAGCTGTTAGATTTATCGGAACCCAAAAATCCAAACAGATTCTTGATCAGCAGGACTGTCGCTATCGCGTGGACGTTAATTAGTGATTTATCTTAAAAATTAACAAAGTGGCGGGCAAAATGTAAGAAATACGTTTTAAAAGTAGGTTAGGCTCAATGAAAGTACTTCTTATTGAAAAAATGTTCAAAAGTTTTCATCCATAGAGACCGAGCCTCTGCGTTCCCTACAAAATGCGTAGAAGCTAAAATAATCGGAATTTTTCCATGAAAAAATGTTTAAAAAATTTGATTTTTTTTTCAACCTGTCTAACCGGAATGACCCCTTAATTTTAATAGATGGCATATATGTCCTTTCAATGAGTATATCTTTATCTATATTTACTATAGATACATAATTGTATAGATCATTAATAAGAAACAGGCATATACGAAAAAGGAAATACTAAAATGGGCTTAGCTTGCAGAAAAAAATTTGAGGGGAGAATTCTGATTTTTTGGCAAAAAACATAGCAAAGTTTGGAATTTTTTTTTAAAGAAACTAGCTATCCGATTTATTTTAAATTTGGACTATGTTTTTATGCATGTTTGAAGAAGTTGCAGTTTTTTTTATTAGTTTTTAGTAATAAATATGAATACCGACCATAACGCCGTGCAAAGTTCGCCTTCCGCTGGTGTGCATGATATTTATCTTTCAGGTAATCTGAAACAGAAGAATGAAACGGCGTTTTACTTTATACATATGTAGCTTCAGTTTGATGAACCAGAATAAAAATCAAAACTTATTGAGGGGAGTGGTGAGTTTTCAAATTAAACTTTAATATTTGCTATTCGCCCCTTAATCAAAATTCGCTAGTTTCTTATGTAACAAAAAATATATAACTTATTGGTATTTTGGTAACGAAACCATTTTTTTTTTTAATTACATTTCCTCGCTCTTGTATTCGTCTTTACGACTCGCCCATTCCATTCATTAAGACCTGCCCAGAGCTACTGCTATCACTATGAAAATAGATTCTGATCGTTAGCAGAATAAATGAAAAATCTAACAAAAATCGATCATTTTGGAGCAAAAAAAAAGACCCCCAAGATCCAGAGAGCTTCGATTCAGTGCTATCTATAAAATCCGCTGGTTTCTCGTTACCTACGTCACACGCATTGTGTGAATTTGTTGATGTTTTTTTCCAGTGGCACACCTCGTCACGTGCCCAGCGGCGCGTCTAAGTCCAACGCGCCTCGGGTTGGCTTCTTTGTAAATCGTATCGTTAAATTTCTTCGGTGGCGCGTGAAGATTGCCTAGGTCGTGTTTTCCAAATAGCCATTCTATTGCACCTCCGCGAGGCCCATTTCAGACGTCCCGAAAGGGCATATAATCGGCCCTTGATCTCCGTTTCACCCGAACCGAAGGATTGATCGGGAAGAAGAGATCGCCTTTAAAGGGGGTCGAGAAACGTACCACGCTTGAACGATTTCACCGTCGCGTTCTTTCACGGCCGCGTGTGCACAGCTTTCGAGAATTTAGCAAACATACAAAACCTCTGGATCAACTACCCTCCCATGTTCTCTATGGAGATTTTCATGGGAAGTGCCCTTTAAGGCAACTTAGACTGGCTCACGTATGATACTCGTCTTAAGACGTGTATAAGGCGACGTCTAAATGTCTGTACGGAGATTGAGGCGTATTGAAGTGTTGCATATACATAAATTCGACAGTACAGGGTCATCCGTTAAAACTGCAACCTACGCGCGCGCCAACAGACGAAAATGGCAACACCGCCTCACGGACGCATTCCACTACAACCATGCACCGGCCCAGCGTTCGGAGGGTTACCAGCGACCGCTGGGTAGCAGTGATGCCCGAGCTTCAAAAATTTTAGGATGGTCTCTTTCAAATTAACGCCGCAAAGAGCTGTGCGGAATTTCCCGGCCCAGGTAAGCGAGCCGCGCGCTCCGCTTTTATGATCGGTTTACCACTCGCACCCCGGATTACTGTAACGAGGTTTGAAAACAATGTCTACTGGTCTCGTACCCGTCTTAATTTCAAAAATTTCAGCTACGACAGGGTTGACCGCGGCGCTGTACCCTTGTACGGAGAGATTTTTCGCCACCTGCGTGTAAAAGCCACAATAATGACGCATCGTTCCAAAAAATGACATTAACGGAAGCCGGTATAGGCGTGGCGTTGAGTAGCTAAAAGGTTAAACATTCAAACACAAAAATTCTAGAAAAAGGATTCAAACACCGCTACAATCAAAGACACGTCCCATTAGTTCCTCCTTACGTCCGATCTATGCATGCACTGCATATAAGGATAAAATTATAAAAAAGAAAACCAGAACAATAGATTCTGAGGTCTGCAGAACTAACACATAATTGAATAAAAATTTAATTTCTCGATTTATGAAAGTAATGACACAGAAACAACTAGCGTATTGTTTATCAACATCATGAATTTTAACAAGAGCATTAAATACAGTATTAAATGAACAGTTTGCAAAAGCTTTTCACAACAATTATGGTTAAAAAATTGATAAAAGAAAAATTAAGTAAACATAAAATATTTTGAATTATCCATCATTAAGAGGAAATAATTTTTCCTCATTTTTCGGCGCAAATTGCATTCCGATATCTTTTATAGTTAAAAAATTATACGAAAAAGGCCCCAAATTCTTCAACCCCGGTCGGGAAATTTCAAACAGCTCCTTGTGACGTTAATTTGAAAGAGATCATCCTAAAATTTTCAAAGCTCGGGCATCACCGCTGTCCAGCGGTCGCTGGCAACCCTCCGAACGCCGGGCCGATACATGGTTGTAGTGGAATGCGTCCGTGAGGCGGTGTTGCCATTTTCGTCTGTTCGCGCGCGCGTAGGTTGCAGTTCTAACGGATGACCCTGTATACGCTACTCGAAATATTTATTCCATCAGTTGCATACTTAACATGTTATCACTTGAGTTCTTTAGTTAACAAGTGAAGTAAGTCACTTTTTTATTTTTATGAAAATTGTAGTATCTACTTTAGAAAAGATAGAGCTTCGTTTTATTTAAAGAAATTATGATGAAAGAATGATAATTATGATAACGTATTTTGAAGGAAAATGTGTACAACCTTTGTCAATAGTTGACTGACGAGTAAATAGTGGTATCTTGATAGAAACTGACTAACTGTGAAAACATAAATGAATTTTACTTTCAAAGAATTGTATTGGAAGGAAAAAAATCAATATTTTCCATCAACAAGGGAAGTTTGGTAACCTTTTGATAAAATTTCGATTTTCTTGAAACTTTATAGGTTTGGAGAAGACCACATTACAAGTACCAGACAAGTTTTTTGTTTCTGCTATTTTTTTTTAGTTTTTCAGGGTGAAATACCCCTTAAAGGTTATTCTATGTTGTTTTATTTTTCTGTATACCGAGAAAACTATAGTATATATAGAAAAGTGTTACAATTGAAAGCTATTGGTTTTTATGCTATACAAAACTATCCAATCAAACTGTTTAAATTTGTAGTTTAAATAAAAAAACGTTCTCCACTACAAATTTTAAAAAATGTCAGTCCAGAGTTTTATAGAGCATAAGAAACTATTAAAGTCCTATTGTAACAATTTGGAATGCCTACCTACTATAGTTTTCAGGTATAGGAGCGAAAAACCCACATTAATATTGTGGGGGTGTTTTCACCCTGAAGAACCAAAATGTAGCAGAAATAAAAAATTGTTCGATACTTCTAGGTTTCCTACAAATCTACAACGTTTAAAAAAAAAATCGGGATTTTCGGGTTACTAAAGTTCCCTTATAAGTACAATATATTATTAAAATACAAAAATAAAGCAAAATGCATTGAGTATCTCATTTAGAATAGGAGCTTTTTATTCGTTGTTGGATTGATTTCTAATGCTTATAAAAATGTATAATTTAAACAAATCCAGTACAAATAATATAGATATAAGTTAACATGTATTATGTACATTTACTTATTTTTATATATGCATACATACATATTATATTTCATAGGACATTTATGACACACTTTTGCAATCACTTTACTTACGATATAAAATTGATCCTTATTTTGTATTAACATATATATATATATATATATATATATATATATATATATTATACAGATAATGAATACCTGTTAAAAATACTTGCTTTATTTGCTACAGTATTTTTCATATGAATTTTTGTAGTTATAATACAATTACAATTTCGAATTATACAATTGTAATTGCCTTGCAGAATTGCAATTGTAATATTGTAGTATTGTATTATTGCCCTGCAATTATTACATGTGGCAATTACACTTATACTTGAATTCAGTAAAAGTTAACGATCACAGAAAGGAATTCATAATTGAATTAACAAATACATTCCAATCGTAATTAGTAATTAGTAGACTGCAAATGTATATGCAAATATTATTTTGCATATGTAACATATTTCTTTTATATCTGTCTCACTGTATTTGGTTGCGATCATAGACGAATTATCAAGCCCTTACGTGACACTAGTGATAAATCGCAATACATACAATGTTTCATACAGATGTTGATATCATGCGATAGAATATGTCATTCGTAGAGACTAATTTTACTCGTTCATTACAACCGCTCGATACACATAAGCAATTTCGATAAAATTAAACAGATTCGACCATATTTTTCTCTTCACACCTGAAAATAGTAAAATCATTAACTTTCACTGTTTATTTTATTTCTGCAAATAGGTAGTTGAATGGAAATAATGTCATTGCAATTGCTCAAAATGTTTCCCAACAGACACAAGTTTATTAAGGCACATTTACAAATTCTTCTAGCCACAATAAAGAAATTGAGAACTGTCGGTCTACCCTTAAGTACGTGTAACGTTTATAAAAAAATATGAAATTTGATTTCGGACTTGCTATTCCATAGTTACACATTCAACCAGCGCGTGTGAGGGGTTTAGAAGATTAACTAATATACCTATTAAAATTTGTGCATGTTTTTCTATTCATTTTTTTTATAGTCTCTTAAGACATTGCACTAAAGGTAAGTAATAACAATTTTATATGAAAACTGTAAATTATTCCTGAAAAAATTCTTAAAAGTGACTTACTTTTCCGGCCGTCACAGTGGTGTTCCCTCTTAACAAATTTGATAAAAATAGATATGACATATTTGCACATGTTACGTGCATAAACATCTTTAGTCTAGTAATTACTAGTCAGATTAAAGTTTGCCAGCTGTGCCTCGCCAATCGATTCACAGCTACATCGTAGCTTCTGATCTCACCCCTTCAGTGGTGGCAACGTTCTTCCGAAGCACTGTTTCCCGAAGACAATAAATAACACAGCAATTACGCTGTACGGGATCGGGGACCGACACACCGTATAAATTATCCGTGGCATGCATCGAGCGCTTTCACGAGAAACGCAATATCGACTCAGTTGGGGTGTGAAGGGGGTGGGTGGGGTCTTTAGAGAAGATCGAACACCTGCACCCTCTCGTCGGACTTAGTTAGCCCTGATCCCGCATGCAATTCTGGATCCTCTAGGTTGCCAGGGGCAGATCTCCGCCCACAAGTCCGTGGAGGCCCCATAGAAATCGTGCCAACGGTTCCAATTTACGGGCTCCCCGTCTTTTTTCCTGTTCCGTCTTTCCTTCTCTTTTTCCTTTTCATCCTCTTCCCACTCTCTCGCCGCAAAGCGGAAAAGATGAGGTGACCGTTCGAAACTAATTTGACTCATTCCAGGGCCCAGGTCCACCCGCTAGCAGTAGTTTTTCGAGCAAAAGCTTCGGGGCCCGCTCGATGATATAGAGCAGGTCCCTACCCGCTGCCAATTAGCGGTCCCCACCGTTAAATGACGTGACTCCGCTCGATTTTCTTCATAACTTTCTAATTTACCCCCCATGTGGGTGTCCTTACGATGATTGTTTCGTATCACGTAATTGGGTACTATGTAGGTTTATAAGGAGAGATAATTGCCTCCTAGCTTTGTGTAATATACTACATATAGGGTAAAGGCAGGTAATATGGAACGGCACGTAATATGGAACTTCGTGAAATTTCGACAACGAAGTAACGAACTCTTCAGGCAATGGTGTATGGGACATTCCATGCGAACTCGGACAGAATTCGGAGTCAGTTTTCGTAGATTGCTCAAATTTGAATATGTTGTAGTTTGTAGTGATATTTAACCAGTTAACTGGCAATGTATCATATATGATCAAAAAAAATCTGGCCAATTCTGCTTATGTATCATACATGATCAAATGGAATAACTTCTTTGATTTTCAAACGCTTTGGATGAAACTTGGTATGTAATGGTTTTTGGGGTCGCTGAATCTGAATTTGGCATTGGAATTGTAAAATTTCATATGGTAGGCTCAAAATGGCCGACCCAAAATGGCTGCCAAATATTAAAATTTTATCGGCATTTAGAAAAATTGTATATAGGGGTTTTTGGGATCGCCCATACCCCTGTATACTAAATTTTGTGTGATTCACTTAATTTTTCGATGTTGCCAGTTTGGGCACGAATAGTAAAAAAAAAAACCGTGCCAGTTAACCGGTTAAATGTACCTCAAAGGATTTTCCAAAATTTTGAAAAATGTCGATTTTACAGCTGTTTGAAGTTAACTGCTAACTTTTTTTCAATACATTAGAGCTATGAAAGTAGTAAACGGATAGAGATGAACTTTACGGTGCTTATAGAGAAGACATTGAAGTTTTAAGAAAAAATTATTTCAGTTTAAAAAAAAAATTTTGAATCATTTTTGTGCAATTATTTTAAACAAATGCAGGATTTTAACATCGGGCGCGATTTTAAAAATCTGAAAAATGGGGAATATAGTTCTACTCTTCCCCTTGATGGACAAATTTTAAAAAATATGGACATTTTAAAATTGGCCCTGTAAAAATTACCGAATGTTGACGCTGCGTCAAATCGCACCGGCTCGACTGGCTGAGCCGTGCGGTACTCGCAGCGGCCAAGCGGCTATATCTGCTATTCTTATACAGTGTTCTCGAATATGGTAAGTATTTGTAAAAAACTGAAGAAGGAAAACTTTTACTGTTTTTTATACACAACATAATGCAGTAACTCGATTTTTGGTGTTCGCATATTTTCCTTGAAACGAAGGTGACCCTCAGTTTTTTAAATGGAATGCTATATAGAGTAAATAGTATAAAAGGTAAATTGAGGTTGCATTTAACCTCTTTTGTCAAACAGCGGTGTACAGAATCGTATTTAAAATATACTTCTAAGTTTATTTTCGTTTAATGTTTGGGATAATAAGATAGTAGAGATATTGAGGGACAATGCAGCCAAAGTATTTAGCCATATTAACTCTTCCTCTCAAATCTAACGAGAAGACCATCTCTCGCTGCAGAAAGGTGAGATGGTCGAGTTATGGTTTTTTTATTATTATTGTTTATTTTTTATTTTTTATTATTATTTTATTATTATTTTTGTTTATTTAGTTTATTTATTCACTTTTGTATTCATTCGCCTTGCTAATCGTCAGTAGGTAGTTCACTTTTTCTTTGATGTGTTCTTTACTTGTTTAGCGTAAACAAATTAAATATCAATGATCCTGTAGTTGTATTCACTCATAAATAATTTTGCTTTATCCTTTGTTAATTTTTCATAAATAATTATGTGAGTGGTCTCTGCCAACGACGAAAACCATTTCTCCCGGCACCTCGGGAGGGATGGTCAGATGCCATGACTTTAGTTTTCAACCCGATTTACAGTAAATATTGTCATAAAGCAAATATCGACCAGTTTTTCTGAATCAGCATAAAATTCTGAACATATAGGTTTGTTCCGATAAAATAAGTAATGTCTATATTAATTTTAATAGCCATTTTATATTAGGTCAACCGCGTCTCCCGGATTTACCCTATTTGATTATCCAATATGAAAGCGACTGTCAAGACAAATTCAACTATATGGTATACTATGACCTTCAAGGCTACACATGGTTAGGAATGAAATAAATATATCGAACTATCTATCTAGTAGATTGAATTTCATCTTTCATTCCTAACCATGTGTAGCTTTGAAGATCATAGTTTACCATATGGTTGAATTTGTCTTGACAGTCGTTTTCATATTGGATAATCAAATATATAGCATTCCATTTAAAAAACTGAGGGTCACCTTCGTTTTAAGGAAAATATTGCGGACACCAAAAATCGAGTTACCCTATTATGTTGTGTATAAAAAACAGTAAAAGTTTTCCTTCTTCAGTTTTTTACAAATATTTACCATATTCGAGAAGACTGTATAAGGATAGCGGCTCAGCCAGTCGAGCCGGTGCGATTTGACGCAGCGTCAACATTCGGCAATTTTTACAGGGCCAATTTTAAAATGTCCATATTTTTGAAAATTTGTTCATTAAGGGGAAGGGTAGAACTATATTCCCCCTTTTCAGATTTTTAAAATCGCGCCCGATGTTAAAAACGTGCATTTGTGTAAAATAATTGCACAAAAATGGTGCAAAATTTTTTTTTAAACTGAAATAATTTTTTCTTAAAACTTCAATGTCTTTTCTATAAGCACCGTAAAGCGAATCTCCACTCGTTTACTACTTCCATAGCTATAATGTATTGAAAAAAAGTTAGCACTTAACTTCAAACAGCTGTAAAATCAACATTTTTCAAAATTTTGAAAAATCCTTTGAGGTACGTTTAAATATCCCTAAAGACTACAACATATTCAAATTTCAGCAATGTACGAAAACTTACTCCGAAATCTGTTCGAGTTCGCCTGGAATGTCCCGTATATTATATAGATCCCTAGACATAATAGACAATGATAGTGACAATTGAACACTAGTCGGGCATCCATCATTGAAAGAGAAACGTTTATATATTTTGTGGGGTGTAAAAGTTTCTGAAAAGTGCATCAACCAATTAAATATTATAGTGAAGATATGTTACAAAGTATTATTTTGATATAATTTATCATTAAATATGTGTGTTCTTGATTATTCAACAATAGTTTACCAATAAAGTTACTTTCTTCTTGTAGTATAATTCTTAATTTCTTGTCGGAACATGTGTGTACGTAATATGGAACATGCCGAGTAACATAGGTGAAGTTGATAATGATGATGACGACGATGATGTGGAATTCTTATTTTGCGAGGGTAATTATAAAAATAACGACAATGAAAAGTAGGTCCAATGTATTCGCTGCTTTCAGCGGGCACACGAAGAATGTGGGGCTTCCGATGTATTATTCGCGTGTCCAACGTGTAGGAGACGCAGAAAGCAGAAATAAATTCCAAAAATGATTTATATTTATTTATTTGTATCTTGTACTTAATCAAACTTCATTTTTAGTAAAAGAAAGTAAAGATTTTTGAGTTTTCATTACAAATTTCCTAGGTGTTCCATATTAGAACCCATTTTTTCCAAAGGCCGATTTTCACTCTTTTCAGTTTTTTTTACTATAATTGCACAATAATTGGATTTTTTTACATTTGACTATGTAAATATGATTATGCATTAGTTCCTTCGTTCCCTCATGTCAGTTTTATTAAAAAAAAAAACAAATTCCTCTACTTTTGACAAGCTTTTGAAATCAAATGTTCCATATTACCTGCCTGTATTCGCTGAGACGTTGAGCGAGCAACATCAACACCAGATTCCGCGCTCCTCGTGGTAAACTCTGTATACAGTAGGCGAGTCCGAAGTCAAGTTTAAATGTGAAGTATAGTGTGTGGTCCTCAAGTGCGTTCAATAGTGTATTATATAGAGACTAGTTTACAGCCAAATTGCAAGCCGTGCTGAGCACTGCCTCGTGCACGGCTTGACTAACGCCGACCTAAAGATGGAAATAGATCTGCCATCAAAAAGTAACAATAATCACCCAAGCCCACTTCCACCCGTATGGCAAAAGGAATTACAACAAGACAAAACAAGCCAAAAGAATAAAAGAAGCCCTGAACGTAACTCGCGTAATGTAAAACAAAAAAGAAATTCTACTATGAACACAATACAAACATCAAACAGATTTACTCCACTGGAAATGCTAAATGATAGCGAAACGCCTGAATATCCACCACCCGCAAAACCTCCTTTACCACCGCCGATCTTTCTTGAAGATGTCCTCGACATTCAAAGTATGTCGAAAACTCTAGAAACCGCAGTTAACAAGCACGAATTCAGTCTAACAGCATACAACGACAAGGTAAAAATACTACCTGCAAACCCTGAGGCGTACAGGAATCTAATCAAAACCCTGAAATCGCTAAATGCTAGATTCCACACGTACCAGCTCAAGCAGGACAGGGCATATAGAGTGGTTCTACGGTGTTTACATCACTCTGCTGACTTGGATCTACTGAAAGAAGAGCTGCTGACACTTGGACACGAGGTCATAAACATATCAAATATCAAACACAGTACAACTCACGAACCATTGTCCCTGTTCTATGTAGATTTAAAACAAAAACACAACAACAAAGATATTTACCAAATTAAAAAGCTAATGAACTGTATAGTCCAATTAGAACCACCTCACAAAAAAAGAGAAATTGTACAATGCAAAAGGTGTCAATTATACGGCCACACACAGCGGTATTGCAATCATAACTTTCGCTGCGTGAAATGCTCAGAATTACATCCCACTAACGAGTGCACGAAACCATCTGATACTCCAGCCAAATGCATATTATGTTTTGGTGACCATCCTGCCAATTATAGAGGTTGTCCAGTACATAAGGAGTTACAGCAACGTAGATTTCCGAAGCCAAGGGCCAAAATAATGATTAACCAATCAATAAAGTACCCACACACCATGGTTGCATCCAACGAAGAGAATACTAATCCTTCCACCACCTACGCACAAGCGGTCAAACAAAGAAGTAAGGAACAAACAATCGTTCAAGATAATACTACGGATAACAATTACAGTACATTCGTACAGTCCATTGAAAAATCATTCGAAAAACTAGAGCAACTAATCGTAAGACAAAGCGAACAAATTAATAATTTGTTAACTCTACTGACTACAATAGTAACAAAAATGACTACAAGATAATGCCGGGAAAACCTATTCGAATTGCACTCTGGAACGCGAATGAGCTCGTGCGGCGTAAACATGAGCTTCAATCGTTTCTTCTCAGCCAAGAAATACATGTAGTGCTTATCTCCGAAACCCACTTCACCGAAAAAAACTACCTAAAAATCAAGGATTACACAACGCAACATCCCAGTGGCAGAGCCCACGGTGGTACTGCTATAATAATAAAATCTAACTTGAAACACTACGAACCTTCCACCTTATACCCATGACTACCTCCAATCAACCAATATAGTAATCCAAGATTGGCATAGCCCTATAACTGTATCAGCAATATACTGTCCTCCTAAACATTAGTATGTTTAGGAGGACAGTATATCTCTAAAGAAGATTTTGATACGTTCTTCAAAAGTTTGGGCAATAAATTCCTAGCAGGTGGCGATTTCAACGCTAAAAATGCATCCTGGGGATCAAGAATCACAACCCCAAGAGGTAGAGCACGTAACTAGACCACGTAAGCACCGGTGAACCCACCTACTGGCCAACGGACCTAAATAAAATACCAGATCTAATTGACTTCTTCATCACAAAAAGTCTGTCACCTCGATACATTCAAGTAAACTCCTGCACTGATCTCTCATCCGACCACTCACCAGTCATTGCAGTTCTAAACGCATCAATAATTGAAAGACGTCCACCTCAGAACATCCATAATAAATATACAAATTGGCCACTCTTTCGTGAACTCCTCGATGCCGCAACTACAGGCCTCTTCCAGCTAAAAACAAGTAATGACATAGAGGAGGCAATTGAATATTTTACACATCACATCATTGAAGCAGTCAGGTCCGCAACTCCAACAATATTGCAACCAATCCATGGTACCTACCCAGATTCTATTATGAAGCAGATCGTTGAAAAGAGAAAACTGAGAAGAGCATGGCAAAATTTTAGATCTCCTGACAACAAGAGACAGCTGAATAAAGCAACCAGGAAACTCACTCGGCTATTGTCTAAATATAGGAACGAATCCTTCAACAGATACATAACGAACCTAACTCCGACAGAAGCCACTGACTATTCGTTATGGAAAGCAACCAATAGGATCACAAGAGCGCAGAATCAAATCCCGCCTATTCGGAAATTGCAAGGAAGTTGGGCTAGAAGTCCTCAAGAAAAAGCAGAAGCATTCGGCACCTATTTTGCCGAGGTATTCAAACCTTTTTCTCCCAATTCCCCAGTGTTCGAAGCCAACCTTCAAGAATACTTGCAATCACCTTATCAATTATCCCCCCCGGTCACACCTTTTACGAGTGAAGAAATAATACAAATGATGAAGACTAGAATAAACCCAAAAAAAGCTCCTGGGTACGACTTAATCACAGGCAAAATAATCAAGGAACTACCTAAGAATGGTCTCTCAATTATAGCATCGATATGTAATGCTATACTACGTGTAGGCAATTTCCCTAATCAGTGGAAAATCTCGCATATAGTAGTAGTAAACAAACCCGGTAAACCACCACACGAAGTATCATCATATCGCCCAATCAGTCTTCTGCCAATCTTATCCAAGTTATTCGAAAAATTATTGCTGGAACGTATAGAACCGGTGTTAACGGAATTGAACGTAATACCAGGACACCAGTTCGGATTCAGAAGACAGCACTCAACTCTGCAACAAGTCCATCGACTGGTCGATCATATAAGACAAGATCTAGAAAACAAAAGGTACTGTTCGGCTGTCTTCCTAGACATTAAACAGGCATTCGACAAGGTTTGGCATACTGGTATCGTATATAAACTAAAAAAACTGCTCTTACATCCTCTCTACATCATACTACAATCCTACCTGACCAATAGAAAATTCAAGATTAAATTCCAAGAGGTAATCACCCCAGCCTACCCAGTCAGTTCCGGGGTCCCTCAAGGAAGTGTACATTTATACCGCTGATATACCAAATACAGCAGAAGTTACTACAGCTACGTTTGCAGATGATACAGCAGTTCTTGCCTCCCATAACGATCCCTCCGAAGCCACAGAAAACTTGCAAGAACACCTCGATAAGATAGCTATTTGGCTCAAAAACTGGAATATCCAAGTAAACGAAAAAAAATCAAATCATGTTACCTTCACCCTACGCAAAAACACATGTCCTCGAGTAAAGTTAGACAACGTAGAAATTCCGCAGAACATTTCAGCTAAATATCTTGGTATGACGTTGGATAGAAGACTGATATGGAAGAAACATATACAAGCCAAATGCAATCAGCTCAAGTTAAAAGCGAAAAAAATGTACTGGATGTTTGGAAGACACTTCATGTTGAAATTGGAAAACAAACTACTAATATATAAGATTATTCTGAAACCCGTCTGGACGTATGGCATCCAACTTTGGGGTATGGCCAGCAATTCAAACATAGAAATCCTACAACGATTCCAATCAAAAACTCTCCGTAACATATGTAACGCCCCATGGTACGTCTCCAACGATACAATACATCGCGATCTGGCAATACCTTCAGTAAAACAAGAAATAACAAATTACAGCAAACGCCATATAGAACAGTTAGTAAAGCATATCAACCCATTAGCTTCAGAACTGATCCATCCAAATAACCGCTCATATAGACTAAAAAGATACACTCCCCTTAATCTGGTAACCAGATTTAACTAATTCAGCATACTAGCTTTAACAACAGTGCAAATGAGTTCAGTTAGGTACTTCTCACATCACGATATAATGTCATCAAACTTACTTATAATTCCCTAAGTGGAATTGATTATAAATACTTTAAATCAATAATAAAAAAAAAAAAATAAAAAAAATACCTGCCTTTACCCTATATGAAACGCGTGTGTAACATTCGACCGCCGCGGCGTGACTGGAAGGATTTTTGTTTGTGATGAAAACTCTATTTTTAATTCACGAAAAACGAACAATTCAGAAGAAATTGTGCCACCCGCGCAGTGCCTTTATAAAAACAGCTGCCGCGAGAGTGGCTGTTATTCGTTTATTTTTTAATATTTTCCTATAACAAAATTACTGCGGGTTGCTGAATATATGTACTTTTAAAATAAGGAAGTAGTTGTAAGAAACATACATCACATTTTTCACAAAAAATTCCCGAAAATGACGTTCTTTTTCGCTTGCCAACTAGGCATGACCCCTTAATATACCTTAGATTAGGGTGTATTTGATTCAGAAATTATATACACTTTGTTTATGGAAATGTTATTTGTGGAAGTCGCAAAGAACGCGCAGAAAGACATTTACCCAAATTCCTTGTCTGATTGCTGATTATTAATTAATATTATATAGAAACATACATAGTAGAAAGTCCTAATAATTTTACTATTAGTTGACGATGGCATTAAACGTAATAAAAACGCCAAGTCAAATTTAATCTCGAGGGAAGCTAGTTTAGAAACTTCTCTTATCCACGGAACCAAATATCGTTTCTGCAGCAGTAATGAGCACGCCTAAATATTATATACTCCTCTTGAGGAAACTAAAAATAATAATAATAATAACAATTGGTATTTATTGGATCAATGCCACATACACTGTCGTTCATAGGTATGTATTAGTAGGATACCCGTTGCATTTGCACAAAATGTGATATTTGATACAGATTGAATACTTTTGACTGCTTTCAATTTAAAACGCCAAGTAAAGTAAAATTTGTTATAGTTCTTCAGTAAGCTTGCAACATTTTTCACAATTATTATTCCATACAGAGTAGATGCCCTAATAATTATGAACGGCAGTTTAGGATTGCCACCTATTTTTCGGGAAAATATAGTAGGTACTTTTCGGCCAAATGTGATAAAAAGTATAGTACACTGTGAACAAATATAGTACTTTTCAGGAGGTAGTGGTACAAAATGAAAATATATGCTCATTAAAACATCTTATTTTTGGTGTATTCTATATGATTAATTAATTCATTGTTTTTAACAAATGTGCCAAAGGTTTGATTACACTAAAAGTCCAAATTAACGTAGTTATAAGTTGCTCATTTTTAAAAAATTCTGAAACTTTGTGAATATGTAGGGGATTTCCTTCTGATTACAACACAATTTTTGTTTGCTACCCAAATTCACTCGAAGGGGGTGAAATTAACCTCTGAAAAAATCGGCTATTTTCCGTCTTTGTGTTATTACTCGCGAACTGTAAGGGATAGAAAAAAAGTTTCAAGACAAAAGTTATGCACTTCTTTTAATTAGATCTATCATTTGGTAAAAATTTTATTTTAGAGTTCAGGAGTTATCGGAAAATAACCGGATTTTCAAAGGTCAATTACACCCCCTTAGAGTGAATTTGAGGAGCAAACAAAAATTGCGTTATAATCAGAAGGAAATTCTCTACAGAATCACAAAGTTTCAGAATTTTTTGAATTTCCGGGTTCGGGATGTTCCCTTGTGAGTCTTGTTACACGCAACCATCAAGTGGCGCCGATGCGTCACAATCGATGTACAGGAAATATAGTATTTGTAGAGACAGGGGATAGTTTGGACATGGAGTAACATTGGAACACTTTTACAATTACTTCCATAGTGTTACGATAGTTTGTGCCTATTTTCCCTATTTTCACACTCAATAAAACAATAGGCATAAATTAAACAAACAGTTGCAATAATCAGGACATTATGGAGGCAATTGTAAAAGTGTCCAAATTATCCCCGGTCTTCCTTACCTACTATATATTTTTCTAACAGTATATAGTATACTCATACTTATACTTATAACTTAGACACAAATATAGTACAATACTATATGCGCCGTTTATTTTGAAAGTGACCTAAGTCCATTTATATTTAAAAAAAATTTTATATATAAATTTTTAATACTAACTTCAAGTTGTACACGTTACTACAGTTAACAAAAAAAATGATAAATGGACTTAGGCCACTTTCAAAATAAACGGCTCATATATTGCAGTAGGTACGGTTGGCAGCCGCAGTGTACATATTAAATAACTAGATCAGTAACAAATATAAATAGCTGCTGTAAAAAGACGAGGTACAGCAACATGCCGTTATGAACCCAGCTCAAAAACACAAATCTTTCCCATTTGCGTACAGTGACAGCTCCTTATCCCAGCTCAATGCTTTCGAGAAAAAATGCTATGTGGCAACGTGTTCGTTAAGGCGATCCCCGGTTGAACTACCACTTTGTCGCTTGCGCGATGTTTCGTCAAGGGTGAAATGCATTTTCGGAGGGAAAAAAACGGTCGGCTGATGTTATCCAGGTTAGCAGGTGCTTTTAAAAGTGTCGTTTACGCTCCTCCTGACTTAACGTGCGACACTTTCTATCTAAATAAGTGGGCCCCTGGAGAAGCAAAGCAGAATCTGCTTTCACTATCTTCGCCCGAGTGAGACATCGAGGTCCTTCCTGGCAAGGAGATTTTAACGCCTGGAGACTTTTATGGGCGAGATCACCTTGGGAGGTGAAGGGCGGCCTGTTTTCAACTCTGTAAGGGTCGCGGGTTTATTGCGTGCACAGACGCCTTATAACGATACTTGATCGCCGTTGACCCTCTTCAGCAGTGGAATCGGTTCGAACACTTTAAGACTTCTGCCACCTTTTGGGTCTGGTGCTACAAAAAGTGGCTGACGTTAAACAGGGACGTGCTTAACACCTTGGGAATCGGTCCTTTCTCAGTATAAAATCTCATTTAACTGGTGTTCAATTTCATTCTACTTATAAGTGATATCTTCTAATTTCACAGAACACGAAATCTAATCTAATCAATTTGTTTCTTTGCTCACTAGCGATGAATAAAGCAGTAGTATTCTTTGGGCGTACTTTTATTAGGAAAACGTAGCAACGTTAAAATACTGAAAGCGTGTCGGAAAATCATAAATATACGTGTGTTGCATTTATTTCACTTTATTCATGTCGGAATGTATAATACAATTTGAGTTTAAAAGTGTCGGGGCACGTAAAGAAATGTTTTCTTTTTATATTGTTAATTATGAGCGGGGCACGTAAAAGTTGTTACTAAATTTTTACAAAGTATTAATATGAGTCAAATTCAATTTTAAATATTACAAAGCGAGTCAAATCTGAAATTTTAACTAAATAAAAGCTCTTTCAGCACGAAATGGTATGAAGCTTCTTAACTCACGAATGCTCGCTAGAATTTCAAAAACGAAAAGTAAAAAAATATTTATTTATTCAAAGGGGAAGATCCCCAACACAGAAATTCAAAGAAATATGAAACTTTGGGGATATGTAAAGGATGTAATATAGAATATATGTAATATAGGACGTATGTATTACGCAATTTTTTTTGCTGTCCTAAAAATGTAAGAAACTGTAAGAAGTGTTAGAACTGTGAGTACCAAATGATAGTCCTAATTAAAAGAAGTAACTTTTGCCTGAAAACTTTTTTTCTATTTCTTACAGTACGCGAGTTGTAACACGAAATTGGAAAATTTTCAAGGGTCAGTTTCACCCCCATATAGTGAATTTGGGCAGCAAGAAAATCTGTGATAGGGGAGACCGGGGCTAAAAGTTCCGGGGGTAAGTTGTTCCGACGGTTATATCTTCCAAATGGAAGGAGCGTTGCACTTTCAATTGTTTTTCCCACGTGAGTCGATCACGCCATTTTGTCGTCCATCTTAGTAGCGTCCGCAACAGTGAATCATGTGGTTAGAAGCAAGGACCTGCTAGTCACGTACCAGGTAAGTAAATATTTTTCTATCATCATTTTTTGGTCTATTTCGATTATTTAACGTCGATATCATTGATTGATTCGTCCTTAAGGATCAAATGACATTTAAGAACATGGTGTAAGAGTGTTTATCGTTTCAATATATCGATTGGGGCAAGTTGTTCCCGTGACTTGGGGCAACCGGGTTACCGTAACAACTTACCCCACCGCAAATGTATAAATTGTTCCTGATGTGCTTTAGGATGCGAACATATCAACGAAAGACGGAAAGGGGCACTTCCATCGAAGTGATGCGTAACGCCGCTGAAGCCGTTATGCAAGGTCAGAATATAAAAACTGTCGCTAGACAATTCGATATCTGCCACATGACTTTATTGAAATTTGTTAAAAAAGTAAAATCTGGACAAGAGGCCACAGTGGGCTACAAGAAAATGAAGTTGGTTTTTAATGAGCAACAAGAAAAAGTAATGGCAGAATACCTTTTGAAATGCTCCTCGATTTATTTTGGTCTTATACCACAAGAAGTAAGAAAATTAGCGTATGAATGTGCAGTAAAATTTGACCACAAGAACAGTCCACCTTTTTGGCACAAATATGGTATAGCTGGTTCTGATTGGCTAAGTGCTTTTTTAAAGAGAAATCCAAGACTTTCAATAAGGACTCCTGAGGCAACAAGTTTTAATCGAGCTACTTCATTTAATAAACGCAACATAGATCATTTCTTTTCTAAGCTTGGTGATATATTGGTTAAACATAATTTACCACCATCAAAAATTTGAAATGTGGACGAAACTGGCGTACTAACCTAACTGTTCAAAAGTAAAAAAAAATAGTTGCTGGAAA
Organism: Andrena hattorfiana; assembly: GCA_944738655.2. NCBI lineage: Eukaryota > Metazoa > Arthropoda > Insecta > Hymenoptera > Andrenidae > Andrena > Andrena hattorfiana. The sequence continues at coordinate 32,144,102 of OX122894.2, read as the reverse complement.
AGGCATTAAGCAAGTGGGCTCTATAGTATCAGCTGAACGCGGCACACTAGTTACCCTTGAAATGGCAGTTAATGCATTCGGAAGCACTATACCACCGATGTTTGTTTTCCCGCGACTCAAATATAAAGACTTATTTATCCGAGATGATCCACCAGAATCAATTGAAGCAGGAAACAGCTCTGGGTGGATGACAGCGACTGAGTTATATATATGGATCACTTCATAAAACATGTGAAACCAACTCCATCTGAGCCAGTCTTACTGTTACTTGACAATCATTCTTCACATATCAACATAAACGTTGTTGAAAAAGCAAAAGTTAACAGGGTCATATTGCTTTCTTTCCCTCCTCATTGCACCCATCGCTTACAACCTTTAGATGTTGGTGTCTATGGATCGTTCAAAAGTTATTGTACTATTGCACAAGATACCTGGATGCGTAATAATCCGGGAAAAACCATGTCCATCTATGAGATTCTAGGGATTGTTAAATATGCTTGGCCCTTGGCATCAATTGCGAACAATATAATTAATGCATTCAAGAAGACTGGAATATGTCCATATAACAAAAATATATTCACGGACGAGGACTTTGCTCCATCTTATGTGACTGACCGCCCTTTAGTTGAGAACCAGGAACCAGCTGTCCTAATGCATCAGAATGTCGAAAAGGAAAACGAACCTCAACCAGGGCCCTCCAATGTTCATAACGTAGGACAATCGATTGTTACTGACATCGTTGAAGATCCTGTTCCGGAATTTTCACCTGAAATAGTCCGTCCTGTACCAAAAGCGACACCGAGACAGGAGAAATCAACGCGTCGTCGTGTTAGAAAGTTAACTGTCTTGACTGATACTCCAGAAAAGAATAAATTAGCTGAAGAACAGTCAAATAATAAAAGGAAAAAAGAAGAAATTAGTTCAAAAACGAAAAACAAAAGGAAAGGAAAAGTGAAAAGGAAGGGTAAAGACCAAGTTAAGCGGAAGATTCTTCAAGAAAAACATAGCCCTGCTAATCGCCGGTAGGTAGTTCACTTTTTCTTTTATGTGTTCTCTACCTGTTTAGCGTAAACAAAATAAATATCAACGAATCTATAGTTGTATTAAACTATTAACTCATAAATAATTTTGCTTTCTTTTTTGTTATTTTTCCATGAATAATTATGTGCGTGGTCTCTGCCTACGACGAAAATCATTTCTCCCGGCACCTCGGGAGAGGTGGTCAGATGTCATGACTTCAGTTTTCGACCAGATTTACAGTAAATATTGTCTTAAAGCAAATATCGACCAGTTTTTTGCTGAATCAGCATAAAATTCTGAACATATTAGGTTTGTTCTGATAAAATAAGTAATATCTGTGTTAGTTTTAATAACCATTTTATATTAGGTCGACCGCGTCTCCCGGATTTACCCTAACGTCCTTTTTATACGAAAAAAATCACAAAGAAAACCCTATTTTCCTAGCTGTCAAAGCTACATATGTACATAACCCCTTAATCAGAATTGAAAATGCTTCCTTCGCCTCGCGTTGAGATGCGTGCAACTTGCTGTACTAATGAAGAATAAGCAGAACAGTGCGTGCTTTAAGTATCTTCACTCGAGCAGGATCCTCCTCCTTAACACCCTTGGCCTCCTTATCCCTCTTGCTTCAACAGACCTTTTATGAAAACACTTTTATTAATGCCTGGAGTTTCTCTTGTGGGCAGGCCGAGGTGTGGCACGAAGAAGGCCGTGAAGGGCGGCCTGTTTTCATCCGTGAAAAGGGCGAAGCTCACCGCGACGCCCGAGGAAAACAGGCAGCTTCGATGAAAATCGTTGCAGATGATCGACTCCACGGGCGTCGAAAATGACACCGACGGTCTGTTGACAGCCCTGATGACTCACCCTGCTGGTGCTTACCTGTTACTGTCGCTTCAAGATTACAGGGCGGAAGAAAAGAAGGATCTTATTTATATACACCTATTTCCATCTGGCTGGACATGTTTGGCAATGTTTTGGACTTTGTTGGAACATTTACTGCGTTTCATTTGATTGAAATATTCCAAACAGACAGAGAAATATTCCTGTTTAATTATTTATGTTAGTAATGGCTGTACTGTGAAGCATTGCAAGGGCTAACCGTTTCGAAGTTGATGTGACGTGTCAGACTGTCCAATAAGTTTATGTCGTATTTTAGTCTTGAAAATGTATTTTTGGAGCTTTTCCTTCGATGAGAATTCTCCAGACTTAAGGGGAGAAACCCATATAAACGGCTTATTTTTGTTTCAATTTTTAGGAATTGTTTGCAAAGTTACCAATGCGCTAATCCTTTCGGAACTTTAAGGGTACATTCTTTAACGCTATAATAAGTAAGAATTTTTTTATAACAGTAAAATGATAATAAATGCAAAACGTTTTTTAAATACAAATTTTTTTAAACTTTTAGAAGCGGTTTATGGAATTCTTTTTTTCCATTTTTCGGTTGATTTATAAAGTGTTGATTTTCGGCCCATAACTTTAAGAATATATTTTTGAAATGTTTTAGAAGCGATTTATGGAAAAAATTGTGTTTCTATTTTTCGTTCGATTTATACGGTCTTCTCTCCTTAAGGGGGGAAGCTAGTGTAGCGGGGCGAAGAAACCGATTTTTTTTGCATAAATCAATAATTGAACATCACGATAAAATGTTCCCATAGCCGCAAAACGATATTCGAAAAATTAAAGCGGATATAGCCGGTTTTGCTACGAAGCACCAGGTTACTAGAAAACTTGAAATGCGTTTTTCTCGAAATGACAGTTTTACAATTGCGGGCAATATAACTCCAAAAACATTCAACCCATCGACTCGACCTTGTCCACGGATATTTGTGAACATTTTCTTCACAGAGCTTAGCTATTGGTATGATGATATTGTTTAAATAAATAACTTTTTTTACACATTTAAGGCAAAATTTCTTTGGAAAAAGTGAACTTTTTTTAAGAGGCCACCATTTGTTCAATTTTGCATCTTTTAAGTTATAAATTTATACAATTTGTGCGTGCACTCATAAACTAAACAAAAATTGTTCGGTGTTTGATTTTAGATGAATACAGTAGACGCTACATTGCCCGCAGTGGAACAATTGCGTCGCCAACGGATTGGGCATAAGCCCGTATAACTCTGTTATTTGCTGCTCTTTTTTAATAACATTTTTTTATCTACCTTAATCTCATAATACAATATCCTGAAAGTTACAGAAGGATCGATTAAATACTTTCTTTAAAAAAAATTCACGAAAACTGCCGCGATTTTCAGCTAGTTACACCAGACTCCCCCCTTATGGTACCCTATCGATCTTCGTTGAAGGCGGACAGTCGCCTAGAACGTGGCTCGTCAGAGATATTAAAATTGCCGCTCTTGAAGCGGGCAAGTCATTCTTCTCTCTGCAATAGAGGCTCTTCCACAAACGCCACATATGTTTGGAGCAGCTTGAGACGTGGTACAAATTCGATTAAACTCGAATAGCAGAAGATGTTGGAAAATTTCGTGTATATCAACTTGGCAGTTTATAGTTTTAAATTTGCAGCAAGAAAAGGAGAAGGCAGATAAGAACAATTTAAACGTAGTGAAATAGTGAAAAATGACCGAAAAAAATGAAATTGCGCCATTTTGTCAATTATCAACATGAATTATTTATTTCGGTCCCGGCGGTAACGACAAACATACTGATTAAGAATCTTCTTCATTTTTTGGTCAGTCCACCCCGAGAGCTGCAATCATCTACGCCAGTGGGATACGATTTTTAAACATATGTTTATTGCGGGCGAAATAAACACAACAAACAATTAATTTAAAACTGAATAAAAAATATTTATGTATGACGAAAAAGTAACTAAATAAGCTACAAAAAGAATAATACCGATGAACGTACGTATCGCTTAAAAAAAATCATGAAAATTTATTAATTTTGCAGCGTTCAGAGAGGAATAATCCCTTGATAAAATCTTTATTTCTGCTAAATGTGAGCCACCAGTAGCACGTAGTACTCACGTAGCACTTACCGTATTGGTCAATAGTCACCAGGCTTTAGAATCGTTGATTAAAATGATTTTTTCAATCGTCGGACTTTGACTTTCGATGCTTGTGACGTCCCGGCCCCACCACGGTGTCGCGACTTAGTGTCGACGAGCGCCACCAGAGGTCTAATCTCCTCGCTAGTCCTAATTCCAGTCTCATTTCATATATATACAAGTTTCTAAATCATGTCCTCTGTGTCCTCGTGTGTGTCTAGGGCAGGGGCCGTCAGCTATAGCCCTACTAATGAAGTCTGGCTGACGGTCCCAAGACGAAACGCACCTACCTCTTCTTCTTTTCATCCTTGATCCTGACAAAGCCAATCCACCTGCCCCGCACAGTTTACTCCATTGCAGCGTAACCCGGCCGGCCTTAGGGCGCGGACGGTACATTGGAGGCGACGGGGCAAGAACTCCCTTCTTGTCATTGTCCTAAGAACCGCCACCCAGGACGTGGACAGCTCGAGGAAATAAGGTCACTCTGCATAATTCTGTTTTTTCCTTTTACACATGTCCGTTCTTTGACACCCCGAGCAATCATTTTTTCGCGACTCGCACGGCATTCATTGTCGTAACATAATATCATTCATGTAGCGTCCTCTTTAACCCTCGCACACCGAATGCCGGGTCATTTTGACCCGGCCCTTAGCTTGCCCGCAGTAACAGACGACGATCGTCTTTTCGCTTTTCACTATGGGTCAAAATGACCCGGCATTCGGACCCCGCGCTCTGCTCGAGCATCCGGTATCCGAGGGTTAATTCACTTATTCTGGCACATTCCGCTCCCCCATTTGCCACACAACATTTCTTCGTGTTTCCTCGATCTCGAGCATTCCCCATCGATGCTAAAAGTGACACATTGCGACAGAAACGGAGCAATTTGCAGAGCTCGCCGCGGGAAGACGCATCTGCGTGTTTCTAAAGCGTCTGCACAATGCGATCGCGCGCGACACGGTCTAAATAATATGTAACAAGTCTTCGAGCATGAATCGACGAGGCTGCGAAAGGAGCGCAGTGGGTAAACTTTGGCGAAGGAAACAGCATGGCGTTGGGTAAACGTTGCGTCGCAACGAACTCTTTTATGGGAGGTCGTTTCGTTTCGGGACAATAATGCAATTCTCCAAGGGAAACGACGCTCGACCCTCTTCGTAAGACGCCTGCGATAATGTCGATTGTTGTTAAATATTTTCATCGACACGGACATCTTTGTGGCACCGGCCAACCTGCGGCGAACACCTGAAGAGAACACTGGGGGATCCAAAGTGTGCTCGTTAGGTCGTGCAAGATCTGAACGATCGGTTCCGATTCTGTCACGAAGGATAGCCACGAATGGCTATTTTCGTTTCAGTCCTTTGAACATCTGTATATGCGCAACTGCGATGGACAGATGAATATACGAGTTCAACACAGAGATGTTCCATAAGTTTAAAAAAAAAAACATAAATTTTGGAAATATTATCTACAGCGAGTCATAGAAGTATTCGTACCCTCTCAATTTTATTATTGAATTCAAATGATTAATATCCTTTAAGGGGGAATCCTATTTTATGGGCTAAAAACATAGTAAAATTTAAGATTTTTGTTTTAAGAAACTAGCATATTGATTCATCTGAAATTTGGATCATGTTTTTATTCATCCTTGAAGAAGTTGCAGGTTTTTTGTATTCATTTTTAATAATAAATATAGGAGTTATGCATCACGCCGCGCAAAACTCGTCGTCCCCTGGTGTGCATGATATTTAATTTCCAGGTAATCTGAAACAGAAAAATGAAACGGCGTTTTACTTTGTACATATGTAGCTTCAATTTAATGAACCAGAATTAAGTTCCGTTAAGAACCGTTAAGTTCTATACTCTTTTTGTTACATAAGAAAATTGGATCGCACAAATTAAAGGTTCAAACCTTTCAGTTTGAAAACTCTCTAACTCTCTCTCCACACTGCTCAATAATTTTTTTTTGTTGGTTCATCAATTTCAAGCTACGTATGTGTAAAATAAAACCCCGTTTCATTTTTCTGTTTCATATTGCCTGGTAGATAAATATAATGCACGCCAACGAACGACGAATTTTGCACGGCTTGACGGTCGATCATGCAAAACTACTGTATTTATTGTTAAAAATTAATAAAAAAAAAACCTGCCGCTTCTTCAAAGATGCATCAAAACAAGGTCCAAATTTCAGAGGAATCGAATCGCTAGATTCTTAAAAAAAAATCTCAAATTTTGCTGTTTTTAGCCCAAAAAATAAGATTTCCCCCTGAACAATACTTATTCTGAAATTTTTATCAATAAGGATATATAGCGTAATAATTATGCTTTCGATTGATATATTGTTTATTGAAAAATAATAAATGGAAAATTTCCCTGGCGAAGGTAAGAATGTGTGACATTGGTGTGAAAGGACTAATGTGCGTGCAAATGTTTGTGATGACTGCGTTGATTGGGTCGGAGAGTGTGAGAGAGAGAGAAAGAGAGATGAGTGTAAGGATGAAGGTGTGAAAGACAGTATCAGCCGAAGCGTACAAGAGAAAGCCAAGCGAAAACAGAGAGATAATAAAGTGAAGATTGTTATATCATCCCACATTCATTTTTCGCCTTACTACTGTGTAGGCTCCTGACAGTAATATAAATGGAAATTTAAATAAATCGTCGCCGATTTAATGTCATAAAAGTATTCGTGCTCACACCATTTTTGGTAAATGTAACAAATATATTTACAGTTAATATTTTGTTGGACCATCTTTGGACTTGATGATACCTCTTATTTGAGAGAGTACATGGGTATTTTAGGGTCCAAAAATAAAAAATTTGTTTATGTTGTTTATGATAGCCACAAGTCGTAAAAGTATGTTAAAAAAGTTTTCGTTGAAAAATTCGAACAATTGCGAGAGTTGTAGCGTAAAAAGTAACTATAAAGCGACGGACTTTAAAGCCGTTTTTCTCAGAACTATGTTTCTCAAGACGTTGAACATCGTAACTTGAGAACGGATCAATATTTTTTGTTGAAATTTTAACTGAACCTAAAAAAAAAGACACTTTTCTCCACAAGGTGGAACTCGCTCACAACAAAACACTTTTCTCCACAAGGTGGAACTCGCTTACAACAAAAACACTTTTCTCCACAAGGTGGAACTCGCTCACAACAAAACACTTTTCTCCACAAGGTGGAACTCGCTCACTAAGATCGTATAACTTTAACGATATTTAAGATAACATTTATCACAGAATTATTTCAGGAAAATCCTTCAAAGTTGATATTTGTTGTATAACTCCGTGAATTTTTATTAAAATTATTCATCCGAGTTGCACCTTGAAGATTTTGAGTAAATGGATACTCATATACAGCGGTTTTCTTTTAGATGAGTCTGTCAATCGGAATTGTGTTCACCACATGGAGGCGCGCATTACGCAAGCACTCACTTTGACGTCTTGTATATTAATTAATTTCTAATATTTTTTAAACATTCTTATTTGAAAATACGTCATGTATCGCTAAGAAAGAATTGTTAAAAGAGCAAATGATTTGGGTTATTAGTGGCTCTACAATCTAGCCCAAAAGAAACCGTTGATTTTAGCTGTAATCTTTTTAATTGTGTTAAATCTTTTTTTTTTACATTTCATAATTTCGTACTCTCTTTTCGATTTTTGCCCATGGATGTTCAGTGGGGATTAAGTAATGAGTATGAACAACGCCTTTTTAATATAGGTATTAACACTACTTTTGAGAACGAATATTAGACGAAACAGTTTTACAAATTATTGTAAGGTTAATATTAAGTGTCATACAACTTTTATGTGCACCAATTTTTCTAACGCATAATTTAGGTGTGAAAGTAACGTGCCTCATCCTTGGCGAACCCAGAGGGGATGGGGGAGGCCCTGGCAACCTCCAAAGAAGGGGCTTTGTAAGAAGAAAAGAAAAAGAAGACTGGGTTTTAAGAATTTTATTGAAGTTGCATTAAAAATATTTTCATCCCTTCAATTCTGCTCCCCCAAGATTAAATCCTGAGTGCACCACTGCCCTTGTATGTGCTCTGTAGGTATGCTCGTGAGTATATGTCCGCCATTGTACCTGGAGCAATAATCGCCGCCAAATATTTTCGCCCCCGAAGACATCTCTGTGGAACTGAGCACTCCGTGGCACGCAATTCCGCAAATACTTGAAGAAAGAGACGTGCTGGCCAAAGTAGCCGGTTACTTCACGTACGATGGGAACCATTCAGTGCTCGTTCGGATTGAAAGTGACCAATCCGTGGCGCCCTTCTGCCTACACGACGATCTTCTTTTCTTTCGCGTATGTTCCTCCAGCGGGAGCAGATGACTCGCTGGAGACTCCGGGCCTTGATTCCATTGTGCTCCTCCTTTTCGATCCTTCCCGCACGCTGCACAGTGTCAGCCAGTTTGTAGGCCACTCCGCGGGGCTGATTATTTGTATTGAGGCTTGCTGTCGCCCTAAATTCACGGGGACTCACGTCAATACCTTTGCACAAGCAAAATGGGTCGTACGTCAGCCAACCTGATTATGGCGTCCAGGTCTTCTATTTACGCACATACCTAGGAGAATCGATAGAGAAAGATACTCTTGCAGTGACGAGGCTTCACGTTCAGTCCGCTTGGTGTTGGCGGCGGTGATGTGTTGTAATACTGTCTGCTTGCCTTCAAGAGAAGATCCCCAACCTGGAAATTAAAAAAATTATGAAACTTTGGGTATATGTATTACGCAATTTTAGGAGGGTGAAATTGAACTCTGATAATCTGGATATTTTTCGATTCTGTGTTATAACTCGCGAAGTGTAAGAGATAGAAAAAAAGTTTTCAAACAAAAGTTACTTCTTTTAATTATGTAGGATTACACTAGTTTACAAAACACATGGATTTTGCTCAGGTTGGGCTTGTTTTCTTCGTAGCGGTGCGCATTCTACGTAAAAAATAAGAAAAAGGACGTCACATGATAATTTCTATGTCTTCCAGGCTACGTAGTAAATTTTCAATTTCAATTTCGGCCTCAAATCATTACATTTTTCATCAGTTTCGCTCGATTCCGCCTAAGCTATTGATCCGATTAGAAAATAATGTAGGAAAAAATTGTAGACAATTTAATTACCTTTAATTTAAGAGTCGTCGCAATAAAATCGGTCAACTCTAACGTGAGATATGGCCAAAAACGTCGGGTTGGTTTCTTAAAAAATTACTAAAATATTCATCGGGCGATATCTCAAAAACATATCCATCGGATTTCGTCTCATGTCGATTTTTGAGTTTAGGTTACCACCTTACATAAGAATTTTATAATGGAGTCTCCGCCACCAAATGACTATAAACTAATGCTATCATTTCCTAACTCGCAATTCTTTACAGTTCCCGAGTTATAACACAAAATTGGAAAATAGTCGGATTCCCAAGGATGAATTTTTTACTCCCATGGAATGTATTTGAACAGTAAAAAAAATTGCGTAATATATATTCCCAAAGTTTTATAATTTTCTGAATTTTCGGGTTGGAGACCTTCCCTTGTTAGTGCAATACAAGAATTCTTGATTATATGTTTTTATCATTCTTATGGTTTCGTGAATTATATTGTGAATAGTTAGTGGGAGTAAAGTTGACTTTTAAGGTAAATGTCCCAATACTTAAACATGGCCCAATAATTAAAAATCGAGAAGAAATTTTATCAATAATAACAGTTTTACTAATTTGCAACGTTTAAACTATTCGAAATATAATTGCAAAATGTATTAGCTTTATATAGATACAATTATAAGCTTACATAACTGAATAGTTATATTATGCAAAAATATTATTATACAGTAAAGCTTCAACAGTTTCAATCTCGCTTCTCACCTAATGGGTTCAAGCAAGCGAGAGAATATTTTTGTTAAGGTTGTAATTAATTATTATTTTATCATTTTTGAAATAGTACAGTTGTTGTGGATTTATTATATATTGAAGAATTGAAAATTAATCGGATCTCTTAATAATTTTTTGTTTTTAATATTGAAATTGTTGCGTTTATCCAATAGTACACGATAACATGTCACGGACCAGTTATTAAACGCGTATTTAATGGTTATATAAACACTGGTACAGACGTCAGTATTCAGTGAAGTATTGTTTTGTATCCTATATAATATATTTACGTTAATAATAACTAGACAAAAATATAATACTGTTTAAGAATTATTAGGATAATTGATCTTAAACCCGTCATAATATTAGCATAACCTAAAATTTTATAATATACTTTTAATCATTTTCAGACATAAAGTCATGCCGAAGATTTAACACAAATGTATTATAAATAAAATGTTTTTATTACCCCAAAATATTACCGTATTCATTTATTTTCATTAACTGATAGAAATAATTAAATTAAATATATATTCAATAATTGGGACACTGATAATTAATGAGTGGGACAACACGCTATGAATTTCATTTAATTACTGGGCCATATGAACAGTTTCATGTTTTAATTCATTTAAAACTTTTCCTTTAATAAATGCAGATTCTTGTTATGTTATCTGAAACTAGAAATTTTACGCTTTCGAATAATTATATTTAGTTATAATTTTATACTATTTAAATATGAAAGAAATTGCAATTATCTTAACTGCTTCCTTAACTGTTTCACCACTGGGCCATTTACCTTAACCGTTAAAGAAATAAAAGATATAGGAAGTAACATTGAAATTGAGCGACGATTGTTGTTGAAAATTTTTATAGTTTTAAAATTATACAATTCATCAACTCTTAAAGTTACAATAAAATATTTTATGAATCAATTTTCAGCCAACATTACTTGAGTTCAGTAAAACAGTAGATACCGAGGTTAAGGATACAATTAACTAATGGCGTAACATAATATTTCTATAACACAAAGGAATTTAAAATTAATCTTAAAATTTAATCTTAAATTAGTATCTCAAAAATTTAGGAATGTCGAAGAGCTAACATTGATCGCTCCACCTGATAATTTTGAAAAAAGACATCAAACAGAGATTCATGGTTTACTAAAATTTCTTGTTTAACATTTAATAGGAAGACCTAGTAAATGACTTCCCGAGATGGCTCCCGAGTTATAAAATTTGTCCCCCTTTTTTACATACTTTGCAGCCAGGTTTCTATACAAATTCTGCTATAATCAAAATACAGACAGCGTCCCTGTTGGTCGTAAAACCGTTATCTAAAATTCTGGAATGTTTGGCTCCTAACGAGGCGCGGCGCGCTGCAGCTATGGCTGCTGCAGAAGAGAAATTACGACGGTCCAATATGCCAAGATTTCGACTAATTGATGTTAAAGGAAGCGTAACAGTTTTCGAGCAGCTGGTGCTCCAGTTACTAGTGCCCAGAAAGACATCTCTTTTAACTACCGAATGACGAGGTCTACTACCTTTCAGTAGATTCTGGAAAGACTTCATTATGAATTGAACAAACAAAAATGAACGATTCGTTCACTGACCAATCTTCTGTAATTCGAATTCAATTTCTGTGATTTAGAAATCATGTAACTTCGTATTTCTCAATACATACATGGAAATGAGGATATTTTAATTGCTGATCACCACATTGGTAGCAACTGCTTGGTGGGTGAATTGTCAGCAAAAATGATATTAAATTTGACATGTTTCGTAATGTCCCTTGGCGGAATAAAGCCCAATCGTTAACGAATCTACAACTTGATAGTTGTCATCAGGCATCATTTATGTCTCAGGAATGCATAACTTAAATATAACGACGAAGGAGAGTCACGTAGAGCAAAATTTGCATTGCATTATTAACTAAATCTTTGAGAATAAAGTAAGATTGTAAAGATTGGAAGAAAGTGTTCACGGAGGTTTGACACGAGTAATGTGCCTGCGGTACCACGACTCATCAAGAAATGATTACTCGTCTTTTTTAATGACAAGCCCCAAGAAAAGAAACTGGATAATACTTAAGGCGATTCCAAGGGCTACGGATATTCATTCCTATCCTGCTAATCGATCTTAAACGCAACGAGCGGACGGAAGCCCGATTTCAAGAGAATCCCAACCTCTCGCCGTAAATTTCAAGGGACGACAAAGAGATGTCAGGGCAGGCTTGAGGGTCGAAACATTTAACTGCGCCTCCTTCGTGCCCCGTTTACACCCCCGTAGCAAGCGCAAACAGGAGACAAGACGGCTGAGAATCCTACGGGTAACCATAACAACCACCGTGGCCTGCCACAATGGGGAGCACGCAGCACTGTTGGCCTATAGGCTCAATGGATTTTCCGCGAGGTCGAGCAAACACAAGCAAACATAGGGGCGGCCTCGTTCCTCTTCCTCCCTCCGCGACGTCTCAACCAACCCTCCATGTCTCCGGCCCCCTTCGATCCTCCGAGGAGTCACTCATTGTGCCTACCTACGGCAAGCATTGACAACTATTTCACTCGCGAACACGTGTATATGGCTGGGAATCCATTTAGCTGGCGACGAATAAAGAGCCACGGGAGAAACGGCGAATTAAACGCGCTCTTTCTACCGCTGCTTCATGCCACTTTTCGAATAGCGAGGGATGATTTGAGCGAGATCCATATTTATCTTCTTAGGCAGGGAATTTCATAGAGGAAGTACCAAATAAGGGATTGGAATACACGAGTGCAAGATAATAATTAAATAATGTTTTTAAAGTAATTAGAGGTTGCTTTTCAATGAAATGAAGAAGAAGTCAGTTTCAACACACATAGGACATTATTTATTTATTTAACGAGCCAGGACCCAAAATAAATGGGAATTCAAAATTGCCGCGTTTTATGTTGCCAAGTGTAATTGTCAAATGTTTTTACCCGACTGCGATACGCAAAGGAGGGTATTGTGTTTATCAAGCTATGTTTGTATGTCCCATGTTACGCTCTAGAGCCTGTACGGATGCACCGATTTAGACACATGAGGTGTCTTTCGAATTGTTTTGACGTTCCGAATGTCATAGGTTATATAATTTTCAAAAAAGTAAAAAATAAAAGAAATTAAAAATTTAAAAAACTCGACTGCTTAAAAAGCTAACTGAAATGACAGAAATAATAATAAGATGACAATTTAAATTAACTCAATTGCCTGCAGTCGGAGGCCTTAAATCTTTTGGTGCAAATGATTTGATGTAATTACATTCGAACATTTATTTCGAAATAGAAAATTACATATTGTCTTAATAAATATTGTGAGAGAGAGAGAAACATATACGTTACAAAATACGCTGAAGCTGAAATGTCACTATATAAGCTTGAATTTGCATTGATGTTATCCACCTCTTTTTGTTATCAGCTTGAAGCACTTTCTTTAGTCATTGCGGTACATGCTTGGGATAAAATATTTAAGGGCTCCGACTGCAGGCAATTGAGTTAATTTAAATTGTCATCTTATTATTATTTCTGTCATTTTAGTTAGCTTTTTAAGCAGTCGGGTTTTTTAAATTTTTTTAATTTTTTTTATTAGCTATCTTATCTTATTTGACTTAAACATTTTTCAATGGCCAAAAAAAGGAGCAACTAACGGCGTTAAACTTGAGGTAGGTTTTCCTATACGCGACTGGACACAGCGTCAAAAAATTCAGTCGATTTTCTCGAAAATGAAGCGCAATATCGAAAAATTGTATTCTTTTTTCTCGACTTATTTACTCGATATAAGTCGAAAAGGAACAGGAGCTTTTTTTAATATCGCGCTTCATTTTCGAGAAAATCGACTTTTTCCCTATACATAGGAAAACATACCTTTACGCAAGAAAGGATACAATGCAAAAGCGATATCGCAAGTGATTAAAATGCCATTTCAAATTGTTTATAATAATATAAAACGCTACAAAGGAACTGTTAGCAACGACGTCAGACCTGATCGGGGGTGTAAACAAACAGCAAGGATTGTTAAAAACAAGCTGAAACTCCGTTCCTGGAAACTGGGACGCGGTCATTACCTACCTCACGGAAGAAATGGCACACCGACTGACAAGGGACAACACCCAACTATTACACGCTAAGTAAATTATACACGTAGATTATAGTCCTCAAAAGAATATTTGACATTTTTTTATCGGCGCACGGCCATATCTAGGGTGTGAAATCAGCCCTCAAAGTTAGGGGTAAAAACCACGTTTGCCCCAATATCTCGGAAACTATGCACTATACCTAGAGAAAAATCTTTAGACGAAAATGATTCATTTTTTAATAATAAATTCAGCCGCGCAATCAAGTGACATGTTATAAAGCAGTTTGTACGCAACGATCCTTAAGAATTTCTGTTGAAGGGAGTAAGTCCGAACAACAAAAAATGAAATTTGTCCACCTTACCACTTTTTAAAATCAATGAAATTTCACTGAACACAAGACATCTAATCGAAGAATAATACAGCTGAGTTTGATTGCTCTAACATTAATTGAATTAACATTAAACTTTTGTTTCATTTCCTGTAAAATTAGTTTTTGAGGACCCTTTCCGAAATGATCGATGTAATTATTAAACGAACCAGCAGTTTCCTATTTCCTTGTATCCACTACACTAGCTCGCTGCATATTAATTGTCCAGCATTGGCTCCACGGGGGATTCTGTGAGTCATTTGTCAAGAATACAGAGTCGCCAGGAACAATGGAAACTCGGCCAACCGTCGGGAAACGTGAAACCGGATGCTGGGATTACAGATCTGCGCAAGATCCTGGAGAGGACACCGCGAAGGATGACGACGGGAGGATTCGCGTTTGTATCGTGTAAAGGTGTGATCCCACGGCACGTCGCTCCGCGAGTGTCGCACAGTGTGTCGAAGTATATGGGCGTTCGAGGTAAAGCTCATAACTTCCGAATTAATCAGTTTTTCACCTAAGTACCCTAATACTTTTTTAAAGGGGATACAAAGATGCATCGATTGATGAAAAGATAAAATAAATTTACATTTAAAAAATTAAAGTGTTCTTAATTTTTTATTGAATAAGAAGGTTTTTGCCAATTTTTTCGGTTGCAGTTTGTTGTCACATGATTACTGACGAATTTTGGCGTGTGCGTGAAAAATTGAAAAGATTGTTTAGACTTTAGAGCATATGGATTTTCGGGATAAAGGTTAAAAAATTAATACTTATTCGATTTTTTTTAAATATATTTTTTAAATCAATTATATGCTATATGCTGCCTACATCTGAATCAGAACATGTAGACTCAGCGACTATGCAGAAGGCCTGGACGTTGAGCGTCTTAATAATGATTTCGACTATTTTCTTCATTTTGAGCAATTTTGAGCAATTAAATTTGACGTGAATGTGAAGTTTAATATATCCCCAATTAATGTACAAAAAATGACGGAGGTACTTTTTTTAAAGCTCAAGTTAAAGATAATAAACATTTAACATACAAAATTGGGAAGAATTATTAATATTTCCAAAAATATTTCGGCAGCCTGGAAGGTCTTATAATACTAAACATAACTTATAAAAATAAAATTGATCGGATGAACATTCGACAAATATCACGTGTTTAAAGAAATGTACCGAAAATTCGATTAAATTTCAAGCCTCATTTTTGACAACAAATTAGAAAATTCAGTAAAAATTGTGGATAATATTAAAATTTACGTTCCTTTGTTAGTATTTTAAGATATAATAAGCTACAAGTTTTAGACTTCAGTTTTCATACTTTTGTCCATTACGCTTGGTCTTATCGTTCATTGTCAGTAATTGTGGCACGAGTCGAAGAAAAGCTAATCTGGTTCAGCTAAAACGGCGGTGAATGGCGAGCCTAGCCGCGCCGTGGGATCGCACCTTAACGCTTCTTGTCCAGCGGTGTCGAAATAGTCGTACAGTATCGAAAATGGAAAAAGAACGAGGCTAAGGGAGAAAGAAGATTAGCTGAAAAAATTATAATAATCCGAGTGGTGGGTTGAAATGGCCCCGTTGTCTGCTTAGGGTCCGCGCTATCTTTCCTCCTCGCCCTCTTCCGTTCCCTGCGACAACCGAGGAACTCGCAGGTGTGACCGCGTATAATATTACCAGAATGAAAAAAAGCTGGGCCCCTGGATAGGTGTAACAGCGGTAGCAGGGCTAATACGTGAATCTACGGTGTTTTTAGAGCAGATTAGAACGAAAAGGGATCAGGGTTGGAGCAACAGGTGGAGCCTTCCTCTTTTGGGTTCCCGCGGTTACTTTGATTCCTTTTTTATTGCGTGATTTTTAAGACCCCGCTGGGTTGTAATGGATTTGCTCGGGGATCCAGGCGCGTTTCTTTCGAGCACGGCGCTGTGGATAAACTTTGAAGTGTATAATCGTTTTATCTGCCAAGGATAAATGAGACATGGATCCGATCTGGTTAACTAAATGTAATTTTTATAACTACGACTTTGTTGAAGTAGGGATAAATAGGTATTTTTGTGCAGCTGCTGGAAATTATTATACGGTCGTTTCTTGTTTAAGTAATTATCTGTGGAAGGAAGATTGACAGTAGAAGGCGGAAATAATTTAGTAGGAATGTGGTGATGAATTTCTGAAAACAAGTGCAGACTAAATACGCTTAGAGATGCAACAAAATACCTCCTGTAAGAGATCTGACAGTCTAACAAGTTTAAAAAGTACGCTGCTTGGTTACTGAACGATAAACATTGATGTGGGTACAAAATAAACAAAGTTGTAGTTTTTACGTTAAATCTGATTTAAACAAGTATTTTTGGAGGAGTTTGACTAATTCTCTACAGTGACGTTGAGCAAAAACATGTAATTGAGAAGATTAAGAAAAATTAAGTTTTAAGTTTTGACACTACATTTTCTCTTCGCATTATGTAATATAAAAAAGAGATTGGAAACGTGTGTCCGTTTTAAGTAAAAAAAAAGATAAAAGCAATGTTTATATTGTAATCCTTTAACCGTAGATGCATTATTTGGGTTTGTTGTAAGGATGCTCGACAAGAAAAGGCAATGTTAGGTTTGGATTTGAATTGTTGCATAAAAACCTGGGAGAATTGTGAGCTTTTCGATAATGAGCTTCCCGTTTAATAAGTCGGCCTCGGTTTTTGTGCTGCGTGCAGCGCGGTTTGAAATTCGAACGCAATCGTCCCGCTCGTAAATTCATCTGGAATATCCAGTTTCATCGTTAAAAACTTAAATTGGGAGAAACCTTTTCGTTCTCAAATTGCGATAGGCAGGTAAATATCACGTTTCAAGGTTTATTAATCAGGCGAAACCTCACATCGTAACCCTGTGAAATTCAACTCGCGATTTATTGCGTCGAATCTCTGTCTCTGCGCTTCCACGACGCAACGCGTTTCGGGCATTCCCCTATCGATATTGTATTTGCAGGTATAAAATATCGACTATATTATGATTAAAAATTTCAAAATCTAAACTCCAGAAGAATGACGTTTTGTATATTTCGCAAGACAATTATAAAATCAGCATTTCTGTAAAAAGCTTAGTCCTTTTACAAAACACACTTTTTTGTCGAAAAAGAAAACAAGGAATCATAGCTTTGTGGTAATACTTTTATATCACAAAAATAGAAGATAATAATAATAATGACAAAATAAAAAAAGATGTGAAATCAAAATGAGCTGCAAGTACATAAAGGTGCTTTCCAACTACGCTTAAGATGACACAACTACATATACACAGCTAAAATGCTGTGTTCATACATTCTATTACTCATATCGCGGACATTTTAATTAACCCATCAAAAAGAATCCCATTTAAAAACATTGTCGTAAATTAATAGCTTTACGAAATTAATGATATACAAAAATTGTGCCAATTATAACAATGGCTATTTATACAAAGAAAAAACTGTATTAAATAATATTAAGCAGATATATTTTTATACAAATAAATATTTTAATACGAATAAATATTTTATTCAAAATACTTGGCTCTGCGAAACCGAAAAAATGTTAATTGTCTTAGTATTAATAATTTACAATAACTACGTTACAATCGAAAATACATGAACATATACATATACATATTAGAAACGCAGTCAGATTTATTCTACATATATTTAACTCTAATATCATACGTAGCATATGTACACGCACACATACACACATTCACGAAGGCACGCACAAGAAAGAAAGAAAAAGATTAATGCAATTTATACATATTTATTCAGTTTAGCAACACCAATTCGGGGCGCATCGCCAAGTATTTTGAATAAAATATTTATTCGTATTAAAATATTTATTTGTATAAAAATATATCTGCTTAATATTATTTAATACATTTCTTTCTTTGTATAAATAGCCATTGTTATAATTGGCGCAATTTTTGTATATCATTAATTTTGTAAAGCTATTAATTTACGACAATGTTTTAAATGGGATTCTTTTTGATGCGTTAATTAAAATGTCCGCGATATGAGTAATAGAATGTATGAACACAGCATTTTAGCTGTGTATATGTAGTTGTGTCATCTTAAGCGCAGTTGGAAAGCACCTTTATGTACTTGCAGCTCATTTTAATTTCACATATTTTTTTATTTTGCCATTATTATTATTATCTTCTAGTTTTGTGATATATTTGATTTCATGTACTTGGCGTAATTTTTTTACTTTTTTGAAGTTTTTTATGGGGATCTCACTTCTTTTTACAAAGATAATTTGCATACTTCAGATAATTTTTAATATTATATTGATTATTATCTTCTATTTTTTGTGATTACGAATTACCGTGATTAAAATTACACGACGAATGTCTGCCTTATAGCTGACAAATTTATAAATTTCGTTAAATATATGTACAAATCCTACTTAAATGTTTCCTACACGCGACAAGACTAAAAATAGTAGGAAATTAATATGAATATATAGGAATAAAATGTAAGCATTCATATTATACAGGATCTTATTGTTTTCTAAACAAATATTACAACATATCCCATGCTAAAAAATAAAAAGTGCGTTATGTTAATATTCATCAAAAAATACTTTGTTTAAAAATTTATTAACAGTGTAGGATTTATAGAAAACAATAACTGGCTGGAGAATATTCGCAAACCGTTACTATGAATACGTTTTAATACATATTTATTAATAATTACTAGTTTTCTGATTCTTAATACTGTCATAAATTTTTTTCTCTGACGTAGATCACACTGCATCATCTTCTGCTTCGATTATCTGTAAATATATAAAATCCACATTTTAGTTATTTATTTAAGTTACAACTTACGAACTTATATAGAAATAGAGTGGCATTTTGCTATAGTAAGTGTAGACTATAAAATGTGTCCGAACGAGGTGAGAGCGTATGGCAGGCTTTTCTTGTTGCTGGAAATTTAAATGCTAATGGTAATAATTCAACAAACTTGAACAAAGAGATCCAATATTTTCAACACACAATTGATTGGTTTTGGTATAAAATTAGTTTAGTATATTTATTGGTGAATTAAAATATTGTTAATGAGTACCTAAAAAATTAATGAATTGAGCCGTTTATTTTGAAAGTGGCCTAACTCCATTTTTCAATTTTTTCCGGTTACCATGGTTACATGTACAACTTCATGTTATTTATCAGTAAAGCATTTCAGGTTGCTTATATTCCGAGCAAATACGATAATTCTTGACACATAAGTTTTCAGAGTTAGTTCAATAATTGAACCGTGTAGTTTGAAAGTGGCCTAACTCCATTTATACTTAAATCAAGATATTTACTATTGATAATGTCGGAAAGCAGTGATGAAGGTAATTTTAATTAATTAGTATTTACAAGTTAACCTCACTTTTTGGACAATTGCGTTAGTTGAATAACCAGTACGTTTAATTAATATAAAACTTAAAATTTAATATTAAATTTTAGAAATTATTTCACCCATGGGGAAGAACAGAACAAGACCATTTAGTTCAGATAGTGAAGAAGAAATAGTAACTAATGATTTAAAAAAAAATCGAAAAAGAAACAGAATTATAGAACAATATTCGTCTTCAGGGGATGAAGATACGAATAACAATGGAGAAAAGATTGATGAATCATACATCCAAAAAGTGCGAAAGATTAAACGGAATTCAGGAAAAAGATATTGTACTCAAACCGGAAATATTGTACCTGAAAAAATTTTCGAAAACAAAGATTGCCGTTGTCGGAATGCTTGCACAAAAAATTACGATGAAGAAGAAAGAAAGAATATGTTTGAGAAGTTTTGGGGTTTGGGAGATTTTAACAAACAAAATGTATTGCTTTACGAAGCTGTCGAGCGCAAAATTGTGGAACGAAGACGTCCAACAAACGGAAAAGGTTCGCCAAGAAATTGGAGTTTTAGGTATTTGTTAAATTCTAAAAACGGAAAAGTTCCCGTCTGTAAAAAATTCTTTTTGGATACTTTTAAAGTAAGTGAAGGACGCTTAAAACGAGTATTAAACTCTGCAAATGTAGGCAATGATTTACGTGGGATGATGGTTGGATCATCAAGAAAATTATCCGAGGAAGGGAACAAGCACGTTCAAAACCATATTAAAAGTTTTCCTAAATTTGAATCCCATTATACCAGATCTCATAATCCTAATAGAAGATATCTACATCCTGATCTAACTCTTAGGAAAATGTTTAATTTATACGAGCTTCATTGCGAGGAAAATAAAATAAAAGCCGTTAATGAATGGACTTACAGAAAAATATTTAAAAAAGATTTTGATTTACATTTCCACCAACCACGCAAAGATACATGTCAAAAATGCGACTTATTAAACATCAAAATTAAAGCATCGAATGATGATGAAGAAAAGAATAAACTTACAGAAGAACACGATGTCCATCTAAGACTAGCAGAATCAGCTAGGAATTCACTAAAACAAGATCAGGAGCAAGTATCACGTAATTCAGATTATTATTTTGCTTTCTCGTTCGACTTGCAAAAAGCATTACCGTATCCCAAGTTGACTACCTCAGTAGTATATTACAAACGCAGTATGTATGTTCTAAATTTGGGTATTCACAATTTTCATAACGATAATGTTTACATGTACGTTTGGGATGAAACTATTGCATCCAGAGGTGCTCAAGAAATTGTTTCATGCATCCTAAAACATGTTAAAAATTTAAGAAGTGAAAGACACATTATAGCTTACAGTGACATGTGCACCGGGCAAAATAGAAACATTAAAGTAGCTTTAATGTGGTTAAAAATTGTCCAAACTTTGGAAAATAATGTGGAAATCATAGATCACAAATTTTTAATATCAGGACATTCGTTTTTACCAAATGATAGAGATTTTGGCGTGATAGAAATGTCATTAAAAAAAAATAATTTACTGTTCGTTCCCCAAGATTATTACAAGATTATTAAAAAGTGTCGGAAAGGTAATAATTTTATTGTAAATGAAATGCGACAAGAAGATTTTGTATCAACAAAATTATTAGAAGACGCAATTTTTAAAAGGGTAAAGAATTCTGATGGAGAATCAATAAACTGGTTAAAAATATGTTGGATGCGTTTTGTCAGAAATGAACCGTATACAATTTTCTATAAGACATCAATGAATGAGAATGAAAATTTTAAAGTCCTGAATGTATTACCACGTCGGGGTAGACCAAGAAAGTTCGAAAATATTGTATTTTTCAGCGTACTTTCTTCACTAATGTGACTTGCTCTACATTGCAAGCAGTCCACCATAAATAATCTATTTTCTTAATAATTCTTAATGCTATGTCTTTTGACAATTTTTGTCGATTTACCTTATTTGACAAATATTCAGAAACTTGTGTGAAAGAAGATGCTCTGTCTATCTATCTATCTATCTATCTAATCTTCTCCGGACAACCTCCAAGCCTGTGCATCCCCTTCATATCTATCCATCCAAGCCTGTGCGTCCCCTTCATTTCTATCCAAGCCTGTGCGTCACCTTCATTTTTATCCAAGTCCTGTGCGTCCCCTTTATTTCTATAATATAAACGTTACATAAAAACTCTAAATTGCTGGTATAAAAACATCTGGCAATTTAAAAGCAATGCAATTTGTTACAATATATATATATTATTTTGTACATGCATGGTACAAATTTCCAGAAACTTATGCGAAAGAAGATGCTTCTCTGTCGAACCTTCTCCGGACAACTTCCAAGTCTGCGACTCTACATAAGAAATCTATTTAAAAAATTTTGGCGACTTACCTTGTTAATTGAGACAATAATTCAGTCTCCTATTTAGTGTAAAAACTCGTAACATTTCAAATTCGGACAACTTATTTTATTTGACACTTATCACTTGGTAGGTTATAAAATTCAAAATAGTATATATAAGTATGTATGTACAATGACGGACGACGATCCCTGCCGAATAATCCCGAGAGTCGACGAAAGAAGAACGAACATGTGTTGGCTGAAGGTGTGTGTGTAACGCGTGTATACGTATTATGTGGACGAAAATTTGGCTTGGAGAATCAGGAGAAGAATCATAAGAAAAATCTTACCGTTTCCGACTGATTCATGAGACGATATTACGATATCTCTGTCATGCGTGGACCGATTTTATTGAAATTGGTCTTATTCGAAAGCTGATATGCGGTTTACATAAAAAAATGCCTTTAAATTTAGAAAATATTGCAGGCGTAATAAGATAATAATGAAATAAATGTCAGGTTAGGTTGGCAGCGACAGTTCGACATATACAGGGTGTCTTTCATTTACTTGGCGTCGAGACGCTACCGCGTTTCTAGATATATAAGTAGGTATTAATATATATCTAATATGTTTGTTTAAAGAATGGTACTACTTCAACCGGTTAACTGGCAATGTATCATATATGATAAAAAAAAATCTGGCCAATTCTGCTTATGTATCATATATGATCAAGTGGAATAACTTTTTTGATTTTCAAACGATTTGAATGAAACTTGGTATGTAATGGTTTTTTGGTCGCTGAATCTGAATTTGGCATTGGAATTGTAAAATTTAATATGGCAGACACAAAATGGCCGACCGAACCAAAATGGCTGCCAAATATTAAAATATTATCGGGATTTAGAAAAATTGTATATAGGGCTTTTGGGGTCGCCCATACCCCTGTATACCAAATTTTGTGTGATTCACTTAATTAATTAATATGAATAGTAAAAAAAGCCGTGCCAGTTAACCGGTTAATACTTTTTGTTGTGGAATGTTTCTATTATATAAAGGTTGGAGATCTAGCCGTATTATAAAAAGGCAAGGCTTTTCACAAGAAGGCTGATTTTACAATTATTTTGCGACATGTATACCAGTTTAAAATGTATACCTATTGTCCCTTCCATAAACATGCTCGACAATATTAGACGATTTAAAATTAAACTGTCACCCAATATGTTCATTAAATAGAACTTCCTCAACAGGAGAGAATTTTAAAAATCAGAATCTGGGAACGGGTATTTAGATAATAAATTTTCTCGTTTTTTAATAAGAAACTATTTTTCGGTTTTGAAGATGCAGATGTACATATTACATATTTAGTAGAGAATGCATCTATAAGTCAATAATAATTCTACTGTCATTATAATTATAATTGTAATATATTATTATCTACAGACAGGTGTACAATACTATACAACAAGGCGATAAACCGTCTTAATTAACCTGTTAGAATTAAAATTTCTAATTATTTATAAACATTGAAACAGATAGTACCTAATATATTTTTTAATATTTTCTGCTTTATGTCTTCGTTGATTTAAAACTTGAAACAGCTATATGTAAATAATTGTACATTACGATTAATGTAATTGATTGATCATAGAAGATTTAACACTTTTTCAGAAATCACTAAGTGGAAATAATGAAACGAATATAATTAGACCTGTTGCTTAATTCGAGACATAAAAAAGGGCTCGGTACGATTCAATCTCGAGATTTAGGTCGCGGTAGTGGTTACAGGGTGCCGCTATGAAGCACAACTTTCTTCAGGTTCATTTTTTTTTATCATATCTCCGCTTTTCCCACGACGCACGTGTGCGGCTGCACGTGGTCAGTCACTTTTTTCTCGAACCGCGAGGCTTTTCCTCAAAAGTTTTTTACGCTGAAAAGATATCTAGAAGAGATTACCTATTAATAGATGGAAGCGTGCTCTGTTTTCGTCTCACGGACCTTCATTCCCTCGAATGTAGGGCACTGTGTAGACACAGACCAAAATCTAAACGCAAGTCGGTGGTTGGAACGCATCAACTTTGTACTAGTTGATTTCATCTCTCATTATTACTTTATTAACATCATTGGTGTCAATGAATATTTAAGGGGTCATTCTGGGAATCACGCCGCAAAATTCAGTTTTTTTCTCAGCGAATGCAATGAATAACAATGTCAAACTTGTTTTTTCATTTAGTAGGTTACTTATAATGTATACGGAACAATTTTTTAAATACACTTTTAATTGTGTTTTTCGATGTTATCTGGAGTTACAAATCGCACCTTTGAAAGGACGGCGGGAGCGATTTTAGCTCACAGACTCATCTGAAACAAAAAAACCAAACTGATTCTTATGCATTATGAGTACCACCGCTATCGCAGGTGCCAGAATTAGCCACGTAAGTAAAATTTAACAAAATTGCACGCATTTAAACTTCAAATGGAAATTTAGATACTTGAAGTTTAAATGCGCGCAATTTTGTTAAATTTTTACTTACGTGGCTAATTCTGGCACCTGCGATAGCGGTACTCATAATGCATAAGAATCAGTTTGGTTTTTTTTGTTTCAGATGAGTCTGAGAGCTAAAATCACTCCCGCCGACTTTTCGAAGGCGGGATTTGTAACTTCAGATAACATCGAGAAACACAATTAAAAGTGTATTTAAAAAATTGTTCCGTATACATTATAAGTAACCTACTAAATGAAAAAAAAGTTTGACATTGTTATTCATTGCATTCACTGAGAAAAAACACTAAATTTTGAGGCGTGATTACCAGAATGACTCAAAGTATTTTTTAATATTACTCTTCGATTAGTATGGCGATATCACACACTTTGTGCATTTAAATTATCAAATCTGATTAAAACTGGGAGACATTTTCCCTGGATTTATAGCATATCTTCAGTTTCTTGCTGAACTGTAGAAGAAATGCAAGAAGAATTGAATTATGAAACTGATATTTATTATTTTATTTTACAGTTTATAATTTTGTAATACATTAATCTATTGAGATATTATTTAGTTGGGTTAAGTGTCTATTTCCGATAGAGGTCAAATTTACCCCTCATAGCTTCCGCCAATAGTGTAATAAAAACAAAATATAATTGGTACATTTCATAATGAAAATTCTCAATTATACCACGGAACACATTTTTCTCAAAAGAGTTGAAAACCTGGAAACTTTAATTAGATTTAGATAATTTATGCACTAAATAGTTTAAGTGGAAATATTATGTATTAAAATATAATTATATCTATAAATTGTATAACATTAGAGAAGCACAGTATCTGTGTTGTAAAAACGAGGTGGTTCATATTTTACTCATATACCTCACCTGATTGGTTTAGGAATACGTAGAGGTGTACACTTAGTCATTCAAAAATCTCTTGTCCATCTTATAATGTCTCTTACATTAAATACAAAAAAAAAAGAAGAAATTATTCCATTCAATATTGCAAAATTGGTAGGCATTCTTGAGTGCTTCATAACATTAAGAACTAACAAAATCAAATGGGGGGCCTGTTTATTCCTTCTATTGTTTAAGGGGAGTTACTTAAATGTAATACTTTAAAATTAAATAATATTGCAATTTAGTTTGGTAGATTACATTTTAATTCATAGGTACGTATCGTGTTAATGTCTAAATAGATTACTGTAGTTAATACTTTAGAAAAGGACTATGGTTTATACAAAAACCGACTTTTGAAAAAACCGGTTTTTGAATTCCACTATTTAAAAAAAAAACTGTTAAATCGGTTTTCGAATTTTCACAAAAAATATAACTAAAGTAGAAAATAAATATTTGTAATAATTTTAAAGTTCTTCAATTTTTTAATATTTATGGAATTAGAAAAATATAACGAAATAAAAATATACCCTATCTATACAAAACCAAATAAATATAAAAAATTTAAAATAAATAAAATCCGTACAATTTTTTAGTTCATTTTTTAAACCCGGTTTTTGTAAACCGACAAACCGTAAAAAGGGCACTTGTCTTTATAATTTAAAAAGATTGCAAAGATAATTCAGAATATGAATGAATTGCCTGTACTTTATGCACCGAGTACTAAAAGCCAAAATCTGAATATGTTATTAGTTTCCAATTACAACCGAAGCTATACTTCAAAATAAGTTCCTGGCACAAATCCGTAAAAAGCAAACATTCGCGTTGAATGTTAAATGACACCATTACCAGGGGCCTGAGGTAAAAGCCAAGGCAAAAATCAATCAAGTGGAAACTCTATGGTGGACAGTGAATGGAAAGTACGAAATCACCGTCGTAAAAAAAGCAGTCATGTGATCGCATCTCGATCGTGAGTGGCCGCACAGTTAGGTGAGAGAAGTTGCCAGTGAAAGAAGACCGGAAGTGGTCACTCGAGACCAATAATAATTGGTTGGGAAGCAGGCGCACTCTCGACAAGGGTGTTCAGGCATGTGTGCAAAATTTCGGTGCGTCGAGGGAAAAAAAGTGCTCCACGTCCGTAATGCGAGACACGCGCACACGTGGTCGAAAGTTGAAACTGTTTCGGCTGTCCATTTTGGCCCTTTCTCTTCGCCTTTGACAAATATACATACTATCGGCGGACACTTGCGTCCCTTGCATCGAAAGGAAGCAACCTTTCGGCCCCACTAACGATCCACTGCAGACTGCCATATTTCATAACAAAAATGCTGAATGAATAGGTGAAAAAATGAACCGTGTCAAAAGTAAAATGTCTTATCGCATTTGCATTCTTATTCTGATGGTTACAAACCAGAGTTGGGCGAAATTTAATTTGGATACCAGCTACTAATTACTTTCTGTAATCGTTAATTCTCACTGACATCAAAATTGTTAATTGTATTTTGTGTAATCACAATTTGTTAATTGTATTTTGTTTAATTACAATTGTTCAATTACAATTTTGTCCAATTACAATTGTTAATTGTATTTTGTGCAATTATAATTGTTAATTGTATTTGGTTTAATTACAAAGTTTAATTGTATTTTGTGCAATTACAATTGTTAATTGTATTTTGGCAATTACAATTGTTAATGTAATCGGAAGGCAATTACAATTACGTAGTTCGCAATTGTGCCCTGCATAATTCTAATTAACGACTATGTAATTGTAATTGCAGAGTAATTACACTCGGTAATTGCAATTGTAATTGTGGTCAGTAGAAATGAAAGATTATCGAAAGCGGGTAACTTGTAATTGATTTAACAATTACATGGTATGTAATTATAATTACATTTACTCGCAATTACTTTGTAATTAAAATTACAATGTAGAAAATACAAAGATTCTGTCAAATTCTACGAAAAAGAATTATCTAATAATTTTGTTCCAAAAAGTAAAACCTACCATTAATAAAAAATTAATAAATATGAAATTGTTAATAAAATTTACAATTCCTTAGCAGTTATATATATATATATATATATATATATATATATATATATATAATTTCCAAAAATGTCTACTGTTTTTGAAATTCCTGCTAAACGTATTTTACAAAATGGTAGAGCAGTACAAAAAACTGTTTGCACAAATTTGTGTGTATATTTTGTATGTAGGTATGCTAAAAGTGTTGGACGATGCCAATGTCATAGCGATCACTACCGTAGAGATCTAGCAGTAGTAGGTCAGTGAGTCGAGTAGCAGATGATAACGTGTGTTACAAGGCAGGCGGACTCCAGCTGCATTTGTTCGTGTTAAAAGATATAGACGTTAGGTTACTCTTAAAATTTGGAACGTTCATTGAAAACATTTGGACAACCAGCTTTAGCGAAAGATCGTATTACCAGTCAGCTTTTCGTCGTTGTCGCCTGATGACATACATATGTACATATATATGTACATATACATTTATTGTTAGTAATCGTCGTGTTAGAAACGTAGGAGGGTCGTAATATTTTTCGAGCTACCATAATTAATGACAGTGTTAGAGGGTGATGACCGATGTCTCTGGTTATCCCTTTTTTAGACTTGTTTTGTTGTGAAGGGTGTTTATATTTCCTTCTCAGAAAAAATATCAGGTGATATACAGAAGTGCTGTCAATCAAGATATTTTTTTATTCATCGAAAATATTCTTTAATACCTTAGTATAGTCGAGGTAAAGAAGGGACCAAATTAACACAACATATTCCATTTAGTGAAAATTATTACGATAGTACTATAATATTAGTAGGTATTGGTTTGTTAACTATGAAACTCGTAAATAAAGAAATGGCACATGCAACGGAACTTTGGCAACCAAAAAATTCAAGATTTTGACAATTTTATTATTTTCATCTACTTTTTGGTACTTAAAGGTGACAACGCTCCTTAATGGTTAAGCTACGTTTTCCTATTTTCCTGTATATCTTCAAAACTATAATAGATACAAAAAAGTTGTCACAAGTAAAATTTAATGGTCTTTTATGCAGTATAAAGCTATACAATTGAGTTGTTTAAAGTTTGTAGTGGTTAACAGCTATTTGTTTAAATTTAAGAAATTCACCGCTATTTGATGAATATTAATCGTTAAAGTAATTAATATGCTGAACATGCGTTCCAGTTACTCACAAATTCGTATTTAGTCATGAGTAACTAGAGTGATTTATTAACATCCATTCCTTGCATGTAAGAACACCTAAAAACGACATGTCTTCATAAGTGTATCTTCGAAGTTCAACTAGGTTGTTTAAAAGAATCTACATACACGATTAAGAGTTGCTAACGAAGGTGACGTTTCTGTCCAAATTAAAAACGAATTTTATCTCATAAACGGGTGATTGATGGATCTATATTTATAAAGAGTTTTCTCCTTATTTTTATAAGTACTACCTGTCGCCATGGTTCATTAATTTCCGGAGTAATCACAACGTGACTTGCAGCGGGTTATATTGTAATTTGTGCAACAGTATAGGGAGTCCAATCACTTTAGGATTTATTGCAGAGACGTAACCAGGGGATGTAATCTGCATTCCCCTTACCCTTCCCTCTATGATCCAGTGTGCAATTTTTGACATGATATACAACTAAATGATGATGTTAAATAGCGCAACATTAACGAACATGTTTTATGACTGTTATAAATAATATCCAAGTGAAAAGAAATTATTTTACAGAGTCATTTTATATTACCTTTCAATGTTAAAAAGTACGTGTTGTATTAAACTAACGACTATCGATGCGATTAACTTAACAGATGTAGCAGCATAAATTATTTGTAAATACATACTATCTTCATAAAAAATTTGACTCAAGGCAAATTATAAGGAATTCAATGTATAAAATTATATAAATAAATTATGAGACACTACGTACGACACGAAAAAGGTATACAAAAAATCTGCTTGGACAATTATTACTTTTATCCCTCCAATATTGTGCAGCCATTTCTCTCGCTAGTACCTCACCTAGAGCTGGGATTATTTGCCGAATTTTTCGGTATTCGAATATTTGAATGCTTCAGTTGCTCAATTATTTGGCGAATATAATTCGAATATCCAAGTATTCGAATACTATTCAAATATTTAAGTATTCGAATACTATTTATGTATGGTGTGAATTATAAATCAAGTTCTTTAGGTTCATTTTTTTACAACCTTTTATTTAGTTTCAGTTGTGAGTTCGTTAGTTTGTCAGGGTGAAATATTGTAAGCTAATAACTTGATTTATAATTCACATCATACTATTTGAATACATCAGTATTCGAATATTGAAATATTCGAGTAGTATTCGAATACTTGTAAAATATTCGAATAATCCCAGCCCTAATCTCACATTCCTAATTACACTTCGTTTACGCTGCTCTCTTTTTATTTCCCCACCCTTTCCTTCGTGACAAATCTAACCAAATGTACACGTATGTACACGCGTGTACTCTTTATATCACACTAGCAAGTAGCCACAACAAAATTTACAATCGTAACATGGGTAATTCTGCAATGTGCAGAATTGCTAACAGTCTGCATCATGCGACGAGATTGAGTCAAACCTGGTGACTGGAAGTTACAACCTACTTAAAGTATTAATGGGCCGTCAACGAGTGCACACGCGAAGCTCACAAGCCTAAAAATACCCATGCCATGTCACTTGTCAAAGGGCACTAGAGTCTTGCTCCGTGTACCCTAGAAACTGCACTCCGAGACAGGAAGATAACCGCCATATTCCTCTCGAGGGCGATCAGAAGGGCTCTTGAGTTTCTCCAAGGCCATGGTGCGCAAAGTTACAAATATTTCTATCATTCAACCTCTTTATACAATACCAACCAACTGACAATAGGCCCTTGGATTCGTGAGTTTAGTGGTCCTTCATCTCCTGCCCACCAGCACAGTCGTAGTCTCCGCGCACGGAGAGTCCACGAACCTGCGAACATTTTGGAAAAATTCCTGCCAACAGCGCTCCACGCCAGTGGCCCATTATCCACTTAGTATAGGTTTCTACGAGCCCTCCGTATATATGGGTGCGCTCCAAGTATTCCGCCTGGTCTCGTTCCTTCTCATCGTCATTTCCTATGGGTGGAATGGAGGGGCTTTTCTTTAGTTAGATTTACGATTTCTCGTGCACGTGTTCACAAAAGGGCTTTGGGAAAAAAGATTCCCCTGCTCTCCTTCGAAAAGCGAGAGGACCGTTCGTGAACGATGTTCAGCCGAGTGCAAGCAACCGATTCTTCCCTCCTTTCTTCCATGAGGATTGTCCTGGGTACGTGGGAGGGTGACTGTAAGGAAAAGGGCTCGCTTCTGCTCACCGCACGGGACGATTGTTACGGAACGCAAGAAAAATCGATACCTAAGTGGCGAGGGATCTCCTTCGCCCGGGCCAACGTATTCTTCAGTGGACAGTATCTTCCGACATTAAGTGCCTTCGTATATCGTCGAATGTCTGGAAAATTCGATAAAAACGCACTATCCCGTCACCTCGGTTTCCTTTAGGCCACTCGCAGACATCTATGGACACCGAATGTTCGTGTCCTCTGCTGATAAATGATGAACCTACTTAGTAGGTACCAAAGTAAGTGAATAATATCATATATTTGGAAAAAGTGATTGCACAAGGTGTAATTTTTTCTTATGTATTTAGATGTCGTTTGTGCAGGTGAAGATCTGTTAAAAAAATGTACCGAAAAATTGACCTTGAAAGACGACCTTACAGACTGAAAATAGCTTTAAATTGTGGGCACTATGTGCAACCAGAAGTTGAAGTATCGGTTGGCAAGTGGAACATCATCAACTGCAGTTTATCAATTTTATGTCACATTAAATTCATGAGAGTAGTGAAACGAATAAGTCAACAAACCCCGGCTGTGGGGTTACTTGTTTATGTATACTACGACCAATAAATTTTTTTTATTTTTGCTTCACTCCTTCACTAGAATCTAGAATCTAGAATCTAGAATCTAGAATCGAGAATCTAGACATTTGCCTAGATGTCCGCGGCCTGGAAGTCAAATACTTGGCGTGGCCAGGCAAGGTATTCTCAGATCATCAGTACCCATAATTTCTCTCTCGCAGGCTTTCAAATAATTTGTCAATTTAAAACTCTGACAATATGAGTACATTTTCATTATATTGCGTTGTAAAATAATTCTAAGATCACTCATCGACACCGATACCTTCCCTCACACAAGTTTTCAAATAATTTGTCAATTTAAAACTCTGACAGTATGAGTACAGTTTCATTATTTTGCGTTTTTAAATAATTCTTATTGATCGACACCTTGACCCTGCCTGGCCACGCCAAGTATTTGACTTCCAGGCCGCGGACATCTAAGCAAATGTTTAGATGTTACATTTTATCTTTACATTATTAAAATGTCCGCGATATGGGTAATGGAATGTATGAACACAGCATTTTAGCTGTGTATATGTAGTTGTGTCATCTTAAGCACAGTTGGAAAGCACCTTTATGTACTTGCAGCTCATTTTGATTTCACATATTTTTTTATATTGTGTATTTTCTTCTATTTTTTTTGTGATTTACTCTTTTCCGCCCTTGACTTTTTCATATACTTGGCGTAATTTGTTTACTTTTTTTTAAGTTTTTTTATGGGGATAAACTATGCTACCCCTTAAATTTCGCGACGAAAATAAGTTCTTTATTTTCATAACAGTAAAAAAAATAAAGGGAGACTCACTCGCAGTGTCTATGACTACTAAATAGATAATAGATTGATAAAAAAACGTATTATTTTTACTTAATTCTTGTGTGTTATCACTGCATACTGTTTTCGTGAGAACTTCTTACATTACGTATTGTTACGTAAAAAATTAAATCCCGTATTAAATTTCACGTTTATATTTTATATAGCTTTCATCTTTCAATATCACTTACCATGTAAATATTAAATCAGACACAAATACTTCGACCTGTAGCTCTATACCAGAAACCAAGTAGCACTTAAATCTACATTGCCGTTCATAAGTACCTACTGGTAGGACACCTGTCATAATTGTACAGAATTTATATTTGCTACAGATTGAATAGTTTTTATGACTTTTATTTTCGTGTTAATTTGAAATACTTAACAAAATAAAAGTCAGAGTCCTTTAATAAATTCGACAATAGGGCAACAAATGAGTGAAAAATATGTTTTCTATTACGAAAACAAATCAAATCATTCGTTATTCTAATTAAAAATGGCAAAGTGGAGAAAAAATCATTCGTGTGAAAATGATCTTGGTGGCGATCTAGCCATCAAAAGAATTATTTACCTTGTTATTCAGAAGTAGAAGTTCGAACGAAGTTGATCCTTCCAGGTTGTCGATTGCTTTCTCCGACGCGGCGCTTTCAGCTGATCGTCGTACAAAGGAGACTAAGTTTGACGTTGAGTGTGAGTTAATACGTCTATTATCAGAGCCAATAAGCCATACGGCCACCTGGTAGCGGTGTGGCTTCTTCGATCCATTATTTGGAAAATATTTCCGTGACCCTAAGCAAGAATAATATTTCGACGCAAATTTTTGCCCGGCCAGTTGATCCTTTCAAAAATACAGACGCTTTCCTCGCGCAGCCGTGAGCCCCGGCCCGTAGAAAGTCTTTAAGTTCATTTTGCCAGGTTTAAACGGCGTCAAATAATAAAATAATTGTCCCTTTTAAGAGTCGAAAAGGTACATTTTTAAGAAATTTGTCTCCCCATAACATAGTAGTCAAAAATTTAGCTTTTTCAGACCCGAGTCAGTTTATTCTGGACCCAACCCCGGCGGGATCCCACTGGCGTAGTAAACATTCGCATTTTCTTGTGGCCATTTTTTCCTTCAGAAAACTCTAAATTTAGTCTAACTCGGAAAACTTTAAATTTACGTAGTTGTTTTGATCACACAACTTTCTACTGCTTTTTTGCATACCATAAATATGTAAATTTTACATTTCTCGCGAATGTGAAATTAATTATCAACTAATAGGATTGACACCTTTTTTAAAATTATGTACGGCGCAATGTCGGGAGGAGCTAATTTTATTTGAAACAATAATATTTATATATTCATTTTTACGTCTCTTTATACCAAACTCAGACACTTGGTGTGGACTTTTTAGGGTAAACAAATTTCGCGTGTCCACGCCACTGTTTCGAAGCTGCTACAACGGAGATCAGCAGCCCAGACCGCCTTTTGTAGAGAATAAGTCGGAATAACTCGAAAATCACTCCATAATGCTAGGCTCTCTGACAATAGAAAGTCCTTTAAGAACTCCGATACGTCGTGGCTGACTAAAGGGACGTCTAAATGTATTCGTCCCGAAGGCGAACATGTCACGAGCGTCGGAGGAATCGAGTGGTCCCCATACCACCTGAAAAAATGTGTCATGATGATGTCTCTCTGAGGCGCTCAGTGTTGCCACAATTTTTTATCCATAATGTAGCTTTTATAATAAATTTACAAAAAAAAACTATTCAGGCAAGAATACAGATAGGACTTTGTTTAGATGTGCATAAATCAGATTATACCTAATACCTAGGAACACTCAACATATGACGAACGAGTTGTTTAAAAAATATTATCTTTCTTCCGAAAACTTATTAAATAGGTACTCTCATGTTGTTGTAAGTTGCACATTGGATTTAATTAAAGTACACACACTCTAATTTTTATGTAAACTGTAACAATTTTCGTGTCGAAACGGTGCATTTGCGGCACATGGTTTATTTTTAACTTTTCTCTTCTCATGGCGTAGAGCACGTTAATGTAAAAAAAGTTTACTATTGATTTTAAACATTGTAAAATATTTCACGACAACTTTATTTCAAATGTCTATCGATTCAGAGGAGTAGATTTACCCCTGAAAGCAGTGACCATTACTTTTTATTCACCCTGTACATTGTTTATGTGTTGTCAACTTTGCCGCCTCCCCCCTCTTAAAATACTTTTCGAGCTACAATTATTGAAATGAATGGTAAAATCATTCCTTCTTGGATTAAAGATAATCAAAAGAATTCTTGTAGGTCTTTGGAGCGATCGGTTCTATTCCCTGAGAATTGCCACACAAATGTCGTGTACTCGTGGTCCTATATATGACGACAAGCTACATTCATAATCATCGACGCATATGATGACACGTTGCCTACTACATTTGTTTCATGATATAAAATACATAATACAAAAGTCTAAGTAGTTCACTAGTTCCCTTGAATTGTTGTATTATCTATAGAGTGCTCCGATTCGCGGCATTAAAGTATATGAACGATTTTTAAAATTAAGCCCACCCAAGTAAATGTGCAAACTTTTGGTGTGCAACAAGTCAACAAAATACCAATGGTCCTTTTATAAAAATTAGATATGTTAAAAATTTATCAACTAGTGTCGGTCTACCCTATTGTTTTTCTTGGTAACTGGTAGAGGAAGTGCAGCATATTTGGAATACTGTTGGTAATTTAGAATACTTGTGTATTTAAAAAACTATTAACGTTATTTAATTTGTAACACCGCAAATAATAGGGGTAAATGACCTGTTGACTAATGATATTTGTGGATAAATCGCCATTTTGACATTTTCGACTTAATCTGCAGAGTAAGAAAACGTCAATTAGCAAAACTTTTTCAGCAAGTATTCAATCGTACCATTTATGGTTAAAATATGTAAAACCTTTAGAGTTAAACAAAATGTGACATGAAATTTTAGGTTTTAATGCCATGTTGCGGAATACTGAAGATGATAGTAATTTTTTTGGGTGCCTCTTCTGCAATGTGAATTACAGCGGAAACAAAAGAGGAGAAGAGTGGGTGCAGTGTTTCATGTGTGAAATGTGGATACGCTGTGAATGTTCTGGTTATTACTCTGGAAGTCTACTGCAAGTAAATCATAAGACTTAGAATTGATATTTATACAAGATGATTGTTCCCATACTGTGATTTTTGGGCCTGATTAGATCATAAGAGAAAATAATTTCATTATCTACTTGTAAATTGGAATGCCGGTATTCCAAATTACCCGCACCTTAACAAATTCGTTACCAAAGTTTCACATATTTTTTGTTTTTCATTATTACTGAGAGTTTGAAATATAAAAGTTTATTAGTTCCCCTACGATATTATGCAGTTGTATTTGTTCCCATCCTCTACCGTCATTTTTTATTCATCTTAAACAAACTGGTATTCCAAATACACTGCACTTCCTCCATGCTACGTCGAATTTTCATAGCGTCGAACAGCGATGGAAAGGTACGATCGGATATCGAATCCACGGAAGCGTGAGGTATCGGCGCACAGCGTTCACGGTACACCGTGAAAAGTTCTCTGTCTGCATCGGTATCAAATATTTGACAATATTTTCAAAAGTTCCGAAAACGTAATCCAACACTCCGCCACTTCGGTTCAAGATTAGGGTCCTGTGGACTAGTGGAATTCTTTTATGCGGTGTAAAATCTCCTCGGTGAAAGAGCTCTTCCACTGCTCGGGGATAACCCCCCGGGTGATGGTATCGTGTTGCGCGCTGCCCGAGGGCCGTGCAACAGGTTAGATCCGCGAAGATCAGTGCGATAATATAATCTAAATGGAAAATTGTATCGAATCAGCAGCAGCATAATGAAAGCTTTCAGGTAGTTGGCTACCCATATAATGACAGTTAATGCTCGTAATCTGATCCGTGGCGGCTGTTTTCTTCGATCCTCCTAGAAACAGATTGAATGCTTATTTATTATTTTCTTCTTCTTCTTTCTCTTTTTCACACAGGGGGTTGTTCGGCAACTCGAGAATTCAAAAGAATTTGAAACTGCTGAAATGTATTTAGTTCAAGCGATGCTAATAACCATGGGCGTCCGCAGAGGAGGGCAAGGGGATAAATTGACACCCCCCCCCCCCCACCCTCAAACTGGCTTGTAAAAAGATCCTCTTAAAAAACTTGCGCGGTTTCGTATTTTCACAATATCTGCGAAACCGTAAAAGATATCGAAAAAAGTTTAATTCCATGTTTTTGGAGTTTTGATATGCTACACTCCTACAAATATGGTGATAAATAATTTTCGAAAACGATTAATTCAAAACTTAAATCCCACCACTCAATTCTCGAAAATTCATTATCGCCATATTGTAGGATATCAAGAAGTATAAAATTTTGAATTAAATTTTTTTCGATATCTTTTACAGTTCACCCTTTGCAGAGTGCGCTCAAATGATAAATTGAATTGGATCATTTTGTATAAGCCCCCTACGTATCTGTTGATATTGGACTTTCAATTATTTTCCGACTTTTATCTGGCTTGAAGGGAATTTCAAAATCCAAAGTAGAAAAGTTGAAACTCTTACATATTTCAACGTCTAAATTAAACTTGCATACTGACGAAAACCAATTTGTAGCTTCGGGAATTTTTTTAAAGTATCAAATTTTGAGGACATATTCTCAAACTATTGTGTTGAAATCTAGATAATTAATGAAGCTATAGAATTTTATGACAATCAACCCCCGGGCCCATGAACGCACATCACTATTTCCCCACAAAGATAGTCCTGACCGGCTTTCGATTTCTGTTATATTCTGTGAATAATTCAGTCCTTCGCATCGGTATACAACACACTCTCTTGGACTGCATTATATTCGACGGGAAATCAAAGTACAATGAAATATAAGTATGTGTATTACTTTAACAATATCTATCGAATGTATGATGGCAATTTCTAAAATCCACATTTCTCAAGTTGGTGAAAACATCCCGAAAAATGTTTAACTGTTAGAGTTCGTTATGTTGGAGTTTTTTAAAATAAGAATTAACAACTTTTGCAATCAAAAAATTGGACAAAAGATACGTAAAAACGATATTTA
Source organism: Andrena hattorfiana (assembly GCA_944738655.2). Lineage (NCBI taxonomy): Eukaryota > Metazoa > Arthropoda > Insecta > Hymenoptera > Andrenidae > Andrena > Andrena hattorfiana. Next base: position 32,106,782 of record OX122894.2, on the reverse strand, counting down.
CGATTTCAAAAACTACCTACCATTTTTTCAGACTTTTGGGTTCTCAGCTAACAGTATTGTTTTTTATTAGAGCTATAAGTATTTTAACGATTCGTCAGATTTTCTTGGTGCGCTTCAAAGATTTGGTCAGCATTGTGTTCATTACACAAACTATCAAAAAAAAAAACATGTCCAACGGTAATGGATGTAATTTCAGATTATTTTTATATCGTTCAATAAAACTTTATTCGGCAATACGTGAGACATATTACGCAATCGAATTTCATTTATTTGTATTCATTGATTTTCAAGGTAATTTCATTCATTTTACTTGTAGTCGCAGAATTTTTTATTTATTTTTGTATTTATTTAGTTAAACGGAGACCCTTTGATAAATACAAAAAAGCAATAATAGATACACTGAGCAATGAAGCGTAGATTAGAGAAAGAATTATACAAGTAATACGTAAATAAAGTAGAATTTTTATTATTACAATTCACACTCTTCGCACTGCAGTTGGTGCCCTTTACTGCGAAGGACACGATGGCCCTTTTGCGGTCGCCATCTACCGTTGCAGGGGCAAACCATGCAATTTAGGGAACTTAGAAGATCCAGTAATAGATGGTGCATTGTACTTTATAAAAACTGTAGAGGGTACAGTTCACTACTTCCCAGTTGTAAAAATGGTGAAAAAGAAAAAACTATACGTCAGTAATGTGTTTATATACTATTGTTTTCGTAAAAGAAGTTCCTGAAACAATCAATGAGCGTTTTAATCAGTTTGCTGTTTTTAAATCTCGTATTACGTTTATTATAATTTGTATAGACAATACCATTAGCTTTGAAATCTGGTGTTCTAATTGAATATGTGCAATTAAAGGGAATTCAATGCAAGTAGTTTACGTTCCGTTACATCAAGGGAGTTGAAGTTCATGGTGCATAAAAATTCATAAAAAAAAATTAAATTCTAACATCCAGTTGTAAAAAAGTAACGGTTGCGTGGAATTCTGTATAATTTACATTAAAATAAAAATGATGGTTGTCTATTCTATGAAATTTTTACTTCCTATAATTATCATAAGTCACTACTGGCTGATTCAGAATTTATCAAGTGCACTATTGTTATTTCTGTTAATTGGTAATTAATATCGTTTATTAAATATAGGTTTTTAATAATAATGAGTATAGTTATTGCATATATATCTAATATTGATTAGTAATTATTATTATTGTTTTGAATTATTATTGTTTATTGTCTCTCGAATTCGTCGGATTGTATGTGTCCCCTTTAGGAAATACAATGACCTTTTGGATGACCTTGGAATAACCTTGCAATGCTTAGTAAAAAGAATGATTTAAAAAATATCCACGAGGTTTCCTGTATTTCCTACTATTGATTTAGGCGGAACTAATCTCTAAATATAAAATATAATTCCGAACACACGTTATAACTCATAATTCCAGTTATACGAGAAATTTCGTGTTTCTGGCAAATATGTCACGTGATTAATTAATTCCTTAAGAACGTAATTAGGTAATTTCTAAAAAAAATCATTCTCATTTGCTACTATGGATTTTTTTAAAATTTTTTTCTGGAGCATACGTGTATGATATTCATGTTATTTTCAGCAGTTCTTTTTTTTGGTTGAAGAATATTTATCATACTATTTATTTCGTTTATTTCGTTGATTAATTTTCTTACGAAGGATGCAAATAAAAGGATCGATGGTAGATAATAAACACAAGTATTTTCATTCCCACACAAATTTATTTTATTAAATATGATTACAAAAGTGCCTTAAACGCAAAGTGAAAGAAGTTGGATCATGCGGTCCAAGGACGAAACGGAAAAACGAAAACGCAGCACACAATCGATTATATAGACGTGTGAGTAATAAAACTCATGATTACGAGTAAGAGTACGCAAACGAGAAAGCGACGAAACAAAAAAGAAACAAGAAAACACTCGAATACAAATTTAGGGATTACCAAGCAAAAGGAAGAAATTTTCGACACGCCAGCTTCAATTTCAAAGATTAATTAGCAGAGTACGTATCGATCCAAACGAACTCGATCGATTCTGCATGGACAATTACATTTACATATCACAAGGCATCGCTCGAGCTGATTCGATTAATCCTACATACGTCTAACTTACGGATTATCATAAATTTCTATCTCCTACGAACGATTATCACAGTTCCCATGTGTTCTTACAACAAGTTGGAAGATTTTGCCTACATACCAATATTGCGATTTTCGGAAGACATTCAAGTGAGATCAAAGACGCGTTACAGAATTTTTGCGATTCTCTTTAAAGCACTTCGGTATCACAGTTTCTCTTGTCAGCTTACCAACTAATATCACAGTCGTTTCGATTAATCGCTAGTATCACAGTCGCTGGGGAAACATCGTCCCCTAAACTCATCACAGTTTCGACAATTTCGGACGTACCCCATGTAAATAATAGTTACTCGTATTATAGAATATGCACTGGGCGGCCTATGTACTCGAACGAAGTTCGATGTCATTACATCTACAATAATCTATCTACGTGTCTACAGAGCTAATGCTAATATCACAGTTTAAGTCAGTCAAACCATACTCTCTAACTTAAAAAGTCTCCTAACGGTATTGCAAGCCTCATCCTCTTAACTCTATTCCTACTCGCTAACGAAATCTACATAGCTCCCTTCAACGGCTTAACGTTGAACTAAAACGATTAAAGCTCCGAACCAGAAGTTAATTAACTTTAACTTAAATCTATTAGACTCTATTACTAAATTACAGCTACCTTAAAGTCCGCGGTGTATAATGGAAGATCTTACTAAGTACGTCTATCAATCTTCAACATCGATGCATCGACATCCTCCGTAGAACTCGAGGCTTCGTCTCAGCGGCTGTGCAAAGTAGCGACGAGGTCCTCTTCCTCCCGGCATTGTCCAGGGAAAGCTTCAATCGCCGTTGCAGCAGCGTCTGATCTTCATTGCCAGCTCTCTCAGCTCGTTCTCCAAGTTCTCGTTTGTCAGGTTAAAAAGCTCTTCCTCGTCCAGTTGTATCTTTGTCGCTGCCAGTTTGCCTCCCATCTCATGAACGAGATTTTGCCGTTCGATCTTGTCGTCTCTGCGTACGACCTGCCGACGAAGTCTGCCGCACAGTTGTCGCACGCTGCACAGAGCGTTCTTGACAGCGTGTCCCGTGAGCGGCGCACTGTCAATGCGCCGATCAGTCATGGAACTGACGGTCCCTCTCGAGATGTGCCTTCTCATCCTGGCGTTGATGGAACAGAAAAACTGGTCGCGACTACTGACGCTTCAGAGTCAGACTGGGCAGACACCCTGTCGTTGATCAATGGTCTCTGCGGTCGGCTCTACGCTCGCGTGTGCCAACGCGCGTAGAGAACCGTATGCGACTTTCTGTGTGCGATGGTATCTGTGGATGGCGTGCGTGAGTCCGGCAAAAACTCGTGCGGACGAGAGAGAGAGAGTGGTGTGGGGGGAGAGAGAGAGAGGCGGAAACTGAACGATAAACACGTGCACAGCTACTGTAACTCGAAGCTCTCAAGTGGATGTGATCTCCTTTTTCTCTGGAGGAGCGCACGTTTTGAGTAGGTGTGATTGAATGCGAACTAGGATCAGGAGTCTTTCTCTTATATAGCCAAAGGGCTGCGCATGCGCCGCGTCCAAGTCGAACAGGGAAGAGGGTGGAGACAACGTCCTTTACAGGTACCTGCGTGGATTCCCATGCGCAGGAGGGCAGATACTTTCTACCCCTGCGGTATTTGCGCTGCACACCCCGTGGAAAGGGCAAGTAATTGTCGATTACATCATTTGCATTTTACACGTTTTTGTCAGGATTCCGTGATGCGTGCTCCTCCGGTGGAAGGAAGGGATGAAATAGTTGTATAAATATCAATGAATGGGAAATCGGATTTGGTCGAACAATTACGTTGTGAGATTGGAATAATCGGTTATATGCTATATCTACTTGGTACTTTTATAAACAAAAGAAATGAATTTTGAGGAAATGAGGTAATAGTTGCGTGATAATTGAATTGAATTAATATCATTCGCAGCATGAAACATATTTAAAGTGGTATTTATTAGGGCTGGGACTATTCGAATATTTTACAAGTATTCGAATGCTACGAATAAACTTCGAATATTTGAGTATTCGAATGTTATTATTCGAATATTTAAGTATTCGAAGAGTATGGTGTGAATTATAGATCAAGTTATTAGCTTACAAGATTTCACCCTGATAAACTAACGAACTCACAACTGAAACTAAATAAAATACTTAAATATTCGAATATTATTCGAATACTTGGATATTCGAATTATATTCGAATACTTGGATATTCGAATTATATTCGAATACTTGGATATTCGAATTATATTCGTCAAATAATTGAGCAACTAAAGTATTCGAATATTCAAATACCGAAAAATTCGACAAATAGTTCCCGTCCTAATAGGGGAAGGTGGGGCAAGACGGGGTAGTTAAGGTTTGATGATGAATAAAACACAGATTTTCATAATCAACTAATCAATTTTATGTCTGAACCATTCTTTGGTAATAAGTCTTTCAGTTTAACTGTGAATCAACTTAAGTTTTACAGGTTTCAATAGAATAAATAAAAAAATTCGGAAAAAGTCGTTTCTCCCCATCTTGCCCCACGCGTGGGATTAGATAGGGTACCAATTAAAAAACAATATAAATACAGTATATATATATATATATATATAAAGTAATTATTTATTGGGTTGACAGAGGAGGCACACATGTATGGCTTCGTTGTCCTCATCTCCTACATCAACACAGTAGAAATGAGCCCATTTGCCACATATTTGGCAGCTTATCCACCTTGCCACAGGGGAATCAGTTCTTTTGGACTAATTAATAGATAAGAAGTATCATTTTCCTCAGTCCGTCTTCCGTCTATAGTTTCTAACCATTCTGGAACAATAAGAAACTTTGATTTTTATTTCTAGGTTTGTGAGGGGCATGATGGGGTAACTCTCATTTTCATTACCCCATCATGTCCCTTCTCGTCTCACTATAATCATATGAACACTGCCCGAAACATTATTTACAAAAGTATAAAATAACATACGTATCTTATAGCCAGCTAAATTCTGCCTCAGAAACACATACATGTACCGGAGATCTTCTATATTATTATATCTCACGGGTGCTAAAAATAAGGAAAAAGTAGGGAAGTCCCAATAAATTATAAATTCTGATCTAACTTCGTCACGCGTTCACATGTTTCACTGATTCGCTGCTCACTGACGGCGCCGATAGCGACGCGTCTAACGCGTATGCCCAATGTTGATTACTGCGTTTGTATCACGAGATACGGGGGGTACCCCATCCTGCCGGCCTCCCGTCTTGACCCACCTTCCCCCACCTTCCCCTATTTATCAATTTTCACACATTCTGAAACTTAATAAAACACCAATATTCTATTCCATTTTCTATTAAATATTATGTTTATATCGATTTAAATGGAACCGAGGTAAACTATTATCAAACGATTCTTGCCCATCAAAATACATGTAAGAAGAAAATAAATGTACATTGAAAAATGCACACGTGCAATGCATTTTGCAAAAGTGTAAAAGATGTTAAAATTGGAACCAGTAGCAACTGGTTCATGATATGTTGATACTCTACATAATAGACTGTACATTTGCACAAACTCCGCCATGGTCGCAATGCTATATTTTAGTATACAATAACATCGTATTTACTAAATGAAATTAATGTATTTGTAGCATGTGTATCGCAAGAGATAAACTCGCATGCCAGACTAGTCGCAATATGTTCGTCACCCTCACTGGAAATTAGTAGGTTTTCGTGTTCTGAAATGAGAGACGATTCAAAAAGATATGCATGTCATAAAAAAGCGTAGGTAGAACAAAGAGAAGAGCTGAAATGCCAAGAGAAGGAGACAAACAGGACTGACATTTGCGTTCGGCTCGAATTACGCGCGACTCGCAAGGCAAGGGCAGGTCGTAAAGCAAGCAAAACGAATAAAAGAGAATCCGAGAAAAACAAAACAACAAATGCAAGGCGAACACCGTGGCGAGTAGAGAGAAAGAGAGGAGGGCGAACGATTAGCGAGGTGACGAACGAGAGCAAAAGAGAAAAGAAAGGTCTGCCGTGGCGTACGCGCAGCACGAGCTGCGCACGGTACAACAAGAGTACGAGAACGGGAGACGAGAAGAAACAAGTTTAGTTAGCAGAGGAAAGTATAGCGCTGGGGGGGGGGGGGGGGAAGACAAAAAGTATGACGGAACCCGTGCAGGAAGCTAGAATGAACCAGCCGAGTGATGAGAGGGATGGATAGTAGCGGAAAAGAAGGGAGACAGATAATAGCAGCGGTGGAGAGGGAAAGTAGGTGTTTTATAGTGGCATACGCGCTGCACGAGCTGCCCGCCGTGCGACCGACAAGGAGGGCGTTATCGAGTAGAAAGAGATTGAAAAAAAGGTAGGAAGCAAAGAAAAGGACAGAAATCGCTGGTATACTGTGGAAAGGAGACCCGGGAACGGGATGGAAGATGCTGGCAACGAGGAACGACGGAGAAGGAGAAAATAGGTACTTTGGGCACACGCGCAGCATGGGTCGCGCACGGTACAGTAGAAAAAGATACGGTGACGGGATAGAAAGAGTAAGGACGGCGGGAGGAGGACGGAGAGCACAACGAAAGTCAAGAAGCCGGCGAAGGGAGTAGCGTAAACGTCGGAAGAGAAAGAGACGCGTGGCAGCGCGAGCGAGAAAAGAAACGGCGCCTGCCGTGGCGTACGCGCAGCACGAGCTGCGCACGGTAATACTTTGGCGCATGCGCAGCACAAGCCTCGGTTCTGACCGGAGAAAGAAGCGCGAGAGAAGCACGTGGCGAGATTGCGCTGAAGGAGGAAAGAAGGAGCCTCGACATCGAGAAGCAGTAAAGGATGGGGAACGTTGTATATTGAAGGTGAGTGAAAGAGCTGGAATATCCTTTGAGACAAGAAAGAGACGAGGAGATATGGTTGTTAGAGGGCCCCACCAGTGCGTCAAACTGCGTGGAAAGGGAACTGTGTGGGAGGGAGAAAGAATCGTGCCGATTTGATGAAAGGGTGGGGATAGAAGGATAACTTGTTGCACATAAAGCTGTAATCCCTCCAACTTAACTCTAGATCGGGAATGGAATTCTATTTAGACGCGATATTTGTTGCAATTTAATGTGTAGTTTCTACATTTTCGGTAAAAATTAGACATTAACTTACAAGGTAAGTTTGGGAAATCGAAAATTAAAAAAAAAACTGAAACTTTGCTGAAATGTAGCTCAAGTGATGCTAATAACGTAACTATTTTCTGATTCGGCAATAAAACGGTTCTACGGGTGAAAACACCCTCTTAAACAAATTGCAAGTTTTCATATTATCGGGAATATCTGCGAAACCGTAAAAGATATGGAAAAATAGTTCAATTCAAAGTTTTATAGCTTTCGATATCCTACAAAATGGTGATAAAGAATTGTCGGAAAAAGGGTGATGGGGGTAAATTTTGAAAAAATAATGTTTTTCCAATATCCTTAGGTATCGCTACTTTATAGAATATAAAAACCATAGAACTTTGAATTTAACTTCTTTTTTAAATTTTTTACAGTTTCGTAAATATTCACGATAATCTGAAAACTCCCAAATTTTCGAGGGGTTGTTTTCTCCCTTAGGACAGTTCTATTGTCGAATAAAAAAATAGTTACATTATTAGCATCACTTGAGCTACATTACTGCAAAGTTTTAGATTCTTTTAATTTTTTAGTTGCCGAACTCTCCTAGTTATTTAGATTTGTAAAGAATTGCGAAACAATCGCAGTAAATTTTTACCCAATTATGCTTGCGCTCAGGTAGCCAAATTAAATTTATGCGGACAGAAATGCAACAGTGTGACAAATCGTAAAAGTTTTTATAACATCATTTTTTTAGAGGTTTCAGTACATATAGCGTTATTTGAACCAGGGTGGGGAGAGGGATTCGTATAGATTTATTGTTTTCAGGTGAAGAAAAGCGTATTTTCAACTACTCGTGCAGAGTAACAAAAATCAATGGGTTTGTTTAAACATTTCTGTCTGTTAAAATACACGAATTCAAGGAAGAATAAATATTGAAAATTTCCTTTTGTTAAGAGAAGTACTTTGTTTCTTAAAACAAATTTATTGCTTCCATTAACTGAAAAAAGTTACGATTAAAATGTAATTGTGTAATTATTACATTATTTTCTGTAATCGTTAATTTAGGTAGTTGACAAAATTGTGATCAACTACCTAAATTAACGATTAGGTACAGAAAATAATGTGTAATTTCAATTCCACAATTACATTTTAATCGTAATGTGTAATTTGTAATTAGATTATATTTTGCCCAACTCTGCTGAAGCACCACTAAAGCATATCGTAGCATGCGTGGGTTTGAAAATTGCAGCAGTTCCTTAACTGCTTGGGGAGGGTGATTTGAATCAGAAATAAAATGAGTTTTCTTTTAGAATTTTTGTAGAAAAATCTATACAACCAAATGTGTTCAGATTTTACATACATCTGATATTTGCGATGAAGAAATTACATGTTACAACACATAGTTTTAATAATACTGGCAGCGGTGTGGGACGTCTCTTCATTTATTTGTTTAAATTGCTAACACTGTGAAACCAGAACCGGTGAACAGAAACAAAAAACGGAATTTTAATTACTGTTAATATGACCATACGCTAAACCTCAGAAATAAACAATATTTTTTAAAATAGTCTGTTTTTTCCGAGAAACTTAAAAAAAAGCGTAAGGAAATGCATTCTTTTGTGTTTAAATGATGCATCTTTCTTAATTATAATTTTCATCCTGTTCTTTTACCCGTGTGGTCATATTAATAGTAATTAAAATTCCGTTCCGTTTTTTGTTTCTGTTTAGCGGTTCTGGTTTTACAGTGTAAGCAATTTAAACAAAGAAATACACAGACGATTATAACCGTGTTATTTTGAATAAAGAAAATTATGCCATTTCCTTCATCGCATGTATCAGATGTATGTAAAATCTGAACTCATTTGGTTGTGTAGATTTTTCTACAAAAAATCTGAAAAAAGACTGCATGTTTTCGAAACTCAAAACTGAATATGTCCGAATTGCACCCTCCCGGGATAAAACTCTACCTATTTTCAGGAGGCAACTGCAGCTTCGAATCGTTTTATAAAAACCTTATAGGCAAATGGAAAAGTCAGGAAAAATAGAAAAAACAAAGTTAAAACAGTGGGAACAATCCCACCCTAGCCTACCGCGTGGAAGGTTTGCACAGAACAAATTACCCCATGGCAATATCGGCTCGTACCAACCAGCCAATGTAAATTCAGGAGTTGAAACGGTAGAAGTGCCAAACAACCAAACTCATTTCTCTAGTGGTAAATTATGCAAATTTCATGCTGAATACGGTGACAAACGCTTTAAGTGCCACAATAATTTATTTTAGTTTCTAGAGCTGCCTTAAGATAAAGCTGAAATCATAAGTACTATCAGCGCATCTGTGGTTGAAAAGAAAGCACTGAAAATTTTCACTCCTGGCGCATACATCGTTTACCAACTTGCGTAAGAACAATTTTTCAATACCTTCAGTCACACTCTACAATATAGGTACGTACCTACTACATAAAGAACAACCATCATTGGACTTCATACAAACAATTGAATATTATGAAATACTCAAATATGGAAACATTTAAGTGATTATTCCGATTCTAGTTGCTGCAATATTTCAATTCTCTGCATTTGTTCCATCAAATTCAATTTCTTGGAGGCTTTCGAGATATTCGGCAAATACAATAAATTTCGAGCATTTATGACCAATTTGTCTTGTTCCTTCTAACTACTTAACACTATCAATTGCAAGGATGACAGTAGCTAGTGAGCCATTCCTTTGATGCGACGAGACTTTACCGACATCGGCTGGGAACAGCCCGAACATCGCGGCGAGCCTGACTTTCCTTCGGTCGAGGGTTCCGAGGTCCTTTGCCTGGTGTCATATGGCAGGCAAACTTTTAGTCTGCACTACTCTAAACACTCTCTGTCCTTCAATCTTTAGCTGTCGCGAGCCACGAGACTCTGTCGAAACTGGCCAAGATCGCTAGAAATATACGTTCTACACGTAGGAACGGGGCATTAAAGAGTCTCAAGTGGCGTTCGGTTCGGGGTTCGGTTCAGATCTGGACGCGGTCTTAGAACTTTAGCTGCTAATATTTTAAAAATAGTTTGAGTATCCGACCTCAAGTTTATCATATTCGTAAACCAAGCAATGGCCAAGTCTTATCAAAATCGACGACTCGACACTGACGCACTTTCCTTATAGGAAGTGTGAGAAAATTTGAATGCTCCCTATACAACGAATTAACATTTACGCGCGAGGCATCCGTAACGAGTAAGAAGGAAATGCTTGTATTTGCGTAGAAAACGATCGATAAGAAACGAAAATTCCGAGAGCCGATTTACATTCCGCGCGCGTAGAAAGCCGTAGGGGCTGCTCGTGTTAAATACGCTTGGCGCGAGAAAACACGGATAATGCTCTTACGCGCTTGCATACATTTACAGCGGGTGATTCACCTAAATCGAGCTTCGGGTTACGGCCGGTAACCAGAAGCTATTACCACGCTCTGACCAGATCCCGTATCGGTGGAATAAGTCTTAAGATGGACTGATAGCGCGGATAATCCAATCGTTTAAGTGGCCAGCTTCAATCTATCGATCATTAACGCCTCGTCGACCTCGGGTATCCACACGCGAATCCGTTTCCGAGAGATATTTTAATCGGGCCTTTCAAGATACCTCATGAGTTACGGACACGTCGCCCTCGAATTACCGATAATTTCAACTATCCGTAACTTCCATCGAAACAGAATTACGACGGGAAAAGTTGTCGCTGTACGAAAAGCTTAACGCATCTTCATTTCCTTCGCTTCGCTGTCTACCGTTTATTACCATCGACACGCGAGGACTCGGCAGAAACTAGATAGGTAAATTGATATCCGCACACGCTGACAGTGACATCAACAGCTGTATTAGATGTAATGGAAAATTTCAATCATTTCTGCGTTTCTGGAATATCCTAACAGCATCTCCAAAACTGTTTCATTGGGTCATTCCGAAAATTTCAGCGGTTTTCAGTTGTTTCAAAATTGAAAGTTTTTATTGAAAATAAGATTCATTATATTCCACATAATTTTGCCACCGTAAGAGAAGTGCATTTATTCGACGTGTATAAAAATCTGGGTCTCTAATATTCAAAAACTGCCTTCATACGTGGGGCATTCTTGAGGGGATATCAATATCTCATAACCCCTACAGCACACTTTGTTGCAGAAACGTTGCCGAAGTGTTATTGCATATTGCAATGTTGCAGATTGCATTGCAATTTTACTGCAATATTGCGGAAATATTGCCGTGAAATACTGCAATGGCCATGTTTGTACAATGTTTCGGGAATATTATGCACACATTGCCGTGGAATATTGCGCACATATTGCAGTGCAATACTCGTGGATTATTAGATGTCGCAATTACTGCCAGTGTCCCTGCATTTGCAATTTAACCTTTCGTGGTCCCACGGGATGTATTGCACCCCAAGAGAAATTTTCGAGTTCAAATATAGTACCTTTATGATATCCAAGGGGGATTTATCGCGAAAAAAACGCTATTTTCCACAACCGTGGAAAATCGTTCTTTTTCAACTGCAAATATTGTTATATCAAAATTTATATTTCTAGAGAAAAACTATTAGATTATTACGATTATTACTCATATTATGATTATATGAATATTACGAATGTGCAATTATCACTCAAAAGTGAAGAGATTCAAAAATACGATAATGGTAATACAGAAATGACGCTAGGGTGCAGTGAACCCCATGTGCCCAATTTGTGATTACAAGGTGGGACCACGAAGTATTAAAATTAATTGCATAAATTTATGAAATTTGAAAACATTATGGCCCCACTTCATTCCACTCATGATTACATGATTACACACATGATACAACAAAAATACCTAGTAAAGCGCCGTCGTGTGAGTATACCCATATGAATCTTAATATTTTGACGATGAGTTTAATAATGCAGGGAGTAGATTTTCCAAAAAATTGTGATAAATGATTCCATTTCAACATGTTTGAAAAAAGAGGGTTCTAGTGATTTGTTTCCCATGAATTGCATCCATGTATTAACATCAAAATGAAACATGATGAGTATTCACTTTACCATAATTTACACGCCATTATTCCAACGCCAACGCTCATAAAATGACGATTATAAGATGCCAAATTGTGTATGAAAATTGTTATTTTTATGGATTAACAGTTAGCTTTTATTTATTTAATAGTGTTCGTTTCGTAATATATGATTTTGATAACAAATAAAGTTTGTTCATTTAATAGAAATATATATAGTAAATTTTTTATAAATTTAAATAAAGAACTTTAGGCATCTTCCCCTAGTTACCTTACGTGAAACAATTTATATATTTCTTAACCTTCATCTCACATTTCGAATATTCACGCTTTTATTTCAAGATTCTACTTCGAGTTAAACTGAAACGTTAAAGGGCTGTGACTAGTGCTTATTTACGACCGAGCATAACCTGGCGGTTATTTTTGGGATTTTTACGTTCCATTTAACTATGAGATACGCACGCACACTCGACATGGCAAATTCTTGAAAACTGGAATCCCTTTAATGGGCAATCGGTTCGAGACGAATGGAAAGAGGCTCGCAACCGAAGCGCGGGAAACTGTTCGTTTATCATGAAATACGTTCGTATTTTATGAAGCTCAGCTAGCGAGACATGTAAACGCGCGAGTTGCGAGTGAGAGGAGGGATTCCACTAATGGTCGACTCACCTTGAAGATGAATGGAACGCGAATGGTGGGTAAAGGGGTGTAGTTGTCCGCTGGAGTCGCAATATTTAGATTCCTGACCAACCGCACGCATCTGTCGGCTGTTTCGTGTCCGACATTTCCCTCTCTTTTTCCCCGCCCGATATGCGCGCCTACGTATGCAAGTACAACACACGTTTGAATGCGCGCATGCAGACTCGCGTATGGTCGCCCCGCAAAGTACGAACAAGAACGTTTATCTTCAACAGTGAAGATGGCTATTATGTAAATGTTTTGAATAATTTGAAAGAAACAGAAATTAAAAGTATTATAATTATTTGCTATTTTGCTTTTCAGTAATTCTGTTTGCTGGTCAGTAAATTCTAAAAAGGAATTCAAATTAACCTCTGAAATCCAGTCCAATTTATTTAATTTACATTTGTTAAAAACAATTTTTTCCCCATTCGTATTAATATTACATTCATTGATATTCCCTCCGCCCAAGAGAACAAAACTATTGTTACTATACGTCGGCCTCCACAGAACTATGGAACTTTTATAGGAAACATTTTTATGAAATTTTAAATATAATAGAAATATTTCAGGTCATAAAGTTAGGTGAAACACGCTGTGCATCGAAAACTTTTACAAATTTTGTAAATTATTTAAGGGGTCTCCCTACTTCGATGTCGTGAAAAGGAGCGCGATATTTGGGATTCATTTTAAAGAGAAACCCACAAAGTATATTAATTGAAAATTTTATGTCTATATTTGTACATATTTAGACAACATGTGAAAAAAGATTTAATTAAAAAATAACAGTACCTAAAACATTAAACGCGTCTTTCTCAAAACGATGTTTTCCGAATTAGTTAGCATATCTCAAAAACCAATCACCCGATTTACTTCAAACTTGGTATATATCTTCAGTAGATGCCCTATTGTCGTTGTTACTAAAACTAAGTCGGTTTTTGCAAAATTAGACTTTTGCGACTTAAACAACCAGTGAATTTTTCGCAGAAATCGATGTCTGTTTTAGACGCTGCCATTTTTTCACTTTTCAGTATTTCTCATGTAATTTATTTCAGACAATAGCCACACTCATACAGGTTACACAAATTTATAAATTTTCTACTTCAGACAACCACAACGGCTGATTTTATGCCAACCATACGCATATGATTTTTGTAAGGCGCTCTATTTGAAACACTATAACTTCGGATATAACCACCATTTTTTTTTCATATTCTCTAAAGATTTATAAATAAATCCACAAAATTGAAAGTAAATATATTTAATGGTTTTGTTTTAAAAAAAATTCCAAAGTTCGCATCATTTTTCGTCCCTCAAAGTAGGGAAACCCCTTAAATCATTATTTTTCCTATTTGCATAAAAAGCTTGTAATTATAGTTTGGTAAAATTTGCATCCTCTTTTCATTCACATAAGTGTGCTTGAATAGATTTGCAAGATCATCGTATTACCTGCATGCCGAAGTAAATATTCTTAACGACATATCGTTTAAATCGTGGCCCTCAGTATCGCCTACATATTCGAAATACATCGAGGAAAGTAACCAACTCCACTTATCCTTACATCTCTGATCTGAATACAGCTCGCGCCGTTCTCACAGCTTCATTCCCCATTTAGTCAATTACTTCACCGGTGGAATATTCGTTGATAAATGAATTTCACGATGTACCCATTACGGTGACGTCAGAACTGGTCAAGCGAACGCGGAGAAGCCTGAAATGATCGTACGATACGTAGTTGTTTACCTCTTCGCGCGAAAAAAGGATACCCCGCGCATGCCCAAGCGCGCGCAGCCGCAGTGGCATTTGCATGCGTGTGAGATACGTGTGCGGTTATGGTATCTATGCTACCACTTAACTGGATACACGCGCAGGCGCACGTGCACGTACGCGCGCACTAGCACAGGGTACGCACGGGTGCGTTTTTCGAGGGTGTGTTCATCGGCTCGCTTGCTTGCCTGCCATCGGCCCCAAACAGCGTGTGTATATCTCTTGGTGGCAGCTGGAGGTTTCGCGCGTGAGAACTCGGTGGCTCCGAGGTTCCCTGGTCTCTCGTCGCCACCTGTCCTCGTGCTGCTCTCTCGAGGGGACTGCGAACCCTCTTTCCTCGTCCTCCTTTTCTTTCTCCTTCTTCTCTCGCCTCCTCCTCCCTCGTCGCGCGCGGCCTACAACCCTTCGCGGAGCAATCACGCCTCGCCAGGCCGCAAGGGCGAATGCTGCTCGACAGGGCCGGAGAAAGTATCGACACGATTCGACCCTATGCTAATACTGCCGGGCCGAATAGAATACCAACGTCAACCGGTGTCGCGTCAAATACCACCTTTGTCCAGAGGGACGGTGAGAATAATGTCCATTCGCTGGGGATGATGGATCTGACATCGTGCAATTAGTAGTGACGGAAGTACCCCGGGTAACCATTTAATTCGAATCTCTATTTTGAAGAGAAACCTACACGTGAATATTGAAGACTATTTTTTTTAATTCATCAGTCATTGTCCCAATTCTCAAATCTGTCGTAAATATGTCAGTTCTAGTGAAGAAAGAAAAAAAGAGGAATCGTTCGCTATGTTCGTTTAAAATTTGAGCTGCAAATCCTCATTGTCCCTTAGTCGAGGCAATTTCGAGATCGGCAATTGAGGGCATTTGCCCCAATTCCCCTCTGCTGGGCGACCGTTGATCGGATCGCCGTAAATTTTTTCTGCAATTCACCACCGGCCCCCAGACCGAAACGGTAGGCATAAGCGTGCACGGAGCGTGGTGGTCGTGTGCGAGAAACCTGTACGCCTTTTTGGGCCAGCATCCCCAGCATTGGGCCGCGCACACCCTTCCATTTTCTTCCCTTCTGTTGGCCTCGTGGCCTGCGCGGGCCAGCTTCGCAACGCATCAACGGCACCGAGAGAGCCTCCTTCGGAAAAAAATTGGACCTCATAACGGTCGGCGTGAGGCGTAGACGCTGCCTCGGGGAAAGAAGTTGCGCGGCCAGTGTCGTCGAAATTGGCAATGAAGTTGCCCGAAGAAACGGAAATTGCGCCTGCCAGAATGCGGGTAGCGATACCGCGTCGTAATTTCGCCCGGGGACCGTAAATTACTTGCGGATGTGTTAATTTCTGGGGATCCACGGGGAACCGTGCGAATTCTTACCAGTGACAAGTCATTGAGGTCAACGATAGAGAAGGGTAAAGAGGATTTAAAAGGCCCACGGAAACGAGGTTGCCGCGAGGTCTTCTGCTGCAAAGAGGGGCCCGAAAAAATTAATGCTGCCTTATCCTGCGATTTGGCCTTTGTAATTAAGACGGCGCGATGTTTCGAGCAATAAATTTGTGCAATAAAAAACGACACGAACGTGTGACACAGTCAAGCTCATGTTTATTTCCTAGTCGTAAAAACGCGAAGGCATTTTTATTCAAACCGTATGTTTGTATGGTTTGTCTGCCTCTCCCTCCTGGAGAGTAAATTCTTAATTATATTCCGTGTCCGGTATTTTTGAAAGTACGGAAGTATCAGGTCATCCGGTAAATAATTAATGGCCGCTTTTGTGGTAGATGTTCTAGATGCGAATTAATAATTTTTCGGTAATAATTAATCGATCATATAACGTTCTCCGTTTTCTAGAATTGGTTTTGTCTGTTTGAGAGTTTCCTATCGCTTTTTTGTTGTAAAAATTCTTCTCACTTGGTTCTAAAATGTTTTTAATTACCTATATCTCCAGTGGGATTACTGTTTTAATTTGTTTAATATTCATACGGTCTTGAAAATTTCAAAAATACTGAAAACTTGGCGGGATGAATTGTGTTAACCCTCAGCTGTCACACTGGGTCCATCTTCAATATGCTACTGTTTGAAAAGTATCTGTTAAATTAAGTTGCAAAAATTCTGAGATACAGTTTGAACATTGTAGAAGCTATGGCCATCGTTGAAAATGAACATTTAAAAAGCATCATCATGTTTCAATAAAATTTTTAAACTAAGAGTTCTAGAAAAGGTTTCCCTGCTTAAAGAAAGCATAACTTCTGTCATTTTTAATATTTTTAGCTAAAAGCTTATGGTTATACTCTTGAGATATGTTACTTTAATAAAACAAAATAAATAATTAATAAATAAAATTCTCCTCACCCGGGAAGCGCCTCTACCATTTTCAATGATGGCTCAAGAATATTTTACTTCAAAGTCAAATTTTGGGTGATTTGGTCCCAGTGTGACAACCGAGGGTTTTAATATTGTGTACGATTCATACTCTTCGCATCGAACCTTTGTAGTTTTTGTAATCTTTTCTGTTCGACATCTGTTCTCGGTTTAATCTGGTGTTGTATATCTTTACGTCACGTGACCGAAGCTCGTTGTTCTCCTTGTAATTGCAATTACAACCTTCGTAATTGCTTGTAGAAACACGCCTAGTTTATCATTTCTTTCCAACATAACAATTCGAAATGAATAATTCTTTCCATGTATCAACAAATTGGATGTAAATTCAGTATCAGTTGTAGTAGTAAGATTTCGCTATATGTAAACATTCTTTTACTTGTTTGGTATTACTACAACAGAGTAGCAAATCACTGAAATTAAACAAGATGGATATATTTCTCGGATTTGAAGGGTCAAGAAAATGTGTTGTAAAACATACGTCCGATAGTTTCGAAGGCGAATGCGATAATCATAATTCTCTTTGATGGGCGGTGGGCACTGATAAACTTCAAGATGTTTCAAATCACAATTTGGATCGCTTCAAATATTATTTCAATTTTAAAAGTTTTTATAATTTTTTATCTTAACTTAACGGTCTTAACTGAGTTAGTGACTTTCTTATATTTTACTTGATGCGTGATACGTTATTAGTAGAAAAATTAATAGCACGAATAAATATTTGTGACTAAAATTAGAATTGGAAACATGCATGTGTGAGTATTCAAAATACTTTTTCATGCTAACTCATTTATATTAAGTGTTAGGGAAAATTTCACGGCTTTTTTAGGGAATTTCGTTTATGATTATGCACAATAGATATGAATTTCGTTAATCGCAATACTACTTTCCATCATTTTATAAATTATTCGGTGGCGGGGGCGGCAAAAAATACGAAGAATTTTCTCTGAAAAGACGATTTCCTGAATCTCAGGAAAGTTAAAAGACTCAATCGATTTTTGAATACCCATCAGGATTTACAAAATTGTTTGAGATTTGAATAATATACGAAGCACTTCGTAATTAACAAGACTGTGACTCGATTGATTAAGAATTTTGTAGCAGGATTAATCGAACGCTTATCAATACTTGGGGTTCCTTTTTCAGAAGTAGATATCAGCGGTATCACTTTCTTGTTTTTCTTTAATGAAACTATTGAATTAGCCAAAAAGTTTATTTCGTATATTTCATGGAAATTCAAAGACTAGTTGTTATATGAAAAATCGAAACATTTAATATGTTTAATAATTGGATTTAGATATATTGGATATGTATTCAATCTCCTGACTCGACTTTCATTTTTACTCACGTACATGGTGCCGAAAGGAAATCACACTACCATATTATAAACGAAATGCCACATTAAAAGAAATGAGAAGACTTTTTGGCAGCCCAATTTACGTTACTGTAATTTGCATATCTCGAAACGATCTTGAATACAAAAATTGAGAATCAAGTAATGAAAACTGTATAACACGTTGATTTTAAAAGAGATACCTATATTATACATGCTTGGAGATCAGATAGCAATTAATAATAATTTAAACTTTTATTTCTGTCAAATTAATTCAACTACATAATGTATGTATATGCGTCGGTCCCATTTATCATGTTTTCAAGATTCTGGAACTTCAGTATGTAACACTTTTTATACTGTTCGAACCAGCAGCCTACAATTTAATACGTATAAATTAGTTTCTTGAAAGGAAATATACGACTTTCATTAAATTCATTAAATTTATTTAGATTCCAGTTGATATTGTAATTAGTTAGAATAAAAAGGTAGATTTGTTTGCAAAGTAAGCGGTAAATATAATGCTTACACTAGATATCAAGGTTCCGTTTAGTGATCTTTTTATTGATCTTAAATATCAAATAAAAGTGTCCAACCGCCTTATTCAAAGGGCACGGTTTCATTAATGGTATAGATTACATACTTTCAATTAAACGAAAAGAATGTGTACAAGCCATGCTATACTCAGTATAAACTTCCTACAAATTTGGTAACATTTATTAATAGATGTTACTCGAATCATTATAATTTAAATGCTTCTCTAGCCACTGCGGAACAAAATCTCAAAACTTAAATCCAGACTAATAATCTACATTTTGACTTAAATTTTTATTTAAATTAAATATTTTAAAAATGAATACATAAAATTGAGTACAGTAGATAACCCCTATCGTGGTTCATCAATTAATAAACAAATTCTTCTAAATAAATTACAAAGCCGCCATATGTATTAATTTTAATGATTAACATTTAATGATCAATTCAGCATAAATTATTTTTACAATAGGGTATTTAATTCTAGTTTTTTACAAAATTTGTTAACCAAAGTTAACATTTTTAATAAAAAAATATTTCACCATATTTTAATAAATCTAATTAAATTTTCTCCAGAGTATGAAGACGAACGTGTAATTTTGTTAAAAGTTAAAACTGCTCCTCAGACGCAAGTATGCATTACCTATCACTTTACGTTCTTTTCTGGAAGGACTTAAATCTATAAATTTCTTAAGAAATGTAATATAAGAAGCACACTACTGTCAAGTAAAATATAAATATTAAATATTGTAAATGCTATTACGTAGGTAAATAGGTAGCTTGTAATTTGTACATTGACATACTGTATTTGCTATATACTCCACACCTGAATTAAAGCAACAAATAAATAAATGAATTAGTTTCTCAGAAACATCCAGGCAGGCCTCAAAGTTGGCAGAAATTAATCACCGCTGCGATCGAGGTGGGACGACTTGTTCAGCGGTTCGTTAGGGTGTAATCCGAGCATTTAATAGCGTTGATTATAGACGAGCTAGAGATTACGTTATATCAGAGATGTTGTATATCGAATCGATAAGCTGCCGCTGCAACACGGTGAAGTCATTGCTTTCGGGAGAAGCACGTCTCTCTACATGTCCCGAAGAAATCGTCCGGGGATCGGGACACGTTCTGCCGGTATTCAACAGGCGTCGCCGCTCATGAGAAGCGACATTATTCCCGTCGTGGCTTTGGCAGCAACATGCCATTCGTCAGGAAGGGGTGACGTCTAACTAGTGACAGCCCGATACTCAAGCCGATATCTGTGTGTCGGCCGAACGAGGAAGAGAGATCATTGCTGAGGACTGGTAGAACGAGCTCTGAGCTTCGTCACCGCGCGAGAAAGCCGCCTGTTTTGCTCGCTGCTTCCTTGACTCGGCTTCATCGACTTAATCTCCTACGGTTCGCCGTGAAAAACTGGGATATTTATGCTGTTAGAGCCTACAAGATAATCCGTATGTCGTCGCCGGTTTAATATCGCATACATCCATGGTAAAACCGCTCGAATCGCGATAGAAACTTGGGCGTTCGATGTGCAGTTAGTTCATTTAGAAATTGTTACTGTTTTTTAAATGATTTTATTTAGTTCCACTCCTCTGTCCGTTTGTTTATTTGGTTCAAATCTTGCAACTCAACTTTAACCCACTTCCACCAATAGACTCGAAACTTTAAGGGGGTGAAGAAATTGCATCTCCTACAATTTTAACCCATAACCACAAATCCGATACCACTTGAAATCAGCCTCTCGCGTTCTTCTCGATTTTTTTACCTTTTAGTGAATTTTGGATCAAATTAAATAAAATCGTTTAACTTAAAAAAAATTTGTTTTTACACTGCGTTTTGAACTTTGTGTTTTGTTCATTTGCTGCGCGATGAGCGTAGGCGTTTTCTTTCTAGGAATATAATGAATTAAAGAGTGAATAATGTTGAATTATATTTAGTGTTTCTGTTGCTCTTATTTGCGTTAGGTATTGAATTGACATTTAAATTAATTAATTAGATAAGCTTGAATAATTTATTAGCATATTCAACGTACAGTAATTGGATTTTAGTGAGCATGTTTTTGCCAAGAACGTGCTAATGTTTCGTTCTGGAATTCGCAAAAATTATCAAGGGCTAAATAAAAGAGGGTAACTAGAGTTAATGTTCACTGTTCATTATTTTGTTAATGTAGAGAGGGTGGCTAAATTATTATACTCAAAACATTTTCATCAAAATCTGTGAAAGTTGTGGCTGTAATTAAAGTAACACTGTATGAATGTTATTGTGTTTTCATTTATTGATTAGCTACAAGATTTGGCAACATTGTGAGTAATTTTTCAACATATAAATCTTACTTGTTTTTAAAAAGGCGGAGATAAAATTATTACAAGACAGAAAAAAATAGAGAATATCATAAGAATATGGCAGAATATCCAAAATTGCAGGAAGTAGCCACAGAATGTATTGAAAGCCACGCCGAATACAAAACCGTCATAAAAGCTAAAGGCGGAGTCGCCAAATATTGAGTAATTGTATTTCTCGTACAATATAGTCTTAAACCTATATACCTAAATGTATTTAATTTGCATTCTTAAAAACATATACTAGTATTAAGAAATAATATTATAAGAGACATACATATATTATAAGAGACATCTATTTTATTATTTTTTTATTATTTACAAAATCTCAAACCTTTTTGATTGAGTAGGTATAATTATTACACACACGCGCGCGCGCGCACACACACACCTCAGTAATAATTAATTTCCTCTGTAGTGTGTAACACTTCGTTATTTAACATTCCGTCCTTCATTGAAATGGAAAGTAATCTCAATACCTTGACAGATAGAACAAGATTGCAAGGACCTAAGTAATTAGTTTTTGTTAAAACAATTCTTTATATGGCCATTTTACATGTAATTTGAGGTTACCAAATTAACAAATTTTCTTCTATTATTGTTGCTGGTATTTTATAGTGAGTGAATGCAACTTGATCACATTATTTCTAAAGTTAGTAAAACAAATCATTTTTTTTTAAATTCAATATTTGGAGAAGCCTACAATCTGTTTATCTTCACATCTTCACTTTTTAAAATCAAACTCTATATTTTTTAGTTTATCGTTTAGTAGTTATAGAACAGATTTCAATAACGACCACAGAATACCCTTTCCATCATCTTATGCCAATATTAATACTAATTCCACAATAATGCTGAAAAATGAACAACCTTGTCATATTCCCATTGTATGTTTTCTTATACTCTATTTCTAATTTCTGAGAGGAAAACAAAGTTGTATGGAATTTTATAGAGGACTCCATTTAAATGAATAAACAAAAAGGGAATAATTGATAGAATATGTACAATAATCAACTTGTAGGTCTCTTTAAACCAATAGTGATGGGCTCAACACAGCAACTTCGAAATCGATTCGAAGTTATTCAATCCTGTAAAGATTCAAATCACTTCGAATCTCATTAGTCATGGTCGCCAAGTAAATCGAATCGCTTCGACTTCTGGACAGAAGTTTCGAATCGCTTCGACTGTTATTCGAAACAAAAATTTCTTGAAAGTCTTGACTGTTCGAGGATCGGGAACCCGAGCTTCGGAACGAGTCGGAAATGTTCGGGAGGGATCGGACGAGATCTCGATACTCTCGAGTCGCGAGATTCTCTCCAAATTCCGGATGAAAGTTTCGAATCGCTTCGACTGTTATTTGAAATTGGAAGTTATGGGACGTCTTAGACGTTTAGTCGTTCTTTGAATGTTGTAAAACATGCAAGTACTTTTAAAATAAAAGTATTAATCATTAAGTAAAATTATTTTGTGTGTCTCTGTGGAAAATGGAGGGTGGTTTTAAAATAATAACGCAACATTTTATGACAGAAACAGTATGTTTTCTTATTGTTTATTTAAAAACAAAATTTGATCTAAGCTTTTGCCATTTAATCTATTTCTTTTTTTACTAATCATGTTTCCTGCTTTCGAAAAAATTCGTTCGCACGTCACCGACGTTGCAGGGCAGCATAAAAAAATTATTGCGAACTGCGCAAGATAAGGATATTTAGTTTTATTTTCCTTCCAATATTGCAAAGGATTTTTATTTCTATTCAAATACGAATCCGCAATGTACCTATCAATAACAGCTCGAGTTCGCGAACCTCGAACTGTCAAGATTTTAAGAAATTTTTGTTTCGAATAACAGTCGAAGCGATTCGAAACCTCTGTCCAGAATTCGAAGAAATTCGATTTGCTTGGGTTAGGTTTGGGTTAGCATGACTAATGAGATTCAAAGCGATTCGAAACATTGTGTCATAGATTCGAAGCGATTCGATCAGTCTTGAGTCCATCACTCCATACTATCGAAAATAAGAAATTTGAATGATTCCAAAATACTCGTTACTCAGTATAAGTTAGTATTAATAGGTGTATTATCTACTGTAACAATTGTTATGATGTAAAACTTGTTACACAGTATTATAAGTTATTATTATTATTATTATTATTATTATTATTATTATTATTATTATTATTATCATCATCGTCATCGTCATCGGCATCGTCATCGGCATCGTCATCGGCATCGGCATCGTCATCGGCATCGTCATCGGCATCGTCATCGTCATCGGCATCGTCATCGGCATCATCATCATCATCATCATCATCATCATCATCATCATCATCATCATCATCATCATCATCATCATCATCATCATCATCATCATCATCATCATCATCGTCATCATCATCATCATTATCATTATTATCATCATCATCATCATCATTATTATTATTATTATTATTATTATTATTATTATTATTATTATTTTCAACGGAAATACCCTTTATTATACAAAAACAATAAACATGATAACTAGTACAATAAGATACGAGTCTGGTAACCTATTCTAATAACCTAAGCATAGTGTGTATTACGCATCGGGGACAGTTATTCGGAGAGTCGACTGAGTACTTTGTGCCGGAATGAATCACTCGATATGGAGAACATATCGATGTCTGCGAGATATTGGTTTGCCGCATACATAGCTCTATTGATGGGATCGGCTGTGTAGTTAAAGTACCCAGGCACCTTAGACAGAAACAGGGGCCTCGGACGCAGTTGCCATTGTGGGGCGTGAAACCGTATTGTTACCAAGAGCTCCGGGCAGTCAATTTGACCGTGTATTAACTTAAAAACGAACATCAGATCAGAAACAAGCCTCCGATCACTAAGGGTAGCAATCTTTGTCGTCCGTAGTGCAGGACCATAGTCATGGTCATAGAAACGCATCGGGCTACCCGAAGCTCTTGAGGCCAGTCTCAAGAATTTATCTTGAACCCTTTCGACAAAGCTTATATATAGCTTGTATCTAGGGTTCCAGACCACCGACGCATGTTCCAACAGCGGTCTGACTAGTGACACATATAAGAGTTTTAGTGACTCAACCCTTCTGAAATGCTTGCCAAACCTTGCAATGAAACCAAGGGTTTTCATCGTTTTACTGGTTATTGTCCTGTAATGGTTTCGAAAATCAAAGCCCAAAGCTATCGTAACACCAAGGTCATTGACGTCACATACCTCGACCAGGGGGATGTCCCCCAACCTATAGGTCGATACCACAGCACTGACAGCCCTATGGGCCCTCATTAAAACACACTTGGCAGTGTTTAAATGCATCTTGTTGGCGGTGCACCACCGCTCAAATCTGCACAAGTCATCCTGCAGTTTCTCCGCGTCCTGACCATTACGAATAGTTCGGGAGACCTTCAGATCATCAGCATAAAGTAGAAATTTACTATTCCGGAATATGTCACTAAGATCGTTAATGAAAAAAAGAAACAGGAAAGGTCCTAGGTGCGACCCCTGAGGTACCCCCGAGCTTACAGTAAGAGGAGCAGATAGATGGTTCTGGACCCTGACCTGCACCCTGTCCTCCAAATAAGACCCAGTCCAGGAAAGTAGCGGGCCACTAAAGCCAATCGAAATCAATTTATTAATCAGGATACCGTGGGCAACCGTATCAAAAGCCTTACGAAAATCCGTGTACTCGGTATCCACCTGAAAACCATTATCAAGGGCAGCAGAGACATAACAATGGTACACCGCCAAATTTGTTGCTGATGACCTACTAGGGACAAACCCGTGTTGCTCTACCTAAATTCTACCTAAATTCAAGCACTGTATAGCATTTTTTAATGAAATGAAAAGAATGATATATTTTTTATTTTTTTCCTGTAATTTACAATACATTCTGATAATTTCAAAAGCTCCATTTCTTTAAAACACAAAATTTCCAAGCTTTAGCGGCTCTAATCACCTGAAACGTCCAGCTTCCATAACGTCACATAACGTCACGATGTTAGGTTACCACACACATATTAACACGTCAGCATTTATGCAATCCGTTTTTTACTTCACACGTCCATAATCTACAGTTGGATTGCAGATTCATTTCTGGAACGTCAAATCCATTTCCTCGTCGATGCCTTTTCTCCTTAATTTCGTCGGCTTAAAGACCACGTTTTCGTGCATCATTTAGCAGCCGACACGGAGCAACCTCAACAACTTCGATTAATCATTGTCTCGGAACTAATTAGCGGTCACGGAATTGCAGCGATATGTAATATTAATTGCCCCGGAAGAATAAAACGAAGAAAAGTACGAATGTGTTGGGAACCGTTAATGTAATATTTCGCGCTAATTGACAGTAAAGACTTTCATCAATCAGGAAGGTTACCGATCGTGAACGAGTTGAAGCAAGCACACGACACGGATCGGGACAAGTAGAAAATCGGGAAAGTAAATGCGCAAGGGAAAATTGGCAAGTAGGAACTACGTGTGGGGTGGCTTAACATTACGCATGTAGTACTACCGACGAACGTATACCTATTTTTACCAGAGCAGTAAAGAACGACAGGCTCCTGAAAAGGGCACAATTTAATGGAATCAATGTCACCCACATAATTATTGTAATAAATTATGACAATCATTACTATGAACCTGTTTTGCGGTTCTTAAAAATGGCATCTTTGAATGAACGTTGGCGAGAATCGTAGCTGCTTTAATATTCCTATTAATATATCAAATTTTAAATAGTCAACTAGAAATTCCTCTCTCTCTCTCTAAGCACAATGTCTTAATACCCCTTTACAATAGTCCGAATATTGCGAATATATTTGGAAACCATTTGTATTTTTTTAGTTAATAACTCGTATCCTTCGGATCTAGTTTATGCAGGATGTTTCCGAAATCGTGGTGCAACCAGACACGAAGTGATACTCAACGCAAAAGTAAGTTGAAAATACAGAATAAAAGTTTGTCATATAGGTAAAGCTCCATTTACGAGAAAATAAAATTTGAAAACTCGATTCATGATATGACTTATTGCTAGTGCTTATGTTTACATTGCCAGTAAGCTAAGAAAGATGCCGCAAGTAACACTTGTACTGCAGATGCGATGCAAAAGATAAGTCAATGACTTCTGCGACCAATTGTACATAAAATGCGAATAAAAATGGAGGCCATATTTACTATAAGACTTACTGAATCAAATATGCGTTTTCGATGATTTTTTACTCAATTTCATCTTTCCCATTACATTCGTTAAGGGGAAAAGACCGTATAAATCGAAGAAAAAATAGAAACAAAAATTTTTCTATAAATCGCTTCTAAAACATGTAAAAAATATATTCTCAACGTTGTAGACCAAAATTCAACTCCATATCAATACTATAGCCTGGTGAGTTGCGTGACCTCCGGGCATCTAGGCATACCTAAAATGCATTTTGAAGGAATTTTTCTCGAAACCACGTTTTCACAATTGGCTCCGGGGATAAATAAAAAACTATGTAATCGATGAACTTGAAATTTTGCACACTTTTAGTTTATAATATTCCTCAGAACATGAGCCTAAATATTTAACCAAATTATTAATTTCGTCCACTTCGTTTTAAACCAATAAAGCGCAGATTTTTGCGAAGATGACACATAATTGTTTGAAGTGCCACGATTTATGAAATATGCAAGTTTTTACACCATATTAAGTTCATATTCTTACAATTGTCGAATAAATTAAAAAAAAATTGTATTGGTCTGTTTTACACAAGTACCAGAGACGCTACAAACGGCGCCGTTTTGCACCTCGAAAAAAAATTTATTTAAGATACTGCTCTATTTCTTTTGGATTTATCATAATTTTACCGTCATCAATTTTTTTTATTTGTTATAATGTTAAATAAAGTACCCTTACAGTTCCAAACGAATTAGCGCATTAGTATCTTTGCAAAATTCCTAAAAGTTGATAAAAAATAAACCTTTTATAGGGACTTCTCCCCTTGACTCTTTGGGCTAGGTGGGTTAAAATTGCCCCACCTTTTGCTTTGCTTTTTATGCATGGTGGGATATGTTTTAACCCACCTCGAAAAGTTGACGTTACTCATAGTCATACAGATTAATATTTTATTTAAAGTTTTTCATTCAGTTGGCAATGCTATGCACCATCGGCAAATGCGTAAATAAATGAAAAAGATTTATACAAATCAAAACTCATCAGTAAGTTGTGTGTGATGCAGTGAATTTTTGTCGTTCATAACGGTATGTGTTGTTTCTTTTCTTAAAATTTATTATGAGTGGATAAATATTTTATAATTAAAGAAAACATGTTATCTGATGTTTTATACTAATTTTGAAGCTGTGAAGTGGTGGGATTGTACGTATCCCACCATGCAAGTTATTAAAAATAATAAAATAAATTATAAGTTCTTTTAAATTATTTTTTATTGAAATGTTATTATTTTTATCTTATTTAGAGTAATGTTTTATGTTAAATAATCGAAATGAATTTTTTTCCATTTTTTATAATAAAAAAATTCTGTGCAACTAGGGTTTTTACTTTCTTTAAAATCGTGTGCCTCAAAGAGTTAAGGGGTTAGACCACCTTGGCCAGGTCAAGCAGTATCGTATCTTTGGGAATTTATTTCTAAACGACAAAAACACTTTTATCGATGAAAAGTTTTCAATGAAGATATTTTCGATATTTTAATTTTTACCCGACTTATGCGTAAATAAAATCCATTTTCTTGCACACGAAAAGGAGCTTTTTGTTTCAAAGTGTAGCTATTTTGTTATTTTTCAACCAATGGAAAAAATTGACGGTCGGACGGTAGAAAATACATTTAAGAACATGTATGCAATATTGTATAAAAATCCATAAAGGTTTACTCAAATTACAACGTACACGGTTTCGGAAAACGTGGTTTCGAGAAAAACGCAGTTAAGGTTTTCGGAATGCTTTGATATTCGTAAATAAAATTTTATATAGGTGTTATTCAAAGACGTCTCTATCTTCATTGAAAAATTTTTATTGATAAAAGTGTTTTTGCCACTTAGAAATAAATTCCCAAAGATGCGATATTGCTTGACCTGGCTAAGGTGATCTAACCCTTTAAGGGGGTACTTGCTCGAAAGTGCGTGAAAAATGTGCAGTTTTTATGAATTTTTTCTTCCGAAATAAACATCATACATAGTTTTGGTTTTGTACATTTGTTTACTAATATTTCACCAACACTTTCATGCCGTTACATTAAAAAGTGACAATGTCAAATTTACTATGTTAGAGGTGTTTATGTGCGATCACTTTAAAAAATTCCTCCTTCACGGTTAACATGATTGTGCCCGTTGTATTCTATCGGAAATAAAAAAAAAACACTTTCATTCTGTTCAGTAAACTTGCCTTTATCGCCCAAACCTCAGTCATTCATTAATATCGAAGAGAAAAAAAATGGAGGCCTATTGGGCGGGAAATTTCATTTATGTAGTCAATTTTTTTACTTTGACCCGTTATAAAACATGGAAATATTGCTGATAGTTTTATAATTTTGGTAGGAACGATATAGAGAGGTATACCTATATATAGAAAATGTATGTACAATTGAAAGTTAATCGGCTCGTTAGTTGCTGAGAAATCATGTTAACCAGGTTGATAAATGTTGTTTCGAGAAAAACGCATTAACTTCATTTGGATTTAAAGTAAACGTGCGGGTAGCGGAATAACTTGACGAATAACTTCGTTAATATTTCGAATTTCTCAAAGAAGAAGAAAAAACGGAATACTCAAGAACCTTCATACCAATATAAAAAAAAAAACGATTTTTCGAGCGATACCCGCTTAAACAGGCCATTTTCTTCAGAAATACCTTTTAAACAATCCTGTTAACGCTACTCAAGTTACTTTTTAGGTGCAAGCATCCTACAGTATAGGCATCGAAAGCGGTAGCTTTTCACGCAAAGGCTCGCGAGCTTATTTAAGGAGCGTGCACGCTCGCAGCTCTAGGCGGCCCGTGATTATAGCAACGAGGCATAATTCGTGTACCATAAAAAATACTCTTTCCTCTCTCCGTGGGGTGTAATCGTCCGACCTATCGTGCGCAAACGCTCTTGCTCGATTAAACGCGTATTCCTGAAACGTAGGCGTTAACCTGTTGCTCGCTATAAATAGCCGGCAGAGAGAGCGGAACGTACTATTAAGTCGTTCCAACGATATCACCCTTCCACCGCTGCTCCTCATCCTATTTTCTACTTGCTATACAGTAAGCAGTAACCCTTCCCCCGTAAACCCGGCGACGCTAGGGACATTCGTTGAAGACACCTGGTGGTACGTGCTCGCCGATCACGGCCTTGATAGCAACCCGGTTGAATTAAATTGTTAATATTTTCCATCAATCGGGTAATTAATTTCTACATCCTCCCTCTTTATTTTATAGGAAACAAAACAATTCTAAGCCGAGAAAAATTTTTAGCCCTATAAAGGTGGAATCAGACGGCGCGTGGCTCGGCGAATTTTGCGCGTGAATCGCCGATCCACGCGTCATCAGTACATCCTTATGGTACCGTTTTCACCAAAGGTAAGCTAAGCTGTGCTGTGCTTTTTTTTATGTTTTATAGCACAGCCAGATATAACATAGGAGAGTTTCACTTCGTTTTGAGGTGAATCCTCGGCTTAAGTTAGCTCCACGTAGCAAGAGATTCCCTCGCAAGCGATTTTTCGGAAACAGCAAGGCTACTAGTAGTATTTCTGGTTGGCCCACAGTATCCCCAAGTTGGAAATTAGTTGGCCATCAAAATGTCAACAATAAATACTACCAGGGTAGCTTCTCTCTCTACAACCCAACATAGTCCTCCATACCTCATCACCTTATCGCCACGCCACTGTTTCTGCTTGGAAATGTAATGTTGTCAATATTTAGAAGTAGCCTTGCTCCTGCCTTATTAGATATATATATATATATTCGAAATTCTAGCACGTTTTGTTCCTCTTCTTCCTCATTCTCAATAAAAAATAATAAACGCAACGATCTGCTCCTTTCGAAGGAGAAATGTCGACTGCCGAACGCCAATTTCAGTCGCCAGATGGAAAATAGTTGGTTGAGGTTTTTTATTCAAAACTTCTAGCTTAAAGGTGAAACCACACATTCTATTTGTTTAAATAAACATGTTATTAAAACAGTAATGAAAATGCCCATAAAAAACTTAAAAAAAAGTAAACAAATTCCGCCAAGTACATGAAAAAGTCGAGGACGGAAAAGAGTAAATCACAAAAAAAGTAGAAGAAAATACACAATATAAAAGATATGTGAAATCAAAATGAGCTGCAAGTACATAAAGGTGCTTTCAAACTGCGCTTAAGATGGCACAACTACATAAACACAGCTAAAATGCTGTGTTCATACATTTCATTACCCATATCGCGGACATTTTAATAATGTGAAGATAAAATGTAACATCTAGACATTTACCTAGATGTCCGCGGCCTGGAAGTTAAATACTTGGCGTGGCCAGGCAAGGTATTCTCAGACTATCAATACCCATACCTTCCCTCTCGCAGGCTTTCATTCTGCTTTTCATTATATTGCGTTTTAAAATAATTCTAAGATCATTCATCGACACCGATACCTTTCCTCTCACAAGCTTTCAGATAATTTGTCAATTTAAGGCTCTGTCAATATGAATACACTGTCATTATTTTGCGTTCTTAAATAATTCTTATTCATCGACACCTTGACCTTCCCTGGCCATGCCAAGTATTTGACTTCCAGGCCGCGGACATCTAAGCAAATGTCTTAGCATTTTAGCTGTGTATATGTAATTGTGTCATCTTAAGGGGGTAGACACGGGTAATGCAGCGCGCTGTATACCGACACAATCTGGCCCGAAACATGGGTTTGGGAAATTACGTTGTTTGTCCTTATATTAGCAGATTATGGGCTGGGTGAGGTCTCATTCGAAAGACGAAGGTTCAGTGCAGCGCGCTCTAGTCATGGTTCGACGAGATTGTGTTGATATCTAATAATATGAGTGTTCAAAGTAGAGCAGAAGTCGACAAAATACACCCGTAAGAATCTAAGAATTTTTAGGTCACTAAAAGAGATTTGTGACCCAAACGATGACCAGAGCGCGCTGCACTGAACATTCCTCCTTCGAATGAGACCTCACCCAACCCAAAATCTGCTCATATAAGGACAAACAACGTAATTTCGTGACTGCATTCCCAAACACGAGTTCCGCCATGTTGGCGATAATACAGGGCAAGTCACGTGACAAATTTAGTTCAGGTAGTGGATACGAGATGGCGCCTACTCGGGAGGACTGCTAACGTGGAATCATAGCCAAACTGAAGCGTTAGCTGGATACATGTGCCACAGTAAAAGCGTGATGCAGTCAATGTATGCATTTTCGTACGATTGTAGGTTAGGTTATATGCATTTTAGGCATATATTAACCTAGGAACTACTGGGAATTGTATACATTTACTAAATTAATGCTTTTACCGTGACATATACATCACTTGAAATCGCTGTCGAATTTATGTTATAATTATATGATCACATTATTTAAAATAAGAAAAGAGAAATTGGAACTTTTTTACTAATACTGGAAATATTGATTTACTGATATCATATTTTCAGAATGTGGAAGTTCTGGCAATTATTTGCAATTATTGCTCTTATTATTATTCTTCCGACTATTGTATGTAACATGTAACAAGGAAAAGTCTCCAAATCGGTCAACAGTTGACTCCCTGATTTTTTTTTGTAATTCTTTACGGTCCTATGCAGAGATGGGCATTATTTAAATAAAAGAATATACTTCCGAATGGCCCCAGTGGCTGATCGACACGAGGTTTCGGGGAGGGTGTGTGTACCCTAAATCTAAAATTCTGTTTAGCTTCGGATATTTAGTTTCCTTTGATTATTCGAAGGCCTTTCATCTTGAGCTTCGAATACTATATCATTTTTCATCGTATTTTTATCCTAAGATCGTATGCAGATATATTGGCCGGTCGATTCGTTTTCGTGAACAGCGATCGAGGAGAGATCAGCCACCACCATCTGACGATCGTGGATTTGTCAGTTGGAGTTCCGTGGCCACCGAAGGGTATATCTGAATACGATCTTAGAAGCTTGAATAACCAACGAGAACCTTTGTGGTCCGAGCGACGCGAGATCACCGTTGCTTGGTGATGTGTCATCGATTACAGTAAAGTCTCGTTTCCCGTCTCGGTTTGGTGCACACGATACGGACTTTTTGCTATCCCCACCACTTCTGTTTCAGTCTTGTCCGGCGAAGGCGAGAGCGAGCGAAGGCACTGAAAGCGAGCGAGGACAGTACAAGCAGACGACGCGTTGATATTTTGTCTCGCTCCGTCTTTCGGACGCCGACACTCCGTCCTTTGTGCGCGCGAGAGGCGTGCGCGATGGTCACAAGTCATGCAGCATGCATGAGCCGCTTCGCAAAATCTTGACGCAGGCCAGGCTCAAGTCTTTTTTACGCCCTAGACGAACTTGTCAAATTGCGCCCTTTATTATAATACATTTATTTGAGATTATTTATGACTTTACTCTGAAAAAATGGGTAACTGCTAGGGCGAAAGGTTGACAAGAGGTGCAAAATGGTCTTTTCATTGTTGGCATTGTTAAAAATAAATTTGTAAATGAAATACAACAAATTGTACTACAACGGTTTTATACTACGAGTAAAAATTAAGAGTAAGGACATCAATGTACTCGAATAAATGTATTATAATAAAGAGCGCAATTTGACAAGTTCGTCTAGGGCGTAAAAAAGACTTGAGCCGGGCCTGCGTCAAGATTTTGCGAAGCGGTTCCCATGCTCACCGTAACTCGTAAGCGCTTGCGACCATCGCGCACGCCCGCCGCGCACGGAAAGCATTCCATCTCGCTCCTCCCTTCGGCCAGAAAGAAGCGAAAAACTCACACTTGGAATTAGGGCTCCGTTCACGATACGGGCTCACCGCCGGTCCCGACCAGCGAGCGGCTAACGAGACTTTACTGAAAACAGAATTTGTTTATTTTTCATCGTATCAATATGAAAGTGACACAAATGGATTCCTGGCATTCTCCCGATTAAATTGACAGAATATAATTTAAATCGGACTATTTTTAACGAAACGGGCTTTCAATTGTGCAAACAATGTTTCACGTAATTTCCTTCAAAATATGGTCCGAATATTATAATTTTTGGGGCCAATTTGATCGAGAAAACATGAGGAATTGATGGACGTCACTTTCGCAAAGATCTGATTAAAAATGCAGAACTGCAGATTTGTCACTGCTTAGTGCGTAATATTGTATGGCCCCGCTAGTTTCGAGCGTCGATACCCACGAAACTCAGCGAGTCGCATGATTGCCAGCGTGAAGGACAAGAGGAGACTTTCCATGGCGAAGGAAAGCCAGCCTTCTATAGAACTCAAATCAAGAAAGACTTTGCTGACAAACTTTATATTCACGTCAAATAAATACTTTAATTGTAAAATTGAGACGACGAACTATTGTTGAATTTCGCCAGTTCTTTCATATGCATTACTTGTTTGGGAATTCCTGATCCCAAAGTTTCATGCATTTCCCTATTAGAAATGTTGCTTCAAATCTTGATTCAAGTCATCATTGCTTTTTCTCGTACATAGGGCATATATATGTTCGGGAGTAGGAGTCACGAATGACGCGACTTTGGTTTCCCAAATAAATTCACATTTATCAGGGCCCTTGCCCGAACCGCTTGACAAGGAGACTGAATGACGTAAACCGAGTGCGAGTGAAATAGCGGCGCACCAGCGAGAGACCCTCGATCGGCGGCGACTTGAGTTATCGAGTACTGAATATGAAAATGTTCATATTTCTCATTACACCTTGATAAGAGTGTTACCACCGATGGATTGGTGAGTTTATGTCCACGAAAATGAGTCGAGACGCGAAGCAATTCAGTCTATTTTTTCTTATGAATACATGATTAGGACACACACTACGTTCACTAAAAATGGACCGAATTGCTCCATGTTTGGCATCATTTTCATCGCGAAACCCTAAAAACTCCATTGGTAATACTTTCATCAACAGTTATCAAAAACATGAACATTTTATCTGGTCCGTCGGTTTTATTACTCTCGGCTGTCAACGGGTGGTCTACTCGGGTCCAAAGGTCCTCGCTCGCAGCGAGAAAGCAAAACAGTGGGGTGGGTAGGTCTTTTCAGATAATCCGAGCCTAACCATTTGCGTACTTCACACTATCGTTTATTAGCATTTATACGAGGTGATTCGCTAGCTAGAATCGTCAAACGCGATGCTCGCCAACAATCATGTGTCTCGCTGAGTTTTGTGGGCTTCGACGTTCGAAACCAGCGGGGCTATACAATGTTGCACACTAAGCAGTGACGAATGTGAAGTTCTGCAATTTCTAATCAGATCTTTGCGAAAGTGACGTCAATCGATTCCTTATGTTTTCTCAATCAAATTGGCCCCAAGAATGATATAATTCGGACCATAATTAAGGAAATTAATAAACAATAAATGTAGAGCGGCTACTTCATTCTTTTGCTCTACATTTGTGAACTTTTTATCATCCTTCCGAAGCATTATTATTACGCCGTAACAATATCTTCAGGAAATCGGGTATAGCATATAGGTTATATTTTCTGTCACTTCGAGGATAGAAAATCCGCTCCTGCAAGTGATAGAAAATCCGCTTCTCCAAGTGACAGAAAATATAACTTATATGTTATATCCAATTTCCTAAAGATACTGTTATGGCGTAATAATAATGCTTCGGAAGGATGATAAAAAGTTCACAAATGTAGTGCAAAAGAACGAACTAGCCGCCCAACATTTATTGTCATATAGCATATACATAGGTTTTATTTTCTGTTACTTCGAGCAGGGGACCACATAATAATCACGCGCCTCTAGCCTGTGTATTTTCACTAGCCCAATTCAACATCCAACACAATTTTATATATAATGTTTGTCCGTAACTGTTTTCTGCATATGACATAATTATATTGTAATAAGTGTATTTCATGTTCTGTTTCAGTGTTTTGCTAATAAAAAAATGTCTAACTCAACGAACTTCATTTTTTGGGGTACATCCCTTCATCTATTTTTCCTTTTCGCTTATAATTCCTTACTGCCAACGTAGAATATTGTAGCATAAGCAGATTTCAAGTAATTAAAATGTACACTGAATTTTCTACGTTTGCAGTACCAGCAGACTTTCCGTTTAAATTTTTACAAGTACAACGCAACAGCTGAGAATTTCTTTCCACATTCAGAATAGAATATGGAAATATCAGCTCCCTCTCGCGTTCAGCAGGCAGCCGCGTATCTATGGGTATTACCATTTCTGTGCAGAAAAAACCTGCTGCAATACCGACCTGCCAAATCGGCCAGGTCACGTGACGTGTCTACCCCCTTAAGCGCGGCTGGAAAGCACCTTTGTGTACTTGCAGCTCATTTTGATTTCACACATTTTCTTATATTGTGTATTTTCTTCTACTTTTTTGTGATTTACTCTTTTCCGTCCTCGACTTTTTCATGTACTTGGCGTAACTTTTTTACTTTTTTGAAGTTTTTTATGGGGATCTCACTTCTTTTTACAAAGATAATTTGCATACGGAATGACTTCAGATAATTTTTAATATTATAAATTACAAAGGTTTATCATCAACAGCAATCAACAGTCTTATCACGGGACAGATTTAAGGTTCAATTCTGCGCAAGTTTAAACACTACGAAAACAAACTGTGTGCACCGCATTGCCGATCTATGTATATTTATTATATATATAGTACGGGAAACACTGATTAAATTCGTGCATTATCGAAGGTGCCCATGTATCAAAATAACTGAATAAATATGTATACGTAATCCTTTCTGCAAAATTATGCATAGGGGAGACCGGGGCTAGTTGACTAACAAAGGTTAGTTAACTAATTCCTTTTAATTCTTGTATTATGGAATAAATTATGCTGCGATTCGCGATATTGGAGCATATAAATGACCAGCTTGCCATTTAATGTGTCGCTGTGACAAAAACTTGCGTGTTCTATCAGTGAGAATGAAAAATCTAAAAAGGTCGGTGGGCTGTAAATATTTTTGTTTCGACTATTTATGAATTTTTGTCCACTGAGTACTGCTTGATGTTTTTTCATGAATATTTTGTGGAAACGTTAGACATTAACTATAATTTACGGTATTTTATTTTATCCGGTGCGTGGAGGTTTCGTACGTACGGCCATTAACATGTTAACAATGTCGGACGGGGTTACTTGACTAAGCATAGGAATACCACTAAAAATTGCACTTTTTATCCTCAAGATACAGTCGAAGCAAAGAGTTTAGCTGCTGAAATCCACTTCCCCCACTATAAAATCCTTCCAAACTCACACCTACCAGTTTTACATCCTATCCTCTCTTCAAACTCTCAGGCCTTCCAAATAGACCATAACAAACAAGTACAAAATAATTACAGTATCTAGCACCATGATAATTAATAAAAAAAATAACACTGTCAAGGAGTGAAGCAAAAATAAAAAACATTTATTGGTCGTAGTATACATACACAAGTAACCCCACAACCGGGGTTTGTTGACTTATTCGTTTCGCTATTCTAAATACAATAAAAACTACAACCCAGACTTAATTAAAACGATTTTCAAAATTAAGCCTGTATACCTAATGAAATTTGTTAACTTTTGGTATGCAGCAAGTCAACAAAATACCAATGGCCTATTTATAAAAATTAGAAATGTTAAAAATTAGTCAACTAGCCCCGTTCTCCCTTAATACATACATAGCCTGGCGTAGGTCACAGCATCATTTTACGCTTCGATTATCTACATATACATATAATCATCAGTTTAGTTACAAATAAAAAACAGTTTGATGATATACAAACATGTCGCAATTCAAATTTCGGCAACTTACCTTGTGTTTGAGACTGCATTTTGGTTGCAATTCAATGGTACAACGACACATATGTGTAAAAACACGTTTATAATTTGGTTATAACTTGACGGCAAGCTGTCAAAATTTGGAGTGGATTGCATAGTGAAGATAGCGATTGACGAACGAAACATGTGTTAGTTTGTTTTGGCTGAAGGTGTGCGCGTAACGCGTCTGGAGTGGATTGCATAGTGAAGATAGCGATTGACGAACGAAACATGTATTAGTTCGTTTTGACTGAAGGTGTGCGTGTAACGCGTATATACGTATTATGTTGGCGAAAATTTGGCTTGAAGAATCAGAAGCAGAATCAGGAGAAAAATCTAACCATTCCCAACTGATGCATGAGACGCTATTACGATATCTCTGTCATGCGTGGACCGATTTGATTGAATTTGATCTTATTCGAAAGCTTGTATGCGGTTTACATTATAAAAGTGCCTTTAAATTTAGAAAACATTGCAGACTTGATGAGGTATTAATACAATAATTTTCAGGTTAGGTTGGATTAGTCGGGCGAAATGTAAATGATAGCGGTAGCGACAGTCGACATATACAGGCTGTCGAAACATGTACTTGGCGTCGAGATGCTACCGCGTCTCTAGATCACGTGGAAAAAGGTTCTGTTCTTGATCGATGTTCATGACTCATCTTCGGGGAAGCCTGAGTTAAGAACTCCCTGTACTGCAGAAACACCACAGTGCTTTTATTATCACATACACGTTTCTGACCTAACTCTTTCATTTTTAACCCGTATGTAAGTATATGGGGTTAAAGCCACTTTGATTGCTAAAAAAATACAGAACGCATAGGTTTGCGAACTTGCCGCTACCAGTAGCTGCCTATCGTATAATGCAATTTTGTTTTCAGTAGTGATCGCAACATCGCCATCGTCGCGTGCACTTATCACGTATACTTGTTTTTACTTTTCAAAACCATTTGATTTACGATAAATATAAAAAAGAAGTTGGAATCCCTGCTGACCCCATGCGCCCACTTGTGTGATTTTGCCAGTGCGCCTACTTAAGGTAGTTCCTGAATAATCTATTAAATTCAAAAATTCTTTCAAATTTCGTTCAAAACTAATTTCGAATACGAGAAACCCTTGTACAACGTTTAAAATCGATTTACTACATAGTTATCGAGAAATTATTAATTAAAATTGGGGATTATAAAAAGGGGGGTTATAGTTCCAGTTTTTTTTCTGAAACAGGAAAACTATATTTAAGAAGTGTATTTAAGAAGTGGTTTCTTCGTAAATGCCCATAAAAAATAGATTTACGTGTAATTTTTTTAGAAACTACGTAGAGCAGTCAACGTGACAACGTCGCACAATCGATATGTTTAGACATTTAAATAGCGGACGACGATTCAAAATCATATGAACATTTTTTCTGACATTTTGGTTATAAAAGACGCTCCGAATGAATGCGACGTTGTCAGATCTGCTGCTCCAATTCACTATGCTAACCAATTTAATATTCTATTTTCCTATTACAATTATTTATATTAACATTGAACTTTTTAAAATATATATACATGATGTTAAAAATTGTTATTATTATTTATATAGTATCATACTACTTTATATTTATTGTTTATGACCAAACTCTAATTTGACTAACATAGTTGGTTAGGAACTACCTTAAGGGTTAACAGAGAAACACGTCTTGCACACATATATAATCTGTATAAAGATACATATTTAGAGATGCGGTAGCGTCTGAACGCCAAGTAAATTTTTTTACTTTTTTGAAGTTCTTTATGGGGATGTATTTAACTCAAAATTGCCAAAAATGTCACATGCGTCGTTTCTGAAATGACCGATTCAATTACGCTGAATCGGATCTCGTATTTGTTGAGTTGATGTGCCATTCGTATATTGGGGCGAGTCCATTACAAGAAGGCAGCATGAATTTTTGTGTATTGTTTCTAACAACCTGAGAGCACCATTCGGACACGATTCTGAATCTACTTAAGGTAGTTCCTGTATAATCTACTAAATTACAGAATTCTTTCAAATTTCGTACAAAACTAATTTGGAATACAAGAAACCCTTGTACAAAGTTTAAAATCAATTTACCACATAGTTATCGAGAAATCGTTAATTAAAGTTTATGTATTTTAACACAGTGGCATGTGGCGGTGTTGGAGATTGGACGAGTGTACCGTCGACGTCAAACTAGTCGTGTCGTCTGCTACGCGCGGCAGCCGACTCGAGTCCTCACCGATCCGTACTAATTAGGCCATCTCTGGGCCACAATGCGTAATTGTAACTACAGTATTGTCTCCGTATGTGCTCGCTGGTCGGGACCGGCGTTGAACTCCTATCGTGAACAGATCCCTAATTCCGAGTGTTCGTTTCTCGCTTCTTTCTGGCCGAAGGGGGGAGCGAGATGGAACGCTTTGCGTGCGCGGCGGGAGTGCGCGACGGGTGCGAGCACTCAGATGGAATCGTGACTGCTCGACGTATGCGCGCGACGGTCAGATAGCCAGGCACGGCACGAGTCTTTTTTGCGCCCTAGGCGAACTTTTCAAATTACACCCTTTATTATAATACATTTATTTGAGATTATTGATAACCTTACTACGAATTTTTATTCGTAGTTTAATCCACTTATAGTACAACTTGTAATATTTAATTTCAAAGTTTATTTTCAACAATACCAGTAATGAAAATATCATTTTGCACCTCTTGTCGACTTTCCGCCCTAGGCAGTCGCCTAATTTTGCAGAGTAAAGTCATAAATAATCTCAAATAAATGTATTATAATAAAGGGCGCAATTTGACAAGTTCGCTTAGGGCGCAAAAACGTCTTGAGCCGGGCCTCCGCCAAGATTTTGCGAAGCAGTTCCCGTGCTCACCGTAAGTGCTTGCGACCATCGCGCACGCTCGTCGCGCACGCAAAGGACGGAGTGTCACGGCGCCCGAAAGACGGAGGGAGATAAAACATCAACGCATCGTTTGTCTCGTACCGTCCTCGCTCGCTTTCAGTGGCTCTCGCTCTTGCCTTCGCCGGACAAGAGTGAGACAGAAATGGTGGGGATAGCGACAAGCACGTATCGTGTAGTGCTGTTCAAGTACTTGAATATTCGGGTAGCTTGAAATCCGAACCAAGCTGAAACCCGGTTTCCGAGCCGAGCCGAGTACCCGAATGAACCGAGCGGCTCAAATAGAACCAAGTAGCTTGAATTTTTCAAGCGGCCCGAAGTAAGCGGGCGGCTCGAACAGAATCAAGCGGATTGAATTATTTCAAACGGGCCGAAAGAACCGAGCGGGCCGAAAGAATCGAGGCGGCCCGAATGTATGTCTGTACATTGTACATCGAGCAGATAGGTTGGAAATAGGTTATGTAAACCTAACACAATTATAATATAGACTGCGGAAGTATATGTAAATGCATGTTTTTATTGGAATGACTTAAACAAGCGAGATTTTGACAGAAGTATGTTTCATCATTAACAGGATGTTAAAAATATATTTTCGATTTCACACATTTTGAATATTCTGGATATACGTTGCCCATTCTGCATATTTTTCATATTTTTTGCAGATTCGGAATTTGTTTACAAATTAGCTTGGTGACCCTCGCCATTAGAATTTAATAGTTTCATATGTTAAAAAGTTTAATAGTGTAATAGTTACGTATATATTCAAAAGTTTAGTAATCCAATAGTAGGTACAACAGCTTGATACGTATAATATATAATTATTACAGTATAATTATTAGTATACTACAGTTTTATAAAAGAGGTTGAATATAACCCTCCGTTACCTTTTTCAACATATTTGCATATTCGCGGCATATCATACTTGGATAAACTTCCACAGCCTACGCATAAATAAATAAATAGACGAATAATTTTTATAATTTTTAACCAACAAACACACAATTTAAATTTTTTATTTAATTGATGTCAGAACACGGTAGTAATCCGTTTGCATGAGGATGGGAAATATTTCTGAAAGAGCGTATGAAATCACAAGAAATTAAATAAATTTATTTGCATTACACATATTTCATACATAATGACGCATACTGCATAGTATGTACATACTACACACACACTATATTCATGCTATACATACACATTAATTATTATATACACAGATTATATAGTATAGACAATAATAGACATACAATGAACTGTCGACCCTACACACATACTAGATACTATCGACGACTCTGCATACAGTTGTCATCATACTGGTGTTTGACCTTGCGATGACCTTGAAAAGTCCTGCAAAGGTCACGTGCCGCCGGCATTAGCGTTATCCGATGTACACCGCGGGGAGGTTGCTCGGTCGGGCTTTGTACATCATGGTGGCTCTGACAAGAGCCGATTTTGTGCCACGTAGACCTGCTGCAACGAGATAAACACAATTGCAGGGACTGCTAGATAGTTAAAAGTCAATGGAGTTCGTAGATCTCACATTAGTAAATTAATAAGGTTTCTTTACACTTACCAATGTTATTGGCGCATATTCGCCGACAGAAAACATAATTGCTCTACCCTCTGTGACAGGAGGCATGAGCGTTTTTCTGTCACGATGTTGCCGGCACGCGAAAATAGCCTCTCGCTATACGCCTGCGATGCCGGCACGCCCAAAATGTTATTTGCCACGTGGGCCAGGTTTGGGTATTTCGCCGCGTTTTCCCTCCACCACTTCAGAATACATATATTTGTCGCGACCAGTTTTTCCTCCATATAATTATTAATTTCTTTTTCGACGGTGTCGGTTGGTCCATCCACCTCGTTTTTACCAATATCTTCGTAAAAATCCATTAACGTATCTGGCGCTGGTCCTGCCATAGAAACAAAATATATAACGGACAACATTGAACACAGTATCACATAATCATATTACTGTTTCACACTCACCTGACGTTTGGTTCAACTGTACATTTTCCCCACCCACGTCGCTTACGTCGAGGTACTCGGAAGCAACTGAATACAGGACACTGTGAGCCGCCGCTTTTTTGTCTGCCGACAATAGACGGTCTTTGGTGCGAGGGTCCAAAATCATTGCGAGTAACAATGATTCTGAATCATTAATAAAATCAATTCTGATATTCAGTTGTTCCAATAAATTTTGTCGGAAGTCTGAGCAGTCAGTGTCGGCCGTTTCGTCATTCTGCAATGAGATTGGGTTAACCAATCTTTTCCGTATGCCGTATATTGATGATATATAACGGCACAGCGTTGGCTCATTTTCCTGCGTCATGATTAGCGTCGCCTCTTTAAAAACTCGCATTGTATCGCAATATTGTTGGATTTTGGACCACTCGCACTTTGACAAATGGTCCGGCGTTTGTGGCTCACAGAGGACCACATCAAGCGCTTTTTTTACCTCTAGTAAGCGATGGAGCATGTCGAACTGGGAGTTCCAACGCGTGCTCACGTCGGAAATTAATTTGAGTATTTCTCCAGTGTCCGCGACGTCCATCCGTCTGTTGTGAATGCAAGCGTTCGTTTCTAATCCAAAACAGTTAAAAGATGTGAATACCTTAAATCGAGTCAGAAACGTGTTTTTTTTTCAACACCTGCATGAAAATGTGTGTTTTTTTACGCCTGCTGAGCGGGGGCAAAATGACCAATTTCAGACGTATTCGCACATGCGTATTCGCAATTTTTTACTTTCCTCCCAAGGAAACTGAACTTTGACGTTACCCTATGGTATGTGTATGAAGATGCAGTTGTTCGACTAATTGTTATCGATTTGTTGGAATATATAAATAGACGTATTTATTAATTTCGACAGAATAAAAAAGCAATCGAACATGCATATTTCTTTGCGAATCGCTCAGCAGGCTTTCAAAAACACACCTTTCATTCAGGTGTTGAAAAAAATATTGTACGTGACAAGGGAGAGAAGAAAGCGATTCCGACGAGCGTGAAGTTTGCTCATAAAAGATACTGACAAATTTCACGAACATTGTAGAAATTATACGTACAGTTTTGACATCCTCGCTGATATAATCTGTGTATATAATAATTAATGTGTATGTATAGCATGAATATAGTGTGTGTGTGTAGTATGTACATACTATGCAGTATGCGTCATTATGTATGAAATATGTGTAATGCAAATAAATTTATTTAATTTCTTGTGATTTCATACGCTCTTTCAGAAATATTTCCCATCCTCATGCAAACGGATTACTACCGTGTTCTTACATCAATTAAATAAAAAAATTAAATTGTGTGTTTGTTGGTTAAAAATTATAAAAATTATTCGTCTATTTATTTATTTATGCGTAGGCTGCGGAAGTTTATCCAAGTATGATATGCCGCGAATATGCAAATATGTTGAAAAAAGGTAACGGAGGGTTATATTCAACCTCTTTTATAAAACTGTAGTATACTAATAATTATACTGTAATAATTATATATTATACGTATCAAGCTGTTGTACCTACTATTGGATTACTAAACTTTTGAATATATATGTAACTATTACACTATTAAAC
The DNA here is from genome assembly GCA_944738655.2 of Andrena hattorfiana. NCBI lineage: Eukaryota > Metazoa > Arthropoda > Insecta > Hymenoptera > Andrenidae > Andrena > Andrena hattorfiana. The sequence goes on along the minus strand of OX122894.2, from coordinate 32,063,126 downwards.
TTTTTAACATATGAAACTATTAAATTCTAATGGCGAGGGTCACCAAGCTAATTTGTAAACAAATTCCGTATCTGCAAAAAATATGAAAAATATGCAGAATGTGCAACGTATATCCAGAATATTCAAAATGTGTGAAATCGAAAATATATTTTTAACATCCTGTTAATGATGAAACATACTTCTGTCAAAATCTCGCTTGTTTAAGTCATTCCAATAAAAACATGCATTTACATATACTTCCGCAGTCTATATTATAATTGTGTTAGGTTTACATAACCTATTTCCAACCTATCTGCTCGATGTACAATGTACAGACATACATTCGGGCCGCCTCGATTCTTTCGGCCCGCTCGGTTCTTTCGGCCCGCTTGAAATAATTCAATCCGCTTGGTTCTGTTCGAGCCGCCCGCTTACTTCGGGCCGCTTGAAAAATTCAAGCTACTTGGTTCTATTCGAGCCGCTCGGTTCTTTCAAGCCGCTCGGTTCATTCGGGTACTCGGCTCGGCTCGATCGTTCAAGCCGAGTTAGGCTTGGCTTGCTTTTTCCGGGTACTTGAACAGCACTGGTATCGTGTACACCAAACTGAGCACATACGGAGACAATACTGTATTAGGTAAATCACCTGGCGGCGTGTGAGTCACGAATTATGTAATCACGTGACTTCCCGGAATTCACGTCTGAATTCCGGGAAGAATCTTCCTTCTTCTCCATCGAGACGTTATTGGGAGCACACGTACCGCGATCGCGCGCCTTTTATAACGATCCGTTACAATCATACAGTTACTCTGTTCGCGAGTTCACTTTTCTTCAATATTCTTGTAAATATAGTTTTGTTGTTTGTGTCTGTTTGTGTGGATCGTGAGTGATAACATAGTTTATAAATTAAAGACAAACTTTTGGTGCTAAGAGGTGTATTTTATTAAACTGCTCTATACAGTCTATCCCTTTCTCATTCGATCGTGAACAGGCGGAGTCAAAAAAAGAGGGTTATAATTTCAGTTTTTCTTCTGAAACAGGAAAACCGTATTTAAGAAATGTACCAAAATTGGCACAAAAGTACATCGAAATGTTAGGAAATGAATTTATTAATTTCTGCAAAACTGACGACATAGTTTCTTCGTAAATGCCCATAAAAAATAGGTTTACGTGCAAATTTTTCAGAAACTACGTAGAGCAATCAACGTGGCAACGTCGCACAATCGATGTGTTTATATTGACATTTAAATAGAGAACGACGATTCAAATTCATATGAAGACTAATTATATTTTAAGTCATATTAGTTATCCGAAATTTGTAGATAAAATATTAAATAACATAATTGTGACTTAAATTTATTTATTGTTGTTAAATAATTTTCTCAAGTTTGTCGAATTTTCTTTTACAAGTATTAATTGTGGAAATAAAATATGACAGTTTTATTAAATTTTCAACGATATTACATATGTTAAATAATGTTTTATTACCATATTTTTAACAAAGATAATGACTAGTATAAAATTTACAAAGTGAAACCTAAAATTAAAATCATGTTTTATTAAATAATGAATGCGTTTACTTAAAAAGAAATGTTTAATTAAATATTAGTACAAAGTTCATACATATTGTACACTCACTTAAGGGGGTAGACACGTCACGTGACCTGGCCGATTTGGCAGTTCGGTATTACAGCAGGTTTTTTTCTGCACAGAAATGGTAATACCCATACATACGCGACTGCCTGGTGAACGCGAGAGGGAGCTGTTTGCTATTCCCATATTCTATTCTGAATGTGGAAAGAAATTCTCAGCTGTTGCGTTGTACTTGTAAAAATTTAAACGGAAAGTCTGCTGGAACTGCAAACGTAGAAAATTCATTGTACATTTTAATTACTTGAAATGTGCTTATGCTACAATATTCTACGTTGGCCGTAAGGAATTATAAGTGAAAAGGAAAAATAGATGAGGGGATGTACCCCAAGAAATGAAGTTCGTTGGGTTAGACATTTTTTTATTAGCAAAACACTGAAACAGAACATGAAATACACTTATTACAATATAATTACGTCATATGCAGAAAGCAGTTACGGACAAACATTATATATAAAATCGTGTTGGATGTTGAATTGGGCTAGTGAAAATGCGCAGGCTGGAGGCGCGTGATTATTATCTGGTCCCCTGCTCGAAGTGACAGAAAATAAAACCTATGTATATGCTATATGACAATAAATGTTGGGCGGCTAGTTCGTTCTGTTGCGCTACATTTGTGAACTTTTTATCATCCTTCCGAAGCATTATTATTACGCCACAACAGTATCTTTAGGAAATTGGATATAGCATATAGGTTATATTTTCTGTCATTTGAAGGAGCGGATTTTCTATCACTTGGAGGAGCGGATTTTCTATCCTCGAAGTGACAGAAAATATAACCTACCCTGATAACCATCTGTCGCCAAGCTGACATCAGATTGGTAGCAGAGTCTGGCATGAGAGCGCAGAGTCTGACGTCAGAACCGTAGTCGTCTGTGTCCGCATTTGGCTGCGTTCTGAGGTGCAGAGCCTGATGTCAGTGCCTGATGTCAGATCGACAGCAGATTCTGCCGTCTGCTTGGCACAGCCAACAGCGCCATCTAAGAGCCAGAATTACCAAACTATTCCCTACGCGTGACGTCACATGGCCGCCCCTACACACCAACACAAATGTAGCGTTATTGCTGCAGGCGTATCCCTACCCCTATATAACCCGCCAGCAGATTGTGCAGTTCATTAAATAATTCATTCTACTTATTTCCAAAAATATTTATTCAGACTTTACAGTTGTTAAAGAATACTATAAGTAACGCATATAAATTCGAGGAAGAACATTAAATATTTACATTTATAAATTCATATGCAATACGTCCCGTAACCAGTGGTACCTATTAGGTGCGATATGAGATAATTTCCTATAGTTTCGACTTCTTTTTTCTGTAGAATCACCATATTCCGTATTGTATTAGCACTGAAAACAAATAGAACATTAGTATAAAATTAAACGTAACGTATGAATAAATAGGATATATGCGATACTAACTTCAGCTCCATCTCCGCATAGCACACACCCTAGGTGATCATGCATGCTCCTGCGGACATTAACATTTATAATAAAACATGTGTTAAATTATTATTTACGAAACAAGACGCTAAACATTCGCACTTCTCGCATAACCCTATTTTTGGGTCTTGCAGATAATGTAACTCTCTTCTTTTAAATTACCTCCTCGTTCGAAATGCCTGATGACCCTGCCCGTCAAAAATCCGGAGGCTAAAGAGGGTTATGTAAGGAAACTCATAACAGACCCAGGTGTTTATATTGGGGAAGTATTGGTCACTCAACAACGTGGGATGCCAAAATTTTTGCGATTAATACTACTCCCAATCATGTTAATGTCACTGTTCCCCCAATCGAATTAGAAGAGTTGACGGAAGGTCAATCAATGCCGCGTTTTTCTCGAAAAGAAAAAACTAATTTGGATCAGTCGAAGTCTAACGCTTCTAGATTAGCTGAAATAGTGAAGCTTTTGGATTTAGATGACCTTAGTGAAATTGAACGAACTAGTATACTTGAATTAGTGAATCGCTTTCCTCACCAATTCTACCTCCCAGCTGACAAGTTAAATTCCACCTGTGCTCTGAAACACGCAATAATAACAACTGATGAAATTCCAATCAATACGAAACAGTACCGTTTTCCCATTATTCATAAAGAGGAAATTAAGAAACAAGTAGATAACTTACTCAAAAATGATGTTATTAGTCCATCTGCTTCACCCTATAATTCGCCCATTTGGGTGGTACGTAAAAAGGCCGATTCAAAGGGTAACCGACGTTAGCGGATGGTAATAGATTACCGTATGTTAAATGAAAAAACCATTAATGACGCTTACCCGTTACCCAACATTACTGAAATCCTTGATCAACTCGGAGCAGCGAAGTATTTCACAGTTCTTGATTTGGCTTCTGGGTTCCATCAGATCTCCATGGACGCTCAATCTAAGTCAAAGACTGCATTTTCTGTTCCTGGTGGCCATTTCGAATTTAATAGGATGCCTTTCGGCTTAAAGAATGCCCCGGCCACTTTTCAAAGATGCATGGACCTGGTCCTGTCCGGTCTGCAGGGAGTAGAACTTTTCGTATATATGGATGATATCGTCATTTACTCTAGTTCTTTGGCCCAGCATTCGCGAAAGTTGCGAAACCTATTGGCTCGGTTACAAAATTCCAATTTAACTTTGCAACCCGAAAAATGTCGTTTTTTGAGGCGTGAAGTAACTTACTTAGGCCATATTATTTCAGTAGAAGGGGTAAAACCTGACCCTGCTAAAATCGAGGCTGTGAAACTTTTTCCTGTCCCCACATCTAAAAAGAATGTAAAGCAATTTTTGGGGCTCATTGGATATTATCGCCGATTTATTCCTCAAATGGCTAGAATTGCTAAGCCTCTGACCCAGCTTCTGAAAGCAGACGTTACTTTTGCCTGGGATCGCGATGCACAAGTTGCTTTTGAAAACTTACGAGATACCATTTGTTCTAAACCTATCTTACAGTTCCCTAACTTTCAACTGCCCTTTATCGTCACGACGGACGCTTCTAACTTCGCTGTTGGGGCCGTGTTAAGCCAAGGTCCAATTGGTAAGGATCTCCCCATAGCGTTCGCTTCAAGAACACTCTCTGGAGCTGAAATCAATTATTCCACAATAGAGAAGGAGTTATTAGCTGTTGTTTTCGCTGTTAAGCATTTCCGACCATATCTATATGGAAACCAATTTACTTTAGTTACCGATCATCAACCATTAGTTTGGCTTCATAATGTAAAAGATCCTACCTCTCGCCTTATGAGGTGGCGAATTAAGCTAAATGAGTATGACTATACCATCGTTTACAAACCTGGGAAAGCTAATTCCAATGCCGATGCTCTATCTCGCAACCCTTCCAACTCTGTGAAGTCCGATCAAATCCTGCCCTTTCAAAATATCCCTATGAATCACCGCATCCACATCCAGACTGACAAAACTGACACCTTCTCTTCTGAGGATCTGCAGAGGACCGTCGTAGGGCCCAACGATTTGTCATTCGTAGATGCCGAGGGAGTCAAGGACGAGGACGGAAATTACTCTGTAACAGAAAGGAATGAGCAAATTATTGCCAAGGTTTTCTTAACATGTGGAAAGTTATGCAACGTCGTTAAGGGGGTAGACACGTCACGTGGTCTGGCCGATTCGGCAGGTCGGTATTACAGCAGGTTTTTTCTACACTGAAATGGTATTACCCATAGATACGCCGCTGCCTGATGCACGCGAGAGGGAGCTATTTGCTATTTCCGTATTCTATTCTGAATAAGGAAAGAAATTCTCAGCTGTTGCGTTGTACTTATAAAAATTTAAACGGAAAGTCGGCTGGTACTGCAAACGTAGGAAATTCATTGCACATTTTAATTACTTAAAATGTGCTTATGCTACAATATTCTACGTTAGCAGTAAGGAAATATGAGTGAAAACGGAAAATAAATGAGGGGATGTCCCCAAAAAATGATGTTTGTTAGGTTAGACATTTTTTTATTAGCAAAGCAACGAAACAGAACATGAAATACACTTATTACACGTCCTATGCAGAAAACAGTTATGAACAAACATTATATATAAAATTGTGTTGGATGTTGAATTGGACTAGTGAAAATGCGCAGACTGGATGCGCGTGATTATTATATGGTCGGCTCCTCGAAGTGACAGAAAATATAACCTAAGTATATGCTATATGACAACAAATGTTTAGTAGCTATTTCATTCTTTTACGAAACATTTGTGAACATTTTAGCATCCTTCCAAAACATTATTACGCTGCAACAGCATCTTTAGGAAATCGAGTATAGAAATTAGGTTATATTTTCTCTCACGAGGACAGAAAATCCGTTCGTGAAATCCGCTATTGAAAATGCGCAGGCTGGATGCGCGTGATTATTATGTGGTCGGTTCCTCGAAGTGACAGAAAATATGACCTATATGCTATACCCGATTTCCTGAAGATACTGTTACGGCGTAATAATAATGCTTCGGAAGGATGATAAAAAGTTCACAAATGTAGAGCAAAAGAATGAAGTAGCCGCTCTACATTTATTGTTTATTAATTTGCTTAATTATGGTCCGAATTATATCATTTTTGGGGCCAATTTGATCGAGAAAACATAAGGAATCGATTGACGTCACTTTCGCAAAGATCTGATTAGAAATTGCAGAACTTCAGATTCGTCACTGTTTAGTGTGCAACATTGTATAGCCCCGCTGGTTTCGAGCGTCGAAGCCCACAAAACTCAGCGAGACACATGATTGTTGGCAAGCATCGCATTTGACGATTCTAGCTAGCGAATCACCTCGTATAAATGCTAATAAACGATAGTGTGAATTACGCAAATGGTTAGGCTCGAATTATCGGGAAAGACCTACCCACCCCACTGTTTTGCTTTCTCGCTGCGAGCGAGGACCTTCGGGCCCGAGTAGACCACCCGTTGACAGCCGAGAGTAATAAAACGGACGGACCAGATAAAATGTTTATGTTTTTGATAACTGTTGATGAAAGTATTACCAATGGAGTTTTTAGGGTTTCTCGATGAAAATGATGCCAAACATGGAGCAATTCGGTCCATTTTTAGTGAACGTAGTGTCCTAATCATGTATTCATAAGATAAAATAGACTGAATTGCTTCGCGTCTCGACTCATTTTCGTGGACATAAACTCACCAATCCATCGGTGGTAACACTCTTATCAAGGTGTAATGAGAAATATGAACATTTTCATATTCAATACTCGATGACTCAAGTCGCCGTCGTCCGAGGGTCTCTCGCTGGTGCGCCGTTATTTCACTCGCACTCGGTTTACGTCATTCAGTCTCCTTGTCAAACGGTTCGGGCGAGGGCCCTGATAAATGTGAATTTATTTGGGAAACCAAAGTCGCGTCATTCGTGACCCCTACTCGTGAACATATATATGTTCTATGTACGAGAAAAAGCAATGATGACTTGAATCAAGACTTGAAGCAACATTTCTAATAGGGAAATGCATGAAACTTTGGGATCAGGAATTCCCAACCAAGTAATGCATATGAAAGAACTGGCGAAATTCAACAATAGTTCGTCGTCTAAATTTTACAATTAAAGTATTTATTTAACGTGAATATAAAGTTTGTCAGCAAGGTCTTTCGTGATTTGAGTTCTATAGAAGGCTGACTTTCCTTCGCCATGGAAAGTCTCCTCTTGTCCTTCACGCTGGCAATCATGCGACTCGCTGAGTTTCGTGGGTTTCGACGCTCGAAACTAGCGGGGCCATACAATGTTGCGCACTAAGCAGTGACAAATTTGCAGTTCTGCATTTTTAATCAGATCTTTGCAAAAGTGACGTCCATCAATTCCTCATGTTTTTTCGATCACATTGGCCCCAAAAATTATAATATTCGGACCATATTTTGAAGGAAATTACGTGAAACATTGTTTGCACGATTGAAAGCCCGTTTCGTTAAAAATAGTCCGATTTAAATTATTTTCTGTCAATTTAATCGGGAGAATGCCAGGAATCCATTTGTGTCACTGTCATATCCATACGATGAAAAATAAACAAATTCCGTTTCTAGTAAAATCTCGTTAGCCGCTCGCTGTTCGGGACCGGCGGTGAGCCCGTATCGTGAACGGAGTCCTAATTCCAAGTGTGAGTTTCTCGCTTCTTTCTGGCCGAAGGGGGGAGCGAGATGGAATGCTTTGCGTGTGCGACGGTCGCAAGCGCTTACGAGTTACCGTGAGCATGGGAACCGCTTCGCAAAATCTTGACGCAGGCCCGGCTCAAGTCTTTTTTACGCCCTAGACGAACTTGTCAAATTGCGCCTTTTATTATAATACATTTATTTGAGTACATTGATGTCCTTAGTCTTAATTTTTAATCGTAGTATAAAACCGTTGTAGTACAATTTGTAGTATTTCATTTACAAATTTATTTTTAACAATGCCAACAATGAAAAGACCATTTTGCACCTCTTGTCAACCTTACGCCCTAGCAGTTACCTATTTTTCAGAATAAAGTCATAAATAATCTCAAATAAATGTATTATAATAAAGGGCGCAATTTGACAAGTTCGCCTAGAGCGCAAAAAAGATTTGAGCCGGGCCTGCCTCAAGATTTGCGAAGCGATTCCCGTGCCGCCGTAAGCGCTTGTGACCATCGCGCACGCCTCTCGCGCGCACAAAGGACGGAGTGTCAGGTGTCCGAAAGACGGAGCGAGACAAAATATCAACGCGTCGTCTGCTCGCACTGTCCTGACTCGCTTTCAGTCCCTTCGCTCGCTTTCGTTTCATCTTGCTCTCGCCTTCGCCGGACAAGACTGAAACAGAAGTGGTGGGGATAGCGAAAAGTCCGTATCGTGTACACCAAACCGAGACCAAAGAGGAGATATAATAAGAGACGTCACTCCAGGCGGAACGTTTGAAGTCCTTACTTGACCTTGGCATTTAAATTGGTTGTCTATTCGAGCGGGATATTCAAATCAACTAAATCTACCTTACCGCAGTTGGCTGATTATTGTCGAAGTTTACCGATCCATGCCGAATGGACATTTAAATTGGTTGTCTAGTGATTTCCCCAGTTTATTTCTGTCCTTGTCGAGTGACGCCTCTTATTAGGTATATCTCTTCTTTGCCGAGACCGTAACGAGACTTTACTGTAATCGATGACACATCACCAAGCAACGGTGATTTCGCGCGGCTCGGACCACAAAGGTTCTCGTCGGTTATTCGAGCTTCTAAGATCGTATTCAGATATACCCTTCGGTGCCCACAGAACTCCAACTGACAAATCCACGATCGTCAGATGGTGGTGACTGATTTTTCCTCGATCGCTGTTCACGAAAACGAATCGACCGGCCAATATATCTGCATACGATCTTAGGATAAAAATACGATGACAGATGAAATAGTATTCGAAGCTCAAGATGAAAGGCCTTCGAATAATCAAAGGAAACTAAATATCCGAAGCTAAACAGAATTTTAGATTTAGGGTACACACACCCTCCCCGAAACCTCGTGTCGATCGGCCACTGGGGCCATTTGGAAGTATATTCTTTTATTTAAATAATGCCCATCTCTGCATAGGACCGTAAAGAATTACAAAAAAAATCAGGGAGTCAACTGTTGACCGATTTGGAGACTTTTCCTTGTTACATGTTACATACAATAGTCGGAAGAATAATAATAAGAGCAATAATTGCCAGAACTTCCACATTCTGAAAATATGATATCAGTAAATCAATATTTCCAGTATTAGTAAAAAAGTTCCAATTTCTCTTTTCTTATTTTAAATAATGTGATCATATAATTATAACATAAATTCGACAGCGATTTCAAGTGATGTATGTGTCACGGTAAAAGCATTAATTTAGTAAATGTATACAATTCCCAGCAGTTCCTGGTTAATATATGCCTAAAATGCATATAACCTAACCTACAATCGTCCGAAAATGCATACATTGACTGCATCACGCTTTTACTGTGGCACATGTATCCAGCTAACGCTTCAGTTTTGCTATGATTCCACGTTGGCAGTCCTCCCGAGTAGGCGCCATCTCGTATCCACTAGCTCAACTAAATTTGTCACGTGACTTGCTCTATATTATCGCCAATATGGCGGAATTCGTATTTGGGAATGCAATTACGGGCTGACGTTTTTTGTCCTTATATGAGCAGATTTTTGACTGGGTCAGGTCTCATTCGAAAGAGGAAGGTTCGATGCAGCCCGCTCTGCTCATCGTTTGAGTCAGAAAACTCTTTTAGTGACCTACAAATGCATGGAATCTGCGAGTGCATTTTGTCGATTTTTTCTCTACTTTGGACACTCGTATTATTACATATCAACACAATCTCTTTGAACCATGAGCAGAGCGGGCTGCATTGAACCTTCATCTTTCGAATGAGACCTCGCCCAGCCCAAAATTTGCTCATATAAGGACAAAAAACGTCAGCGCGCAAACCCATGTTTCGGGCCAGATTATGTCGGTATACAGAGCGCTGCATTACCCGTGTCTACCCCCTTAATGAAGTCGCAATTGATTCTATGAACGCTGACCCTGACTCTACTGACAGTGACGAATACCTCACAGCAGACGAAGGGGAAGCAGAAGATGTAGTGAGAGGAGGATTGCTCTCAGGAGGCATTGGGGAAGTAATGCTTGGTGAGCTGACGGACTGCGGTGAAAGGCACCAAGTAACCCCGTGTCTTGGGAATGGGGATTCGGGCGCTAGGGCTCTGCCTGGCCTGTTGGCTAACGGGAAGGTCCTCTTTCAGAGCACTCCGCTCAGGTTGGCAACCCCTGGGCCTATGTTAAGTATCAGTTCTCCGGTTGAATGTTCGGTTTCCCAGCGTAAGCTCGTGGGGCCGGCTCAACCGTCTGTGGAAAGGTCGTTACGTGCCTTGGGCGTAGTCGCACTGGTGGGTGAGTGTGCGGTTTCCCGGCGTAAGCTTGTGGGGCCGACCTCTAGACTGCCCGCGACGTTGGTAACGGAAGAAGGGACACAATCCTCCGAGAAAGCGACATCAGAACAAATTGATCCACGGGTTAAAATTTTAGTGTCAACAATTACAGATTCATCCTCACCTCATCCTCTCAAAATTCCCAGTTTTAATTTCTGTAAGGATTATCTTTACATGCGCAGAGATAATCTCGTAAACTTTCTTCCAAGCGATTTTCGTGTTACTTCCCAGACAAGCAGGGACCTATTAAATCGTAACAAGTTCTCTATTTCCCAAATGGAACCGTATCAAATCAATGCAGGAAACGCAATGGTTTTCCCTGGCAGTACTTATCTAATTTTCCATTTATTCCATAAAACCAACCCAATGGAAACGCAGAACCTTGATCATCTGTCTTCTTGTTTCACATCGCTTAAACACCTCATGCGATCGCAGAACGCCTCAACCTTTAGTATTTCAAAATTTAACAATGATTTAGAGCCTGTCAGTTGGGACACTGTAGAAAATCTTTTGAAACAAATCTTTAATGACTCTCAATATGTTATTACAGTATGCACCGGGGAAATTACAATTCCTCATTCTTCAGAGACTCTATCCATTGTACGGGAGCATCACGAATCTGCAGTGGGAGGTCATCAGGGCATAACTAAAGTATTAAAACGAATTAGAGAAAACTTCTATTGGCCACAAATGGAGAAAGAAATTATAAATTTTATACGTACTTGCTCTAGCTGTCAAAAAAATAAGGTACTCGTCCCAAAGATTAAGCAGCCCATGAGAATCACAGACACACCTAAGAGAGCGTTTGAAAAGGTTCAAATGGATATAGTTGGCCCGCTTCCAGTTACTCAAAAAGGAAATCGTTATTTACTTACACTCCAGGACAATTTAACCAAATATTCTGATGCAATTCCTCTCTCGAATATTGACTCTATCTCAATAGCAGTTGTTCTTGCTGAACAGTTCATCAGTAGGTTTGGTTGTCCTCGGACCATTCACACTGATCAAGGTAGTAATTTTTTAAGTAAGATAATGAACCACGTATGTAAAATCTTCAAAATTCAGAAAATAACATCCACGGCTTTCCACCCACAATCTCTAGGATCACTCGAGAGAGCGCACCGTGTTTTTGTAGATTACCTTAAACATTACTGTACACAAAATAACTGGGATGATTGGATTCGATTTGGCCTCTTTTCATATAATACCTCGATCCATGAAGCCACTGGGTTCACTCCGCATGAACTTGTGTTCGGGTTTAAGGCTTTGATACCTTCAGAATTTGCTAATCAGGAAGTTCCGAGAACATTCATTAAATATCTGGACGATTTGTTTTTGAAAATTACCACCACTCAGGCTAGGGCAGCAGAGAATCTGGAAAAGGCAAAACGAAAAAGCAAATTGAATTTCGACAAAAATAAAAACCCTCATAAATTCAATGTTGGGGATCATGTTTACATTATGGAAGAACCAAGGGTATCCAAGTTCGATCCCGCATGGGTAGGCCCTTATGAAATTACAAGGGTATTTAATGACCTCACTGTTGAAATAAAAATTGGCAATAAAGTAAAAGTGGTTCATACGAATAAACTTAAGTTAGCTTTCATAAGACTGGATTCTTCATAATGTTGTCACTGAATAAATAAAATCTAATGTAAGATCTAAATGTACAAAAAGAAAAAAAAATGAGAATGTAAACTACTTGTGACGTGCCAAGTAGTCTGCTGAGCCCTTTGACTTACCTTTCTATAGGAACCCGGGTGGACCGAGTAGCTCGGCTACTGTGGGAAGGTGGGAAGAAGGAAACTCAGAAAATGACGCTTGGAACGATATGATAATCCATGTTGGAATCTTTATTTACTTTTAAATTTAAGAAAGCTGTTCTCATAGAGAACACCTTGTGTAAAAGGGGGGACGTGTTGCGAGTTGCGATACTCGCTCTAGCGGCATTCAGCGCAAGCTTCTAAAGCGCGAAGTTTAAACAGGATAGAGTTAAGGATGAACTCTATCACATTAGAAATCTATCTTCGCCTCCTTCCTTCTCGCTCGAAAAACAATGTATTGATAAAGAAAAGAGGAACGAACGTAAGAAGAAGCCTGTTTCTTCTCCTCGCATTTGATCTTCGGCGTTATAACAGTCCAGACGTGTCATAATAAATTCAGCCTTGTTCAATCCTGAAATATTCTCGTTTTGTTCTTAATCGTTCCGAATAATTTAATTGATTCAATTTAGTTCAGTTCAATAAGTTTTATTCAGTTCTAAAGTATTTGTTACAAAACACTTCGATATTTCGTTTATTTAAATTCACGCGTTCGCGAGCAGAGCTCTTCAGGGCTCCACGGACGCCGGACCTTACAGAAAGTCCCTTAAGCCAGAAGAATTCCCAACCGGCCTCGCAACAGCCAAGCAGACGGCAGAATCTGCTGTCGATCTGCTGCCGATCTGACCTCAGGCACTGATATCAGGCTCTGCACCTCAGAACGCAGCCAAATGCGGACACAGACGACTACGGTTCTGACGTCAGATTCTGCTCCCCAGATCTGGCTATCAGTGTATATGCTATACCCGATTTCTTGAAGATACTGTTGCGGCGTAATAATAATGCTTCGGAAGGATGATAAAAAGTTCACAAATGTAGAGCAAAAGAATGAAGTAGCCGCTCTACATTTATTGTTTATTAATTTCCTTAATTATGGTCCGAATTATATCATTCTTGGGGCCAATTTGATCAAGAAAACTTAAGGAATCAATTGACGTCACTTTCGCAAAGATCTGATTAGAAATTGCAGAACTTCAGATTCGTCACTGCTTAGTGTGCAACATTGTATAGCCCCGCTGGTTTCGAGCGTCGAAGCCCACAGAACTCAGCGAGACACATGATTGTTGGCGAGCATCGCGTTTGACGATTCTAGCTAGCGAATCACCTCGTTTAAATGCTAATAAACGATAGTGTGAGGTACGCATATGGTTAGGCTCGGATTATCGGGAAAGACCTACCCACCCCACTGTTTTGCTTTCTCGCTGCGAGCGAGGACCTTCGGACCCGAGTAGACCACCCGTTGACAGCCGAGAGTAATAAAACCGACGGACCAGATAAAATGTTCATGTTTTTGATAACTGTTGATGAAAGTATTACCAATGGAGTTTTTAGGGTTTCTCGATGAAAATGATGCCAAACATGGAGCAATTCGGATCATTTTTAGTGAACGTAGTGTGTGTCCTAATCATGTATTCATAAGAAAAAATAGACTGAATTGCTTCACGTCTCGACTCATTTTCGTGGACATAAACTCACCAATCCATCGGTGGTAACACTCTTATCAAGGTTTAATGAGAAATATGAACATTTTCATATTCAGTACTCGATGACTCAAGTCGCCGTCGACCGAGGGTCTCTCGCTGGTGCGCCGCTATTTCACTCGCACTCGGTTCACGTCATTCAGTCTCCTTGTCAAGCGGTTCGGGCGAGGGCCCTGATAAATGTGAATTTATTTGGGAAACCAAAGTAGCGTCATTCGTGACCCCTACTCGCGAACATATATATGTCCTATGTACGAGAAAAAGCAATGATGACTTGAATCAAGACTTGAAGCAACATTTCTAATAGGGAAATGCATGAAACTTTGGGATCAGGAATTCCCAACCAAGTAATGCATATGAAAGAACTGGTGAAATTCAACAATAGTTCGTCGTCTCAATTTTACAATTAAAGTATTTATTTGACGTGAATATAAAGTTTGTCAGCAAAGTCTTTCTTGATTTGAGTTCTATAGAAGGCTGACTTTCCTTCGCCATGGAAAGTCTCCTCTTGTCCTTCACGCTGGCAATCATGCGACTAGCTGAGTTTCGTGGGTTTCGACGCCCGAAACTAGCGGGGCCATACAATGTTGCGCACTAAGCAGTGACAAATCTGCAGTTCTGCCATGATGTAAGGACATAAGGTGTGCTCGTGCGCAGCCTTCCAAATTAGCCAATAACGTGCCCTTCGCAAGATCGTCCATATTGGATTGTCAACCAATACGACAGTTGCATTCAAATCTGGTAACGTAACAGTACATACTGTTGCGAGTCTCGTCACGATATGTTTTATTGTAGAATGAAGTAGGTGCCAAACACCGCGATATCGAGATTCGATAGACAGCGACGTTTGAAAAGTCGTTTTAAATTTTAAAGTAGCGCGCACCACAGAAGACCAAGCACGTTCCGTTAATGTATAATGTTAAAGTACTGCAGGTTCGCTCGCACAGGCTCGCTCATTTTTTGTAAGGCGACTTTACCAATAAAAAATACATTTTTTTCCAATTATCTTATTAACTTTATTAACAATAACAGTTATGGAGATCCGCCGATTTTTCGGGTCTTCCTGTAGGTTCAACGCGTTTTAAATTTTAAAGTAGCGCGGACGAAAATAAAAAAAAAGATAAAAATAATGTTTTTAATTTAAGTATAAAATTTTTGTGCTTGCACAGATCTTTGAATGGCTCTAATTTTATCACTGGAATTTTTTCAAGTTTTATTTAATTCTTTTAATCTTATGTATGTTCGCGTTCTAATAAGACATAGCAAAACTTCGTTTGGCAAAATAAATTCATTGTTAATTTTTACTTTTAAGAGGTGTGCTACTTTTTGAAAAACGAATTCGGCATCAGACAATGAATCCTTGTGAAATTTATGAAAAACTTTTTCTAATAGTTGCGCTGATTTAATTAAGTAATCGCAAGGATAAACCAAAAAGCCTCTGGAGATACTGCACGTATAAGAAGTTTCATCCATATTAGATGGTAATTCCCGTGTTGGCTGACCAAGAAAAGGATATTTTGTACGGAATCTATGAGCTACGTAGCCAGCTAGATATATAATCACTTCCTCTTTAATAATTTCACGAATGGTTTCCGTCTTATTCAGCCCAGCAATATTGTCATCTAACAAGTAAAAGTATGTGCAATAAGCTATTGTCATATATAAATAATTAATTTAACATAATTTTAAACTTGATTTACACATACCAATTTCATTCTCATCTTCCACATTCATAAAATCGAGCATTTCGTCATCATACATTCCTCCCAATACTTCATTCATTACTGCTAAGTCCTGCTTCTGATTCGCATCTTCGACAGATACGAAGGTTGGATCCGAATCTTCTTCTATATTGCATTTTTCGATGAACAAATCGCTGCTGTGTCGTCCTAGTATGTACCACCTTAATCGGTACTTAAATTGTAAAGCCGGTTTATCGTGTGCTGCCCCCATTCCTCTTACGTAGGAGAAGAAGTTTTCAATCACATCTTGATTTAATGGTTAAGATGTACTGTACCGTGAAATCGTTGCAACTATAATGTTGTTGAAGATATGGCAATAAATCCCTAAGGGAAGCATTGTTTATTAAGATGCCTTTTTGAAACGGGAGAAGAATTTTGTGCTGGCCAACTCGAATGTTTTCCATGTAAGAACTCATTTTGCTTAAAATTTCATTTTGATGGACTAAGTCTACGCCGTACGCGCTTGATTGAATTGCTTTTCCATATTTAATTTTGCTGTTGTTACGAGCCGAGGCTGAGGGCAATGAGAGTGGCGGCTGCGAGGCCGAGGATTGAATTTTGGTTGTTTGAGTTTGTTAGTAGCGGACGAACCGGGGTCTGGTATCCCCGGGAGCCGCTATAAGGAGGTTGGATGTCGTGGACGAACCGGGGTCTGGTATTCCCGGGAGCCACTAGGAAGGTGAGTTTCACGGACGAACCGGGGTCTGGTATCCCCGGGAGCCGCTAGGAAGGTGGAACTCGTGGACGAACCGGGGTCTGGTATCCCCGGGAGCCACTAGGAATTCGGAAATCGTGGACGAACCGGGGTCTGGTATCCCCGGGAGCCACTAGGAATGTTAGTTTAGCCTCGTAACTTTATCATGTGATACACCTTGAGCGGTAAAGGAGTATCTATTGTGGGTTTATCTCAAAGAGGAAATTCAGACAATGATTGTTTTAAATAAAAGAACTCTGAATTAGAAATAATTGATTATATTCTATAAGCTCAGTCTTTTACAATTGTTTTCGTGTTTATTTGTCGCGGTACCTAAGTCCACCTCTCGGTTTTGACGCACT
Organism: Andrena hattorfiana; assembly: GCA_944738655.2. NCBI lineage: Eukaryota > Metazoa > Arthropoda > Insecta > Hymenoptera > Andrenidae > Andrena > Andrena hattorfiana. The sequence continues at coordinate 32,046,509 of OX122894.2, read as the reverse complement.
GAGAAATGCGGGGGTCTCAAAGATTTTAATAGTAACAACACCTATCAGCAACTCTACGTACTGTCTGGTTTAAGTTGAAATAATACTGGATCTTGCAAGCCTCTTTCGTCTAAACGTACTAGACTTGAAATGAGCCCCCGAGTGTGGAATCATGGCCCTTTTTATACAATGAAATTCGGCTAGAAAGTAGTGGGGACATGAGTGCCTTCATTGAATATTGGGTTTTCGGGGAAAACTTGGTTGCATCACACCACTGCAGGAAACGGTGACCTCGTCGGGTCACGCGCACTCCGGACACACGAAAGAGTTAAAAAGTCGAAGATGAATCTGCGTACGTAACACTGTTAAATAAGTCAAACCAATCGTTTGTGGCTTTAAAAAAATCTGCGCAGTCGCTCCAGTTCTCTGACTTTAGGAAGCCATTCATGCCAAACCACCTTATTGATTCGGCAGTATTATTTGAAAAAACTTGAGCCGCTAACGAAACCTTTTGGCGTTCGGAACCACTGGCATCTAAATGTATTTGCGTCAATTTGTACGGAATTTTTAAATCGTTTTTATTTAAAATCAACAATTCTTCAAAACTTCGTTTAGTAAGAAATTTGTTCATTTAATGGAAACCAGAATCCATAAAATTATTTCTAACCAACTTGAGTAAAGGCGATGGATCAGTGAAAACGAAAATTTTTAAATCCGGATTTTGAGGATGAACAAAAGAAGTGGTTTGATTATTAGAAATTCCTACATTGAATGCCTTCCATAATGCAGAATTTGAAGGTCCTAGATCTGTTGTAATTACTATAACAGTGAATCCTGTGAATCCTCGTACAATTTACAAATTGTTTCATTAATAATTTCTAGTGTAAGGGGCTGGTCGTAGTTATAATATATAGGCTGTTTCCATTTTTTAAACAAGCCTCGAACCATCCCTAATTGCACAGTTTTGTGGGGGCCAATTTTCTGTTCCCTTTGTCTATCTATTTCGATATCTTGAGAAATGTATAGTTCGTCAAAAGATAGTGCACATAGTTTATCATGTTCTGGCAGATCTGTGGCTTTCTTCCCCTTCATTAACAGAACTGTACTAAGAACGCCTGGGCTTATGTCTACAGCGGTTGCTCGCTTTCTAAGAATGGATAGTGCGGGTAATGGCATATTTTTTTTTCTCAAATATCTGTAAGCTTTCGGTGATACACTCCTCAATGCTATTGCAGATGCAATATCTTCGTTGCTCCATTTATTCACTTTTCGTTCCGGGTATAAAAGTTTTTGTATTTGACTAGTGGAAAAACAGGGCTTAAAATTTTCAAAATTTTTTTCATAATTTTTTCTTTAGTCGTTTTTTCTTCTAAACGTAGACTTTCATTTAATCTTTTCAAATCATTTTTCAATTGTTCATTTTCTAATTTCAACACACTATTCTCTGACTTTAGATCATATATTTCTTTCTTTAATAAATTTATGTCGCAAGGGTTTTCTTTCCTAAAGTTAAAGAAGTTTTTAAACTAAATTAAAATATTAATACTTAAACATTGCAAGTATAATTAATATCGGCATCATTACTTTAAAATATAACTCATTATTAATTAAACTATACCGTATATCTTCATGGGATATAGGCTCCTGTGATTGTAATTTATTTTCTTCATTACTTGGTAGTAATACTTGAGGCAGAGAAATACATACGGATTCAATTGAAATAATTTTACATTTTTTATTACTTGGGTCACTACGTTGTGGGTAATCCACTAAGGCTTTTCGCTTATTTCTACAATTACTAAAATAGAAATATCAGTGATTAAGTATAAATAAAAATGACTTCTTACATCGTTAAGTAATAAACAAATTTCACTCTCGAAAAAAACCTTAAAATGTCAAGAGCATGTGTCAAATTTTCTATAGGAACAGCAGATTTTGTTAATTTAAATATATTTGAATCCCCAGGGACAATGAGATGATTTAACTTTTTTTCAAAACAGTCGTTTGTAAAATGAATGGAGCACACACGTGCTATTACAAAATAAATTATTTATTAATAAATACGTATAAATTGAAACAAGTGTTTTTATAAATTGCAAATAAAAATTACCATTCTTGATGTTTAATTTATCAATTGCACAAGCCTTTATCCACTTGTCAGCAATTTCGGATTCATTTGGAAATCTAAAATACTTTATATTTAAACTCTCTGTGTTTCCATTCCAATTTGAACATGATTTAACAGAACAACCAGGCATTTTTTAAATCCTTAAATATTCAAACAAAAAGGACAAAAGGAACAAAAGGAACTTCGAACAAGAAACTAAACTTTATTAAACTTTATTATATTGAACGAAACAGTGAATACAAGTGAAATTCTCACGAATGATCGCATTACAAAACCAATCTTCCATGAATTTATAGTCGTGAAGTATGTTTACCAAAAGGATCTGTAACTATTTTCAAATCCTTGGGGGCTTAGTCTAACTTCACCTTTACTTTTCTTTCCTATTACTTTCCTATTAGAAGTTAGGTAGTACATTATAAACCCCATAATGTAACTAGGCGGCCATATTTTAACATGGCGAAAAGTGGGAAGGCGCAGTAGAAGACGAAAATGAGCTGCCGGTCGAGCACACCTTATGTCCTTACATCATGAGTTCTGCATTTTTAATCACATCTTTGCGAAAGTGACGTCCATCAATTCCTCATGTTTTCTCGATCAAATTGGCCCCAAAAATGATAATATTCGGACCATATTTTGAAGGAAATTACGTGAAACATTGTTTGCACGATTGAAAGCCCGTTTCGTTAAAAATAGTCCGATTTAAATTATTTTCTGTCAATTTAATCGGGAGAATGCCAGGAATCCATTTGTGTCACTTTCATATTGATACGATGAAAAATAAACAAATTCTGTTTATAGTAAAGTCTCGTTAGTCGCTCGCTGGTCGGGACCGGCGGTGAGCCCGTATCGTGAACGGAACCCTAATTCCAAGTGTGAGTTTCTCGCTTCTTTCTGGCCGAAGGGGGGAGCGAGATGGAGGAATGCTTTGCGTGCGCGGCGGGCGTGCACGATGGTCGCAAGCGCTTACGAGTTACGGTGAGCATGGGAACCGCTTCGCAAAATCTTGATGCAGGCCTGGCTCAAGTCTTTTTTACGCCCTAGACGAACTTGCCAAATTGCGCCCTTTATTATAATACATTTATTTGAGTACATTGATGTCCTTACTCTTAATTTTTACTCGTAGTATAAAACCGTTGCAGTACAATTTGTAGTATTTCATTTACAAATTTATTTTTAACAATGCCAACAATGGAAAGACCATTTTGCACCTCTTGTCAACCTTACGCTCTAGCAGTTACCTATTTTTTCAGAATAAAGTCATAAATAATCTCAAATAAATGTATTATAATAAAGGGCGCAATTTGACAAGTTCGCCTAGAGCGCAAGAAAGATTTGAGCCGAGCCTGCCTCAAGATTTGCGAAGCGGTTCCCGTGCTACCGTAAGCGCTTGTGACCATCGCGCACGCCTCGCACGCGCACAAAGGACGGAGTGTCAGGCGTCCGAAAGACGGAGCGAGACAAAATATCAACGCGTCGTCTGCTCGTACTGTCCTCACTCGCTTTCAGCGCCTTCGCTCGGTCTCGTTTCATCTCGCTCTCGCCTTCGCCGGACAAGACTGAAACAGAAGTGGTGGGGATACCGAAAAGTCCGTATCGTGTACACCAAACCGAGACCGTAACGAGACTTTACTGTAATCGATGACACATCACCAAGCAACGGTGATCTCGCGTCGCTCGGACCACAAAGGTTCTCGTTGGTTATTCAAGCTTCTAAGATCGTATTCAGATATACCCTTCGGTGGCCACGGAACTCCAACTGACAAATCCACGATCGTCAGATGGTGGTGGCTGATCTCTCCTCGATCGCTGTTCACGAAAACGAATCGACCGGCCAATATATCTGCATACGATCTTAGGATAAAAATACGATGAAAGATGAAATAGTATTCGAAGCTCAAGATGAAAGGCCTTCGAATAATCAAAGGAAACTAAATATCCGAAGCTAAACAGAATTTTAGATTTAGGGTGCACACAGCCTCCCCGAAACCTCGTGTCGATCGGCCACTGGGGCCAATCGGAAGTATATTCTTTTATTTAAATAATGCCCATCTCTGCATAGGACCGTAAAGAATCACAAAAAAAATCAGGGTGTCAACTGTTGACCGATTTGGAGACTTTTCCTTGTTACATGTTACATACAATAGTCGGAAGAATAATAATAAGAGCAATAATTGCAAATAATTGCCAGAACTTCCACATTCTGAAAATATGATATCAATAAATCAATATTTCCAGTATTAGTAAAAAAGTTCCAATTTCTCTTTTCTTATTTTAAATAATGTGATCATATAATTATAACATAAATTCGACAGCGATTTCAAGTGATGTATGTGTCACGGTAAAAGCATTAATTTAGTAAATGTATACAATTCCCAGCAGTTCCTGGTTAATATACACTGGACGAAATTTCTATAAGAACACTACTATTTTTAATAAAAAATGTCAAGTAATGTGCTAATATAATTAATGGAAGGCTGGGAAATAGTGACGGAAGGATACAAAATTAGAAAAAGTATTAAGAATTGAAATAATCGTTATATTTTTGTTATAAACTAAATATAATACTTTAAAGTACAGAAAACTAATGAAATTTGCATAGGAACAGTGTATTCAAAACAAAACATTAGTACAAAAAACATAAAAAATGTAATATTAATAAGATGTACTTCCACCATTATGCTGAATTACTTGAAATATTCTGTTCTCCATACTACAAATTAATTTTTGTAACGTTCTAATATGGATTTTACTCCACTCAACTCTAATTGCCTTTTCGAGCTCTTTAATGTTATTATACTGCTTCCCATTTTTATATACGGCTCTTGGTAGGATTCCCCATAAGTTTTCTATTGGATTTAAGTCCGGGGAACGAGCGGGCCACTTCATAAGTGGCAAATCTTTTTACCGAAACCATTCGCGTGACTTTTTAGAAGTATGAATTGCTGCATTATCTTGTTGAAAAACAACATTTTCTTCGCGATTGTCTTCAATAAATGGAATCAAACAATCTTCTAATAAGTCTATGTATTTTTCTGAATTCATTCTTGTAGATATTTTACAAAGTGGCGTCTTAGAGGAGTAACTGAATGCAGCCCACACCATCAAAGTTCCTCCGCCGAAATTTATACTCATGGCAACAGATTTATCTGTGCGTAAGTCGTGCCAGTAATATTTAAATCCATCAGGTCCGTCTAAATTAAATTTTTTTTTCATCGGAAAATATTATATCTTTCCACTCTTCGCGCCAGGTCATATGGTTTCGTGCGAATTTTAATCTTGCACGTTTATGCTCTTGCGTAAGAGCTGGCTTCAACGTCCTTTTCGTCCATTTCAATCTTTTATCTCGCTGCAGTATTTGTTGCACACGTCGCGTGGTCACTGGCAATTCCAAAATTTTTGTTACTTCACTAGCAGTTTTATTTTGGGTCGATATTTCTTTAAATATTCGCGAACGATCACGCCTTGTTAATTTTATATTTCCACCTGTATAATGATTTTTACCATAGTTTTCGCGTAATTGTAAAAAATTGTATATACAAGTAGTGGATCTACTAATTTTTTTAGCGATCTCTCGAAGAGACAATCCTGCATCGCGATATGCTTCTATTTTTGCTTGTTCTTCTGAACTTAAAACTTTTCCTCGTGGCATTTTGGTTGAAGAGAAATTATTTAATGTATTACTGTATATATTTAACAAATACAATATTATATACTGATAACACTGACTATTTCAAATATTTCTCGTACAAATGGTGAAACAGAACTAAATCAATGTGACCGTTCTTATAGAAATTTCGCACTGACCTCCGTTAGCGAGTGAGTGTTGTATACATAACAGCAGAAGACTCGCGACTTTGTGTACACAAATCGTTCCATAATAAAAACATTGTAATGTTCGTAAGGTTCCAGATGTACAACTAGTAAAAATGTATGGAATACATTATTGTTTATGAGTAAATCACAGTGTTCTTATAGAAATTTCGTCCACTGTATGCCTAAAATGCATATAATCTAACCTACAATCGTACGAAAATGCATACATTGACTGCATCACGCTTTTACTGTGGCACATGTATCCAGCTAACGCTTCAGTTTTGCTATGATGCCACGTTAGCAGTCCTCCCGAGTAGGCGCCATCTCGGATCCAGTACCTGAACTAAATTTGTCACGTGACTTGCCCTGTATTATCGCCAACATGGCGGAACTCGTGTTTGGGAATGCAGTCACGAAATTACGTTGTTTGTCCTTATAAGAGCAGATTTTGGGCTGGGTGGGGTCTCATTCGAAGGAGAAAGGTTCAGTGCAGCGCGCTCTGGTCATCGTTTGGGTCACAAAACTCTTTTAGTGACCTAAAAATTCTTAGATTCTTACGGGTGTATTTTGTCGACTTCTGCTCTACTTTGAACACTCATATTATTAGATATCAACACAATCTCGTCGAACCATGACCAGAGCGCGCTACACTAGGGTGGTCCTTAGCTATAGGGGTCGAAATTTTTTTTAAGTTTTTTTTGGTCGCACCCCCCTAAATTATAACACTTGATGAGAAAATGATGTGTGCAAAATTTTAAAGTGATTGGACAATGGAAACCCGTGCCACATTGGAGTTGAAGTTTTGAAATTTTAGTAATTTCTCGTCAGTTTCGAACATAATTGTTTTCGGCTATTTTTGAAGTATCAGTGAATATTTTTTAATAAAAGCACAATTTATTATATACATAATAATAATATTGATGTATTATTTACAATAATATATAAGAAATCTTCGAGTTTTATTTCATAAAACTAGTATATAACGCAGCGTATAAGCTACTGTACGCAGTCGGGTGGTTGTTCGAGTCAAATCATAGTTCTTTGTCGATGTCTAAAAAGTTTATTATTTGTTTTTGTAATAATGATTAGAGTATTAGTACTTGGGAATGAAATTTTTTTACATGGTTATAAACAAAATACTCTTTATTGAAATTTAAGTTATATATTATAGATTGAAGGTAATAAATTGGCGTATTATTAAATTGTATGTATTTTTCATAATACATTTTGTGTTAAGGTACATTTTTTCACATTAGGGTAATGTCTCCTATAGTCTTCAATTATTTGTAAAATATATTGTTTTTCTTCCTCGTTTTTGGTCAGCAGATTATTGTATTCTGATATAAGTTTGACACCACGTTCAGCGGTATCATTCACTACTTTTAAATGCGTTGCAATTTGGAAACCTTTCTGATACGAAATGTCGTTTGCCCACAATGAAGAGTCCTTTTCTAAAAAGTCTGTCGGTATATTGTACCTATTAAAAAAATTTTTAGTTTCTATGGAAATGAAGCTATCAATATTTATTTCTACATAATGTTTTACGTTTTCCGGAAGTATTGAAACTTTCTTTACCGAATCTTTCGGCTTCGCCTTTTTTAGAGCCACAATCATACGCTTTTTTATATCGAAAGGTATTATGTCATCGAAAAAGGATAATGCCACATTCTCTGGTGCAAGATATAATGGCCGCAAAATTTGCGTATTGCTATTCTACTAATATTTTCGTCAATTACAGAATACGAGTATAAATTTTGAAGGAATTGTAGTTCTTGAAACGGTGCTTTTACGGAAATGGGTGCATTAATCCAGGCTTTAATATATAAATTAGCTAAAAAGATACATATATCACTAATTCCTAGTATTTCGCTACTGTTCAAGAAAAATTCTTGGCGGAATAAATATATTTTAAGTATATAAATTGCCTTAGCCATCCATCTGGCATGATGGAAAGCTCCAGGAACACGGAAAGTATTTCCTCGTGGATGAGATCCACGAAGAAAAACTACCATCAGCTCTAGAAATTCTTTGTAATCTTCTCGTGGCTGCTTCTGCTCTATGTTGTACAAGCAGAAGTCTAATTTTTCTTGTATATCCTGGAGCTTTCCACTAACATAATTATCTTCTGTACTTGATTTAAATTTTAATTGATCAATATTAGTCCAAGCTTTCCGGAATTTTTTAAAAAGAGGTATTTCAGGACCGGTTGATTTAAAAAGCTTTTCCTCAAACACACTTTTTAAAATTATCTCGTATATGTGATGACGACAAGGAAGATATAATAAATCGCGTCCTATCATTTGCTCTAACAGAACACAAGCTCCTTGTAATCGTCCTGTATTTGAAGATGTAGTGTCACAGCACAGGGCTTGTACGTTGTGTGTTAGGTCCCAATCTTGTAATAAATTGTAAATTGCTGACGCTTGTTCCTTGCCGCTACTATTTGGGATTGCAGGGATCCCTAATAATTTCTCCATGTTGTCGTACGTAATTATAACAGGAAGTCTATCTATATGCTCCGTTTTTGTTGCGGATGGCAACATTTTCCCGTCCCAATGAATAGTAGCTGTCACTGGTGGAGTTAGCTGAAATGCTTCGCGTAGTTTTGTGGTGCGTTCTGCACGGATACGTTGTCGAGAGCGATGGATTGAAGATCGATTAATTATAAGCTCATCTAAATTGTGATGCAGAACTTCAGCAGTAGCAATAATAATTGGAACTGCATCACGATCACTTATTTTGCACTTATCTAGAACTGCAACTAGCTTGTCAGTAATGACTTCTTTCTTTCCTCTTCTTTGTTTTTTTGGATTACTTGGGCCGGGTTCATTAAAAGATTCAGGTACATCATCTATATAATCGCGTACAGTATTTTCCGTTCCACTACTTGATGAGGACTGTAGTTCTGTTTCTTCTGCAATGCAGATACACAAACATTTAAAAAAGAAATAGGATGCATAGATAAACAGAAAAATTTATTAAAAATATATCATACCTTGTAGTTCCACCATGGCTTCAAATCGTTCTCTTCGAAGCTCTTCTTGCTGGAGTCGAACTGCTTGTCGCTTTTCTTTCTGCACTAAATTTTGGTCGGCTCCAATCATTAGTCCTGGTCGTCCCTTTTTTCTCTGGTTTAGTAAAAAAACTTTATCCTCATGAATTTTAATTGTATTTAAGGCGTTACTGTGAGCAATGTCGAAAAGGTCATCCATCGCATCAAGAAATTCTCTTTCCTTTATTTCTTGCAATTCACATCGGCGTTTTCTAGTTTTTTGCAATGTTCGCCAATTTTTATGTAGTTCTAATAACTTGTCGATACTATGATGTGTTTCTCTTACAGGTATACGTGCTTTATCCCAGAAAACTTCCACTTCCTTTATCGCGATAGCAGCACTTGGACGGAGATCGAGTTTCACTTTCCGTACATTATAAAATAGGACACGCAAAACTTGTCCATTACTTGGTAATTTGGAGCCAATAATTTGGTATTCATCATGCCTCAACAAATATATTCTATCAGCATTTCTGGTTTCCATCTTCTTAATTTCACTGTACCTATTCTCGAATTAAACTCCACGATACGAACACTTCGAACCCACAAAACAGACTGAAAAATCACTGCTGTGACTAATAGTAGATACATTCGGTCGCCAGATACTTTCCCAGGTAATATCATAAAACGCTATCCTCGAACGGTATAACGCGGTAATATTCACGACAGCTTCTTGAGCTTTCTGCCGGGAAAAACCCGACCATCCGCACTTCCTTAACCAGGTAAAGCGCGCTAATATTCACGATTTCAAAAATTGACATAGAATCACTACAACTTCAACTTTAATTACCGACGTCCAGTCAATTTGAAATTTTTTTCAGGGATCATTTTTCCGCCTAGTGTTACAATGTTGGGGGGGGGGGGGGGGGGGGTGCAACAAAAAAAATCGGAAGTAGTAAAATAAGACTTCACGTAGCCGCGCATAATGGCTCAGGCGTTGTATTGTACGCTAATTTTAATCGTAAAATTCAGAGATTTTTAGAATACTGTTTGCAGTCACACAGAAATAATACTATTATACACCTAAGAAATTGTACTTTTATTAAAAAACATTCACTGATACTTCAAAATTAGCCGAAAGCAATTATGTTCGAAATTTACAAGAAATCGCTAAAATTTCAAAACTTCAACTCAAATGTGGCACAAGTTCCCGTTGTCCAATCACTTTGAAATTTTGCACATACCATTTTCTCATCAAGTGTCACAATTTAGGGAAGTGCGACCAAAAAAAAACGAAAGTCGAAAAATAAGGACCACCCTACGCTACACTGAACGTTCGTCTTTCGAATGAGACCTCACCCAGCCCAAAATCTGCTAATATAAGGACAAACAACGTAATTTCCCAAACTCATGTTTCGGGCCAGATTGTGTCAGTATACAGCGCGCTGCATTACCCGTGTCTACCCCCTTAAAACTGAATATTCATTAAAAAGTTAGTCATTCGAAGCATTTTTAAAAAATTCAATGATACTATTCAATACTTTAGCACATTTTGTTATGATGGGTTTGCCAGCATTTTTTTTTTTGATAAAATTTCAATGATGCCATCTTTTCCTTTAGTGACATATACATCACGCAGCTGATAATAAGTAATTCCTGAATTAGCAATTTTGTGTATCATATAATTTGAGAGAACATTTTTCATGTCTTTAAAACTTGCAGCATGTCGGAATATTATAGATCTCTGAATAACATTATTCACAGAATATACATATAACTTAGTTTCTTTAAATAAAGTACTCATTGGAATATAAGCAATCACTAATTTTTCTAAAATAGTACAGTCAAATAAAGCTTCATGGTGTTCTTCATCATTATTCTTAGGCAAAAAGTCTTCGGCTAATTTCGAAAGCTTAAACATATTTGGTCCTTTACGATTCTTAAAAATAGTTTTAAATAGTTGTGAAGAATCACAAAATCCGTATAAAACATTTTTGAATTCATTGATCAAACTATTCTTACGAATTTCTCTAATCAATAGAGCTGTATCGAAGGGTGCATTATGAGCAACTATTTAGTATGCAGGAGATTGAGATTTTATCCAGGAATTCATGAAAAGCTAATAATGCATCAAATATAGATACGGTTTGAACTCTTTTACTTTTATAATATAATTCTCCACAAATATTTTAAAGGCTATTGATTTTTGTTACTTCTTCCGCAATTGATTGAGTGGGCTCTATATAAAGTGAGAAAATTTGTTCTCCTGTTTTTGCAGCAATTTGCAATGTATCTGATTTCTGACGATTGAAACCAGATGTTTCCAAATCAAAATAAACAGTTGTAGTCGATTGTATAACTACTTCTGATACATTACTGTCATTGCAACTTGTGTTTAGTAGATCTAATTCGAACGCAATATTCCCTTCATACGTTACTCCTTCTTTACTTTCTAATTTTTTACGCATATTTTCTCGATTTTCAGTTAACTGTATTCTTCTTCTTTTCAATGGTCTTTGATTTGAACGAAGCACGCAATCTCTTAATATCAGTTTTATCACAGTATGTTTGGGATTGTTTGTAATTGGATAATCCTGGAAGCTGTTTTACAGTTTTAATATAACTATGACATTCATTTTTAATTAAAACGCCAGTTGCTACTCTAAAGTCTGCCGATGAACTGGTGCAGTAACATTTATTTTTTGGAAGTTGGTGGGAAATTATATTATTTACAGCTTCGTTGACCTGACTTGAAGCATTCACACAATACTTGAAAGCGTTCTCGGAATAAACGGAAAATATTTGTAGCAGTTCTGCATATAATTTTTCATCTTTTAGTATAAATTTTTGTTTGATGGTACCACTGTTATTAGCATTTCTCTTACACCAACTACCGCAATTCTCGTTTATTTACAGCAGCCATAACAGAACTATCCTTGTCGCCTATTAATACTTTTACATTTAAATTAGCTTCTTTTAAAATATTGCTTCTATTAATGAGTTCAGCCCCAACATAGCCAATTCAGCTTCCATAGCTTTCGCACTACCTCTAAAGATTTGTCTACATTCATGACTTTCTTTCGGTTTACCTATATCGCATAAACGGCATTTACGATTTCTTGTTCTGTATAGTCTAAGATTTTTCCTGTTAAAAAGCCTATTATTGTTCCGTATCCATACAAACTATCGTAACTTTTATCATTTCAAAATCATAAAAAAAATCATAAAAATATCATGGCAAACTCAATCACTGAATTAAATTCAATATTTCTGAATAAAAAGAGCCTTACAATACTTCACTCAATTCTACTACTTTCTGTATAACTAATTCTCGTTCTTCTGCTGCTGCTTTTTCTGCTGTCTTTTCTATTATTCTTCCAACTTCTTGTTCATATTTTCTATATATATATAATCAGAAATTGTAGGAATATCTAAGCATGCCAAAAATTTATTTAGCTGTGAGCATCCAATTCCAGCTAGTATAAAGAAGATAGTATAAAGAATATATCATTGAAATCATAAAACTACCTATTTATATTTGGTATTAACATATTTAACTAACCTAAAACAGCTTTTGTTGTTAAATCGCTGTGTTTGTGGTCTTCTATTTTGCCTGCTGTTGCGCTCACTTCGCGGTACTTGCCAGTATAAATATGCTTATTTTGTAAACACTGCTGGCATTTAACGAATAACTTCGAATGCATACCTTTTCTTTTTTCCCCTTCAATATTATTTAAAGATATTATATTGTGACAGTTTGTACACATTAATTATTCCCCAAGATACTTTAAATCAGTGATGAGCAACCCGCGGCCCGCGGGCCACATTTGGCCCGCCAGCCACAGACCTGCGGCCCACCTGAACATCGTCATATCTGTTTTTCATGAACGAGCTTAACAATATTAAGTGCGATATTTGAAACTTCTACTGTAAGAAAATTATTTAATCGTTCGTCATCGAGTCGATTACTACGATCATTTTTTAAAATTTTCATTCTCGGGAATAGTTGCTCACACGCATACGTACTGTCAAATAAGCTCACTATTTGCCTGGAGTGGGTAGCTAGCAATGGATATTTATTAGCCGGAAAATAACGCTTATAAAACTCAATAAGACTAGCATTCTGAAATTTATTCCTTAATTCTGTGTCGTTTTGTAAACTGATTAATTCCATTTGAAATTCTTCGGGAATTCTTGCAACATTTATATTAAAATTAAAGGGTGATGAGAAAATATTAAGTACCGCATTCAATGGCTTGAAGTTATTGGTTCTCTGGTCGCTAGGCAATTTACTTTATAGATTATACCTCATTTAGGTTCAGTTACTAAAACAAACGTGAAGATTAACAATTTTTAGATTGATTTTCACTAAAAATCAAGGTATTTTTAAAGCAGGTATTTTGTTTATTTCACCATGAGTTCAAATTCTAGTAGAAAACGCAAAGTTAAAAATGAAAATCGACAGTTTCACAAAAGTTGGACATATGATTATTTTTTTACTTACATAAAAGACAGTGCTGTTTGTTTGATATGTTGTGAACAACTATCTGTATTGAAGAAATATAATATTAGGAGACATTATAAAAGTAACCATTCTTCCAAATTTGATAATTTGCAAGGACAATTACGCAAGGACATGGTGGATCAACTACAAGAAACACAACGAAATTTATTTGAAAGTGCTTCATCCATCGCAAATACGGTTCGTGCAAGCTATCTTGTTAGCCAAATTTTGGCAAGAAGGATGAAACCATTCTCTGATGGAGAAATGGTAAAAGAATGTTTATTAACGATAGTAAATATAGCCTTTCCTGATAAAAAGGATATAATTTCAGAAATTAGCCTGTCACGATTTACAATCGCAAGAAGGATTGGCGAACTTTCGGAAAATATTCAGGAAAAGTTGCGGGAACAAATATCCAAGTTAGAATGGATTTTGCTAGCTGTGGATGAAAGTTGTGACATTAGTGATACCGTACAACTTGCTGTATTTTTAAGAGGAACAGATTCTAATTTCAATGTCACAGAAGAATTTGCATCATCGCGAATTTAAAGAATTTTTGAGAGATATGGAAAGCGAATATGGCGAGATTCTTTTTAATACCGAAGTTCGGTGGTTAAGTCGCGGCACAATGCTTAAGCGTGTATACGATTTGAAAAACGAAATTCAACTCTTTTGCGAGATGAAAAACAATCCGTTTCCTCAATTTGACGACAAAGACTGGATGTGTGATTTTGCATTTTGTGTTGACATTACGCAACCCTTAAACGTATTAAATGTAGATCTTCAAGGGCAAAACAAAGTTATCACTGAAATGTTCGATAAGATAAAAGCCTTTGAAAGGAAACTAAGAATGTTATTCTGTTATGTTTCCCTCCCCACTGCACTCATCGGTTGCAGCCGCTGGATGTGTCACTTATGGCGCCAATAAGTGTTTATTATGAACAAGAGGTGCGGAAATGGCTAATTCAACATCCTGGAAGATGCGTAACAATTTACGAGGTAGCGAAATTATTCGGGGCAGCATTTTCAAGAGCCGCCCTAATGCAGACAGCTATTGAAGGATTTAAGAAAACTGAAATATTTCCATTTAGTAGAGAAGTCCTGCCCGATTATATGTTCGCTCCATCACAGACTACTGATAGGCCTGTTGACCACAGTCGACCTTCAACGTCCAGAGATTATAGTGCCCCATTCACGTGTGAGGAAGGTGAACCTTCAACCTCCAGAGAATATAGTGCCCCATTCACGTGTGAGGAAGGTGAACCTTCAACCTCCAGAGACTATAGTGCCCCGTTCACGTGTGAGGAAGGTGAACCTTCAACCTCCAGAGACTATAGTGCCCAGACTTCATCATTTTCATGCACACCTACAATACTAATGCCTATTCCTCAGGAAGAAAATAGGAAAGAGAAAAAAATGAGCAGAAGAATAGGCAAAACTGTGATATTAACTTCATCTACCTATATGCAAGAGCTGGAACTCGAAAGCAACTTGAATAAAAACAAGAAAATGATAAAGCCGAAAATAGTAAAAAAAGACAGCTGTTACCAGAAAAAATGGAAACCACCTTTAAAAAAGAAACCTGAAAAGAATGTAGCCTCAGAGAAATCTTTTACGGACCGATGCATATTTTGTAATGAACTCTTTGTTCATTTCACACACGAAGAAAGTTGGATACAATGCATCACATGTAAAGGGTGGGCCCATGAGGACTGCACCAGTGCTGAAAAGGAAGATGATGCATTTGTATGTGGTTATTGTTCATAAAATAATAAACAAACTGTATTAATCTATCCTTCTTTTACGATATTATATTTATATTTGATTATTTTCCGTAATTTTCATGTTATCTAATAAAATATTTTCTCTTATATGTATAATATATATTTTTGTTATATTTTATTTGCAATAGTTATACCTAAAACATATATTTGTAGATTTTGACATAAATTAATACATTTTAAATCATAAAAATTAAGATTTTGTACGTTTACACGGTCTTCGAGTGGGTGTTCCGTTTTACCCCACCATTTGAGCGAGGCGAAGATTTCAATACCTCCGGTAAATTTCATTTGCCGTCGTTCCCAAAGATTTTTCTTAACAATGACCTTGATTTTCTTATAGTCTAAGGTCCACTGAAGGCTCCTCTTTGAAGTCTCGTGTCTTTTTCTCCTCCCGATTTTAAATTATCACCCTCCAAAATTACGCGTTCCGTTTTACCCCACCTTCCCCTATTCGAATTCGAGAGTAAGGCTGTAACGAATATTCTAAGTATTCGAATATTCGAATATTCGAATACCACAGAATTCGAATAATTTCTTCAAATATTCGAACCTTCGAATATTCGAACTTCGAACCTTCGAATATTCGGATCTATCGAATTTCTGATTGTACCGAATAGGAATCTGAACATGAAATATTTGTTCACAGTTTATCGCGAAATTCTTTTGATATTGGCCTTTACAATTATTTGTTTTTCAAACGATAAAGTTGGAATTTTATTAATCTTTGGTTTTATGAATTTTGCAACGAAAAGTATAAATTCTATTTAAATTTAGGGACCTAGGGCATTTAAAATATTTAAATTTTGAATCATAATGCTCATTAATACACTCCTCACATTAATTAAAGGATCACCTCTAGGAGCCCGAATAATAGAGGGAAGTTCACATGGTCATAACTCCGGTAAAAATAGTCGTATCGATATTTTGAAAATATGGTTTGAAAGCGTGGAATCTCTATTTTCAGCTGCTTTTTTCAAATTGTAGATGCATTGCTTTTTGGCAAAGTTATAGCAATATAAAGAGCACTTGGTCAATTTTAAAAAATTTTCTTCAACTTTGCGATGTTCCACGGGGAGTATGAATTTTTTTACACAAATTCCATTCACACCAGTCGAAAGCGGCTACTTTCCTGTGTAAAAAGAGAGGAACAAATTTCTTGTGCGATTTTTTTTGGCCGAGTTATTCAACTTTGAAGTAAAAACCGTTTTTTTTTACTTGAATTGTTTCTTGCAAGCGAAGGAATAATCGTAGACCGTTCATGGAAAAAGCAATAGAAAGATCAGTCTTTTTTCTTTAAGATGCATCTTCGACTTTTTCGTGTTGGTTAAAATTTTGGTCTCTGATGTCCTTTCCAAAATATGCTTAAAAATTGCACAAATTCCATTTTCTCTTCAACTCGCTGTATCTTCGCGAGGGATGCCGGGAACATCAATGTCTTAAACTCATTTTAAAGCGGAGAGTCTGCCGATTCTTTTAAGCTCCACCGGAACCAGCTGCGATAATTTCTTACCTATGGTCTTTAAGTTTGAAGTTACCGTTTCGGGAAAATAAGGCTACAAAATGTGTCGCCACTGTCGGTCATCCCCTCGGAAGCGAGCGCTCTTGTTCGTATCCCCACCCGTCGACATAAGCGACGATAGCAACCGAAAGCGAGCCGAGTCACGCCGGCGCTACCGAAGGTTCCTGTGTGTGCACACACATATGACACATCCCTTCACGCGATATGCCATCGGTGGTGCCAATGTAGCCACGCGGCCGCTGAAGTCTCCGCATAAGTTCTCCCGAAACGGTAACTTCAAACTTAAAGGCCACAGGTAAGAAATTATCGCAGCGGGTTTCGGTGGAGCTCAAAAGAATCGGCAGACTCTCCGCTTTAAAATGAGTTTAAGACATTGATGTTCCCGGCATCCCTTGCGAAGATACAGCGAGTTGAAGAGAAAATGGAATTTGTGCAATTTTTAAGCATATTTTGGAAAGGACATCAGAGACCAAAATTTTAACCGAAACGAAAAAGTCGAAGATGCATCTTAAAGAGAAAAGACTGATCTTTCTATTGCTCTTTTCATGAACGTTCTACGATGATTCCTTCCCTTGCAAGAAACAATTCAAGTAAAAAAAAACGGTTTTTACTTCAAAGTTGAATAACTCGGCCAAAAAAATCGCACAAGAAATTTGTTCCTGTATTTTTACACAGGAAAGTAGCCGCTTTCGACTGGTGTGAATGGAATTTGTGTAAAAAAATTCATACTCCCCGTGGAACATCGCAAAGTTGAAGAAAATTTTTTAAAATTGACCAAGTGCCATATTGCTATAACTTTGCCAAAAAGCAATGCATCTACAATTTGAAAAAAGCAGCTGAAAATAGAGATTCCACGCTTTCAAACCATATTTTCAAAATATCGATACGACTATTTTTACCGGAGTTATGACCATGTGAACTTCCCTCTATTATTCGGGCTCCTAGAGGTGATCCTTTAATTAATGTGAGGAGTGTAGCAATAGTAGTATTTTTATTCTTTGCTTCCTTTTACGGGATAACATTGTATCATTCATACATTTTATCCTTATTCGCTAAGTAGTCTTATCTATCTTACTTTACCCCCCTTCCAGTCTTATATACCCATTCGTCCATACACATACCTATATTCATGTACACATCCACATCCACCTCACTTTGCTTAGTTGTTAACTATCCTATTTACAATTATTTACAATGTTTACATATTTTAGCGTTTTTTCGGACTTGTAACATCCAATACGTGTTTCTTATACATTTTTATGCGTTGAATACGAAACTGCAAATCGTTTTTCGTGTAAGAACTGCGAAAGTGAAATTCGGTTTTCTCGAACCACTAACCGTCATTTACGATTCAAAATTGAAGTACAAGTGCGGAATGAAATTTGTCAACTCGTGTCTCAGTGATCAAGTTTTAAAAGTCATCTTGCCAATTTATAACGAAATGTCATCAACGAAATATACTGAAATGCTCGAGACGCACATCCAATCGATCGCTCAGAATGACGCACGAATTCATGATAGAGCAGAGAAATCAACAGAGCAGGACTTCTTTAAGCAAGAAGATGTTCTTTATGGTCCTGGACTGACAGATTAGTCGTAAGTATGATTTTTATCGATATACAAATCTTTGAACGCATTTTTTCAAATTTATGTTTTTTAAATGGTGTCCATGATATTTTAAAATGTACTTGACCAATTGGCTTAAAATTTTATGTTCACGTTCAGTGCATGTATCACTATAGCTCGAACTAGAATTATTTCAAAATCTTTCTTTCTTCTATTTTTTCAAGCCCCCGAAAGTTAAAAGAAGTATGAGAAAATCGATAATCAAACTTCAACGTTCCGTAATTTGGTTAATTATCAATGTTTTCTTAACTTCTGGTACCTGCTATAGGCAAATTCACCATAATTAAGAATCTTGGTGTTTTCATTTTAGGTAAACAGAGCAACCGGAACCACGGACGTCATAAGACGACCTATTTTATAAGCGAATGTGTACGAGGGCATGGACTACCAGCACTTTGGATGTTTTTTTGACAAAAAAGTGATAAATATTATTGAAACATGTATGAATATACCCTGAAATTTGTACTTTAAAAAGTGTTATAGGTTCTTTGTAAAAAAAACCTCACAAAAACGCGTTTTACACTAATATACACCATTAAACACAAAATATTTTGCGACTTTGAAACTTGCATTGTTTTTTTCAAAATCAATCTCCTCATAAAATGAACATGCTAACAAAAAACGATTTACAGATTCGTATTCAGCACACAAAAATATATAAGAAACATGTATTAGATATTATAAGTCCAAGTAGATATTGAACAGCTTCATTTGTTTGTTTCATTTGGTTTGGGTTCATACCAAAATTTATTTTGGTAGAGAAAAACGAAAACATTTACATTTACTGGAGCAAGGCAGCTTCTCTTTGCCGTAACAATATTTCCTGCAGTAGAAAACGTACGATCTGATGCAGCTGAGGTGGCTGGAATACATAAGTAGTGCCGAGCATGTTTGGCGATTAGTGGATACACATGCTCGTGATTTTTCCACCAAACGTATGGGTCCAGATTTCGGTCAATTTGCGGTTCAGACATGTATTTTTGAAATTGTGCCGTAACATCATTTGTTTTATTCGTATCTCCGAATATAATGTCCATAGCTGTTGTTCGACTGTTCGTTGCAGTTTGATGAGACCCTTTCGCAGGCGTTGCCTCCATTAACTGGAGTTGACTGTTCACATTTGACTTAATAGCAAGCCTTGCCTCAATATTTGTTTGATGCATTAAGTCTTTATACCGCGGATCGAGGAAGGATGCAATTCTTCGTGCGGAAACGAAAGTTGTGTTATCGTTGAGGTTGAATCGAGTACTGCATTCATTTGATACACTATTTTTAAATTCTACTATCGCAGGCTCATCATTAGTGTTAGGTATTAAGTGACGAGTAACTAGCATGTTTAAAATTGGATGCACCATTGACACAGATGAAGTGTCTGCACACAAAAGTTCACATGCAATCTGCATTGGGCAAAGCGCTTTGACTAGTGCGGTCAATATGCCCCACTCAGCCCCTGTCATTTCCAGTTTTATATCTACGGCTTCCGTAGTTACATTTCTGTCGGCCAAAACGCTGACGACCGGAACTGTATTCTTCACAAGGCGCTCAGTCATGAAGAAAGTGGAATTCCATCGTGTCTTGACGCTTTGGATTAATTTTAAAATTTTTAATTTAGATTGCACTTGTACTTCCTCAAGTGCCGCAGTAGCAACATTTGAGTGGCGGAAGTGCGTAACAATTGCACTGGCTTTGGAGCATACCCCTTTTATTTCCTCCTGGCTCAGCCCTGCATTGATGCACAGTTGTAGAGTGTGCACGCTACATGTTAATTCTCGTTTTTCAGTTACATTTGGTAGCTGTAATACTGCACTAACAATATTCGATGCATTATCTGTAACGATGCCGCTAATAATGCTTTCGATCCCCCACTCCAAAAATACATGGGTAAATCTTGCTGCAAGATTTTCTGCCGTGTGGCGTTCGCTCATTTCTTCTGTTGTTAGGGTTATATTTACAATTTTCCAGCCCTTGTCAAAGAATCTGGTCTGTACTGTCAGATATCCATCTTGCGTTCGTGAGGTCCAGTTGTCCGCTGAAATGGCAACACCTGATAATGAAACCAGTGCCTCTTTGATTTTCAAGGCAATGTCGTCATGCAGTACTTGCAGCCTCCTGGTTATGGTTTGGGCGCAGGGAGGTTTATACGCGGGCTCAACAACGCGCATAAACCTCGCGAAACCAAGACTGTCAGCGAACGATGCGGGCAACATATTGATAGCAATCATTTGTGCGAGCGCTTGATTAATTATTTCCGTGCGGTCCCTGCTACATGGATGTGATAATGCGGTGGCATCTTCCAAAGGTGCTCCAAGTCTCCGCGCTCGTGGAGGTGGTCGGGGAGTTTCTAGGGGTGTTTGTGCCGTTTCATTACCCAAAACCGATGACATTAAAACCAACTCATCTGGAGTCACATCACTGCTACCAGCATTGGAGTTCGATTCTGAGGCTTCATTTCTCCTACAATAAAATATAATGATATATTATTTGTCGATTATTAATTTCGATTGGAGATGTTACATTAGGATCATTCCACGCCAAATCGATCATTTTTCTTTGCTCTCATTTGCACAATAATTGTTTTTTTCTCAAATTGGTATGCTACATCGTAGATATTTTATCAATGAACAATATGATCATGGTGTTTATAAAATCAAATGAACATGGGCGTCCTAATTTGATACACCACTCATGTGCGTAACGGCGGAAGAGCTTCGCGGGACAACATATAACTCGGCCATTTTTTAAAATTTCTGTACAATATTTATACAATATATTCATTAATACATGCTCTAAGCAGAAGAAGTATAGCAATAATTCTCAACCGCAGTATGAAAAAAAAAAACTGAAATTTCGTGCTATTTTGAGCGTCTCAGGGTGACGTAACCCCTTAAACCACCCCCCCCCCCCCAATTTCACGAGGACTACAATCTATTCTAGTTTGAACAAAATTCCAGACATCGGGGGAAAAAGTGATCAATTTGGCGTAGAATGATCCATTATTTCAATATTTTTCAAGAAAATTTATCGGCAGTTGAACAAAATACGAACTACAGCGAGAAATTTATAATTGAGGGCTCGGATGCAATAAGGGGACTAGCGCTCGAAAATGCGAAAAAGTATTGTCCAAACCCTAAGAAAAATTGGAAAATTAAATTTTGTTAAACTGGATTTTAAAAAATATGGTGTTGTAAAGCTCATCATGGCACACATTTTTTCTATTTGCAGTTTTTCTATCGAATCATTAGTATTCGAGATAAAAATTATGAACAAAAAAATTTCTTCGACCAAAGTCAATATCTTTTTAAATTTTTCCCATTTTTGAGCGCTAGTCCCCTTATTGCATCCGAGTCCTTATTCAGTGGACAAATATTTCAAGTATGTCACAAAATTAGTAAAAAGTAGACTTAATAAGAAATGAAGATAGCAATTGAAAAAGCATAGTTAGTTGTAAAATGAGACTGACGAATTATGAAAATCTCTTATTGGGGTCTCGTGAAATATCAATAATATCAATGTAATATCGAACCAGACGTTAATCTCACTAATATAATACAAATGATACCAAGAAGGCTAAAAGCAGTAGCTACCAAGAGGTAAACGAACAAAATATTACTTTATGTAAAACGTTATCGTAATAAATTTTGGTAGAGTGCAAAAATGCAAACATTGCCTCCTCGAAATGAGAATATCATTTAGTAAAATAGAAAAATAGAAAAACATAAGATAATGTGAATAGTGGACTGCGTGGTTACAATTTTGTAGGTAGTTCAGATTATGTTGGTAACTGTAGAATTGCAAATATTGACTTACCTTCTCTTTTCAGGACAATATATCTGATGCTGTGACTGCAAATGGTGTGCAAGTGGTGTCGTTGCACCATGCGTTTTTAGCACGCTATCACAGACTAAACATGTAGCCATCTGTCCATTTGCTGACTTCTTGCAGTGGTCCCAAACCCAACTCGGCATTTTTATGTTTTCACTGTTTTGCGCGTAAACTAAGACGGTGTTTCCTGGTTTGACAGATTGTTCACACTGACATTCGAAAGTCTTGAAGCGTTAATGAAGACTCGCATTTCCTATGATTGGTTGAGTCAATCGTGTGGACAGTTGCAAATTGTGATTTTCTATTGGTTCTATCCTCAAATAGGGGGGCAGCCCTTAGGTTTTCTTGGGACTTATGGTGGAGGAAAAGTCCCTTGGTAGGGTGATGCTTGCACGTGGAAACAATAAAATAAATGCGAGATCAAAGATTGACTTGACCGCGCCGAATTTGGAACCGTCTACCGGTAGTGCGGGTTTATGATCCCGGTAATGCCGCGCGGAATGGATCGACCGTCGATCAGAAGTTTGGACCTTTCTTTATGGTCTAAAGTGTCGAGAATATTTGAAAGGTAGAAAACGTTAAAAGGATAGAAGCTATAAAAAATGAACGCGTACATTGCTGTAGGAGATATTGAAAAAAAAGACAGAGTTCCGTTATGGTAAATTTAACAACTGCAGTTAAGGATGGGCAATATAAGACGAAGAAAACTTATTTCTAAAGATATTTGGATACAATACTAGTATAAACTACTTAAGATTAAGAACTTAACTTTAGCTATGTACATTAGCGGATCGTCCGTATATCGACGGCCATAGTGTTTTATTACTGTGTCTATTTTGTATGAGCATCGCGGAACAATGTATTTCTATGTAGCTGTCAGCATTGGCTGACAAGAGTCAATAAAGTGACGGAGTTTTTTTCGATTATGGTGCCAGAGTAATAGCCGCAGCAATCGCACAAATTAAATTCTTACGCTCAAAAATAGCCAAGAAATCATAAACTCCGCCACATTTCGAGTCCTTAATATTTCGTTTCTGAAAAAATAATTTCTCGTTCGGAAGTCACGGCTCGACTGGCTATCGTGGGAGGCTGTCGCACAATAGACACACCGCGGTCTCGTTTCTTTGCGGACGCGTGCTCGAACCATACGATTCTTTTCATATTTTATATGATAAAACTAATCCAGTAATATTATTTATTTTAGCATTTCCATCCTGTGTTATTTTTAATATTTTCGGAGTAGGTGTCGCCGGTCCCTACTCGTGGCAACATATCGAGAGAAGACTGTAGGTAATATAATGTAATCCTAAAGAGAACTGTTCCGTCTTATGTAATAAAGGAGGACTTGGAGCGAAGCGAAAATTCATTATTATCGTTTACAGTCGGCAATTTCGTATTTTTCGAAGCGAAATTCATTTTATTCCTTTACAATCGGGCAATGCTTACTTTCGAAGCGTTCATCGGGAAACATTTGGCTGCTAGATGTCGAATAGGGGGCAATCGACATCGTCCCGTCTTTTTTCAGGAATTTCGACTTCCTTTACTTCGAGTTAATCCGTATATTGTTCTATCGGCGGGTGGTCATTTGGTAACCAGCCGTAGGTACCTGTGTGTACCGTTGTCTCTCGGGGCAATTCCGTCATAAACCGCGACCCTGGCGAGACGCTCTGTCCGATCATCCGAACTAATTTTTGGGACTAGCTGGTTGTACATACATTTCCTCCACCTCGTCAAGACGGCGAAGGTACCCCCTCCACCGACGAATTAACAGAGTGGAGCTCCCTCCTCTTCTTCAAAAGTGCAAACAATTGGAATTTGTCACCTCCCACAATTCTGGACAACGCGTCTATCACCCGAACGCCGGAAAAGTTAGCTCTTGGTAAAGTCATCGTTCAGCTTATGTTTTAGCTCATATTTACATAAATTAATAATTTATACCAGAAACTGTAAATATTTCATCAACTCATTTATAGAAGCCTCCAATAAAAAGACTAATGATTATGCTACCTTTGTACAGTTTATGCTGCAGCCATTAGAAAATAATTCATTGGGCAGAGCAGACCTTAAATTATAAACAAAAAGACATGTTTTTGATAAACAGGTGAATATTAAATTTGGCGAGTTTCTTTAATTTACTTATTAAATAAAAATAAATTTAATAAATTAACTACTAATTTTATCATTATATCTGTTTACAATTTATTTATATACTATTTATGTTTAAGTATACAACAGCACCCTTTCTCGTCAAACGTTCGTGACGCAGACATCATTCGAAAACACAGTCGCGTTCGTTCATCGTCAACGCATTATTCTCGTTAAAATCACTATACGGACAACAACGTTTTTTCCTTGTCTGGTCGTCCGTGGGGCCAATGAGTTCTTTTTCGACATGATATTTTCAATCAGTCACTTAAAATTAATTTGTCGAGTGACAAAATCGCGTACCACAAGAGTTAATCGGGCCTTACAACCCTGAGTGAAGGGAGAGACATTCGCGCGTGTGGGAGTAGGTTACAGAAACAAAGAATGCAGTTACTATTAATGAGTAAGATGGTGTCTATAAAGCGAATAATACTCTATAAATTTAGAAAAATAACGTTATAATAACGAGGGAAAAATACAAATATTATAGTTCCTCAAAATCGTTTATGGGGTTTTAGCTTCCTACAAAAAAGCCTGCTTATACTGCTTGTCATCCGCTTATGATGGGACACGGGTGGGCCTAGAGGAGGGGGCCCTTGGCCGATTCTGTCGTGGTTGTCCACTCATTATTATAAAAATAATAATACTAATAACTGATGGTTGTTTTCCTTTCAAAATGTATAAATTTACCAAAGATTAATAAAGTTAAAAATTTATCGTTTGAAAAACAAATAATTGTAAAGGCCAATATGAAAAAAATTTCACGATAAACTGTGAACAAATATTTCATGTTCAGATTCCTATTCGATACCAACAGAAATTCGATAGATCCGAATATTTGAAGGTTCGAATATTCGAAGGTTCGAAGAAATTATTCGTATTCGAAATTCTTCGAATTATTCGAATATTCGAATTGTGGAATAATTGCAGCTCTATTCGAGAGTCGAATATTCGAATACCAGAAAATTCGATTTTGAGATTCGAATAATCGAATACTCCTGATTATTCGCAGAAATTATTCGTATTCGAAATTATTCGAATAATTACAGTTCTAGTTCACCCATCGCGACCATTGGCTCTGCGCATACGCCACGTGAATACGCGATTAACAGAGAATATTAATATTAATCGATTCTGTACATATAGTTGCAATTTCCATCAACATTATCAGAATTCTCTGTATTATCACTAAACGTAATTGCACCATAATAATATATCACCGTGCACGGATATGGGATGAATGATGATTGATCTGTCGATCAAGACGGGCAGTACCGTGTTCGGAATCGAAGAAATTGCACGAAATAATTTAACTACCTGTGCGTGGAATTAAGTGCCATTAGCTGCAATTACGCGCATCCGTGAAACATTTCAAATAATTAACCGTTTGAATAATCATTAATGCTCGTAATAAATTCGGCATCCAGATCAAAGATATCACGGATATGTCCAACAATACGGTATAAACTGGTCCGAAAGAACACGTAGAAATTACACCTTCCCGTGAAGAATTATTATCGATCGAATCTGCGGCCCGCTGCGGGTAGCAGCAATTATAAGACTATGTAAACTTTATTGCTGCGAGGCGAGTGGTCGATTAATAACCGACGATAGCTATTAATGATACAGCTTTCTGTTTCGTTGGGTACAAAAATAATTTGCTGCAACATTGCGAAACCGAAGCGCAAAATTTTTCAGTCGCCACTCAAATGATTGCTATTTGAGATTGACGTTATTGATACGTCTGTTTCTTCAATGCGCGATTTGCAGAAACATGCGGGCATGTTTTACAATGAAGAGAAATCGAATTGGTGTATATTCTGTGTTGATTGATTTGGATAGTGCATGGGATTTAAAATGGAACTGCTCCTTGGTTCATTAGCAATAAACCGCTTCACAAAGTTGCCTTGCAACATGAAAAACATGCCACGTTACACAGAAACAGGTTGGTCGATGTTCCAACAAACTTGCTCATTGCCATCTCGATACTGAAAATTTAATTAGAAGATAGGAATGCGAAAGATATGTGACGAATTAGTGAACAGTCAGTGAAAAATATATGTAGGTAATTAAATTTCAATTAGAGAATTTGTGGAGTACCGTGAACATTAATTGCGACTTCCTGAATTTAAATATTTTAATAATTATTCTGAAATTAAAGTTCTGTTAAAAGTTTCCTGAGAATTAATTTCTTTAAAAGCGAAGGAAGATCATTATTTGGATTTGTAATATTGTTTATTTAATTCCCAAAATCTTCACATGTGTTGTTTCTGCAGTACCTAAACCACATTTCCCAAGATATTGTGGATTCTTTTTTATTTAAAACCTTCCAGTTTAAAGGTAAACCTCCACATTTTATTTGCTCGACTACACGTGTTATTTAAGCAATAAAGAAATTTAAGTGGAAAAATGTTCTGTTCATGTGAACAGCGTTTCTCTGTAGGAACAACACGTGTGCTGTCACATAGGTACTTAAGTACATATCTCAAAACGAAGTAAGTACGCTAACATTTTCTACATTGCTGACCTTTGCTTATGGTTCCAGTAGTACCAGTCCATATCACATTTTTCCCGTTTTTTTACCTAAGATCTTAATAGTATCTATATGTCAAAAGTACAGTATAATGGCGGGAAAAACAGTATAAGTTGAGTTATGTCAATGAATACGACGAAGAAAATAATATCTTCTTTTTTTTGTGAATCGATGTTAAATATAAAAGTTTCTTTTGCTCAATTCGTAATTTAATTCCAATTTTGTAATACAGGGTGTCCGCGGGAAGAGTGGACAGCTGGATATCTCCTAAACTATTGGAGACAAAAATATTTAAAAAATAGAGAATTGCATAGTTCGAGGGGGCCAACTTATTAGCGCGGACGAATTTTTTTCGATTATTATTTTAAAAGATACGATGGTCAAGTTCGGTTTTTTAAATGGAACTATTTTTTCTGAAGACCTGAGTTGATAGTACGTTCTAAGACAAATTCAATAAGCTTTAATGTATATACTTGATTCCCACTGGTTTTTGAGATATTGCGCTTGCAAATTTACTGATTTTCCCTGGAAGAAAACTCGCTGGAATAGCAAGGACCGGGGACGGTCTTGCTGGCGCCACGGGTGGCCTTGCCTGTTGAAACAGATACCTACCTGCCAAAGGTCTACGCCAGGAATGGCAGGCCCAAAGGCTGGACAATTCTTTTCCGTCAGAAATGCTACTTAGGTAAGTACATCTGCGGTATCGAGAAGCGCACCGTTACTTTTATTTCGCACTTGCTTCTACGCTCGGATGGCCGGTTCTTTTGAGAGGGATGTAAGTTCAATTGGTTAGGTTAGGAGGTGTGAAAGTTGCTAGACTAAATTTCAACCATAGGGAGCAGATTATATTAGAACCAATCGAATTTGCATCCCTCTAAAAACGGCTGCTCTCTTGAAGAGGCCCTCTTCACAGCAATACCTCCTCCCCAGTGCCCACCTTCTCTCGCACAGAATACGATGACGCATGCTTTTGTTTTGATATTAAAGCTCGTGTTTATATTCGAGAAGACCACGTGTCAACAGCGGGCTACCATTTTTCTTCCCGTGTCTCTCTACGAGGCGTATTGACGGTGGATTGTAGGAGCGTAGATGTCTGGATGCCAGTTATTGAATTCAGGAGACGATAGAAACACTTTATTACAAAACACACATGTACTATAATTAAAGTAAATCGTATTCCTCTCGGGAAGGAGTACTGATAATCATCGAACTTGCGCCCTACTTCGCGCAGACCGATTACACGGAGGGTAGTCAAGTCACACACTGCACAAATGATAAGCCGCGTCTACACGTTGCGAGGCTGCAGCGCGAGGCGTGCCTCGCGAAGTGAAAAGTCTGGAGAGTCCTTAGCTCGCCTTGGTCACTTTGCAAAGCAACCTCGTGCTGCTGCCGTGGCGAGGACAACACCCCGCAGTGCCTCACCGAATTTTATGGCTTTCGACCCTCGAAGGGTTTGGAATATCATTAGGAAGTGAGAACTGTTCAGGATTTCAAATGTTTGTATCTTTTCTTCATCGTATCGAAGGGGAAGTGGCGGCAATGGATTCCTGGCGTTCCGTCGATTAAAATCATACCAAATATCATGCAAATCGGACTACCTTGACACAAGCTATTTGTATTCCTTATGTAAAAGTTGTCCGATTTACACGACATTTGTAATGATTTTCATCGGAAAACCACAAGGAATCCATCGGCGACACTTCCATATCCATACGATAAAGAATAAAGAATTATTTTATTTCTGAAACAGGCAGGTACAGGATGATTCTGGAGCTACGCCCGTCAAAAAGTTGCGGCCTGGTACCCGTGGCGAGGACAGGCCTTCGCATTGCCTCACCCGATTTTTATGGCTTGCTTCGGAAAAAGGTATGGTAAATAATAATAAATGAAAAAGGTACGTTACACGTGGTTCTCTCGAATATAAACACGAGCTTTAATATCAAAACAAAAGCATGCGTCATCGTATTCTGTGCGAGAGAAGGTGGGCACTGGGGAGGAGGTATTTCTGTGAAGAGGGCCTCTTCAAGAGAGCAGCCGTTTTTAGAGGGATGCAAATTCGATTGGTTCTAATATAATCTGCTCCCTATGGTTGAAATTTAGTCTAGCAACTTTCACACCTCCTAACCTAACCAATTGAACTTACATCCCTCTCAAAAGAACCGGCCATCCGAGCGTAGAAGCAAGTGCGAAATAAAAGTAACGGTGCGCTTCTCGATACCGCAGATGTACTTACCTAAGTAGCATTTCTGACGGAAAAGAATTGTCCAGCCTTTGGGCCTGCCATTCCTGGCGTAGACCTTTGGCAGGTAGGTATCTGTTTCAACAGGCAAGGCCACCCGTGGCGCCAGCAAGACCGTCCCCGGTCCTTGCTATTCCAGCGAGTTTTCTTCCAGGGAAAATCAGTAAATTTGCAAGCGCAATATCTCAAAAACCAGTGGGAATCAAGTATATACATTAAAGCTTATTGAATTTGCCTTAGAATGCACTATCAACTCAGGTCTTCAGAAAAAATAGTTCCATTTAAAAAACCGAACTTGACCATCGTATCTTTTAAAATAATAATCGAAAAAAAAATTCGTCCGCGCTAATAAGTTGGCCCCCTCGAACCATGCAATTCCCTATTTTTTAATTATTTTTGTCTCCAATAGTTTAGGAGATATCCAGCTGTCCACTCTTCCCGCGGACACCCTGTATTTTGAGTAATTTTTTTCGAGTACGATGTATATTTTGAAAGTCCAAAGGGACGAGACATATTTATCAACATTCATGTCCAAAATTTAATACCAGATCTTTAGACTGTGAATGTTTATGCAAATATACATTTGTATACAGGGTCATCCGTTAAAACTGCAACCTACGCGCGCGCGAACAGGCGAAAATGGCAACACCGCCTCACGGATGCATTCCACTACAACCATGCATCGGCCCGGTGTTCGGAGGGTCGCCAGCGACCGCTGAACAGTGGTGATGCCTGAGCTTTGAAAATTTTAGGATGATCTCTTTCAAATTAACGTCACAAGGAGCTGTTTGATATTTCCCGACCGGGGTTGAAGAATTTGGGGCCTTTTTCGTATAACTTTTGAACTATAAAAGATATCGGGATGCAATTTGCGCCGAAAAATGAGGAAAAATTATTCCCTCTTAATGATGGATAATTCAAAATATTTTATGTTTACTTCATTTTTCTTTTATCAATTTTTTAACCATAATTGTTGTGAAAAGCTTTTGCAAACTGTTTATTTAATACTGTATTTAATGTTCTTTTTAAAATTCATGATGTTGATAAATAATACGCTAGTTGTTTCTGTGTCATTACTTTAATAAATTGAGAAATTAAATTTTTATTCAATTATGTGTTAGTTCTGCAGACCTCAGAATCTATTTTTCTGGTTTTCTTTTTTATAATTTTATCCTTATATGCAGTGCATGCATAGATCGGACGTAAGGAGTAACTAATGGGACGTGTCTTTGATTGTAGCGGTGTTTGAATCTTTTTTCTAGAATTTTTGTGTTTGAATGTTTAACCTTTTAGCTCCTCAACGCCACGCCTATACCGGCTTTCGTTAATGTCATTTTTTGGAACGATGCGTCATTATTGTAGCTTTTACACGCAGGTGGCGAAAAATCGCTCCGTACAAGGGTACAGCGCCGCGGTCAACCCTGTCGTAGCTAAAATTTTTGAAATTAAGACGGGTACGAGACCAGTGGACATTGTTTTCAAACCTCATTACAATAATCCGGGGTGCGAGTGGTAAACCGATCATAAAAGCGGAGCACGCGGCTCGTTTACTAAAATTTTCGAAGCTCGGACATCACTGCTACCCAGCGGTCGCTGGTAACCCTCCGAACGCTGAGCCGGTGCATGGTTGTAGTGGAATGCGCCTGTGAGGCGGTGTTGCCATTTTCGTCTGTTGGCGCGCGCGTAGGTTGCAATTTTAACGGATGACCCTGCATATATATACATGTTATTAAAAAATTTCGTTATTTGTTTTGTATTAATTAAGGTGTCGAGTGTCACACTTTCTTAATAAATTTTGAATCATAATTTTTCTTCAGGTCATATACAAAGCGCAGAGTAATCAACGATATACAAATTTCATCAAAAAATATCATATTCAATAGGTTAATAGAATATAGGTTATAAATACAAATACAAATATTTTTAATGAAATATTTGTTGATAATTTATGATGGTCTTCCATCGTAGAGTGAATTGAATATATTGTACCCTTATATGTATATTTTCCAATATAAATTGTACTATTTGTACCTGTATCAACAGACGCGGTCGCGTCTGGAAGCTAATTTCCCTTGCCCCTCTTCCCATAGGCACACTGAGCGACCATGTCTCTATACACGAATGATAGCGAAGTTGACAGGTCCCCGCAGCTATTTTGGCCTTATTATCTTATTTTATGACATAGTCCCGGTGTTTTAACATGATTAAGCGAATAATTTTTTTTTCGAACCCATTTGTCGTTTTACGTAATGTATCAAGCTGTTTGTCTAAAAGATGAAAGAATTATTCTGAATTAATAGTTATCAAAATGATACTTTTGGGATTAAGAGTTTTCGTGACGTCACGTTTTCCTCCTCCACTTGACGCCAGTAGGTGTCGCCATTCGAAAGCAGAATTTATAAATGTCACTTGGCTGTCACTCAATCATAATCTGCCAAGTGTTAGTTGTTAACATTTTTTAAATGTCCCGATGGTAAAGAAGATCTCGCGCGATAGCGGCAGGACGTGATCGGTGGTACATTAACGAATCATTTCTCGATATAAATGGTGTATTTACGGAACTCGTGATGCGACTAGCTACCCGAACGCAGTGACTGATTTCAAGTCGTTTAGATTTGTGGTTATGGGTTATATTTATTGATTGTTGCTGATTGGGTACAATTTTCACCCCCTCGGGGTAATTTGGTTTTTAAAATATCGTATTGTCATCCGAACTACGCATGCCTCCAAAGTTTCAAGAGAATTGGATTGGTGGAATTGATTTAAATTTGAGTTTTCAGATATGTACCAGACGTACCAGAAGCAAACAGCGAAATCGAAGCTGAATAAATTCGTCTTAAAAATACGATTTATTTTCATTTTTGACGTTACAAAAAAAGAATATACACATTTTTAGCGTTTTTGGGCCATTTCGTTTGATTAATTTTGTCGTTGTCAATACATTTCTATGCTGATGTACCATCACGTATCTTGCATGAATATGAACCGCTTTGAGGATGAAGACCGTTATGAAATAGGGCACTTAGTAATTTATAATAAATTATGAAAAAAGTGATGAAATCACTCCCCACCCCCATAAACATGTATGAAAGAAGCTAATTCCCTTTAATTCACGAAAAAAGTTCTCACGCAAAGATTGTGAAATCAACTTTGCTAATTCCAATCCTCTGTCACTTTTTATACTTGACATTCCTTCATTGGCCACAAATCAATTCAGTGCTCAGATTTTCAGCTTCGGTTTTAAGGAATTAGCGGGCGTTGTATAAGAAAAAAAATATGAAGTCGACTTAAAACAAAATGTTTCATATTCTCCGCAACTCTCTTACAGCGTATTCGGACGGTCGCACTGGTGCGCACTGGGTGCGAATTTTCGCCAATTGGATGCGAAAAGTTTTAACAGAAGATGTCAGTTTTAACAGAAGATGTCCCTCTTATAAAAGTTTTTGTGTCAACTACAGGCCTCTCGCCCGCTAATTCCTTAAAACCGAAGCTGAAAATCTGAGCACTGAATTGATTTGTGGCCAATGAAGGAATGTCAAGTATAAAAAGTAACAGAGGAATCAGTGTTCGAGCGGAGAACGAGAATACAATTGGAATTAGCAAAGTTGATTTCACAATCTTTGCGTGAGAACTTTTTCGTGAATTAAAGGGAATTAGCTTCTTTTGTACATGAGTTATGTTTATTGGGGAGGGGGGGGGGGGGTATTTTGAACGGATCCCGACATCTTGAAAACCTATTGAAGTGATTCCTAATCCCAAATGTACCGTAGTTTATTTCCGGTACAAAAAATGACGACCGGTTACTAAACATGTTAAGTAGGTGATACGTGAGCGGTTGCGTTCAGAGTAACATCTAGGGAAATCACTCACCGGTTGCTCTCCGGTTGTGTCGGCTGAACGCACCCAATGTTATCCGCTTACGGGGTAATATTGGACCTTATATCAAAATAGTACAAAACTACTACACATGCAATTTAAGACACATCACAATAGTGCACAGAAGATAGTGCACATACAGTTTAGAACACATGAGATTTATAGTGCACACAAAATTTAGGACACATGCGATTTACGACACATACAATTTAGGACACATACAATTTAGGGCACATGCGATTTAGGACACATGCGATTTAGGACACATACAATTTAGGACACATGCAGTTTAACGCACAATTTTTTTAGTACGCGTCAGGATAGCGCACAGCAAGATTTTTTACACACAAGATAGTACACAGAAAATAGTGCACATACAATTTAGAACACATGCGATTTATAGTGCACATACAATTTAAAACACATGCAGTATAACGCACAATTTTTTTTAGTACACATCAGGATAGCCCACAGCATGGTTTCACACAAAAGATATTGCACATACAATTTAGAACGCATGCAATTTAACGCACGTTTTTTTAGTGCACATCAGGATAGCCCACACCAAGATTTCGCGCACAACCATCTACTCGTCGCTGTTGACTGTTTCACAGCCGATGGTATTAGTATTGGTTGGGGCTAGATCAGGGCGGGAGACGCGCGTTCGCTCGCGGGCGCGTAAAGCATGGTAGCGAACTGATGTGACTTCGGGGATGTTTAAAATGAGACTGCGGTTACAAGTATCGTGCGATGGGATCAATATCGCTATTGTTAACAAGGTCATCATTCTGAACATTTCCCTTTAAAGTTTTGGCGGTCCCAGTTCACCGGCAAGTTTATCGTGCTATCCTGTTGTAGGGGAGAGGTGGGATAAAAGGGACACGTATTGGAGGGGACATGGTCATTATCTCAAAGATAAAGGATCTGCCCATGCCAAAAGTATTTTTATTTTATTATTATTATTTTTATTAACCACATTCATTCATGTGTAATCAAGCCAAATTTCAAGCCGCTATCGTATCTACGAAGACAGAAATACACGATTGAATTTTTTTGAGGTTCAGAGTAAAATTTTTCCTATTTCTTTGAACTGTTTTGTGAAGTGCTGTTACCAGCGACTGATTTCTCTATTACTGCATCTAAACAGGGATTTATTTAAGAACGATATCGTATAATGTCCGATCCTTTTTGTTTCATATTGTAATTGTAGGAATTAGATTTTCAACTTTGGTGCCTTATTTATGAAAGGGACACAACAAAAATTTATGAAAGGGACGTTATTTTCATACCTGTGTCACGTCCCGGGTGGAGGTCGTTGGGGACGATGGCATAGACGGGGAATTATTGAAGGGAACGCGGGCGCGAATGCCAGATTCGTGGCACTGCGGAGAGTTTGGATTCAGGCGCGAATGCCAGATTCGTGGCACTGAATAGTTTGAGGGAATGCAGGCGCGAATGCCAGATTCGTGGCACTGCGGAGAGTTAGGATTCAGGCGCGAATGCCAGATTCGTAGCACTGAACGGTTTGAGGGAATGCAGGCGCGAATGCCAGATTCGTGGCACTGCGGAGAGTTAGGATTCAGGCGCGAATGCCAGATTCGTGGCACTGCGGAGAGTTAGGATTCAGGCGCGAATGCCAGATTCGTAGCACTGCGGAGAGTTAGGATGCAGGCGCGAATGCCAGATTCGTGGCACTGCGGAGAGTTAGGATTCAGGCGCGAATGCCAGATTCGTAGCACTGAACTGTTTGAGGGAATGCAGGCGCGAATGCCAGATTCGTGGCACTGCGGAGAGTTAGGATGCAGGCGCGAATGCCAGATTCGTGGCACTGCGGAGAGTTAGGATTCAGGCGCGAATGCCAGATTCGTAGCACTGAATGACCAGGGAAAGTTTAAATGGTAATCACTCCGGAGGTGACGCCCGTTAGAGCACTTTGTTTGTTTTGGCTTTTTAATTGGATTTACCGTTGCATTTATATAGGAAGTCACACGTAATATTTCCGCGAAATATGTCTAGACATATGGGTGTACACGGCCCATGCAAATATATGTTTGTAAACACTGTAGGAACTCTCGCGTTCACGAACTGAAATCAGCTGTTGCAGTAGCCTGTTTAGATTTGGAGCTTTCGTAACCAAAGGATATTCATAATAATTCGAACCGTGATTTAAAGCCAAGGACTTTATTACTTTGAGCACGAGTGGTGCACTATCAATATATTAGCATGGTTAACATAATAATGCGTCAGACATTAAGCATTAGCACATAACATTTATATAAATAGTAATCAACAGCAATATATGTGTATGAATATGCAATACATGTGTATAACCCAAAGAAAATAGTATGTAAAGTAATAGGAATTTGCTACGCTAACAATATGAGACAATGAGCGTTAGCGGAATAATAATATGAATCAAAATAATATGAAATGCAATAAGCGTTAACGATACAAAATGATAATATAAAGCAATAAGCGTTAATACAAGAATAATAATATGAAATGCAATAAGCGTTAACAATACAAAATAATATATATGATGGTGATATGCCGTATAACAATAAAGGTAATTATAATTTCTTACGGTAGTTGCAGTAGAACACTGAATTTAAACACTTGATTTGTTGGTTTAATGGTTTTACTGAGGAAGTATTTCCTTAGAAGAATGAATAATAATGAATGAATTCCGGTCTCGCGGTTCCTTGTATTTATAGGGTTTACATTCTTGTAAACCCTGACATTCTTGTCAGGTATGAAGGGTGTGCGCGGTATGCACCTTGACATATTTACGAAATATGCGTCACAATAGGACTTCCGGGGTTTTTATAAATGTCTATATTTAGACTACGTTTATGAATCATGCGTGAAATATGCGTCGCAATTGGTTTCCAAGATTCTGTTAAACTATTGATAAGACCCATTAGGTGGATTTTAGGCGTTTTGACGGGAAAGGGGTGAGAGTGGCTTTGACTCGGTGAGTCGTAAAGAGGGGCTGAGACGTGGTCTCGAGATAAGAGAGTTTTTGGGACGAGGGACTTGTTTAAATTTAAATAGGAGGGAAGTGGTCATGCCACGTAAGGCGAAGAGGGGATTTGGAGGTCGTAGTTGACCATCTTGAGATGGGGACCGCTAAGGTACATCGCCAAGGTGATCAGTGATTTGGGGAAAAGGGGTACGATTTGAGTTTGATGGATTTTGATGGAGTTATGGAGCGATTTATGAGGGAGACCTTAGAATAATACCGCGCGAAAAATAGTGGGACATCACACCTCCCCCCTTATATGAAGAAATGTGTACATTTCTTAACAATAAGGTGCGGGGTGGTTTCGTTTGAAAGTTAATCAAAATTCAGCGATGGGTATGGAAGGAAAGAGAAAGAAGAGAAAAAAAAAAAAACTAAAACTGGTGCTTATGGCCAAAAGGCGAAATAATAAAGAAAACTAAAGAAATAATAGAATTAAGTTTACAGGGATCTATTTACAGGGGAGGATCGGAAGGAATTTGGAACTATTTACAAGGGAGGATCGGTTGGAAGGAATGGGACATTTTAGGGGGGATAGGAGTAGGAAAGGTCTTGGAAGGTGGCGTCGTCCAGGATGAAAGTGAGGTCCTGACCGCTTTGATATAGGTCATCGAACCATCGCAAGAACTCGGGCGTCAGCTCCGTGTGGTCTGGGACCCTGGTAGCTGACCCCGTGTCCAGGATTTCCACTACTCCTGGCCAAGGTGGGATGGTGGAGGGAGCTGGAATTTCGGGAGGTTTGGGTGGTGATTGGTAAGGAGGAGGAGAGGGGTAAGGAGGTGGGGATGGACGATTGGGGTTTTTATATACCCCCGCGTGTGAGGGAGGGCTGAAAGGGGGCCGCGGGGTTATGGCCTCCTGCAGCGTCTCCCTTGGTATTGGTGTTGGTGGGGGGGAGTCATCGATGGTGATGATGATTGGCGCTGCCTCCCTGATGATGACCGTGGAGGTAACCTTCGGGAGGAGGGGCGAGATGCTCCTTCCTTCCCTAGCTGCCTCCCGGCGCATCCATCGCAGGTGAGACAGTCGCCTGGCGGTGCCTCCACCTTTTGGCTGAGGCTTGTTGGGGTTATTTTTGCCCCATCTGTTCGGCATTGTTGCGTTTTATAACGATCTAAATAGAAATATTTCCCTTTTTAAAAGTCGTTTATTATACGTGGTCAACCGGGATTCTCGCGTACACGACCAAGACGCGCTTTGTTAGCGTGTATAATTTTAATTTTTCCTTTCCAGGATATTTTCAAGTTTTGTGAAGGGATCACCTCCAAAATTGTGTGCGGGCCTGAGTACTGGTCGCCAAATTTCCCCTTTCGCGGTTCTATCAGTACGAAGATCGAGTCGCCCGGTTTGAAGGTCTCTTCGTTTATGTGCCGATCGTAATACTTTTTATAACGAAGCTTTGACTGTTTTAACTTTTCTGCTGCAGCGGTTTGCAGCTCTTGCACCCTAGTACTTAATTTCGAGAGGTAGTGATTGTATGTTTCATTTTCAAAATCTTCGGGCACCCGATTTCGGCTGGGTACCCGGGCTATTTTCCCGAATACTAACTCATGTGGAGTGTAACCAGTGCCCTCGTGGACACTGGTATTATAAGAGAACGCGGCCAAGTCGGTTCATTCGTCCCAGTCGCTGTATCTACCGATAAACATTTTTAAATATTCCGTTAAAACGAGGTGCGATCGCTCTAAAGAGCCGTTAGTCTGTGGGTGAAAAGCTGTGGTTCGAAATTGTTTAATTTTAAATTTTTGCGCGATAGCTTTCATGAATTTACCAGTGAAATTTGCTGCCTGGTCGGTGAGGATGGCTCTGGGAGTTCCGAATTGACAGATAAATTTTTTTATAAATGCATCTGCGATTTTTATTGATGTGGATTGTTTGAGGGGTTCGCATACGAAGTATTTTGTTAATAAATCTTGCATGGTTAGTATGTATGTATTTCCTTCTTTCGTAGTGGGTAACGGTCCTACTATATCCAGAGCGATTTTGTCAAAGGCTCGTCCAGGCGTATCGGTGAGGATCATTGGTTGCCTGGTTTTAACACGGACGAGTTTCTTCTGTTGACAGTCCGCGCAGTTTCGAATGTAGTCCTCCACGGCTTTCTTCATACCTTTCCAAAAATAATAGTGACGAATTCGATTGTAAGTTTTAGTCACTCCTTTGTGTCCGGCTAAAGCGGATGCGTGGTTTTCTATAATAATGTTTTGGCGTTCCGATTCTCCTGGGATTTGGACTATTTGTAAACATATTGTGACACTGATGTCATCCTCGTCGACGGCTTCGAGAATATCCATAATGATATCCTGCCAGCTTAGTTGATCGATATTTGCAGTTTTGGCTATACTGAACGAATGTATTATTAATTCTCTTATTACATCTTTAAGGGAAGATAGGGCTTCGCCCCAAATTGTCGTGGTTAGGGGAGTACTCTGCGTTTCTTTAATAACTAAACCGATGAGAATTTGTCCCCTATTATAGTTTACATGAGCTCTGCCCAATGCTCTGCCTCCTGCAGTTGTTTAGCTCCGTCGTCGCAAGTTTTTCCATCGGCGCTTAGAAAGAAAACAAGCGTTTCTTTTCGTAGGGACAATGGGTCACGACTAATTGATGGGGTTATCCTGATATCTCGATCAGGATTTGCTGCGTAAGCTGCATCAGGGGAATCGTCCAGCTCGATTATTGAGCATTCCGAGTCGGTTGTTGATTCGTCAGACGCGTTGGATTCCACCTCGGAATCGGGGTTTTCCTGTTCCTGTGGTGTTGGAGATTGCGGAGGCGAAATAATTTGATAAGGGGTATCTGCCTGTTCCCTTTCTTCTTCTTGGTCCTCCTCTTCTACACTACTCATTGGTTCAGGCGGGTTTACCGCTGGTGTTAGGTTTTTGCGTGCCTTTCGATGCGGCTGTATCCTTGTAGGTGCCGCTCTTAGGCGGGTTTTGCTCGTGGGTTTCGTTGCGGAGGTAAGTGCTTTGGAGCCCCGAGGTCTCCCTGGGCCTCGTTTAGGAGGGGGATGGTCCTCCCAGTCTTCGTCGGCTTCCTCTCGTGGTCGTATGGGGCATGCCTCCACCGTAGGGGGATTACGGGACAGGGCGTCAGCAAGTTTATTGCTTTTTCCCGGTTGATAGCGAATTTCATAATCGTATTCGGCTAATTTTAGGCGCCACCTAACGAGGCGCGACGTTGGGTCCTTTACCTTGTGTAACCAAATCAAAGGTCGATGGTCGGTATATAAAATAAATTTCCTTCCATAAAGGTAAGGACGGAAGTACCTGATGCAATAAACAATGGCTAAGAGTTCCTTTTCTATAGTAGAGTAATTGATTTCCGCTTTGTTTAGGAGACGGGATGCGTAAGCAATCGGTAACTCCTTTTCAGCGATAGCCTGACTCAATATTCCTCCTATTGCATATTCGGAGGCGTCAGTAGTTACGTGGAATTCTAGTTCAAAATTTGGGTATTGCAGGATAGGCTCTTCTTGCAATGCTGACCTTAAATGGTCGAAAGCAGTTTGCTGGGACGGTCCCCAGTTAAATGCTGTGTCTTTCTTCAAAAGTTGGGTTAACGGGCGAGCATTTTTAGAAAACTCCGGGATAAACCTTCTATAATATCCGGTTAATCCGAGGAATTCTTTGATTCCTTTGGGTGTGCGAGGAGCTGGGTAGTTCCGGACGGCTTGAATTTTCTGCTGGTCCGGTTTTACGCCTCCCTCGGTAATCACGTGGCCCAAGTATGCAACTTCCTTATGTAGGAATTTGCATTTGGAAGGTTGCAGTTTGAGGTTCGCCTCTCGTAGGCGGTGGGCGAGTTTTTTAAATTTTATTAGGTGCTCGGTGAGAGAACTTGCGTAAAGGACTATATCGTCCAAATACACGAACATTTCCGTGCCCTGGAGCCCCGTAAGAGTGTGGTCCATCAGACGTTGGAAGGTAGCCGGTGCATTGCAAAGCCCAAACGGCATCCTTACAAATTCATAGTGCCCATGGGGCGTAGAGAATGCTGTTTTTGGTGCGTCTTCTGGCTTCATAGGGATTTGGTGAAATCCTGAAGCAAGATCGAATACGGAGAAATATTTTGCTCCTCCTAATTGGTCCAATATCTCGTTGATATTCGGAAGTGGATATGCGTCGGGAACGGTCCTTTTGTTTAGTTCCCTAAAATCAATTACCATTCGCCACAGGGGTTCCCCATCGGGTCCTGGTTTCTTAGAGACGATCCAGATGGGTGAGTTGTAGGGCGATAATGATGGCTTTATGATTTCGCTTTCCAGCATTTTGTGTACTTGTTTGTTAATTTCCTTCTTATGTATCGGAGGGAAGCGGTATTGCTTCGTATTAACAGGTGCCGGGTCCGTTGTTTGGATTCCGTGTTGAATAGCGGTTGTATGACCTAACTTCTCATCTGGCAGATGGAAGAGGTCGTGGTTTCGTTTTATTATTTGTTGAACGTGGCGTTGTTCTTCCGGATTCATGTGTTCCGTGGAGATCGATTTTAGCACTTGTTCCGCCCTTGAAGGAGTTTCTTCAGAAATTTCCAGTGGTTCCGCAGTAAACGTTTTTGCAAGAGACGTGAGGGGTTTTAGGGGAAGGGTTGATTTAGCGGGATGCGTAGGGAATGAGTGCACTTTCTTGGGTGCCTCGAGTTGGTGGATCGACGGATCCGGGGCTAAGAGGGACTTGTATTTTATAAGGTCAGGGATGGGATTGATGCCTGAAGGCGTTTTTGTCTCTTTTCGTCGTTTCTGCTTAGGTTCTGGGATTATTCTGTCGAATTCTTCCAATTCAACTGTGGGTATCGTGACTACGGAATCTTTCTCGTTCGAATTTACCATTTGCAAGTATGCCTTGCCGTTTTGGTTGCGAACAAGCGCGTTGCCGGCGTGAATTCCCGCGCCCAGGTTTAGCCGGGGCAAGTATCCTTCTTCTAGATTAGGGTTTGATACGTACACGAAGGAATTTGTTTTTGACCTCGCGGGTAGCGTGATTTGATTTCTATTTACAAATGGGATGGAGTTTCCGTGGACGTCCAGCTGTTTCTTGAGGTAGTTAATAGTGGCATTCCTCCCTGTCAAAAATTCGGCTCCGAGTATCCCTTGCGGTTTAATTGGAAAATCGTTTTTTACTACGTGGAACGTGGCATCATCGCCCAAAATTGTTATTTTGATCGTTCCGAGGGTGGGGACAGGGTCCGGAGAGATCCCTTTGAGTAATAGGGTTTTTCCCATGTCGACGTCCTGGATTCTTCTTACGGCCTGAACTTTCAATAAGTTCACCTCAGACCCGGTATCGATCATTAATTCGGGGTCTTCTTCGAAGTCCGGGGAGTAAAGGATCACGGACGGGGCTTCGCTGATCGGACTTAACCGCGCTGTGGCGATTTTGTTTCCTGTATTATTGAATCCATTTGAATTTTTATCGGACGCGCTCCCGCTTGGCCCGTTCCACGATACGCGTCCGTAGTTGTCCGTGGGGGCGGGGCGTTTCCCGAATTCGTCTCCTGAAGGGTTCCAGGATTCCTCATGTTGTAATTGTATATGCGTTTTCTGCATTCCGAGATTAGGTGGCCAGGCTTCTTACAATACCCGCAGATTCGCAGTTCCGTAGGCCTGGTAGGTGGAGGTCGAGTCTTGTCCCAGTAGGGGAGCAGAGGGCTCGGTGCTTGGCTCCCGTAGCCAGCGGTAAGGGTTGGGGGGTACCTCTCGAAAGGTTGAGCGGTCGGACCTTGGTTGCTGCGACAGACCCGCGCGTCGTGACCGGTCTTGTTACAAAGTTGGCACGTCAATTTGGGAATTTTCGGTTCCGAAAACCTGAGGCGGTCCCTTTCGATTTTCTTGTCCACCAGGACGGCTAAATTGAACGCTTCATCGAGTGTTTCGAAGTGGTGTAGCTGTAGTCTCGTCCTTATGTGAGGTGGAAGGCCATCGATGAAAGAATCTAGCGTTAAATGATCTAATTTTTCAGGTTGATCCCGCGGGAAGTCGCGGTAGTATTCTCTATCCTCTTCCAAGATAGCGAATCGGAGGTCCTTTACGCGTGAGATGTACTCCAATATGTGTTCGTTGGATCCTTTGATAACGTTGGCAAGTTCTCCACGATAGTGGTCTGACGTTTTCGCAGGGGAGAATGTAATTTTTAATTGTTTAATTAAATCATTTACAGAGTCAAAGACCCTATCCTCAACGGCCAAGCATGCATGGTCTTGCAGCTTGTTTCGCAACAACCTCGCCAGCTGGGGTTCAGCTTGCGGGGGAACCAGAGCCTTAGCCCTGTTGCAGGCTCTAGCGAATTGCTCTACGGGTATATTGTGCCCGTTAAAAATAGGGACTGTCTCTATGGCGTCCTTTAACTTGATCTGGGGTAATGGATCCTGGTCCGGAATATTGTTACGATTTAATACCTCCGGAATATTGTTACGATATAATACCGGTTTCCTATCGAAACGGGAGGAACCCGGTGTGGCAAAATTATTCGCAATTGGTGGAGGTGCAAGAAGTTTTTCCATCATTTCGCGGATGGCTTGAATCTGACCGGAGAGACCCTCCAACGCGGGGCCGTCAAGACCAGTGGCTACGCCTGAACGCGTATTGGGTTCCGGATTTACAACAAATTTCGCGTGCAAGCTCTCAATTTCGGCTTGTTTTTTTCTTAATAATTGCACCCGTTCCATTAATTCGGCGGTCGCGGTGTCTACAGCGTTAGAGGAAGGGCCCGCGTCTTGATCCATTACGCAAGAGTCGTCGGTTTCGCCGTACACGGACATGTTAAATTTTTCGTTTCCGTTTTATTCGGAAATTATAGGGATTTCCCTAGGTTCAGGCATCCGGCAGCCGTTGTCTAAACCCTACGGCGCTCTCTACCCTGGTACGCGTTAAAAACGTTACGTCTCTTTTTCGAGAGACAATGTTTTTCGGTGCACGCGGCACATTCACTAATGGGGCGTGCTCTGAGTAAGTGGTCTCTACAACGGGGACACTCGGGGAATATGTCGTTTGGTTGGTAGTGGTGTACTTGATAAATCTCGTCCACCTCTACCGGGTCCAAATCGAAACACTTTAGACAAATATCTTCGCCTTCCGTGGTCGTAGCCACTCCTCCAGAAACACAAACCAATGCGTTTGAATCTGACAATACGCCTCTAAATCTACGGCTTGGGTAATATGGTGTGTCTCGACTTTGGTGTTGATCACACATACTAGCTAAAAGATATTATGGGTATTGTGTACTCGACAGATCTTTTCCTGTCTGAAATAAACAAACGTTCCACCTTGAGCGACCAGAATTACGTCACGTCAGGTTGTCGTTTAAAAATCTAGATCTTCTGGGTTATTAAATTGATCATTGCTCTCGTTAGAGAGGAGGTAGTATTCCGTGCACACGGTGCACCTATTCATGGGGCGAGTCTGGTATATTTCGTTATTGCACCGAGGGCAAGGGGAAAACGAATAAGGTGATCGGTAATAATGAATTATGTATACTGTCACCGTATTCACAGGGTCCAACCAGGAACAGCACAAGCAAATATCGTCGCCCTGGTTCGTGGTTGCTAAATTCCCTTTCACACAAATTAAGTTTTGTATGCATGCAGTTGCGCTTTGTAGCCCTCGGCC
Source organism: Andrena hattorfiana (assembly GCA_944738655.2). Classification (NCBI taxonomy): domain Eukaryota; kingdom Metazoa; phylum Arthropoda; class Insecta; order Hymenoptera; family Andrenidae; genus Andrena; species Andrena hattorfiana. Next base: position 32,002,927 of record OX122894.2, on the reverse strand, counting down.
TCGATGGGCTACTGCGATCCTTTGTGGGCGCGTAATATACATGAGTAGTTAATGGGGAACTTTGTGGGCACCGTATTAAAGAATCTTTCCTTGACAACGGTTGACGAAGATCCCACCGCTGTCACCAAAAATTATGTCACGTCCCGGGTGGAGGTCGTTGGGGACGATGGCATAGACGGGGAATTATTGAAGGGAACGCGGGCGCGAATGCCAGATTCGTGGCACTGCGGAGAGTTTGGATTCAGGCGCGAATGCCAGATTCGTGGCACTGAATAGTTTGAGGGAATGCAGGCGCGAATGCCAGATTCGTGGCACTGCGGAGAGTTAGGATTCAGGCGCGAATGCCAGATTCGTAGCACTGAACGGTTTGAGGGAATGCAGGCGCGAATGCCAGATTCGTGGCACTGCGGAGAGTTAGGATTCAGGCGCGAATGCCAGATTCGTGGCACTGCGGAGAGTTAGGATTCAGGCGCGAATGCCAGATTCGTAGCACTGCGGAGAGTTAGGATGCAGGCGCGAATGCCAGATTCGTGGCACTGCGGAGAGTTAGGATTCAGGCGCGAATGCCAGATTCGTAGCACTGAACTGTTTGAGGGAATGCAGGCGCGAATGCCAGATTCGTGGCACTGCGGAGAGTTAGGATGCAGGCGCGAATGCCAGATTCGTGGCACTGCGGAGAGTTAGGATTCAGGCGCGAATGCCAGATTCGTAGCACTGAATGACCAGGGAAAGTTTAAATGGTAATCACTCCGGAGGTGACGCCCGTTAGAGCACTTTGTTTGTTTTGGCTTTTTAATTGGATTTACCGTTGCATTTATATAGGAAGTCACACGTAATATTTCCGCGAAATATGTCTAGACATATGGGTGTACACGGCCCATGCAAATATATGTTTGTAAACACTGTAGGAACTCTCGCGTTCACGAACTGAAATCAGCTGTTGCAGTAGCCTGTTTAGATTTGGAGCTTTCGTAACCAAAGGATATTCATAATAATTCGAACCGTGATTTAAAGCCAAGGACTTTATTACTTTGAGCACGAGTGGTGCACTATCAATATATTAGCATGGTTAACATAATAATGCGTCAGACATTAAGCATTAGCACATAACATTTATATAAATAGTAATCAACAGCAATATATGTGTATGAATATGCAATACATGTGTATAACCCAAAGAAAATAGTATGTAAAGTAATAGGAATTTGCTACGCTAACAATATGAGACAATGAGCGTTAGCGGAATAATAATATGAATCAAAATAATATGAAATGCAATAAGCGTTAACGATACAAAATGATAATATAAAGCAATAAGCGTTAATACAAGAATAATAATATGAAATGCAATAAGCGTTAACAATACAAAATAATATATATGATGGTGATATGCCGTATAACAATAAAGGTAATTATAATTTCTTACGGTAGTTGCAGTAGAACACTGAATTTAAACACTTGATTTGTTGGTTTAATGGTTTTACTGAGGAAGTATTTCCTTAGAAGAATGAATAATAATGAATGAATTCCGGTCTCGCGGTTCCTTGTATTTATAGGGTTTACATCCTTGTAAACCCTGACATTCTTGTCAGGTATGAAGGGTGTGCGCGGTATGCACCTTGACATATTTACGAAATATGCGTCGCAATAGGACTTCCGGGGTTTTTATAAATGTCTATATTTAGACTACGTTTATGAATCATGCGTGAAATATGCGTCGCAATTGGTTTCCAAGATTCTGTTAAACTATTGATAAGACCCATTAGGTGGATTTTAGGCGTTTTGACGGGAAAGGGGTGAGAGTGGCTTTGACTCGGTGAGTCGTAAAGAGGGGCTGAGACGTGGTCTCGAGATAAGAGAGTTTTTGGGACGAGGGACTTGTTTAAATTTAAATAGGAGGGAAGTGGTCATGCCACGTAAGGCGAAGAGGGGATTTGGAGGTCGTAGTTGACCATCTTGAGATGGGGACCGCTAAGGTACATCGCCAAGGTGATCAGTGATTTGGGGAAAAGGGGTACGATTTGAGTTTGATGGATTTTGATGGAGTTATGGAGCGATTTATGAGGGAGACCTTAGAATAATACCGCGCGAAAAATAGTGGGACATCACACCTGTTTCCTTAAAAATCTTACTATTCTTCACTTGTTTCAGTGAAAATATGCCACCTAAAATTCGGGTTAGGATGCCATTAGACAATTCATTATTTATAGCTATTAAGATCATTTAGTTACATAAGCTTAACTGTTGAGTTTTTAGTTCCTATTACGAATTAAAATACCTACTGTGATTTCGGTATCTGCATAAATAATAATTAAAAAAATGATATTAATATTACCTGGTTTTATTACACTGTCCCATTCATAAACACCCATGTCCCTTTCAATTCAGCCAATTTATGAAAGGGACAAAACACACTTTTTTAGAAAACGAAAAATATGACATGTAAATATAGAGAGAAGCTTAATAGGCCCATGCATTGTTGTAGCCAGATAACTGGCCTTTCTAATGATACCAATTAGAACTCGAATGGTTATTTAGTTTTTTTACTATCTGGTCCTAAACAAAAATGTCCCTTTCATCCCACCTCTCCCCTACATTAAATAAATTGTGCGTTATACTGCATGTGTTCTGAATTGTATGTGTCCTAAATTGTATGTGTCCTAAATCGCATGTGTCCTAAATTGTATGTGCACTATAAATTTCATGTGTTCCAAATTATATGTGCACTACTTTCTGTGCACTATTCTGATGTGTCCTAAATTGCATGTGTAGTTTTGTACTGTGTCGTTTTGATATGGAGCCGTAATATTGGCAGGTATTTAATATGTATTAAAGAAGGATAAGGACTAAAATTTTATGCATGTTGACACTTGTAGTGTATTCACAAAAGATGCAATGTTATGATAGGATACTTAAAGTAAACGAAAAAATGTTAATTTTTATATTATATAGCAAAATGTTCCGAAAACATGCCAATGTTCTCCCAGTTTACGTTATTTTAATAAATGTCTTCCTGCAAAACTAAGAAATCTGACTTATACTCGTTTGCTCGTCTACCAGAGATAATATCGTTTCCGCGCTAAACTGAATCTTTGAGGCTGTTTTCACCAGAAAACGGTAGGTGGGACATGTGTCATTTCTACCCCAAACGATGCGTCTACTCTGCATAAAGATATCCGTCTAACCCAAAACCGCCAGAAATGTCACCTATGTGATTTCGAAAATAACCACGCTCAATTACGGGATCGTGCGAAATTGCGTCCCCGTAGAATAATCCATCGATCAATGGACGATGATGACCGATAATAACCCGTCGCTCCTTTCCCGTACAATTCTTATCCTCCCCCCGTCTAGCCTGTAAAGCTCGGTGCGGCTTTACGTGCGCGCGTGTGTCGCAATTTCTTTTTATTCCCGTCGATCGGATCGCCGAGTTTCGCTGAGCGTACCCGTCGGGCAGCCACGCGGAGGCATCCTTCACGCACGCCCACCGCGGCCGTGACCACGTGTTTCACACGCTCGTACGTGTGCATACCGTAGCTACGTGTGCGCGCGCGCGCGTCACGGCTCCGGGTCTCGACTCGCGTCGCTCCGCACGGAGTATCTCGCTCGAGTCACACCTGCTCCTTTTTCCCACGAGATCGCTTTGCCCCCCCAGTTACCGCTTCTTCCTCGGACGTCCTCGGCCACCCTTAGCTCTTTTCGCTCTCTGACAACCATCGACTCGGCCACGGGCGGCGGAATTGACTCGTCCGTGCCAGCAGAGAGATTTCCTTCGATCTGCCGCACTCTGTCCCCTTGACGCTTTTGCGACCGCCGGCCAGTGATGCCAGATCGGGGACGGGTTCCCTCGAGAGTTTCCCCCACCTCGCATGCACACTATGCACCAATCACGTGCGTGTAGATCACATACGCGACTCCTGCATAGTGTGCATGCGAGGTGGGGGAAATTCTCGAGGAAACCCGTCCCCGATCTGGTATCACTGCCGCCGGCCACTCGCCGATCAACTCTTCCCTCGTCCTCACATTAGATTTTCTTCCTTGTGACTTGCGCATTGCCGCTTCCAATCAGACGGAACTGAAAACGAAAGATGTTATGCGATTTTTAGTGGAACTTGAAATTTTTAGTGTTTATAGGTTTTTGTATTGCATGTGAGTTGACGATTAAGGGAGCCTTTTATAAAACGCTTTCAGATCACTTATCTATAATTTTATTACTTGTGCGTTTTGGTTAATGTCGTAATATAACATTGTTAATGTATTATTATACTATTATATTATCCTCTAAACTCATTTTATATGATTTTTCTGAATTTAAAATACATAGCTACAGTGTCTTTCTTCTATGCTAAAGCGTAAATGCAAATTTCAATTCTGCTGTTTATTGTTACGGGTATCTGTAGTACATTCTTATTTTTTGGAAAGAAAACTGTATTACATAGGGTAACAAGTCGTTTTGGTATTGATTTATACATATTTTAACTTGATAAAAAAATGTTCTTTATTGTTATAACTCCGAGGGTGATAAAAGACGGTGTACATGATATTGCAGGATAGGCTCATCTGAGATAAAAAACCGAAAGTTTTTCTTAAAATATATGAGTATGGTTATTAGGGTGAATCAATTTTGTGGGTAAATTTAAAATTTTTGTAAATTTTAAAATGACTAGTGACAAAATAATGCTGTTTTAATCCTGAATTTAAAACTATTTTCAGAAATTGATTTGAGTGAGGTTTAGCTACTTCAGATCACAGTTGAAAAAAGTGAAAATTAAATAATATTTAACTACAAATTACATATTCATATACAGTTTAAAGTGAGTCTTGCTTACATAAAATCATGAAAATAAAAATATGTGGAAATTAGTATTTATTACATTAACATGAAAATGTATGAGAATGTGTATTTGTTAGAAAATGAAAATATATGTAACTTTAGCAACAGATCTAGCCATATGTCATCTATGTAGTATTAACGAAGTTCACCAAAGAAACGATATCTTGTTTGCTTCTGTTTCGGTTCATAAGCTCAATTATTAAAATTCTTTTTAATAATTTTAGTAATTTTCGTATTTTTCTATAATTTAAAATGAAATTCCAACTAGGTAAATAATGTATTACACGAAATTTAAAGGTAGTGGTTCATTTTGAACCTGAAATTCTACCGTTCTTCCACTAGTCGTTTTTAAAATTAAAACATTCAAAAAATTGACATACCCTAATGGTTATCATATGACCTATCGTTACTGTATAGTAATGAAAATTCGATAATTGGTACATGTTTTAACCCTCTAACGCCCAGACCCTTCAACCGTTATTTCAAAATTGTGGGACTGATATATATGTTGTATCTTGTTATTTTCAAATGGAAAATATCGGTTTCAAACCTATTTATAGGATACTCGCCATTTAAACTCATGTTGCATTGATGCAACATTAAGCGTCAAGGGGTAAGAAAATAAAAGAAACATTAAGGAGTTTCATTATTAGTATTTACTGTAAAAATAATATTTTGAAATTAACAAATATCAAATTAACATTATTATCACAGTTCATTATTCTGATGGTAATCATGAAAACAGTTTCTACTATTTGTAAAACATAATCGGATACTACATTTTACACAAGTAACACATGTAATTCCCTTGATACATAATCTGTATCTTCCTCTTTCTGAAACTTCCTTGTAAACAGGAAAATGTCCAACAGAGTCGAAACGTATTTCATTGTATGGATGCAAAACACAAGGTTTCTTCTTCTTTTTAGTATTCTCCAAACTTGAATTTGAAGTTGATGGACGACCACGGCGTCTTTTTTCTCTGCCCAATTGAATTGGATCGTCAGCTACACGCATTCTAAATGTTTTGTACGAGATATTTGTCTGTTTCTTTCGGTAGACTAACCATGCGTTGGTGAGACAGATGTCAATATAATAATAAAAAATGGCCACATACCACCTGCGAGATTTGTATTTCAATCTATATAGCGATACGAGATAATTACTCTTATCCACTCCACCCATATTTTTATTGTATTCGTACACAACATTCGGGCACTGGATTTGAATTCGTTTCTTGTGTTCCTTTGAATACCGTCTCAAAGTGGATTGAGGATGAATACCATATGTAGTGCTTCCGATATAAACCGGCTTATTATCAAAAAATTTGACAAGTATAAATATATTATCAAAACATTTATAGTCAATGTTTACTCTACCTTCAGCTTTGAGTGTCATATCACATTTTAGAGGGCATTGCTCTATTCGATTGCTACGGAAAGTTCCAGTACTTACTACTTGCATAGTTTCTTCCAAGTATACAAATAATTCTATATTCGTGAAATAGTTGTCACAAAATAAAGTAATATTCTTGTAATCAATATGTTTTAGTAAGGCAATGACAACTGCTGGAGCTTTACCCATTGTCTTTTTCTTCTTGCTTACAAGGAAACATATCGAACCCGAAAATTCTGATTTTAATGAAACTCCGTACGATTGTAGAGCATGTCGGGGTATGTAAGAAACGATTTTTTTTCTGCGGAAAAACACTCTGAGGGGGTGAAATCAGCCCCCAAATTTTCAGCGATTTTTCGTTTTTCGAGCATAACTTTGTAACGGTGCGAGGTAGAAGAAAACCGTAAATGGACAAAATATTCCGTGTTTGATGCCGTATAACGCGCTGCAAAAAAATGTTTGTACGTCCAACAATTTATAAATAAATTAAAATTTTCGTTATTTTACATATAATTTCTAACCGTGAGGGTTGGGGACGATCTTTTTCCGTGTAAAAGTTATAATTCGCAATGGTTTACTAAAATGTAAAAGGAAAAAATTTTGGTTCATTTGTTTATTTGTTTACAAAAATTTTCCACCTTTGTCCATATTACTATCATCTGCCACTTGACAATCGAGGATTTCGATGAAACTTGGTATACAAGCACACCATTTGGAACTATTCGACAAGTATTTGTCTTTATTGGCGGAAACTACTCCCTCAAGGTTTAGGGGTGGGAACCTTCTAAAGCGTATAACCGAAAAAGTAATAGACATAGAAAGAAATGTTAAATACAAAAATTACTTGAATTTTTATGAGGAATAATATAATTCACAGTTAATAAATGAAATTTTAATTGCTATTTGTTAATTCCCAAAACAATTTAATTGTGCCTAACATTGCTCGTAAGTAGTATTGTATTTGATTCCTTCTTACCTTGGTCAATTTGTGTACAATGTTTGTCACGGGTGGAAACAGGCGACTCACAAATGCAAATTATCGTTCTCGACCACGACGTTTTATTTACAACACCGGCCACCTTAATCGTGACCTTCTGCCCTCCAACAGATCGTATACGTGCATAACAATTATATTCACATCGCTGTGTGGGTAACCGTGTTTACGATTGTAGTGACCAGACAAATTTAAAATAGAAAAGCCAATCTACGCAGCGATTTAAAAATAGTTGTTACGTACCTACTAATTGTAAATCGACGTTTGAACATCCTGTGGATATTGCTTTTAAAAATCAAGAAGACATAGATCCACCTAAATGTGCAATCTGTGGAGCGCCAGCTGTTATTCGTTGTGCATGGTGCGACAAGTTCTTATGCTTTCATCATTTCTTCGAAGCCTTTCACTACCACGCACATTCTTCATAGAAGTGTAACATTCTTCTACGGCAATACTGTTAGAATTGCCAGTGGTAATATGTATCGTAATGATCATACTGTCTTCGAGAATCATTCACGTATGTAAAGACATTGTTAGAGATACCCTCGTTGATGCCGTACATTCGTCTGTAGCACTTTTGATTGCATACCTATTTGTCTGTATATTCTGTTACGTTCCGACCAGATTTTTAATGTTACTTTCGACCTAACGTTGGCTGGAATGTGTCTTGACAATGCTTTGCATTTTGGATTTTCCTAATCGAGCACAATCTCAACGTTGACACATTGTTCCCATAAATACAAAAAAAAATGAGAACGACACACCTGCAGTGCAACTACTGTTTGGAAATACATTTTACGCGTACTTTATACATTTTACGGCTACTGTGACGCCACCTAGGATTTCGTTCCCGTTGCACTTCCGTTATATTATTCCTCATAAAAATTCAAGTAATTTTTGTATTTAACATTTCTTTCTATGTCTATTACTTTTTCGGTTATACGCTTTAGAAGGTTCCCACCCCTTAAACCTTGAGGGAGTAGTTTCACCCTGTAAACATGAATTTCCGCCAATAAAGACAAATACTTGTCGAATAGTTCCAAATGATGTGCTTGTATACCAAGTTTCATCGAAATCCTCGATTGTCAAGTGGCAGATGATAGTAATATGGACAAAGGTGGAAAATTTTTGTAAACAAATAAACAAATGAACCAAAATTTTTTCCTTTTACATTTTAGTAAACCATTGCGAATTATAACTTTTACACGGAAAAAGATCGTCCCCAACCCTCACGGTCAGAAATTATATGTAAAATAACGAAAATTTTAATTTATTTATAAATTGTTGGACGTACAAACATTTTTTTTGCAGCGCGTTATACGGCATCAAACACTGAACATTTTGTCCATTTACGGTTTTCTTCTACCTCGCACCGTTACAAAGTTATACTCGAAAAACGAAAAATCGCTGAAAATTTGGGGGCTGATTTCACCCCCTCAGAGTGTTTTTCCGCAGAAAAAAAAATCGTTTCTTACATACTCCGACATGCTCTACAATCGTACGGAGTTTCATTAAAATCAGAATTTTCGGGTTCGATATGTTTCCTTGTTAGTTTCATATCCGTATCATCAAATAATGTCAAGGTTGATTCCAGGGAGTCGAGACCGAAGCAGAAACCGAAATTCAAACCGATCACATATCGGTCAAGTAACCAGTAACCGTAACGAAAGTGAAGAGATTTCTGACCGTAGTAGCGAGATATTGCAAAAGGGAACCGAAGCTCCTGACCAATTGCACTTCGGTCGGGAATCGGGGACCGTAGTTCTGAGACGAACGGGGACCGGTCGGTAGAACGGTCACCACTTAATGTATATATATAGTGTTTGAGTGGATTTAGCTTTCGCTGATACCACGGAGTTACCACTTAATGTATGAAACGGTCCGCCGACTGGTTAGGGCTCCGGCTCGGTTTAGTTCGGGTGGGTTTAGTATGCTGTTCCTTTCGCTCTCATTGTTTGTCTCTCTCGTGACGGGATTTGTGAAAGCAGACTGTTGCAGTTATTTGTTACTCTGACACTGTCAGTCCCAAACTGCGCCGATGTACCGAGGCATTGTTGTATTTGAAACACTACATTAAGAAGATCCAAAAGTGATCGAATTAGCGTGAAATGACCCGTAGAAAAGAATTCCCGTCCAAGTTAGAAATTATCTGCAACTCAGGAAACAATTTCGCTTTTTTAAAGGAGTACACGGTGCGTTTCTGTAAGATGTTTAAAACGCTTTCATTCGACGACCCTTGAGCTTTCATAGGGAAGAACAACTCGGCTGTCGAGAACGCCTAATCCTAAAATAAAAGCAACTCTTCGTAGTTTACCACACCATTCTTAACATGAAAAATGTAGTCCTAGCTTCGTTAAAAATTTCAAATTGTTTTCAATAATTGCTATTTTACTCAGGGCTTTATGGTCGCGATTTAGCCACTCGTAAAATGCACTTTATTGTTATACCATAGACCCTCATTCGCCAACGAAAGGACGCATCCTGAAATTTTGTCCATGGATCATTCCAAGGTTTTATTTTCTCTAGGGCGAGAACAAAACACCCTGTATTTGCGTTGAACCATAATATTATATGGAACAGGGACTTTTGGATATACTTAACCCCTATTGAAGTTCAAACAAACGCAATTAAAGAAGCTCTTCCGCAGGCATAAATGACACGATTATGATGATACGGGACCAGTCGATTTTATGTTCTGACCTGATTGAAGTAATACGGGGGTTCGGGTGGTATGGTAAACCGTCCGCAATAGTGCAGCGCGCGGCTCGCTTACCTGAAACGGGGCGCACCGCTGCCTTCGAACATACCATCCTACGAAAAACCTTTTTTGTAGACAGTAGCTTAGAAAGATGATCATACTTATTCAAAATTTAAAAACATACCATGTGGCAGGCAAAATTGGGAAAATAAGAATTTGCCTACATTTTTTGACGTTACAAAAATGAATTTCTTAAAATATTATGTGAATAGGCAAAATAATCTAAATTAAAAAAGAAAAAAATGAATGCAATACGATAAATAGTGCCAAAGATAAAAGTTTATAAGTATAGCGTAGTTTCAAAAAGGGATATGCAAAAAGTAATCAAATCACAACTGTGGTTCTGAAACAAATTCGGAACCATCAAAATAATAATTATCTCCCTCTAATTTCACACCGACTATGTACATCATGTTTCATTTTGATCAAAAATCCTGATATTGACGTCAAAAAGTGATCGAGTGGGATGACCTTCCTGCTATGTTAGTCGAAAAATAAAAACACATAGTATTGTGTTTGTAATATTGGAAACATCATAAATGTTTGCAATTTCATTCGTTATATGCATTGGTCCAAAAATTCCATTTCTTGTACAATATGCATAGATACATTATAAATGGTAACAATTTTATTAATATTAACTTTGGCGTTATCAGCGTGCAACCTTTTGAATATTGACTGTTGTTTCCAAAACAAATTGTTAATCCTTGATCTATCGTTAACTTTGTTTATTTATAACTAAACATTTTATTGATAAAAATATCAATTATTTCTGAAAATTATTTATAAAAATATTTCACTGCGACTATGAAAGTAATCTTTTATTTATGGAAATAGTTAAAGTAGATGTTTATAAAATTATCTATAAAACTTAATAAATTTAGAAAAAGACGTAAATGTATTTTTAAGAATTTGTATATAAATTAAATTAATTTATTTTATTTATTATTATAAATTTGTTTTATTTATACTATGTATTTCGCTGTGGATTGCAAAAGATGCAAGGCCAGATTACTAACGCGATAAAAAATAATTCAAATAACCTACTAATTAATTTTAGTCACGATTTGCGATTCACAACAGGGATAGTAACAATTTGTTTCACAAATTTTAATCGGGGGTATTTCTATTTTCTTCCTATTTCTCATGATGTGATGAATTCTAGTTGCCCGCATTTTTATCTCTCCCGACTTTGCGTCAACCGTATTGCAATCGGTCGAGACTCTCAGTTGACCGTTTTGCGAACCTCTCCATACATTAACTCCAACCTCTCCATAAATTAACGCGACCGTATTCCTGACCGGTCTAAACTTTCGGTTGACCGTAAGTCTGAGAAAAATTCTCTCTCGGTTATCGGTTGAGAGAAAACTTCAGACCGATTGTCGCTCTCGAGGTCGGTCGAGAGAACCGTAAATACTGTGTCGAACGTCTCAGTGACCCCGACCGCGACCGTAACCGAAATTCTATCGGTCTCGACCAATGATGCCAGATCCCTGGGTTTTCGCCCACGGGCGCTACCACCACTCCACGACCAAGTGTACCCCCTCCTAGCGCCTATACCGCACCACACAAGCATACCAGTCCCTCCATCCGAGTGCCGTACGCGCTGCCTGGCCATTTTCCCGACATCGAAGCGCTTGGCTTGCAAGCAAAAAGTCAAGAGTTCAAATCCTGGTGCTGATAATCTACTTTTTTTTTTTAATTATTCTCGAATTTCTCTTCCTATATTCTTAGAAGACTAAAGACTTGAAAACTGTTAATTTACAAAGCATTTTCGAAGCTTGAACTGCTGCTAAAGATGCGATCTCCTTCTGGCTTGCATCGCACCACTACAAGCGTACCCTACCTTCTGTCCGCGTGCCGTACGCACTGCCTGGTCGGCGCTCTCCGCCAAAAATTCATTTCACCGAAATCCTAGAGCTTGGGTCGCAAACAAAAAATCCGAGGTTCACATCCCGGTGCGAAGATTCTACTTTTTTCATTAATTATTCTCTAACTTCTATTCCTATATTTTCAGTAGAATAAGAACGTGAAATCTGTTCATTTACAAAGCATTTTCGCAGCTGACTAATGTACGATGTTGGTCTTCTACCTCTTCTATACATAAACAGAAATAATTCCTTGAAATGCTACTTACAAAATAAACTCCTTTCTAGAATGGACTCTTTAAAATTCACGTCACAATGAACAGTTACAGAATCGGTGATTTCGGTTTCAGGTAAGCGAGCCCCCCGCTCCACTATTACAGTCGGCTTACCACTCACACCCCGGATTACTGTAATGAGGTTTGAAAACAATATCGACGGGTCTTGTACCATTCTTAATGATATCATTTATACCTACAGAAGAGTTTTACTAACCCATTCTTGATCAATGACACTCTTTTCGTGTTAATTAGGTTCATATATACAGTCTTCCTCGGATTATTGAAATGCTTTCGGTCCCGGATTATCAGGAAAGGCCTACTCAACCCACAGGTTTGCTTCCTCGCTGCGAGCGAGGACCTGCGGTCCAGGTAGGCAGCCCGTTGACTGCCGAGAACAATAAAACCGTTGGGCCAGGTAAAATACCCAGTACAGAAAACTAAAATGTTCATTCTTTTGATAAATGTTCGTGAAAGTATTACCAATGGATTTTTTATGATTTCCTGATTAAAATGAGTTCAAACATGGACAAATTCTGTCCATTTTTAGGTGAACGTAGTGTCCGTCGCAGGCCAATCACCAGAAACGTGTTTTCCGCTTAATCTGGGGAACACTGAAATTCTAAACGTGTTTTATAAACTCACCAATCCATCGGTAATGCTCTGATCAAGCTGTAATGAGAAGTATGAAGATTTTCATATTCTGTACTGGATGACAAAAGGCAGAAGACCAACACCGTACATTAGCCAGCTGCGAAAATGCTTTGTAAATTAACAGAATTCAAGTTTTTATTTTACTGAAAATATAGGAATAGAAGTTACAGAATAATTAATGAAAAAAGTAGAATCTTCGCACCGGGATGCGAACCTCGGATTTTGTGTTTGCGACCCAAGCTCTAGGATTTCGGTGAAATGAATGTAGCGGAGAGCGCCGACCAGGCAGCGCGTACGGCACTTGGACAGAAGGTAGGGTACGCTTGTAGTGGTGCGATGCAAGTCAGAAGGGGATCGCATCTTTAGCAGCAATTCAAGCTTCGAAAATGCTTTGTAAATTAACAGTTTTCAAGTCTTTAGTCTTCTGAGAATATAGAAAGAGAAATTCGAGAATAATTAAAAAAAAAGTAGAATATCCGCACCGGGATTTAAACTCTTGACTTTTTGCTTGCAAGCCAAGCGCTTCGATGTCGGGAAAACGAATTCTCGCCGGAGAGCGCTGGCCAGGCAGCGCGTACGGCACACGGATGGAGGGACGGGTATGCTTGCGTGGTGCGGTATAGGCGATAGGAGGGTGCACGCTTGGTCGTGGAGTGGTGGTAGCGCCCGTGGGCGAAAACCCACGGATCTGGCATCACTGGTCTCGACTCCCTGGTTGATTCACCTTGGTAAATTATTGTAGCATAAACTTGTCCGTTGGAATCTGCTAATACAAATACTTTGAATCCCCATTTTGTCAGTTTCTTGGGGTTGTATTGACGCAAGTTTCCAGCAGTTTTACCTTTGAAAGGTACTATACTTTCGTCAATAGAATAAACTTCAAAAAGGTAATTATAGGACGAACCTTATAAAATCGGTCTTGTAATAAAGAATTTATTTCTTCATTGTTTACAAAATGCAGAAAACGTTTAATTTTTTCACATTTGTTTCGTGTCATTATAGAAACAATTTTAATGACTCGAGTATTTTCTTCCCAGTAATCTCTTACCGCAGGTAGAACAATAATTCCCATCCATATAATAATTCCCAAAAAGTCTAAAAATTCCTGTCGATCTAATTTCAGCGATGACTTTTGAGTTACTTGATTATGATATAAATTGCTTTGATCGATTATATGATCAATTATTTCATAACTAAAAAAATCTAAGAAATATTGTAGAAGTATATCAGATAAGTTTTCTGCATTTATATTAGTTTATTTTTAAATTCTGGAGGATTCATGTCATTAGATGTCCAAGCACGGTGTGCTTTTTGTTTTTCTTTCGATCTAGTCGTTTCTTTTCCCTTGCTGGCTGTTCCACATGATCTTCCTCTTCCTCTTCATCTGATTTATCGATAAGCCAATCTTCAAAATTATTATGATCATCATTTAGAAATAGACGACGATTGATGGCTTCAGTTTCATCATCTGAATTATTAGATATATCAGAAATATATGGATTTGGTGGTTTCACGGCTTGATACGAATTCTTCTTTGCACATGTAAACATTTTTGCTAACGGAAAAATAATGAATTGTACAGCATAACTAAATACAGTATTGTCTTCGTATGTGCTCAGTTTGGTGCACACGATACGTGCTTGTCGCTATCCCCACCACTTCTGTCTCACTCTTGTCCGGCGAAGGCGAGAGCGAGATGGAACGAGAGCGAGCGAGAGCCACTGAAAGCGAGCGAGGACGGTACGAGACAGACGACGCGTTGATGTTTTGTCTCACTCCATCTTTCGGGCGTCGTGACACTCCGTCCTTTGTGTGCGCGACGGGCGTGCGTGATGGTTGCAAGCACTTACAGTGAGCATGGGAACGCGCACGCTCGCGCGCATGCAAAGCATTCCATCTCGCTCCCCCCTATGGCCAGAAAGAAGCGAGAAACGAATACTAGGAATTAGGGATCTGTTCACGATAGGAGCTCAACGCCGGTCCCGACCAGCGAGCACATACGGAGACAATACTGTACTTTGTTTGACTACTACTGCTCAGTGCTGCACCGGTGCAACATGCATTTTCAAATATAAAATACTCATATATATATATATTATAGAGTATTATATATATATATAAGACTTGAAATAACTTCACAACACTTTTGTGCACATAATTCATCTTTCCACTAAACATAACGATGCAAATTTTAATGAAAAAAGAAGAACTTACCTCTATTTTTTACTGATTTATTTGAGAAATATAAGGAAACACAAGATGACAGCCTGAAGTAATAATTCACAATAAATTTTTGAAGAAAATGTTCGATTTCCTCAACCGAAAACATTGAAATCTACTTTACCATCAGGAAAACTACGGATGGTTGCTAACATAACTTAAATATAAACAGGTGACAGAACTTTACGCACTTTTAAAATGAGTGTTGCACCGGTGCAACTCTGGGAGTTAGAGGGTTAATAAAAGTGCCCCGAAACCGCTAAATTTTTTGTGATAATTATCTGCTTATACTTTACCTTGTCTATTATCCAATGATAATGAAAATTATACTTCGGTTATTGGTAAGAGCAAACTTGAAGAAGCGTACGTTCTTTTGGGGGCTTAATACATTTTACTAAACGTTCAGTGATGAGAAATTGACACACATTACCTATAGTATAGCAGTAGGTTGATGTGAAAAGGTGTATTCACTACAAGAACAAAACCAGGAACGAATCATTCTGTTTCTGTTCTTGACCACAGTTTATTGCTGTGCATTTTGAATGCAAATAACTCATCATATTCCTGCTGTGCAAAACACTGACACCCAGTGTACCACATGGGAGGGAGATTGAAAGACACGGTCAAAAGCTTGGTTTGTGTACTAAGCTAATTAACGAGCCCCGCGCTCGCGTACTCATCTGCATATTCTGATACACACTCACTCGAATGAATTAGGGTATTCCAAGCCAATCTGTTTTTCTTTCTTACTACTGCAATTTAGTGCATATTAACAATGGATGGCAACGGGAAGTTACATTGACTCCGCCATTCATGTAGCGATGCTAAAGTGCCTGTCCTGTTTCTTAAGTTTAACGCCGTGGGCCACGAACTATAATGGTTCTAGGTATACCTCAATTCTTTTAATCTCTTCTATAACAAGTGGAAAAATGCGTATGTCTTGTATCTATAATTTAAAATTAATTTTTTAATATTGCTTAGCATTGTAACTTTAATTCCTTGGTGTCAATACTTTCTTTGTGGTTTTCTAGAGAACATAGTTACTATTCGAAAAGGACACGTTACATAAAATTGCATTTAAATGCGTAAATGTGGCTTTCTTTAGACTGGGTTGGATGCTTTTTGTTTTAAATAACTTGGTGCATATGAAATTGCCGATTTTATGTAGCTTAAAGTTTTCCAGTCATTAATTAATTGGAAGTAATACTAAATTGCACTTATTTTCGATGAATATAAAAGTGGAGGCTAAGTGACTTTAACACGATTAATAGATCGTCAATTTTTTTAAAATAAAATGGCAGTGAAAGAATGCGATCAATGCAATGTATAGAAATCAAATTCGAGTGCTCTTCTTATACGAGTTGAAACCTTGAAACACGGCCATAATACAGCGGAATCACTGCCACTGGTTTTGGGGAAGACATAGGGAAGACTCCCAACCCGGAAATTCAGAAAGTATGAAACTTTGGGGATATGTGAAGGATATATAGGTTACGCAATTTTTTTTGCTGTCCAAATTCACTCTAACAGGGGTGAAATTTACCCCTGAAAATCCGGCTATTTTCCGATTTTGTGTTATAATTCGCGAACTGTTAGAGATAGAAAAAAGTTTTCAGACAAAAATTACTTCTTTTAATTAGGGAGTAGGACTATCATTTGCTGACTTACAGTTACTAGCCAGATTTTCAGGAGTCAATTTGACCCCATTAGAGTGAATTTAGGCCGCAACAAAAAAAATTGCGTAATGCACACCTATATATCCTCTACATATTCTCAAAGCTTCATAATTTTTTTAATTTCTTGGTTGGGGATTATCCCTTGTTAAGTTGTGAACGAGTACTGCAGACATAAACTTCAAAAGTTAACCTCGCAGTCGCCCTAAAGGAGTGATCGACAATGACGGATTGCGAAGTTTAGTTAAAAATTTGTGTTGAAACACAAATTTGGGGTGCATTACACGACTGGTGCTCGCCACCTGAAAATTATTGGAAAAGTTAAAAAGTTAAATAAGTTGGTGCCGAACGACCAAGACACTTTCCTTTACGCACGCAATGACAATACGACGCAGGTACTTCCACATCCGCCATATTTGCCAGATCCCTCTCTGATCGATTATCACGATTTGAAATATTTAGATAATCTTTTAACAGGAAAAAATGTTTAATAATGAAGAAGGAGTAAAAATGTTTTTGAAGAATTCACCCTATCCAAAAGCACAGAGTTGTTTAGAAAAGAACTTCTCGATGGTCAAAATCAGAGTTGGGCAAAATGTAATCTAATTACAAATTACAAATTACGATTAAAATGTAATTGTGTAATTGATTACACATTATTTTCTGTAATCAGTCATTTAGGTAGTTGACCACAATTTTGCCAACTATATAAATTAACGATTACAGAAAATAATGTGTAATCAATTACACAATTACATTTTAATCGTAATTTGTAATTTGTAATTAGATTACATTCTGCCTAACTGTGGACAAAATGTAACAACTGTGATGGGCCATATTTTGTTTAATAAATACATTTAATAAAAATATAGTCGATAAGTCAGACATTTCACATGCACCAAGCTAATACTATGTAGGATTGAGCGTCCTTGTGCATTTTTTTTAAAATAACAAGTCTTCTTGACCAATGGGTAACACATTGGGGTTTTATTGATTAGTAACTCCATCGCACAGTGGTCTGGGGATACCTACTTTTAGTGGACAAAATTCTGATCTTTCTGAAACTTTGTGATTAAGGGTTTTTGATGTCGCTGATAACGAAATCAGAATTCAAAATGGCGGATTCAATATGGCGCGCATTGTGGTCTGGAAAGCGGTATTTTATAGCCAAAATTAAAAATCATAGCCGTATTAGAGAAAAAAAGAGAAAAAAGAATCAATTCTAACATTATCTTTGACTTAAAAAAAATAAAATATTAAAAATACACGCGTCCGGGACGCCCAAATACCTCGAGCGTCATTTCTAAAAGTCTGCATAAAATTGAAGACTGCAGGAGACAACAAATTTAAATTTACATGTTCTTCTTGACAATTGAGTATGCTTTCATTTAAAAAAAAGACCAAAGTTAATCACGCTTAACCACTTTTTGAAAAGCCTTTTCAAAGTTTAAATTGATATATACATAGCATTATTTGTACATGGACTAAACAAAGCCTATGACACATATAAATAACTGAAATATACTTCCTTACCTATATAACTGTATGATACAAACACGTACTTTGATGTTGTATAATGAGTCATTAAAACAATTAGATTCACATAAAATTTCATGATTTTGTCTTCGTAATATTATATCTAATCAAAGAATCATCTAAAAAGGGAAAGGTATGCAGATTTATAAGCACTGGAGAGTTGTCAATTCATACAAAAAAAAAATGACATTGTAAAGTTGAAGTTGGGAAATTGAATTTTGGCCACCCTCCAGACCACTGTGCATCGCTGCTTAACTTTGTAAGATAACACTTCATTTGAAAAGGAATGTGTTTAATAATTTTTATCATTTGAATAGCACTCCAAAAAAGGTTAAACCATTATTACGAATGAATATTTATTTATACTACAATGTCAGACACTATTAAATAGGAAATACAAGTAGCGCGTTACTCTAATCAATGAAATTAAAAAAAAATTATTTATTAAATCAGAAAATGATAATACATAATTTATCGATGTAATATTTATGTACTTGTATTATGTACTATAATCTTACTAGTTATAATTATTTCAACAATATTAATAATTATAATTAATATAATTAATAATAAATTTATAAATCGATTCCTCCTACAAAATCATTCAATTGAAATTATCTGAACTATCACACCAATAGTAATACTAATATCCATCGCTGTACCATCAATAAAAACCTTATACTTCATTGATGAATTATGAAATCCATTCTTCACAATTAAATCAATTGGACATCAATGATACTGAAGATATGAATATCCAGACTTTAACAACATTGAATTCAACTCATATATAATTAGAGAAATTGAAAACATAAATATATTCCGCTTATTAGATGTAGATAATCGAATAATCGCCCCATTTAAAATCCCTATTCGATTAATTACAACCTCAACAGATGTTATTCACTTATGAACAATCCCTTCCCTAGGTATAAAATTAGATGCCACACCTGGTCGAATTAATCAAATAACAATATTCTCAAGACGCCCAGGACTATTTTATGGTCAATGTTCTAAAATTTGTGGAGCCAATCATAGATTTATACCCATCGTTCTAGAAAGAACATCAATTAAGAACTTCAGAAACTGATTAAGATCATTTCAATAAATAAAGAATTAGTTAAAATATAACATTAAATTGTCATTTTAAAATTATTAATAAATAATATTTTTTCATTAGATGTCTGAAATGAAAAAATTGGTTTTTTAAACCACATAATAGTAACAAGCGAATACTTCTAATGAAAACAATAATTGAGCCGTTTATTTTGAAAGTGGCCTAAGTCCATTTATCTTCAAATCGAGATATTTAAGGGTTTGCGTTTCAATGAATTTAAAAATATACGTATAGGATACTAATGAGTCATACTGCTTAAGTGTATCTAAGGGTGTTAAATTTATAGTTCCTATTAAAATAGTGGCAATTATTAAGTGAATAATATGCGTTTTCTTATCAAGAATGGAGTTAGGCCACTTTCAAAATTAACAACCAGATTCATTATAAAATTTGAAGGTGCCCAAGTCCATTCAACATAATTTAAGATGCTTCAAATTGAAAAAAACAATACTGAATTTATTTGACATATCTTTAAAACACTTCGGAAACATAATTTATGCGATTCAAAACATTTTTTAACTACATAACGTACAAAATTACAAACATAAATTTATTACAAAACAATTTACTACTCATCTACATTTTGTGCGTGTGAAAGGGATTTGAAGAAATCATGATGTTCCGGTGGTATATATCGTAATAGGTCAATTATGTCCTTGAATTTTGCTGTTGTAATTTGTCTGATATTTTTATACAGTGGTGTCAATACAATATTTTCGAACTTTCTTGGTCTACCCCGACGTGGTAATACATTCAGGACTTTAAAATTTTCATTCTCATTCATTGATGTCTTATAGAAAATTGTATACGGTTCATTTCTGACAAAACGCATCCAACATATTTTTAACCAGTTTATTGATTCTCGATCAGAATTCTTTACCCTTTTAAAAATTGCGTCTTCTAATAATTTTGTTGATACAAAATCTTCTTGTCGCATTTCATTTACAATAAAATTATTACCTTTCCGACACTTTTTAATAATCTTGTAATAATCTTGGGGAACGAACAGTAAATTATTTTTTTTTAATGACATTTCTACCACGCCAAAATCTCTATCATTTGGTAAAAACGAATGTCCTGATATTAAAAATTTATGATCTATGATTTCCACATTATTTTCCAAAGTTTGGACAATTTTTAACCACATTAAAGCTACTTTAATGTTTCTATTTTGCCCGGTGCACATGTCACTGTAAGCTATAATGTGTCTTTCACTTCTTAAATTTTTAACATGTTTTAGGATGCATGAAACAATTTCTTGAGCACCTCTGGATGCAATAGTTTCATCCCAAACGTACATGTAAACATTATCGTTATGAAAATTGTGAATACCCAAATTTAGAACATACATACTGCGTTTGTAATATGCTACTGAGGTAGTCAACTTGGGATACGGTAATGCTTTTTGCAAGTCGAACGAGAAAGCAAAATAATAATCTGAATTACGTGATACTTGCTCCTGATCTTGTTTTAGTGAATTCCTAGCTGATTCTGCTAGTCTTAGATGGACATCGTGTTCTTCTGTAAGTTTATTCTTTTCTTCATCATCATTCGATGCTTTAATTTTGATGTTTAATAAGTCGCATTTTTGACATGTATCTTTGCGTGGTTGGTGGAAATGTAAATCAAAATCTTTTTTAAATATTTTTCTGTAAGTCCACTCATTAACGGCTTTTATTTTATTTTCCTCGCAATGAAGCTCGTATAAATTAAACATTTTCCTAAGAGTTAGATCAGGATGTAGATATCTTCTATTAGGATTATGAGATCTGGTATAATGGGATTCAAATTTAGGAAAACTTTTAATATGGTTTTGAACGTGCTTGTTCCCTTCCTCGGATAATTTTCTTGATGATCCAACCATCATCCCACGTAAATCATTGCCTACATTTGCAGAGTTTAATACTCGTTTTAAGCGTCCTTCACTTACTTTAAAAGTATCCAAAAAGAATTTTTTACAGACGGGAACTTTTCCGTTTTTAGAATTTAACAAATACCTAAAACTCCAATTTCTTGGCGAACCTTTTCCGTTTGTTGGACGTCTTCGTTCCACAATTTTGCGCTCGACAGCTTCGTAAAGCAATACATTTTGTTTGTTAAAATCTCCCAAACCCCAAAACTTCTCAAACATATTCTTTCTTTCTTCTTCATCGTAATTTTTTGTGCAAGCATTCCGACAACGGCAATCTTTGTTTTCGAAAATTTTTTCAGGTACAATATTTCCGGTTTGAGTACAATATCTTTTTCCTGAATTCCGTTTAATCTTTCGCACTTTTTGGATGTATGATTCATCAATCTTTTCTCCATTGTTATTCGTATCTTCATCCCCTGAAGACGAATATTGTTCTATAATTCTGTTTCTTTTTCGATTTTTTTTTAAATCATTAGTTACTATTTCTTCTTCACTATCTGAACTAAATGGTCTTGTTCTGTTCTTCCCCATGGGTGAAATAATTTCTAAAATTTAATATTAAATTTTAAGTTTTATATTAATTAAACGTACTGGTTATTCAACTAACGCAATTGTCCAAAAAGTGAGGTTAACTTGTAAATACTAATTAATTAAAATTACCTTCATCACTGCTTTCCGACATTATCAATAGTAAATATCTTGATTTAAGTATAAATGGAGTTAGGCCACTTTCAAACTACACGGTTCAATTATTGAACTAACTCTGAAAACTTATGTGTCAAGAATTATCGTATTTGCTCGGAATATACGCAACCTGAAATGCTTTACTGATAAATAACATGAAGTTGTACATGTAACCATGGTAACCGGAAAAAATTGAAAAATGGAGTTAGGCCACTTTCAAAATAAACGGCTCAATTATTCTTTAATTCCTCAAATAAAACCAATATTATGATCAATAATACTCACAATAACAATAATAATAATTATATTAACAATCATCATCAACTTCTTCTCATCATTAACAAACTATAATAATCAATATATTCAAAATCCCCCCAAAACAATTAAGTGAAAATGATAACAAATCTATTCTCAATTTTTGACCCATCAACCAGGTCATCATCTTCAATAAATTGAATCAGTTTAATAATTCCACTAATAATTATACAAATTAACTATTGATATATTCCATCACGAATAACAATAGTATGAATCATACTAAATAAATTTATATTTATAGAATTTAAATTATTAACAAAAAAAAATATATTCATTAACTTAATCATTTTCATTAGATTAATAAAATTAATTATACTATTTAATCTACTCGGCTTATTCCCATATATTTTCACTCCAACTAGACACTTAAATATTAGATTATCACTATCACTAACATTATGAATCAGATTCATAATTTACGGCTGATCAATAAATACAAATAAAATATTTATTCATCTAGTTCCAATAAACACTCCAACCGTCCTAATAAATTTCATAGTTTTAATTGAATCAATCAGAAATATTATTCGACCCTGAACTCTAGCTATTCGATTAACAGCAAATATATTAGCAGGTCACTTACTTCTGTCCCTATTAGGAACTTCAATAAGACATTTCATTATCATTTTACCAATAATATTAATTATCCAAAATATATTATTTATTCTTGAAATTTCAGTGGCCATAATTCAATCCTACGTATTTTCAATCTTAAGAACTCTTTACTTTAATGAATCAAACTATGACAACTACAAATCATCCATTTCATATAGTTACCGTAAGACCCTGACCCATATTAACATCAATTAATATTATAAATATATTTCTAGGAATAATTTTATTTATATATATTAAAATAACAGCCATCATAATAGCAAGAATAATTACAACAATTATATGTCTAATTCAATGATGACGAGACGTAATTCGAGAAAGAACATTCCAAGGATTTCATACATTTACAGTAAAAAAGTTATTTAAAATAAGAATAATTCTATTTATCATCTCCGAATTAATATTCTTTGTAGCATTCTTTTGAACATACTTTCATAGTTCAATTGCTCCTAACATCGAAATTGGAATAACCTGACCACCTACATCAATCAGCCAAATTAATCCATATAATATTCCACTACTAAATTCAGTTGTACTAGTATCATCTGGTATTACAGTTACCTGAACACATTATGCTTTAATAAATAATAAAGCAACTGAAGCAAAATCTAGATTTATACTTACTATTATATTAGGAATCTATTTCACCATTCTTCAAATTTTTGAATATTTAGAATCTCCATTCTGCTTTAATGAGAGTGTATACGGGTCAATCTTTTTTATAACTACATGATTTCACGGTACACATGTCAATATTGGATTAATCTTTTTAATAACCTGTCTTATACGCTTAATAAATAACCACTTTTCTAGTATACATCATCTGCACTTCGAAACAGCATCATGATACTGACATTTTGTTGATATTATTTGACTATTCCTTTACATCACAATCTATTGATGAAACTATTAAATAAATATATATATAGTATAATTTAATAAATTTAACTTCCAATTAAAAAATTTTAATGAAATATATATAATCATAAACATTATAATTATAAGTTTAGTATTTATAATAATTCCAATATTAATCATTTTAGTCAATATCATCCTAACAAAAACCACATTTAAAAACCGGAAAAAAATAACCCCATTTGAATGTGGATTCAATCCAATAACAAGACCTCGTTTACCATTCTCAATTCAATTTTTTCTAATTACATTAATATTCCTAATCTTGGATATTGAAATTATTTTAATTGTTCCAATTCTTCCACTATTAAGATACAAACTAATATCAACAACAAAATTAACATTTTTTTTAATCTTAACTATCCTAGCCATCAGCCTATGAATAGAATGAATATATTCCTATCTAGAATGAATTAACTAGGATATTAGTTAAATAAATAACAATTAAATTGCATTTAATAATTAATATCAAATTATATCTTTTATATATATATATATATATGATATTAATCACATTCTTAAGTCGAAATTAAGTGTAAATAATTACTTTATATATTAATTGAAACCAAAGTAGAGGTAAATTATTGTTAATAATTAAAATGATTAATCATCCAATTAAATAGAAATAAATATATATAGAACTTCTAATTCTAATAAAAATGTTTAATCATTTATATTTCTTCAGTTTACATAGTTTAAAAAAACGTTATATTTTCAATATAAAATTAATAGATTTATTTATAAATTATTTAAAAATATATATAAATTATTTAAAAATAAATCTATTACCTTAATATTTTCAATATTACGCTCTTTATATTAAGCTATTTAAATTAGTAAATAATCATTACTAACAAATACATATAAATATAAATTTTAATAATAAAAATAAAGTCTAACCGTTTATAATCAATAAGATTAACTAAATACATCAACTTATATATTCTCAATCCACTAAAAGATTCATGTCACCCCTTCTCAAATCATCTATCATAATTATAAACATTCGTAATAAAATACTTATAAGAAAATTTATAAAAAATATTCAAAAAATATATAGAAGAAAAAAAATAAGCATATAATAAATAACTACTTATATTATTAAAATAAAATAATAGCCCCATAAAAACACCATATAAATACATCTTTAAAATTAAAATCTTATCAAAATTTACTAATATATAAAAATACTTTATATAAATTAATTCACAAAAAAAATCCACAAAAATAGATATAATTGTTAATAAAATAATTCTAATTCTAATTAAATCACTCTCCTTTAAATCAGATATTGGAAGAAAATTATAACAATCTATAAATAATCATATTACAAGACGAACTGAATAACTAACAGTAAAAATTATTCATAAATAAAATATAATTATTAAAAATAAATTCATATATCTAACCAAAAAATACTCAAAAATTAAATCCTTAGAATAAAATCCAGAAAAAAAGGCACACCACATAAACACATTAAAGAAATAACTATAACTATACTCTTTAAAGGGTATAAATAAAATATACCACCATAGCAACGAATATCCTGATTGTCATTTATACTATGAATAAATCCACCTACACACAAAAACATTAAAGATTTAAATAAAGCATGAATAATTAAATGAAAAAAAGCTAAATCATATAGACCAAAAAACATAACTCTTATTATAAATCCTAATTGATTTAGTGTTGACAAAGCAACAATTTTCTTTAAATCAAACTCAAAATTAGCAATTAAACCAGACATCATTATAGTAAAAATAGATATAAAAATTAAAATCCCTTATGCTTATATATATATATATATATATATATATATATATATATATATAATCCTAACCCTATAAAAAATCCCCCCGATTAAAATATAAAAAATACAAAAATCATTATTCTATAAATTATTTAAAGTAATATACATCCTTGACTCCACAAATCAAAATTTTTAATTAAACTATTTAAATAATAAAATATAACTAAATTCAAAAACAAAAAATTCAAAGGAATTCAATGAATAAGTAAAACAAAATAGTTTATTAAAAAGCCGTTACTTATATTATTACTTGTAAAAAATTCGATTTACCCTGACAAATATATCTATAAAAATATAATGAATAAGTAAAGCTAAGAAAAGCATAAAAAATAAGAAACAAAAAAATATACTTAAATCATAAAATTAAACTTATTATTAATCAAATTTCACCCACCAAATTTAAAGAAACAGGTGAAGCCATATTAGATGAACATAAAAAAATCACATCATAGATATCGAAGGTATAAAAATTATTAACCCCTTATTAACTAACATTAAACGTCTATTAGTCTCAGCATAAAAAACATTTACCAAATAGAATAATGCAGATGAACATAAACCATGAGAGACTATCAAAATATATGAGACCAAAAAACCAATTTTTAATCAAGTAAATAAAGAACTCAACAATAGTCTCATATGAACAACAGAAGAATAAGCAACTATTACCTTTATATCAATTTGACGTAAACATAAACAACTAATGTAAATACCACCAACAATTCTAAAAATCAAAATATATCTTGATAAATACAAAGAATTTAAATAAAAAATCATCAAAAACCGTAATATTCCATAAGTCCCCAGCTTCAATAAAATTGAAGTTAAGACTATTGATCCAAAAACAGGAGCCTCAACATGAGCCTTTAATAATCAACCATGAAATAAATATATAGGAATCTTTAATAGAAACCCTATACATATATATAAATATAAAAATCAATTAATAAACACCCCTAAACCCTCCAAAGTCAACATCATTGAGCTTCTACAATCATAAGTTAATCATAAAATAAAAATTAATAAAGGAAGAGAAAAAAATAAAGTATAAAATATAAAATAATATCTAGAAATTAAACGTATAACACCCAATCCCCACTTTAAAATAATAACATAAACAATAATTAACCTAATCTCAAAAAAAAAATAAAATATCAAAAATCTTAATGAACAAAAAGTTAAAAACAAAACACCAGTCAACAATAAATTCAAATTAACACAAAAAAATTCCTTATAATCAACAACACATAAAATAATTCCCATTATAAAAAAAACCAACATAACCAAATAATAAGAATATAAATTTAATCCTAAATTATATCCAATAAAATATCAATCAGTTATTCCTATACCACATTTCTACAAAAAATAAACAACAACCAAAAAAAATTACTTAAAAAATATTTATAAAAAAACCCTAAATAAAACAAAATTAATCCAACCATTATAAATAAAACAATTATCATAATAGATTTACCATACTTACACTTTGATTATTTATATAAAAAATCATATTAATTATAATAGCTATCCCCAAAACGCTATCACAAACAGAAAAAATTAAATAATATAAAAAAATCCATTCATTTAAATTATTCACTTCAAAGAAAAAAATACACCTCAGGACACATATTACATAATACAGATATTACTTATTTTATCAGAACAAACCTAATATGTTCAGAAATTTATGCAGATGCAGAAAAACTTATCGATATTTGCTTTAAGACAATATTTACTGTAAATCGGGTTGAAAATTGAAGTCATGACATCTGACCACCTTTTCCGAGGTGCCGGGAGAAATGGTTTTCGTCGTTGGCAGAGACCACTCACATAATTATTCATGAAAAATTAACAAAGGATAAAGCAAAATTATTTATGAGTGTTATAAATAGATTTTACCGTCCGTCCAACATCGAAATCAGATTAAATAGAAAGCATTTTAAATTTGTGACATCCGCAGAAGTCCACTCGAGGATTCGCTGTTCTATTCTATTAGGAACAAAAATTAATGCTCATCGCAACTCATTAAATCGATTACAAGATCCATAGTTTGAACAATAAGTCTCATTTGGAAATTCTTCTTTGCTAGGCAAGACGAGTCAACTCGTCAGTAATATTAGAAAATAGCTCCTGTTGCGAAAAAATGCAAATTTGATTTATTTTTTATTACTTTGCTACTTTCTTGTTTCTTTTCTTTTACCATTTTAATATACCTACATGGTTAATAAATTATAATAAAAATTCAACTGTTTACTAACTAGATTTTTTTAGTAAACTGTTTATTTATTTATCGGTGAATCCTTCTGTCTTTAGTTTTATCATTCTGTATGTATCAGGAATTAACACAGATTCATACCTACTACGGGCAAGACGAGTTAACTCGTTATTTAAAAACTCCTTTGTGGTGTATAAGACGAATTGTTTCATGGCGAAAGTTTTGAAATTTTACTTGTAGCACAGCTGTACATAGGAGTAAATAATATATTATGTTACATGTCGCATTTACCGCAGATGAAATAATATATTCTTCGTTAAGCATTCACAAATATACCATTTTATATAGCTACATACATTGAAGGCGTTTTAAATCTGAGTTTGGTCTGGGTTAGGTGAAAAATATCCCAATTAATAAGTTTATCGATCGAGTTCCGTTTAAACTTACCAAAAACTTTCAATAGTACCTAAAACATTTGCAGAACAATTTCCTCACAGCACATTACGATTTGCAGATTTCACGATTACGTGCATCTCGCCACGTCAATTGTAGCGTTGGTGAGATGAGAAATAAAGGTTGTATATAATTTTAAATTCAATACTTGACTATCGTTATTAGCCGGCAGCCTTAATTACCACCTTTAATTATATCGTGGCCACCTTGCATCGTGGTCTACCATCATTACGATCAAATCTGTATTATCTCCCTCGTATGTACTTTGTAATTTTAATTACGGTTCTCGTTGCATGATTCATCGATCAATATAGAAAGGGCTGCGCGCAAAATGTCGGTTGGCGACCTAGAAATTGTTCCCCAACGTTGTCTACGTTCAGGATTTCAATGCGACTTTTAATTAGAATGGTCAGAAAAGCCTTTAAATGATAGAAGTTTTCAACAATATATGCTGGGAGACGATTTTCGTATACTTTCTTCTAAAAAGATATTTGGTCCTTTATTGTCCGTGTAAAGTAAGAAATAAGCGATACATTCTGCTGATACATATAATAAATGCGAAAGTGTGTTTGAATGTTTGTTACTTAATCACGTCTCAACTACGCAATGGATCATTCTGAAATTTTGTATACATATTCGTAGTCTAGGACCAGGAAAAAATAATATAGGATACTTTTTATCTCGTTTTTTTTTTAAGGGATCTGGACCAAATTTTGCATAATTATTCTTTAGAACCCTGCGGAAAATATGGACTACCTACCATGAAATTTGGACATCCAACCCCTTCCCCCTTATTTCACTCCTTGACATTCTGTGGCAATCAAAGTTTTACCCGGGCAACGCCGGATGCTTTAAGCTAGTATATAATATATTGAATTATAAGTCAATGTAATGAAGGAATATGACTTTCAAGAGAAGTTCGGCAACTCGAAAATTCAAAATAAAAAAATGCGGAACTGTGTAGAAATGTAGCTAAAGTGATGCTAATAACGGAACTATTTATTGATTCGGCAATAAAACGGTCCTACTGACTGTTCAACAAGAAAGGAACCGGCAAGTTTCCGAGAAAAATAAAAGATCTCTTTCTCTCTTCGTCGGCGCTATTGCATCATTGATGGGCTACGACGCCAATACCTATTCACTTTTGTATCGCTCGAAACGTTGTATTAAGCCAACGTGCATCATAATTTGAGTGCAGCGAATATGGTAAAAATTTTCAAACATGGTCTCATTAGATCAGCCAAGAAGATGTTTGTCCTCACTAACGAAGATTAGGTCTTACAAGAAGATAATGACCCAAAACATCATAGTAAACTCTGCGAAGCCTGGAAGGAGGAAAATGGATGGAATTACGATGAATTCGAAAATGTGTGGGGCATTATGAAGGCTAAGCTTGTAGGAAAACCTGTGTACATTTTTGCAAAATTTGGCGTTCTCTTCTGACGGATTATGCTAAAAACGTAGTTGAAAGTATGCCGAGACGATGCCAGGCCATACTCGACAACGGTGGCGATTTTACTGTTTATTAATTATAAGGGAAGATTCTTGGAAATTTTTTTCTAAGAAACTGTTAAGCGGATCTTTTCCAAACTTTCAGGGTATTTTAGTTCACATTCAAACAATAAAAATTAATTGTTACGTTACAAAGTGTTCGGTAGAAATGAAGATATATAAACACGTTCGTTAGGACTCGCACGCCGGAGTTGCAAATTGGCGACTGTAATGGCGGCAACATTTCTTTCCTGAAATGCAAAAACCAAGGATTTTCTAATTTCTAGTATAATTACATTGTCGACGAACCCAAGAAATTGATAAATAAATTAAATTGAACAACTCTTTTTCCATAAATAGTACGAAATATTTTGGGGCAGAATCGTAACTTTTTCTTTGAAGTCCCACCAATTTGCCAACTTTTAACTTTTATTTTCTTTTTTTAGGTTCTTCGACAATGTAATTGTGAAGTCTTAATAATGTAAAAAATGTCCAAATATACAGAAAGGAAGCAAAAAGGTTTATATTTATGAATCGAAGTCTGTATACCAATGTGGCAACTGCGTAAACTAATATTTAATTGAAGAAAGTAGTACCTACCGTTATAAATGCAGTTGAAAATATTTGTCAGGTAATAACGAAGGTATTTTAAATGTATTGGATGGAACGGAAAGTTTATTTTTTTCTTTTTCATAACCTAATCTACTTAATATTCTATCACGTGCTGTAGCTACAGTTATATTTTGAGTATATCATTTAGCTTTTTTGTTCTAAAATTCTACCACTTGCTATTTTATGAGTTTCGAAGAGGCAGTGAAGTCACAGAAACAGTAAAATACATTTGCGAATGTATGGAGAAGGTGCCGTTGAAATTCGAATGTGTCAAATATGGTTTCTATAATTCCGGTCAGGAGATATTGCACTGTTAGATAATGCACCATCAATAGATGAGGGTGATTTACAGGTGACAATTGCCATAAATCGACCCATCGCTACCAGAGGACTTGCGATGAACTATGTGTCTAAAAGTCAGGCGTGCATACTAAGTCTGCCCTAGGGCAGTCGGTGCGCCCTCGAGCTCGACCGTGGTATGCTCATTCCCCACTCCTCGGTATAAGGTCTCGGGATGGAGAACTCTATGACTGTAGAGGCCGTATGCCCATTTTGTTTTTGGTAATAATACCAAAATATGGTATTGTCTCGAGCCTCCCATTGTTGTCCCAACACGATCACCAGAAAGGCCCAGTTTATGCTTTTATGACACCCCCGACAGCTAAATGATCGCTTGGCCGCAACTGACATACACAGCTCCGTCACTGTTTGCTTTAGCTTTCAAGCGGTGGGTTAAAATTGACTCAGGCACATCATAGAGTTAATTGAGATTTGAAAAATGTTTAAATTTTTGTATGCAATAATAATAATTTTGTTTAAAGTTATAATGATAGCAATAAGAAGGGTTTAAAAAATTTTGTTGTTGGTGAACATGATTCTGGCTATCGTAGGAATCGGAAATAGAAAGCATAAAATTTTTCTTAATCTATATGAGTGTTGTTATCGTGTGAACTAGAATGAAGTAATTATTTGCAAAAATCCAATTTTACAACACAGGAAACTAACAAATGCTTTTCCAAAAAATTAATGTTTTCATTTGAAATACAACCATTTTTGTGCTTTTCAAAATTATTCATTCAACATGAACTAAAGTTCATACGATAACCACACTCATATAGATTAAGAAAAATTGTACGTTTTTTGTTTCAGATGATTACGACAGCCAAAATCATGCTCGCTAGCAACAAACATTTTTTTCAAACCCCTCTTACTACTACCATTATAACTTTGAACCAAATTACTATTATTGCATAAAACAATTTGGACACATTTTTCAAATTTCAATTAATAAAAGTACAGAGATTGGAAACTCAACACTTTTCTTTTAAAAATTCCCCAAAATGTGTCTTATTTTCGGAGCGTCAAACTCTGGAAACCCCTGCGGCAGCCTGTGACGCTCTGCTCCCACTACTCCAGGCGCTCCCCACTCCGTTGGCGGACTCGCTTGCCCTTGAACGAGCTCGGAGCTCGAATGTGCGCTCGCACCCGAAATTGGGGGTCGTGTGCATGCCTGGTCTAAAGCATATGTAGTCTTGTAACACTCTATAAGAGTAATGTTAGTGATATATAATAAAAGGAATATGCGAGAACTTTCCGTTCAACCCAATAACATGTATTGAAAATTATGATTTAACAATTCGCAAGCTGTGATGTGATGAACTCTTGTGGTGGATCAAAATCGAATCCTCTAAAACAGTTTGATGACGAAGCATTAATAATTCTGTGAAATTGAACCACATATAAGGGGGCATAGTACTTTCTTTGCCCGAAAAACAAGCATTCTTTATGAATTTTTTTCTATATGTAAATGAAAAGCTAGAAAGATGGGGTTTGTTGCAAATGAAAGATCACTGTTTGAAACTATTAAACGATTTTTTTTTAATAAAACTCCACAAACCCCACCTTTCTATGCTTTTCATTTTCATATCGAAAAAAATTCATAAAGAAGGGTTAATTTTCGGTAGAAAGAAAGTACTATGATTCCTTAAAGGCGAAATAGGAGAACTCATTTAGCGAAAAGTCTTCCTAGAATTAAAACTACTGAAGGGAATATTAACACTCATCTAACGACATACCTATACCCTATACCCTACTAACCTTCTAACTATTCATTGCTGTTTAGCGCGGCAGTTACAACATATTGAAAATACGTTCACTTTAAACTGTAAAAGGTTCTCCCCTGTCCAAAATGGCAGATACGTTTTAAAGTGAAGATGCAACATGTTTTCTAGCAGTAGAACGCGCCCACGCGCGGACAACAGAATTATTTCCAAAGGTAATGTAAGTATTATTTAGAAGCTCGATTGACGTATATACATAATTAACAAAAATTGAATTATTTTACTCACTTTCTATCCTGCTTTCCTACTCTTTCTAAACCGCCAATTGGCACATTCTCCTTATGATCGTCTTCTTCTTCATCATCATCATCGTGTTCATTGCTCTTACGTTCAACTATTTCTTCCTCATTTGTTTAACCATTATCATTATAAAAGTGTTCGGATATCGATTAACCCTTAGCATACCAAGGTGGGGTCAATACATTTTTAGTTAGTGTGTACCGATAACTGTTAGAAATGAATTGCCAGTAATTTTTCTATGCACCCTATTATCAATTCTGGTAAATGGAAGCGAAAGCAAAAGGAATTCGGCTGAAATGGCTTTTGCAAAAAAAGAAATCTCCTGGGAGTCCTGCAAGGGTTTCCTTCTTCTTGCTTCTGTTAGTTACCGATGAATTGGTATTGTTAGGTATCGACATCGCCTGATAACGTCAGTGTGTGACCGATAATTGCTTGTACCTGAATGAATGAGTTTACCGTCCCCCTTTCGGGAATTTATAAATGGCCAAATGGACAGTAATAACAGTGGAACTTACATGCTAAACAAATATTTTTAGCAAATGAAACCCATGATCTCTTATCGGTATTCCCATCAGGTGCAATAGAAACTTTCTTATGACAATAATACGGTAACGCAAACTAACACAGTAATAAAAAATAATCTCTCGGTGAAGAATGTCGATCATCGTGTCTCGGTATGCTAAGAGTGAAACGTTGCTGAGCAACGGTTGCTCAGATAATCGAGGGTCTGTCGTAGTTTTTAGGCTTGAAAGTACTTACCTGAAAAAGCTTACGAAACGACCCACTGAAAGAAGAAAAGAATCGTTGATGACCTTACGCTTCAATCGAGCATCGGTAGCGCGTACCGTCAAACTGGTGATCTCGAAGCGGCGACCTTGCAGCTTCAGCCTGGAAATGTACGGACACGTCCTTGGCTGCGAAATTTACGCCAACAATTAAACTCCACCTTGAACGGAGAACGTGTCCTGCACCTGATGCCCTTTTTTAAAAGGCCCCTTGTACCCTCGGTGTCCTTGACCTCCCCCGCTCGCCCTTCCCTACCCCCACAGCGTTCGCCACGCGAGAGGAATCAAAGGAATTCGTGCCCGCATTGCATTATATCCGCTCGAACAAAGCGAGACCGAATGTGCGCACCTGTGCGTAAAGCAAGTCGTTTAAAAATCACCGGTCATCGGTTGTCCCGCGATTAACTGTAACTTCTCACCTCTTCACTCGCTTCATTTTCAATTCGGATCTTTCCGCGACCGTGCCACCTGTTGCTACCTTATCTTCTCCCCATCTTCCTTATCCCCCGCCGCTAAGGGTCTCGTCGGTTTCGCCTCTTCCACCCCTGCGCGCGATATGATCCCCTCGCCCGTCTGCAATGACTCACGACCAAGCTTCATGGAAGTCAATTGGCTTTTTATAGGGAACCGCGACCGTAACGTCGCCGCGATGCTATTTCCGGAGCATGCCGCGGACAAGCTGTGAGAATTTGATGTACCTCCACATTTGCAAACGAGGTGTTTATTGGGGAATTGCAGGTGCTTCGACATTTTTCATGACTTTCACCATTCCCCGTGAATATCCGATTTTTCTGCTTCTTCACGATGCGAGGCGTATTTTGACGTCTTTGTAGTGGCATTATGAGCTAGGGCTGGGACTATTTGTCGAATTTTTCGGTATTCGAATATTCGAATACTTCAGTTGCTCAATTATTTGGCGAATACTAGCCAAGTATTTAAGTATTCGAATACTATTCGAATATTTAAGTATTCGAATACTGATGTATTCGAATAGTATGGTGTGAATTATAAATCAAGTTCATTTTTTTCTCTAGGTTCATTTTTTACAAGCTTTTATTTAGTTTCAGTTGTGAGTTAGTTTGTCAGGGTGAAATCTTGTAAGCTAATAACTTGATTTATAATTTACACCATACTATTCAAATACATCAGTACAATAGTATTCCAATACATAAATATTCGAATAATAACATTCGAATACTCAAATATTTGAATATTAAATTATTTGAATAGTCCCAGCCCTATTATGAGCGAGCATTGCAGTGTCGAGGATATATTGTGTTCTGGCTTTAGTGTCTTATATCTGCTGGTGATATTGCTAGAGATATTTAGACTGTTGCTGCTGGACGTATTAAAAAATATTTCTCCATTATTGAACAAAATGTTTGACAACATATATGCTCTTCTAAAGTCAAACTTATCTATCATTGTAAAATTTCATGAATTAGTTGTCAAAGAATGTCTGCCAATTCCAAAAGTGCTCAAACGTACTTTTTCGATCTTCACAACTTAATAAAGTCAAACATTCTTTCGAACAGAAACAATTTCTATTTTCAAATATTTTGTAACTAACGATTTTACACTATTTCTTCTACTCTTTCTCATATTTTTGGCATAATTAAGTATAATTCGTGTTTTCTTTTTTCTATTCATTTCTTGTCCCACGAAAAGGCCATTGTCTAAAGAAAAAGGAAAAAGTAGATTAATTGAACCACGACTGAAGAAATTCAAGAGCTTTGTGAAAAGAAAAAAAATGTATTTTATTCTTGAAATAAATTTTTATAATCACCTAATGAATTTTATTGAACTTGCATTAAAAATATTTTTATTTGTTCAACTCGGCTTACCCCAAGATTAAATCGTGAGTGCGCTACTGGTTAATACATAACACTAAAATGTGTAATTATATCCTTTTTCAAAAATGACTTACAGAGAACAAATGACTTAAGCCACTGTCGAAATGAACATGAAACTGTCGTGGCTCATTGTGAAAGTGACATTATCATATCATTGCTTACTTAACGGCTATTTCGCAGATAATTATTTCATAATATTGAAATATAAATCAATATAACATAAAATAAGAGAAATCTCAATTTTGCAGGTTTTTTTAGTGAATTTTATTGCATACAATGGAAACAATGATAAATCCCTACTTAGTGATAGAACCAATCTGAAACTTCTAAATGTTAAAAAAGGTATACATATCTTACTATCTTACTATCTTACTATTATAATAAAGCTACAGCGTTTGTTTGTATGTACACAAAAATCTCAAAAAGTACTGAACCAATCATTACGAAATTTTAACTACAGCATCCTTGAACAACAAGAACGGACATAGACTATGTAGTATGTCTCAAAAACGCGTTATTAACATGTAATTTATATGCAAAAATTTCATGTGTACAGCAGCTTTGCAGACCACGTGACCCATGTTTACGACAGTCTACTTCGCAGGCGCATGTGCATATTCGGTCCACGCGTATCTCGCCGGTAGCAACACCGCGATGTCACCACCAGGTGGCGAAGCTTCTCGCGCGCTTTCTCGCGAGAGAACTGGATTACCGCGGATATAGGGTAAAGGCAGGTAATATGGAACACCTGATTTCAAAAGCTTGTCAAAAGTAGGGAAATTTTTTTTTTTTTTAATTAAACCTACGCGAGGGCATGAAGGAACTAATTCATAATCATATTTTCATAGTCAAATGTAAAAAAATCCAATTGTTTTGCAATTATAGTAAAAAAAGTAAAAAAAGTGCAAATTGGCCGTTCGAAAAAATGGGTCCTAATATGGAACACCTAGAAAATTTGTAAAGAAAACTGAAAAATCTTTACCTTCTTTTTTACTAAAAATGAAGATTTATTAAAGAGCAAATACAAATAAACAAATATTCATCATCTTTATAGTTTATTTCTGTTTTCTGCGTCTCCTACACGTTGAGCACGTGAATAATGAGTCGGAAGCCCCATAAGCTTTGTGTGCCCACTGAAAGCAGCGAATACATTGGGTCCACTTTTCCCCATTCTCATCATTTTTATAATTGGTACCGCAAAATAAGCATTCCGCATCATCGTCATCAACATCATCTATGTCAGGAGAACTATCAATCTCTTCTTTTTTCTTTTTCGGCATACTTTTGGCACACAATTTTTTTTGAATTAGACTTTTCATTCCTTTTATTGGCTTTATTTAAGCTTTCTTGAATGTCTTTTTCATGAAATGGGGAACTTATAATACCCGCAGAGCCTGTTTTGCGAGTAGTAGATGTTTTAGGACTGATCCGAGGTAAAGGCATTATGTCATAAGGTTCGACAATTCGACTATGTCCGGGAATTGGCTCACTGTTTAAAAGTTGATTTGATGATAGACCAGGTACAGCGTGTTGATCATTTTCTGTAAAGCTACTACTAATGGGAAAATCATAATCCTGAAAAATTTCGCGATGTAGGGAATAGAGAGCTGTCTTTCTAAATCCACTCATCGAAATTTCCATCGTAGCAGCCTTGCAATAAGCAACGTTAAATAATCTGGCAATTCTAAACGGTGTTACTACATCTTTATTTTGATCTCTGTCTTTTTGAGGCACGTTCCTCAAAAAGGTTTCAATCTCTGAACTGTAATAAGTTTTTAAAGGCCTCATAAAGGAAACGTCGAGTGGTTGGAGTTTGTGAGAGGAATGAGGAGGTAAGCAAACTATGCTGACATGGTTTTCAATTGCTGTTTCCATAATTTCAGTACTTCTTGTTTGCGTACTGTAACCGTCAAGCACTAAGAGAACGGGATTATCCACACTTACATTAGTGTGTTTGATGAAATGATTAAATCACATTGTAAAAATGTGGGTCTGTATCCAACCGGATGGATGACAAGCCCAAATTGAACCTGGTGGTGCCCTATCCATCAATTCGTCCTTCATATTTTTCCTCGGCCAAATTATTATTGGTGGAACAAAAGAGCCCGTCGCATTCATACAAATTACAACAGTAATTAATTTCCCTCTTTCAGCAGAAGTGTGAGCTGCAACTTCTTTTTTTCCTTTTACGCTGATAATTTTCTCCATTTTAGGTTGAAGCACGGTTTCCGGTTTCATCCACGTTATAAATTCTATGTGGCATTCTTTTGACCTTATCAAATTCGGATTCATAAACATCAAAAAACTGCTTCACACATTCCGGAAAGAATCCCTTTACTCGTGCATTAGAAGTAGCACGTGGTGTTCTGATACTTAGAGTCGGATGTCGCTGCATAAAATTTTTGAACCATGTCTTTCCCGCAGTTTCATTTCGGAAAGGGTTCGGTATATTATTTCTTAAAGTTACTTGATATGCTATTTTCAATAAATCTTTTCATCTCAATCCAAAAAACCTCTTAACCATTTCAATACAATAATTACTAAGTTTTAATTCTAAATGTTCAGGTAATGCAGGTCTCCTACCTAATGGTATATTTATCAATGTAGATGGTGAAATATCATTATTTAAAACATATCTACTGTCGTTTGCAAAAATGTTGTCGGCAGAAACTTGATGGTCCGATCGAGAGTATCCTCATAGGCCCACGTTCTCTAACACAGTGATAGATGTAAGGCACACGTATTGTTGCTATTGGCCGACGCGTCACGTCACGAATCGGTCAGCAGCACCGCGTTATGATGAGAGCGAGCGGTGGAATTGAGGAGTTCCGCAGCAGAGAGTGGGGCGGCACGAGCGAGATAGCCCCCTTGCCCCGCTCAGCAGCCGGACGCCAACATTTTTGCACGTAGAGTGATTTTCGGTACTCCATATTTTTTCGATGCAGCTTGGTATCCCATTCGCTTTTCTCGAACTACCATGACTGCATTTGTCATGCTTTTTTTGTCCCAGGATTTTCTCTTAACCTTTAATGCTGCGATTTCCATCAGTATAAAAAATAATAATGACGCATAATAAAACACGCACGCAATATGGAACATGTTCCATATTGCACGCACTCGGTATGTTCCATATTACGCACGCACATGTTCCGATGAGAAAATAAGAATTATACTAAGAAGAAAACAACTTTACTGGTAAACTATTGTTGAATAATCAAGAACAAACATAATTAATGATAAATCATACCAAAATATTACTTTGTAACTTACCTTCACTACAATATTGCACTGTTTGATGCACTTTTCAGAAACTTTTACCTACCACGAAATATATAAACGCTTCTCTTTCAATAATGGATGCTCGACTGATGCTCAATTGTCAGTATGATCGTCTACTGTTTCTAGGGAACTAGTCTACACGATTGCCTGTAGAGTTCGTTATTTCTTTATCGAAATTTTACGAAGTTCCATATTACGTGCCGTTCCATATTACCTGCCTTTACCCTATACGTCAGAATGATCGTCGGTACACAAATTGCTTTTGTAGATTTATCCGTACCCTCTTTGGATGTTACTAAGTCCCGCGTGTGATCAAATTTGTCTAGATCATCCGCCCGAGCTCGACGTATGTAACACTAATGTCAGAAAATCATCTTACCAAGAATGTTATTTTTTCCGAAATAATGTTAATGAATGAAATGTTAATTTTAATAAACATTAAATCAATCACGCTACCCTAGTAGCATTTCTGGTTGGCCAACGGTAGCCAACAGTTGGGAATTAGTTGGAATATAGTTAGTGTTTTTGCCTACAAATTCCCAACATAGAGCCTACGGCAAAAAATTACGACAATGTATCAACGAATATACAATGTCGGGCCTACAATTACTATGGTTGGTTAATTAACAAAAAATTTTCAACGATGATTAAATGACATCTTATAAACGTCAGAAAATTTTATTATATTCCCTGTTATTATATTCCAAGTTGTGATTTTTCTTTTCTTATTTATAAATACGTAATGTATTTATGTATGTATGTGAATACATAAATAATTGAGACGAATGTGAAATTTTAAGGAATGAGTCTAAAGGTCGAATGATGATATTTTGTAGAATATTTCGCGTCA
This sequence comes from Andrena hattorfiana, assembly GCA_944738655.2. Classification (NCBI taxonomy): domain Eukaryota; kingdom Metazoa; phylum Arthropoda; class Insecta; order Hymenoptera; family Andrenidae; genus Andrena; species Andrena hattorfiana. The sequence continues at coordinate 31,963,445 of OX122894.2, read as the reverse complement.
CTGCACAGTTTTTATAAACTACTAATACTAGTTATGTACCTAGAAATTAGAAGTGTCTACAAGGAAATGTGTTGGGTAAGTGTGAACAGCGGTTGCTTCGTAAGCGGGAAGTTTGGGTTCGATCCTCCTCACCCGCGATTTTTTTTTTCTTAAACCAGGCCTGAAAAAGACGTGTTTACAACTTCTTTTGAACATCTTTAAGACACCTTCTGGACGTCTTTAAGACGTCTGTTGCAAAGAATATAAATAATTGGGCAACAGTAGGAAAGCCTACTTTGGCCATCTGTTGTTGGCCCAACCTGAAAAAAAAGTGCCAAATCTAACTGTTGGCCAACGAATATTATGTGCGTGGCCCAACTGTATGCCAACAACAAATGCTACTAGGGTAATAACTTGGGCGAAGCCGACACAAGGCATGCTAGTGTCTACATAAATTTGATTGGAATTCCTTTTCGATATATCGCATTTTGTTTTTATTTTCTTAATATCCTAGTACTTAGGTATACTTTTTGTGGGAAGATTAGAGCTTTCATTAGAGTTTTTCAATGCTTATTGAGTGTGTGATTCATTGCGATTTCTAATTAAATTAACAAAGGAGAAAAGGTTTATGAGATTCTGTGGGCGTAGATAGTATGTTATTGCATATTATTTTCATTTGTTAAATGCTAACCCTATTTGGCGAAAACGTGTTAACTTGTAATTTAGAAATTCTTTATCCTACCAAATACTTGAGAATACAAGAAAATTTCGAAATCACGTTGGCACAGAAGCAGTAAATATAATACCAGATTGTGTACAGTGTCCATTTTGGACAACATGAATTAATTTGCAACCTGATTACCTTTAAATACACATTTTTAAATATATTGGAAACGTTTCTGGTTAAGAAATTATCTATATTGGTAGTAAGTTAATGAATTAGAGCAACGCAGTTTTTCGAAAACCGTGCGATATTGCGATAACACTGAACGGGATATTATACCTATTTATGTGGCATAAAATGGTAGTGGAGATTTTATTTATTTCAAGAATTTAAAATGGAAGTGACGAAAAAGGAAGTATGAAATACAAATGTGGGAGCAGAAAACGTATGCCAAGTGGATGGACACACCATCATTAATATATGTCAGACGTCAGAATCGACGATGTTTTAAAAAATTCCAGTCAGAAAACTGCAGTATGCGTAATGAATCTGAAATTGGAAAACTTGAGGAGCCGGTTGAAGGTATTTTACTGTTGAAGAAATAAAATTTTGTTTATTTTACAATTCACCATTGTTTCAAAATATTGGTGAAACTTGTGGTGGACAGACTTCGTCGCGGATGTTCTTTTTCTACCCTCCTGAAACCACTCGGTTCAACATTGGCACTGAAAAATTATTCGTTCATTATTATTATTCGTCTTTATTACTAATTATAGGAAAGACATGTAAATTCAGTAATATTGTAGAAATTAGAGTAAACGAGAATTGATATCAATTACAACATTATATCCCTCAAAGTACCACTTCGGCTACCCGTGCGAAAATTATCGACCACCTGAAGCTCCGAATTGGTTGAATTTAATCAACAGTTACATCGGAAGAACATGACTTGACTTTTGTTTTTCGTCTCGATGCACGAGGTGTTACCTAACTGGTTGAACCACCTGAAAAACGGTGATGTCTCGATTGCGAAGTGTTTCATTTTCGATAAAATCCAGTTTGCAAATTTGTTAACGAAGTATCAGTTCCATCTTCAATATCGATTTTATCCAAAATGGAGCATTGTGTAAAAAGATTCTATTTCACAATTTCGATTTATTCTTACCTAAAGAGTTACAGTAAGTAATAAAAACGCATCTGTGGGAATTAAGTCTATTTTTTCTGCATTAGAAGTTGAAAACATTACCTACACATGACTTTGCAACATCAATATTTATAAAAATATGTGATCAAGCATAATAATGTGGTCAAAGTAAAAATATATGGTCCCATTTAAATATAATTGATACCGAAATCCCTGCAAATTAGAATTTCATAGAAGAATAAAATACTCCATTGAATTCCTCAGATAAAGTCAAACTATTTTCATTTGAAAGATTTTTTTATTCTCTCAAAAGCTAGAGACATTACGTGTATACATTTAAATCAAGTATAGGTTTACTGAAAAAGTATTTACATACATGTGTTACAGGGACGTCGAAAATCTACAGATTATAAAATATATAAGTAGATAAATATTAGTGCAATATATTAACACTTGTCTTGTGCATTTGTAGTATAAGTTGTTACTATTACATACTTTATTATTTTGTTCAAACCAGTTATGCAATAGAAGATCATTTTCGTGGAGGACATTAACATAAATAATAGCTATTGTAGAGGATAATATAAAGAATTTGAATATTGCGTTAATTATATGAAATATCGAATAGGTACGTTTAAATGGTAGATATCTATCTTATTGTCGTGGAATGTATTTTAAATTTGTTTCACTTGTCTTTGGCTTGCTGCTAACAAATTAGACCCTTCATTTCAACATCAAATTTATTCTAGTATTGTTACGTTGTATTGTTATATTCTTTAAGAAAACGGAACATTTAGATAGTTGTTAATAATTAAAAAATATTTCGAATACAAATGAATAATACAGAAATAAGATTTTGATTATAAAAATAGCTAGGCATTAAAATCAGTACCGAGGCCCTCTGAAATATTCGTTAAATCTCTTTCTTTCATTCAGTTTAAGAAGGGAGGGAAGTCGCTCTTAAATACTGTTAGTATAAAAAAGAAAAATCAAGTTAAAAGTAAGGAGCGGATTGGAAAGTTTCCGACACAAATAGGCATACGTCAAAATATTTTACCTTCGCGCCTCAAAGAAATTCGATCCTCTCATGTTCAACAGAACAAACATTCTCTCCTGCAACTCATTTTCGGCCCAATGCAGGACAGAAATTTTAAATAATCACGCTCCACACAATGTATTTTCATAACTTCATTTCGCCAACCAAATTATAATAAAAACACACGACAGTGACGCGTCACTGAAACTTCGAAAACAAGCACGAGCTTCGACCGTTCTTTAAGAACTCGGTGCAGAAGTTCTTTTACCTCATAGATGGTTTATATTTTCTGAAAACCGATCTCCAGTATTAATTTTTTTTATTTGTTAAACACTGCTTAATAGAAAATACTTACAAGCGAAATTCGGCAACTCGAAAATTCAAAATAATTTGAAATTTGCAGAAACATAGTTCAAGCGGTGCTAATAACGTAACCATTTTCTGCTTCAGCGATGAAACGGTCCTAGGGGTGAAAACACCCCCTCAAAGAAATTGTGAGTTAAGAAAAGTTTAAGGGGGTATTCCGATCTGACGGGGAAAAAAATTTTTGCATTTTCTACTGGTACATTATATGGGTAATACGTGTGCAAAAGGGTTTTTCCAATTCATAATATTTGCAGAGCTACAGGGTGCAGAATACAGTATTGTCTCCCTGAGGGCTCGCTGGTCGAGACCGGCGTTGACCCCGTATCGTGAGCAGAGCCCTAATTCCGAATGTTCGTTTCTCTCTTCTTTCTGGCCGAAGGGGGGAGCGAGATAGAACGCTTTGCGTGCGCGGCAGGTGTGCGCGACCGTGTCTCGCTCGCTTTCGTTCCATCTTGCTCTCGCCTTCGCCGGACAAGAGTGAGATAGAAATGGTGGGGATGCGAAAAGCCTACATCGTGTACACCATATCGAGTCCATCGGGAGACAATACTGTACGTAGGTATCTATACGGCGCGCTCACTGAGCGGGACGGGCGACGCATAACAGTTTTGTTCCTGCAAGTGTATTTCGACAAAGTTTCGGCGGACTATTCTTTCTGGAGGGGGGGGGGGGGGGGGTTGTGCATTTTTGTGCCTTTTAGAACACAAAAATCGACCATTTGGTTACAAAGAGACCGTTACTCTTCTAGGTCACAACTTAGTTTGGCTTCGAACGTTGAGTAAACTTTAAACGCGATTTTCTCGAAACCACGTTTTTCGAATCGGTGACCATGATATTTCAAGATCGACTGGGAAAACTCAGTCCAAATTTTGCATATATTATCAGCACATGTGTGGCTATCGTTCCTACCAGAATTATGATAAAATATTTTGTTTTTAAACTTTCACATACTTTTAAAGTTGAAAAAATGTGCGAAAATGGAAACTTAATTTTCAAACCGCCGCCATTTCCTTAATTTTCAATATTTTTTTATCATTCTGGTAGGGAGCCAGAGGCATACAAATAAAGAATCTCTTTACATTTTTTGTTTCTAATCACTAGAACGAGCCCAATCATGGTCACCGTGACCCCATGTTTTTTTTTAAAGCAGTCAACTGCGTTTAATTTTAATTTTTTTCTACTGACAAAATTTGTAAAGATAGTTTAAATATCAATAAGAATGTAGCAATCAACTAAATAATAATAAAATTTATGGGTTCTTTGTAAAAAAAATTCCGAAATAACGTGACGAAAACGCCTCGTCAGGCCAGAATACCCCCTTAAATCAACGTTTTATGGTTTCTGATATCCCACAATATCGTGATAAATAATTTTCGAAAAAAGGGTGGTGGGGATAAATTGTGAAAAAAATTAATTTATTAATTGCTAGTCAAGTGCACTTTTTTCAAACTCGGTTTTCTGGAAACCGAGACCCAATTCGAAAATTATTCTACAATTTCGATTTGTTTTTGCACAAGGATTTATTTCAGTTGCAACTGTACCGCATCTACTGATCAATTCTGCATTTTTTTGGTCAGTCGCGCGCACCTCACAAATTAACAGAATCGATTTTCTCAAAAATGGAGCCTCATACAAAAGAAAGTTTTTACCTGTAAAAACGCAGAGATTCGATTACAGTGTGCTATAATTGGTCCCGACAATCGAGATCCCGCTGTATCTACATCCACAGAAAATAATTCCAAAGGATTAAGCGCATGCTCCAATGACCGAGCGTTTCTCGTTTCTAAATAGCATATCGGGCTAATTGCAAGTAAATTGGTCCAGGTACCGTTATGGAACTAGTTTCTGATCAGTTTAGAGGGCTTCCCGCTCTAATATTTATTTTTAACCTAATAAAACTTTAAACCATAAATTTTTTTATAGTAAAAGATGAATTAATGTTTACATTTTAAGGAAAAATTTTAAAAAGTTGAAAATAAGTATAATTTAATAATAACAAGGTACGGAATAATAAGGTGACTAGGAACTAGTTTTTGATCATCTAAAAATACATGGGAACTAATTTTTTATCAGGTCAGGAACTAGTTTTTGATCATCTAAAATACATGGAAACTAATTTTTTGATCAGGCGAGGAACTAGTTTTTTATCATCTAAAATACATGGGAACTAATTTCTTATCAGGTAAGGAACTAATATTTGATCAGATACTGATATTAATTAAAAAGAAAGTACCAAATAAACTTATTTCTAGTATTATACCATCTAAATTTTATTTTTTTTTATAATTTTATAATGTCCTAACCTAATTTTTATTCAGGTGATCAAAAATTAGTTCCACAAGAAAAAAGAGAAACTAAATAATGATCACTGACTTTTAAAGCAAAATGATACATATAATACTAAAATTCTTTCGTTACATTATAAAGTAAAACTATTGTAAGCAAAATATATGAAAATAACCTTTAATACCGTAACAACCAGTAAAGAAATCGACTGTTCAACAGAGGCTTCCTTTAGTGATCCTCTATATAGGTAGTGATCGGAAAATGTGTCCCCGTTTTCTATTGGCCGACGCCATTAGTGACCGAAACCGGAAATAAAGAGAGCAAGTAAATAAGTAGAAAAAGAAAGAGATACTGCTCGCACTTAATTGGTACGTGCCTAGCCCCACCACCGTTTATCTGCGTAATTTTTCCTACTTGGCGAAGCAATAACATTTACCAATTGGATTTCACAACATTGAGCGAAAAGTGGGATCAGTAGCAAACTTCATTTAGTATTGACGCGTGACATTTTTGAACATGTGAACTGTTGCTAACGCGTGCAGATTTTGTAAGTTATAATAGAAACGTATCATGTAAGTATGAATATTTATGAGACAAAATTTAGGACAAAGCTAACCCGTCAATGCACGATTGAAAAATACTTCCGAATGTACATGAGTGGAGTTCCATGACGACTCACTGTTTTATCTATATTTTTGTCTTATATTTTTCTGGTGTAAAAGTACCTGACTATTGCTTATGTTAAAAACGCACCATTTCTAAATTCAGTGCCAGATTTTTCGAAACAGTCTTAATAAAACAGAATAAAACAGAGTTAAATGTACTACATCATATTGAGGGATATATAATGAGGAACATAATAAAAACCAGAAAGTAGGTGATCACTGCCTAAAAGAAACAACTTCCAAAAAATAGTTTTTCATTCATTCAATCAGTTATCACGCATCAAAAGTAAAATGAAGAAACTCATTTTTTTAAACAAAAAGACAAAAATTATTATTTTGTATTCTTCTTTATAGATATTACGTATTTTAAATATACACAAAATTGAAGTCATTCAATTGTGTTTATTATTCTAAATATAAATATGTTAAAACGAATTTATTTACTTTCATGTTTATTGTAATAAATTAATCTTTCCTACATTCGGCTCTCCTCAGTTAAAATATCCTATCTAGCATTTTTTCATTTTTCAAGATATGTTGAAATATTTGAAGTTCCACACGTCTTTTACCTTTTAAGTAAAGTTAATGTATTTAACCTAACATGTTTTAATTTGAATGAAGAACGGCAGAAGGAAATTGTACAACTTCTGTTTTCTCGGTTGTTTCAAAATACTAGATAGGACATTTTAAGGAGGGCAGTATTCTTTTAAAATGTGCCCACCGATTTGTGACTTCCGCTTTAAGCCAAAATGGCGGACACATTTTCCGATCACTACCTAGAGGATCACTAGCTTCATTCAAGTAAACTACCTTACACATTTATTTTCACAAAAACTAACAATACCAACTGCTTTCACAGACAACACATATATTTTTGAATTATCAATTTTTATGTTAGTAATTATTTTAAACAATTATTTATTGACATAAATTGAAAAGAACGATTTATTTCATGAACTGATAAAAAATTAGTGCCTAATCAAGAATTAGTTCCTTAACGATAATCAGTATTCCACCGCGTCCCGCCGTTCCCGTCAAACGTTTCTAGCCGCATTCAGACCCATATCCTCCCCGCCGTTGCACAGAAAATAGGAAGCGCAAGGAAACGACAAAAACTGGGCAGCGCGCGGCAAAAAGAAATTCGATTTCGAGGGGACCGTTTTGAAGTGGGCCGCGGCCGCGCTCACGGAGCTTACGATCGATTTTACACGTGCAATACTTTTTGATTACTTTAGGGAAGCGGCCCGAGGTGGGGCCCGGCGTGTCCCGGTGCCGCGGCTTTCCATGGCACGGAGGGGGCCTGTCAGGGGGACTTTGCCCCCACAAGTGGCTCCCCGGTAGCGCCGTCGCGCACCTGCCGCTTGTTCCCACGCCGGGACTCACGTTTGCCTCATCTTTCCTCTGTTCGTCCTTCCCCCCTCCATCCGTCACCCGCCAACGTTGCTCCTCGCCGCGCTCCATCTCGTCCCCTCCCCTCTCTTTCTCACTCCTCACGAGCCCTCCTTCCTCGACCCCCCTGCTCATTCCCGCTCTCCCTTGCCTCCCGCGGCTCTGACTCCTTCGCTCGTTCTCTCTCTCGCCCCGTTTCGTCCTCTCGCTTGTCCAGCGACGGCACACGTGTGCACCACGGGCTGCGAGAGGGAAACGGGCACGCTTATTTATTTTTAGATATTTTCGGACGGCCGCGAGATATACACCACGCACAACCACGAATCTCGAACGAGGTTCGCCGGTGTTTTTCAAGGGCGGAGGGGAGAGAGGCACAAGTTGGGCGCGCGACCCAGACGACGTCCGTTGTGGGATCGCCGAGGAATTCCTCTTGGGGAATATGAATTTGATGAATTAATTGCGCACCCGGGCCGGTAACGGCCTAACGGGGTAAATCGACGAATTACAACCACTCTACTCTTGTAGCGCAAAGTACGTATCTCGTAGTTGGAATTGAATGGGTTAAAAGTTATTGAGGATTTTAAATTAGGGTTTATACTCCCGGTCATTTTAGAAGGAACCCATTTCGCGCATGTAGAATGAGCTCATTGGGTCCGAGGGAGAGTTTGTTTGGGGTATAGTAGCTTGTTTCGGCACCAATGAGCGCCAACATGCGCAGAACAGATCTGAACTTGTCTGTCAATGGGTTCCTTCTTAAATGAATACAACAATAGTTATTCACACGCGGGCTAGTATTTGCATTGAAATAATGTTAATGATAGAAATATTAAATTAGTGTGCAATTGTTAACATACAGAGCGATTTGCAGTGAGGTTGGACTGTTCATTTAAAGTATATGTTGGGATTCATATTAAAACAACGATCTTTGCGAATATATTATGTTAAGGTTAGAAATATAATAATTTGTGCAATAATTTGTGAAAGCAAATGTTGTTTAAATTTCTCCATACTAGCATTACAATGTTTTAAGGCAATTACCTTTTTCATACTAAAGAGTTTCGCAATGGCTGTTTATTCTGTGCGGACCAGAAGGTTGTAAATAAAAAAGGAAAGGAAGGAGTTCAGTGTCTATAATGAATATTAATTAGTTTTTATTTCAATATTGATGTTTCCATATGTAAAATTAACGAAATAAAATGGCGTAAGAATAATGCTCGAGTTTGTTAATTAAACTGAATTCGAAGTTTTATCGAGTCTCGGATCTTTTTATAAATTTTCAATTTTTAATGTAATTATTCAAATCGACACAATTATCTGTCCTTTTTCGTGATTTTTGTTTAATAAATGTTCAAACGATGTACGTTTAATAATAACTTGCATTATACTGCAGTTCTTAACTGAACAAATATTAAATCATGTTCGCAGTTCTTTTCCATCGGCGAACCGAAATAATGAAATTCTATAGCTTATTTGCATCAGGTTTTTAATATCAAAATTCATTTGGTAAATGCCTTTGAATGCTGCCTAATTATTATAATCCTTTAACGTTAAACTCCTCTACACTTCCATCGATTACGAACTTATGTATTGAAATAATGTTAAATATCAAAATCAATTTTCCTTATTTTTCATTAACTAAATTTCTGGTCAGATATAATTACTCTCAGCAGGGATCATTATAATCACTCCCCTTTCCCTCGTGCATCGCTTACCGCATATTTCCGACTATACATCGATTATTTTTCATAAGAAACGAGGCACGACGGAAAAAAGTTTGAAGGGAGCACACGTATGAAGAAAGGAATAAAAGGGCGCGGCGAGTAAACTGGAACCAGAAAACGGACACCTCGACTCGGGGATGTCGTTCTGGTTAGGAATTCTGACGGGTTCTTTCGTCGAAGAAATCCAAGACTTCGGCGACGTCTCGTCATGGCCGAAGGGTTGTTTTGTTTGATGTAGGTACCATTGGTCTGATATTCGATCAGGTCCTTATGAATTACCTGTATCGCCCGTGTAACAAAAGAGGGCGATCACTTTTCGTTCGTGCACGGCGTTTCGTGTTTTCTGTTAAACATTCAATTAGAGATTGTAGCTTTATTGAAAACTGCATTGCACCGATTTTGATAACGTTGGCTTACAGCGGAAGTGAGAAGATAAAAAATTATATCGCCCCCCCTTATGCTAAAACCATGAATATGCGAATTGTCACTTTTTCTTAGTAAAGAAGTGGGCTGGATGTCTTTTCTTGCTCCTAACTTTATTGCAAAACACACTCTATTTAAAAAAATGATTACACTCTATTTAAAAAATTCTGATTTTCAGAATTATCTGATTACATTTTAAATTTATCGAATTGCACATTCATGGTATTGGTATAAGGGGACAATATACCTACTAATTATCTCAAGGCAATTTATGATTTACGATTTACGCAGCTGATTAGTTGCGGGGGGATTAATCAAAAGCTAAATAAAAATAAATAAAAAAATGTGTGTATATTTCTGGGATTATTGCGTGGACTTGAGTTAAGTTGTCCTTCTGGTGGAAAAGACAACTGGAATTTCTCGTGAAATGTTACTGTACAATATACACGGTGTGCACTAACTATAATATGCATAGCAGTTTACCTCTAATATTTTTAATTTGATATGTAGTCCCTAGTGATTTCATTCAAATTCGTGTAAATGATGTGCAATACACTGTTAGTGTAACAACGCAAAAATGGAAACACAATTTTATTATGGGTAATGAATCCCAAACTACGAGTGCAATCTTGCTCTTTACCGAGCTGATACAATCTCACTTAAAAGAGGGCAGTGCAATTGCAATTTACAGCTGCATCATTAAGTTTATGAAAAACGCAATATCCTAAATTTTGCTACGTCACTCATCCCAATTAGGGCTGGAACTATTCGAATAATTTAATATTCGAATATTTCTCAAGTATTCGAATGTTATTATTCGAACAAATAAGTATTCGATACATCAGTATTCAAATACTATTCGATGTATTCAAATAGTATGGTGTGAATTATAAATCAAATTATTAGCTTACAAGATTTCATCCTGACAAACCAACGAACTCACAACTGAAACTAAATAAAAGTTTGTAAAAAATGAACCAAAAATATATATAGTATAGTATTCGAATACCTGGATATTCGAATTATATTCGCCAAATAATCGAGCAACTGAAGTATATGATTATTAGAATACCGAAAAATTCGACAAATAGTCCCTGCCCTAATCCTAATTGCTCGATGCAATCTATATTCCAAGTGACAAGTTCGTTAAACTGAGCCCCACAGTTTTGTAACCCTAAATAAAGATACGCCACATCGCCTTTCCCAACTCACATCCTTATTACATTCGTACTAACAACACAATGCTTTTAAGCCCGTAACGATCGATTAGAATCCCGTGGAAAGAGTCCAACATCGCCAGCGACGATAGTATCTCATTGTCAGTCGTACAAAATTCGAGCCCCTTAACAAGACGATCGGGGGTTCCATTTCGATCGGGCACGCATTCCTCTTTGTTACTTCCATTCGGCGGGGGGAATCACGTACAAGCTTCGTATTCAGGTATTTCATTGTTGGTGGGACGGCACCGTTCTCCCTTTTGGCAGGGGCACGTCGAAATCAGTGCCAGGGGAGGGCAAAGGAATCCCGCATAACCCCTATTGTCGACCGTCAACCCCACGCGAGGGTTATGCTCCGGGACAAGTGGCATTGTGTGCTTTTCAGAGAGTCCACCGTGCACAGGTGTACGAGCCTACGTAAAGTGCATAATGTAAAACGGTGAATAGAAAGCCACGGAGCGGAGGGGGAGGAGGTGGGTGGGGGTGGCATGGAGGGGGTTATGCGCGAGGAGCAGAGGAATGGCGTTTGTCGATGGACAAACTCCCTCTCTCTGCGGGAAAATTAGGGCCCTTTTGTATGGGGGGAAGGGATGAAGCCCGCTCTCGTGGCAAAACGCTGCATTTTTCTTCCCGCCCTGAAATCGCTGATACGCATGAAAAGAAACGAAAGTCCCTTAGCCCATTTCTTTTTTATTCCCCGAAAGGCGTCTCGAGTTTTGGGGCCGTGCACGGGCGTTCCCGAGTCGTGGGACTCGTCGCCCTGTGGACTCATTTTCTGCTTCAAAAGAAGAGTCGTTTCGCGTGGATTCCAAATGGACCCCGCTGTGCTCCGATTCATACCCGATGTGTGCAGGTGTATGCTCCCTTATACCGCCCTTTCTTTTGTTTTGTCCCATGTCACACGTTAGATACATAATTCTACGGGGATGTGACGGAATTATGAGTACAGATTTAGGAGGATGATGGGAGCCATAAAATAACACAAGTAGATTTGAATGTATACAGACCCAGTAAATCAATTGTTGTGAAGATATCTTTCTTATAATTATATAGTAAGTTCCTCATGAATCTGGTAGCCGAGGAAGACGAATTAAAAATGCTTTCGCATTGTGTGAAAGGGACGAACTACTCGGGAAAATTAATATATTAATATAATACGTTATTATGTGGCGTGTAGCGCTTTCTATCGTTGGAACGAGTTAATGCGATGTTAATCGTGCCTACACAAGGAACTTTTCTGGTTTTTCTTCGGCGAAACGACCCGTTAACAGGTTTTAAGCCTTGTGATACGATTTAACCTCCAATCTCACGTTAATATTTGCATCTTCATACATAAAATGAATATTCATGATTGCTGCATTTGAATAACCCTGCGGGACCACCTTAAATTATTATGGACAGTATTTAGTGTTGCTGTAATTAAAGGAGACGAGATATATCTATTTATGTAGTAGGTACCTATGTATTCAGGAAAATATAAAATTTTTTTTTAACTATGAACTCTTTAAATACGAACGTCGTTTACACAGCGTGGCTCGTGGTGTTCAAACTTTCCAAGATTACATAACAAATATTTTCGGCATCAGTTTCTAATCATTCTCATTACTGAATCAGGTCGACATCGTCTCACGCTATCTCAGTACAGACAATATCCTTGCAGTATCCATAAAACTTTCGTTGTAGAGCATAAGAACACAGAATGTGTTTACTTTTTTGAAAATGCAAGTTCCATCGTAATTAAATGCTCTCGTACGTTCTGTTATTCCGATAATTTATTAATAGGGTGGCTTAAAGCAGGCCCTCACTACGCCTCACCTCGCCCTCGGCTCATTTTATTCTTCCTATGATTTCTTTATGTAGTTTGACAATTTGACTCACACTGCACCTCGCCTCGCCTCGGCGCGACTCCGAGCCGCGAATTCTTCCTTCAGAATATTTTGAGGAAGAGAGGCGGGGCGTAGTGTGAGTGGATGCAATGCCACTGCTTTCGGTGACCGCTAAAAGGAGGAGGAAGAGGTTCTCTGAGCAACTGACCAAACACATGAACCGAACCAAGCTCAGATAACTTCAGATACGGAAAAACCGAGGCGACGTGAACCTAGATGTGAGTGCGAAAAGAAGTTGCGCCGAGGCGAGGCGTAGTGATATCCTACCTTTATTATCGAGGCTTACACTCATTAAGAAATAGAAAATGATAGTTTGAACAATTTCGAATTCATTTCGTATTTTTCCTGTAATTTATTATCATCATTAGTTTCTGTAGCACGCGAAATAAACTTCGAACCACTTTTCGCAAGCAATCTCAGATGCGAGTTGAGACAGGCTATCGTAACTCGGCGACCAAACGCTAGGCAAAGAAATGCTGTTCTGATTGGCGTCTAAAAGCCCCACCATTGTTTAAAATTTCAGAGTCTAATAGCCCCACCTCCTGCCACACTTATTTTCGTAATTTGCCGAAACAGTCACATCTGCAAATCGAATCGCGTCAAAATTGCGGTCGGACAGGACGAGCGTAGTACCTCTTGTCTCTATACCAGCGAGGGCCAGTTGGGCCATTAAGGAGCCCGACCTTCATGATTTTTACCAGAGCCGCGCGGAATGGGAGCTGAAAAGCCAACGATAACGTAGAGGTGCAATGGATAGGGAAAACTATAGTAGTGTGTTCGCTGTCATTGGGGCTCCGGAAAATACCATGGAAATCGGGTTCCTTAACCTTCACTCTGTGGATAGGGGTACAAACAGACTCCAAGCTAATAAAAACGTAAATAAAAAGTTAACAAATGGAAACATTCCCAAGTATCTTTTAGGAATGCTATCTCTAATATTTTTCACACAGAATTTGATCAAAATTTCATTGAAATCGCTGAATTTGAATGCAGTAGTAGCCTTCAAAAGCACCTGAGCGCTTAACCGTGTGAAGGAATAGGAGGTTGGCTCTGTTCCCTTATTGAAACACGCAATAGTTCAGAAGTGAGTCTTTATTTCAATGTCTTATAACTCACAAGACGTTGATCCTTGTCGAGGTGTGGGCGAAGATTAGCGTCCGCCGGACGCAAAATTTTCCAGCAAAACGCGCGCGACTCGAAACACCTCCTAATTGGTTGACCCGATGCCGGTGTCAACCAATCGGTGCTTTTCCGGTTCCAAAATCGCGCCACCTATTTCACGCGTCTTCGGCGCGCTTTACCGTAACGGAGGTGAAATTTGGCGGGAGAAATACTCCTGACAATGCAGCGGGATTTCCCCAAGGCCCGAGGTGCGTGACGTGGCCGGTCGCAAGCCGCCCGGCCTCGCATCGTGGGCCCTTCGGAAACTCGAGGTTTATGATACCCGCAATAACTATTGAGGCCGTAAACGAAAGTCTCGAAAGAAAACATGCTTTGTTCAAAATTCAATGTGTGTCAAATGCGTGTCATAAACCATGCCGACCATCTGCACGCCAAATATTCGTATTTGGTCGTGCCGATGGCCGCTACACCATGTACAGGGGTCCAATATGCACCCCAATAGTCATTAATCTCTAATTAATGGTTTGATGCAGTTTCAATTCGGTCTTTGCTTACGTTTCAAAGAAGTAAGATAGGTTTTCTATCGAATTAGTGGTAAGTGTTAGGTAAATTATGTAGGAATACGGAAAAAGGGGAAAGTCTCGGACGGAACTCGAAACCCGCGATATCTCCAGATTCGTTGCGCGCTGGCCAGCTGCCTTAGCCACCTCGGCTACCGCCGACTCCTCAGATCTTGGGTTATTCTGTGCACTCTCTTATGATGGGGGTTCCTGATTCCAGAATTATAGTGTTTCTTTATTGTAAAGATGATGCTAATTAGTAACATAGCATATGTTTAGAGTGTGATTATTTATTTTGTTTCCACCGAACCCAGCACCAGTAAGCGAAATAAGGGATCTCAATGCAGATGCTATCTATGTCATTGGTCTAGTGACATCAAGACCAGCTTCAGTTGCTACATTTGTAAAAAACTAACATGTAAAAATCATAGTAACAATATTTGCGACAAATGCATAAACCCCGAAATTCACGATGAAGAAATAATGCGCACCGATTCTGACGATGCATATTAGACTTATTTTTTTATTATTTCTATACAACTTTTTAATTTCTGTATTTTAAATTAAATGGTTTAATTTTTTGTACACGTCTTAAAAATGAATAAAACTTCGCAAATATTTACGCAGCTACAGTTTTTTCTGTAAATTTGGGACTGAAAACGCGTGGGATCTAATTATACCCCTGTTAACGTTAAGCTATTAGTACACAGAGTAAAGGTTAATGGCCTAACTGGTCCTCGCTGCCCTATGCCATCCCGCTGCCATCCATCTTCTCATCTCTGCCCAGTACGTACCAACGAGAACTGTACAATCGAGCTGCAATGTTTGCAAGTGGTACTATGTACGTAAAAGTGAAATGCGGTTTAAAGCAAAGATGGACGTGAAGAAAGGGCCCGTCTCGCATCTGCCTCTGACGGGGCCCGCGAGCGAGCAAGCAGTGGTCGCGCAAAGCGAGCAGGCCGATCATTCCGCACGTCGCATCGGCTGTCTGGCAAAAGTTGACGACGAAACGGTTTCAGTGGAGTGGTCGCCGGACAGAATGGCAGTTTTATTTCAGCGGAGCCAGTAAACTATTGTAATTCCGCGTAAGAGACGACGCCCGATTGAGGCCGCACGGAAACGGGCCCGATCGCCGCTACGCCGCGATTGGTCGTAGCGGAACAAGAGAGGTTCGGGCCCAGAGGTTCCACCACACCTCCGTGATCACTGCTTAGACGTGATTGGCTGGTCATTTGGGTCCTACCAGGGGACCCCTCTGTTCTTTTAAAGCCCCCCTCCCCCACTTCGCTCTCCCTGGCCTTCTCCCTGGCAGCCCTTTCTATTGCTCGGTGTGTACACACTTTCTTTTCGTTTTGTTTGACTTTGAAACTCCGCGGCCGGAGCTTTGGCCTCGCTTCTGCTCGTGCCATAGCCTTTCTCTTTCCGTCCGTTCATCATCATTATGATGACCGTCCGGTCGTCATTATTTTCGTGTCTACGCTTCGCTCGCACTGCCCCGGTAACGTGACCATCGTTATTTTCACCGTAATTACCTGTGCCGCTTGAAAGAAACGTCCTCCCGGACTTTCGACGCATTGATATTTTGTCCCGTTCGATCGCTCCACGGACCCTTGCCGCTGGCCTGCCCCTCGTTGATCATCGTCATGATTCTACGTGACACGGCGAAACTTCGGCCGGGCGTAATTACGGCCTGCTTGCAAAATGCCCGTGTACATCGATGATATAGGCTAATTGATGAGGGAAATTAATCTGAGCTCTAGGCTGAGCAGGATTGCAAGAAGCAGGCGCTCCAGCATAGAGGTGTGCGAGTGCTCGAATTTCGAAACCAAATAATAATCGGTCGGTCGAGCCGAGTCGAGCGTTTAAATTTTCCAAGCTGCTTGAAGCTGATGAACTGTTTGAAAAAATGCGAGCCTCTTTAAAAACTCAAACGGCTCGAATGTTCGAGCTCTCGTAAGACTTCGAGTTATTTGGAGAGACATTTTATGCTAGAAAATTTTCGAAATGGTAGCAAACTCTCATGCGAATGAAATGATGTATTTTGAAGGTAGGTATAGTTAACCTTTAAGGTAGGTTTTCCTATACGCGACTGGACCCACGTCAAGAATTTTAAAGCCGATTTTTTCGAAAATGAAGCGCTATATCAACAAATTTTATTCCTTTTCCTCTTATTTAGGGTAGACCGGGGCGATAGTAACAGGGGGGCGATTATAACACGTTAAATATCTCAAAACATAGACAGATATTAACACAAATTTTGGATATATGATGAATAATGACATTTAGAATACACACATCCATGTTCTAGCAGTATAGATACACAATAGACATGTATAGCGAAGAAAATAACTTTTCGATACCCTAAAGTAATTTTTTCCTACTGATTTAAAATTGTAATATAAATACTTCCTTCGCAAGTACGTGTTTTTTCTTTGTTTTAATACTTAATCTAGCCATGTTTAAAGTAAAACTGATCGTTACTTATCACTTTTGCGCGTCTCGTTAATTAAAATTTATAATTTAAATTCAAAAGTCTGGTCGGGGGCGTTTGTACCATCGGCAGTAGGGATCGGTTGTACAGCGACAGAACTGAGTAGTGACAAAGAAGATGAATAATATTGTCGTGTTTGCATAGCGTCCTATAGCACAGCACAAGCAAACCGAATAAAAAATGGGTGCAATGTACTGAATGTAAGAATTGATCACATGGAGAATGCACCAGCCAAATCGTATTCTATTTCTGCCACAATTGCAATACCGCATAATCTCTTCTCTCCTCTCCTCTCCTCTCTTCTCTTCTCTTCTTTTCTTCTCTTTTCTTCTCTTCTCTACATATATAAAGCGAAAAGTATTATTGTGTTTGCAACGGGTAAACTCGGAAAGTACTTAACCAATTCTCCTGCGGTTTTTACAGATATGTATAGACAACATTTGGGAAGGTTTTAGGCTATCTATCATCTCGATATTACTAAATGGGACTGAGTAATGAGCAAAATAGTGAAGCAAGGCAGATAAATCTTATGTGGTGTCCACCGCGGTGCGCACAGAAGATGCACGTACGGTTCCCCACACGGTTGTGGGAATCACGGTTGCCAGTTCAGACACGTGGCGCGGCACGAGTAGCGGAGGGGGGGGGGGGGGAGAATCGGATTATATAGCAAATACATATGAGAAGCCCGGGCAACGCTGGGTACTTTAAACTAGTTGGTTATAAATTGTACTTTTTTTCATTTATTATTATAATTAAAATCAATAAATATTTCAATTTTCTAATGTTAAATTTGTGCTACTATCGACTACTTGATATAAGTCGAAAAGAAAGAGTAACTATTTTCAATATCGCGCTTCATTTCCGAGAAAATCGACTTTGAATTTCTTGACGCTGCGTGCAGACGCGTATAGGAAACATACTTTCACGTGGCAGATACACGGTCGTTTGGATCTAATCGATACTATGTATGTGTTACTCATTATTTAGTAACATCACTGCGATAACGAAATAACAATTTCAGATAATGACAAGATATAAGTTTAACTGCATTGCGGATCTGTTTACTGTCAGAATTCAGGATCGAAATGGAATAATTTTTCCTGCGAAGGAAGATATTATTTCCAGGTTATATAATATCTTTTGAGGATGCTGATTTCAAATTTGGGGTGATTGTTGCAAAAATAGAAACTGAGTTTCGCGTGCGTAAACTCTATATTTCGAGATTTACGCCTGTTAGAATTTTGCTGCAACAGCCACCATTTTAACATTCGGTACCCTTGAAAACTCCTAAAATATCATTTTTACTTTTAATCTACGTAACTAAAAGTGATTGCTTTTTGCATTTTTTGTAGGTTTCAAAACATTCCTTTCTTTTGCAATATTTAAACGAACGCAACTTTGTATGGTTAATTTATGATAATTGTATGGTTAACTTTCCACACGTCCAGGTATTACAATTTACATGTTTCATTTCACATTGTATTACACCCGTCTGTATTCTACCTTGTAGATATACAGTAACGAACAGTGCGTGTGGCACTTTAACCTTCAATGATATCCTTGATGTACCATTTCAGTATGCCTTTGAGGCCCCTCTACCGCGTCCAGATGAGGTTATATTAAGGTGGGATTTCACTGAGGCAACTTTTTGGCAACCAGCAACATCTTTGCATCTTTTTTCGCACGCAGCACGTGCAATCACTCTCGCACTCATCGCATGCGACTTGTTGCCTTACGTTGTTTCAGTGGACTCAGTGGAATCCCACCTTTACAGTTTCTTTAGGCAGCAAGCTTAAAATTATAGAATAATATGGCTTTACCATAAAAGGTATCGATAAAAGGTAAGTACAATAAAAAAATGAAAATAAAGTTAAATAAGAAATAAAAGCAGGCAATCAAAAAACAGAAAATTTAAATACCGCGGTATAAATGTAAGGGGTGATATTCTGCGAAGACGAACCACGCTGTTATTAAACCCTTAAGACCCACCTCAGTAATATTACGTTCTTGTGAACAGTCTCAAAATTCCATCCTCCGTAATATTACGTTCAATGGAATAAAAAGTAAACGCTTCTTTCGAAAAACAGTGTTTCATCCCAGTTTATAAACATTTATAGTAAAATAGAAACCTAAAATTAGGTCATAATATTTTAATGTTTTTCTAAAATTTAGTACGTCGTTAAGGGATTAAATCAGACTTAACAATTATTCCCATCTCAATTTGAAAATAATTATGGTACCTACTATTCGATTCCTATTGATGGGTGGTTTTCATATATAACAGTATGTATGTAGGTAGCAATAGAAACACGTTCTTTTGTTACAAATCACTCTGCAGACTTAACATTGTCTTTCAGTCTCATTAGACGCCTGCGTTATCAGTTAGATACATTATCCACAATTAGAAAATATTTTTGTAAGTACCTATCCTTTAATGATGAAAATAATTAAAGTTGTGGAGTTATATTGGTACACCCTGTATACGTTCTCTAAAATAAAGCATTCATTGCATTCCCAGTGAACTTCACTTCCGCATATCTTGTAGAGCCCGCATTTTCAGTTGCATTACGGCACGCATTCGCTGCATCTGAGGAGATATTTTTCTCACGCACCCTGTGTACGATGAATCGCCTACATTTTTCTCTGCCGTTCACTGTCTCATCCCATTTTACTCATGTGCATAATTATAACATCTAATTGGACGGTCTGCGTTGCGCAAACGAAGGACGAGGATACCCTTAACACTTCACCGACTGTAATTAACGTTTTTATGAATTTTATCGGCAGACGATCAGACTACGGTTTTTTAGATTTTTGTAGATTTCATCTGCGTTGCGAGAAATGTAAAAGGTTAAGAATGCGCTTAAAGAGATGTACTTACAGTGGGATGAAAAAAAGTGACTCAGCAAAGCAGTTGGCAAGAATAAATAATTGAGCATAATTACACTCAGTGACTTATGTGTGTATCTATTAATTTATTATTATTGTACTTGCGACAATTATTTTTCCTGATCTTAGAAGAGCCAAGTGTAAACTTGAAGAGTTGATCTTCGAAGATTTATATTTTTGTATAATTTTAGTATTTAGTAGTCGCTAAAAGGAGTAAAAAGTTGTCATTGTTATGTAGTCAAACATCGGTGCAAGAATTAATTTTTTCGAAGTTGAGAACTGTGAGTTGCAGTTAAATTGGTTTCGACAACGTTAGTAACCTGTTTGGTTTTTCATTAATAAAAATGACGTTATTAATGTTGAAGTAATTCAAATTTGGGGTCAATTCGCGCACTCTACTTGTAATGCCATCTATTAGTCTATAAATAATCGAACAATTTATTATATATTTTAATTCCGTCAGTCGTATGCAATTATACAACGTATATCCTCTAATAATCAAGAATCTCCTCCGTGATCATCTCCGTCAACAATTAAATACCTAAGCATGTTTGTGCAGTTTTTGTACTTTTTAAACGGCAGTATATTTTACTACTATTCCATTTACCTTATTGAGTTATACATCGGCTGTCTAAGAAGTTCCGGACTGATTCAATAAAACCTCGAAAACTAAAGACAAAAAGATATTAGTGAAATACTTCAATAATCTCCACCCAACTAATCTCCCCGCACACCTCTGAGCCCGTTTGAAAAGCCATTTGAAGCTGTATTTTTATTTATAATCAGTTCCTGAAATTGTGTTGGGCTCCCTCGTCACAGCTGTTTGGATTTCTTTTACGCCGTCATGCCGCTCTCCCTTTACGGCTAATTCCAATTTTAGGAATAACAAAAACTCTGCCTAATCTTGTGAATATTGGTTGTACTTACGAATTTTTATCTCGGAATCTATTTATCGGATTTGTACTGAATAATTTTTTTTGATTGAAAAATTATTCAGAAAGGCCGATCCTTCTAGATTAAAATAGCGGAGGAATCAACTAAATCAATTAAATAGATAAATAGTTTCCAAGATAAAAATTCATAAGTATAGTTCATTTTCACAAAATAGGCAAAAATCGCAAAAGTCAAGGCCCTGTATTTTTTAAATAAATTTGAAATCGGCAAAATGGTGAATACCCCCCCCCCCCCCTCCAGTTATAATAAAACCCCAGACATCGAGGGGAAAAAATGATTGATTTGGCATGGAATGACCCAAATGGCTGTAATGAGGGAGCTCAACACAATTTCAGAAACTGATTATAATACGCTGTTTGCTGTTTGTATTGCCGAAACACAGCATGCGTTTTATTTTTACGCGATTCTTCATACTCATTTCGTTAAATACGACGTGCCCCTACATTTTTACCCCTTGAACTGACATTGAGTCATTTCTCGACTCGGAACATTTCCAGTAGGCATATTTAAAATTTTCAATTTAAAAGTAATCACAAGCAAATTAATTCAATTTAACCACAATAAATGTGGCACATACAGTAATACAGTATTTATGGTTTTTGTAGGAATAAAATTTTTCTATTGTCGCCACAAATCAATTTGTCTTACCCAACGTGGAGGAATCTTTCATTAATCAGTTAACATGCCTCAGAAATTTTTTTATTATCTTAAAAATTTCAAATGCTTTGATAATTTCATCCAAAGTCTTGTCCAGTTTTCTGTTTCTCATTCGATGTGCGATATGCTATCGATGAAATTTTTCTTAACGCATCCACGTGTACTCGCACATTTAGGTGCATTCTTCTAATTCTAACCATACCTATATCGATGCATTGTGTTAACTTTTTCATTGCCACCATCTCACCGAGAGAAAAGCAAAAGACTCATCACGGATTCCAACGTCCATCAAACCTCCTAAGATTTTGACTTGTACAATTTTTTGAGATTCTAATATTATTCGGGGCCATTCGAAAACTCTTGAAGGTCATCATACATTTTTAAGCACCTTTGCTTTGTAACTGGAGAAGTCAACACAATCGCTTCCTCTCCCTTGCTCATTGCCGCGGAACGATACATACTTTACGTCTCTACAGGCTGGACTCCTTCCTTTATCTTTTATTTGTACAAATTCACCTCGCGGCAGCCGCGCGAGAGCTGTTGCGCCCATAAATTTTTAAAAAGAAAACACTGTGGCCCGCGAATAACACACGCCTCGGGAATTATTGCGCAGCTTGAAACGTGCTGCTACTAATTTTTATCCGCTCTCATACCCCTCTCTGCCTTTTCTTCGCGCACTCCTTGTTCTCGTTTCTTCTTGTCCCTTCTTGTTGTCCTTGCTCCTGGCGGAATGCGCACGTTAAACTTTTTTATGCGCTCTGTCGTTGCACTTCTGCGTGGCCCCTGGCCACTGTGCCACGAGAGAAAGCGGCTACTCGAACGATTCATCTTCCCGAGGATCTCTACCGTTAAGGAACTAGATCTTGATCAGGCACTAATTTTTTATCAGTTCATGAAATAAATCGTTCTTTTCAGTTTATGTCAATAAATAATTGTTTGAAATAATTACTAACATAAAAATTGATAATTCAAAAATATATGTGTTGTCTGTGAAAGCAATTAGTATTGTTAGTTTTTGTGAAAATAAATGTGTAAGGTAGTTCACTTGAAGGAAGTCTCTGTTGAATGCCATCTCTTACTGTTCGAAGTAAGAGATCACCATCGACGCCACAGTCGATTTCTTTGCTGCTTGTTGTGGTATTAAAGGTTATTATCATACATTTTGCTTTAAAAGTCAGTGATCATTATTTAGTTCCACTTTTTTCTTGTGGAACTAATTTTTGATCACCTGAATAAAAATTAGGTTAGGACATTATAAAATTATAAAAAAAAATGAAATTTAGACGGTATAATACTAGAAATAAGTTTATTTGGTACTTTCTTTTTAATTAATATTAGTATCTGATCAAATATTAGTTCCTTACCTGATAAGAAATTAGTTCCCATGTATTTTAGATGATCAAAAACTAGTTTCTCGCCTGATCAAAAAATTAGTTCCCATGTATTTTAGATGATCAGAAACTAGTTCTTGACTTGATCAAAAATTAGTTCCCATGTATTTTTAGATGATCAAAGACTAGTTCCTAGTCACCTTATTATTCCCTACCTTATAAATAATTAAATTATACTTATTTTTAACTTTTTAATATTATTTCTTAAAGTGTAAACATTAATTCATCTTTTAGTATAAAAAAAAGTCTATGGTTTAAAGTTTTATTAGGTTAAAAATAAATATTAGCAGGAAGCCCTCTAAACTGATCAGAAACTAGTTCCTTAACGGTAATCGATTGTGCAAAGAAGGACGACAGAAAGCCAAGGCGCGCTGGCCGCCAATGCGTAATGCTCTTCAACGGTGGCCTCTTGGTTGAACAAGTAATTATTAGTGAATGAGGAATATGGGTTAACTAGTTTATTTATAAAGATTTTATTATAAGGATAAATAACCTATGTTGTCTCCAGCACTCATAATATTTTTAGTGAGTTTGGTTATTAAATTGTTATGAAAGATATGAGCCTAGAAACGTAGTTTATTGTTTCTTTTGCAGCTAAACAACAGACAAATGGGGAGTGCTTGTAGAAAACACTGTTAAGCTGGAATCCACCTGGAAGTAAAGCTTATGGTATGTATTAGCTTAGCTTTTGGTGGAAATGGTTCCATAAGAATTTATGGAAACTAATTTTTTAAAACGTAGCATAGCATAGCATAGCATGGTTTAGCTTAGCTTAGCTTCCAGGTGGGTTCCCAGCTTAATTGCCAATTAAGCGGTAGGTGGACAGGATTGGCACTTATAATACTGCAAATGTAAATGAATGGTACATTCAGTTTTCTCTACGACTAACAACCGAACACCGCGAACCGGGACTCACCGATTGGAACGCAACTTTGTGGGTTTTTAGAGTGACTCAAAACAAGAACAACGGTGTGTTTCATTTGGGCCCTATCGCCCTTTAAGGGAGTGAAAACTAACCTCAAAGTCAACTTGGTACTTACACTTTCTCGCCTATAACTCTCAAAGTACAATAAACAGAAAGAAGGTTTCAAACAAAAGTTTAATGGCGCAATAAGTGCTATAAACTTGCGTTAAAAAAATTTTAAAGAGTCTAAAAAAAAATATATGAACGAAAAAAAATTTTTTCAAAATTTTGTTAACGCAAGTTTGCAGCGCCATCTTTTGTTTCAAACATTTTTTCTGTCTGTTGTACTTTGGGAGTTATACGCGAAAAAGTGGGAATGTTAATTTGACTTTAAGGTTAGTTTTTACCTCCTTAACACTAGATTTACCAGCTATTTAAATATACCTATTTCTACCAAAACCAGTCAGATTGACTGGTGTATAAGAAAAAATGCTTATTGAGGCTTCCAGTCTTTATTCACTCTTAAAAAATGACAAAAAAAGTTGAACAATATTAATTGTAATAGATAAATGGATTTATAGACATTGTCAAATAACAAAACGCTTAATTGTTTACAGTTTGTCGGTCACAATTTCTACATATGTAGATTTTGCTGTGTGTACACTTTCCGCATACACTTTTTTTGCATGTATTGCAAATATTTGTAGTCTTATTGTTATTGCAATATCCTATTTGTCACCACTTGCGTACAGGAACCGTGCCACTTGTAGTTGGTATATCAGCTTCGTGTGGTTTTTGCCTTGAAGTCTGATATTCTGAAGCAAGTTCTTCTGCTAATCGAAACAGAAAGTCTTTCCGTGAGATATTTTCTCCTGTTGTATTTTTGTACAATA
This sequence comes from Andrena hattorfiana, assembly GCA_944738655.2. Taxonomy (NCBI): domain Eukaryota; kingdom Metazoa; phylum Arthropoda; class Insecta; order Hymenoptera; family Andrenidae; genus Andrena; species Andrena hattorfiana. The sequence continues at coordinate 31,938,808 of OX122894.2, read as the reverse complement.
TCCAGCAATTTATTCCGGCTAAATCTAAAATATTGAAAAAGACTTGAAGTGGCCACCTTCTGGAACCTGATTTCACGGTATATTTTCGTGCCATTTGATCAGTGACATTGACGCCAAATTTAGTTCTATTATAAAACGATACAGTTTCAGATAATTTCTTAGCAGTTTTATCAATTTTGACGTGTTTATGTTTTGTACTTAGTATAAGTACTTTTTTATTTGGTTTGCTCTTGTAAACGGTAAGTGTGCACTGTGCATCCATTGGATTGGTACAACAACGTTGAGAAACGAGCCGTGCTGTCTTTTTTCAGTTTGCAAGTTTTCGGCAGTTCCCTCTTGTCTGCGCGTATTGTTCCAAGCAACGAAGTATTTTTAGATCTTAATTTTAACACCAAAGGAATACTTGTAAAAAAATTATCGGTTGTTACAGTTCTACCCTTCATGGTATACGGTTCAAGAAGTTTCATTACGACAAATTCGCTTAGGGGGGTTGATGCATTTCGAGCCTCGTCTTTACCTAAATACGGAAAGCCACTTACCACATATTTCGTCTGTACATCAGACGCCAGCCAAAATTTTATGCCAAATTTATGGGGTTTGTTTGGCATATACTGGGTAAATCTGCATCTGGCCTTCGTTGGAAAGAATTGCTCATCCACGGTAATATAAGCTCCCGGTTTGAAGCAATTTCGACTGTTTTCAATAAATTTGTCCCAAACTGCTGAGACTAAAGCGAATTTGTCTGTTTGCAAACGTTGACTCCTCTGATTTCTTTTGTCGAAACGAATGTATCGCAGAATCTCAGTAAAATCACGTCTACTCATAGTGCTGGAGAAAAATGATGGTCCCCACTTGTTGTTCCACAAATATTGAAGCCTCAAAGTATTTCCTTCGTACGCCCCACGTGCGTACAATATTGCAAGAAACGCCTTCAATTTTGCTTGCGTAATTGTCCAGTTTTCCCCCAAAACTCGAGAGGCTTCTAACTCTGTACAAATTCGTACATGTTCCAAAATATGGTTGTCAATCAGTAATAGGAACGCACTACTTAGATTCCCCTTCATAATGTTTCTTTCAGCATGTGCTGTTGGCCCGTGTACATCTTTGAAAACACTCTGAACTGGTAATCTACCAGCAACACCTCCTTCTTCAATTCTTTTCCAAATAGTTCTGTCTGAAGCAATTTCAGTTTGCTGATTTGGTACGTTACTTCCACCTTCGTCTTCAGAACTGGAAGGGAATCACATGCATCGTCTCGTACGTTTGTTTGGAATATTTTCGCAATCACTGTCGCTTGACTGATCTATATTGTCTTTATCAGGAATTTCCTCATCACTACTCTCGATAATAGCACTGTTATAGTCACTGCCTTGTGGATTAGTTTGTCTCTCCAATAATTCGCCGTCGCTATCATATAATTCCTCACTTTCTACATCTGAACATTCCAGAGGTATGCTGGTTGCATTTTTCAAATATGTAGAAACTTTTATTCGTTTTGCCATTTTCAGGGCCTGACGATCGCTATAAAAATAAGTTGAAACTAACAAGGAAACATATCGAACCCGAAAATTCTGATTTTAATGAAACGCCTTACGATTGTAGAGCATGTCGGAGTATGTAAGAAACGATTTTTTTTTCTGCGGAAAAACACTCTGAGGGGGTGAAATCAGCCCCCAAATTTTCAGCGATTTTTCGTTTTTCGAGCATAACTTTGTAACGGTGCGAGGTAGAAGAAAACCGTAAATGGACAAAATATTCCGTGTTTGATGCCGTATAACGCGCTGCAAAAAAATGTTTGTACGTCCAACAATTTATAAATAAATTCAAATTTTCGTTATTTTACATATAATTTCTAACCGTGAGAGTTGGAGACGATCTTTTTCCGTGTAAAAGTTATAATTTGCAATGGATTACTAAAATGTAAAAGGAAAAAATTTTGGTTCATTTGTTTATTTGTTTACAAAAATGTTCCGCCTTTGTCCATATTACTACCATCTGCCACTTGACAATCGAAGATTTCGATGAAACTTGGTATACAAGCACATCATTTGGAACTATTCGACAAGTATTTGTCTTTATTGGCGGAAATTCATGTTTACAGGGTGAAACTACTCCCTCAAGGTTTAAGGGGTGGGAACTTTCTAAAGCGTATAACGGAAAAAGTAATAGACATAGAAAGAAATGTTAAATACAAAAATTACTTGAATTTTTATGAGGAATAATATAACGGAAGTGCAACGGGAACGAAATCCTAGGTGGCGTCACAGTAGCCGTAAAATGTATAAAGTACGCGTAAAATGTATTTCCAAACAGTAGTTGCACTGCAGGTGTGTCGTTCTCATTTTTTTTTTGTATTTATGGGAACAATGTGTCAACGTTGAGATTGTGCTCGATTAGGAAAATCCAAAATGCAAAGCATTGTCAAGACACATTCCAGCCAACGTTAGGTCGAAAGTAACATTAAAAATCTGGTCGGAACGTAACAGAATATACAGACAAATAGGTATGCAATCAAAAGTGCTACAGACGAATGTACGGCATCAACGAGGGTATCTCTAACAATGTCTTTACATACGTGAATGATTCTCGAAGACAGTATGATCATTACGATACATATTACCACTGGCAATTCTAACAGTATTGCCGTAGAAGAATGTTACACTTCTATGAAGAATGTGCGTGGTAGTGAAAGGCTTCGAAGAAATGATGAAAGCATAAGAACTTGTCGCACCATGCACAACGAATAACAGCTGGCGCTCCACAGATTGCACATTTAGGTGGATCTATGTCTTCTTGATTTTTAAAAGCAATATCCACAGGATGTTCAAACGTCGATTTACAATTAGTAGGTATGTACCCACTTTTGTACCATCCATACCTGAACAAGGCATTGTATCTTGGTGCAGACAATTGATTGTGAGTTAGTGATTGTAGTTTTATTGTATTGTTACGCAAATGCAAATTAACGTCTATGTTTAAAAGGAGTACTATATCTGAAGATTTTCTCACGAAGCCTTTCCATACCCGAAATCCGTATACATCAAGCGGTTGTATCATACCGGTTGTTTTCTTTGGAATAGTGTAAATGGCGACTTGTTTATTGTTGGGAACAAGTTCGAACAGAGAAGCTGGACAGTGCCCAGTTCAGGAATCTAACAGAAGAGCACTTGAGGTCTGTGTATTAGGTATGTATACATTAGTAAACCATTCATGAAATAATTGTGTGCTTAATTTTCCTGATTTTGATGTCTGTATATGTACGTTTGGAGCATTAAATAATGTTTTCTTCACTCGAGGACCAAACGTTCCACTTGATTCTTTCAGCACGATTAGAAGGGGAGACATGAGTTTCCAGCTGCAGAGATTACGGGTAATATGGTATAGCTATGTGTCATTGCTGAAAGGGACTGAACAACTCTTTCCACCTTTTTCGTGCCTTCAACTGCTAACGTACGACAGAATGCAATTCAAGGTTGAAATTGCTTTCGTCCGCGTTATACACATGTTCCAGGCCGACAATGTCAATTACACTTTTGATCATGTTAACAAACTCTGTAGCACTGTTTTCCAAAGTTGCAGCGTCCGCCGCGTAAGAGCGGGTAATAAACTTATTTATCTTCCGAGATACAATATTATAATGTATTTTAAAATTTAATATCCACATTGGCGAGGCTTTAAAATTTTGAAGAGAAACCGCTATATTTGCTTCCAACGCCCATTGTCGCAAATCAGTATCATGGATTATAGCGTTTACGTCCGTAGCAGCACAAAACTGATTAAAAACAGAACGGGATATTTGCATTAGTTTTTCCCTTCGATTCCCTCCCTTTTCTAAAGACTGCTCCCACCTGTATAACTGTGACACCGATTTTACCTTTCTGAACTTTTGTCTAACGCTCTCAAGTGACAGACGTTTTTTCTTACCACCTTTCCAATAATCGGCTGCGTTTTGTTTGTATTCCAAGTCCACGAGCCCACCTTCTTCTGGAACGCAGGCTTGTTCTTCATCTTGCGTTGACTCTAATACCTCAAGTAAGTCTTCTGGTGATAGTGCCTCTTCATCAACGAAGTCTTCTGAATGTGGTCGAAATGGTTGAAGGAATTCCAACGTCGTGTCTGTTTCCATGGTAAAAGATGTGTCCTCGACACTTCTTCGTATAATATCTGCTACAATATCGTGCAGTTCCACCTCTTGTTGGTTCGCATCCGGTCGATTTATATTTGCTACGTCGAATGTTATCATGAGCAATTGGATAACACGAACAGGATTTATTCGCACCATTCTTACAAATGTGCACCTTTAACAAATGTCAGAATCGAAAGACTAGGATGAGTATCGAACAGTACAGGTCTTACACTAGTGCTGTAATGAGTTACGTATCGTAATGTGATGAGAACTATGCACGAACCTTGACAATCGACTCACAAATGCGAATTTTCATTCTGGATCATTGCGTTTTATATACAACATCGGCCAACGTACTCGCTGTTTTTCCACGGCTTTTTTTATCGACATAACAACTATTTTTAAATCGCTGCGTAGATTGGCTTTTCTATTTTAAATTTGTCTGGTCACAACAATCGTAAACACGGTTACCCACACAGCGATGTGAATATAATTGTTATGCACGTATACGATCTGTTGGAGGGCAGAAGGTCACGATTACGGTGGCCGGTGTTGTAAATAAAACGTCGTGGTCGAGAACGATAATTTGCATTTGTGAGTCGCCTGTTTCCACCCGTGACAAACATTGTACACAAATTGACCAAGGTAAGAAGGAATCAAATACAATACTACTTACGAGCAATGTTAGGCACAATTAAATTGTTTTGGGAATTAACAAATAGCAATTAAAATTTCATTTATTAACTGTGAATTATATTATTCCTCATAAAAATTCAAGTAATTTTTGTATTTAACATTTCTTTCTATGTCTATTACTTTTTCGGTTATACGCTTTAGAAGGTTCCCACCCCTAAACCTTGAGGGAGTAGTTTCCGCCAATAAAGACAAATACTTGTCGAATAGTTCCAAATGGTGTGCTTGTATACCAAGTTTCATCGAAATCCTCGATTGTCAAGTGGCAGATGATAGTAATATGGACAAAGGTGGAAAATTTTTGTAAACAAATAAACAAATGAACCAAAATTTTTTCCTTTTACATTTTAGTATACCATTGCGAATTATAACTTTTACACGGAAAAAGATCGTCCCCAACCCTCACGGTTAGAAATTATATGTAAAATAACGAAAATTTTAATTTATTTATAAATTGTTGGACGTACAAACATTTTTTTGCAGCGCGTTATACGGCGTCAAACACTGAACATTTTGTCCATTTACGGTTTTCTTCTACCTCGCACCGTTACAAAGTTATACTCGAAAAACGAAAAATCCGCGTAATTGCCGTAATCGGCTGAACGCCGATAACGGAACGAACGAAAGACGCATGGGCCGCTATATGTACTGCATCGGTCTCATGATTCTCCCGAAATCATATTTTTGTGCCGATAAAACATTGCAGTACCCATCAATTGTTATAGCTGCCCCAATGTCATTTCATCACAGAATTTCTTCATAGAAACATGCACCAGTCATTTTGACTGGTACTGGTATAAGTGTCAATAACAAAAATAGCATTTGTTACGAATATATATAAAGTAACATTAAGTTCATAAAATGTATTCTCTACTTATAGCTACAAAAGTCATAACATCATTTCGGAAAGCAAATGTTACATGCAGTAGGAATTTTGAATTGAAATTGCACGACCAGTCGAAATGACTGGTCTGGTAAATCTAGTATTAAAGGGCGATAGGGCCCAAATGAAACACACCGTTTTTCTTGTTTTGAGTAACTCTAAAAACCCACGAAGTTGCATTCCAATCGGTGAGTCCAGGTTCGCGGTGTTCCCTTGTAAGAGGTGGCAAATAGAGGGTTTTCTACGAATACAATTCTTTTTCCCATGAATTTGGACTATATTAATGCAAAAAATAGAAAATTTTGTGATGAATTGGGATTATTGTATACTTCAGTATATTTAGCAAACAAAACAAATTAAATATCTTAAATAATTTCAAGTTAGGGAAGTTTTATATTTGTCCTGGAAAATTGATTTTTAGCACTTACAGTGTTTTCTACAAGGACTCTCCAAAAGCGTGAATTATATTTGTCTTGTTCTAGTAATCTATTGTTTCTCCAAATACTTTGGGTGTAAAGGAAGTACAAAGTGCATTTGGCACATATGATGCAGTATAATCTCACAAGAAAAGATCCCGAATCCGTAAATTAAAAAAATATAAGACTTTTTAAATATTTAGGGGATTTCTTCCTGATTACAACGCAATTTTTGTTTGCTGCCCAAATTCAGTCTAAGGGGGTGAAAATTGACCCCTTTAATTCCGGCTATTTTCCGATTTTGTGTTATGACTCGCGAACTGTAAGAACTGTAAGTTACCAAATGATAGTCCTAATTAAAGGGAGTAATTTTTGTCTGAAAACTTTTTTCTATCTCTTGCAGATTGCGAGTTACAAAATAAGATCTGAATTAGCCCAATTTTCAGGGGTTAATTTCACCCCCTTAGAGTGAATTTGGGCAGCAAACAAAAATGGCGTTTTATAACAAATCAGGAGGAAATCCCCTACATATTCACAATGTTTCAGATTTTTTTTAATTTTACGGGTTTGGGATCTTCCCTTGTCAGTACGGTAGCAACGAATAAAATAAAGAGAATTTCGAGGCAGCAGTTACTCAGAAAATACTTCTGCTATAGAGTAGACGAAAAATTATTTTGATCAAGATAATACTTTTCTACACACGTCATTGATGGCGTAGAAAAGTACAAAGAGCTACTTAGCATGTGATATGATTACTTACCTTCCAGATTTGCCAAATATACGCAATAATTTTCAGTGTTTCTGTAGGGTAATATAATAAGGTTGCTCTAATTTATGAAATGTTAGCACCTAATTTTCAAGGACCTAACTTTTCGTATTCAAGATCATCTAAACCAGGGTTGACTAACTGGCGACTCACGAGTTGCCGGGGGCTCCTCCGCCTTGCGGCCACGCTGAACGGCCCCCTCCATACCTACTAAACATCGCAGTCGAATTCGTCCGTCCCTACACAGACATAAATACATTCGATTGCTACGGCCGGCCACGGCCATACGTTTACATATAATTATAATTAATACGACAATACGAACTGATATATACTTACTTGACCGATATTTACTTTTTATATTTTTCATAACGGAAAACGCACTTTCGCATCTGTATGTAGAACCAAACATTGATGAAATTTTTAAACCCAAATCCACCAATTTCGGATACTTTTCTTCTGATAATAATTTAAAAAACTCCTGTCCATATTCATTTCTGGCGAGTACGAACGGATCTGCTTGCAAATTACACAATTCAACTCGATAATACATTTCTTGGTCTTCGATCAAAATACAGCAACAATTTAAAAAGCGCTTTACAGATTTCGATACATTAATGAAAAATGAGCTTATAATTTTTAATAATCCAAAAGGATGTAAAATCGAAGACCAAGAAATGTATTATCGAGTTGAATTGTGTAATTTGCAAGCAGATCCGTTCGTACTCGCCAGAAATGAATATGGACAGGAGTTTTTTAAATTATTATCAGAAGAAAAGTATCCGAAATTGGTGGATTTGGGTTTAAAAATTTCATCAATGTTTGGTTCTACATACAGATGCGAAAGTGCGTTTTCCGTTATGAAAAATATAAAAAGTAAATATCGGTCAAGTAAGTATATATCAGTTCGTATTGTCGTATTAATTATAATTATATGTAAACGTATGGCCGTGGCCGGCCGTAGCAATCGAATGTATTTATGTCTGTGTAGGGACGGACGAATTCGACTGCGATGTTTAGTAGGTATGGAGGGGGCCGTTCAGCGTGGCCGCAAGGCGGAGGAGCCCCCGGCAACTCGTGAGTCGCCAGTTAGTCAACCCTGATCTAAACTATACCCACCTCATTAGTTACAACATTGTACACAATTAAACATGTAGTTCCACTTAAAACAGTCATCGTCCATCCAGTTATAATATTCATCTCTCCATACCCTGCAACTTTTTTTCATACATTTTTTATGTAGTCAGAAGTAACGGTGAGTTTTAAGGCGATAACATTACGCACCTCACCTTTATATCTAAGTGAAATTGTATGTTCGATAAACTTTTATAAAATTACAGTATAAATGTCAGAGAGTGTGCATAATTAAAAATTTATGGTCGTACTTGAGGGGGAACGATGGTAATTTGCAACTTATTTTAAAAAGCGCACGGTGATGTCAGAGTCCTTAATTTGGAATCGATAACAGAAAGATTTAGGGTAAAATATAATTATCGAAACGTTGACTGCTTCGCAACATGTGTATACAGTTATCTTTAATACGAGCCCATAAACGTTTCGTGGTATTGATGGCCAGGAAATTTTTGCTCGAGGCTTTTATCTGCAAGTGTTTAATTAGTTTTTTGTGCTGCACATAATACTCCATTCAGCCCACCTTGAGTGGCATGTAACGGAGGAGGATGTAATTCATTTAAATGTAAACAAAAATTCGATACATAATAAAACATAAGCATCTGTCTATATTTTACTCTGCCGGTTTTATTTTTTATTCGCTTTTATACTAAATTACTTGAATGCTCTTAATGGCCAAATAATTTATATAATCATTAATATAAATTAATAATGTATCTGCAGAGTATGAATAATTTGGAAATATTTCATTTTACATGATGTTGCTAAATGAGAAATAATCTTTCCTCCGAAAAACGGTGGTTCTCCAATTACTTGATATTTAAGTCAAATATTCAGAAATCTCATTAATATGTAATCACAATTTTACAACTAATTATTTCTTTGTCTTTGTTACAGGAGTGTTTGTGTGCTGAGTATGTGCTGTTGAAGGAGGTGAGTAATGCATATTTTAATATCATTTATATGCATAATTTGCAGTTATACAGGTCGCTGCAAATATTACTTATGGCGTTAATTTCCACGTTGTCTATAAAAGTTACATGCAGAAATACAGTCAAAGTTGAGGAGATGTGAAGATTCTGGTGGTGGAATAATATTCTAAAGCAGGGTTGACTATACTAGAGTTTAGATTTATTGGCCGGTGAGTTCGGTTTCGCGAGCAGCGCGCGAGGAGAAAACGGGAACGCTGCTCGGCTCCACCTGAACGCAGCCGTGTGGCAGTTGTTTATTCTTAACGTAATAGTTGTGTGCGTTACGAAGCTATGCGTGGACCAATACGAGATGAAGCTATCGAGAAAGAATCAATGTTCTGACCAATAAAACTTCTGAATTTTTTTGTAGCTAACGCACATCTATTCTGATGTATGCATTTCTACGCTAAGAACTCGATTTGGCCTACACGTCAGGAGCGTAGCGCTATCCCCGCTTTTGGCTCACACTTGTTCTGCGAAGGCGAGAGCGAGATGGAACGAGAGCGAGTCAGAGGGACTGAAAGCAAGCGCGGAACTGTTAGCCCCGTTACGCACTTGCGACCAGTTGCCGGCAACTTGGTCGCCGAGAGACCAGATACCAGTGATGGGCAAAAATTTATCTAAAAGTTTTAAGGAAAGATAACTTTCGGTTATCCTTTATTCGTACTTGTTTTTCTGAAGAATATAATCAACCTAGTTTATCTGTGAGATTTTATATCAGGAAGTACATTCGTTACGTATAGTTTATTCGAAGCTCGATGTAACGCGTATCCGTATTCGACGCCTCTATAGCGGCGAAAAGTTATTCGAGAGGCATTATCCGTGACAGTGTAGCCGAGAGGTTTCAGCTTACCTTTAACCATTATTCGACAGTCGAAGGCAGCGCCATCATGTGTCTTATGGTTGTATCCGTCAGGATTTAACTACGGAAGTTTATCTGTGAGATTTCAATATGACGAGTTCCTTCTTAATCCTTATAGGTTATTTGAAGCTCGATATAGCAAGATAATTCATTCGACGCTTTTATTCGTAACGAGTTACTCGGAAAGGATAAAATAACATGTTATCTTTATTCGTTATTTTTATTCCTTGGCTTCGAATAACTGGACATTGTGATCCGACGTTGCCAAGTCGTAATACATGTGTATAAATGAACGGTTTAAAAACTATGAATTATAAACATTTAAATATGTTTCAACAACGATTATGTGAATTGAATGTAACAAATCAAAATGGCTGTTGGACAGTGTTATTTACCCTGGAGGCGATGGGAAAGTTATAAATATTAAGCGTAAACTAATTGAATCGTATCAGATTAGGTTCTCTTATAAACACATAGTTCCCAGCCAGGAAAACGAGTGAAACGAATGCTATCTTACGATAACAAACGCTAGACTCTAGGGCACTCACAAGGGAAGATCGGTGAGTGACACGCCGATTTACGAAAATGAAAAAAATTGTTTTCGACAGATATACAGACCTTCAGAAACGGTATAACATTTATTTGCATGTTTCTTTTATATCTTTCGTAATTTACGAGTTATAAGCGCATAAGTAAACGAGGCGACTCGGATAAAAGGGGTAATTTCTCCCTTGAAGGGCGAAAGTAGCACGAATCGAATACGGCAAAGTTCTTACGTTGGTCCTACAAACAATCGAGAAGATTTGCATGAAAATCGTCGTGTATGTATTTGACTGGAAGGTCACATTTTCCCGTAAGAGATTAACGAAAAAAAAGTTATGTTGATGAGAAACAAAACCCTGCGAGTTAAAGAATTATGCATTTCGGATTTCCTAACACCTGTAGAAACATAAACGTCGCGCAATATAACTGTGCCTCCAAGCGGCCACTGAGTAGGCCGTGCGTGCGAGAGAGTCTGACCGTCGGCGTTCTTTTAATTCGTTTGAAAAACGTGCGATCGCACATGGACGAGTATCATACAAAGTAACAGATTAGCGTGATACTCATGCGTGTGCGATCGTTGCCCGATTTCTTCACCTCCGACTAAAGTCCCGGTCAGTGAACGACCAATTGGATGCTATCATGTGGCACTTGTCGACCAATTGGATGCTATCATTTGGCAGTTATGTGGAAGATAACTCTAACTGAAAGATTATTGAAGGTGAAGAAATCGGCCGCGTATGTTTTTCGGATCGAATTAAAAGAACGCGGACGCGACGGTCGGACTCTCTCGCACGCACGGTAAACTCACGGCCTACTCAATGACCGCTCGGTGGCAAAGTTATATCGCGCGATCTGTACCCATGCTGTAAAAATGTTTCGTTGCCAGACAGATCGAAAAATGGCCAGTTTCTACCATTGTCGTTTCTAGCAGCTACAACATTCTCGAGCTTCATAGTTTTTAAACCGTTCATTTATACACATGTATTACGACCTGGCAACGTAGGATCACAATGTCAAGTTATTCGAAGCCAACGAATAAAAATTACGAATAAAGATAACATGTGATTTTATCCCTTCTGAAAATCTCGTCACGAATGAAAGCGTCGCATAAATCATATCGCTAGATCGAGCTTTGAATAACGGATAAAGGATAACGGATAAACCTTGCGTGACATCTGGACGTTCGACAAGGTTACGCATGAACTCCTTCCAGTAAAATCTGACGGATAAACTATGTGACCAAGTTCAGACAGATACGGGCGTCGGATAAATGGTGGCGCTGTATTCGACTGTCGAATAACAGTTGGAGATAACAAGAAACCTCTCGAATAGATAGAACGAATAAACTCTCTAAACCAAGCTCTGACGGATAAAAGTTACAGATAAAATCTCGCACTACATCCATCTTCGAATAACGAACAAAAGATACAGTAGCTTTTATCTAAAACGTATTTTAATAATTTTTTATTCGAATAATGCCCATCTCTGCCAGAAACCTTTGTTGTCGCCACGACCAAGTGTGTACGAATTCATATGTCCCCGTGCACCTCATTTGTCGCCAAGTACGTAACGGGGCTTATGTTTTTGGTTTGGCATAATGATAGTTTAATCTAAGACAGAAGGAACGGAACATGAACAATAACAATTAACACGTTCGTCGCCACGTCACCCATATCTGAGTGATGAGTATGCTTCCGCGGGGGCCCCGTCACCCAAATATGGGTAACGCTTTTCTTCCTCGAGTTAAATAGGATTTTCAGTTGAATTTTTAAAAGGAATTTAATGGAATAAGCACTGAAATATAAATATAGGATAAACAACATAATAATATTAAAAATATACACATTGTACTATACTTTTTATTAATTTATACTCAGGATAAAATATTACATTCTACTATGTCGCATGGTATTCGTTAAAACATTCTAAACACTTTTGAGGTAATTTTGGACACTTGGAACAATAGGTTGTAGTTTTTTTTACATTTTTCCTCGTTTCTTGGCGTCCGACAGTTTGCCTCTTCTTCTGATAACATAGGGCGCACATCCTTTTTATAGCTTGTCCTGCTGATTCTTACGAATCTCTAAATGGTGAGACACTTTCTTCGTTTTGTTCCTATTATTGTCGGGCACATTTTCCGAGGACAACTATTCGGTAACGAGAAGTTCCCGAAATTGTATTATCTCTATTTCTGTGTTTGTGACTCTCTGGCACACGATATGAGCATTTACTATAGTTGTTCCTAAAAGTAAATGTAGTGCTAATTTCCGATACCACTTGATACTTTTCCATATCGTTGTAGCATATGACACCGTCTGGTCGCTTCTGTCGATACCAGTTTTTCCATTATTGTATGCCATTATCGCCAAAGATTTCTGTTTCGGAGGACGTCCACGATGAGTAGAATCCGAGCTTGAAGTCATAATGGGTGCATGTTTTGTTAATAATATATTCTAAGATCTCGAACATCTCTCCATTTGAGCACCACAATACCGTTGTCATCTTCTCGTGCTATTTTTTGTTGTACCGTACAGTTCCAACGACATGCGTCTTAAAATTTAAAAATTTGACTGCTAATTGATAGCTCGTATAAAAGTTGTCGACAAACAAAGTTCGTCCTTCATTTAGCAATTTATCTGCAAGTTCAATGCAGACGTCTTCGGCTATGCCAACTTGCTTTCTTCCGTTGGTATCTCGTCCAGAATATATTTTTGCAGACCATGTGTACCCTTCGGTGGAGCACAGTTTGAATAGTTTTATACAATACTTATGTGATTTCGTTGGTATGTATTGCCGGAATATTAGTCGTTCCCTCCAAGGAACCATTGTCTCGTCGACTACAATATCTTGGCCTGGTGAAAAAACTTTTTGGTAATTTTCTGTCAATGTGTTTATGAGTGGTAAAACTTTTCCAAGTCTGCTACTCTGTTCTATCGTTTCGTTATTTGCAAAATGCAAGTTTGGTAATAGTAATTCAAAACGATTACGGGACATCCTGCTGCGCGGAAATGGAAAATTGTAAATAGTGTCCTTTGACCAACATCTATCGAGCGGTATCTGTACTAGATCCATCCAAATCATCAGTCCGAGAAATTTGGGTGAGAAGTGGTGGGTTGCCATCTGTTATGTCGAGCTTGACCGGTCATTTCATGTTGATGCAATTTTTGCTCTGCATATCTATTAGCCTCTGTAACTGAAAGGCTTATCACTTTTTCATCTAAGAATAGCGAAAGCACTTCACTTGCGCTAATGTCAGAAAAACAAATCCATCGGCAAATCCATCAGAAGCCCACTTTTTCCGGTGAACGGAAATCTTTGTTGCCTGTTAGCGAATTCGTTCCACTGGATATTGTTCAATGAATCATCAACAGAGTCTATAGCAAGTCCTTCCAACATGTCGTCAAGGTCTTCACTTGCATGTGGTTCCTCAATATCCGAGTCTGAACTCGATGAAATTCTATTCATAACTTTTCTTCTAAAACTCACTACTTCGTCATTATTACTCTCCTCACTTTCAATTATATTTTCACGCCGTATAATGAACATTTTGGGATAAGAAAATCACTGATGTGCGTCTCAGAACAAGTATGCTTCTCGACTAAATGAAAGATCTGGGATAACTGCAGTGAGATCCCTCGCAATCATCTAGCCGACAAGCTTATCGCTTTCTTCATTTCGGAACTTAACAATTTATTCTTTATAATGGATCGAAGGCTCTGTAACATTAGATCACCGACAACGCACGCGTCTACTCGAGTTATATCGTTCCTAAGCGATAAGTTCCCACTTATCGCTCTGTTTACGTTCTGCCACTCTGGCAGTCCGATTTGGGCCCCGCGAGAAACTCAACCAAATCACGCTGGGCGACGAACGTGTTAAAGGAATGTGATCTCTAATGTATAACAATCTGGTAATCTCGATACGTCTGTTCGCAATGGCGTCTGACTCTCGAATCGATCGGATTGTCTTCTTTTCGCTCGTCTTCTTGCTTCTGTCGCGAGCACCAGCAGGTCTTGAATCCCATTCATAGGGTGCTCGCAACACTGCTCTCCCCTCTGGAGAAACGGTCGTCCCGACCACTGCAGCTTCTTCGTCGCCTGCACTCGCACCCTGGTCCGGAAGAGTGGAAAGGACGCTGCGTGGCCTCTTCCGACCGCCGCACAGTGGTCGAAAATGACACAGTCGGCGTAAAAAATCGATTCCCACGCCAAATCGAAATGAATATCAACGAAACTTGGTATACTAGGGTATTAGGTATCGTTGATTACGAATCCGTTGCACGATTTTTGAAAAGGAAGATGGCGGATCCAATATGGCCGTCCAAAATCGGCTAATACCACTAAAATGGGGATTATACGAACGAAAAACCTTATTTATTGTAACCCTAAAGCAATAACTTTATATTTTATGAGTCTAGGAAGTTGCATTATACTGTATATAATGCTACACTAAAGAATAGTTGTCAAAAAATGGTATATAACAATATAAAAACCAAAATTATTTACTAATTTTATCATTTCTGCGGTAAATACTGCAAATACATGATTAATCTAACCATTGAATATCTATCGGAGGCGAAAATATAGATTATTGACATAAAAATATGTTAGTAGCATTGTTTATTAATAATTTGTTTAAACAATTTTTTAACAAAGTGACAGTGAAATCCATTTCATACAATCAAATTGATCATATTTTGATGTAACATTACTATAAACAATTAATTGTTATTAAACAATTTGTTAACATAATAGATTTCAGTAATATTCAACAACGATAAGTGCAATTTGGAAGGAACATTGTTTTTATGACGTAGGTACCCACTAAGTGAGGATTCTTGGAAATTTCATCCCCAAGGGGGTGAAAAGGGGTAAAATTTATTTTCTCGGACTCCTTAATATCTCTTAGGTCCGATTAGATATCACCTTGGTTTTCACTTACAACGGTTGCCCACACAAATGCGTAAAACTCAATTTCAGGTTTGTGCCTAACCAACCCCTAAGGGGGTGAAAAGTGTTTTCACGTATTCTTTATAATGTCTTGAGCCCGATTAGACATCAGCTTGGTTTTTAGTTACAAAGGTTACCCCCACAAATGCCTATCAACAAATTTGAGGATATTGCCCTAATTAATCCCTAAGTATGTGAAAAGGAGTATAATTCGTAACAATTTTTTATGTAATTTCGGTACAGTAAGCTCTGTATAACGAACATTTATATAAATATATATGTTCGTTCACACCTACTATTCAAAACTTAAGACGCCCCAATTCAATGTACCTTTAGCACACCAGAGCCAGAGTTGGCCCTTTAAGGGTTGATTAGGGTAAAATTTTAAAATTGGTTTTTAGGCATTAGTGTTACTAGGTTTAAACCAAGTATTGATATCGAATCGGACCGAAGAGCTTTTGAGGGATCCGTGACAAAAAATTTTTCCCCTTTTTTCACCTTAGGGGTTGATTAGGGCAATATCCTGAAATTGAGTTTTACGCATTTGTGTGGGCAACCGTTGTAAGTGAAAACCAAGGTGATATCTAATCGGACCTAAGAGATATGGAGGAGTCGGAGAAAATACATTTTACCCCTTTTCACCCCCTCGGGGATGAAATTTCCAAGAATCCTTACTTAGTGGGCACCTACGTCATAAAAAAAATGTACCTTCCAAATTGCACTTATCATTGTTGAATATTACTGAAATCTATTATGTTAACAAATTGTTTAATAACAATTAATTGTTTATAGTAATGTTACAACAAAATATGATCAATTTGATTGTATGAAATGGATTTCACTGTCACTTTGTTAAAAAATTGTTTAAACAAATTATTAATAAACAATTCTACTAACATTCTTTTATGTCAATAATCTTTATTTTCGCCTTCGATAGATATTCAATGGTTAGATTAATCATGTATTTGCAGTATTTACCACGGAAATGATAAAATTAGTCAATAATGTTGGTTTTTATATTGTTATATTCCATTTTCTTACAACTATTCTTTAGTGTAGCATTCTATACAGTATAATGCAACTTTCTAGACTCATAAAATATACAGTTATAGCTTTAGGATTTCAATAAACAACACTTTTCGTTTGTATGATCCCCATTTTACTGGTTTTGGCCAAGTTGGGCAGCCATATTGGATCGGCCATCTTCTTTTTCAAAAATCGTGCAACGGATTCGTAATCAGCGATACCTAATACCCCAGTATACGAAGATTCGTTGATTTTCATTTCGATTTGGCGTGGGAATCGATTTTTGACGCCGACTGTGTCATTTTCGACCACTGTGCGCCGCCGCGGCATTCGCCTTCACACCCAAGGGTAAAACCACCAAAAAAACCTGGGCAAGGCGTGGGTACGTTGGTCCCCCGAAGGTCCTCCACGTCTCCACCCTCCACTTGCGTCTTCGGACTTGCGTATTTCTTTCTTGAAAGGGGCTTCATCTGCTTCGACGACGCATCTTCTTCTTGGGCAGAGACGGGTGGGGAGTCCTGTCCTCCAACGGTCGGGACTCCTCGAGTCTTCAGTCTCCGAGATTGAGTTCGTTAATTGTCGAACGACGACTCCACTGTGCTGCGACGGAGAGTTCCCACGGCGGAAACCTCCAGCGACTTCAACGCGTCGCCCACGACGTCTTTGGAACGTCTCACGACGACTCCTCCGACGCTGAATCCTCCTTTCGGTTGCGGGCAGCCTTTCCTCCTGGGGTTCGCCCTCGGTGTCCTTCGGCCCTGCTCAAAGCTTCAATGCATTGATTGCTCTGAAGTTCCCTTTGTAAAATGGACAAAGAAACATTAACATTCTCTTTTCTTTCATGAGAATCCGGTGGAGCCGGACAGAACCGGGAAGACGGAAAGGCGAGCCGGGCACAAAAGCAGGGGGTTACGATTCATGAGCATGCTATCGGCCCGTTCCCCGATCAATTCGCCCAGAACTCCCAGCTCATCTTCAATATTCTTTCTTCAAGTCTTCATCTATCCTCTAAGCCTTGGCTACATGATGGTCTCATTCCTCTTCTTGGCTTCTGGTGTTGCTCCAGGGGTCCGTCCTTTGCAGCTCGTCAACGCCCCCGTCTCCGCGATGCCCCCCCCCCCGCCCCCCGACCGATCCATGCAATTGAGTCACACGTCCGTCCGGTGGATGGGGACACCATTTCCCCGTCTGCTGTCCACCCCCAGCATTTTGCGTCCTGGGGATCCCATGGTATCCACCATACCGGGGCCGTGCCACGGGGGTACATAGTATCTCTTCCAGGGGGGCTAGCGAGGCCGTTCCACGTATGTCCGCGCCTCGCTGCGGACCACCACGTTATTGTGGCACATTCAGGGAATTCGGGGTCGCATCCAAGCCGCGGTGGCAGTCCCCCGACAGCTTGTCCCTCGTCGTGGCATATCGTGAACCTGCAACAATTCAAGAAAGATGGACCGGGCTGCGAAGGTAGCCTCCGCAGCCCAGTCCACTGGACGAGCTTAAAACTAATCTTCTTTGGTGAGTCCTCTGAGTTTTCCAGCCTTGAATCCTTTCGTCTGTGGAATTATCCAGTCTTGAATCCTTATTGGTTCTCCCTCTCCCGCGACGGTATTCGCCCTCGACCTCCCTCCGTCGTGGCTTCCTACTCACAAGGGAACATCACGAACCCGGACTCACCGATTCGAACGCAACTTTGTGGGTTTTTAGAGTGACTCAAAACAAGAACAATGGTGTATTTCTTTTGGGCCCTATTGCCCTGTAAGGGGGTGAAGACTAACATCAAAGTAAAATTGGCACTTCCACTTTTTCGCGTATAACTCTCAAAGTACAATAGACAGAAAAAAATGTTTCAAACAAAAGTTTAATGTTGCAATAAGCGCTGTAAGCTTGCGTTACCAAAATTTTGAAAAAAGTTTTTTCGTTCAGGTATTTTTTTTTTAAACTCTTTCCAAAATTTTGTTAACGCAAGTTTGTAGCGCACATTGCACCATTAAACTTTTGTTCGAAACATTTTTTTCTGTCTATTGTAGTTTGAGAGTTATACGCGAAAAAGTGGAAGTGCCAATTTAACTTTGAGGTTAGTTTTGACCCCCTTAAAGGGCGATAGGGCCCACATGAAACACACCGTTGTTCTTGTTTTGAGTCACTCTACAAACCCACAAAGTTGCGTTCCAATCGGTGAGTCCGGGTTCGCGGTATTCCGTTGTCAGCTGACTCGCGGTGGTATTCGCCCTCGAACTCCCTCCGCCGTGGCTTCCTACTCAATTATCCTGCGACGACGTTTGCCATCGAACTCCCTTCATCGCAGCTCCGGAATCTCTGCGAGGGTATTCGCCCTCGAACCCCCTCTGTCGCAGCGGCGCGACGGTATTCGCCTTCGAACTCCCTCCGTCGCGACCTCACACTCAGCTATCCTGTGACGATGTTCGTCCTTGAACTCCCTTCGTCACAGCTCTGCAACTCCCGCGACGGTGTTCGTCCTCTAACTCCCTCCGTCGCGACTTCAGTCTTCCCTGTTGTTCTCCTTAATTCTTCAACTGGTAGCAGTTCTTCCGGAGGTGACTTGCTTCTCCACACTGTCAACAGGTTTTCCTCGAGTCGTCCGATCTCTCGAATCTCCCCATCTTCTACTGTCTCTCAAAAGCGTAAGCAGATTTAGTCCTCCACTTTCATTCCATCTCGCTCTTGCCTTCGGCAAGAAAGAAGCGAGAAACGATCGCTCGGAATCGTGGCTCCTCAATGTACTCAAAGTAGTAGGGATGCTTCGCTGCGTGTGTTCGTACCTCACGTATACCAATCCTCACCGCGCGTCGGCCAGTCGTAGCCCGAGAGAGAGTGAGAACGTAGAAAAAAAGGAGCACCGAGGCAGGCAAGTGGTGTGGTGGGAGAATACCCCTCACGAAACTCACCGGCCAATAAATCTGAACTCTAGTATAACTGATGGCTCGTGAGCCACCGGGGGCCCCTCCGCCTTGTTGCCACGCTGAATGGTCCTACTCCGTACCGACCAGACTCTGACGATCGCAGTCGAAAAGAGAAGGAAAGAAGCAGGAATTGACTACGATCGTCAGAGTCTGGTCAGTATGGAGGGGGGCCGTTCAGCGTGGCACAAGGCGGAGGGGCCCCCGGTGACTCGCGAGCCACCACTTAGTCAACCCTGTTCTAAAGTTTCTAAAAATCAATACGTATTAATTCTTCGTTGACACGCCTCTTTTTTCGATCAACCTTGACATACCTGGGTGACTCACACTCAGAATCATTTTTGAACAACTGCCATTTTCATCTAAAGAATTCAATCGTTATGAAAAAAATCATGGGTTAGGCTTGGGTTTTTTTATTAACATTTAGTCACGGTTTTTGTAAAAATATTTAGATTACCATACGTCGAGAAGACACGGAAAAATCTTAAAAAAAATTGTTTCTTTTACAAATTTCAATATTAGAAGCTAAAAATTTACAGAGTTATTCAGGTATAATATTTTGAGGGAAAAAAATAGTTTGTAAGTCGGATTTGAAAAAAGTACCTATTTTGCAAGTACCTATATTTCTATATAGAAGGTACAGACCGCCAAAATCAGCTTACATGTATGGATCTTGCGACACAGGCAAAAGTCCGCTATTTGCCGATTATAAGGGGCAGTCTTTAAATTACGTAAGGGTAATTTTAGCGATTTCTTAACCGCCCCCCCCCCCCCCCATATATAAATTCGTAGGATTTTATATTCACCCCTTCCCCCTCCCTAACATATTATTTTTTACATTGCATTTTATCAGCTATTAAAATCCTTTTAAAGGTTTATATAATTAATTTAATTCCATTTCGTGTGTGCGATGAAACATTTACGTTTTTTAAGTTACTTATACTGAAAATAGGTTAAGAAATGAGCCGTTGTTTTTGAAAGTGGTATAAGTCCATTTATTCATACAATGAGATATTTAAGGGTTTGCGTTTGAATCAATTTAAAAATATTCGCATACGTTAATCAATTCGGGTAATGTTTTTAAAAGTATAAACTTGTTAAATTTTATTATGCAATAATAATCAATAAAAATGTTCAAGAAAATAAACAATTTTTTAGCTACAAATGGACTTATACCACTTTCAATAATAACGTATTATGAAGAATGTAACCAACAGAAATTTTAAATTTATGTTTTAATTGAAGTTGGCTTTTGTGAAATGTATTTTTTAATGTAAAAAATAATAATTTAAATGAAGACATACATGTCTTCATTACTTACTTACTTTCTTATATTATAATGAATTTATAAATAAACAAGTATGAAAAGTAAATTACTTCGTTAAGATAACTAATAATAACAAAATTATTCATATTTCAATCTTATTTCTCCTTTACACTTAGCAAAGTGAAGTATTTTTTCCAAAATATGGATTTATACCGCTTAAAAAAAAACATTCCTGCAATAACTCTTTACAGTACAACTTTTGTTGTTTAATTTATGAGGATATTGTACACATCATTGACGGTGTGAGTATAAATATAAAAAGAGGATCAATGTCTAACTAAAACTATCAATAATTGAATATTCGGTATTTTATATTACTGTTCGCCAAAGCGCTTATTTGGCAATCGCCTTTCGACTCGTGGTCGGGGACTGCAAACATTTGTCCAGAAGCACGCGGGAACATTTGATAAGGAGTCGTCCTTAAATTACGTAAAGGTGGAATCAGACGGCGCGTGGCTCGGTGAACTTTGCGCGTGAATCGCCGATCCACGCGCTGTCTGATCGGTCATGGCTCGGCTCGCCCAGGCTCGCCAAGCCGACTTCTCGAGCTAGATGAGCCGAGCCAGCTCGCCAAGCCACGCGTCGTCTGATTCCACCTTTACAGACTTGACTGTTGCTCAATACAGTTACTTACAAAAGTATCTGTCCGCCCTATATGTAACGAATTTTACACTTTAAATCGATTTCAAAGTAAGAATACGCACTTCTAATTCACATTAGTATAAACCTTGATTAACATACAAACTATTGTTTTGGCTGCATTCAATTGAAAAATGGCACACAATTTATTTAAAAAACTGAAGAAATATTCTACCAAATTCAATATTTAATTTATACAAACGTAATTACAATAAGTTAATATTCTTTTAATATTCCTACGATTTTATTATAAACTTTAATCTATTATATATAGTTTCAACTAATTTTCACAAAAAATTAATCTAATAAAATATGTTATATGTATGGGGTGGGCGGATTCTTTTATGAGTACCCTTAATAACATACCACTTTTCTATTTTTGTTCCCTTATTTTCACCAGAATAAAACATTTTAAACACTTCAGTTAGGTTGTAACGAAACGTGTGACGTTCTATGTACCTACCCTTTCAACAACTTTTGTAAACGTTTGTTTAATTTCATGACGATTAATCGTTTGTACTTCAACTTATTTCCCCGTCCATCGACCTGGCGTCTTTTGCTCACTGTTGCACCTCTTAAATATAGAATTTTGGAATAGAAAGTGTATAATGTAGTGATCTTAGAATTAATAATTACTTTAATTCTAGGAATCACGAATTCTCCTACTTTTACATGTTTTAATGACATCAGTATGTAAATTTAATTGAAATTTTCGTGTATCTGATTGTGAGATATACATAATATGTATACAGTACTGTCTCCCAATGGGCTCGGTTTGGTGCACACGATGTGGGCTTTTCGCTATCCCCACCATTTCTATCTCACTCTTGTCCGGCGAAGGCGAGAGCGAGATGGAACGAAAGCGAGCGAGACACGGTCCCGCACGCAAAGCATTTCATCTCGCTCCCCCCTTCGGCCAGAAAGAAGGGAGAAAAGAACACTCGGAATTAGGGCTCTGCTCACGATACGGGCTCAACGCCGGTCCCGACCAGTGAGGCCTCAGGGAGACAATACTGTACTAGAAGGGCAAAGGATTAATCAAGTCGTCTTCATTCATTTAAGGGGTGTTCCTAGTGTGACGACTAAAATGAACTTAATGTTTCGGGAATTAAAAAACGGTATCATTTCGTACGTTTGTAGGTTTATTCTACAGCGTTACCGAGAAGTGGATTCCTGCAAACTATTCGTAATGGAGGGGAAAACTTACGAATAGTTTGCAGGAACCCACTTCCCGGCAACGCTGTTATTCTCTCACCTTTTAAGACTATACAATAATTTTTTGTTAGTAACAATATCCAATTATAATAAAATGGGGTATCATGACAAGAACAATATCATTCCAGATGCTAGGACCTGATATTAGGTTCAAAATTCAAAATTCAAAAAGCTTGGTAATCTGTAGACGTGTGGATATTGTCTGAACCAGCATAATGAAATAATATTGAGAAACAAAGAAATGGCAACGTCTTAAAAAAATGTCATCAATTGCAGCAAAAAATAATGTTGTTGTTGACCGTAGTAATTCAATTTTCCAAATATTTGCGAAATTCAAGTTCGATCGATAAAGGAATGTCTACTGACCAGGAAAGTTTCCCAAGTGTTCGTCTCCGATTGCTTTGAATTTTGGATATGTTTTAGAGAACCGAAAAATAAGATACAGGGTGTCACGTCCAGAATTGCCGGAACATTCTGGACGAGAAGAGGAGTTCTTGCCCCGTCGCCTCTGGGTCCCCGTGTGTGTCTAGGGCAGGGGCCGTCGGTTATAGCCCTACTGATGAGTCTGACTGACGGTCCCAAGACGAAACCTCTTCTTTTCCTCCACGATCCTTCGAAAAGCCAATCCACCCGCCCCGCACAGTACTCCATTGCGGCGTAACCGGCCGGCCTTAGGGCTTAGGTTACGTTGGACAGTAGGGCTATAACCGACGGCCCCTGCCCTAGACACACACGGGGACACAGAGGATATGATTTGGAACTTGTATATATATGAAATGAGTAAGGGAAAATAGACTAGCGAGAAGATTAGACCTCTGGTGGCGCTCGTCGACACTAAGTCGCGATATCGTGGTGGGGCCGGGACGTCACAAGGGGAAAATGGGTAATAGTTCGGGAGCCAGTGAACATTTTTAGTGTCCCATCGCGACGCGGTTTTTCTATCATTTTTCTAATTACCCTTATGCTGAAAGTCAATGGACGGGCGGTCTGGCAGTCAAGACCGGGGACAGGGCCCGAGGGCACGCCCTCGAACATGTCAAATTTGGGAGCGTCCCCGACTCATCGCGACAAGGCTGAAACTCCCTCCATTAATCAGCAACTTATTACAAAATAAGAAAATCGCAGTCTGGCAGCGCTCCGTAGGGACTTTGTGGTCTGGCAGATCCCCAAACATGTTAAAAAAAAAATAAAAAAATCGATTCACAGCGACGAGGCTGAAATTGGGTGGAATAATTGTTTATGTTGTAAAACCAATAGGAAAAATAATCTGGCAGTCTATAAGCGGTGATAAGACCTTGCCAGACGTTTACAGATTGACCGTGTAGTCACTACTATCCTATGCTTTGTCGATGCAATGGTAAAACGGCTGTTGCTTTCTTCCCCGTCGGTAACATCAAATGTAAAGTTATCTAGGGAGACAGCTAAAAGCGCCTTGTGCTCTCTACACGCTCGATTCATTTGTAAATGTCTGGCAAGGTCTTATCACCGCCTACAGACTGCCAGACTATTTTTTCTATTGGTTTTACAACATAAACAATTATTCCACCCAATTTCAGCCTCGTCGTTGTGAATCGAATTTTTTATTATTTTGTTTTAACATGTTTGGGGGTCTGTCAGATCACTAAGGTCCCCACGGAGCGCTGCCAGACTGCGATTTTCTTGTTTTGTATGAAGTTGCTGATTAATGGGGGAAGTTACAGCCTTGTCGCGATGAGTCGGGGACGCTCCCAAACTTGACATGTTCGAGGGCGTGCCCTCGCGCCCTGTCCCCGGTCTGGACTGCCAGACCGCCGGTCCATTGACTTTCAGCATAAGGGTAATTAGAAAAATAATAGAAAAACCTCGTCGCGATGAGACACTAAAAATGTCCACTGGCTCCCGGACTGTAATGGCGATCAGTTAAGCAATAAATGTAATAAAACCAAGATATAAGGTGCAATATTTCTGGAAAATTATATTTTTGTAAACTTAAACTATCAACCTATTCGTAGGATATGAAAATAATTAATATTATATTGATTTATTCAATAAAATTACAAAATACAGAAAATATGTGTTTGACCGCCATTGTCCACACCTGCGGGTAATAGCGGTCACGTTGCGGACGATTAATTAAAAATTTTTCGCATATGTATCCATTCACCGAGTCCCATCCACAACATTCAGAATGAACCGAGAGGCCACACGAGATGCATCGAAACCACATTTCATTATCGTGGCCAAACTGATAGCAAATAATACTCTTGTACACTGCGTTTTCGAACGTTTCGGAAGCCCAATAGGCTTTTCTAGTTGTTCTAGGGCAGTGGTGAGCAACCTTTTGTCCGAAGTGGGCCACAAGTGGAAACCTACTACTCTGCGCGGGCCGCAATATTAAGGCTGCCGTCCCATTTTTGTTATGGTCCGAATCAATCGAAGCGTCCCTTGTAAACAGATGGACCCTAATGAAACTACTGCGGTCGATAAAAAGAACTAGTACAGAGGTGACATCTCCGGGTACTCTATGTAGACGAATTTTCTACGCATAGTTGCCACATTTTCTGTTCTCTCTGTCTCTGCCACGCTGTTGCCACAGCTCCTATTATCGAGAAGTCTTGAAGGAATACGGCACGACAGCTGCGTCTAGGCAGGGATCGGCGGGCTCCAGCTACCACTGATAGCCAATAATGCCAGATCCCTGGGTTTTCGCCCACGGGCGCTACCACCACTCCACGACCAAGCGTACCCTCTCCTAGCGCCTATACCGCACCACACAAGCATACCAGTCCCTCCATCCGAGTGCCGTACGCGCTGCCTGGCCACCGCTCTCCGACGAGAATTCGTTTTCCCGACATCGAAGCGCTTGGCTTGCAAGCAAAAAGTCAAGAGTTCAAATCCTGGTGCGGATAATCTACTTTTTTTTTTTAATTATTCTCGAATTTCTCTTTCTATATTCTTAGAAGACTAAAGACTTGAAAACTGTTAATTTACAAAGCATTTTCGAAGCTTGAATTGCTGCTAAAGATGCGATCCCCTTCTGGCTTGCATCGCACCACTACAAGCGTACCCTACCTTCTGTCCGCGTGCCGTACGCACTGCCTGGTCGGCGCTCTCCGCCAAAAATTCATTTCAGAGCTTGGGTCGTAAACAAAAAATCCGAGGTTCACATCCCGGTGCGAAGATTCTACATTTTTCATAATTATTCTCTAACTTCTATTCCTATATTTTCAGTAGAAAAAGAACGTCAAATCTGTTAATTTACAAAGTATTTTCGCAGCTGACTAATGTACGATGTTGGTCTTCTGCCTCTTGTATACATAAACAGAAATAATTCCTTGAAATGCTACTTACAAAATAAACTCCTTTCTAGAATGGACTCTTTAAAATTCACGTCACAATGAACAGTTACAGAATCGGTGATTTCGGTTTCAGGTAAGCGAGCCCACCGCTCGACTATTACGGTCGGCTTACCACTCACACTAGTGCTGTTCAAGTACTTGAATATACGGGTAGCTTGAAATCCGAACCAAGCTGAAACCCGGTTTCCGAGCCGAGCCGAGTACCCGAATGAACCGAGCGGCTCGAATAGAACCAAGTAGCTTGAATTTTTCAAGCGGCCCGAAGTAAGCGGGCGGCTCGAACAGAACCAAGCGGATTGAATTATTTCAAACGGGCCGAAAGAACCGAGCGGGCCGAAAGAATCGAGGCGGCCCGGAAGAACCGAGGCGGCCTGAATGTATGTCTGTACATTGTACATCGAGCAGATAGGTTGGAAATAGGTTATGTAAACCTAACACAATTATAATATAGACTGCGGAAGTATATGTAAATGCATGTTTTTATTGGAATGACTTAAACAAGCGAGATTTTGACAGAAGTATGTTTCATCATTAACAGGATGTTAAAAATATATTTTCGATTTCACACATTTTGAATATTCTGGATATACGTTGCACATTCTGCATATTTTTCATATTTTTTGCAGATACGGAATTTGTTTACAAATTAGCTTGGTGACCCTCGCCATTAGAATTTAATAGTTTCATATGTTAAAAAGTTTAATAATGTAATAGTTACATATATATTCAAAAGTTTAGTAATCCAATAGTAGGTACAACAGCTTGATACGTATAATATATAATTATTACAGTATAATTATTAGTATACTACAGTTTTATAAAAGAGGTTGAATATAACCCTCCGTTACCTTTTTCAACATATTTGCATATTCGCGGCATATCATACTTGGATAAACTCCCGCAGCCTACGCATAAATAAATAAATAGACGAATAATTTTTATAATTTTTAACCAATAAACACACAATTTAAATTTTTTATTTAATTGATGTAAGAACACGGTAGTAATCCGTTTGCATGAGGATGGGAAATATTTCTGAAAGAGCGTATGAAATCACAAGAAATTAAATAAATTTATTTGCATTACACATATTTCATACATAATGACGCATACTGCATAGTATGTACATACTACACACACACACTATATTCATGCTATACATACACATTAATTATTATATACACAGATTATATAGTATAGACAATAATAGACATACAATGAACTGTCGACCCTACACACATACTAGATACTATCGACGACTCTGCATACAGTTGTCATCATACTGGTGTTTGACCTTGCGATGACCTTGAAAAGTCCTGCAAAGGTCACGTGCCGCCGGCATTAGCGTTATCCGATGTACACCGCGGGGAGATTGCTCGCTCGGGCTTTGTACATCATGGTGGCTCTGAAAAGAGCCGATTTTGTGCCACGTAGACCTGCTGCAACGAGATAAACACAATTGCAGGGACTGCTAGATAGTTAAAAGTCAATGGAGTTCGTAGATCTCACATTAGTAAATTAATAAGGTTTCTTTACACTTACCAATGTTATTGGCGCATATTCGCCGACAGAAAACATAATTGCTCTACCCTCTGTGACAGGAGGCATGAGCGTTTTTCTGTCACGATGTTGCCGGCACGCGAAAATAGCCTCTCGCTATACGCCTGCGATGCCGGCACGCCCAAAATGTTATTTGCCACGTGGGCCAGGTTTGGGTATTTCGCCGCGTTTTCCCTCCACCACTTCAGAATACATATATTTGTCGCGACCAGTTTTTCCTCCATATAATTATTAATTTCTTTTTCGACGGTGTCGGTTGGTCCATCCACCTCGTTTTTACCAATATCTTCGTAAAAATCCATTAACGTATCTGGCGCTGGTCCTGCCATAGAAACAAAATATATAACGGACAACATTGAACACAGTATCACATAATCTTAGTACTGTTTCACACTCACCTGACGTTTGGTTCAACTGTACATTTTCCCCACCCACGTCGCTTACGTCGAGGTACTCGGAAGCAACTGA
The DNA here is from genome assembly GCA_944738655.2 of Andrena hattorfiana. Classification (NCBI taxonomy): domain Eukaryota; kingdom Metazoa; phylum Arthropoda; class Insecta; order Hymenoptera; family Andrenidae; genus Andrena; species Andrena hattorfiana. Next base: position 31,910,977 of record OX122894.2, on the reverse strand, counting down.
ATACAGGACACTGTGAGCCGCCGCTTTTTTGTCTGCCGACAATAGACGGTCTTTGGTGCGAGTGTCCAAAATCATTGCGAGTAACAATGATTCTGAATCATTAATAAAATCAAATCTGATATTCAGTTGTTCCAATAAATTTTGTCGGAAGTCTGAGCAGTCAGTGTCGGCCGTTTCGTCATTCTGCAATGAGATTGGGTTAACCAATCTTTTCCGTATGCCGTATATTGATGATATTGTTGCGAGCACTCTATGTAGAGGATTCATGGCCCGCTGGTGCTCGCGACGAAGACAAGAGACAGCGAGAAGAAGGCGATCGGATCGATCGCCTGTCAAGCTGTCATTCGAGAGTCAGCCGCCATTACAAGCAGACGTATCGATATTGTATTCCTAACAGATTATATTCGTTACCTGTTCTTATATTATTCTTGTTACCCCCTTGTTTAATGTTCTGTTATCGTTGCTGTTCAGTAAACTTATATTATGTCGAACGCAAAACGTAACAATATATAACGGCACAGCGTTGGCTCATTTTCCTGCGTCATGATTAGCGTCGCCTCTTTAAAAACTCGCATTGTATTGCAATATTGTTGGATTTTGGACCACTCGCACTTTGACAAATGGTCCGGCGTTTGTGGCTCACAGAGGACCACATCAAGCGCTTTTTTTACCTCTAGTAAGCGATGGAGCATGTCGAACTGGGAGTTCCAACGCGTGCTCACGTCGGAAATTAATTTGAGGGGCTTCGAGTTCGGATTTCTCTTCCTCTGTTCAGCTTTTAATTTTTCTCTTGCCAATGCTGAGCGATGGAAGTGCCCTACGATGTGTTTGCATCTTTTTATTATTTTTTTTAGATCATCGGAATCGTCCACGCAGTCGTTTATGACCAACTGAAAAGAACTCGTTGCATTAAATATGAAATGTTAATAATTTATTATTCATTTTTTTGCATTTAAATATCTCCTGTTTATATACCTGCAGAGTATGAGCGTAGCAAGGGATACGCTCCCACGTATCGCACAATGTAATGGCCTTTACAATATTCGAGGCGTTGTCGGTGGTAAAGTAAATTTTCGATTGCGTATCATTCAACCCCCACGTTCTTGCTCGTTTGCGCTTCGGTTACGCAGAGGATGTGAAGCGTATAGTTTTTTAATATAAAATTTCCATTTAGATAATGGACCGTCAGCGACACGTATTTCTGCAGTGTCCGCGACGTCCATCCGTCTGTTGTGAATGCAAGCGTTCGTTTCTAATCCAAAACAGTTAAAAGATGTGAATACCTTAAATCGAGTCAGAAACGTGTTTTTTTTGAAAATGTGTGTTTTTTTACGCCTGCTGAGCGGGGGCAAATGACCAATTTCAGACGTATTCGCACATGCGTATTCGCAATTTCTTACTTTCCTCCCAAGGAAACTGGACTTTGACGTTACCCTATGGTATGTGTATGAAGATGCAGTTGTTCGACTAATCGTTATCGATTTGTTGGAAAATAAATAGACGTATTTATTAATTTCGACAGAATAAAAAAGCAATCGAACATGCATATTTCTTTGCGAATCGCTCAGCAGGCTTTCAAAAACACACCTTTCATTCAGGTGTTGAAAAAAATATTGTACGTGACAAGGGAGAGAAGAAAGCGATTCCGACGAGCGTGAAGTTTGCTCATAAAAGATACTGACAAATTTCACGAACATTGTAGAAATTATACGTACAGTTTTGACATCCTCGCTGATATAATCTGTGTATATAATAATTAATGTGTATGTATAGCATGAATATAGTGTGTGTGTAGTATGTACATACTATGCAGTATGCGTCATTATGTATGAAATATGTGTAATGCAAATAAATTTATTTAATTTCTTGTGATTTCATACGCTCTTTCAGAAATATTTCCCATCCTCATGCAAACGGATTACTACCGTGTTCTTACATCAATTAAATAAAAAATTTAAATTGTGTGTTTATTGGTTAAAAATTATAAAAATTATTCGTCTATTTATTTATTTATGCGTAGGCTGTGGAAGTTTATCCAAGTATGATATGCCGCGAATATGCAAATATGTTGAAAAAGGTAACGGAGGGTTATATTCAACCTCTTTTATAAAACTGTAGTATACTAATAATTATACTGTAATAATTATATATTATACGTATCAAGCTGTTGTACCTACTATTAGATTACTAAACTTTTGAATATATATGTAACTATTACACTATTAAACTTTTTAACATATGAAACTATTAAATTCTAATGGCGAGGGTCACCAAGCTAATTTGTAAACAAATTCCGTATCTGCAAAAAATATGAAAAATATGCAGAATGTGCAACGTATATCCAGAATATTCAAAATGTGTGAAATCGAAAATATATTTTTAACATCCTGTTAATGATGAAACATACTTCTGTCAAAATCTCGCTTGTTTAAGTCATTCCAATAAAAACATGCATTTACATATACTTCCGCAGTCTATATTATAATTGTGTTAGGTTTACATAACCTATTTCCAACCTATCTGCTCGATGTACAATGTACAGACATACATTCGGGCCGCCTCGGTTCTTCCGGGCCGCCTCGATTCTTTCGGCCCGCTCGGTTCTTTCGGCCCGCTTGAAATAATTCAATCCGCTTGGTTCTGTTCGAGCCGCCCGCTTACTTCGGGCCGCTTGAAAAATTCAAGCTACTTGGTTCTATTCGAGCCGCTCGGTGCTTTCAAGCCGCTCGGTTCATTCGGGTACTCGGCTCGGCTCGATCGTTCAAGCCGAGTTAGGCTCGGCTTGCTTTTTCCGGGTACTTGAACAGCACTAACTCACACCCCGGATTACTGTAATGAGGTTTGAAAACAATATCGACGGGTCTTGTACCAGTCTTAATGATATCATTTATACCTACAGAAGAGTTTTACTAACCCATTCTTGATCAATGACACTTTTTTCGTGTTAATTAGGTTCATACATACAGTCTTCCTCGGATTATTGAAATGCTTTTGGTCCCGGATTATCGGGAAAGGCCTACTCAACCCACAGTTTTGCTTCCTCGCTGCGAGCGAGGACCTGCGGTAAGGGTAGGCCGCCCGTTGACTGCCGAGAACAATAAAACCGTTGGGCCAGGTAAAATACCCAGTACAGAAAACTAAAATGTTCATTCTTTTGATAAATGTTCGTGAAAGTATTACCAATGGATTTTTTATGATTTCCTGATTAAAATGAGTTCAAACATGGACAAATTCGGTCCATTTTTAGGTGAACGTAGTGTGCGTCGCAGGCCAATCACCAGAAACGTGTTTTCCGCTTAATCTGGGGAACACTGAAATTCTAAACGTGTTTTATAAACTCACCAATCCATCGGTAATGCTCTGATCAAGCTGTAATGAGAAGTATGAAGATTTTTATATTCTGTACTGGATGACAAAAGGCAGAAGACCAACACCGTACATTAGCCAGCTGCGAAAATGCTTTGTAAATTAACAAATTTCAAGTTTTTATTCTACTGAAAATATAAGAATAGAAGTTAGAGAATAATTAATGAAAAAAGTAGAATCTTCGCACCGGGATGTGAACCTCGAATTTTCTGTTTGCGACCCAAGCTCTAGGATTTCGGTGAATGAATGTAGCGGAGAGCGCCGACCATGCAGCGCGTACGGCACGCGGACAGAAGGTAGGGTACGCTTGTAGTGGTGCGATGCAAGTCAGAAGGGGATCGCATCTTTAGCAGCAATTCAAGCTTCGAAAATGCTTGGTAAATTAACAGTTTTCAAGTCTTTAGTCTTCTGAGAATATAGAAAGAGAAATTCGAGAATAATTAAAAAAAAAGTAGAATATCCGCACCGTGATTTAAACTCTTGACTTTTTGCTTGCAAGTCAAGCGCTTCGATGTCGGGGAAACAAATTCTCGCCAGAGAGCGCTGGCCAGGCAGCGCGTACGGCACACGGATGGAGGGACGGGTATGCTTGTGTGGTGCGGTATAGGCGCTAGGAGGGGGTACGCTTGGTCGTGGAGTGGTGGTAGCGCCCGTGGGCGAAAACCCACGGATCTGGCATCATTGCTGATAGCTGACTGTGACTGACGCATGCAGGCACAGTCAGTCATGCCAGAATCGTGGGACGCAGGACCAAACGCTTACACCCACTGTGACCTACCGTTGTCTCCCACTATGGCCTACCGTCGTCCCCCACTTTCTTCCCATCGCGCTGCACACAAGCATATCCCTAACCCTGTCCGTGTGCTCGGCAGCCCAACAAGCAGCTCACACGGACAGGAGTAAAAATATGCTTGTGTGCAGTGCGGTAGGAAGAAAGTGGGGCACGCTGGTAGGATATAGTAGGAGACAACGGGAGGTCATAGTGGGGGTAAGCGTTTGGTCCCGCGTCCCACGATTCTGGCCTCACTGGGCACAGTTCAAGCACACATAACCACCACTCCTGTAGATGTTTCCCCCTCCATCAGCGGTAGTTGGAGCCTGCCGATCACTACGTCTAGCATCAGAGCCATCGCTGAAAGTAAAGGAGGATAGCAATAATGAAAGATAGAGAGGTTGGGTAGTGAAATTAGGAAACATATCAATGAAACAATACTAAATTGCGTATCAATAGCCCTTCTAAACTTCGCAATTCTTATTATCTTCTCTCATTCTGTGCAATATTTATGTTTACTTGTGAAAAAATATAATGATATGATTGTTCAATGATTGTTTATTTTGTTTGTTTTAATAGAATGTAAAGCTTTCACATTTTCTATCGTATCGGCATGAACGTTTCAGTAAGATACTGCTGAGATTTCCCAGATGAAAATGAATTTAAACACGGCATAAATCAGATTATTTTTAAACGATTTTAATCAGCTTCGATCTTCGGTTTTGTTTGTAGGTATTTTTGTGTGTTTGATGTATGTATGGTTCAAATCTGGCAACTCAAATTTAACCAACTTCCAACTATCGAGTTGTCTTGAAGCTTTGTAAGCGTGCGTAGTTTGGATGTAAAAAAATATAACCCATAACCACAAAACAACTTGGAATCAGTCATTCGTGTTCTTTACGAAAACGACAAAAAGCCGTTGCGTTCGGGACGCTAGTGGCATCGCGATTTCCGTAGTAAATACACAATTTATAACGACAAATGATTCGTTACGTTCGTATAGGAAAAAAATTGTAGGTACAAGAAACGAATAATTTTTTAGTCTTTAGTGTATTTTAATTTAGTTTTTAGTGCATTTTGAATAAAATCGTTTAACATAAATTTTTTTTTATATATTTTTTAGCATTATTAGATTAGAAATGTTACATTTATCTTTAATTATATAGTGCAGTTGCAGAAATAATCCGATTTATACCGTATTTGAAATCATTTTAATGTGCAAAATCTCAGCAGTATGTTACTGAAAACGTTAGGTTTTACATTTTATTAATACATAATCCACTTCAAGCAATACTGTAGGAATGCGTTTCGAGCCGAGGCATGAACCGAGATCAGAAGCCACCGCCGAACAGCTCAAGTCCTCAGCACGAAGAGAGATCGCGCCGGGTCGTTTATTCGAACCCGCTGCCGAAAGTTATTTGAAATTTGGAATCCTTCGAATAAAAGCCGAATAAACTATGGCTAAAGATGAAAACCTTATTCGACGGTTCGAATAAAAAAATTATCTTTCGCCGTCGAATGAATTCACTTCGAATAAAAAAAATTATCTTTCGGCGTCGAATAAATTCACTTCAAATAAATTTATTTTTCCGTGGTGTTTGGAATAAAGATAACTCGTGTTATTCGAAGCTTTGAATAACGGATAAACATAAAGTATCTTTTATTTGAGTGTATCCAGATATTATCTTTGCCCATCTCTGTTCTCCAGTCGCTTCGCCGTAATTCATTCAAGTCTCCCTGATGGCAAAATAGTGATAGGGGAAATACGGCAACAGCGCGATACGACTTTCAATACATATTGGCAACTATGTCTTTCCTACATTTATCGACTAGCTTGGACTTCCACCGGTTCTGATGTTACATGGCACGAATATACCATCAGCACTGGTGACGGAGAATCCTTGAAGCTTCATTCTGTCATTTCTCGAGTCTGTCTCAGTACACGAGTCATAAATTCATTATTATTTCAATGTACGGTGCTTATTAGCGTTCAAACGCACCAGACCAGCCTGCACTGATGTCTACTGGAGGCAACTATACCCGCAAAAACTTCCTTTTGCTGATTCCAGGACGAAAGACGGTTGAAACGATTTGTTTATTACATCGCGTATACGTACACGCTTTTTCTAGCTTGTGTGAACGTACGCACACATTCAAGGCCCGCCGAGACGGGAGGCTTAAATACATAAATATAACTAATCCTATATCTTTTACAGTTCAAAGGATATATGCCAATGTTCAGGTGAGTCGCGGGTTGCTCATCACTGTTCAAGGGCGTATTTTTGCCATCTACAGAATAAAATTCTTCTAATGAAGAAAGATATGTTTATTCTACGCTGGGGAATAATGGTAATTACGTTGCGGGCGCTAACTTTCAAGCGACCATCATTGCCCGCACACGTTTTCATTGATAAAATTGAAGATTACATAAATAAATTAAATATATTTATATTAAATTTTATTCTAATCCTTTGCCTTGATAGTATATCTGTATTTACGTAAAGCTGAAATGTAAAAGTAGCTTCAAAATTAGTATTTATCTCTTACGTGGTTTAAAACACAAAAAGGGTTGTTTTTCTTAGTTGCTTAGCAACGATTAAGGCGAAGTCGTTTGACAATATAGTGAATGATATCGTGGAAAGTAAAGAAAAGAAATTGCACATTTCGGACATGCCGTTTTATAATAACAATACTGACCACCATTCCCTACTGACCGTGATTGCCCCATTCTCCCCTATGTATTGTTTTATAGCGGCCCATTTTCATATTTAAGAGGTGAAATCACCCCTCAAAGTTATAAGATTTCCGGCTGTTCGTCTTCGATTGCTTTGGTTTTTGGATATGTTTTAGAGGACCTAAAACTAAGATATACGTGTTTTTTATAGCGACCCGTTTTCATATTTAGGGGGTGAAACCACCCCTCAACGTTTATAAGGGGTTCAAAATTGTGTTGAGTAAAACTTCATATGAAAAGACATATCCAAAAACCAAAGCAATCGGAGACGGGCACCATTGTTATGAAATTTGAGGGGTGGTTTCACTCCCTAAATATGAAAACAGGCGGCTATAAAAAACACGTATATCTTATATATCCAAAAAGCAAAGCAACCGTAGACGAACACTTGAAAATCTTATACCTTTGAGAGGTGGTTTCACCCCCTAAATATGAAGACGGGGCGCTATAAAAAAACACTATATTTTATTTTTCGGTCCTCTAAAATATATACAAAATTCAAAGCAATCGGAGGCGGACACCTGTGAAACTTTCCTTGTGAGTATACCTGATATATTTGAAGTGTATCGGACTTTTGGTTTTTTGGCAATCAGGTCTGGCATCCGGAAGGATATTGTTCTCTTCACAATGCTGCTATTCCGCTATAAATTGATATTTTTACTTACAGCATTTTTCGTATAGTCTTAAAAAGTGATATTGTTGCGAGCACCGGGTATAGGCCCGTGCATTGTCCGCTGGTGTTCGTAGCTGAAGACAGAAGAGGATCAACCCCCTTTGAGAACAACGGCGAGAAGACGGTCTAGTACCGAACGCCATAGCGTTCAGACGCACGCGTGGTGTGTATCATTATAAACCTATAACGATAACCATTGTCCTGTGTACCAAAATATAGCAGAGTTGTGCAATGTGCACTCGCGTGTGGTTATTTTATATCCCTTTTTGCCGGGGTGACCGGTGATGGAAACACCCCGCAGCCCAGTCCACTGGATTAGCTTAAAACTTCAGACTCTTCGTTCAGGGCTTCAAATACTCTTTGAGCAAGAGACTTCCTTGATCTTCGGTCGACGAACGGCCCATATCTCAGCTAAACGACTCCACTCTTCGGGACTCTCTCTCTCGGGGGTTTGGCGATCCTGCGACGGTATTCTCCCTCGAACTCCCTCCGTCGCGACTTCGCACTCGGTCATTCTCCGACGACGTTCGCCCTCGAACTCCCTTCGTTGCAGCTCGGCAACTCCGCGCACTCCAGGCGCCTCCACGTTGTCTCGGTGGTGCCCGCGCTCCTGGGGATGCCGCTCGCCAGCAACTCAACTGCATGGATCCCTGACTGCCACCCAAAGCCGTATACCCACCAACCCTTGGTGTGCACTCCTGAACGTCCCTGCGTCCCTGTTGGAGTCACACCTCCATCGCCAACACTTCGACGCTCCCTCCATAGCGTCCTGACTCGGCCTTTTATGATGACGATTCCCCGAATCCGATGAGCCCGTCGATTCTTTTTGCAGCTCCAAGCCGAATCGGCAATGCGGAACGTTGTATCTGGATGGCGTTCGACGACTCACGCCGTCCCCACGGAAAACCGTTCCCCCCCTCTCAGGAGAAGTCAAATCGTTAATATGTCAAAACGTAAATCTGGCTCGTTACTCGCAAAAGAGACAACTTCAGTGCGTACTCATTTCTATTTGACGTACGCTCGTATTACTTTTAACGGCAATCGTTCCTTGCCATTTTCTACGGTATACAATGAGAATGACACAACCAGAATTCAGATTCCTTTTCGTAAGCCGCCATCCCGAGTTTCCAGAGCCGACCCAGCAATGGCCTCCTAGTTTCTCTCCGCTCCGGCAGCATTCCCACGTTGAAGTCCCGTTCTCCTGGGGAACTGCTCCGATGTTGGCGGGCCTCGAACGCCGCCGCCGCTCCTGCGTTCATCCCTCGTTGCTGCCGCTGCTCCTGCGGCTGTCCTCCGTTGTTCAGTTGCAGGCTGAATCGTACGCAACGGCTCCTTGCGTATCGCACGCAACAGCTCCTTGCGTTTCTTCGGGATCCGTGACCACATTCTATATCCCATTTCTAACACCAATGTTATGTTTTTGGTTAGGCATAATGATAGTTTAATGTACAACAGAAGAAACGGAACATGAACAACAACAGTAAATGGAATGTAATCTCTAATATACAACAATAATAATCTCATTATGTCTATTCACAATGGCGTCTGAATCTCGAATCACAACTTGACAGACGAATGATCCGATCGCCTTCTTCTCGCTGTCCACTTGTCTCGCTCGCTCGCACCAGCCAGCCATGGATTCCTATCCATAGGGTGCTCGCAACAATGTAGAATAAAGCTACAAACGTGCAATACTTTTTCTTTTTTTAATTCCCGAAAAAATAAGTTTCTTTCAGTTGTCACGCTAGGAAGACCCCTTAAGGGAGGATTTTACCTTGTGGGGCCTAGAAACACGTGATTCTTTGTGAATTTTTTGTACCAAAATTATTCGACAAACTAATTTGAAGTATGAAGCAGACTGTTTTACAGTATCTTGAACTATTGTTCTGATTTTTTTGTGACTGTAAAAAAAACATGGCAGATACAGGGTCCTGACGTTCATGGAAAGTATCGTAAGGATCATCTGAAACACAACAAGGAAAAGAGATTTATAATCTATATGGATGTGGCTATCTGCGGTAATAGACTTGCTGCCATATCTGTTGCCGTTCGTTTTTTATTTAAAGAAGTTTTTCCCCATTTTTTTAGCGAAATTCAATTAATCTTTTTCTGAAGGTTGCCATTTTAACATTCCTTTATTGTCCTTCATGAATCTACTATCGCAGATAACCACATTCATATATCTACATATATAACAAGAATCTCTTTTCCTCGACCTAAATCGACTCTGAATTTCCGTTTATGTGTATATTTAAAGATTAAAGACTTTAATGTACCTACTCATTAAAGATAAATGATGCAGTGGACTCGCAGCAACGGATAGAAAATCAGTATCGGACAATATGGGACAGGGAGGGAATACTTGAAAATGTACATCAATCTAAGATCCGCTGATGTCAGTCCTGCATTTAAATGGATGGAAGATAGGGCTGGGACTATCCGAATAATTTAATATTCGAATATTCAAGTATTCGAATACTATTCGAATATTCAAGTATTCGAATACTACTCGAATATTCAAGTATTCGAATACTATTCGAATATTCAAGTATTCGAATACTATTCGAATATTCAAGTATTCGAATACTACTCCAATGTTTCAGTATTCGAATACTACTCCAATGTTTCAGTATTCGAATACTACTCCAATGTTTCAGTATTCGAATACTACTCCAATGTTTCAGTATTCGAATACTATCCTACTAATACTGATGTATTCGAATAGTATCGTGTGAATTATAAATCAAGTTATTAGCTTACAAGATTTCACTCTGACAAACTAACGAACTCACAACTGAAACTAAATAAGAGCTTGTAAAAAATGAACCTAAAAAACGTGATCTATAATTCACACCGTAATATTCAAATACATCAGTATTCGAATACTTGGATATTCGAATTATATTCGCCAAATAATTGAGCGACTGAAGTATTCGCATATTCGAATACCGAAAAATTCGACAAATAGGCCCAGCCCTAATGGAAGACACGTCGAATGTCTTTTGTCTTTTGTATCGACAGGATTGATTCTGAAAACTTTTTTCTTTTACATCGATAGGGTTGATTTTAAAACTATGAGCCCCTAAGTTCTTAGACCCTTCTTTTCAACACCCGACCTACATTTACTTCTATTTGAACTTGGCACGGCATTATCCGTGTCGCGTGAATACTCGCGACATTGAACACGCAAGTACGCGACGGGACGCGTTTCCTCTTAGCTGTTCCGCGAGTGTTCAGCCCCATTAAAGCCAAGGACGCTCGCAGATGCTCGCTATCACCGAGCTAAAACGTTCGCCGCAAATTGGTCGCACTTTTGCTGAATATAAAGTAACCAACTTGTACTGCCGCATTCGGTGACTATCCATTATTTAATGTGTAAGTGAGGAAGTAATGGGCGTTAAAATGATTTATATAACCAGCAATTAGCCCCGTGCTGAAAATGCGGGCGCATCAACGCCAGCTCGGGGCACGCTGCAAGCTCAGGCCGTGCCGGTAGCTTTTTACAGCGACGCGTTTTCCTTCATTTTTATTGGACGACACCTGTTTCCATTCGCGGCACGTACACCTACTTGTTTCCCCGCGGGCTTCGCTAAAGCTTACGAGGGAAAAAATTATCTAAATGCGACAAGATCGCGGCTGTAATTTAAGAACAGGTTCCACTTTTTATTGAAGGCCTTTTGGCCGGATCGATGACGTTTATAACTGCATCAGATGCGCTGTCGATCGCGTAGTTATAAAAACGTCTGATGGATTTATTGGCGTTGGTGTTATTAAATTTTAATAGTCCCTTGCTAATTAAAAGTCAATTTAATTAAACATCGTCATCGATAGATTATGACGGGAAATTACACGTTTATGATATCATCTGATGGATTTACGAAGCGCCGTTTAATGTGTACTGTTCCTAATTCAATTGAGAGAATTTTTTTGCTAAATTCTGATAAAATGACATTATATGAATATTGTGAGCCATCCATAAGCCGAGTTTGACGATCTATACCTTCTATATCCTAAATAAATACCTTTTCTTCAAAGCCAACTTATAAAGTATTTTTTTCTCAAAATATTGATCTGAACAACAACTCTGTAGATTTTTAGCTTCTAATATTGAAATTTGTAAAAGATACAATTTTTTAAGATTTTCTTCGTTTTTGGACATATGGTAATCTAGAATTTTTCCACAAAATCTGTGATAAAATTTCAGTAAAAAACTATTGGAATACATTCTAGAAACCTTGGAAATGGCCCATGATTTTTTTCATAACGATTGGATTCTTTAAATGAGAATGGAAGTCGTTCAAAAATTGCTCTGGGTGTGAGCCACCCAGGTATGTCAAAGTTGATCCGAAAATGAGGTGTGTCAAGGTAGGTTAACTCTCAATTGTTGAGCATACCTGTTATACGCGCTATTATTAAGTATTCACTTACGAAACATTTCTATAAATTCTCATGTAGGAAAGGAGCATTCACTAAATAGGGATCTATGCTTGTAGTTTCGAAGAATTTGTGACACTGTGTAACATGCAGGGGAATTGACAAAAGGAATCGGGGAGTTTGGATTATAATGTACTTACTTAAAATAAAAGATAAAAGCTGTTAACAGAAAACGTTCTAGTATATTTTTGAAGTTTTTAACATATGCTTTTTTAGTCGAATAATATTTCAGTTACCACAATTATATATTCCATTTACTATGCTTTTAAGTACATTTATTATAGAATAACACATCGTTTACATTTTAATAAACGCAATCATTTGGTTCATGTAACTTATGTAGATATTGTAACATTGCCTATTTATATAACACTATATAACGTATGTGTTGCATATGCATTTATACTCTTCGACATTTTTCATTCCTCATAAAGAGTGGTTTAGTGTTGAAGTTCTTGGGAAGTATACGTATCCACAGCAGCGTGTTTAGTTCTGAGATTAAGAATAACATTATTGCAGTCTATTCGTACAAAAAGTGTTTACATTGACAAACAATACCGTCTTATAATATATGGCGATTAATGAACAATTAATACAGTGGTAAATTATACGAGATACCACAATTGGCCTACCATGATGTATTAAAAATAGGCAATGCTATAAAATTGAATTTATCAAAAGTCAACTATCCACTAACACACATTTCATATCCAATAAGACACTCATTTTTGCCTATATAAATTATATTAACTATTATAAAATTAATTAAAATTCAAGTTTCCAATTCTCTCTTGCACTGCAAGCATTTAATCTTCCAAATATGTTTAAAATATTTTTACCTTTCTGTTACTATAGCTACACCAGATTTACTAGCTTACATCATTAATCTGCCACTCTCACTCAATTTCTGCTTCACCTTAATCCAATCATCTTTCGATTACAAAAATATGTTATTCTTGCCAGCCTGTAGGGTAAAACTAGGTAATACGCCCCATCTGACAAAACGCCCCACCATTGTTTTATGTATACAAATAAGAATGCATCGACGCTATTGCCAGATTCGAACTTGCCTCAGTCGCCCACAACTGACGCGATAAGACAACGAGAAAATATCACGTGTTTACAAAAATATACTAGAATTTATATTTTCTGCTTTCGAACAATTTGCGGCGAGTACGAGAGAAATTTAACTTTCTAAATCGCTACTGTTTTTGCGATAAATTCACACATATGCATCAAAAGTAGACAAACTAATCTGTTTAAATTAGGGCTGGGACTATTTCGAATAATAAATTAAATATTCTAATACTTCAGTTGCTCAATTATTTGGCGAATATAATTCGAATATCCAAGTATTCAAATACTATTCGAATATCCAAGTATTCAAATACTATTAAAATATTTAAGTATTCGAATACTGATGTATTGTATGGTGTGAATTATAAATCAAGTTCTTTTGGTACATTTTTTAAGAAGTTTTTATTGAGTTTCAGTTGCGAGTTCGTTAGTTTGTCAGAGTGAAATCTTATAAGCTAATAACTTGGTTTATAATTCACACCATACTATTCGAATACATCAGTATACTATCAGTAATACTATTCGAATACATCAGTATACTATCAGTAATACTATTCGAATACATCAGTATACTATCAGTAATACTATTCGAATACATCAGTATACTATCAGTAATACTATTCGAATACATCAGTATACTATCAGTAATACTATTCGAATACATCAGTATACTATCAGTAATACTATTCGAATACATCAGTATTCGAATACTTAAATATTCGAGTAATATTCGAATACTTAAATATTCGACGTAGTATTCGAATACTTAAATATTCGAATAGTATTCGAATACTTAAATATTCGAGTAGTATTCGAATACTTCAATATTCGAGTAGTATTCGGATACTTAAATATTCGAGTAGTATTCGGATACGAACGGGGCTGGTGGCGGGCTCATAGTCTGTTGCCGACATGATTCTCTCTTTCGTACCCGACGGGAACTTCGTGTCTTACTCTTTCGTTTCCTCTCGCTCGTCATCCGATTCTCTTACTCTCGTCCGCAGGCTTTCAAGAAATGGTGGGGATAGTCGCCGGGCTGTCAACGGGAGGTAAAAACGGGCTCATAACGGGGATTTACTGTAATAACATTCGAATACTCAAATATTCGAAGTTTATTCGTAGCATTCGAATACTTATAAAATATTAGAATATTAAATTATTCGAATAGTCTTAGGCCTAGTTTAAATCGTTATTGCCCAAACCTTTTCTCACTACCTTGTTGCTAAATTTAAGCCGAGACGTTTTGTACTCCAAAATTCACAATATGCCCCAGCAAAGAATTTACAATACGCCCCACCTCAAAATCATATTGTTCACGAATAACGTATTTTTTTTCTTTGTTGATAACAGAAATGTCACGTAAACATGTAAGGAGTACATTACGGGCATCATGGTCCGAAAATGATCTTAATGAAGCGATGGAGAAGATAAAACGTAAAACAACGGGAGTTACTGAAAAAAACAGAATTTATAATATGTATACCTTCAAGGACGCTATGAAAGCACCTGCGAACAGGAAAGTCTAAAAAGAAAAGAAAATTGATGCTTGAAAGAGAAAAGGAAAATTTTTGAAAATTTTATTCAATATTGTTCGATTTTTGAGAATTTTATTTGATCCGTTCTATTTCTGTTAATAATATCTTGTATAATATATATTCTATAAAATTTTGTTAAAAATAATAAAAAGTAATTACTTATTTATGTCGGGGCGTTTTACCTGACGACTGTTACAAAACGCCCCACGTAAGGTTCAGGAAAATGATTATTTGCGGTTATTTCCTGTTATGTTTTCTTCACAGTTCCGACGTAGTTGTGAAGAGTAACGAACACTTGTGTTTACACAATATTGGTTTTATAGATCTTTCTGTAAAAGTGGGACGTATTGCATAGTTTTACCCTATGCTTGACCAAAACTATTTACCTATTCTGTATGTCCAATTGGAAATTGCTTTTAAAAATATTCAATACAATTCCGCAGCACTTGCGGAATGCCGGGCTGTAACTCGAACGCTATCGCGCGCAGCTAGACCAATTTCATTATCGCGCACGGGTAATTGCCTGTTGACCCGATTTCACGGGCAATCATTTTTACCGGCGAATACAAGATGCGAGATGAATGGCGATACCGTGCAAAATGCCCGCGAAATGAGCGCATTACGATGTCGCACGCTATTATCGGCACGCTGGGCAACGATCAAATGCATTACACGCCATCGAACTTGGTTTAACCTGTGTCACTCGCGGCAGTCAACTTCCGACCAAACCAATTTCCGGCTACATGCTGCAATACGCGAGTCTCTTTTATTGCTCACTCGCGAAACGCGAAATTTCTCTAGGTCGAGCTACATACATACAACGTACCTGTACCTAATGCTTTTTAGCTTGGTCTGACAAGGCTGGTTGCGTGTGCAAAGTGCGCGATGCACACAGGTGCCGCAAGAGAAAAAGCGCTTAAAAGACTTAAAAGAATACGAGATAAATTTTTAAGCAATCCAAATTTGTATGAGCAGAACTATTGTTGATAGGGATTGAAAAGGTTCCACAAATAACTGTTAATAACTGTTATTGTACGTAATTTTTTAACCGTGTTCTTGGCCCTATCTTTTAGTAGATCATTTACTGTTAGTTGCAGCGCATGGACTGCACGTCTAACTGCAATTGTTTTGAAATCGGAATTATCAAAAAATTCTTTTTCAATTCCACCGTTGTAGATACTACTTTCACTGTCATTGTTTATAGTATTTCTATCAATTAATATATCGAGCATAGCTGATCCTGTAATGTTATGCATCTTTTCCACATTATTATTACCTCCATCGGATTTGTTGACAGTATTAATCATGTTTGAAGCATTGTCGATAGTCGCAATATATATCTGATTCGCAGAAATACTAAATTTTCTACATACAGATAAAAATTGATGTTTTAAATGTTCGGTGGCGTGGCATCTAAAAAGTTCGATAACTCCCAGTATTCGAATTTGTTTATGAACTGTATGTTTATGCCTAATAATGACCTGCTCATGCATGTGGCTGCATCAACTTTTATAGATATTAAGTTTCCCTTCACTTCTTTTTTAATTTCATGTTGCACTTAGATTGATTTCTCTGCGCAACTGCATCGCGTACTTTACGCGAATTTATGAGTTCCCTTGGCTGAGATTGACTAAATTGAGGCACGGCATTAATAATTTCCTGAAAAGCCTCATCATCTATTAAGGCGAATGGTCTGCCATGCACGGTGATTAAACGGACACATGCATCTATTAGATCTAATTTCCTTCTTTTTACATTGTTACCAGTATTTGATATTTCCACTTTTGCCATCATCACTCGGGTGAATTGATCAGGATGAGATATTTCTAAATGTTTAATGAGGTTTGTCGCATGATCCTAAAAACCGGAATTTATATGTGGATAACAATTGAAAAATAAGTTTGAAAATCTGAACAGGATAATCAATAAATACATAATTGAGCATTTCGTTTTGCAACGTAGGTATGTACTTACCGAAATTGTCGAAGTGCAACTTCCTATTTTGCAACGTAGCTTTCCTTCGCCGTCACGCGCTTCAAAATAATTTCGAACTATTTGGCATTTCCTTCGGCCCATTGCGATAATATGACAGCTATATCACTCACTACGATTTTGTTTTAAATATGAACTCTATACAATTTTCTTTGGAATAGAAACTGCTTGCTACTGTTGTTACTCGCTCCGAAATTAAACTGAACTACACGCGAAAGATTCTACGCACTACTAGGAAATATGAATCATGTGAAGGATACCAGACATTGTCTGTAAACAGTTGAACGAAACGAGCGCTAGGTTTGCTTGACGCTTATTCTAGTACAATTTCGGTGTGTACATACAGTGAGTGTAGAAAGTATTCGTACAGCGATTAATTTAAAGTGAAATTGTATATATCCATGTACGGAAAACAAAATGCTTTACTCAATTATATATCCGTATAAACAAAACTTTATTCCCTTTAACATTTACAAGGATATTAACAAAAACAGATAAACGTGCAGAATGTATTCGTACAGTTAAATAAAGAATTCATAAACTATCATCTGCGAAATTTTTAACGCCCCGTAGAATTATGTGAAATCAACAAACCACGAAAATTCTTAAAGTTTATAAGATTGTTCGAGGAGTCAATTACGGTCATAACAAAATATTGTAATCTCGTGTGTTGGCAGATGTTTGAACTACAAACATCTAAAAAAACGGATAATTTTCCGTACAAAAATGTTTATAAAAAGAGAACGATTGGTCGCACAGGTACCATCCTAGATGATTCCACGGAGAATTTAGTCATGAAGGAAATCCCACGAGAATTTTTGAAATCGATCGAGTATTTTTTGTTAGGACTTCTTTAGTTTTATGAAAAGGTGTTTTGAGAAAAACGGGTTTAAAATTGAACTGCTGTATATACGAACGTGTTACTTTTATACTTGTAGACTCTACATCGCTATGAATTTGTACGCCAAATTTTAATTGGGCAGTCTTCAGATAATGTACTACCAAAATATAAAAAATTGATATTTTTGAAAAATTTTAATAGAGGGTACCCTTAATACTAGTATATCTCATATATGTATACATATACATTATAAAAAATATTTGTGCATATGTATGAAATATAATTTAGTGATTAATACACTGCTAGGCAAAATTAAAGGAACACTATTATTTTCGGAAAATTTTGGTAATTTTCAACTGGCTTCGCGAAAATGTTCACAAAAAATATTTAAAAATAAGCATTTTAACCCTTGAAGTTTCTAGTTTTTGAATCAACGACTCAATTTTTTTATCCATTATGATACTCCTTCATCAAGATGAAGCGCAGCAAACAAGATTTTAAAATTTTTTGCCCAAGTAGTCTGAACGCAAGCACGGGCCAAAAAAAATTTTCAGGTAAATACAATAGAGGGTTCTTGTAGAGCAAACAGTTCTCTTTAAGGCTGCCGTCTCATTTTTGTTATGGTCCGAATCGATCGAAGCGTCCCCAGTAAACAAACGGACCCTAATGAAACTATTGCGGTCGATAAAAAGAACTTGTACAGAGATGACATCTCCAGGTACTCTGGGTAGATGAATTTTTGACGCGTAGTTACCACATGTTCTGTTCTCTCTGTCTCTGCCGCGCTGTTGCCTCAGAGTTCTCTTTTTTTATCGAGAAGTCTTGAAGGAATACAGCACGAGAGCTGCGTCTAGCGTCAAAGCCTCGCTGAACGTAGCAATAATGAAAGTTAGAGAGGTCCAGGAGTGTAAGAAGGAAAGATGGAAAGATACCAAATCTGACACAATTTGAACTATCATTATTAACCCGTAAGTAGGCGCATGGGGGCTAAAAAAAATACAGAACGCATAGGTTTGCGAACTTGCCGCTCCCAGTAGCTGCCTATCGTATAACGCAATTTTGTTTTCAGTAGTGATCGCAACATTGTCGCGTACACTTATCATGTATACTTGTTTTTACTTTTCAAAACCTTTTGATTTACCATAAATATAAAAAAGAAGTTCGAATCCGTGGTGACCCCATGCGCCCACTTGTGTGATTTTGCCAGTGCGCCTACTTCAGGGTTAACGATATTACACATAAAATTTATTTACAGAATTGAAAGCCCGTTTCGTTCAAAGTAGTCCGAGTTAAATTATTTCACTTTCAATTTGATACGATGAAAAATAAAGAAATTTTGTTTCTGCATAATCGATGATACATCGCCGAGCAACTCCAGGCGACAGGTTAGACGCATGAGCGATACAATGTCGCTCGGCTCGAGCTTCGGGTGATCTCAAGAATGAAGGCCTTCGATTAAAAAAATTATTTGTGGCCAACGGATGAATTCCCGTCGAATAAACTGATCCATCCGTGGCGTTTCAAATAAAACTAACTCTGGATTATTTTTATTCGACGACAAATAAAGATAAAGTCTCTTTAATTTAATAGTTTATTTCAATAATTTATCAAACAATACTAATTTGCGCATCAATATCCCTTCTAAATATCGCAATTCTTATTATCTTCTCTCATTCTGTGCAATATTTATGTTTACTTGTAAAAAAATATACTGATATGATTGTTCAATGATTGTTTATTTTGTTTGTTTTAATAGAATGTAAAACCTTCACATTTTCTATCGTATCGGCATGAATGTTTCAGTAACATACTTCTAAGATTTCCCAGATGAAAATGAATTTAAACACGGTATAAATCAGATTATTTTTAAACGATTTTATTCAGCTTCGATCCTCGGTTTGTTTATATTTTTTGTATGTTTGATATATGTATGGTTCAAATTTGTAAACTGAAATTTAATCAACTTCCAACTATCGAGTTGTCTTAAAGCTTTGCAGTCGTGCGTAGTTTGGATGACAATACAATATTTAAAAAAATTAACCTCGAAGGGGTGGAAAAATTACCCAGTCATCAATAAATATAACCCATAACCACAAAACGACTTGAAATGCATTCTTTACGAAAACGACAAAAAGCCGCTGCGTTTGGGACGCTAGTAGCATCGCGATTTCCGTAGTAAATACACAATTTATAACGAGAAATGATTCGTTACGTGCGTATAGTAAAAAAATTGTAGTACAAGAAAAGATTTATTTTTTTAGGCTTTAGTGCATTTTGAATAAAATCGTTTAACATAATTTTTTATATATATATTTTTTAGCACTATTAGATTAGAAATGTTACATTTATCTTTAATTATCTAGTGCAGTTCTAGAAATAACCTGATTAGTACCGTGTTTGATTTCATTTTAATCTGGTAAATCTTAGCAGTATGTTACTGAAAACGTTACGTTTTACATTTCATTAATACATAATCCACTACAAGCAATACTATATACCTTTCAAGCCAATGTTCGAACCGAGATCAGAAGCCACCGCCGAACAGCCCAAGTCCTCAGCACGAATAGAGATCGCGCCGGTTCGGATAAACACGCTGCTAAAAGTTATTTAATTAAAAACCGAATAAACTACGGATAAAAATGAAAACCTTATTCGAATAAAGGTTCTTCGAATAAAAAAATTATCTTTCGCCGTCGAATGAATTCACTTCGGATAAAAAAATTATCTTTCGCCGTCGAATAAATTCACTTGAAATAAATATATTTATCCTTTTTGTTTGGAATAAAACCTACTCGCGTTATTCGAAGCTTCGAATAACGGATAAACATAAAGTATTTTTTATTTGAGTTTATCCAGATATTATCTTTGCCCATCTCTGTTCCCCAGCCGCTTCGCCGTGATTCATTCAAGCCTCCCTGACGACAAAATAGTAATAGGGGAAATGCGGCAACAGCGCAATTCGTATCTCGCAACTATGTCTTTCCTACATTTATCGGCTAGCTTGGACTTCCACCGGTTCTGATGGTACATGGCGAATATACCATCAGCGCCGGTGACGGAGAATCCTTGAAGCCAAACTCTGTCATTTCTCGAGTCATTATTATTTCAACGTACGGTGCTTATTAGCGTTCAAACGCGCCAGACCCGTCTGCACGGATGTCTATTGGAGGCAACTATACCCGCAAAAGCTTCCTTCTTGCCGATTCCACGACGTAAGTTGGTTGAAACGGTTTGTTTACTACATCGCGTATACATACACGCTTTTCCTAGCTTGTTTGAGCGTAAGCAACATTCATGGCCCGCGGAGACGGCAGCCTTAATTTCGTTTTCTTTAGTCTGAGCCTTTAGTTGCCAATTTAATGAGATTTTTTTAGAAATCATGATGCCACTTCAAAGAAAATTGTGGAATGATTAAAGTGTCCACGTTTTTTTTTTAGTTCAAACGACCCTTAAAGGTCTACGCACACATATCTGTTCCGTGTCAGTTCCGTTCCGGCGTGTCAGTCGTAAGAAGAAGAGGGGCGTAGAGGGTCTCTTCTTCTTACCACTGGCACGCCGGAACGGAACTGACACGGAACTGGCACGGAACGGATATGTGTGCGTAGACCTTAAACCAGCGAGGGCCACATCGGGCCATTTGGGAGCCCGATCTCCATGATGTTTACCATAGCCGCGCGGAAAGGGAGCTCGAAAGTCAATGATAACTTGGGCGCGCCACAGATAGGGAAAACTGTAGTAGTGTGCGGTGCAACCTCATGCCGGTACGATAGGCTTGAATGACTGGGATTCTTGTGGGCCCCAGCGACCCTTCAGTGGACGGTGTACAAGGGGACCCGTTGCCTGGGCAGAGATGGGTATTATCTAAATAAAAAATTATTAAAATACGTTTTAGATAAAACGGATGTAGCGCGAGATTTTATCTGTAATTTTTATCCGTCAGAGCTTGGTTTAAAGAGTTTATTCGTTCTATCTATCCGAGAGCTTTCTTGTTATCTCCAATTGTTATTCGACAGTCGAATACAGCGCCACCATTTATTCGACGCCCGTATCTGTCGGAACTTGGTCGCATAGTTTATCCGTCAGATTTTACTGGAAGGAGTTAATGCGTAACCTTGTGGGCCATTCGAACGTTCAGTTGTCACGCATGGTTTATCCGTTATCCTTTATCCGTTATTCAAAGCTCGATCTAGCGATATGATTTATGCGACGCTTTCATTCGTGACGAGATTTTCAGAAGGGATAAAATCACATGTTATCTTTATTCGTAATTTTTATTCGTTGGCTTCGAATAACTTGACATTGTGATCCTACGTTGCCAGGTCGTAATACATGTGTATAAATGAACGGTTTAAAAACTATGAAGCTCGAGAATGTTGTAGCTGCTAGAAAGGACAATGGTAGAAACTGGCCATTTTTCGATCTGTCTGGCAACGAAACATTTTTACAGCATAGGTACAGATCGCGCGATATAACTTTGCCACCGAGCGGCCATTGAGTAGGCCGTGAGTTTACCGTGCGTGCGAGAGAGTCCGACCGTAGCGTCGGCGTTCTTTTAATTCTTTTAAAGTTGAAGGTCTGTATATCTGTCGAAAATAATTTTTTTCATTTTCGTAAATCGGCGTGTCACTCACCGATCTTCCCTTGTGAGTGCCCTAGAGTCTAGCGTTTATTATCGTAAGATAGCATTCGTTTGACTCGTTTTCCTGGCTGCGAACTATGTGTTTATAAGAAAACCTAATCTGATACGATTCAATTAGTTTACGCTTAATATTTATAACTTTCCCATCGCCTCCAGGGTAAATAACACTATCCAACAGCTATTTTGATTTGTTACATTCAATTCACATAATCGTTGTTGAAACATATTTAAATGTTTATAATTCATAGTTTTTAAACCGTTCATTTATACACATGTATTACGACTTGGCAACGTCGGATCACAATGTCCAGTTATTCGAAGCCAAGGAATAAAAATAACGAATAAAGATAACATGTTATTTTATCCTTTCCGAGTAACTCGTTACGAATAAAAGCGTCGAATAAATTATCTTGCTATATCGAGCTTCAAATAACCTATAAGGGTTAAGAAGGAACTCGTTATATTGAAATCTCACAGATAAACTTCCGTAGTTAAATCCTGACGGATACAACCATAAGATACATGATGGCGCTGCCTTCGACTGTCGAATAATGGTTAAAGGTAAGCTGAAACCTCTCGGCTACACTGTCACGGATAATGCCTCTCGAATAACTTTTCGCCGCTATAAAGGCGTCGAATACGGATACGCGTTACTTCGAGCTTCGAATAAACTATACGTGACGAATGTATTTCCTGATATACAATCTCGCAGATAAACTAGGTTGAATATATTCTTCAGAAAAACAAATACGAATAAAGGATAACCGAAAGTTATCTTTCCTTAAAACTTTTAGATAAATTTTTGCCCATCACTGTGCCTGGGTTTATGATATGGCAATTGCTATTGAAAAGTAGAAAAAACTCAGATTCGCCGAGGATGTAATTAGTATTCGGAGATTTTCCTGCTCATAAATGAATAAAATTGTCGTAACGACTCAGCAGAAATACGGATGACAGTTCCCGAAAAGTGCTAAAAGTCACATTCCTATCGTAAACCCCAGTTTACAGATATTAGTAAGCTGAATAGAAGACGTTTTCTTTAGCATTGGACTGTTGAGACATAAACTAAGTATCGATGTGTGCAATTGTGTGATTGCCTGCACGTGTACATATAAATATGTATGCATTTTTAGTAGTTACTGGAATTAAACTGAATTCCTTGAGTGTGAATATTTATTAGCTAAGTATTGTTAGTTCTAATTATCGGTTTGTGGAAAACCACAACACTATAATTACGTACGGTTTTAATCAACCTTGTGTAGATAATAACACATCTTTCAGTGTTTTGTGAGAATGTAGGTAATTGACAATTATCCCTTTCAATGTATATGATTTATGGGATTTATGTATATCTGACTATGTTCTTGAAAGTCCCATTACTTTCATCGATATATGTGTACTTAATTTTGAAAAGAACAAACTGAAGAAATTAAACGAACTGATTTAAATAAAAATTTATACAAAATGAGAAATAGAGTACAGTGTAAAAGATAACACAGTTTTATTAACACTTTCAAGTAAAAAAGTAACTGTAACTAAAACACTGCTAGCCAGAGTAACTCTGGCAGTGAACACCGGGGCCCCCCAAGGAACCCCCCAGGCATTCAAACCTATCCTACGGGTACGAATCTGCGCCGCACGCTACTACCTACACACTAACAGTTTTCCCTATCCGTGGCGTGCCCACATTACCATTGGCTTTCGAGATCCCCTTCCGCACGACTATGGTAAACACAATGGAGATCGGGCTCCCAAATGGCCCAATGTGGCCCTCACTGCCTTAAACACTGCCCCAAATTTTTCTACGATCATGCGATCGCAAGTTATAGGTATTCAAAATAAAAAGTACCTTTTTTGCTTCTATCGCAAATAACTCGGTCAATACAAATCATACACAAGACAAAAAAATCGAAATTAAAGAGAAATGTTTGCTCTAAGAGAGTCTTCATGGGATTTACGTAAACAAATTTTTTGTCTCGCACATACGTTCAAATTAGGGAAAAACTTTTGAAACTTTGTTTCCTGCGCTTCATCTTGATAAAAGAGTATCATAATGGATGAAAAAAAATTGAGTCCTTGATTCAAAAACAAGAAACTTCAAGCGTTAAAATGCTGTTTTTAAATATTTTTTGCGACCCCTTTTCACGGAGATACAGCCATTTGAAATGACCCAAATTTTCGGGAAATTATAGTGTTTCTTTAATTTTTACCAGCAGTTTATAAGGATTAATTGGGATAATTCAATCTGAATCTTCAGCAGAGTCGGAACTATCTAACAATAACTCTAAATTATTCAAAAATTTATTGACGTTACTAATATTCGAACAGGAATAGTCGAAAGTAACAAGATAGTCAATGAAAAACTTCCATTTTTTTTGTCTCTTAGTGCAGAATAAAACCACTTGTCAAATATTTATTGGTTTGTCCTCGTTGAATATGTTTCTAAAAAAAAATGACTAATATTAAAGGACATTCATTTTTGTACGTAACCCGATAATCGGTTGTTAACAATATGTATTATTTAAATCCATCACCAGTATCCGCATTACGTAAGTATCAATACTTCCTTATTTGAGTAACATGTTCGAATACTCAATTATACGGAATCATTCATAGTACTCAAATGTCTATAAATTATTTAAACAGTGAATTATTCGAATAGTCTCGTCGTCAGCCATATTTTGAATCGGGCTGGGACTATTTGTCGAATTTTTCGGTATTCGAATATTCCAATACTTCAGTTGCTCAATTGTTTGCTGAGTATAATTCGAATATCCGAGTTTTCGAATACTGATGTATTCGAATAGTATGGTGTGAATTATAAATGAAGTTCTAAAGGTTCATTTTTTTACAAGCTTTTATTTAGTTTCAGTTGTGAGTTCGTTAGTTTGTCAGGGAGAAATCTTGTAAGCTAATAACGAATAGTATTCGAATACTGAAATATTCGAGTAGTATTCGAATACTTAAATATTCAAATAGTATTCAAATACTTAAATATTCGAATAATAACATTCGAATACTCAAGTATTCGAAGTTTATTCGAATAGTCCCAGCCCTAGTTTTGAAGACATATCTAGAGACGCGGTAGCGTCTCGACGCCAAGTACATGACAGAAAAGACACCCTGTACTATGTACATATAAGACACCCTGTATACGTAACACCCTGTATATGAATGTCGACTGCTCCTGCCATGTATTTTACCGAAATCCGAAATTCCGAGCCCTGCATATATTCGTATCGACTGTCGCTACTGCTATCCTTTACTCGTCGCAAAAATATTCTGAAACTTATTTCATTATATCTCATCACCCCTGCAATATTTTTTAAATTTAAAGGCATTTTTCTTATGTAAATCGCATATAAGCTTTCGAATAAGACAAATTCCGAAAAAATCGGTCCATACATGGTAGAGATATCGTAATATCGTCTCATGGATCAGTCGAAAATGGTAAGAGAAAATTTTTCTTCTCCAGTCGAAAATTTGTCGACATAATTGTCGACATAATACGTATACTACGCGTTACACACACACACACACACCTATCAGTTTCGCACACATGTTTCGGTCGTCGACTCTCGGGATCATTCCGCAGAGTATATACCTTTATATACCCTTATACTCTTATATACCTACCCTTATACCCTTACACCCTTATATACCGTTATACCCTTATACTCTTATATACCCTTATACCATTATACTCTTATATATCCTTATACCCTTACACCCTTATATACCAATATAGCTTTATACTCTTATATATCGTTACACCTTTTACCCTTTACCCTTATATACCCTTCACCCTTATATACCCTTCACCCTTGTATACCCTTCACCCTTGTATACCCTTCACCCTTGTATACCCTTCACCCTTGTATACCCTTCACCCTTGTATACCCTTCACCCTTGTATACCCTTCACCCTTGTATACCCTTCACCCTTGTATACCCTTCACCCTTGTATACCCTTCACCCTTGTATACCCTTCACCCTTGTATACCTTTCACCCTTGTATACCCTTCACCCTTGTATACCCTTCACCCTTGTATACCCTTCACCCTTGTATACCCTTCACCCTTGTATACCCTTCACCCTTGTATACCCTTCACCCTTGTATACCCTTCACCCTTGTATACCCTTCACCCTTGTATACCCTTCACCCTTGTATACCCTTCACCCTTGTATACCCTTCACCCTTGTATACCCTTCACCCTTGTATACCCTTCACCCTTGTATACCCTTCACCCTTGTATACCCTTCACCCTTGTATACCCTTCACCCTTGTATACCCTTCACCCTTGTATACCCTTCACCCTTGTATACCCTTCACCCTTGTATACCCTTCACCCTTGTATACCCTTCACCCTTGTATACCCTTCACCCTTGTATACCCTTCACCCTTGTATACCCTTCACCCTTGTATACCCTTCACCCTTGTATACCCTTCACCCTTGTATACCCTTCACCCTTGTATACCCTTCACCCTTGTATACCCTTCACCCTTGTATACCCTTCACCCTTGTATACCCTTCACCCTTGTATACCCTTCACCCTTGTATACCCTTCACCCTTGTATACCCTTCACCCTTGTATACCCTTCACCCTTGTATACCCTTTACCCTTGTATACCCTTTACCCTTGTATACCCTTTACCCTTGTATACCCTTTACCCTTGTATACCCTTTACCCTTGTATACCCTTTACCCTTGTATACCCTTTACCCTTGTATACCCTTTACCCTTGTATACCCTTTACCCTTGTATACCCTTTACCCTTGTATACCCTTTACCCTTGTATACCCTTTACCCTTGTATACCCTTTACCCTTGTATACCCTTTACCCTTGTATACCCTTTACCCTTGTATACCCTTTACCCTTGTATACCCTTTACCCTTGTATACCCTTTACCCTTGTATACCCTTTACCCTTGTATACCCTTTACCCTTGTATACCCTTTACCCTTGTATACCCTTTACCCTTGTATACCCTTTACCCTTGTATACCCTTTACCCTTGTATACCCTTTACCCTTGTATACCCTTTACCCTTGTATACCCTTTACCCTTGTATACCCTTTACCCTTGTATACCCTTTACCCTTGTATACCCTTTACCCTTGTATACCCTTTACCCTTGTATACCCTTTACCCTTGTATACCCTTTACCCTTGTATACCCTTTACCCTTACACCCTTTACCCTTACACCCTTTACGTGGTTGTTAAACTTACGTAGAAGTTATCCTTAATCAAAAAATAAGTAAAGTAAACTCGCTGAGCTGCTTTGCGCTATTCCGAGTATTCCGAGTAAGCTTTACTGGCTGCATACGCGCCTTATCTTCTAACATCACTCGATAGGCTGCAGTGCGCCGTAAACACGTGGACGTGTGACGAAGATAGATCAGAATTGATCATTTATTGGGATTTCCTTACTTTTTCCTTATTTTTAGGACCCGTGACAGTGATATAATAATAATATAGAAGATCCCCAGTACATGTATTATATGTTTCTGAGGCAGAATTTAGCTGGCTATAAGGTACGTGTGTTATTTTATGCTTTTGTAAATAATGTTTCGGGCAGTGTTCATATGATTATTATAGTCAGGCGAGAAGGGGCATGACAGGGTAATGAAAATGAGAGTTACCGCATCATGCCCCTCACAAACCTAGATATAAAAACCAAAGTTTCTTATTGTTCCAGGATGGTTTGAAACTACATACGTAAGACGGACCGAGGAAAATGATACTTCTTTTCTAATAATTAGACCAAAATAATTTATTCCCGTGCCAATCAGAGAGCAAAAGACTCGTATGTCCAGAAAACGTGGAAACACCGCAATTATAACATCCTCATTTCATCAGGATCATATACAGATTTTGCACAAATTAAAATTTACCTTAAGAAGTTATACCCTTTTTTGACCAAACATGGCGGAAAAATCGACGAAGAATTTATTAAATGTCCACATGTACAAACTCAATCTAACAATCGGGAGAAAGGACTTTTTCTGAAATTTTCTACTAAAACCTGTAGAGATTAGGTTGTTAAAATTTACCTTAAGAAGTTATACCCTTTTTTGACCAAACATGGCGGAAAAATCGACGAAGAATTTATTAAATGTCCACATGTACAAACTCAACCTAACAATCGGGAGAAAGGACTTTTTCTGAAATTTTCTATTAAAACTTGTAGAGATTAGGTTGATGCATAGTTAAACTGATGGACTTATTACCAAAGAATGATTCAAACAAAAAAATTGATTAGTTGATTATGAAAACCTGTGTTTTATTTATCATCAAACCTTAACTACCCCATCTTGTCCCACCTTCCCCTACAAGCTCAACCTAACAGTCGGGATTGCGGATTTGTTGCGAGTGCATTTGTTGTTTCGTTATTATTCATCATCAATTCAATAAATTACCAGACAAAGTAACGTACAATCATGCGTTAATGCGTCAACATTTGATCCAAATGTTTCGATCTAATCGTCTGGAAGATTTTCCATGCATTCAGGATAAATAAACAATTAACACGTGTGTATGAAAATGAATTTGCAAATAATAGTATAATTAATCTTTGAAAAAAGAAGTGATATCCCCACAAAAAACTTTAAAAAAGAAAAAAAATTACGCCAAGTACATGAAAAATCAAATAAATCACAAAAAATAGAAGGTAATAATTACAAAATAAAAAAAGATGTGAAATCAGAATGAGCTGCCAGTACATAAAGATGCTTTCCAACTGCGCTTTAGATGACACAACTACATATGCACAGCTAAAATTCCGTTACTCATAATGGCTATATATACAAAGAAAAAATGTATTAAATAATATTAAGCAGATATATTTTTACGCAAATAAATATTTTAATACGAATAAATATTTTATTCAAAATACTTAGCGCTGCGCCCCGAATTGGTGTTGCTAAACTGAATAAACATGTATAAATTGCATCAATCTTTTTCTTTCTTGTGGGTGCGTTCGTAAATGTGTGTGTGCGTGTGCATATGCTACGTATTATATTAGAATTAAATATATGTAGAATAACTCTGACTGCGTTTCTAATATGTATATGTATATGTTTATGTATTTTAGATTGTAAGGGAGTAATTGTAAATTATTAATACTAATTGTAAGACTATTAACATTTTTTCGGTTGCGCAGCGCCAAGTATTTTGAATAAAATATTTATTCGCATTAAAATATTTATTTGCGTAAAAATATATCTGCTTAATATTATTTAATACATTTTTTCTTTGTATATATAGCCATTATGAGTAATGGAATTTTAGCTGTGCATATGTAGTTGTGTCATCTAAAGCGCAGTTGGAAAGCATCTTTATGTATTGGCAGCTCATTCTGATTTCACATCTTTTTTTATTTTGTAATTATTACCTTCTATTTTTTGTGATTTATTTGATTTTTCATGTACTTGGCGTTATTTTTTTACTTTTTTGAAGTTTTTTGTGGGGATTAGCCCTACTCTTCTGCGGGCCTAGTAAAACAGGAAAGGTGGAAAGCTCCCCTAACTGTTGGAATGGGCCACGTGGTGGATGAAGAGTGAAGCGAAAAGTACAGTACAATTGAAGGAAAGTTATTGTTCATGTTAAATTAAATAGTTTCCAAAATAAATCTCTGTTACACTACACTTCGTTTCCAAGCACAGTAAATGTGACATCCTCTACGGATACTCTATTTAACGAGAATTTGTGACTAAAACTGATGTCTGCTTTTCCAGTTAAAAGGAAAAACCGATATTGGCGAATGTGATACTTTTAAAGAGGTACATAATCAGTTAGCTCTGTGATTTTATAGTGCGTATACTGTAATTTGCCGATAAAATTACTTAGGTCTACAAGAAAATTTTATCTGTGTTAAATAGCAACTTTCTTTGTGATGTATTTCCATTTAAGAGTAATTGAACGATTTTAAATAAATAATAGTCGGTGGGTGAAATACTGGAAGAATATGGTGTATAGTCAAGCTCGTTACAACTCAGCTCCCTTGATTTTATGGTGCAACATTGTTTAGCTGCAAGCCATTTTTGTTTATCACCAATCTTTCCAGGGGGACACTATTTTCTCGAATAGAGTATTTTCCTGACTTTAGCAACTTGCAGGAAATGGATTGTTTGCTGTTACAATGAATACATAGGGTAAATTCGGGAGACGCGGCCGGGCCGGAAAGTTGGTCGAAACAGTTGATTCCTAGAGAATTAATTGTTCTGAACCTTAACACACTCTTACATTAACACAGATGTAGAGTCTAAATATAGCGACTCGACCAACTTTCCAGCCCGACCGCGTCTCCCGGATTTACGCTACTACCACTTCTTTTGTGTAAAGTCGATGTGGCACGTGTTTCTAAATGGTACAATATGATTTTCTCCGGGTTAGTGTAATGTAACTATTTCTCGAAATCCAACTTCATCTCAGTCCAGAAACAGTTATAGGTATTGGTGACGAGAAAGGAATAACAAACAGACTATCATCGACCTGGCAAATTATGTAGACTTTATTCATTCTTGAAAGGTGAGGCTTGGGTTAGTCCTTTGATGAGCTATACGTGATGGGTCGTCTCCCATCTTTGGCCTTAAAATTTGTTCCTTCATAGTAGATACTCTTGCAAAAATTTAAACCTGGAATTACGAGTGTTTTCTATTTTGAGCGACTCAAAAAATCGATTTTTTTTGCTTAATTTTGATCTTTATAGTCCTAGAAACGTCCCATCGAAGGCTTTTTGGCGGAAACTAGAAATTAATTGAATTAATTTAAATGAACAATAGTACGGGTCATCTAAGCGGGTCAGGTAAACCTTACGCGTGTTTCTAAAAACGATGTTTTCGTAACCTTCTGCCACGATTTAGAAAAAAGGAATGACGTGATTGTCTTGAAACATGGAACATATGGTTAACGAATATATAGTTTATGTCTGAACTAAGACTATTCATCTCCAATGACATTTTCTATTTTTGTCTGGAGTTGAAAGAGAAAATTTTGTAAAATTCCCATTACTTTGTTTGAATCCTCGCCATTTTGAAAATTAATATTCAAATTCAATATCCGTGTTTCAGACGCAAACTACACTTGTGTAGATTGTAAATCATTTTTATATTCTGATCTCTGACCATCCGTTCATCCGGTAGAACGGCAGAAAGAGGGGGTGGAGGCACAAGCAAAAACTGTTTTTTAAACGTTCAATAAATGTACTATAGTAACATATATGCCTACGTTTGTATAGCAAAAAGTATATCTTTTCTAGAAACAAATTATTAAAAAAAACCCTTAAATGTTCGCTCCCAAAGTAGGAAACCCTTTTAACGACACATTAAATTTTAGAAAAACGTTGAAAAATTACAACCTCTTTTACGTTCTATGTAGGAAATATTTATAAACTGGGATGGAATGATTTTTCGAAAAAAGCGTTTACATATTCTTTATAGTAATATTGCGGAGGTGGGTCTTAAGGGGTTCAAAGCACTATAAAAAATTTCGTTGACCATTTTTAAGTCTTTCTGAGCGAGGTTTAATTTCAAATTTTGTAATTTCGAGTTTAAATTTTTTCAAAAATTGCCAACATGAAGTTCTGATATAGTATTATAGAAAAACACGATGCATAGGTACTACTTATTGTTAGTTATGGTTGCGTTATATGTTCGATGAAACTTGTGGTCTACAAAATATTATAACTGTTCTTTGGTGGTTGTATCTAATATTTGTATACGTAGGAGAATAATTGGAAATGGATTGGAAATTTGATTATTTAAAACTACTATTTTACGTAAGCTGCATAGCTGGCACAGTATAGTATATCGCTCATTTGCTGCAACAACGACATAACTAAAAATTCACGATTTTTGGGGAAACAGGTTCAAAAGTTTTGTTTCTATACTAATAACTCAAAAACTACAAATTTTTAGTTATGTCGTTGTTGCAGCAAATGAGCGATATGTAGGTATAGTGTAGGAAGAGATAACAACCATTTGTCACATTCTAGAGGACTTCGTTCATTAGAGAGCAGATACAAAGAAATTCAAAACATGGAGGATTAATTTACGTTTCCAAAAATGAGTGGTAAGCACACTGGCATAAAATATAAACATCTATAATAATATACATTGAATTCTACTTCAGTAATCGACGACTTTCTAAACATATTTTATGAATATTTATGAATATAAAGTTTCATGTAAACAATATCCATAGCAATGATTTAATTTATTATTAGCTTTTCAACGATTCTTAGTTATAGTCACAAATGCTGTAATATTTCACGGCACTCAATACTGTAAAGAATAATAGTTGCAGGTAAACTGTGTAGTTTGAAAAGTATCTACTCTATATTTTGAAGCTTTATTACACGAATTTCTGACAAGAAAAAATGATGTTAGCCAAGCACTTATAGTTTTGCCACTTATAAGGAAAAGGAATGTTGCGAAGTATTGATATTAACGTTAGGCGAGCTAAGTAGCTGATTTGTACTACTGCGGAACCAGGGACGATGCAACTGGAAGGTGCCCATTGCTTTATATGGAGTTTAAGCACAGATAACAGCTATTTAGTACATTAATCGTTAATGTTTAATCTAAACACTTTTTCCTTCAACGCATTCCAAATCCAGACACAAAATCTTTTAAGTATTTAATACTTATTACAACATTGGTATCTGTAATTTTATTAAGAGTAAATAGTGTTACATGAAATAGGAAGACATCATTTGTAATTAAATGAAAATATTTTAAATATTGTTGACGAGTAGTGAAATTTCGTTAATAACATTTTAGAAACTGGTATTTATATTTTATATTTGCTGCAAATGACTTTTAATGAAATTTTTCTCTAATCAACTCCACAAAAATTTGAAGAGCTTTAAGGGCATCCGCCGTTCAAAAAAATCAAAATTTTCTTGCATATTTTCATTCAACAACGTCTCAAAAAGGCCCAGTTAATATTTTGGATCGAAATTCCTAACGGCACAGATTTTATGGGCAGTTCAGGGGGATCAACAGTGTGACGGCCTTAAAAATAGATATTTTTTTTAACATGGATTGTGACGTAGGTACAATAGACAGAAATGTGTTTTTTCTTTTAATTAATAATACATTTATTGATCTAAAAAAAGGATAAATTTTGTTTTAATAAACGCATTCGAAATAGGGCAAGTCCCCGTCAGTAGACGAACGCGCTCGGCGTCAAACTTTAAGTGCGCTTTTCTCGAAACAATTTTTCGATAAACCTGGTCCACGTATGACAGAGATATCGTAATATCATGTCATGTATCATACGAAACTGATAAGATTTTTCTTCTGATTCTTCAATCAAAATTTTTGTCGACATAATACGTATACGCGTTATACGAACACTTTCAGCCAACATGACCTAACACATGTTTCGTTCGTCAATCGCTTTCTTCACTATGCAATCTACTCTAAATTTTGACAGCTTACCGTCAAGTTATAACCTGGCGAGTGTTAAATAAGGTAAGTTGTCAAAATTTGAGATTCCACGTGTTTTTACAAACATGTATCGTTGTAGCATAGTACAACACGAAATTACAACGGTATTAAGATATTTAAAGTGTAATTACACAAGTACTACTATCAGTACAGATTGTGTGGTACATCTTGAACTGCTCAAGATGTTCAAAAAATCATTTGAATTTCAAGATATAATAAAACACAATTTCGCAGGATGGAAAAATCTGAAAGATTCCTGCAATAATTGTGGTAATTCAAATTCAAACACAATGAAGAAAATCGATATAACTCGATATATAACGATATTTCTACATCAAAGCAATACCTACTAGTAGAATACAAATGGGGGATCACTGTTATAAACTTAAAGCAGCGTTTTCCACCACGGTAAAAGTATTGCCGATGGTCATTACACAAGTATGGTAAGGGGTAAGGGCACAACGTGGGTATCCATTGATGATTTATAAGTAGAAAAACAAGCTTGGCCACGAAATGTTAAAAATGCATACATATTTTTCTTCGAAAGGTGTTAATTGTGGTTGTTAATACAGTTCAATTTTTGTAAAAAGAAGTGAGATCCCCATAAAAAATCTTCAAAAAAAGTAAAAAAAATACGCCAAGTACATAAAAAAGTCGAGGACGAAAAAGAGTATTATCAATATAAAAAAAATGTGAAATCGAAATGAGCTGCAAGTACATAAAGATGCTTTCCAATTGCGCTTAAGATGACACAATCTACATATACACAGCTAAAATGCTATGTTCATATATTCCATTACTCATATCGGGGACATTTTAATAATGTGAAAATAAAATGTAACATCTAGACATTTGCTTAGATGTCCGCGGCCTGGAAGTCAAATACTTGGCGTGGCCAGGCAAGGTCAAGGTGTCGACCAATAAGAATTATTTAGAAACGCAAACTAATGAAACTGTATATTGTCGGAATTTTAAATTGACAAATTGTTTGAAAACTTGTGAGAGGAAAGGTATCGGTGTCGATGAATGATCTTAGAATTATTTTAAAACGCAATATAATGAAAATGTACTCATATTGTCAGAGTTTTAAATTGACAAATTATTTGAAAGCCTGCGAGAGGGAAGGTATGGGTATTGATGGTCTAAGAATACCTTGCTTGGCCACGCCAAGTATTTGATTTCCAGGCCGCGGACATCTAGGCAAATGTCTAGATGTTACGTTTTATCTTCACATTATTAAAATGTCCGCGATATGAGTAATGGAATGTATGAACACAGCATTGTAGCTGTGTTTATGTAGTTGTGTCATCTTAAGCGCAGTTGGAAAGCACCTTTATGTACTTGCAGCTCATTTTGATTACACATCTTTTTTTATATTGATAATACGCTTTTCCGTCCTCGACTTTATTATGTACTTGGGCTATTTTTTTTACATTTTTGAAGTTTTTTTATGGTTTTCTATTCCGTAATATACATAGATACGAAGTAGGTATGTTTCTCGAAAAGAATGGAAGATGCGCAGAACATGTTTTGTACACATTACAGTAAAAATATGCTAAGATAATAATTCTTCTTCACTTCGCGTTTGATGAATAGATGCAGGCAAGTAATTCGCAAAGGTAACATCAAAAATCGCTTCTAACACTGACAGGGTTGATTTTAATGCCTGTGTTTATTAACTACTACCTTTTAATACACTGCTTAGACAAAACTATTTACCCCGTAAATCCTGAACGCTTTTTCAAAAATACATTGTACATTTGAAAACGACTAAGTTATAGAATATGATGTGTGAGCCTATCCATATGACTGGTACGTATATCTTCGACGTGCTTTACGAAAAGTAGCAGGTTTCAATTTTCTTACGAAAAGTAGTACGTTTGCCTTCGTTCTCACGAAAACTATCACGTTTCGGTTTTCGCTGCAAAAACTAGCACGTTTGAGCGGTTTGCCACGAAAAATAGCATGATTCGTATTTCGCTGCGAGAACTAGCACGTTTGAGCGGTTTGCCGCAAAAACTATCACGTTTCGGTTTTTGCTGCGAAAACTAGCACGTTTGAGCGGTTTGCCACGTGATTAAAATGTTCATATGTGTTATCTTTTGTTGATTAGATGGAATTATTATTTATTAAACAAAACGGGCTATTCTTCGTGGCCGAACCGGATAATATGTTAGTCTTCGCCGCAAATTCCGAAATGTGCTATTTTTCGTGGCGAAACAGTATAACGTGCTAGTTTTTGCCGCAACAGTACGAAATGTGCTATTCTCCGTGGCGAAGCAGTCAAACGTGTTAGTCTTCGAGACGGAAGACCAAACGTGCTAATATTCGCCAGAAACGATGGAACGTGTTTCCTTTCGTGGCAAACCGAAACGTGCTACTTTTCGTAAGAAAATTGAAACCTGCTACTTTTCGTAACGCACATCGTCTTGGCAGTAACTACAAATAGGACGGCTGCTCTTCCATAAAATCTCATCATAAAATCCTTAAAGACAAATGGAAGCAATTACTTTCTAAGTTTTTGAAAATAGATTAAGGGGTTACATGCACCGTGAGAAGGGGACTTTTTATGAATTTTTTTACCTACAAATAATTTTATTAATCAAAACTCGTAATACATACTTAAAAGCTTATCAATTAAGGAATATTTTTAAAAAAAATTACTCAAGCAGCTGTTAAGCAAAGCAGGGTCGTCACGTAAGGAGTTTGTGGTGACAAAAATATCTCCTCTGGGTGTCATCTCAAAGACAAAAGGAAAATGTCTCTTAAAATACATAAAGAAAACTAATCTTTTTTTACAGTTACCGAAAATGAAGAAATATGGGCTTGGCCAGTTTTACCAACAAGCCACTCATTCATTGCAGTTACTAACATTCAAATACTATTACCTTCGAATATCTGCTTTTAAATTTATTAGAATAGCTGGTTTACAAATAGCAGAACAGCTGTCAAAAGATGCAAAAAATGTGTTTTCGTAGAGATGATGAGAAATGGAGATAAGACTTTTAATGGACGACGCCCAATATAGTGGAGGCGCCATTTAATCGATAACTTATCCGCGTAACGCGCAAACGCAGCTGTCGGGGGCGTTCCTAACCGCTACCACCCTCGCCCTATTCGCACGGGGGATCTAAAATTAACCCTACGAGTCCGGCGTCGCGACGCCGGCAACCTTCTTCGTTGCATGCTGGCCTGCTACAATTCCTCGTCGTAACGACGCCCGTTGTGACGTGCGTCGCGACGCTCCGTATCAGACGGGGAGGATCCTTTCAACAGCTGTTGTTCTCCTGGCTTCGGAGGACGCCGTGGCGGGGCCTCTGACAGCGCTTCCTTCTCCGTCCGGGTCCGCGCGTCGTGGAGTTTCCCGGCATATGGAAAGTTCGGTGAAAAGCTTCGCGCCACAATCTACCTCTACTACATTTTGGTCCCCTGCCCTGGTGGTACGTCAGACGACGTCTTCCGTTTGACGGGCAGCTCCGTCAGACGCCGTCGAAATCGACGTAGCGTCGCTGACGCTCATGCTCCCCGAATAACATGTCGCAGGCCTAGGGCGCCGATGAGCTTTCTCAGGGGCGCTTTCTCGGTGCTACGGAGGCGATCCTCTTGGAATGTCTCGACATAGTACTTTGAGGCGGGTTTGGAGAGTTGAGTGACCTTTGAGGATAACCCAACGTCATCTTTTGATTTTCTTTCGCTTTGTGTTCAAGGTGTCGAATGATACATATGACTATAGGAGGTTCAATCGTGTTTTGTTTTATTTAACTTGTAAAATTGCTATGTCCATCGAGTGGAGATACAAGGGGGTGATGGCCATAGTATTGATTAATTCTGTTGCGCGTGAAACGTGGAATGTATACTATACAGTTACTCACAAAAATATTCGCCCTCCCCATACGTATAACATATTTTACTTATTTAAGTAATGTTAAATTCAGAATTGTCCATTATAATTTGCACTGATGCATACATCTTTAGTTAGTACTAGGGTCTATATAAAAACCGACTTAAGAAAAAAACGGTTTTCGAATTCCACTATTCCGAAAAATACCGGCTGGACCGGTTTCCGAATTTTCACAAAAAATATCATTCAAAGAGTAAATAAATATTTGTATTTATTTTCACAATTTTCAGTTTCCTTAATATTATGGAATTACAAAATATAACAAAATAAAATATACTCTATCTATACAAAACCAAATTAAAAAATTAAAATAACTAAAATCCATACAAATACGTACAATTTTTGAGTTCATTTAATATTCATGGATTTACAAAAATATAACACAATAAAATAGACTTCATACAAAACCAAATAAAAAAAAACTAAAATAACTCAAATCCGTACAAAATATAAATCTTTTAAAAGGTAGTGCCAAATTATATATCTTTATCCCATTTAGTAGTAGTAATCTCACGAAGATTAGTTTTACAGTAAACTGTTACCTACTACAATATGCTTATGTCTGAGGCGATTTCAAGTCAGAATGTTAACGTTTTTGTTTTTAATCAAATAATTAATTCATTTCTGCATATTAATTCTAGTATATAAAACAGGTTTTTTAAATTTAAAAGCCTGTTTTCGAATTTTATAAATTTATCAGTAGAAACCGGTTTCTAAACCTGGTTTTTAAAAACCGAAAAACCCTAGTTAGTACTATCTATCAAAGAAATGCTCAAAGAAGTTTTGCTAGGAGAATGGAAGATGAACCCGAATTTCACAGAAAATTAGTTGGAGCTGTGCATAGCAGATTCAAGTTTATAATAAAGTGGCAGTAATTGTAATTACGTTTCTATATGTTTTAATTTATACTAATATTTACATTGAATTTGGGCGAATATTTTTTTGCTCTATCTTTGTTACTTCTACGGAAAACAATACTTTTTTAAATGAACTGTGTACAAAGCAAGGTTTATATTAATGTGAATTAGAATTGTGAAATCTTTCTATTCGATTTAACATGTAAAATATGTTACGTATATGGTGCAAGGATGCTTTTGTGAGTAACTGTATTTACAGACATGGAAATTACAAATTCTCATTTTGTTACGATGAGAAATCAATTAGTTGTGTATGATAGTGGAGTTTCAAATAAATATGAATACGTTGCATATAATCTATTATATAATTAAATGCGTTATATAATCAAAATGCATCTGCTCGGCGAGTCCCTCCGCATACAATATACATATTTAATATAAAAACATTCGTTAATATTTAGATTAGGGGAGGATTCTCCGATTTCAATGACCTTCACATATATTATCAAGGTCATCATTCCGAACAACAATTCCTTCTAAACTTTTCGGCGCTGGGCTTTGGTTTACGAGATATTTGCAAAAAACTTGGCATAACTATACATTGAAATCTGCTTATACAGGCGACTGTTTCACAGCCGACAGTATTATTATTGTTTGGGGCTAGGCTAGGAAGTCTCTATTAATGTCTCTAATTGTTGATTATATGATAAATATTTATAAAATACATGAATAAATAGTCTAATCTCAAAAATGGAAAACTTGTCAAAAAGCTACCTCCTCACCGATTTCAATGACCTTGACATTTGTTGTCGACATTTCCCTCTAAACTTTTGAGCGGTTCGCCTTAGTGTCAGAGATATTAATAAAAGCTTTCGGCATAATATATTGAAATCAGTTTCATAACCGACGGTATTAGTATTGGTTTAGGCTAGATTAGGGCGGGAGGCGCGCGCCCGCTCGCGGGCGCGTAATGCCTGGTAGCGAACCGATGTGAGTATGTGTTAAACTCGGTAATTTTAGTGTTAACTGTGGGTGACGGGTAAGTGAATTGACTCCTTGCCTTACGCGCCCGCGAGCGGGCGCGCGCCCCCCGCCCTAATGTAGCCCAAACCAATACTAATACCGTCAGCTGTGAAACCGTCGGCAGTTCTGAGTAGTGTTAAGTAAATTTTTTGCAAATATGTCATAAACCAAAGCCGAGCGCCGAAAAGTTTAGAGGGAAATGTTGTTCAGAATGATGATCTTGACAACGGGACATTCCACGCGAAATCGGACACTTTTCGGAGTAATATGTCGGATGTTGTTGAAATTTGAATATGTTGTAGTCTGTAGAGATATTTAAACGTACCTTAAAGGATTTTTCAAAATTTTGAATAATGTCGATTTTACAGCTGTTTGGAGTTAAGTGCTAACTTTTTTTTAATACATTATAGCTATGGAAGTAGTAAACGGATGGAGATGAGGTTTACGGTGCTTATAGAGAAGACATTGAAGTTTTAAGAAAACATTATTTCAGTTTAAAAAAAATAAAATTTGAACCATTTTTGTGCAATTATTTTAAACAAATGCAGGATTTTAACATCG
The DNA here is from genome assembly GCA_944738655.2 of Andrena hattorfiana. Taxonomy (NCBI): domain Eukaryota; kingdom Metazoa; phylum Arthropoda; class Insecta; order Hymenoptera; family Andrenidae; genus Andrena; species Andrena hattorfiana. The sequence goes on along the minus strand of OX122894.2, from coordinate 31,871,119 downwards.
GGCGCGATTTTAAAAATCTGAAAAAAGAAGAATATAGTTCTATCCTTCCCCTTGATGGACAAATTTTCAAAAATATGGACATTTTATATTGGCCCTGTAAAAATTGCCGAAAGCTGACGCTGCGTCAAATCACGCCGGCTCGACTGGCTGAGCCGTGCGGTACTCGCAGCGACTATATCTGCTATTCTTATACAGTGTTCTCGAATATAGTAAGTATTTGTAAAAAACTGAAGAAGGAAAGTTTGTACTGTTTTTTATACACAATATAATAGGGTAACTCAATTTTTGATGTTCGCAATATTTTCCTTGAAACGAAGGTGCCCCTCAGTTTTTTAAATAGAATGCTATATCTTTGATTATCCAATATGAAAGCGACTGTCGAGACAAATTCAACCATGTGGTATACTTTGACCTTCAAAGCTACACATGGTTAGGAATGAAATAAATATATCGAACTATCTATCTAGTAGATTGAATTTCATCTTTCATTTCTAAACATATGTAGCCTTGAAAACCATAGTATACCATATGGTTGAATTTGTCTTAACAGTCGCTTTCATATTGGATAATCAAATATCACCTTCGTTTCAAGGAAAATATTGCGAACACCAAAAATTGAGTTACTGTATTATGTTGTGTACAAAAAACAGTAAAAGTTTTCCTTCTTCAGTTTTTTACAAATACTTACCACATTCGAGAACGCTGTATAAGAATAGCAGATGTAGCCGCTTGGCCGCTGCGAGTACCGTACGGCTCAGCCAGTCGAGCCGGTGTGATTTGACGCAGCGTCAACTTTCGGCAATTTTTACAGGGCCAATTTTAGAATGCCCATATTTTTTAAAATTCGTCCATCAAGGGGAAGGGTAGAACTATATTTTTCTTTTTTCAGATTTTTAAAGTCGCGCCCGATATTAAAAATCTGCATTTGTTTAAAATAATTGCACAAAAATGGTTCAAATTTTATTTGTTTAAACTGAAATAATGTTTTCTTAAAACTTCAATGTCTTCTCTATAAGCACCGTAAACCTCATCTCCATCCCTTTACTACTTCCATTGCTATAATAGTATAATGTATTGAAAAAAAGTTAGCACTTAACTTCAAACAGCTGTAAAATCAACATTATTCAAAATTTTGAAAAATCGTTTGAGGCACGTTTAAATATCACTAAAGACTACAACATATTCAAATTTCAGCAACATCCGAAATGTTACTCCGAAAAGCGTCCGATTTCGCGTGGAATGTCCCCAACATATATATGTGAAGGTCATTCAAATCGGAGAATCCTCCCCTAATCTAAACATTTACCAAACATTCTTGCTAAAAACCATAAATAACGAGTTATTTCAGATGGCTGTTTTTATTTGCTCGCCTTGTATAATGTTTTGTATGAAATCGTTAATTTAGGGAATGTTTAACTGCAGATCTTTAAACCATTTATTGTACGTATAGCAGTTACTGTATAAAAGGTAAGATTGCAAATGAATAATGCGTCATTAAAATAAAATTGGCGAAATAATATTTCGTATTTTGTAGTTTCCAACTTCCGTTTTATTTTAAACTAGCAAAATACCCCCGCGTTTCGCTTCGGGGCTAAGAGTTATTAAGGATTTCATGAAATCACATTTCACCCCTTTTCACCACCCCCTTAGGGGATGATTAAGGCAAAATTATGAAATTGATTTTTAGGGATTTATGTGGGTTTCGAAGTAAAAACCAAATTGATATCTAATCGGGCCTAAGAGATTTTGAGCAATCCGTGAAAACAAATTTCACCCCTTTTCACTCCCTTAGGGGCTGTTTAGGGAAAAATCCTAAAATTGTTTTTTAGGCATTTATGTAGAATATACATTACATAGGGGAGGGTTGCCTATTTTGGACCACTTCTTTATTTTTCTCTCCTACACGGGCATAACACATTGCAGAAAGCAAACAGAAACGGGAAAAAGATCTACATTTTATGTAGATTTTATCATGTATTTAGTGTGTTGATAAAATATGTGATTAAATTAATATCTCAAAAAAACTAAAGACTTCGGTCCATTTCAAGCAACCGGTTTCGTAATTTGGACCACCGGTTTCCTAAGTTGGGCCGCTCCTAAAAATCAATGAATTTAAATATACAATCTAAAAAACACTGATCAGGGCATTGAAAAAAAAAAGTAGAAACAGGAAGCAACAAATATCTTACGGTGCACGTAGTGCAATACTAGTACGTTGTTTTGATGTTTTTTTTTTTATATTTGTCCCCGCATAACTCCCCAGCATATGAGCCGATTTTGATGTTCGTTTTTTATTCGAAAGAGGGCAATAGCCCGGTGGTCCCATCCTACACTGCATCAACATTGGCGCAATATTTTGCCAGTTCTCGTTAATAATAAAGACTATTGTTACCTAATTATTATTATTTCATGTACGTACGCGCATATCTCCTCAGCATGTTGTGTCAATATATATCAAACTAAAAAGGTAAAAATAAAAAAAAATTTTTAAAAATTAAAGCCGACTTCAAAAAAATAAAATTGCACTAAAAAGTAAAAAATAATTATTTCCCTTATTTAATCTACAGTACTCTCATATTTTTTAAGTCGGTGCCTCATCATTTGCACTGTGTAAATCTGGCGCCGACTTAAAAAATATGAGAGTCGTAGATTAAATAAGGGAAAAAATTATTTTTTACTTTTTAGTGCAAATTTATTTTTTTGAAGTCGGTTTTAATTGTTTTTAAAATTTTTTTAGTATGCTTTTAACTATTCGCTACCATAACATAACTTGTAGGGTACATCAAGAAGATATGTTTTCATTGTTATACTTATTCGAATATGGGAAAGTAAGGCCATGAAGTTGTAGCTAAAACAGCACACTTTACACGAAGGTCGGTATCAGATATATTGGCTGCTGAGTTTCATGAGGGGTATTCTCCTACCACACCGTTTGCCTTCCTCGGTGCTCCTTTTCTCAACGTTTTCTGACTCGCTTTCGTTCCATCTCGCTCTCGCATTCGCAGAATAAGAGTGAGCCAAAAGTGGTGGAGATAGTGCCAAGCTTCTGATGTGTGGCCCAAACCGTGTTGTCAGCGTAGAAAAACACACATCAGAATAGATGTGCGTTAGCTCCGAAAAAATTCAGGAGTTTTATTGGTCAGAACATTGATTCTTTCTCGATAGCTTTATCCCGTATTGGTCTACGCATAGCTTCGTAACGCACACAACAATTACGTTAAGAATAAATAACAGCCAAACAGCTAGGTTCAGGCGGAGCCGAGCAGCGTTCCCGTTACCCCACCATACCTTGCGAGGGCCACGCAATTCCAACTGACAAATCCAGGATTGTCAGATGGTGGCGGCTGATTTCTCCTCGATCGCTGTTCGCGAAAACGAATTCACCGGCCAATATATTTGATACCGATCTTAGTATCGTTTAAAATTATGGTATTCACAAGTTGTAGAAAGAAATTCACTTGAAATAACACGAAAAATAACGATCGCGCACCACGTGTTGTTTCTATATTCCGACTACGGTCAACGACAAACTAATGAATAACCGTATCGCTGTTCTCTCACATTCCACCTCCACTTCCTAAGTCAGTGTAGCCAAAAAAAGCACTGCAAATATATTAGTTTATCGAGATACACAAATGGTCCAATCTAGGAGCCGGTCCAATATAGGCAACTCTCCCCTACGTCCTAGATTAGATTATAGGCTATTTATAATATGCTATATAAAGTAATAAATAATAATAATAATTCCTCGGTAAAACCTGGGTAACGGGTCAGCTAGTATTACACATACTAAAGAAAATTGTAGCTTATAGATTATGAATGACAGAGTTGGGCATTAACTAAATAGATAATTGTTTAAATAACGGATCATATAAAAGTTACTTTAACTTTAGATAAAGTTAATTTTATTATTCTTTGAGCGTTTGAGCTTCAGCGATGATTAAATTTTTCAACTTTAACTTTAACTTTCGACGCCGGAGAAAGCTAAAGTTAAAGTTAAAGTTGAAAAATTTATTCGACGCTGAAGTTGAAACGCCCGACGAATACAAAAATAAACTCTAATCGTCGAATAAATTTAACCCGGGTCAACTTTATTCGACACATAATGATTATTATTTTTTAACTTTTATTCATTATTCGAAATTTTATTTAAATAAAAAGTTTGCCCATCTCTGATGAACGCAAGCCCAGGGGTTGAAAAATAATCTTGAAACAGTTACGAGTGAAGAAAGCTCTGGCCTATATCGGTTTCGGTTCTACAGAACTGATATTATATCGACAATACAGTAAAGAGTAAACTCTCCCTGTGGGGTGGGGCACTACGACTAATATTAATTTAACACTTACTTTAAAGTATTGCTAACACTAACAGCAATAACTTTCCTAATATGTACAAACTTACTACTAATATAATATTAATTATAAAGATTATTAACTATTTATTTTTTTTAACAGAACACAATGTCTCGTGGATGAAAATGTCAATTGTTGTGAAATATTATTCTTTTTGTATGAAAATCGAAATGCTCACCACTGGCTCAGAAATACAAGTGACTCTGGCCCATTGGTCTTAAACCTCCCGACCGACCCAAAGAATCGATCTTCGCGTTAAAGCGGCCACACACGCTCCGACCGGCCTGTCCGTTCGGCCTGCGCAGGCCGGGCTTTGCAGATCGGCCGGACGCCCGTAGTGCCTCCACATGCTCCGCCGGCCTGTCAGGCTGGCCGGATGATGTATCCACACGCTCCGGCCATTTCAGAAAAAAAATTATTTATTCTTTATCGTATCGATATGAAAGTGATTTCTTGTATTTCCGATGAAAATCATACCAAATTTCATGTAAATCGGACTATTATTAACGAAATTCGCTTCAGGTTATGAGAATGAATTTTTCGTGAAATTTCCTTCATTATTTTCCGAATTACGTCGTTGTTGGTGTCACTTTCATCGGTGAAACATCAATCAATTGGTTTCGTTTTTGTAAAAATCTGATGAGAAATGCAGAAATCCTGGACATTTCTGTCTTTTTAATGGTATTCCAACCCTTTTTTTTTAATAAAACTGACATGATGGGGCGAAGGAACTAATGCATAATCATATTTACATAGTCAAATATAAAAAAATCTAATCGTTGTGCAATTATAGTAAAAAAAACTGAAAAGAGTGAAAATCGGCCGTTCGAAAAAATGGGTCCTAATATGGAACACCTAGGAAATTTGTAAAGAAAGCTAAAAAATCTTTACTTTTCTTTACTAAAAATGAAGATTTATTAAGTAGAAGATACAAATAAATAAATATACATCATTTTTGGAATTTATTTCTGCTTTCTGCGTCTCCCACATTCTTCGTGTGCCCATTGAAAGCAGCAAATACATTGGATCTACTTTTCATTGTCATTATTTTTATAATTACCATCGCAAAATAAGCTTTCCACATCATCGTCGTCATTATCACTATCAACTTCATCTATGTTACTCGGTATGTTCCATGTTACGTTCACACATGTTCCGACAAGAAATTAAGAATTATACTAAGAAGAAAGTAACTTTATTGGTAAACTATTGTTGAATAATCAAGAACACACATATTTAATGATAAATTATATCAAAATAATACTTTGTAATATATCTTCACTACAATATTTAACTGTTTGATGCAGTTTTCAGAAACTTTTGCACCCCACGAAATATATAAACGTTTCTCTTTCAATGATGGATGTCCGACTAGTGCTCAATTACCAGTATCATCGTCTATTGTGTCTAGGGATCTAATGTACACCATTGCCTGAAGTGTTCGTTATTTCGTTATCGAAATTTTACGAAGTTCCATATTACGTGCCGTTCCATATTACCTGCCTTTACCCTATATATTTACTTACTTATTTATAATAATTTTTAAACAATTTGGTTATACACAGTAGTCTATAGTTGTAATATGTTGTAATTTCATTTTCTATCAAATTCTGTACAATCGTTACAAGAATCGGTTCTATGTATAACCGCTTTGGAACTTATGTAGAACCTAAAAGATAAAAGTTATGAAATCGGTTCTATAACCGTTTTGGAACTTATTTAAAACCTAAAAAATAAAAGTTATAGAGCTATATAGGAACCGTAACTTAAACTTATACAGTCTGATATTTAGGTTCTTTTTAACGGTTATTCAGAATAAAGGTTCTTCATAACTCTTTCAGTCAGAACCTTTATATAACAGTTTGAAACAGTTATTTTCGAAACCTATTCAAGCCCTGGGGAGAATAGGAAGTCCCAAGTAGCGTTCGGTTCAGATCTGCCCGCGGCCTCAGGCAGACCAAACCGTTTTTCGAATTTGCTCCGGCCGGCCTGCACAGTTTGGATTGCGCACGAAAAATAAACGTTCTCCTAACGAAATCTACTGAATGTATACTACAGGGTGATTCTCCAGCGACGCCTGTCAAAGAGATGCCGCCTGGTACCTCGTGGCAAGGGCAAAACCCTCCAGTACCTCACCGAATTTGATCGCTCTCGACCTTCGAAAGGGTTGGAATACCATTAAAAAGTCAGAAATGTCCAGGATTTCCGCATTTCTCATCAGATCTTTGCGAAAACGACACCTACCGATTTCTTATGTTTCGCCGATGAAAGTAACACCAAGAACGACATAATTCGGAGAATAGTGAAGGAAATTCCATGAAAAATCGAATTATATAATTTTGAATTATATAAGTCCGATTTACATGAAATTTTGTATGATTTTCATCGGCATCACTTTCATATCGATATCGATGGATGCACTATCCGGCCAGCCTGTCAGGCCGGGCGGAGCGTGTGGAGGCACTACATGCGTCCGGCCGATCTGTGGCCGCCTTATCTGGAGTCTACCTTTTCAATATTTACTTTGCAGATCCTGCTTTTCATTTCGGTTCTTTCGGCATCAAATGAAGTTTTGAAAAAGAGACTCCAGAAAAAAGTAATAGGTTTTCCATTTAAAAAATGTAACACTGTTCGTAAATATTTTGAAATGTGCGATGCATACCCGATGCGTACCTGGTACATATATTCTTGGTATAAAATTGATATATAACGGTTATGGAACCGATGTAAAATCGGTTCTGTTTTTTGGAACTGGGACTATTTGTCGAATTTTTCGGTAGTCGCATATGCGAATACTTCAGTTGCTCAATTATTGGGCGAAAATAATTCGAATATCCAAGTATTCGAATAGTATTCGAATAATAACATTCGAATACTCAAATATTCGAAGTGTATTCGTAGCATTCGAATACTTGTAAAATATTTGAATATTAAATTATTCGAATAGGCCCAGCCCTATTCTGTAGAACTGTAGTAACCAAAATCAATATAGTCAGAAATTTCGATTCCTTATAACAGTTATTCAGAATATCGGTTCTCCATAACTGTTTCAGTCAGAATCGATATAAATAACAGTTTGAAACATACCCATAGGGTAAGCCCGTGATGTAAGCATAGGAAAATTTTACAAGAATGTTGGAACCGATTGAATTGCTTAAGTAGATATGTCATTAATTAGATATTCCCAGTGAATATTTATGCATTCATAGAATTTTTAAATACATTTTCTCTCAGTGTGTTGCAAATTTGTCACGGGTCAATACATTTTTACACTATCTTGATAGTCTTGAGAACCTTGATTCATTAAAATGCTTCTACACTACACGTTGCTCAAGTGACGTTGCAACTATATTATATCTTCCTACCCCATAATATATGCTTGACTGCTATAGTTCAGTTCATTACCAACAGAAAGAGCACTTTCTTCAAGAGATATTACAAATGCGATATTCCGTGCTAGGCGATATTAGATGCACCTACCCTATCCTGGTTAGTGAGCAGCTGCGAACACTTGTTGGTTATTGACACAAGGATAATCAGGCAACAACTCTCGCTGAGGAATTGAAGAGTTGAAATTGTAAACGATGTAAGTGACAGTAGTTAAAATTTTCAGTAGAAACAAACACGCGTGTCTGTTCATTTTATTACGTCCATCGTTTATTCCTCATTTATCGAGATGGGCTATCGTATACCACCATTATGGACTTAAAGGAAAATAAAATGATTACGTCCGCGAAGATTGTTGGCACTTGCATCATTTTTCACCACAGCGAAGCTTAGCAGTTACGATTTTAACTCTACTTTGCGATAGCCCTAACAGCTAAAATAAATTCTTCTAGCACTCGTAACTTTTTCCACAGTATTGCCCATGGAATTCCTATCCTTGTCCACTAAAAAGATTATTTTTTATTTTTTTGGAACTTATTTGGAACTTACATCGTTTACCATTTCAACTCCTCAGTTCATCGGCTTCCTAAAAATCCTGCTTTCCTACTAAAGCGTCGCGACGCTCGAGGACGGGCGCCACAAGACGTCGTCGTCCATGCTGACGTCATCCTGCGTCACGACGCCTACCGGCGTCACGACGTACCTGTCGACGACTTTCTGAACGTTCCTGGTAGCCGTGGCGCGAAGCTCGTCGTGACCGAGCCGCGACAAGCAGTGAGCGACAGGTGGGCAACTCTCGTCGAGATCATCGACACGGCGACCCTTCAAAATGTCGACAACATTACGCGCCGATCGTCGGGTAGCCGACGTCACCTCCTCCACCCGTCGAAACAGTACCCTGCGGGGCTAGGGGTGTCATGGTCTTTGGCACACCTGTGCAACCGCGGTTACGCAGGTCGAAAGACGAGCTGGCGCCGCACCAGGCGCCTATCAGCCGCGTCGGGCGTCCCGACGCCTCTAGCCCCGTCTATAGGGCCGCATCCGCTAACGTTGGATTCCCCATCCGCTGCTTTCATATGAACGGTTCGTGAAACGCTTCTGTACCCTGACGGAGGGACTACATGAAGTGTAGCATACTGCCATGCTAATTCGAAAAGGCATATGTGGTCAAAGAGTGGTTCTGAGATAAATGACTTTTTATGAATATTTAAATAAAAGAAGAAGTTCTGACTGACTGAATTGATACATTAATGCCCAGCTCGAACCGTTTAACCTAGAAACGTGAAATTTGGAAGGTACATTGTTTCTATGACGTAGGCACCCACTAAGGAAAGATTTTTGGATATTCCGTCCCTAAGGGGGTGAAAACGGGTAAAATGTTTTTTCACGGATTCCGCAAAATCACTTCGATCCAATCCGATATCGATACTTGGTTTTAGGTTAATAACAAATGCATAAAAACCAATTTCTAAAATTTGCCTTAATCAACCCTTAAAGAGTCAAATCTGAATCTAGTAACAGATCTTTTTGTAGCATGTGGTACTAAGTGTACATTGACTTGGGGCGCCTTGATTTTTTAATAGTAGGTGTGAACGAACATCTACATATATAAATGTTCGTTATACAAAGGTGACTGCCCTTTCGAATTAACACGGCAACATACTGATTTCGATGAAACTTTGTGGATAACCAGAGGATAGAAAAATATTAAGTTACCGCATAAGATCTGCCTGCCACTTCGTTTATACCAATTAAGAGTATATATTATGAGTTACCCACTCCAAATACAATTACCAATGCCGATTTATATTATAAAGAACTTGAAATAGTGTATCTAACCGAGCCCATCCCTTGTGAATCGAAAGGGTGTCCTGTACCTCCACGACAACGCGATACCACGCATAGCGATAGCAACACAAAAAAAAATATCGGGACTGCAATTGCAACTTACTCCCCATCCCCCATATTCTCTGCATCTAGAACCAACAGATTTTCACCTTTTCCGATCGCTACGAAACAGTTCAGACTGGAAAATAATTCAATAATTTCGTGGCCATAAAAAGTGCAATAAGGTCTTTTTTTAACGATAAATTTGAAGCTTGTGCTATAAGTGGCGTAACAAAACTTCCACATAGATGGAAAACAGTCATAAATAATGATGGGAAGTACATAATTTGAAGTAAGTATAAGCTGCTTCCCAAATCGAATTTTTTCAAGGCCTAACCTAATATTTGGTGTGTAGTCGGTTGCTTGCATAAACACGTAATAAGTTATGAATTATTTAACATTAAAGATCGGATTTTGCTCAGTGGCGCGTTAAATATATTTCTTCAGACTTATAAGGGAACATCCTGAACCCGAAAATTCAAAAAATTCTGAAACTTTGTGGATATGTAGGGGATTTCCTTCTGATTACAACGCAATTTTTTGCTGCCCAAAATCACTCTAAGAGGGTAAAATTAACCCCTGAAGATGCGGCTATTTTTCGATTTTCTGTTATAACTCGCGAAATGTAAGAGATAGAAAAAAAGTATCGAGACAAAAGTTACTTCTTTCAATTAGATCGACCAAATCGTAAAGGTTTTATCAATTGTTTAAACAATTAGAAAAAAGTTATAAACAAAAATATGAATAATGTTTTATAAAATTCGGGTTTTCACGTGAAATCTGAACTGGATGTTTAAATAATTATGAAACAGCATAATCCATATTTTTTTCCATGCAATTTCAACTATTGTTGTATCACGGAACTGTGCTCCGCGATAATCGAAGAACTTTTGGATCCCATTGTAACGTGCCTTAAGCTGCACGACGAGGAATGTTTTTCTAATATTTATTAGGAAATAATACGCGACGCGTAGTAAGAAAGTAAGATAATTTATATACTTTTGTCTTTAATTACACATGGGGCAAATATATTAGGTGGAAATAGAGGAGAAGAAGGGAACTGTTAGATATAACTTATCCTTATTCGAACTTTTTATTTTTAACATAATTATCGAACTTTTCTCTTATTTTCTCACCAAACAAGCGAGACAATGCAGGCGTTTAATACTTTGAAAACACTTCTGTGATGTGAATATATACCTACTTTTGTCTCCCATCAAAGTATTATCTCATGTCTATTGTTCTCTCGAGCATTAATAATGAGAAAACGTATATGTATTCGTATTCTTATCGGATGATACTTTATTTGCAAAGAAAATACAGGTGATCAATTTTAATAAGACATTTCACTGTCCAAACATATTTTTCTCAAACGTGATAAAGTAAGATACATACACATATGCCATATGTATATGTATAAGATAGGTATTATCAGTTCTATAGGTGTGTCCTGACGACAAAAGTAATAAATGCTTCGACTCGTTATTATTGTCAGTAGTATCGAAGGCATTGGAAGAGTAAAGAGTAAATACTAGTTAATTGTAGTTTAAGTATAGGTGTTAACAGTAAATGTACGTTGATTCTGTGTAACAAACGTGTAGTATTGAAAATGGTTCCCATACATCCTGCAAATGTAATTCGTTTACTTATGACAACATTGTCTGGACTGAAATGGATTGAAATGGAGTTACACGACATAATAAAAGATATGCTTATTAAATCGCAAGAAGACACATCATTTTCAATGGAAGCTGATGTTACATTAGAATTTTTGGAACCGTTTAGACCACATTCTGTAGAATTTGTGGATGATATATATGTACCTACACGCAAAGAACTTTTAGAACCGATAGAGTTCGAAGAAGAGCAGTGTATACCAGAAGAAGGAAGCTTTGTGACTTTAGAATATAAAACAAAGGCTGTTGAATTTTGGAAGAGTGGTAAGAAGAGACGGCTTTCTTTACAATCTGTCCAACATAAATTTCGAAAAGTTTCATCCATACATCAATTGTATAGGTGAGTGGTAAACGATGTACTGTTATGTTACGGTGCTTCGTACTTATTTGTTTTATATCTATGCAAAATTGCCTTGTTTTCATTAGATGGGAACAAACGGTGAACAGGGGTCGTCGGGAAAAATTGTTACAAATTTCTGAATATGTGTATAATAAGTTTGTTGACGGTAGTGAAACTCATGCCATTATTCATGATTTGGACCTTCGAAGATGGGCCTTACAAGCTAATGAAGAGGCAGGGTTGGAAAATTTTAAAGAATCTGGACATTGGATCTGGAATTTTAAGAGAACGTATAAAATAGTTCCAAGAAAAATGAACAAATTTATTACCATATCATACGGTACAGATACCGCGCAATTAAATGAAATTGCTTCGACTTTTGTGAATAATGGAAAACCTCGTATTAGAGATATCGGAACAAACAATACATTCAATGCTGATAAGAGCGGATTCAATCTAGAATTACTTTCGGGCCGTACTTTAGCTGAACAAGGAACCAAAAGTGTTACAGCAGTCGTACAATCTATATCCGCTACTACGCATAGCTATACCATATTCCCCACAATATCAGCTTCTGGGAAACTACTCTCTTCGCTATTCATTGTTCTGCAGGAAAATGATGGTAATTTTGGTCCACGTGTACAACAATCTTTGTTTCGACCGTGCAATGTTTATATACAGGCGTCCACATCTGGAAAGTTAACAGGTGAACTGGTTATGGAATGGTTAACAAACGTATATCTACCACATGCGGGATCTCGAAGCGTTTTGTTATTGGATTCGTGGACTGGTCACTGTCCATCTACATTACGAAACGGTATACCAGCTAATCAACATGTGGAAATATACACAATACCGAAAAAAAACTACAGGAATGATACAACCGCTTGATGTATATGGTTTCCGGATATGGAAAAACTTTGTACGAAAATTTTCCGACCTTGTATTATTGTTTAATTACGATGTGCAGCTAAATGCAAGGAATAATGTCATTAAATTACAATCTCTTATTCATAATCAACTTTCATCACCAAATATATCACGATGTGTTTGCTTACGCATGGTATAAAAGTGGATACATTGTTGAGAAACCAAATCAGTTTGAAAATCCAGTAGATTTCGCTTTTTCACAACAAGATTTCATACATCGACCTCGTTGTTCCATATGCGGCAATTATGCTATCATACGATGTGCGTGGTGTAAGCAATATTTGTTTTCAACATTTTTTTGAAGAGTTTCATCACCATGAAGAATAATTCATAATCACACAAGTGTTTTCAAAGTTATCTAACTATACATAAATCGCTTATTAAACGCCTGCATTGTCTCGCTTGTTTGGTGAGCAAATAAGAGAAAAGTTCAATAATTATGTTAAAAATACAAAGTTCGAATAAGCATAAGTTATATCTAACAGTTCCCTTCTTCTCCTCTATTTCCACCTAATATATTTGCCCCATGTGTAATTAAAGACAAAAGTATATAAATTATCTTACTTTCTTACTACGCGTCGCGTATTATTTCCTAATAAATATTAGAAAAACATTCCTCGTCGTGCAGCTTAAAGGCCGTCGCCCATTTCGCCGAAGCGAAGCGCGGCAATCAAAGCGAAATGTTCGTCGGTGCTGTTCTGTCATATAGGCGATGCGTGGTCGCTGCTGTTCTGTCATATGAGCGATGTGTGGTCGCCGCGCTTCGCTTCGCCGCGCTTCGCTACGCCGCGCTTCGGCCTAGTGGGCGACGACCTTTAGGCACGTTACAATGGGAACCAAAAGTTCTTCGATTATCGCGGACCACAGTTCCGCGATACAACAATAGTTGAAATTGCATGGAAAAAAATATGGATTATGCTGTTTCATAATTATTTAAACATCCAGTTTAGATTTCACGTGAAAACCCGAATTTTATAAAACATTATTCATATTTTTGTTTATAACTTTTTTCTAATTGTTTAAACAATTGATAAAACCTTTACGATTTGGTAGATCTAATTGAAAGAAGTAACTTTTGTCTCGAAACTTTTTTTCTATCTCTTACAGTTCGCGAGTTATAACAGAAAATCGAAAAATAGCCGAATCTTCAGGGGTTAATTTCACCCGCTTAGAGTGATTTTGGGCAGCAAAAAAAATTGCGTTGTAATCAGAAGGAAATCCCCTACACATCCACAAAGTTTCAGAATTTTTTGAATTTTCGGGGTCGGGATGTTCCCTTGTTAGCGGATTAAGGAAAAAGGTCCAGATGACAAAAGTCTCAAAGCACCCTGCATACATAACAGCATTACAAATAAATTTATGCGCTTGTGATATGAAAATAATGGGAAACAAAAAAAAATTATGTGTTTGGATGAAATCATAATTTTCTGGGAGATGGGTCCCTGGGGGCTTTTTGGACAGCGGCCCAGGCAGCATCTGCTTGAAGGGAGCCACGCGAATCATTCTGCAACGATTTTCAATGATATTCCTTGTTTTTCTAATGCGCAGCTTCCCTAAAAGTAAAAAATACATTATGATTACATTTAAATATAACAATTATAACTTAATGTTTTCATTAAGGGTTGTTAAAAAATTATTGTAAGAAGACACCCTCGATATAATTTGATGGCTAGAAAATAAAAAGTTTTACGTTCACAGGGAGAGACTCCCGAAGCGTTCCCGTTCGAATCCAATATTTTTAACATTGGCGTCGTTCACAAGAATTTTTTACCAGGATTGTATAAAACGTATCGAGGGTAGTCGTAGAATTTAGAAAGTGAAAGATTTAATTCATTGTTCTGGGGAGGCTTATAACCTCCTGTCGTTCACGTGGGACGCAGGATAAAGAGGGTAGTGGAATAGGAATGTCATGTACAGACGAAGCGAAACAGCCAATTCCCCTTAAAAGAAATTTGAAAAAAAACGATTCAAGATTTATGGAACATAGACTTATGGTTCAAAGACATTTACAGTTAACATACTAGTGACATTCTTGCTTCCTAAATAAAGAGCAATATAACTTAGCTATACAAGTAAATATTGAAATATTAAACAATTGTATTTGATGGATATCAATTTATTATACTACATTAATATTGAAATTTATAGTTGTCATTGTGTTATCGCTTTATGATATTACAAGTAGTAAATATGCAAACCAGGAAGTGTTAGAGGAATACATAATTCTGTAATTTGAGGTAATTTTGAGTTTAAAACTAACGATTAACTATTGTAACTTTATTGAATACTTCTAAACATTATTGCAACGTACAAAAATCTGGGTATTACAGAAAACGTGACGTTTCCATATGGTAGAATACTGTAGATGGCGGGTTCATAACCTAGACGTTGAAAAGTCGCGGTGTATTCAACAACTATGGGGTGTGCAGGTGCCCGAAATTACGGGTCCCGATTTGTGATTCGAGAGCCGATTTTCTTGCTTAAAAATTCTAACATCTGATCACACTGCAAAATCACAACTTAAAAGTTATCGGGTACCCGAGAGATGAATCGGGTACTGATTTTGCAGTGTAATCAGATGTAAGAATTTTTTAGCAAGAAAATCGGCTCCCGAATCGTAAATCGGGTCCCGTAATTTCAGGTACCCGCACATCCCTATCAACAACCTTTTGTGCCTATTAAAATAAGAATATGATATTTATTGGCGAACTACACTCCTGGAAGAAATTAAAGGAACACTATAATTTCCCGAAAATTTTGGTCATTTTCAAATGGCTGTATCTCCGCGAAAAAAGGTCGCAAAAAATATTTAAAAGAAGCAATTTAACGCTTGAAGTCTCTAGTTTTTGAAACAATGACTCAATTTTTTTCTTCGTCCATTATGATACTTTTTTATCAAGATGAAGCGCAGGAAACGAAGTTTCAGAAATTTTTGCTTAGTTTGGACGTATGCACGGGCCAAAAAGAATTTTTTCAGATAAATCCAATGGAGTGCTCTTATAGAGCAAACATTTCTCTTTAATTTCGTTTTTTTTTTTGGTTTTGTTGTATGATTTTTATTGGCCGAGTTATGCGCCATCAAAGCAAAAAAGGAACTTTTCACTTTGAACGCCTATAACTTGCGAAAGCATGATCGCAGAAATTTTTTCATGAGTGTTTTGGAAAGCTAAGAAATTATCCCTTCAAAATCTTTAGTTGCCAATTTAGTGAGATTTTTTTTTGCATCGTATAAAATCCATTTTAAGATAATCCCAAAAATTACATATTTACCATTTTTTGGGAAGCATTATGCCACTTCAAGGAAAATCAAGGAATCATTTTAGTGTCCACGTTTTTTGCGAGTTAAGACTACCCGTAAACATTGTGCGAAAGGCCGGACCAATCAGATTTTTTTCCGTATGTCCTCGATGGTCAAACATGCGATATGGTCTGAAAAATTGAAGGATCACTTGTTTTATGTTATGTTTCTCTGTAAAACCCTTTTTTTTGTTCTCGCGGCTTCTGAATGATTGTTCCACGTTTTTTTTTTGTTAGTTCAACGTCATTTTAGTAAAAAGAAAAGATTTAAAAAATTTAATAAAAACATTTTTATCCAATCTCTTCGCAATGACAAAAACTGTACTTCAATAACTGGCATTAGCACCACCCAAAGCGCGCCACGAGTTGGCGCATGCGCGGTCGGATTTACACTTCATTGTGTGTGCGTCAGCATGGAGAGATGAGACCCTGCGATTCGTCACTCCCGCACTATTTTCTGACTCCAAACTCACTCTCCGATATGTGTATGTATGGAGGCACGCGCGCGCGTTTTGTGTGTGTGTGTGTGTGTGGTCTAATAATGGGTGTTGCCACCTCTTCGCACGATTACTTCCCTCAATCGGTTGCGCATGTTAATGCATTTCCGAATTTTCACTTGAGGAATTCTGTTCCAAATTTGGCAGAGGACGTATGCTAATTGCCTCAAATTCGCCAGGTTCGGGTACTGTCGTCGCAAACGTCGCCCAAGAATGTCCCAAACATGCTGAATGGGATTCAGATCTGGACTCACTGCTGGATGGTCGAGCACTGATATCCGATTTTGGCGCAAAAATTGAGGCGTATGGCGTGCAGTATGCGCCCGTGCATTATCCTGCATAAGTACGAAGCGGTTTCCCATGCGTTGACGCAGAGGGAGTAAAACGGGGCGCAGAATCTCGTCCACGTACCTCTCAGCGGTCAATCCACCAAGTGGGAGGACAATTAATGGGGTACGTGAGTACCGTGATACCCCGGCCCAAACCATAACCGATCCACCACTAAACGCGGTGACCGGCCTTGTATGATTGGCATTATGGCGTTCACCATGACGACGCCAGACCCGAACCCGTCGATCGTTCCCGTGGAGGCAAAATCGGGACTCGTCAGTAAAAAGGACATTTGTCCATTGCTGCAGTGCACATAACGGCGAGCATATACCAAACGCTGCCGTTGATGTGTGGGAGTGAGCAACGGGACTCGCATTGAGCGCCTCGAACGCAACCCAACGTCCCTCAATCGATATCTGACGGTCCTGCTGGAGATCGGACGTGGCGGATTGTGTCTGTGGTTCACAAATTGTCCTGCAATAACGCGTGAAGTGACGGTTGGCTCCCGAAGAGCATGTCTGGTAATCATCCTATCGTCTCGCGAACTTGTCGCACGTCTGCGTCCTTGCCCTGATCTGCGAGAGTACTGCCCAGTATTTCGAAATCGAGCATAAAGACGATTGACACCCGACGGACTTACACCAAAAGAATTGGCAACTTGTCGCTGACTGTGGCCCTCCTCCAACAAAGTCACAAGTCGAGCGACTTCGTACTCAGTTAGATGACGTCGTGGCATAACGCGATGCAAAAAAGAAGTGAGCTAAAATTCGAATTTAGAGTCGCAGGTTGCTGCGTGAGTGGCAGGCTGCGGCGCAGCGTCTTGTCTTGCTGTGTTGGCGCATGCGCAGTGAGGCGTAGGTCCGACCGCGCATGCGCCAACTCGTGGCGCGCTTTGGGTGGTGCTAATGCCAGTTATTGAAGTACAGTTTTTGTCATTGCGAAGAGATTGGATAAAAATGTTTTTATTAAATTTTTTAAATCTTTTCTTTTTACTAAAATGACGTTGAACTAACAAAAAAAAAAACGTGCAACAATCGTTCAAAAGCCGCGAGAACAAAAAAAAGGGTTTTACAGAGAAACATAACATAAAACAAGTGATCTTTCAATTTTTCAGACTATATCGCATGTTTGACCATCGAGGACATACGGAAAAAAAACTGATTGGTCCGGCCTTTTGCACAGTGTTTACGGGTAGTCTTAACTCGCAAAAAACGTAGACACATAAATGATTCCTTGATTTTCCTTGAAGTGGCATCATGCTTCCCAAAAAATGGTAAATATGTCATTTTTGGGATTATCTTAAAATGGATTTTGTACGATGCAAAAAAAATCTCACTAAATTGGCAACTAAAGATTTTGAAGGGATAACTTCTTAGCTTTCCAAAACACTCATGAAAAAATTTCTGCGATCATGCTTTCGCAAGTTATAGGCGTTCAAAGTGAAAAGTTCCTTTTTTGCTTTGATGGCGCATAACTCGGTCAATAAAAATCATACAACAAACCCCAAAAAATACGAAATTAAAGAGAAATGTTTGCTCTATAAGAGCACTCCATTGGATTTATCTGAAAAAATTCTTTTTGGCCCGTGCATACGTCCAAACTAAGCAAAAATTTCTGAAACTTCGTTTCCTGCGCTTCATCTTGATGAAAAAGTATCATAATGGACGAAGAAAAAAATTGAGCCATTGTTTAAAAAACTAGAGACTTCAAGCGTTAAATTGCTTTTTTTAAATATTTTTTGCGACCTTTTTCGCGGAGATACAGCCATTTGAAAATGACCAAAATTTTCGGGAAATTATAGTGTTCCTTTAATTTTTTCCAGGAGTGTATTTGCATCGTGCAAGCGCAAATCATAATTTCTTGATGGATGCTGACTGAGAATTTTTAATTTGATTTAGTGAACATTGTGTGCTCTCCAAACCCTCGACTCCAGCTTAAAGATTAAACTCAACATTTCATTTGTTTGAATCGGCACGTTATTAAGGAGTCCGTGCACTGTGACGGTTTGAAAAATTAAGCTATTTTTTAAGATTTATTTCTCCGTTGATACAACATATAATGGAATAAATCTTTTTGGTATTTATTCAGCTACTCTTATATTATACAAAAAAATTAAAAGAATTTTTTTAATTTGTTTTAAAACTTTAAACCCAAATATCTCAAATCAACATTTTTTCAACTGGTGCAGGTGATTGCAAGAAAAAAACTATTTGACCAATCAGTCTAAAATTTTTGCACGTTTTTCAGCACATCAAGAGCACATCTATGGCCGGGACCACGAAACCCTTTTTTGATTAACCATTTCATACTTTTTATAAGGCAAAATGATTGAAAAATTCACCATATTGCGACACATAAACTTAAAACCCCCGCCGTTTTGTTAATATTTCATCAGTAAAAATAATCCTGGTTTCGCCGATAACCACACTCATGATGAGTACGATACACTTTGAATTTTTTGTTTCAAATGCGTCGTTCTCCCAGAATCAGCTGCAGCAACACTGCATCGCTTTCTCAAAGCGCTCACATCAGTGCGATGTATATTTAAAAAAAAAACTGTTAAGAATTTAAAATAGACTTTTTTTATACATTCCGTTTACTAAAAAATAAATCCTAAACATGACAATTTTTTAACGACTTCACAGTGAACTGATCTCTTAAAGCAATAAAGAAAATCGCGTGGAAAAATGTTCTGTTCATGATCGATGTTCATGAATCATCTTCTTCAAAGTCAGAGTTAGGAACTTCCTCTACTGCAGAAACAACGAAGTGTTTTTACATAGCTACACGTTCCTGTGTTAAAGTTGAGGCTGTTTTTAACAGAGAAGTGTAGGTGGAACATGTGTCATTTTTATACCGAACGATGCGCCTTGTATAATATAATCTGTATAAGGATATATGTCTAACTCAAAGTGCTAAGAATGCCACACGTGTTGTTTCTGAAATGAGGTAGTGAGAGCTACAACGGACCAACCCACATTAAAAAAAAATTTCCCCTAATTTATATGATTAGTAGAGCCTATTGGAATACGTTATTGCTACTAACTCAGTTTTGAAAAAATGTGGACTAGTCCGTTGTTGCTATCACTGCCTCAAATAACAGATTCATTTAATACACATGCTTACATTAATATCTACCCTTCATTGAACTTGCTGCAGCGTACATCCTCAAGTAAATACCCACACACCACAGCACAGCCTGTACAATTCAACTGATTATATACCCCGTATTTTATGTGACCTCCATTACACACATTCGTGATATTCTTTTCGTTTCTACGTCCCGTTACTCTACCACAGAAGCCTGATAGACACATTCAGTCCGACTGTTTGTGAATCGAAGGGCTGATAGGGGCTGTTGGTGGAAGCGTGTCGGGGTGTTCTATCAGGAGAGCACGCGCCGAATATATTGAACCGACTGTCAATAATAAAACGTAACGAAAGCGCCAAACATAAGGGACCGAGAAAGAAGCAGAACGAAAGGAAGAGAGTGCAGGAGCGTTGGGGCGACGGGGAATGAGAGAACGATACACGCGATCACCCCCGCAGAGTGGATGTGCATGTATCGACTCTTTCGACAGGAAAGCAGCCTTTCAGTGGTTTCCCCGCAGCTTTTTGGACGGCTGGAGGGCGGCTGCACTTCTTCCTTGGCTCCTCGAGCTAACGCGTCCCTGGCTCCTTTTCGTTGCTAAGGAAAAAAGCGAGAAAAAACTCGGTGTCCCAGGGAGCTTTCGGTAAGACGAAGTATTCAGGCGGTTGCTTGCGAGCAGCCCCCATTATCAGGCTTGCAGGAAGCGAGCTTTGATCGCGGCCGCGGCGTCGGTACGCGCGCGTCGCCTGAAAAAGCGCGGGCGTCGCGACGCCGGACTGGGGCAGCAGGACGCGCCTCGCTATACTCTCGAGCTTGGAGCACCGAAATAGATATGTATGTATGTGTATACTAGGTAGAGGGTTACAGAGGATGTGTGTGGTTCTCGAGTATTTTAAACACACGTTCACTGGGATGTCGCAGGGACGCGATGTTAAATGGAAGTTGTGCCTCTTGCTGCTTGAGTCGTTTAGCAGAAAATGGAAATGGAGAGGTACCGCAAACTGAATTACAAAATTGATTTTCTCATAAGGGGATTACTTAGGCAATCAGGTGGTTCGAAAATCAAGTATTTTTTGCGAATTAATTACAAGGAGATGAAAGCAAGCGCATACTTTAATATAATGTTTATTACTATCAGGGAGTCGAGACCGATAGAATTTCGGTTTCGGTCGCGATCGCGGTCAGTGAGACCGACCGATATGGCATTTACGGTTCTCTCGACCGAACTGGAGAGCGACGAGCGGTCAGGAGTTTTCTCTCGACCAAAACTCGAGAGAGAATTTCTCTCAGACTTACGGTTGACCAAAAGTCTTAACCGGTCGCAATACGGTCGAGTTAATTTATGGAGAGGTTGCCGGTCCTCTCCATAAATTACGAGTCGAAGCGTTTCGGTTCGGTTCGGATCGGTTCAACCTAGCTGAATAAGCCGAGAAGGTATGGATGCTGTTCCTGTCGCTCACACTGTTTGTCACTCTCGTCACGGGTTTGTTGATAGCAGACTTTTGCAGTTATTTGTTACTGTAACACTGTCCATTCCAAACTATGTCGATCTGCCGAGATATTATTGTATTACAAACACTAGTTATGTATTATTGTAATAGAAGTAGTTAATATAAATAAATTATTGTTAATATATAAATAACAAGAAAATGATTGAAAATATAATTCTTTATGTGGTTATTTTAAAAGTATGCCCAAGTGTGGGAAAAAAAGAAGATACAAATGTAATAAAATGTTATATATTTTTTTCAACACCTGCATGAAAATGGGTGTTTTTTACGCCTGCTGAGCGAGAGCAAAATGATCAATTTCAGACGTATTCGCGTTTTCTACTTTTCTTCCAAGGGAAAAAGACTTTGCGCGGTGTTTCATGCAGGTGTTGAAAAAAGTATTGCCGTCCCACAGTGGGACGAGAATGTCTTATTTATTTAGACATCGACAAAAATTTGAAGTGTCGAAATTCTGTTCCACAGCTTCATTAAATCTTTATTAAGTGTTCGTAGCATTAGAAAACACAAAGAAATAAACTTTATATTCACATTAGGTTTGATCCAATTGTATATGAATCTGACCTGTATGAAAATTTCAGTCTTTTTGTCCTTCAGTTGTACCACTTTTAAACAATTATTGCCTAAATCCTATTACTTCATAAGTTTTCAATATTTTACATATTACTGAGTGTCTTATTATTAATGATTTTGTACAAAAAACATTCTGAATTAACTTGGATTTCATCACTAAACAACTGTATAAAATAAAAATGCATTGCACTCAATACTATAATAATTCAACTAGTGATTTAAAGTTTTGCTCAAAGTCGCCCAAGATCTAAAATACCTGAATTTAATCCTTTAATGGTAAGGTTTTAAAAAGTAGAAAAATTACCTGCTACTAGCTGCGATTAATAAAATAAATCTAATGTAAACATTTCAGTTTATACCTAATAATTTTGGTATTGTTATCTCGCAAATCCAAGTTTCCTTGGGAGAAAATGCGAAACGTCTGAAATTTGCCATTTTGCTTCCGCTCGGCGGGCCTAAAAAAACATCCATTTTCATGTAGATGTTGATAAAATGCTATTTTCTCGAAACTACGTTCTTCAAATCGGTGCCTATGAGATCTCAAAAACTACTCAACCGATTGGAATGAAACTTGGCACGATTATTTCTCACATCAATATCTAGTCCTTATCTTATGGATTTTTTGCAGTAGCCACAGTTTGGTAATAACTGAAAAACTAATGAAATTGATAAACTCGTAAAAAAATTCATAAAATGTCTTCTCTTTTCACGGCTCTCGATGTATGTGACCCCTTAAACAAAATCCCTGACATCGAGTGCAAAAAGTGATCGAGTTGGCGTGGAATTCCCTGTACCAAAACGAGGGAAGAAAGAGCACTTTAGAATTAACATTTCCCTCGCTATGGTTTTCCCTGTCGAAGTTCAAACGATGACCAGTTATATGATCCTAAGTGGAGCGTCTACTGGCGGGCTAATTAACCGTGGGCCATGGAGCCGCACATGTCATAAAGCTATCACCCACCTTACTTCCTTCTTCGAAAGGGTGGGATAACCTTACTTGTCGTCCACAACTTTTCAATAACCAATAGGAAACGTTCCGAGTTTACCTATATATTAAGGAAATTCGTGCGATAAGGGCAGAGTCACTTTGGCAACGCTAAAGTGAACACCCAAAATCTCTTAGATACGATCGTGTCGTGTTTGAATATTCCATTGGACTTTTTCAAGCCATACTTAATTTAGGTATTTTAGAACTCCGAGTTTAGAGTAATTTCTTTATATTTCGTAAGTTTCGTAAGTTTTTTAATTGTGATTGCAATATGACATTTCGTTGTAGAAAGCAATGTCATCCGGTTCGCGCGTATTTTTCGTATATCGAGGAAGATAATACATCGGAATGTATTATCAAAGTCGGTAGTCAGATTTGCGGGTATAAATGTAAGGGCGACCATGCCACAAACTTGGAGCGGCATATTTCACTGAAGCAAATGAATACTCTGAATTAAGTAGATTAAAAGTGTGTGAGAAAAGAAGAAGGAGCAACAGTAAAAAACAAAATGTGTGTGTAATGCGGTTAAGTGACAGTGATGTAATGGACGCGTATGTAGAATTAGTAACTGTCAACACTCGTCCATTTACCTTAATGGAAGACAGTGGTTTTAGAAAGTTATTAAATCCAATCCTCGCAGGATTGGAAAATAAAATTGTTATAAACGCGGAGACCATTAGGTCGGAAGTAACGGTGCGGGCACAGTGTATTCGGCGCGATATTCAGAACGAAATTATAGGCCGGTTTGTGTGTTTAAAAGTTGACACCGCGTCGCGTCTTGGATGATCCTTCCTCGGATTAAATATGCAGTACATTAAGGACGGTAAAGTAGTGTTGCATACATTATGCGCGAAAGAGATACTCGGGTCTCACACAGTGGCAAATTTGAAAGTAGGAATTAAGCGTGTATTATCGATGTATGGACTAACTTTACGTAGTGTGTATTCAGTTACAACAGACAATGCGAGTAGCATGCTGAAGTGCGTGCAACTTATGGCCGAGGAAATTCAAGAGGAATAACCCAGTGAATTGGAAGAGGAATGCGACGAAGAGGATACCACGGAGAACTTGTCATTATGGGATTCGGAAAACGATTTAGAAATTAAAGGTGTGAGATGCGCTGCGCACACTCTGCAACTCGCAGTGTGACCTGTAATTAAGAAGGATCCATACGTAGGGATCATCAAAAAGGTTAGGGAACTTTGTAAACAATTGCGCCTCCCCTCAATGTCAGTGACCCTAAAGGCCCTGGGTCTACTAAAACCGCCGATCTACTGCCCAACGCGTTGGAATTCGACTTACGACATGTGTAAGTATGTGTATGATAAGCGAGATGTGTGCCGCGAAATTGCTTCCAATTCCGACGAATTCACCGAAGCGACCTGGAAGCAAATAGAAGAAATTGTAGACGTGTTAGGACCCGCGAAAATTGCGACGAAACAGTTACAAGAGGAGCGATTCTTAATGGGCGATTTTTTCCGAGCATGGCTCACATGTAAAATTAGTGTTAAGAAGCTCGATACGGTCGCGTCAAAAGCATTGGTAGTGAGTATGGAAAACCGCGAGCGTGACTTATTTAAGAATTATGTGTTTCATGCGGCGATTTTTATGGATCCACGATACAATGTATTATTGAGCGAATCTGATAAAACAGCGGCGAAAGAAAATTAGTTTCTTTATGGTAAAGATTGCATGATCTTACAGGAGAGAATGGCGAGAATGTGGCAGCAAGCAGTGTCAATGAGTGCGAGAATGATTGTGACGATATCGAAATAAATTCATCCCCCGCCCAAACCTCAATAAATATAAAGAATATTTTATGTTCGTATCTTTCGTGGAGGCGTGTTTCCAAAGACACCGATTTGTTGTTATATTGGGAATCCATGAAAACCGCGGAACCAGAACTGTATTAATTAGCGTGTGTGGTTCAGAGTGTGCCAGCTACACAAGTCAGTGTGGAGAGATTGTTTTCAGGTATAAAGCATGTAGTTTCAAATCTGCGATACAATTTACAAATGCATGTCATTGATGACATAATGGTTGTTAGATGTAATACATTTTTTAAGTCGTAATATTATTAATTAGTGTAAGCGTGAGTGGCTGTGTAGTGCAGTGGAGTGCAGTGCAGTGCCGTGTAGTGTAGTACGGTGTAGTGTAGTGTACTGTAGTGTAGTGCAGTGCAGTGCAGTGTATTGTAGTGTAGTGTAGTGTAGTCTATATAACAACTGCTATCACAACAACAAGGAACAACATCGTCATCGAAGGGTATCGACTACGGACAACTGCAATCACCTCCTCATTGGATCGAAACGGAAGAATAACAGCGGCCCGGTACGTGAAGGATTTTAGCGACGACCGTGATAAGTGCATTATGGCTTCTCCACCACTCATCAAAAGATAAGTTCCATTTTTTATTAAGGGAGGACCTCACCCAGAAATTTTTGAAAAATTCAAAATTTTTTTTGCTTTATTTGAACGCTTAAGGTGTGTAGAATATTGCGTAAAAACGGTTTTTTGATATTCACAGTATTAAAGGAGTTACAGTGAAGGCTGTAACACCGCGTCACGTTGAGTAAAGAGAGGCCTGGAACCGCATTTGGAAGGAAGACACGCCTTTTTATATTGAAATAGATGTATTTAGGTATCAAAGTAAATTAGGGACGAAGATCTCACCTCGGACAATCTTCTAAAACGATGCGAAGGAGGTTTCAATCAGACCAATAACGAGAGCTCGAACGCCATGAAACCTTTAATGAAAACTTTAAACGCGTTTTTCTCGAAACAATATTTTTCAACCTGGCCCACACTATATCTCCGAAACCTTTCATTCAATTTACTTTTTTTTTAAGTTTAAAACACTATTCTCTCCAACCTAGCGTAGGATTTTATTGATATTTCAATTATTCGGTTTTTTACAAGCATTTCAGTGCAAATTTGTATGTAAAAAATTAATGTCAATTCTTCAAACTGCTACAATTTCCAAAATAATTCGAATTTTGAGAAAATCCTACGCTAGGTTGTAGAGAATATATTCCTGTTTATATATCATAGTTGTATTTCCTTCTCAGATGATCCAGTCATTCCCGGGAGTGTGAGCCTGTTTTTTTTGCAGTGCTCCGGGAAGCCATTTTGTTCGCCGCCATTTTTTACAATTTTCCATAAAAAAAATTTTCTATCAAAATAAAAATTGCTTTAGCACTATGTAAAAAATCTAAGCCCAATATTTTTATTTATACGGACCAAAAATCCCAAACTTTTTAGTGGCTTCTAGTGCTGTTCAAGTACTTGAATATTCGGGTAGCTTGAAATCCGAACCAAGCTGAAACCCGGTTTCCGAGCCGAGCCGAGTACCCGAATGAACCGAGCGGCTCGAATAGAACCAAGTAGCTTGAATTTTTCAAGCAGCCCGAAGTAAGCGGGCGGCTCGAACAGAACCAAGCGGATTGAATTATTTCAAGCGGGCCGAAAGAACCGAGCGGGCCGAAAGAATCGAGGCGGCCCGGAAGAATCGAGGCGGCCCGGAAGAACCGAGGCGGCCCGAATGTATGTCTGTACATTGTACATCGAGCAGATAGGTTGGAAATAGGTTATGTAAACCTAACACAATTATAATATAGACTGCGGAAGTATATGTAAATGCATGTTTTTATTGGAATGACTTAAACAAGCGAGATTTTGACAGAAGTATGTTTCATCATTAACAGGATGTTAAAAATATATTTTCGATTTCACACATTTTGAATATTCTGGATATACGTTGCACATTCTGCATATTTTTCATATTTTTTGCAGATACGGAATTTGTTTACAAATTAGCTTGGTGACCCTCGCCATTAGAATTTAATAGTTTCATATGTTAAAAAGTTTAATAGTGTAATAGTTACATATATATTCAAAAGCTTAGTAATCCAATAGTAGGTACAACAGCTTGATACGTATAATATATAATTATTACAGTATAATTATTAGTATACTACAGTTTTATAAAAGAGGTTGAATATAACCCTCCGTTACCTTTTTCAACATATTTGCATATTCGCGGCATATCATACTTGGATAAACTTCCGCAGCCTAAGCATAAATAAATAAATAGACGAATAATTTTTATAATTTTTAACCAACAAACACACAATTTAAATTTTTTATTTAATTGATGTAAGAACACGGTAGTAATCCGTTTGCATGAGGATGGGAAATATTTCTGAAAGAGCGTATGAAATCACAAGAAATTAAATAAATTTATTTGCATTACACATATTTCATACATAATGACGCATACTGCATAGTATGTACATACTACACACACACACACACTATATTCATGCTATACATACACATTAATTATTATATACACAGATTATATAGTATAGACAATAATAGACATACAATGAACTGTCGACCCTACACACATACTAGATACTATCGACGACTCTGCATACAGTTGTCATCCTACTGGTGTTTGACCTTGCGATGACCTTGAAAAGTCCTGCAAAGGTCACGTGCCGCCGGCATTAGCGTTATCCGATGTACACCGCGGGGAGATTGCTCGGTCGGGCTTTGTACATCATGGTGGCTCTGAAAAGAGCCGATTTTGTGCCACGTAGACCTGCTGCAACGAGATAAACACAATTGCAGGGACTGCTAGATAGTTAAAAGTCAATGGAGTTCGTAGATCTCACATTAGTAAATTAATAAGGTTTCTTTACACTTACCAATGTTATTGGCGCATATTCGCCGACAGAAAACATAATTGCTCTACCCTCTGTGACAGGAGGCATTAGCGTTTTTCTGTCACGATGTTGCCGGCACGCGAAAATAGCCTCTCGCTATACGCCTGCGATGCCGGCACGCCCAAAATGTTATTTGCCACGTGGGCCAGGTTTGGGTATTTCGCCGCGTTTTCCCTCCACCACTTCAGAATACATATATTTTTCGCGACCAGTTTTTCCTCCATATAATTATTAATTTCTTTTTCGACGGTGTCGGTTGGTCCATCCACCTCGTTTTTACCAATATCTTCGTAAAAATCCATTAACGTATCTGGCGCTGGTCCTGCCATAGAAACAAAATATATAACGGACAACATTGAACACAGTATCACATAATCTTATTACTGTTTCACACTCACCTGACGTTTGGTTCAACTGTACATTTTCCCCACCCACGTCGCTTACGTCGAGGTACTCGGAAGCAACTGAATACAGGACACTGTGAGCCGCCGCTTTTTTGTCTGCCGACAATAGACGGTCTTTGGTGCGAGTGTCCAAAATCATTGCGAGTAACAATGATTCTGAATCATTAATAAAATCAAATCTGATATTCAGTTGTTCCAATAAATTTTGTCGGAAGTCTGAGCAGTCAGTGTCGGCCGTTTCGACATTCTGCAATGAGATTGGGTTAACCAATCTTTTCCGTATGCCGTATATTGATGATATTGTTGCGAGCACTCTATGTAGAGGATTCATGGCCCGCTGGTGCTCGCGACGAAGACAAGAGACAGCGAGAAGAAGGCGATCGGATCGATCGCCTGTCAAGCTGTCATTCGAGAGTCAGCCGCCATTACAAGCAGACGTATCGATATTGTATTCCTAACAGATTATATTCGTTACCTGTTCTTATATTATTCTTGTTACCCCCTTGTTTAATGTTCTGTTATCGTTGCTGTTCAGTAAACTTATATTATGTCGAACGCAAAACGTAACAATATATAACGGCACAGCGTTGGCTCATTTTCCTGCGTCATGATTAGCGTCGCCTCTTTAAAAACTCGCATTGTATTGCAATATTGTTGGATTTTGGACCACTCGCACTTTGACAAATGGTCCGGCGTTTGTGGCTCACAGAGGACCACATCAAGCGCTTTTTTTACCTCTAGTAAGCGATGGAGCATGTCGAACTGGGAGTTCCAACGCGTGCTCACGTCGGAAATTAATTTGAGGGGCTTCGAGTTCGGATTTCTCTTCCTCTGTTCAGCTTTTAATTTTTCTCTTGCCAATGCTGAGCGATGGAAGTGCCCTACGATGTGTTTGCATCTTTTTATTATTTTTTTTAGATCATCGGAATCGTCCACGCAGTCGTTTATGACCAACTGAAAAGAACTCGTTGCATTAAATATGAAATGTTAATAATTTATTATTCATTTTTTTGCATTTAAATATCTCCTGTTTATATACCTGCAGAGTATGAGCGTAGCAAGGGATACGCTCCCACGTATCGCACAATGTAATGGCCTTTACAATATTCGAGGCGTTGTCGGTGGTAAAGTAAATTTTCGATTGCGTATCATTCAACCCCCACTCGCTCAAACAGTTCTTGAGCATCGCGAGTAAGTTCTTGCTCGTTTGCGCTTCGGTTACGCAGAGGATGTGAAGCGTATAGTTTTTTAATATAAAATTTCCATTTAGATAATGGACCGTCAGCGACACGTATTTCTCCAGTGTCCGCGACGTCCATCCGTCTGTTGTGAATGCAAGCGTTCGTTTCTAATCCAAAACAATTAAAAGATGTGAATACCTTAAATCGAGTCAGAAACGTGTTTTTTTTGAAAATGTGTGTTTTTTTACGCCTGCTGAGCGGGGGCAAATGACCAATTTCAGACGTATTCGCACATGCGTATTCGCAATTTCTTACTTTCCTCCCAAGGAAACTGGACTTTGACGTTACCCTATGGTATGTGTATGAAGATGCAGTTGTTCGACTAATCGTTATCGATTTGTTGGAAAATAAATAGACGTATTTATTAATTTCGACAGAATAAAAAAGCAATCGAACATGCATATTTCTTTGCGAATCGCTCAGCAGGCTTTCAAAAACACACCTTTCATTCAGGTGTTGAAAAAAATATTGTACGTGACAAGGGAGAGAAGAAAGCGATTCCGACGAGCGTGAAGTTTGCTCATAAAAGATACTGACAAATTTCACGAACATTGTAGAAATTATACGTACAGTTTTGACATCCTCGCTGATATAATCTGTGTATATAATAATTAATGTGTATGTATAGCATGAATATAGTGTGTGTGTAGTATGTACATACTATGCAGTATGCGTCATTATGTATGAAATATGTGTAATGCAAATAAATTTATTTAATTTCTTGTGATTTCATACGCTCTTTCAGAAATATTTCCCATCCTCATGCAAACGGATTACTACCGTGTTCTTACATCAATTAAATAAAAAATTTAAATTGTGTGTTTGTTGGTTAAAAATTATAAAAATTATTCGTCTATTTATTTATTTATGCTTAGGCTGCGGAAGTTTATCCAAGTATGATATGCCGCGAATATGCAAATATGTTGAAAAAGGTAACGGAGGGTTATATTCAACCTCTTTTATAAAACTGTAGTATACTAATAATTATACTGTAATAATTATATATTATACGTATCAAGCTGTTGTACCTACTATTGGATTACTAAACTTTTGAATATATATGTAACTATTACACTATTAAACTTTTTAACATATGAAACTATTAAATTCTAATGGCGAGGGTCACCAAGCTAATTTGTAAACAAATTCCGTATCTGCAAAAAATATGAAAAATATGCAGAATGTGCAACGTATATCCAGAATATTCAAAATGTGTGAAATCGAAAATATATTTTTAACATCCTGTTAATGATGAAACATACTTCTGTCAAAATCTCGCTTGTTTAAGTCATTCCAATAAAAACATGCATTTACATATACTTCCGCAGTCTATATTATAATTGTGTTAGGTTTACATAACCTATTTCCAACCTATCTGCTCGATGTACAATGTACAGACATACATTCGGGCCGCCTCGGTTCTTCCGGGCCGCCTCGATTCTTTCGGCCCGCTCGGTTCTTTCGGCCCGCTTGAAATAATTCAATCCGCTTGGTTCTGTTCGAGCCGCCCGCTTACTTCGGGCCGCTTGAAAAATTCAAGCTACTTGGTTCTATTCGAGCCGCTCGGTTCTTTCAAGCCGCTCGGTTCATTCGGGTACTCGGCTCGGCTCGATCGTTCAAGCCGAGTTAGGCTCGGCTTGCTTTTTCCGGGTACTTGAACAGCACTGGCTTCTGGGTGGGGTCCCCCCTTAAACACATTTGGAGTCTCGGGTGCAATTAAAGGAATAGCGCTCGAAAATGGGAAAAATTATTGTCCAAACGCTAAGAAAGATTGGAAAATTAAATGTTATTAAACTGAATTTGAAAAATATAGTGTTGTAAAGCTCGTCACGACACACATTTGTTCTATTTACAGTTTGTTTATTGCGAGTGCTAAAACTGCTAAGTGGCGCATTATATACGCGGCTGCTGATTGTTTGTGCCGCGCGAGATTTATATATATCGTCATATTTTCTACAATTCTTTATTAATCAGTGTGAAAATTCGTGAAAATCTTCCTTGTATATTAAGGAAAAACTTTGTCGTAACATGTTATATGTACCTCAAAACTGCCTCGATACTTTTTAACGGCGAACGTTGAAAAAGATGGGTTATGTCCAGTATTACTTTTTAATTAAATATTATTGCATTGTTTAACATAAGGGTTTTAACATAAGCATTTTAGGGCTTCGCTAGAGTTTTCTGAAGTAATGTTTTAAGTCTCATAACAATCCGTTAATATTTATTCGTTATCGCAATTTGTGTTTAAAAGAGGCGATAAACAGTCCTGTAAGCTGTATTGCTGGTCGTTTAAATTCATTTTATAATAATTGGAGGGTTCTAACCTCAGACCTAAAGATGTTGTCGTGGATCGAGAGTTATAAGATACCGTTCAAGTCCGCTCCGCGTCAATCTAAGCCTGTTTAAAACAGAGAATTATCCGGGACGGATACGGCAGATGTAGCTAATTTAATTACGCAACTCATAACTAAAGACGATGTTGTTGCATGCAAATCGGGAAATGATTAATTCCTCTCAAATATTTTTCTAGTCCCCAAACCGGATAAGTCTTTTAGACTAAGTTTAAATCTCAAGCATCTACCCATACAGCACACTTCGTTGAAGCTGTATTGCAGGAACGTTGCTGCAATATTACGTTGTTGCAGGTTGCATTGCAATATTGTAGGAACGTTCCTGCAATATTGCCGTGCATTATTGGAGTGGCAATGATCCTACAATATTACAGCAAAATTGCAAGAACGTTGCAGTGCAATGTTCCATTGGCAACGATCCTACAATATTGTAGCAATATTGTAAGAACGTTGCCATGCAATGTTCCATTGGCAACGATTCTACAATATTTCTGCAATATTGCGTGCTCATCGACGTGCAATGTTCCACTGGCAGCGATCCTACAATATTTGGGCAATATTGCCCCCACATCGATGTGCAATATTTCAGTGGCAACGACCCAGCAAAATTGCCTACATATTGTCATGCAATACTGTAGTGGAAATATTGTAGAAACAGTACAGCAAATATTCTGAAGCAACTATGACTTTGAGGAAATTTGAAATATGACGTCGAGTAGATTCTACAGCATGTTTCATTTAACTGGATATGCTAGAATTTCTCGTTGACCGTTGAAGATATGAAAAAAGTGTTATTGTGAGAGTTTTTGTACATGAATTTAAATTATAGAAGAGATTTGAAAATGAATTTAATTTGTTTAGATAGAGTAGATACTATATATTTTAATGTGTGAAATTATTATTATTATTATTATTATTATTATTATTATTATTAAACGTCTTTATTGTACAAACACGTATATACAATCAAGCAAGAGAAACGAGAGATGAAAAGACAAATGCAAAGGTTTAGTCTAAAGACTACTTTCCAACCTAACCTAAAATGACACCGAGTTATAGTAAGAGTCCGCACCTACAGTGTTAAAAATCCCTAATAGGTTTGTCAAATGAGTCTTCGTTTTTGAATAATTTGAGTTTAAAGTTTTGCACGGTAGGAGTATAAGTTCGAATACGTAAGCAATCTTATCAATCAGCGGTTGTAGCTGCGGCGGTAAAGTGTTCGTCTACGATGCTACAGGTCCTCGGTTCGAATCCCCCTGGGGTAAAAATATTTTCTATGAGAAAAAGACACACGGGCGTTATACTACTACGATTCTGCACACATTCATGTCGTCGCGTCCCTCACTGACCATTGCTGTAAAATTTCCGAAACGTTGCGGCAATATACTCCTGCAATATTGCTAAGGCGGACATAGGAATGAACCTGCAACTTCCCTGCAATGATACGGTGCAACATTGCAATCTCTCACCGCAATATTTCTGAAGAGTTGCAGGATCATTGCCACAATTTTGCCGCTTCGTTGCAGAATCATTGCCGGAATGTTACAGGACTACATGTTTGCAATGCTGCTGCAACATTGCAAAAATACACACCTGCGATATTGCGAAGGCGGACATAGGACTGAACCTGCAACGTCTCTGTAATGTTATGGTGCAACATTGCAATCTTGCACCGCAATATTGCAGAGACGTTGCTGCAATGTTATGGTGCTGTGTGGGTTATGACTAACTTATAACTGATGACTCAAGATGTGAGGCAAAAAGTGAGAGTAAAGTAAATAGGCAATAATTATTATTGTATGACAAACAATAAAAAATTCAAAATATCCATATTTTCTATTTTGAACCACAGTTTATATATAAGTATATCTATATATTTATATATATTTATAATGGAGAAAAAAGTGGTAATTTTTAATATATTGTTTAAACAAAAGACATTTTCTAAAAACTGAGCAGGGCGCTCGATTCGTCTTTAAAAACACACACACTTTGTAAAAAAGTTGCTCTACGCCTAATAGTTCTCGAGGTATTCCAGAAAAGATGTTTTCGACCCCCAGCTTTAGGGGCTGTTTTCACCCCTTCACCATGGACGATTGCCGATAACAAAAAATACATGTCAAATATTTTCCTGCTTTACTTATACTTCTTATAGAAGCCCCATTAAAATCAGCATGTGCTGGTCCGATATGTTCCCTTGGTACCTATACAGCTCACTCTCGTTGCAGCAAAGTTGCAGCATCGTTGCAGTGCAAGATTGAAATGTTGCACGCAACGTTGTTGTATTAATAATATAGTATGTGTCTACGACGGACGTGGAATCATAGAAATACAAAGGCCGTGTTCTTTTTCTGATAGAAAATTTTTTCCCCCGAGGGGATTCGAACCGGCGACCTGTAGCGTCGTAGGCGAATATGTTACTTTTTTTTTAAAAAAAAGATGTTTTTATTAGAAATTAGTACAATATAAAATAAATTGGTATTAAAAACATTTAGGAAAAAATAACTATACAGTCTAAATTTAAGAAAAAGAGAAACAAAAAAAAATAAAGTGCATGCCTGACCTTGTTAACATCTGAGACCCTTCAGAAGCGAGCGCTCGACAGCCGAGAAACACGGGGCCATAAAAGACATAGATAGCACAAGCCATTAAGAACGGAAAAATGTGAAATCAGATTCTTCATCGAATCTGCACGAAAGTGATATCAATCATCTCCTTGTGTTGTCCCGATGAAAATGATACCAAACCTGACATCATTTGAACTTTAATTAACGATATTAGGCATAAAATTAATTTGCACGATTGAAAGCCCGTTTCGTTAAAAGTAGTCCGATTTAAATATTTTTTCTGTTAATTGAATCGGGAGAATGCAAGAAATTCCGTTTCTGTATAATCGATGACACATCGCCGAGCAACTCCGCGCTGCAGTGTATACGGGTGAACGATACAATGTCGCTCGGCTCGAGAAGCCGGCGGCTTCGATCAAAGACTCTCGAGGCTCGCCCAAAGTTATTTTAACTTCGAATAACTTTTGAAATAAAAGACGCCTGAAACGTAGAAAATCATTTCCAGCTTAAAATGAATTCCCGTCGAATAAAAAAATCATGCGTAGCCGTCGAATGAATCCCGTCGAATAAAAAAGTTATTTCAGGCGATTCAAATAAAAATAACCCAAAGTTATTTTTATTCGACGACTAATAAAAATAAAGTCTCTTTTATTTGATACGTTATTTAAATAACTTTTTATTTAAATGATGCCCATCTCTGTTTCAAGATAATCGAAGTATTTTGAAACGCCAGCGATTGAATAATTTTGTTGTTTATATTCGGCAGTTTACTGAAGTAATCTCTGGTAAGAGTAATCAGAAATTAGTCGATTCTAGTTATATTAGCCGTATCGTAGAGGCATTGATTTTTCACATAAAGTTGCCAGTCCGACTCTGGAGTTCGATATAAACGGAGACAGTACTCTAAGTCATTTTCTTTCAAGGGCCCTGGCTCGTTCCATGGAGGTATGATTATAATTCCATATTACTGGGGCCGCATACGTGATTATGGGCCATACTAGTAACATATATAGAATTAATTTTGCCTTTTTGGATAAATATTTATTGTAGAATAATCTACTATTAGAGACAAAGGCCCGGTTCGCTTTCTGTAGCTGTATATCAAAATGTTTGTTTCCCCGTAGCAGATAATCAATGTGTACCCCAAGATACTTCACCACCTTTTTATGTGGAATTAGTATTTTATTAGGCGTGCCCGGGATTGTGGCTGAGATTTGGAATTGCGTGCTGCCCTCTTTGATTCTAGATGAAAGGTATTGAACTGGTTTTTTGAACAGAATCGTCTCGCATTTCTGCGGGTTCAGACGCAGATTCCAGTTCATGTGATAACGGTTGACTTTATCAACCGCCAAGTCCAGACTATTTTGTATCGGTTCTACCCTATTCCCCGATACGTAGATCACTACATCGTCAGCATAAGCAAGAAAACCGACACCATCTTTTTCGTTGAATCCAAAAAGGTTCGGAAGATCGCTTAGGAAAATATTGTACAAGACTAGAGAATTTACCGTGCCCTGTTGCAGCCCCTCTCGGATCCCAAATTCTATGGAGGAAAGGCCCAAACCATCCGAGGTATGGAAGGACTTATCGATAATCATATCCCAAATCAGATATATAAACAATAAAGGGAACTTCTTTTTATGCAACTTGTGAATCAGCCCATCAAGCCAGACGGAATCAAAGGCCTTTTCGATATCTAGAAATGCACCGATCAATGGACCTTTTTTCACCGTCATGCATAAATCTGACATGAGTTTATGAATTGCATGCGTAGTAGCATGTTGGTGTCTAAAGCCAAATTGGTGGGATGGGATTATTTAAGGATGGGAAAAACTCTTGCTTTTTTCCAGGCAGTGGGGAAGTAACAAAGGTTAATCGCATTGTTAAATAAAATCGTTAAGGCGATAATTACTCTTGCCGGAAGATGTTTGAGGCAGATCGGGGGAATACCGTCCAACCCACAGGAGATCTTGTTAGGAAGTTTAAGAAGTATCAACTACAAAAGGGGTTGAGAATGGCGTCATCCATATTCGGACAGAGAGCGGTACTATTCTCATTAAAGATCATCACGGATTCCTTGTTAGCCCGAAAATCATTAAAATCCTGTCTGAGGGGAGCAATCATCATATCTACTATTTCTTTGGTGCGAGAATCAGAATTGAGATGTCGGGGGGAATTTATAGATTCATAATAAGCCCCGAGAATATCCAGTTTATCGCTGGATTTTGAAAATATATAATTGTCGCCATCTGAACCTGCATCTTCCAAATCACAGCCACTGTTAGCCAAGATCTGTTCGTCATCCTGGCACACCAGAAGTTTACTGATCCCCATCTTTTGTTTCGGGCACAAAATGGAGTTAATTTTAGGAAAAAAGGAATCCGAATTACGATAATCGATGTTCTTGATAACATTATTCCAATATTTTTCCGTAGTAACTTTAAATTCTGCCTTCAACGCCTTAACTAGGGCCTTATGAGCATTTTTGGCGTTTTTTGTGATATCCCAGTGGGTCATAGGATCCAAAACGTGCAGCCTATGTAAAAGTGAAACGACGGCTTTTTTATCCCGCTGGAGCCTTTGGATTCTACGATTAAGATATCTTAAAGTATTACTATGTGGCTTAAATTTCGGAATGAAACTGGTGATCGAATCATTAATCACCTCATTGATATGGAGAAGACCATTATCAATTTCTGTAATAGTCAAGTTCCGATTACTGGGAATGTTCTCATTATTATTATTTTCAACTACCTTCGAGAAGTCTCCCCATTTAGCGTTCCGGAAATCATAGCGGTGGGATTCCGCGTCATTCCCTACTCGTGGTATAACGCAGGCGAACACTTTACCGCCGCAGCTACAACCACTGATTGTTAAGACTGCTAACGTATTCGAACTTAAATTATTCAAAAACGAAGGCTCATTTTGACAAACTCCATTAGGATTTTGTAACACTACATTAGCGTAGGGTGGTTCGAAAAAGTGGTAACTTTTTTATTCGCTACTGTAGGTATGTACTACAACTTCCACTCTGTGTCATTCTACACATTAAAATATACAGGGTGAGTCACCTAACATTTAAGCTTAAAATATCTCCGTTGTTTTTAATGATACGAGAAAATGTCTCAAGAAAAAAATGATTGCTAGACAAAAAGGACAACATATTATACATGGTAGAACGTATTTTTATTGGCTATAACGTTACAGTAATGAAAATACGTCAACTCCTTTAAAAAAAACCATCGATGATCTTGAAATTTTGGGAACGATAACCTTGAGAGAAAAATCGTCTCCGTAAGATATTTTTCCTTAGACATTTTCTCGTATTATTAAAAACAACGGAAATATTTTAGGTTTAAATGGTAGTTGCAGGTACGTTGCCGCAACATTGCAGGAACGTTGCCATGACGTTGCCGCAACATTGCAGGAACGTTACCACGACGTTGCCGCAACATTGCAGGAACGTTATCACGACGTTGCCGCAACATTGCAGGAACGTTGCCACGACGTTGCCGCAACATTGCAGTAACGTTGTCATGACATTGCGCGGCAACGTTTCAGCAACGTTACAGCAACGTTGCGCTGCAACCATGCAACATGGCAAGGTGCAACATGCAACGTTCCT
Source organism: Andrena hattorfiana (assembly GCA_944738655.2). NCBI lineage: Eukaryota > Metazoa > Arthropoda > Insecta > Hymenoptera > Andrenidae > Andrena > Andrena hattorfiana. The sequence goes on along the minus strand of OX122894.2, from coordinate 31,833,344 downwards.
GCAACGTTGCGGCAACGTCGTGGCAACGTTCCTGCAATGTTGCGGCAACGTCATGGTAATCAAAACAATTGTTGTATCTCTTTAATTACTTTAGCCCCTATAGTCTTATTCCACGTTCAACTTGATATCGATATCCTCACTTAAAAGTTCGAAGATTCGAAGTGATATAAGGATGCAATTTTATATTTGTCACACCGTGTTATAGAATAAATATTTAATAAATTCCCATTCATTATTCACATAGTAATTACTAAGGTCAGCAATAGGACTTGAAGTATAACTAAGAAAAGCAGGACCTCAAGGGCTAAGAGAAAACGGACGTTGGTGGATGCCGCAGGAAGCCATGAAAGGGGAATTCGCCAGATTGCGGATGCCATTTTTACGACGAAGAGCTTTTCTCGCGTTGAACAATTACCCACGAAGTAATTTCCTTCGTGACCGAGTCTACGGCACAAGGAAGTGCGAAAATACTAAGTTTAACCTAAAGAAGCATTCATCAAAGGGCACGGACATACTCGAAGCAAATTGTAGTGGAATTGCTGTAAAAATCGTTATGCGCTGCAGCGCATCCTTCCGGCAAGCCCCACCGGTGTAATAGATACTTTTGCGATTTTTCTCTGTATGATTTGGCGCCTTCATTTCTCTACAGTTCATTTCCCACTTTTATTTGCTACTCACAACCAAAATTTACAGATGTTGGATGACCAACATCCTACTAGTCCTAATTCACTAAAGGGTTTAACCTCTAAGTACCGTTTAGTAGGCGCGTCCTAAATACGTACTTGTTTTATTGTGAAACTAGGGTAAGTTAACGATAGTAATTTGAAAAAATTTTGTCGTGAATTGTTATGGATAAAGTGGAAGAGGGAGAGGGTATTTGGAAAGGATTTTGAACTGTAGTTGCTTTACTACTTAACATTAGCACGGCTCTGTATCGCAATTGGGAGCAGTAATTCACGAAGGAGAAGAGAAAAAGTGAAGTAAAGTGCTTACGAAGAAACGTCAAGTTACACTCGATTCTGAAGTGACTGTTTGATTGCAGCCTGCCTACAGTAAATGATGACCGAAACCGGTCAAAATCTTTTTGCAGACGGGAGCGTAAAAGTGAACACAAAGTTCATATTGAATAAAACATGAATCTTAATATAGTATATCCGGCTACTTTATTATTATCTCTATTCATTTCTTCTTCATTATGTGTCTCGCATACGTTTTGTTATGAAAGAATTTAACTTGCACGTTTGAATATTGCTTACAACAATGAAAATGTAGAATTAAATTAGGGTACTTATAATTGAAGGAATTTATTTATGCAAGGTGGCCAGTATGTCATATTTACTACAAAATACTAGACACTTCCAACGATTATTTGTTCAAGAGACGAAAGTCGTTGATTTATTTAGTTTTAAAGAAACGATAAAATGATAGGATTAAATTTATCTTCAATTATTTACTATCAATAAAATTCGAAGCTCCTTTCATTCTTCATTACAATGATTATGAAAGTACTAGCTATATATGTGTATGTACTACTTAAAATTTGAGTAGTACCTATAGGACAAACCACTTTTATTATTTCGGCAAACAATTTTTTTGATAAATATACCTGTCTATTCTAAGAATTGTAACAATCAGAATTGAACAAACAGGAATAAAATATTCAGAAAATCACAGTGAAAGTAAATCAAACTAAAAAGTAAAAAAGAAAAAGGAAGGAAGACTTTGACAACATGATGAAAGTGATGTAAAGGGTTATTTAAATAGATTCATTAAAGACAAACGACGCGGTTCTTAATTCTAATATCTACTGTTATAAAAGAAAATAGAGAAGAGCATTAAATTGAATAATTGTTACATACAGGGTGGGCCAGGACAGAAATTCCTTGAAGAGAAATAAATCGAAAATGTGGAATATTTTTTTTGCATGAGTCTCCGTTTTCGAGAAAATCAATTTTGTAAATTCTTGAGGTATAGGTACGTGCACCTGACCAAAAATCGTTAGAATTGATTAGTAAATATGCTACAACTTTGAGCGAGATGGATCCTCGAATGAAATTCTATAATAACTTTCTTCGTATGAGCCTTTGTTCTCAAAAAATTCAGTCGATGCCGACGGTATAGTTTAATTTTTAGACAAGTATGTGCATTTTTTTTCTCGAAAACGAGACACAATTATTCGAACATAAATTATTGTATAATTTCGAATTATTTATGCACCAGGATTCATTTCACCCGCAGTTGTATTTACTGATAAGTTCTGCTGATTTTTATCAGGTGCGCGCATACTTTCCGAATTTACAAAATCGATTTTTTCTTAAGGGGATTAGGCAGTCGGATTGCTCGAAGATCAAAAATTTCTTTACAAATTAATTGTATAATTGAACGAACTTACCAAACGAAGTTCGATTAAAATTGAATAAGCGCTCCCTCCGAAAAGATCACATCGTAGTACCCCTACTCTATGCCAGTATCGTCACATTTTTAACATAAAATAAAACACGCATGCGGCGTCGACCGCGATCCTCATTATTTCAAAGTGATTCCATAATAGATTGGGTTTATCTAGTGTAATAGATACAGTAATGTCTCCGCATGTGCTCGGTTTGGTGCACATGATACGTGCTTGTCGCTATCCCCACCACTTCTGTCTCACTCTTGTCCGGCAAAGGCAAGAGCGAGATGGAACGAAAGCGAGCGAGGACGGTACGAGACAGACGACGCGTTGATGTTTTGTCTCCCTCCGTCTTTCGGGTGCCGTGACACTCCGTCCTTTGCGTGCGCGACGAGCGTGCGCGATGGTCGCAAGCACTTACGGTGAGCACGGTAACCGCTTTGCAAAATCTTGACGCAGGCCCGGCTCAAGTCTTTTTTGCGCCCTAGGCGAACTTGTCAAATTGCGCCCTTTATTATAATACATTTATTTGAGATTATTTATGACTTTACTCTGCACAATTAGGCGACTGCCTAGGGTGGAAAGTCGACAAGAGGTGCAAAATTATATTTTCATTACTGGTATTGTTGAAAATAAACTTTAAAATTAAATATTAGAAGTTGTACTATAAGTGAATTAAACTACGAATAAAAATTCAGAGTAAGGTTGTCAATAATTTCAAATAAATGTATTATAATAAAGGGCGTAATTTGAAAAGTTCGCCTAGGGCGCAAAAAAGACTCGCGCCGTGCCTGGCTATCTGACCGTCGCGCGCATGCGTCGAGCAGTCACGATTCCATCTGAGTGCTCGCACCCGTCGCGCACGCCGACGCGCACGAAAAGCGTTCCATCTCGCCCCCCCCCCCCCTTCGGCCAGAAAGAAGCGAGAAACGAACACTCGGAATTAGGGATCTGTTCACGATAGGAGCTCAACGCCGGTCCCGACCAGCGAGCACATACGGAGACAATACTGTAATGGGTCATCCTGAAAAAGAAGAAAGGGTGGGTTTGATCTTTTCGGAGGAGGCGCTTATACAATTTTAATCGAACTTCACTTGGTAAGTTCGTTCAATTATACAATTGTATTTAGCGCCTCCTCCTCAAGATCACATCGTAGATGTTTAAAGTCTTATTACGGCGATCCAACTGGAAATACTAACTGAAGAGTTAGTCTGAACAACTTTTTGTTCCATATTACACATATTAACTTTCCAGTATGGATAAGGCAAATTATGCTTTTATCCGGTCTAACATTTCTATCATAAAATTTTGCAAGTGTTTTCGACTCTTTATTTCAACCAGCTGTCTTTCTAATAAGGTCTAGATCAACGCCTAGTATCTTTGCCGCTGAGGCAGATGAGTGATACGTACTATACGCTGAGAACACGGTTATATCTACGCTACTAGTTAGAACCTCATTTACTTAGCTGCTTAGAGACTGTGCAGAAACTGCCTTAACTAGCTTATTAGTAAATATAAAGAGTCTTTTCACCGAATTACGAATCTCTGTTGTACTATTCAAATAACAGAATAAGGTTGAAGCTGCATATATTTTCTTGTTGTGAAAAAATGGCAAGGTTAAAAGCGGTTGTATTGCGTTCTTCTTCGACGTCTTAATACGCGCAGGAATCGTTATCTCTATCTTATCCGCGGATATCTTAATTTTTTTCTAACTCACTCAGAGGGAACGTCTGCATCCGGTGACCAGTATTAATACAAGAAGAGTAATTAGTTTTTTGGATATCGTACTCAAATTTAACTCTCCGTTCACCGGCTGTTTTATAAAATATTCGAGGGCAATCTTCGGATTCCAAGTAAAGTCGTACTTGGGTCTTGAAGGTCTTAAGTTAGAGATACTTTTCAAGAAACGTTGAATTCTAAAGTCTTGTGCAACTTCAGTTACAGCTATTAGTGAGATCGCTGATCGAACCCAATTTATGGTGCTGTAGGACAGTCCTTCTTCATGTAACCGTGTAAGGAACTCTAGGACCTCTGGAATGGATGGATTACATGGTCTCACTGCATTTCTGTTGCAAAATAGCCACCATCTTTTTAGGCCCACATCGTAATTTTTTAGCGTAGATTCGTTAATTGATGACATCATAATAGCTAATGATGGTCCTGGAATTTCTTCCACAGTTAGTGCTTGTCAGATAATCTGCCTGCCACCAGGGTAAGATGCTTCCAAAGCGGGTGCGGTTCCCTGTTACAAGAAGATAACAGATTTATATTCAGTTTGAACTTGACTGGCTTTACCTCTAACATTGATTAAACGAGTGGGTAGCATGGCTGAGCGGGTCAGTCCGGTACCATTACTATTCCCTCCGGTTCCTCCTTCTTAACCCCTCAACGCCCACCTCAGTATCTCATACGGACCCTAAGTTTTCCACTGGTCGCCCACCTCCGTATCTCGTACGGACCCTGAGTTTTCCACTGGTCGCCCACCTTCGTATCTCGTACGGATCCTGAGTTTTCCACTGATCGCCCGCCTCCGTATCTCGTACGGACCCTAAAGTTTTCCACTGGTCGCCCGCCTCCGTATCTCGTACAGACCTTGTTTTTCAAGCGGCTCCCGCGTCAGTACTAGATACGGACCTATGCAATTGGTTGTTTATGCCGTAAGTGGGAAGATATACCTCCAAAAATCCAACCGGACTCCCGGTTTTCCCCGGGCGCGAGTCCCCAGTGTAACCATTTGCATGATGCCCTAAACGAATCGTTAGCGGGTCACGTTTTATTGCAGGTTTATGACTCTGTACATTTCCCTATGCGCTATAAAGTAATTGAAAACAGCTGGATAATAACTAGCAGGATTGGGAAAAAGTCTTTAGGCTTAATCCCCAATTACTACAAGCTAATGTTTTTACGTCCGGTAGGCAATAAACCGTGCTCGGCTACAAACTCAACAATGACATCGAAAGTGTTCGAAGGCTTTCGCATTTGCAGTCTTCATCAGTCTCAGCCATGGCTTCGACGAGTAAAGATCACGAGTATCGCGCGAGATTGTTGGAAGATTTTGAATCTAGTGAAAGTTCGTGTAGTGAAAGTGACAGTGACGAGAGTGACAATTGTGAAGATGATGCAGCAGTTGGCCACGATGATAGTGATATCGAGCAACAAGATGACATGGATTTTGATCGACCGTTTCAGTGGAATGATATGGACAGTTATGAAGGAAAGAGGGAAATATTTTATGGACAGTGTGGGCCTCAAAATGAAGCAAGAAATGTAAATTCAATTCTATCTTCATTCCTATTATTCTTTTCCCAAGATTTGGTGCAACAAATAGCGATCGAAACAAACATATACGCAGAAGATCCCACACCTTCAGGAATATCACGATCATCACCACAAACACAATGGGAGCCGGTGACAGTAGATGAATTATATACCGTTTTTGGTTTATCTTTACTTATGGGCATTGTACAGAAACCAACTCCGAGGTCGTACTTCTCTACCCACCACCTGATTTCAACTCCAGGATTTCGAGATGTAATGGCCCGCAATCGCTTCGAGCAAATATTAAGATACTAACATTTGAGTAACAATAAAGCAAAAAATTACCAGGGTCCACCTAAATTGCAAAAAATATATCCAGTCTTATCCTACCTAAATAATAAATTTCAAGAATTATATTTACCAAAGCAAGATATCTCCATAGATGAATCATTAACCTTGTGGAAGGGACGTTTAGGTTTTAAACAGTATTTACCACTAAAAACCGCAAAATTCGGAATTAAAACATATGAATTATGTGAATCCACAACGGGTTATTTATGGTCCACTTTAGTATACACTGGCAAAGATACAAAACTAAATTTTTCCGTCTCAAAAGATGCAAAAACGAATATAACTGCAAATATTGTTTTGCACTTAGCAGAGCCGTTGTTCTACAAAGGCCACACCATATGGTTAGATAATTTTTACAACTTCCCTGCATTAGCTCGTTTATTAAAAGAAACCGAAACAGATTGTGTGGGCACACTAAAAACAAACCGAAAAGGAGTTTCGAAGAAAATAAAAGACTGTGAACTACAAAAAGGTCAAATAATCGGTGAATACGCCGGTCCAGTTGTAGTTATGAAGTGGTGTGACAAAAGGTGTGTCTCTTTGATATCTACATATCACAATACGGACATGAAAACTGAAATTAAACGTGGAAAAGTAATTCAAAAGCCTATTTGTGTGCACGACTACAACACATACATGGGAGGAGTTGATCGTAAAGATCAACTTCTTCAACCATTTTTAGTAGAACGAAAAAAGACAAAAAAGTGGTACCTAAAACTATTTAGAAGACTACATAATGCTACGGTATTGAACAATATGATAATTTACCGCCATAACATGGCAAGCTCTATAAGTCAGCAAGAATTTAGAATTAATTTAATAGAAGAACTTTTTTTAAAATTTGGTGACCACATAAATAACCAACATTCAACGACACTCACAAATACTGTACCGCGATTGACAGAAAGACATTTTATTCGCAAAATTGCTCCGAAATGGAAGAAGTCAAATCCCCAAAGACGTTGTGTAGTGTGTACAAAGAAGGGTAGAAAAAAAGACACAAGATACTGTTGCGAAAACTGTGATGTAGGACTATGCATCGATGACTGTTTCGAAATCTACCACACAAACCTTCATTTCTACGGTAAGCTATTTGTTTCTATCAGGCTGCTCTAGAGGCTGTCTGTACAGTGATGTTTCAGTGCCGAAGCCTCAGGTAACAAAGTGACGTTTTCGTTCCGAGGGCCCGAGCCTCACGGTCAGTTTTTCGTTTCAGGGGTCGGTCGTTGAGGGGCTAATTTTCCGAAGGGTCCTCAGAATTGTACTAATCAGAGGGAGAGCGTAAAAATACAAGTCTTTCCAAGGCAGTGTAAAGGCATCAACTGCCTCAGACCCAGGATCTTTCTTTCAAGATACATAGCGATTACATTTATGATCCGATCTGCTCGGAAATAAGTCTACGCCCGGTAAACCTAAAATACGAACTATTTCTTTAAAAGCAGTCCTCAACAATTCGTAATCGGTCTCGGGCTCTAATCGACGCGACTCGGCGTCTGTCTCGAAATTCTCGCGACAGCTAATATACGAAGCAAAAATCCAAATGTCTCGGTTCTCGCACCACTGCCAATTTCCTTTGTAATCCTATTTAAATTCTCAAATTGAATTCCGCCCATTCTATTGATATATGATATTGCTGTGGTGTGTCAATTCTGAGTAAAATGCTACAGTTTTGCAAACTTTTAGCAAAACATTCAAGACCAAAGCATGCTGCCTTTAACTCCACGTAATTTATGATATTGCTGTTCAACCGTAATCCAAAACCCATTACATCCTTGTGTCTTACATACAGCTCCCCATCCTGTGAGCGACGCGTTTGAATAGATCTCCATATAAAATTCTAAGTTGTTGATTGTATTAATCCCAGACATAATATGTGTCTCTCATCATGTAAAATCTACAACATTCGTCCTTAGCGTCATAATAGCCTCGTAATTGCCGTTGTTATTTGCAACAGCTAAGAACTTCTGTCGCTCAATTTCTTTCGCATAAACCCTGCTGTATTTAATAGCTGGGTAGCAAGCTACAATCGTGCGAATAAATTGCGCGAAATCTCTTATCTAGCATTGAGATAATTTGCGAAAGCGTTGTATCAATATCTTGATCGCTATCCTCTTTTCCCTGGGTAGTTCGAGAGTCATAAAGGACGAGTCGAAGGTAAATCCTACGAATCTACACCTCTTTGCAGGTGCCATTTGGCTCATTTCACAATTTACTATAAGCCCTAAGTCTTCTAATAAATTGCAACTCTTGTTCAAATTGCTTGTACATTCCGAAGAGATGTCTCCAAGCAGTAACCAATTGTGTAAATACAGAGCAGAACATAAGTCCAATTATTTTAACCAACCCACTAGAGGTTACATTAATTTTGTGAAACCCATAGGGGCTGAGCTTAATCCAAATCGTAAGCAGATGAATTAGCAGTATTTCCCACAAAAATCAAATCTTAAAAATCTCCTCTGTGACTCGTCAATTGATATTAAATAATACGCGTCCTTCAAATCGGTAATGGACCAGTAACAATTCTATAACCTTTCAGTTTGAAGTTCTGTGTCTCCACAAACTCGTTTACCCACACAGCACCATAACATTGCAGCAACGTCTTTGCAATATTGCGGTGCAAGATTGTAATGTTGCACCATAACATTGCAGAGACGTTGCAGGTTCAGTCCTATGTCCGCCTTTGCAATATCGCAAGTGTGTATTTTGCAATGTTGCGGCAGCATTGCAAACATGTAGTCCTGCAACGTTCCGGCACTGATTCTGCAACGAAACGGCAAAATTGTGACAATGATCCTGCAACTCTTCAGAAATATTGCGGTGAGAGATTGCAATGTTGCACCGTATCATTGCAGGGAAGTTGCAGGTTCATTCCTATGTCCGCCTTAGCAATATTGCAGGAGTATATTCTTGCAACGTTTCGGAAATATTACAGCAATGGTCCCACCGCAACGTTTTGGGCAGTGAGGGACGCGACGACATGAATGTGTGCAGAATCGTAGTAGTATAACGCCCGTGTGTCTTTTTCTCATAGAAAATATTTTTACCCCAGGGGGATTCGAACCGAGGACCTGTAGCATCGTAGACGAAGACTTTACCGCCGCAGCTGCAACCGCTGATTGATAAGATTGCTAACGTATTCGAACTTATACTCCTACCGTGGAAAACTTTAAACTCAAATTATTCAAAAAGAAGACTCATTTGACAAACCTATTAGGGATTTTTAACACTGTAGGTGCGGACTCTAACTATAACTCGGTGTCATTTTAGGTTAGGTTGGAAAGTAGTCTTTAGACTAAACCTTTGCATTTGTCTTTTCATCTCTTTTCTCTTGCTTGATTGTATATACGTGTTTGTATAATAAAGACGTTTAATAATAATAATAATAATAATAATAGTAATAATAATAATAATAATTTCACACATTAAAATATATAGTATCTACTCTATTTAAACAAATTAAATTCATTTTCAAATCTCTTCTATAATTTAAATTCATGTACAAAAAAACTCTCACAATAACACTTTTTTCATATCTTCAACGGCCAACGAGAAATTCTAGCATATCCAGTTAAATGAAACATGCTGTAGAATCTACTCGACGTCATATTTCAAATTTCGTCAAAGTCATAGTTGCTTCAGAATATTGCTGTACTGTTTCTACAATATTTCCACTACAGTATTGCATAACAATATGTAGGCAATTTTGCTGGGTCGTTGCCACTGAAACATTGCACATCGATGTGGGGGCAATATTGCCGAAATATTGTAGGATCGCTGCCAGTGGAACATTGCACGTCGATGTGCGCGCAATATTGCCGAAATATTGTAGGATCGTTGCCACTGGAACATTGCATGGCAACGTTCTTACAATATTGCTACAATATCGTAGGATCGTTGCCAATGGAACATTGCACTGCAACGTTCTTGCAATTTTGCTGTAATATTGTAGGATCATTGCCACTCCAATAATGCACGGCAATATTGCAGGAACGTTCCGACAATATTGCAATGCAACCTGCAACAACGTAATATTGCAGCAACGTTCCTGCAATACAGCTTCAACGAAGTGTGCTGTATGGGATGTTTGACAACTCAAAATTTCCAAAAGATTTGAAACTCTGCAGAAATGTAGTTCGAATGATGTTAAGAACGTAACCATTTTCTGCTTCGGCAACGGAACGGTTCTGGGGGTGGAAGCACCTCCTCAAAGAAATTGTGTTTTCATATTATCGTGAATATCTGCGATACCGGAAAAGATATCGACAAAATGTTTAATTCAAAGTTTTATGGCTTCTGATATCCTACAATATGACGAGGAAGAATTTTCGAAGCAAATTATTTGTTTCGAAATTTATCCTCAACGCAGGGTAAAAAGGGTAGTGGAATAGGAACGCCATGTACAGCAGGGCTGAGCAACTTGTTCGCCGCCGCGGGCCGCACAGTTCCCATTACCAGTCAGCCGGTTCCCCCACCATCAGCAGCTACATGCGGCCCGCGAGCCACCAGTGCAGTGCAGTCGAGGCAGTGATGCCAGAATCGTGGGATGCGGGACCAAACGTTTACCCCCACTATGACCTACCTTCGTCTCCCACTATGGCCTACCGTCGTCCCCCACTTTCTTCCCATCCCACTGCACACAAGCATATCCCTACCCCTATCCCTGTCCGTGTGCTCGGCAGTCCAACAGGCAGCTCACACGGACAGGAGTAAAAATATGCTTGTGTGCAGTGCGGTGGGAAGAAAGTGGGGGACGCCGGTAGGGCATAGTGGGAGACGACGGTAGGTCATAGTGGGGATAAGCGTTTGGTCCCGCGTCCCACGATTCTGGCATCACTGAGTCCAGGCCTGCCCAACATTTACTCTTGCCCTCGAAGAGCAGCCCCGGGTGGTTGCGAGCGAAGGCAAGAACGACGGTAAAATCAGCAACCGTAAAAGAGTGGGGATAGGTAGCGTTCACAGATTCCCCCACCAAGAAGGCCTTTCGCTCTTGGGCCTGGCTCCGGTCTTCGAGAGCGAAGAACAACTCGCGGCTGCTCGTGCGAGCAAATCCCTGGACAGGCCTGGTGTAGGCAAAGAGGAGATATAATAAGTGGCGTCACTCGACAAGGACAGAAATAAACTAGGGAAATCACTAGACAACCAATTTAAATGCCCATTCGGCAATGATCGGTAAACTTTGAAAATAATCAGCCAACTGCGGTAAGGTACATTTAGTCGAGTTGAATATCCCACTTGAATAGACCACCAATTTAAATGCCAAAGTCAAGTAATGACTTCAAAGGTTCCGCCCGGAGTGACGCCTCGTATTATATCTCTTCTTTGGTGTAGTGTAGGAGTTAAAAGAGTATGGTGGGGGTCGTTCTCCTGCGGCCCAACTGAGCAGGCAAGTCAGGGAACGGGCCGCATGCGGCCCATGAGCCGCGGGTTGACCGGCCCTGATGTAGGGGAGAGTAGGGTAAAACGGAACGGGTCGGTAGGGAGGTTTCTCTTTGATAAGAGCTGCGAATGAGGTGGTATCGCGTGACATGGGACCAAAGGGTTCTCACAGCATTTCGTGACAGACCATAGACCCGTACACACGTTACTTTTCCGTTAGAGAGTTGGAAAAATTTCCAGTATCAACGTTTCAATATTGTGTTGTATTTTCGACCATTTTCCGGCACTTGGATTTCGAAAAATAATAACGGTATGTACATCGTTGGATTCTATAGTCCTTAGGCTACATTTTGACTTATTAAAAAGTTCTTTACCTCACGCTGAAGTGTAAATATTAAATGTTTATTAAATGACTACATGTGGGGCAAAGCGGAATATTTTGCATGGGGTAAAACAGAACACCTATTTAACCCACTTCCACCAATTAAATTGTCTTGAAACTTTGCAGGCATGCGTAGTTATAATGGCAATACAAAATTATGAAAAAAAAAACGGGAGGGGTGAAAAAATTACCCAGTCTTCAATAAATATAACCCATAACCACAAATCCAAAGGATTTGAAATCAGCATATAACCACAAATCATAACTTAGACACTAAAAAGTAAATTATAAAAAAATATAAAAAAAATTGTTTAAGTTAAACATTTTTAAAGATTGCTTAAGTTAAACAATTTTATTTAAAATGCACCAAAAAGTAAAAAAATCTCCATGTACGTGGTGATATTCATTATTCATGTAAAAATCCACGTGTATTTGATTATTTTCAGTAAATTTTATGTTATCTGGTAAAATATTTTTTCTTATGTGTATAATATATATTTTTGTTATATTTTATTTGTAATAGTTATACCTAAAACATATATTTATAGTTTTTTACATAAATGAATACTTTTTTAATCATAAAAATGAAGATTTGGTACGTTTACGTAGTCTTCAAGTGGGTGTTCCGTTTTATCCTACCACTTGAGTGAGGCGAAGATTTCAATACCTCCGGTAAATCTCATTTGCCTTCATTCCCACAGATTTTTCTGAACAATGGCTTTGATTTTCTTATAGTCTAAGGTCCACTGAAGACTCCTGCTGAAGTCCCGTGTCTTTTTCTCCTTCTGATTTTATGTTGTCACCCTCCAAAGTTAAGCGTTCCATTTTACCCTACTCTCCCCTACAGACGAAGCAAAACATCCAATTCCCCTTAAAAGAAGTTTGAAAAAAGGATTCATGGTTTATGCAACATTCTACTGTATCTACTTACTGTATACAATAAAAAATGCTTTGCCAACATGAGTAGCAATATTAACATTTTCAATGTTAAAAACGATTTACAGTTAACGTACTATTGACTTTCCTGCTTCTTAAAAAAGAGCAATAATAAGTAAATATTGAAATATTAAATAATTGTATTTCAAGGATATCAAATATATTTCATTATTATTGAAATTAATAGCTGTTATTGTGTTATTGTTTGTTTAATTTTTAGAAGAATACAGAATTCTTTAATTTGAAGATTTGAAATATGCATGTAAATGAAGGAAGAAACTTGGTTTCCCTTTTGTGGCTATTAAAATTAGAATATGGTATTTGTTGACAAACTATTCGTATGGAGCAAGTGCAAATTATAATTTCTCAATGCATGTTCACTAGGAATTTTTAATTAGATTTAGTGAATATTGTAGGTATGTTCTATAAATCTTCGACTCTCTCTTTTAATACTCTATGAAATTTTAACATATCAATAAAGTAGTAATCGTTCCATTTATTTACACCTAACTTAAATCGAATTTAATAGGTACTGATGTTAATAACGTAACCATTTTTTGCTTCGGTAATGGAACAAGTGAGGAAGAATTTTTTAAGAAAATTATATTTTCGAAATTTATCCCCATCCCACTTTTCAATTATTAAAGAACGACATAGTGATATTCGAAAACTAAGTTCATAGGTTGAAATGGTCATGAATGTTGGAGATAGAGCAACATGCATTGCGGACGCACCGGCAGTCGTGGAAACGCTGCCTTGCTGTCGTGCGATTCACCTCCGATAGCGACCTCTGACATCGGTATTCTCTCGACCTGTCGCGTTCCAACGCTTTACGGCTTTACCTTTGTATTATCAGTGTTTATTTTCATATTATATACGATTGAAGCTACACCTCGTACTTTTCTTCTCACCCGACCTGCTAACTCTAACAGGTTATTGGCCCAAGTCTCGCGAGAGAGGAAGATAAGTCAAATATTCGCCGCGAGTTTAACCGCCGGCGAAGCACGTGGTGACGCGATCGCGAACGAACGACGCAGTCGAATTCGGTTCCGTTGTGCCGTTCTGTGTCGAGCACGCGTCAGTGTATTCGGGGAAATTGGCAAACGCCAGCTGTGCGATGAACGAGAAATACTGCGAAAAGCGCGTTTCGTGATTTGGTGCGTTGTGTATTCGACGCGTAACGACACCGCCATTCTGAGTGAAGCCGATCGCTAAAACGTGCGAACGATTTACACTGGCGACTACGACCGTAAATTCGACGCGCATCGAGCTTTTGACAAAGCAAAACTACGACACATGGCGAATTCAAGTCGAGGCAATTTTGATCAAGAATGATGCGTGGCAGGCAATATGTCGCTGGTGACGTTCCGAAACCCGTCGTGACCGGCAGTAACGACGAACTTGCCGCAACGATGGCCGCGCTCGAAAAATGGACGACAGAGGACCGCAAGGCGAAATCTGACCTAATTCTGTCTATGAGTCCTTCGCAGCCCAAACATCTTCGCAACTGTGAAACATCCAAAGAGGTGTGGGACAAACTGAAATCGGTTTACGCATCGCAAGGACCGATGAGGAAAGCTACGCTTCTGGAACAATTGCTGTCTAAGAAGATGCTCGAGGGGGATGACGTCAGAGATCATCTGTCTAAATTCATGGACATCGTCGACAAACTGGGGGCCATGGAAATCGAAATCAACGGCGACTTGCTTATTGTAATGTTACTTCACAGCCTGCCGGGCAGCTTCGATAATTTCTGCTGTGCAATCAAATCTCGCGACAGTTTGCCGGACATCGAGGCACTGATGATCAAAATCATCGAGGAGCATGATGGCAAAGTGCATAGGGCGGCCGAGACAAGTTCGAGCGCCATGTTCATCAAGCGGAAAAGTGCCAAAGCAAAATCGAATGGCGCTACCAGCGCCAGTCAACGAGACGACGACCGTGCTGCCTCAAGCGGATCAAGAATCAAGTGCAATTACTGCAAGAAAAAGGGACACAAGGCCGCGGACTGTTTTAAACGAGAAAAGGAGGACACACAAAGTGCTAACGTTGCAAATGACTCATATTTTGCGAGTGAACTGTCTTATGCGAATCAAAACGCGAACATCTCCGCGAACAACGCATGCAATTCCGTGAACGAACAAAAGTGGTGCATCGACAGCGGATGCACGTCGCACCTGTGCAAGGATACGCGACTTTTTACGCAATCACACACAACCGACAAGGGTGTAAGATTGGCCAACGACACGACCGCGAAAGTGACAGCCAAGGGTGATGTGCGTATGATTGCTTCGAACGGTAAACATGACAGACCGATCACGCTGTGCAACGCGTTGTGTGTTCCGGATCTGCGAACCAATCTGATGTCGGTCGCGAAAATAGTCGACAAAGGCTACGAAGTTTTATTTACTAAAAAGCGCGCCTACGTACACGACGCCAATGGGGACCTCCAACTGATTGTCGACCGCGAGGGCGATTTGTTCTGCTTACGCGAAGGACGCGAGGAGGCGTGTGCGGTTTCCAGCCACGCGCAGGACAGCTCCAGTGAATGGCATCAGCGACTCGGCCACCTGAACTGGAGCGACATGTCGTTGATGCGACGAAAGGGATCCGCGTCCGGATTGAACTTCAGGACCGACGATGTCCTGCCCGCCTGTGATGTCTGCGCGCTCGGTAAGATTTCTCGTGTTCCTTTCTCCAAGCGCGAAAAAGCCTCACCTGTTCTACTCGAAATAGTCCATGCGGACGTGTGTGGACCCATGTCAACGACCTCGTCAGGGGGAGCTCGCTATTTTTTGACATTCACTGACGACCACAATCGTTGGACGGTGGTTTACTTTTTCAAAAATAAATCGGAAGTAACCTCAAAGTTCTCGGAGTACAAGAACAACGTAGAAACGCAAACCGGTAGGAAGATAAAGGCTCTCCAGTCGGATAATGGAGAAGAGTTCTGCAATTCGAAGATGGACAACATCCTGAAGAAGGCTGGGACTCAGCGCAGATTAACTTCGCCGTACACGCCGCAGCAGAACGGTGTCGCGGAGCGCAAGAACAGAACCCTGGTCAAGGCTGCCCGCTGCATGCTCGAGGAATCGGGACTGCCAAAGTCGTTTTGGGCCGAAGCAGTTGCGTCAGCGAATCATGTGAGGAACCGCTGTGTGACGAGAATTCTGGGAACCAGGACCCCTTACGAGATGTGGAATGGGAGACGTCCGGATTTGAGCCACCTGCAGAGGTTTGGTGTCAAGACATTTGTCCTGGACAAGATTCCCGGCAAAAATTAAATCTTGCCAAAGGGGATCACAGGAGCTCTCGTCGGATACTCCGATACTTCAAAAGCGTACCGAGTTTGGGCACCGTCACAGCGGAGAATCCTCGTGACGCGGGACGTCAGGTTCTCCACCGAATTCCTTTTGAAGGGGGGAACTCAGGAATCAGCTCTCAAAGAGTGGTGCGAGCCACTTTCTGTTTCAGATAGTTCGGACGACTCCGAGGTGCGCGAGACGGAGATCGGTCCCAATAATAAGCAAAATCCTGCGGACCGGCAAGTCACTGGAGGGCAGCTTGACCATCCGATCGCGTAAGGTGAAGTTCTACCGACCAACGCCGAGATGCGTGGCGAGGGTGCACCTCAACCTGCGCCACCCACAGAACCGGAGGCCGTCGACCATCCAATGCGACGCGGCCCTGGTAGGCCGCGTAAGGTCGAGACCGGCCGAAAGGGCCGATAGACGAAGGAGTACAACATGGTACCCGTTGCCGACGCTGCATCACACGAGCCAGAGGACCTGGAGGACTCCAGCGATGAGGACTCTTCGATGTGGGAGGACACCGATTTGGTGATGTCCGCCATTGAGATCCCGTATCACCATGACGCAATGTTTAGCCAGTAGCAGAATCAAGGCGAAATAGTTTTTTCACATGTTTAAGGCCGTTTAAAGACGAAAAAAAAACACGGAAAAGATGAGTTTTAAATTCAAAGCTCCACCATTTTGTGAATCTTTAATTTATTTTCATAAATCTGCTACCGGCTATAGCCACACACTTACTGATTAAGAATCCTTTTGGTTTTTTCGTTTTGGATCAGCGGAACAGTCGGAATCATGTGGACTATGAGGTCATTTTTTTTGCACACGCTTTACTAGATGACCGATATCTCTATTAATTATTATTATATATGGCTGAAATTTTTTTACAACTAACAAGGGGACCACGCGGTAGTGGACATCGCTTTTGGAACGACAGTATATCGAGGTCGTAGTACGCATGTAGCATGGAAATACCATTTCGGCTTTTCGTACAGTGGGCCTTTGTTTTCGAGATATTTAAAATTTTTAACGTATTTAGTAATCCAGATACATAGCATCTATACCCAAGAAGGTTCCGTGGCCACAACGGTAGCGCGTCAGGTTGTCATGCGGGTGGTCCGGGGTTCAAGTCCGCTGCAACTCCCCCATTATCTTTTTTCTTTTTTTAACAATTTTTCCCGTGGAAATATATTTTGTGGATATTACACATTATATAGTGCGTTACATATTACTCTACGCTAATTTTAAGGTTGAAAATGCATTTATAACATAACATATTATTCTAATCATCTCTTTCACCGGTGCTTTCATATTCTTATACTGCGAAAATATTTCATACCGGAACTTTCGACGTCTGCGATTGTCGAGCAGGTAAAGTGGGATAGCCGTTACTTCTGACCGTAAGGGTCGTCTTATACCTGCTCAAAACAATGGTCGAATACCTGGTCGTTGGGAGCGAGTAAGTCTTGACAACGATTTCATGAATATTTCGTTTACTTAATTAATTGTTATACAATACTTGGGGTGGTATTGATCAAACACACCTACAAAACATAATTCTTTAAAACACCGCGCACATTTTAATACAGATATTTGATTGCATTCGCAATATAATAAATTCGGTGGAAAACAGACTTCATTTAAATTTTGAAATTTTGGTTTTTCATATGTTACCAACCCTGCCGCGTACCATGCGTATCGAATCATTGATTTGAATTTTGGCGCACTAATTTGATTGTGCAGCAGGGAATGAATTTTTATTGCGTCCTCTTTTTGCGTTCCCGCTGACTCTCCATTACGAATGTACAATGCTGCAGCTTTTTAATAAATATTTTAACTTGCCTATAAAAATACACGTCGCAGGGCTGTACTAGCGGTGTACATTTCGGCGGTATAATAGCCAGTGTCCAATTAGTATTATTGTTATCGTTGTGATCAGGAGGAAATATTTCGTCGTAGACATCGCCTGTCTGCCCCCCCCCCTACGAATCTACAATTAATAAAAATTTAGGCCCACTGTACGAAAAGCCGAATTGGTATTTTCATGCTACATGAGTACTACGACCCCCATATACTGTCATTCCAAAAGCGATGTCCACTACCGCGTGGTCCCCTTGTAAGTGAAATGTTAATAACTGAAAACTGTGTAGTTTTTTTGTGCATCGTCCCTAAAGAAAGACTAAAAATTGGCCTTCTAGACGAGAATACCCCCTTAATATCTTTGTGGATATCTTTGCAATATGAATTTCCTATCCCCTTTCGCAGTGCTTTTCTATTTCCAGTGCCAAGGTAATTAGAAAACCGTTAACCCTTCGGTGGGCGCGCTCTTCGAACTTGCATGAGTGGACGCGTTGTGGCTTTCACACAGCAATCGGTGTTCTCGTTGTTTTACCTCTAAATTTAGACAATTTTAGGTCTTACAGAAGAAAATCGAAATTACATTGGATGCTTAATAATATTTATTCAATGAACATAAGAACATAGCCGACGGCAACTTTGTGTCGACTCTTTCGTTTCCTCTCACTCGTTCTCGGGTTCTCTCACTCGCGACCGAATGATTCCAAGAAATGGTGGGGATAGTCGCCGAGCGTACAACGCATGGTAGAAACGGGGCTATAACGAGTACGTACCGTTCCTAATTCTGCCGCACAGTCGAAGAAAATTAATAATTGATTCTCAGTATTTCGATGGCTCAAAGACGAAGGGGAGAACGGGAAGACACAGGAAATCATAGACAAAGATAACTAAAAGCGTGGAAAGTAACATTTTCTCAAACACGTAAGGGTCTAGTTGTCTAATGCGACAGCGACAAAAGTAATGAAAAGCAATCGGAGACGAACACCTGAAAACCTTATATCCTTGAGGGGTGGCTTCACCCCTAAATATGAACACGGGCCGCTATAAAAAAATACGTATATCTTAGTTTTCGGTGCTATAAAACATATCCAAAAATCAAAGCAATCGGAGGCGGACACCTGGGAAACTCTTTGTGAGTACACGGGCGCTCACCGGCAGGATACGCGTTATACTTTCGGTTTCATTCAATTAGAGACACTTCCAAACTGAATTTGAACCTGACAAGTACGTAGCATGATGCAAAAATGTCTGCTGGAGGAATCCTTAACTGGACATGGATCCAGTTTGAACACTACGTATGGTACAATACGAAATGTAAAATTTGCGGCTAACTGCCGCGGGCGCGCCCACCGAAGGGTTAAACTAGAAATTGAACACTACCGCCTCAATTTCCCTGATGGAGTAAAGATGAAAAGGAAGGTGTCTGACTGAATGCCCGTAAAATTGTGTTCGCCAGCAGTAACAAAGTACAAGTGCATGGTGGTTACCACACTGGTAGGGAGAACCGTGGTCTCAAACGAGTTAGGATTATTTTGTGAGGAATGGGTGGACGTTTGGACAGGTATGTCGGCGATTAAGGTCAGCGTTATAAGTGTAAAATTGATATCGTTTGTAATTTCACGTCGTTATAGTCGGCCTGCAGCAACGAGGATACCTAGATTATTATAAGTTCATGATTACAGGCCTCGTGGCGCGAGTGTACTCCGTTGTTGCGCCAACATGAACGCCTTTACGAGCGTTAATGAAGCACATTGCATTTCCATTTTTCCCCTTCCCCGCTTTTCTTTTCTTCCCTTACGGTCTCGGCCGATAATTGCACAGAACTATGTTGAGCGCGCGCAGCTATGGACTTTCGAAAAATAATTGGAAGCTATCTAAGGATTGCGCCACAAAAAGACGCGTGCCGCTCAGATTATTTTCTGCCCCTACCACGGATTAATTAGCGGAAAGAGTTATGGAATGCCCCGAACGGGGCGTTTGACATATTTAAACGGGGTCCTCGTTAGGTATTCGTGGGTTTTTAATGCTGCTACCGCTGGGAATATGGGTAAGAAGGGATTTCGAATGAAGTAATTTAAAAACAATATGAAACAAATCGGTGAGTTGAAAATTATTTTAATGATTATAGGGACGTCCGTTGTTGACAAGAAATAATCATGATACTGGTTATCTACTGACAGGTATACGATATAATTTGTATATTTGTGTTAACAGATATTATTCACAGTCGTACTGGAGAAAAAGCAGTAGTAAAGTTTTGTTACATTTTTTACATCTCCAAGAGATTGCAAAAATGTAATATAATAAATCCTGAGTGTGATTGAAAGTAAAGGTTTGCTTACAAACATGCATAGAGAACAAAATGTAAGCTGTTTTATATTTCCTGTTTCTCTTCTTTTTATTAACACGTTTTTACAAATGTTTCGGTTAGAATGAATTTGGGCAGCAAAAAAAATTGCGTTGTAATCGAGAGGAAATCCCCAACATGGGAAAAATCCCCAATAGTGGGGAAGAATTTCTAATATTATTTATTGAAAGAGTGCAGTTTTGGCTCAACAATTTTTTCACTTTACTATGTGACAAGAATACAGTAAAAATGAATTACTGCCTGAAAATGAAAGGATAGCTAATAAAGAGAGCAAAAGTGGTGAAAGTGGGACATTAAATAAAGAAATTACAAAATTCGATCTTGACTTATATGTCAAACAATATATGCATCTGTAGAAAAGTAAAACATAATACCTTGTAATATATTGCATGTAACAAATGTTGTTACAAATTGAAAATACAACGTATGCAGAAAGTACGGAAAAACAAACTACATTATTAAAGAAATAAAAATGAAATAGAATAAAAATAAAAAGAATCTAAATTTCATCAACGTTTGTTTGTATTATCATAATTAACGTAAAATTTCTCCCCGTTACAAAAATGATAGGTAATGGTATAGATAGAGGGCAACCTCACGGATTTTGACGACCTTGAAATATGTTGTCAAGGACGTAATTCTGAACAACTTTTTCCTGTAAACTTTTTGGCGGTCGACCTTCGTTTTCGAGATATTTGCAAAATTATGTTGCTACCACTACATTAAATCCGATCTGTACGTGCATGATGCGGCAGCGTATGCGTCAACACGAGACCACCGCTTATCTGCTGTTTCTGCATATATACGTCGCAGTGACCGGCAGGCAACGTATATACCGGGTAAACTAGATATTCGCAAAAATATGGTGGATTTTATACATGGTATTTTGTGCCGACCCTCAGAGTTGGTTGAGGCTAGATAAGACTGTGCCCGAAAAAACTGTCGATACTTTTATTCTGAATTGTATGTCCGCAATATTATTGTATACTATAACTGTTTCTCCGTAAGAATGTATAACTATTCCCAGAGGTAAAGTGCACATGGAAGGGAATTTGAAAACAGTACACTTTTTATTTCAATGATCGAACATCAATATGTATTTATTGCTGTATTACGATATAATCGTCTATTGCAATGGGATACATTATTGCTATACTGCTAAAAAATGCTTCTATGCGATTTTGGTAACTGTAGAAGCGTTTAAACATAAATTCCGCAAGATAAGCTTTGTAATGCTTCTTGGATATTCCGTATCTTGGAATGGCACCGCGCATATCACGCCACACTCTTTCCACGAAATTATATTTATGATTAACTGTCTTGTGTTCAAATTCTTCAGTTGTTAGACAATCGTACGACTTCCAGCAGTCGGAATATATGGTCGTGCCTTTAGCGATTTTCTCTTTAATTACATCGAACAGTACATCCGATGATCCAGCATCAACTGGTTCCACGAATATTTCTTTCGTGAATCGATCTATACCTCCGAAAACCCATTGCCCTTCGACTATACGTCCTTTATGATATTTCCTCCTTCCTATTTTCGCTTCATCTACTTCGACAATGTGTTTTAGACCACCAATTTTTGACTCTCTACTAGAAAGCCAAACTTGACATACCTTGAATACGGAATATTGTTACTAAATGGATCAAGCAAATAGAGATGAACAGAATTACATATATCGAAAAATAGGGTAGTTATTGTTAAAAAAAGGGACTCCTCACCGATTTATAGTATAGGAAAAAGTTGTTCAGAATGATGACCTTGACAACATATTTCAAGGTCATCCAAATCGGTGAAAAATCACTAAAGTAAATAATTATCAAAATGGCATGTTACCTCTCGGCAAAAAGATATCCAGTCGATGGCTGTCTTTCCAGTGATATCTAATTCATCCATGAGAAGTTGCTTATGAGGAGGACGAAAATACAGAAAGAATGCAATAAGGCGGCAGACATTTTGCCAGTTTAAACGTATCTTATCAAACCATGTCCCATGAAAAGCATGAATTTTGTAACCACAGTACACTTTACACTTCTTTTTCTTATTGTGACTAATATATGACACGCTTGAACAGCGTAATAAAAGTGTCTCCCGATTGATACGTAGGAAGGAACCGCAAATTCTACAGATAATTGAGTCGCGTATAACTTTGCGCGCTATTAAAAAATCTAATAACGCCTCGCGATCATCAGTAATGCGTAGAAACTGATGTAATTTCATTTTCGTACTCTTTCAGTTTGACGGTCATACTACACTAATCAGAATACAAAATTCCCCGGTAAACTGTCTGTGGTCTGGCACCGAAAATGTGAATTTTCGTATCCCCGCTACTTTGTTTAATTTTCGCCGCGCGCTCGTAACGCATGAGGAGAAACGCGATCCTCGGAATTGGGCCGCATCCCGCTTTGTTGAATCCTCGCCGCGCCTCGCAATACGCAAACGCGCCGAAACATTATATTCCATTTTTTTTCTCCAAACGATGCCGCACTAGCGCCGAACTTGAGATATGGATTTTGACAGCCTTGAAATATGTTGTCAAGCCCATCATTCTGAACAACTTTTTCCTCTAAACTTTTTGGCGGTCGACCTTAGTTTCCGAGATAATTGCAAAAATCTTTGGTAAATATTCACACTAGAGGAACCATCCCCAATTTCAATGGCCTTGAAATATGGTGCCAAGGACGTCATTTTCAACAACTTTTCTCTATATATGTTACTGTCGCCTAGCCGTAGGTTTCAAGATATTTGCAAAAAAAGTAGATAAGTGTTGATTTTAGGGTCCTTTGAATCCACGGTGGACTCGAGGTGGTCGGTCGCCGGGGGGATTTGTTATAGATTTGGCTTACGCGCCGTGAGACGGCGGATGGCGCGTCTCAAGTTCAATTATTAAGAAAGAAATATTCTTTTAAGTGATAAACTCGAATGCGCCGTCCGCCCTCTCACGGCGCTTACGCGTGAGACGGCCAAAACTATAACAAATCCCTCCGGCGACCGACCACCTCGAGTCCACCGTGGAATTGGTTAACTCGAACCGAATATCTCGAAAAGGAAGGTCGACCGCCAAAAAGTTTAGAGGAAAAAGTTGTTTAGAATGACGTCCTTGACAACATATTTCAAGGTCGTAAAAATCCGTGAGGTTGCCCTCTATCTATACCATTACCAAATGATAAAAGCACTGCTGTTTAAATTCCTTATATATGTAATAATGCATCGAAATAAATCGAAACCATTCTAATCAATCATCACTCTGCCCATTATTCTACTTTACCCGCTCAAAACACAGGATTTCACCAAGCAAAACAATTTCACGCGCACTCTTAATATTCCAAAACTGACTAATCGAAATTAATGTCACTCGGTACGTTGTTCGCGATAAAGACAGCGCCAAGATACTATAAAAAGGAGAGTGCAGCAAGCACAAAGGGAACTAAAAAAAATGAAGAAAGCACAAGATGGCAAGACGCAGAACAAGTTGAAAGAAAAAGGAAGAAGAAGAAGAAGCTGAATCAAGGGTGACGAGTATCTGTAGGATGAAATTTCCCCTGCTCTACTGCTTCTCACTCTTCGTCCTTTGAGGATCGCGGCCGGCGCGGCGGCGCGGTGGATTATGAAGAAGACGAGAGGGGGAGACGTGGAGGCCGCACGCCGTGCACACGCACGCACACGCTTCGCCGGCATAGATTAAGCCTGACACGTGTCGCGCCCGTTGTACACGCGCGAGCAAGCGTCCTGCATGCCAACGCGCACGAATCACGTGTGCCCGCGCGTTGCGTGAACGCGGGGAAAAGATAGTCGGCGAATTATGTATATCGCCGTAACTGCGCGCTTGAAATTTCGTGTCTGTTATTATTTTACTTATGCTGCGCGAATCTGGAGATTTCACGTGTCGACGGGCCTCTCGTTAAACGTTCGGTCATTCGTTGCCCGCCCAATGCTCTCCTGTTTTGACGGTGTATTTTTAATTTCTGCTGTGATTCAGAGGTTTCGTTGTGCGAAAGACTTTCTTGGCTGGCGCTGAGGATTGGTAGTTTTTAGATACACAGAGTCCTTTATCTTTTGTCACTTGTTTAAATGGACCGTGCTTTTGTCTGTCAAGGGAGTGTGTATGAAATTACAATCCTGAACCATAGAGTTAGCCATGCGATTCGAAAGTGCACTCGTAGAGCTTGCACTGGTGGAATTTATCACAAGAGTTTTTTTTATATCTCCTATATTCTTTACAATTTGTCAATGTAGACATTAGGTAAAATGTTATATTTGTATAAAATAGCACATAGATAGTGTTCCTGATTTCTCGATATTTTTCGCATCTCGAGAAATGAGAAATCAGATTATATTTCTCAAGAATTCTCGAGAATATTTTCAAGTTATAACAACTCCCACTTTGATGGGAGTACTACCGATGGATTGGTGGGTTTATGTGGACGAAAATGAGTCCAAACACGAAGCAATTCGGTCCATTTTTTATTATGAAAACGCGATTAGATTCCAGTTCCCAGGTTTAAGGGAAAAGCCGAAGTCGTTGATATTCTCCATTTAAATTCTCTTCTGCATTATTACATAGTGTGTAAAGGAAAGGAGACACTTTCCAGTGTGTGAATTACAACATTTAGTGAACGTAATGACGTTCACTAAAAATGGACCGAATTTCTCCGTATTTGAACTCATTTTCATTGGGAAATCGTAAAAAATCCATTGGTGATACTTTCATGAACATTTATCAGAAACATGATCATTTTATTTTTCTCTACTGGGTATTTTACCTGGCCCAACGGTTTTATTGCTCTCAGCAGTCAACGGGTGGTCTACCCGGACCGAAGAACCTCGCTCGCACCGAGGAAGCAAAACCGTGGGGTTGGTAGGTCTTTCCCGATGATCCGGGGAAAAATGCCTGTCAATAATCAGGGGACCACTGTATACATGAATAAGCTTGTCTGAATATCAGTTGTGATAATCGGAAGTGTAAAATGTATCTTCTTACTTGTTAAAGTCGTGAATATTTACCAATAGATTTAAAAATAGAGTTTCAGAAAGAAACCTCATATTTACTTCTTCAAATAATTCAAATTATGCTCATAATCATTCTTTTATATTTTGAAGGATAAAATTTCTGGTGGATAAAATTCACACCATCACTGTCCCTGTATAAAATTGAGACGATCGCTGTGAAATAACGAATATTCTAAAATGTTTTTTTTTCACAATAAGCGGTGTACGATATAGGCAATAAAATAGTTTAGAATTAAATTCTACTTGAACAAAAATGAGATAAATTATTAAAATAGGTAGTTACGTTTTCTTTTTGCAGATTAAAAATGTTATTATTAATGGCACATAGAACAAAACAAATGAATACGCCCTTTAATTGTTATACATAAGTAAGCATATTATAAAATAACCTAAAAAAAAAGAAATTAATCAATCAAGCTTACCTGTTAAATATTCTCGTTTCAGTTGAATATAGGCACTTTTAATGATATGACTATATAACTTTATCTCACAAAACGACGCAAAACACCAATAAAAATTTTTCTTTTAATCCGAAAAACGTCCACCGCGGATTACTATTCTGTTGCCAGTAAGGCCGCAGTGAAGCTTACCTCAAATGACTAGGCACTAGGGTAAGTGTGAGTATTACTGCGGATGCTCCGGTACTGCGGATATTCTAAAACAGATCATATTTAATGTTGGAAAGTACATAATCTCTTGAAAATTTTTGATAAAATTATTTTAAACTCTATTACAGGTAATTATTAATAAATATGTACAGCAAAGTTATTATTAATTCTTTTATCGTAGTTTGAAATTCGTCAAGGCGAAACTTCGGTCGATTCCCGATATGGCGGTCATGAACACCTACTTGAAAAACATTTATATTTTTGTTATTAACAGTAATACATGTAATGTAGCGTTATTGCTCGATAGAATAAGAGTTATTTTTTCAGAAAAACAGTAAATCAGTCGTCTACATTTTAGTTTTAATTTTTATTTCTCACCGCAGTATTAGGTACAGTACTTTACACCATGTGCATGTATTATTGCGGACCGACGACTGCGCGACCTAACCTTTCTTCCAACCGTATTCACTTCTGTCTACGTAACCTGCAAAGGTACTAAGATTATGTTTCGCCTGACATCAGACCGCAGTAATACGTACGCAGTAACTGGTATTTCGTTAGTAACTGGCACGCAGTAATGCATGCATGTCCGCAGTAACTCCTGCAATGACATTGATCGACAAATCTGTGTTTTTAATTAACTGTGCTTATTACCTCGCCCTCATATTTTTTTATGGAATTATTAAGGTCCCACCTTTCCTTTAAAAAAAGAAAGAGGAACTCTCATTCATTTGAACGCCGTATCGAGGGTTCTAAAGTTAACCTACCTTAAAAGTCCGCAGTAATACCCACACTTACCCTAGTGTTGCCATAAACAGGAAAATAACTTGCATATGTAATGCATTTAGAATTTGGCAATATAATTTGCCCTTTTTATAGCACCTCTCCCCTACGTGTTGTTTATTAACAATGTCTTCTTTACATTTCTTTCTAGTTTACAGTGTTAACTATTTTCTACACTATACAAGTCAGTACAAATGTAGACTATACTGTTTTTTGTTCCTGTCTTGTTAAGATTATTTTGTTTGCGATGAATATGTTATGCCAATTTCTC
The DNA here is from genome assembly GCA_944738655.2 of Andrena hattorfiana. NCBI lineage: Eukaryota > Metazoa > Arthropoda > Insecta > Hymenoptera > Andrenidae > Andrena > Andrena hattorfiana. The sequence continues at coordinate 31,806,440 of OX122894.2, read as the reverse complement.
TGTCGAGTATAGTCGACGATAAAGCTTTATACTTTGTACTTAATTAAAATTCGAATGCAACTTACAATTAATCTCATCTTTCATGTCCGCATCTTAAATTAAATGATTCTTCCATTTCGATTTTCATCTGCAAGAATGTGATCACTTTCTTTGAATGTCTTTAGCGGATGCTGGTATTTCTTCATTTTAAACACATTTTAAGAAATATTGATCGTATCTTCGTTAATACCTGTAGAGTATTGTATGTATCAAATTACATTTTGTCAGCGGTTCGCGTTTTCATCTTAAACGATGAAATAATTTTTGTGCGAACCCGCAGAAAGGGAACAGTGTAATCGCAGTTACTACTGGCAATGAATATTAACGAAAGAAAATTGCATCAATTAATCCCGCGGGAAATTTAAAACTGACTATTCAGGAGGCAATACTACTTATCGAAAACTGAAAGCACTAATAATATTCATATTTAATTACGACCATCAAAATGTCACAGTAAAGGCTATATAATTAGGTATTGTTCCGCTTGCTTTCACATGTAGTAGAAATAGTTAAAAATTATGTACTCTTAATATGTATAAACACTACAAGTGGATTATTAAAAATATTTTGATAATAAAAAAAGCGAATGAGCTTTTGCATTTATACTCTTATTAAAAAACGAAATAGCTTACAAAATCATAAAGAACATATTTCTTTCACATAATATAACGTGTTACAATTATAATGTTGCGTGTAAAAGTGAACAAACATACATATAAATTCATCTGCATCCTAGTTTGAGTTTGACTATAAATAGCTACAATTTAAAAGTATCCTTCTTATTTTTCTTATCTCTTGCTTACTGGATAAGGGCTCATCTTAAAGCACCTTGCAACATGCAGATTTGTTTTCTACGAAGGCGTTATTGAAACCATGAAACGCGCGATTTTGAAAGGCTGCAATGTTGCGCTTGTCTACTATGCAGATGGCTCGGTACTGGATGTGTCTGATTTATATGCAAATCACGTGTGTGTAGTTGGCGTTCCATTGTATTTTTCAGATTTACCTAACATACATATACATACTGCAGCTGATAAAAGGTGCTACATGCATACTTACATCCAAGAATCTTTTCCTTGCGCAAAGTATAACAAATTTGACAAGTGTAAAGAGATAAGCTACAAAACTGTCAAAGTATAAACGTATGACTTCTTTTTTAACAGACTTAAAAAAGAAGGAGGTTATAGATTCGACCCGTATGTAGTTTTTTTATTATTTTTTTTTATGTTTGTTCCCGCATAACTCCTCAACATATGGACTACGGCTGGGACTATTTGTCGAATTTTTCGGTATTCGAATATTCGGATACTTCAGATGCTCAATTATTTGGCGAATATAATTCGAATATCCACATATTCGAATACTATTCAAATATTTAAGTATTCGAATACTGTTTGAATATTTAAGTATTCGAATACTGATGTATTCGAATAGTATGGTGTGAATTATAAATCAAGTTTTTTAGGTTCATTTTTGCAAGCTTTTACTTAGTTTCAGTTGTGAGTTCGTTAGTTTATCAGGGTGAAATCTTGTAAGCTAATAACTCGAATAGTATTCGAATACTGAAATACCTATTCGAGTAGTATTCCAATACTTAAATATTCGACTAATAACATTCGAATACTCAAATATTCGAAGTTTATTCGTACCATTCACATACTCGAATATTCGAAGTTTATTCGTAGCATTCGAATGCTTGTAAAATATTCGAATAGTCCCAGCCCTAATATGGACCGATTTTGATGATCTTTCTTTATTCGAAAGAGGGCGATGCCCCGGTGGTCCCATCCTACCCTGCATCAATATTTGCCAGTATTGGTTAATTCAAACATCGCCTCATTACATAATTTGTATTTCATGTATTCTCGCATTTTAGAGATTTACCGCGCGTCGAAGTTATAGGCCCCATATAACGAATTTGAGACATCCTTATTCTCACTTTTTCAAGTCGCTTATTTTTGGAATCTTCCATTTCCAGCAAACGGTTATTTTTTACGAGCAGCTCTTTTTGTAGGCCTACTCATATTTTTTTAAAATAAATGTGGTTATGTAACTTAAATAACTAAAGAGTAATAAATAAGAAAAATAAAAAAATTAAAATCGTCTTCAAAAACATAAAAATGCACTAAAAAGTAAAAAATAATTTTTTCCCTTATTTAATTTTTTTATGTCGTCTCATCATTTGCACTGTGTAAAATCTGGCGTCGACTTAAAAAAATTGATAGTTGTTGGTTGTTGGGTAGGTGATTTTAATAAAGTTAATCCTTTTATAAGTACTATTAAAAACTTTTATTAAGAGAGGTGTTGGAATATGTCTTTTACACTCGAGTTGCAAAGAACGAATCACTCCAACGAGAGCCAGGAGAAAGAATATCGGTGCCCACTCGGCCTAATGAGCAAAAGGAACTTCTTAAGTTTAATAAACAATAAACCGCAACGCAGTATCTGCTGTTAGAGTGTTGATTCAATTTTGACCTTCGCGCACTCATGGCAGACGCGAAATATCCAACAATAGTCGTAGATTAAATAAGGAAAAAACTTATTTTTTACCTTTTAGTGCATTTTTTCCCCCAATTGATTGCAATTTCATTTTATTTTATTTTTATTTGCGCTGCAATGTCGATCCGTGATACTTTGCAAAGAAAGAATCGAAGAGTCCTTGTAAAAAACATTGTAACTGCCAAAATTAAAAAAGTAAAATTTTTATCGGAAAATGTCCTGCATGCCAGTGGGTAATACTATAGTGTAGAGGGCTCTACAAGGACTCTTTAATTATAAAATCATAGTTATTACCACACTTTTCGCCCAGCTCCATATCAGTTAATGTATTTTCCCTTTTTTAATCGACTTCAAAAAGGAGGAGGTTATAGATTCGACCCGTGTATATTTTTTTTCTATAGAATAGTACAACTACGTTATCGTTGCATTTTATTTACCTCCGTCCTCCTATCGTTCTGCACCCCATCTTACAGTCTCCCGCTATTTTTACTTTAAGCAACGTCCATTTCTCACACAGCACGTTTTTCCTCCCTTCTCCTTATCCTCTCCTATCACTTCCTGCCCTTCCTCGTACTCGATTTTTAGCACCTTTTTCGTCGTCCCCTTTTATCGCTCCTCAGTTCCTTCTCTCCTGGATCTCGTCAGTGAGTTCTTCGCTCCCACTCGGCACTCCCCCTCTCGTTCTCCCGCTCGTCACCGATTTTTCCATTTCTTTCCATTTATTTCCCCATTCTGCTCTTTGCTCCCTTTCGCTACTTGTTTCTTTCTCCCTCTCGTCGCTCGCTTCTTTCCTACCGTGTCTTCTTCGGCCATCTCATCCCTCTCCCCCGTCCCGCCCCGCAAGCCGGGCCCAAGTGCTCTGACTGACTCTCGAGCGCACCTGCCGCCGTTTCCCACACTCGTTGCCCTCGCGCCGGACGTGACGTCATCGCGTGCCTCCCTGCACCCCAGCCGTCTCCCGCCTTCGCTACGCTACGGCCATCGTCCGTGGGCCTCTTCTTGACCGCGCGCCGTGTTCTGACGATTTGCCGCGTGTGTACGCCGAGACAAGTCGATCGTGTAGGTGATGGTGGCGTAAGCAGGAGCGCGATACGCGATGCGCACACGCACAGCCACACGCCACACCGGTTGGTTAATCGCCAATGACACCGTACATCGCGTGCATGCACCGGGGACGAGTGGGTCCGGAGCTTTAACGCCGGTTCCGTGCCGTGGGGTCACCGCAATGATCCGCCCCGGGCTCGTTATACAATAAATCGTTCAGCGATTTTAACGGTAAGATTAAAAAGATTCCAGGCTCCACTCAATGGAAAGGTAGCGCGGAGAGGCTGAGCTCTTGGATTTGAACATTATGTTCTTTTCTGATTCGCGGTATTGAGTGGTATGCAATATGATTAGTTGGATAATTGTATATCTATATCTTTCATTTCACGTATTTACTATTTATTTTATATATAGGATGCCTCGCCAACTCTGTCCGCCTCAAATATCTCCATTATTTCAGGGGCCGCACGAAAAATATACCTAACATGGTGGCAGTGGCTTTTTTTTAAGTGGAGGCATAGAGATCTGGAGGTCAGTTTTGTTTTTTTCAATGGAATGTCAAATTCTATGGAATAGCAAATTCTGAGTATAAAAGTACTAATGAGTAATGTACATTTATCCTAAAACTCACAGGTCCTGAGACATTCGATTTTGGCCATCCTATTACCCATACAGTACACTTCGTTACAGCTGTATTGCAGGAACGTCTCTGCAATATTGCGTTGTTGCAGGTTGCATTGCAATATTGTAGGAACGTTCCTGCAATATTTCCGTGCATTATTGGAGTGGCAATGATCCTACAATATTACAGCAAAATTGCAAGAACGTTGCAGTGCAATGTTCCATTGGCAACGATCCAACAATATTGTAGCAATATTGTAAGAACGTTGCCATGCAATGTTCCATTGGCAACGATTCTACAATATTTCTGCAATATTGCGTGCTGATCGACGTGCAATGTTCCAGTGGCAACGATCCTACAATATTTCGGCAATATTGCGCGCACATCGACGTGCAATGTTCCACTGGCAGCGATCCTACAATATTTCGGCAATATTGCCCCCACATCGATGTGCAATGTTTCAGTGGCAACGACCCAGCAAAATTGCCTACATATTGTCATGCAATACTGTAGTGGAAATATTGTAGAAACAGTACAGCAATATTCTGAAGCAACTATGACTTTGAGGAAATTTGAAATATGACGTCGAGTAGATTCTACAGCATGTTTCATTTAACTGGATATGCCAGAATTTCTCGTTGACCGTTGAAGATATGAAAAAAGTGTTATTGTGAGAAATCTTATAAATCAGCGGTTGTAGCTGCGGCGGTAAAGTGTTCGTCTACGATGCTACAGGTCCTCGGTTCGCGAATCCCCCTGGGGTAAAAATATTTTCTATGAGAAAAAGATACACGGGCGTTATACTACTACGATTCTGCACACATTCATGTCGTCGCGTCCCTCACTGCCCGAAACGTTGCGGTGGAACCATTGCTGTAAAATTTCCGAAACGTTGCGGGAATATACTCCTGCAATATTGCTAAGGCGGACATAGGAATGAACCTGCAACTTCCCTGCAATGATACGGTGCAACATTGCAATCTCTCACCGCAATATTTCTGAAAAGTTGCAGGATCATTGCCACAATTTTGCCGTTTCGTTGCAGAATCATTGCCGGAACGTTGCAGGACTACGTGTTTGTAATGCTGCCGCAACATTGCAAAAATACACACCTGCGATATTGCGAAGGCGGACATAGGACTGAACCTGCAACGTCTCTGCAATGTTATGGTGCAACATTGCAATCTTGCACCGCAATATTGCAGAGACGTTGCTGCAATGTTATGGTGCTGTGTGGAAACGTTCCTTATGAAACGTACGAACGTTTACATTCGAAATACTGACAATGAGCATAGCTTTGAACATGTTTCATAATGAAAGTAATAGGATGGACAAAATCGAATATTTCAGGAACGGTGAGTTTTAGGATAAACCTACCTTACAGTTAGTATTTTTCTACTCAGAATTCGCTATACTGTCCGGAATTGGGTAAATTTTATTTCGAATAACGGAGAAGAACAACGAATAAATCCCCAAGCGTAAATAGCAAATAGCGATTTTATTCGATGAAAACTTATTCCTTATCCACAAATAAATCGGTAGCGTTATTCGAGCCAGATTTAATCGAATAAAAATTATTCGTTGTTCTCGAATAACTTCGGTTCATTCGTAACTTTTATTCGAATGTTATTCGGAGTTGAATTTATTCGAAAAAAATTATTCAAATGCTATTCAAAGCAGAATTTAATCGAAAAAATTTATTTAAATATTGTAAACAGGATTTATTCGAAAACATTTATTCAAATATTATTCGAAAAAAATGTATTCCCTATTTTATTCGAATGAAAACTAATTCGAATAACGCTGAACTGAAAATTGTTCTCCACATTGAGCTCCACATCTTCTTTCGGCCTCCACCAGTAACGACACTATTGCAACCATACAGTTCATAACACTTGATATAATGGAGGCATTTGAAATGGACAGAGTTGGTGGGGCACCCTGTATACGCAACATCATAACCTGCTGCGTACATACCTATTCGGATAAGAAACATTTAAGAATAAGGAGGAACGAGATTGAACTAGAGATATGAGAGTAAATCTGCGTTGCATGAACAGAATGGGTTTGTTAATAGCTGCTGGCATACACCAAACAGAACAGTATAGGTGCCTGCTTAAAATGATGTAGACGAGGAAGAAAAGGAGGCCCTTACGTAAATATCTATGCCCGGAGGTTATGGAACCGGTCATTTCCCCTGCAGTAATGTTTCAGAACAGTGCCCGGAGAAATGTCGAGGGATGGTAGTTGGTTTTATAAAAAAGGAAGAAGATTGTGTGACATGTCCACTGCTGGGACTGGAGAATTTTAACGACGACTTGATTGAAGAGTATCATGCAATCACAGGGTTATTAGATTTGAAAATCCTTTTCCTCTTTTTTCTCACGCTTTTAGTATGCATCTGAATATATTTATAGGTAATCGTTAAAAAATTTACTGTATTTTTTACGACGTGATTATTCCCACTACAAATTTTTCCTTGTTGGTAATTTAACTCAGATCCAATTCAGACCAGCATCAGACTTACGTAGCATGTTTATTGTTTAGTTCTGAAAATTTGTAGATGAATATTATGTATCGAGGTTACATTAATTATGCAGAATAATTTCACGGAGAAATAAGTTAGAGGTAATTATTTAGAAGTTGTCCATCTTCACCGATTTCAATGATTTTTGGATATGTTATCAAGATCAAGATTCTGAACAACTTTTTCCCATGCATATTACCGCCGCTCGACCTTCGTTTCCGAGATATTCGCCAAGAACTATTGCTACCACTGCATTGAATTCGACCCATACGTGCATGATGCAGCAGCGTGTGCGTCAGCACGAGACCGCCGCTCATCTACTGTTTCTGCATGTACGTCGCGGTGACCGGCAGGCAACGTGTATACTAAAAGGTTCTAGTTAACCGATACGTATAGGTAGAATACAATGTCGACCTTTGTTGCCGAGATATTCGCGAAAAACTTCTGTTGATTTATTCCGACGCAACGCATTCCACTTTCCAACTTGTCCTGGGTATTAGTATTGGTTTGGGCTAGATTAGCGCGGGGGCGCGCGCCCGCTCGTAGGCGCGTAAAGCATTGTAGCGAACCGATGTGAGTTTAGAGATTTGAACCAGAAACCTGCGGATGCCCGTCAACACCCCGACTCACATCGGTTCGCTACCATGCTTTACGCGCCCCCCGCACTAATCTAGCCCAAACCAATTCTAATACCCGGGACAAGTTGGAAAGTGAAATTCGTTGCGTCGGAATAAGTCAAAAGAAGTTTTTCGCAAATATCTCGGAATCAAAGGTCAGTTTCGTCATTTGTTTTGTCCCATGCTGGCGCATACGCTGCCACGGACGCGTACTGTAGGTAGGTATACGGCAGAATACATTGTAGTAGTAGCAGCAGTTTTTCGCGAATATCTCGGAAACGAAGGTCGAGCGGCGGTAACATGCATAGGAAAAAGTTGTTCAGAATCATGTCCCCGACAACATATCTAAAAATCATTGAAATCGGTGAGGATGGGCAACTTCTAAATAATTACCAAATTAGATTTGAGATATAACTTTTTTTACCCATGAATGAATTTTGACGATTTTCAGAATAAGTGGAATAATTATGCATGCGCCCTAGTCCGGCAAGGTCTGATAAATATGTAGGTACTTGCTACTGTTCTCGTTGTTGTATCTGCTTATATTAAAAATACCAGGCTTTGAATAACAAGTGGTAATAATACTTTTCTATTAGAAAAAAAATATTGTCAATGTTCTAAAAGTTTTATAAACTTCGCATCATTGTAATAAAGATTGGTGTCGGTGTTTGGTAGGAAGTCCACTCTGGATGACACATTTAATGAGTTGTAATGAATGAACAAAATAAAGGAGGAGTTATGTTATTTTTTATTTTTAATTTCGTCAATATTTTGAAAAATATTATATTTGAAGCTGACCGTATGCAACCGCGCACGAATCTAAGCGTTTCAGTTTAGAAATGGAGTGTATGCATAATTAATTCCATCTTAACCAAACGTACCTATACTATTACGTGTGGAAGAATATGTTCGATTTGTCATTATACCTATTCAATACAAAAATGCCGCCTATCCTTTGTACAAATTAAGAAGTAGGTACTTAACATAAAGTTCCTCACAAAAGTATCCGTTCACCTCATGAGTATAACATATTTTACTTATTTAATTTAATTTTTCATTTTAAAAATTGTAAGATAATGAGCCTATCGTAACGATGTTAAGTGCCAGGGCTATTTAATCATATAGACACTGGATTGTAACAATCTACTGACATCTACATTGAATCTTACGCACATAATACAACCAGCCAGCCATCCAGGGCCGCATTTATACTTTTGGAGGCTCTAGGCGCAACATCGTTATGAGGCCTCAAAGGCACAAGTCTATTTCTACGGTTGTATGAAATATGTAAATATAGGGAAGAAAATAGCTATTACCTTAATGGTTTCTTGCCTCGTTGGTGGTACACTCGTGTACATAAATTTTATACAATCTAGCAGTCCCTGTTAGTTTTATATTCTAAGGAAAGAACGATTTATTTCAAATGGGAGCGGGAGGTCTCACAAATTTTTTAACTGCCTCTAGTTTAAATATTACAAATTTAATATTTAAAAAGAAGTATTTTATTTCGTAACTATAACTAGGCAGTTTTCAGGGGCGAATTTAGAGAATTGGCGCCCCTAGATTAATAAGTGTCTGCCGCTGTTTCCGCGAAATCTCATCAAATATTTAAATTTAAAAGTCCAGACACATTTAACAATAATTCAATATGGTAATTTACATGTGCGTTATTGCTAATTTGATACATGAAAAAAAGGGGAATTGTTTTTAAAGTTGTCTTAAGCTTTTGTTTTTAAACCTTTCCCAATTTCTTTCGCCCACAAAATTAATCGTTACCCAAAATTTATCGCTCCTCAGAATTTGCCGCTCTCAAAAATTTGTCGCTCTGCAAAATTTGCCGCTTTCCAAAATTTGTAGCTCCCCAAAATTTGCCGGCCCTCAAAATTTGTCATTCCCCAAAATTTGTCGCTCTGCGAAATTTGCCGCTTTCCAAAATTTGTCCTTTCTCAAGATTTGTCGCTCCCCAAAAATTGCCGCCCTCCAAAATTTGTCGGTCCACAGAATTTGCCACCCCCAAAATTTGTCGCTCTGCAAAATTTGCTGCTTTCAAGAATTTGTCGCTCCTCAAAATTTGTCGCTCCCCAAAATTTACCGGTCCTCAAAATTTGTCGATCCACAGAATTTGCCGCTCACCAAAATCTGTTGTTCCTCAAAATTTTCCGCTTTCCAAAATTTGTCATTCTTCAAAATTTGTCGCTCTACGAAATTTGCCGCTTTCCAAAATTTGTCCTTTCTCAAGATTTGTCGCTCCCCAAAAATTGCCGCCCTCCAAATTTGTCGCTCCCCATAATTTGTCGATCCACAGAATTTGCCGCTCACCAAAATCTGTTGTTCCTCAAAATTTTCCGCTGTCCAAAATTTGTCATTCTTCAAAATTTGTCGCTCCCCAAAATTTGGCCTTTCTCAAGATTTGTCGCTCCCCAAAAATTGTCGCCCTCCAAAATTTGTCGCTCCCCATAATTTGTCGGTCCACAGAATTTGCCACCCCCAAAATTTGTCGCTTGCAAAATTTGCTGCTTTCAAAAATTTGTCGTTCCTCAAAATTTGTCGCTCCCCAAAATTTACCGGTCCTCAAAATTTGTCGATCCACAGAATTTGCCGCTCACCAAAATCTGTTGTTCCTCAAAATTTTCCGCTTTCCAAAATTTGTTATTCTTCAAAATTTGTCGCTCCCCAAAATTTGCCGGTGCTCAAAATTTGTTGCTCCACAGAATTTGCTGCTCACCAAAATTTTCCGCTTTCCAAAATTTCTCGTTCTTCAAAATTTTCCGCCCCTCAAAATTTGTTGCTGCGCAAAATTTTTCCCTCCAAAATTTGCCACTCCCCAAACTTTGCTGCCCCAGGCTGCAACCTACTTATGGCATAACACAAATCCGCCCCTGGCTGTTTTTTATGTTGTTATTTGTAGAGAGTATGATTTTAAAATGCAGCTCCATAGAGAGTGAGGCCCCGCTTGCGCCTAGTGCGCCTTGTGGTAAAAGCGGCTCTATAGCCATCGTTATACGCCGAAGCGCTTTAAATAGGTAGTATATTATATTAAGTCGGGCGAAACTCACAGGTCCACGAGCAGCTGATGTGAGTGTTACTCGATCAGATTAACGATCGAGCGATCTCTATCACACTCGTCGCCTGTCAGTACAACTACCGGATGCATATTCATGCCAAGTGAAACATCGCCGCAGACATGTTGCAAAAAGCATAAACTGAACAATCGGATCGTTTATGAGAGTATCCCGTTGACGTTGCAACCTTGATCTCCCCCGATCTCGATCTTCGATCGAATCGATTGTTCCCACTGGATTTCCTCTCGAGTAATGAGTCCATGCGAACACAATGCACCTGCTGTATTTTTCAATAGACCACTATTCGATATAAAGAAGGACGTTTAAGAGTTGTGCGTTTGACAAGGGTTTTCTATCGTGATCGAGCACGAAGAGAGGTAGAATTTATCCTATACTATGCTTTTCGAATGCTTTTCACTCGAATTTGCAAAAACATTAATTAACAGTTGCTTCGAATGAATACGGAACAATTTTATGCCGATGCGTTTTTGCAAGTTGATGCAGTAAAATCTGTATTATATAAATTAATTACGGGATTACTTAGATATGTAGATCATCACTTTTTGCGAATAATTGCACAATTGCAGTTTCAAATAAAATGAAAAATTACCATAATCAAATGTGTGGAAAATAAGAATAGTAGACAAGGAAATTAGTATCTGCTGTATAATAATTAGGTTCTTGATAATTAACGAAAACTATGTTATGAAACTGAAGAATCAATAATGAATCTTTATAATTAAGTACGGTCAGTATTAATTACTTAAGAATTGATCAAATAAATTTGTGTTTCAGGGAATATAGTGATCGGTAGAAAAAGAAAGTGCAAGTGTATAGAGTAACAATCGTATATTTTTGTTTTCGTTTCAGTGACCGCAATATAGTTGAATAATCAAGTGTTCAGTTAATCGAAATTCAAGTAAGTAAACATTCAAACTGACGATATTTGCGTAATTGGGGTTCTATTTTTTATATAAAGTTGTATAAGGTTCATTAGATTTTCATAAGCATTTTTGACAAATGAAATTAGTTAAACCTGTTGGAATTAATTGGGAAATTAAAACTTTAACAATTTGTGGCTTTATATGTATGTACCTTGGTTTCGCATGTCATGTTATTAATCTGATTCTACATATTCAGTAGGATTTTACAAAATATATTTGATTCCAAAGTAATGTATCCAAGTTGAACAGTATGTTGTCGTTTGTAGTAAATCTTTTACATTTGGATCATATACATTTCTTTAAACGAAACTTGAGAAACGAGTAGATACCATTATGTTCAATTATTTCTTCTTTTAATTCGTTTCATCTTTTTTGCATGCAATTAAGTTCTTTATGCATTGGGCTGATTTATTTCCATTATACGGTTATACGTTTATCTCATATTACATTTCACGTGATTGACGTCTTCAATTTTCTCTACATTCAGTATATCATTATCATTTAGGTATAACATATTCACAGAACACATCTGAAGAAATTCTCTCTTTACTGCATTTCAATCTACTCTTCCTTGTATTATTGAAGTATTGCCTCCATTTTTGTTCCTTCATTTCATGAGAAATCTTAAACTTTGTAAATTATTAAATACCTTTGCAAAATAAAGGAAGTATGCTTTAAGGTGCGCTAATTGATAGCGGTTTCTAATGCACTTCATTAATTAAAAATGAAATTCCATCAAGCTATCGTTTGACTATTGTAGCATCGTTTACTTTAATCCTTTTAATTGCAAAGTTAGGTGATTTCTTTCATAGTGAGTTTTTTCAAAACATTAAAACCAGAAACTTGATCGAGAATTAAAAAAGTGACAAATATTTACCGAACAATATTTATAGTACTGGATTGTTTGTGCTGTCACTCAACATTCTTGCAATTATTCCTCTCTTCTTCGATATTTCTATTATTTCTTTGAGCTTATCATGTGCTCATAATGGAAATCTCAGAGATTGACGTTTCAAATATGTAAACTCAATAATAATATCATTCATTCGAACTTTTACTTCACAATACTTCTCGTTTTTAATCAACTTTTCACATTACTGAAACCGATTTTCTTTTTCTGCTTCTTCGTCTTTCCATGGCCACCGATCGAGTTAAAAGAAACCGGAGCAACTGGTTGCATAACAAGATCAATAGCAATTTTCTTCATCCTTCGTTATACTCTCTCATTTTCTATATCGATCTTTTATACAGTTCTCAATATATAGAACGTTCTGTAATGCATAAGGTATCCGGGAAATGAGAAATTCCTCGACCAAAGGTACGAAGTGCTTTTTGTGCTTTTAGGTGACCAATGGAGCCGGATAATAATTGTCAATTTTTTTAATTAGAAGCAGTGAATTCGATCACAACTCACTGCATAAAGGGCATTTTCTTCAAACAGGGGAAATATAAGAAAAAGTTTTTTGCGCGCCAGAACAGAACAGAAATCAGAAAAATAAATTTTGCCTGGAGAAACCCGCAAGTAAAAGCTAAATCCTACCTAAATTTAATTTCACCAATGGTCTTGACATGCGCTGCAACTTTTTAATTGCACTTTCATCCTTTCGTCGCTGCATGTCTCAAATCTGTACCAAAAAATACAAAAAGAATCTATGGTCATTCTAACAGTTCTAAGGGGGCATCTACATCTAGGAGGCCCAAAAAATGGGAATTTTCGGAATTTTTTTTTAGGAAAGTATTGGAGCTATCGGATTGAGCTTTCTCGCATTTAAAAATATACATTTTGAAGAATGTCCACAATTATTTTTATTGTAAACTTTTGCAAAATGACGGAGGCCCATACAGCACACTTCGTTGCAGCTGTATTGCAGGAACGTTGTTGCAATATTGCGTTGTTGCAAGTTGCATTGCAATATTGTAGGAACGTTAAGATTAAATCTTAAGTGTTTCCCTTCGCCCCCAGGTTCCCCTACACCCCATACAGCACACTTCGTTGCAACTGTATTGCAGGAACGTTGCTGCAATATTGCCGTGCATTATTGGAGTGGCAATGATCCTACAATATTACAGCAAAAATGCAAGAACGTTGCAGTGCAATGTTCCATTGGCAACGATCCTACAATATTGCAGCAATATTATAAGAACGTTGCCGTGCAATGTTCCATTGGCAACAATTCTACAATATTTCTGCAATATTGCGTGCTCATCGACGTGCAATGTTCCAGTGGCAACGATCCTACAATATTTCGGCAATATTGCGCGCACATCGACGTGCAATGTTCCACTGGCAGCGATCCTACAATATTTCGGCAATATTGCCCCCACATCGATGTGCAATGTTTCAGTGGCAACGACCCAGCAAAATTGCCTACATATTGTCATGCAATACTGTAGTGGAAATATTGTAGAAACAGTACAGCAATATTCTGAAGCAACTATGACTTTGACGAAATTTGAAATATGACGTCGAGTAGATTCTACAGCATGTTTCATTTAACTGGATATGCTAGAATTTCTCGTTGGCCGTTAAAGATATGAAAAAAGTGTTATTGTGAGAGTTTTTTGTACATGAATTTAAATTATAGAAGAGATTTGAAAATGAATTTAATTTGTTTAGATAGAGTAGATACTATATATTTTAATGTGTGAAATTATTATTATTATTATTATTATTATTATTATTATTATTAAACGTCTTTATTGTACAAACACGTATATACAATCAAGCAAGAGAAAAGAGAGATGAAAAGACAAATGCAAAGGTTTAGTCTAAAGCAGGCATGGAACTAAAGTGAACGCAGCGGCCGTTTTTCGGAGGCGACGCCTCCTTTCTCCCGCCGCGCGTCTATTGCACCGCAATATTGCAGAGACGTTACTGCAATATTATGGTGCTCTGTGGGTAATGAAGGGCATGTATATTTTTTAGCTGTAGCAAGTATAAAAAAATGTAAATCCCCCCCCCCCCCCCCATTGTGGCACTCCTATGATGCAATATCTTGCAAATTATTACAGATAGGCAGAAATTTTTTAAACAAATGTTGTACAGTTTATCATGAAAAATGACGTAGTATACCTACACAGTTGTCAAAAAAATTGCTCCTACTCCTGTATTTTTAACAATTTTGTAAAAATGAAGGTGAGCTGCTTTTGTTCTGAATTTACAGTCGATTGTGAGTATTTGTATCGGGAACTATTACTGCATACATATTGGCATTTCCGATTAGTTTCAATTTCAAAAATACCGATTTTTGACAAAATGGCTGGCGATTGAACGTAATGTAGCGGTTTTTAAGGCAAAGTCCGTTCATTTTTTCCCTGCCACTCTCAAAATAATTGTGAAACGAATAAAACTTACGGTACCCGAGAGATATTAATATCCGTTTAATTTTTTCGTTTTAGTTCATTTTTTGGCAAAGACACACTTATTAGTATCGTTTTGGGTGGTTTTTCCAGGCTGCCTATTCTGTTCTCCTTAGTTAAAATGTCCTATTTAGCATTTTTTCATTTTTTAAGATATGCTGAAACATTTGAAGTTCCACACGTCTTTTAGCTTTTAAGTAAAGTTAGAAAACTCTACATGCTCCGTAGAGATCTAGAAACAGTCTAATGTATTTAACCAATTGCTTTCCACATGGTTAAAATATCCTACCTAAAGCAATTAATTAATTGGTACGTTAATGATACATTACCTACTGGTACATCTATTACAAAAACTTGTATTAGACTGTTACGAAATAATGACAACATATTTTAATTTGAATGAAGAACGCCAGAAGGAAATGGTAAAACGTCAGTTTTCTCGGGTGTTTCAAAATGCTAGTTAGGACATTCTAACTGAGGAGGGCAATATTCCCGACGCCACACCCCCACACAGCACCATAACATTGCAGCAACGTCTCTGCAATATTGCGGTGCAAGATTGCAATGTTGCACCATAACATTGCAGAGACGTTGCAGGTTCAGTCCTATGTCCGCCTTCGCAATATCGGAGGAGTATATTCTCGCAACGTTTCGGAAATTTTACAGCAATGGTCCCACCGCAACGTTTCGGGCAGTGAGGGACGCGACGACATGAATGTGTGCAGAATCGTAGTAGTATAACGCCCGTGTGTCTTTTTCTCATAGAAAATATTTTTACGCCAGGGGGATTCGAACCGAGGACCTGTAGCATCGTAGACGAACACTTTACCGCCGCAGCTACAACCGCTGATTGATAAGATTGCTTACGTATTCGAACTTATACTCCTACCGTGCAAAACTTTAAACTCAAATTATTCAAAAACGAAGACTCATTTGACAAACCTATTAGGGATTTTTAACACTGTAGGTGCGGACTCTAACTATAACTCGGTGTCATTTTAGGTTAGGTTGGAAAGTAGTCTTTAGACTAAACCTTTGCATTTGTCTTTTCATCTCTCTTTTCTCTTGCTTGATTGTATATACGTGTTTGTACAATAAAGACGTTTAATAATAATAATAATAATAATAATAATAATAATAATAATAATTTCACACATTAAAATATATAGTATCTACTCTATCTAAACAAATTAAATTCATTTTCAAATCTCTTCTATAATTTAAATTCATGTACAAAAAAACTCTCACAATAACACTTTTTTCATATCTTTAATGGCCAACGAGAAATTCTAGCATATCCAGTTAAATGAAACATGCTGTAGAATCTACTCGACGTCATATTTCAAATTTCGTCAAAGTCATAGTTGCTTCAGAATATTGCTGTACTGTTTCTACAATATTTCCACTACAGTATTGCATGACAATATGTAGGCAATTTTGCTGGGTCGTTGCCACTGAAACATTGCACATCGATGTGGGGGCAATATTGCCGAAATATTGTAGGATCGCTGCCAGTGGAACATTGCACGTCGATGTGCGTGCAATATTGCCGAAATATTGTAGGATCGTTGCCACTGGAACATTGCACGTCGATGAGCACGCAATATTGCAGAAATATTGTAGAATCGTTGCCAATGGAACATTGCACGACAACGTTCTTACAATATTGCTGCAATATTGTAGGATCGTTGCCAATGGAACATTGCACTGCAACGTTCTTGCAATTTTGCTGTAATATTGTAGGATCATTGCCACTCCAATAATGCACGGCAATATTGCAGCAACGTTCCTGCAATACAGTTGCAACGACGTGTGCTGTATGTGGGGTAGGGGAACCTGGGGGCGAAGGGAAACACTTAATATTTAATAGCACGTAAGAATCACGAAAGTAACAGAGACAAGCATATTTTTTTACCATATTGTATTATATACTCTTTTTTTTTAAATCTACAATACAAAAGCTTTGTCACTTGAGAATTTAATGAAAAATTTGTCCAAAAAGCTTGTAAAATTTTTTCACTTTACCCCACTAGCGAGGTATTACACAAAAATAAATAATACGCTAATATCTTGATAAAATTATTGTTAGGAAAGGAACAGAAAACAATTTACCTATTATATTACCAATATATATTTATATATTGTATTACATTTGTTCTGATTGATTTCACTTTGCTCCCTTCATGAGTACGAATCTCATGTACAATTTATAGGTTACTATGGTTGTTAATATGTGGAAATGAAGCTAATTTAACCCTACTTTCATATAATTTGAATTGGTAAGCTAAAAGAATAAAATCTACACAAATGGGATATTACTTACTTGACTTTAGAAATAACAATTTCATGTAACTATAAAAGTTTGAAATTTGGAATAAAATCTCTAAACATTTTACTTCCTCAACGAACAGTCTCACAAATGATAATACCTTCCTTTTGTAATATACCTACTAGAATAGCCACTGCATAGCACGCCATACAGCATCATAACATTGCAGCAACGTTGTGGCAATATTGCGGTGCAAGATTGCAATATTTCACCGCAATATTGCAGAGACGTTGCAGGTTCAAACCTATTTCCGCCCTGAGCAATATTGCATGAGTGTATTCCTGCAAAGTTCCGGCAACATTACACGTATGTAGTCCTGCAACGTTGCGGCAAAATTGCGGCAATGATTCCCAACGTTTCGGGCAGTAGGACCAACAATGTAATTTGTAATAAATTATTATATATTACTGTAATAATATATAATATTAATATTATTATTTATTGCTGCAACGTTGCTGCAACGAAGTGTGCTATATGGGACTACTTATTGTTAGATGTACAAAACAATATATATTTCACTTTGCTCCCTGTAGTAATAAAATGAGTAAGTTAAACTGTGTATATATTTGAACGCTTGGAATGGAAAGTGTGGTAATGCGTAACTCGTGTTGGACGGGCTTGCTAAATGGTCCCGTGTCGAAAAAATTCCTTACAATTAATGACTAAGAAATACTAATAGAAAGCTGTACGTCTAATAACATGTTCTTCTGGATCAATGATAGACAGCCGTGAACAGCGCACGCGTGACGTGTGATTATCGTTTTGGCAATTTCAATCTCCAAACAAATTAGTTTATTGCCACCGTCACTGTGCATTCGTCGTTTATCATCGTGATAGCCTTCACAGGTGCAACTAAATATGCAGAACGATATCGCGTCCCCATGCATGAGAATGGCGATAAATATAATCGTGAGAAATTACCCTTGATTTTTCTGCGGTCGTGCACGATCTCTCCCCGATTCTTGATCCAGCTGACTGAAAAAAAATGTAGTTGTGAGTTTAATGCATGTTGAGTGACGTGGCGTTTTCAATGCCGCCCGATTCCACCGCCAATCATTCCCGCCTTAAGTGACACTTTATTTGCTCTTCATCAATTACTTTGCCAGTTTCATCGACCTGAATTGGTCTCATCTGAACGATAAAGCATTTTTATTTCGGCCTGTTGTACGTTGGCAAATGACTTGTCGATGCAAATCCTCTGTGAAACGGTGTTCACGGTTTTATTGTTCCACTATGGTGAATTATAGGCATGAAGTATAGACTGAAAAAGGGGTTGCGCCACTGTACCCGCGCGCTGCTGTCAGCGAAATCTTTAATGGTTTTCACGATGAAATATGTAATTAGTCTGCTCATAATTTGCAATTATACAGCTTTTTACCGGTAATTTTTTTCTTGTTAAAGAAGGTGGGCTATTGCCTTTTAAAGTAACCTGGGTACCATCACCTTCCTGGGTAAACATGCTATTTAGGGGACCCACCCCCAATGACTTTGACAGATATTGTCAAAGTCATCCTTAACAAATAACGAGCGACGTATAAAACCTTCTGAAAGTCACTCAGGTGGGTGACCTTGACAAGGTCATTGAAAGTAGGTCCCTTAAGGGGGGAGCCTGGTGTAATAACTAACTGAAAATCGAGACATTTTTCGGGAATTTTTTTTAAAAAAAGTATTCAATCGATCTTTCTGAAACTTTCAGGATATTGTATTATCAGATTAAGGTAGATAAAAAAAATTATTAAAAAAGAGCTGCAAATAACAGAGTTATACGGGCTTAACGTAGCGTCTACTGTATTCATCTAAAACCAAAAATCGAACAATTTTTGTTTAGGTTATGAGTGTACGCACAAATCGTATAAATTAATAACTTAAAAGATGCAAAATTGAACAAATGGCGGCATCTTGAAAAAAATATTCCAAAAATTTTACTTTAATTTATACCATTTGGGCGTGCACTCATAATCTAAACAAAAATTGTTCGATTTTTGGTTTTAGATGAATACAGTAGACGCTATGTTGCCCGCAGTGGGAACTATTGCGTCGCCAACGGATTGGGCATAAGCTCGTATAACTCTGTTATTTGCTGATCTTTTTTAATAACATTTTTTTATCTACCTTAATCTCATAATACAATATCCTGAAAGTTTCAGAAAGATCGATTGAATACTTTCTATAAAAAAAATTTCCGAAAAATGCCTCGACTTTCAGCTAGTTACACCAGGGTCCCCCTTAAACAGCATTTTTACCCCTTCCTATGTAAATAAAATTCAAGTAAATATGATTTATTTTGAAAATAAAACACAGATTTTTTAGAATACATTATAGCGTAATAATAATAAGTTGTACGATAACCGAGTAAAATAAATTTATTACTGATTACATGATTTAATTAGAAAAATCACACTGACTCACTCACTCACTCACTCATTCATCAACGCCCAGCTCAAACCGTTTAACTTAGGAACGTGAAATTTGGAAGATACATAGTTTTTATGACGTAAACGTCCAGTAAGAAAAGATTTTTGTAAATTCACGGATGTGTTTTCACGGATTCCTTAATATCTCTTAGACCCGATTAGATATCAACTCGGTTTTTACATACAAAGATTACTCACAGAAATCCGTAAAAATTAATTTCAGGATATTGCCCTAATCAACTCCTAAGGTGGTGAAAAGGCGTAAAATGTGTTTTTACGGGTTTCTCAAAATCTCTTCGACCCAATTCGATATCGATGGTTTGTTTTAGCCTAACAACCCAAATGTCTAAAAACCAATTTCTAAATTTTCTAAACCCTTAAAGGGTCAAATCTGAATCTGATAACAGATGTTTTTACCCGACTGCGGCACGCAAAGGAGGGTATTGTGTTTATCAGGTTATGTTTGTATGTCCCGTGTTACGCTCTAGAGCCTGTACGGATACACCGATTTGGATAAATGAGATGTCTTTCGAATTGTCTTGACGTTCCGAATGTTATAGGATATATAATTTTCAAAAAAATTGAAAATAAAAAATAAAAAATTAAGAACTCGACTGCTTAAAAAACGAACTAAAATGACAAAAATAATAATAAAATGACAGTTTAAATTAACTCAATTGCCTGCAGTTGGAGGCCTTAAATCTTTTGATGCAAATGATTTGATGTAATTACATTCGAACGTTTATTTCGAAATAGGAAATTACATATTGTCTTAATAAATATTGTGTATCGCTGTTCGCCCTAATTAGATTTGATGGGCTATTAACAATACTAACAGTAGTTCCCACACGGACAAAGAGAGAAACATATTAGTTACAAAATACGCTGAAATTGAAATGTCACTATATAAGCTTGAATTTGCATGATGTTGTCTCTTTTTGTTATCAGCTTAAAGCACTTTCTTTAGTTATTGCGGTACATGATTGGGATAGAAGAGCATCAAAAGATTTAAAGCCTCGGACTGCAGGCAACTGAGTTAATTTAAATTGTCATCTTATTATTGTTTTTGTCATTTTATTTCGCTTTTTAAGCAGTCGGGTTATTTAAATTTTTTTATTTTTTTTTACTTTTGTAACATGTACTAATAAGTGTGCATTGAATTAGGGCGTTTTAATTTTTGGATAGTAAGTATGAACGAACATGTACATATATAAGAGCTCGTTATACAAAGATTACTTTACAGAAATAACATGAAAAATTACATTAAAAAACAGATACACATAAAAGTAATTTCTTTTAATTATTCTACCGTAGCGAAGCACGGGTATTTTGCTAGTATGAGATATAAAATTTGCAAATATGAGCTTAAATCAACGATAAATTATAAGAATATAAGGAGCATTCTGGAATTCAATCAATTGTTATATCTGATCGAGAAATTACTAACAAACTGATGAAAGATGGTGTAAAAATTCAGATAAGCATCGCTGGAGTAAAGTGGCGGCTTTGATTGCAACAAAGATCCTGCAGAATGAAAATGGCTGCCGTCTCATTTTTGTTATGGTCCGAATCGATCGAAGCGTCCCCAGTAAACATACGGACCCTAATGAAACTACTGCGGTAGATAAAAAGAACTTGTACAGAGATGACATCTCCAGGTACTCTAGGTAGACGAATTTTTTACGCATAGTTGCCACATGTTCTGTTTTCTCTGCCTTTGCCGCGCTGTTGCCACAGAGTTCCCTCTTTTTATCAAGAAGTCTTGAAGGAATACTCAATATGTACAGCACGAGAGTTGCGTCTGGCGTCAGAGCCTCGCTGAACGTAGCAATAATGAAAGATAGAGAGGTCCGGGAGTGTGAGAAGAAAAGATGGAAAGATACCAAACCTGACACAATTTAAACTATCTAGAGACACGGCAGCGTCTCGACGCCAAGTACATTTTTCGACACCCTGTATATGTCGACTGTCGCTGCCACGTATCTTTTAAGGTCTGCGCACACATATCAGTTCCGTGTCAGTTGCACTGACAACTGTGCAGGAGGCCTGCTCTGGCCCGGTCAGTCCCAATTCAGCCGTTTCTGTAAGCCTGCTGTACAATTCTTTCAGTCAGTAGGTGACAAAAGTATTCGGACACCTTTTAAAACAGAATAACATTTTTAAAATTGGTCCAAACGACGTGAGTTTTTTTAGAAGCTAGAAGTATTAGTTTACTAGTAGGTGGAGTGTTTCGTCGTTTTGAAAAAAATCGCAATTGTTCGGAATAGCGAAGAATATAATGAAGGTCGCTTTTTCCACTGTTTTTCTGTGCCTGTAATGAAAATTTAAAAATCCCTTAAGTAGGTAGATTTAACTAACTGCTAATTATTAATGTAAATTGTGAAAGAACATTTTAGTCTATACAGCCTCATCCACACAAAGGAAAAAACAAGACAAAAAGTCGTACCACAGAGTTCCATGGAAACTTGGTCCCATAAATTTTTCACCTTGTCCCGATTTCTGGCGTGTACTGGAAAAGAAAAATTCCATAATGCCTCCCTCTTCTGGATTTCGAGAATAAGTATTTCTACTTCCAAATCAGTTAATTTTTTTATAGGAGTGGACATTTTGTCATTTCCCCTCTTAGGCGCAGAGTGATGTCTGGTTTCAGCTGGAATGTCATTAAGTGAAAAGGAATTTTATTATGTGTAGTGAATGCATTAGATTTCATGATTCAAGAACTCGTATTCACATTCTCCTGCTTACTATTACAAAAAGAATATAGCAGGTACCAGCACTTGAATGAAACACATAGTATGGAACAGTCTAACTTACGTATATTTTCCTTGTCACCTTCATGCGACAAGGATTCCTCTGTTACTTGTTGCAAACCATCGCCGACTTCGTTGTTTTCAATGATTGTACCGTCATCTTTAAAGTAAATATTTTCAGGAATACATTATAGGGTAAATCCAGGAGACGCGGTCGGGCCGGAGAGTTGGTCGAGTCGCTATATTTCAGACTCTATACGTAAAAACGTGTTAAAGTGCAGCCCAATTACTTCTCTAGAAGCCAAACAATTGAATGAATAGCGTCACTTCGGTTCTTTCTGTATTTTTCTAGATTTACAGGCTATAAAAGGTACACTGAGGTTACATTTAACCTCTTTTGCCAAACAACAGTGTACAAAATCGTATTTAAAATATAGTTCTAAGTTTATTTTCGTTTAATGTTTGGGAATAATAATATAGTAGAGATATTGAGGGACAATGCAGCCAAAGTATTTAGCGATATTAACTCTTCATCTCAAAACTAACGAGAAGACCATCTCTCGCTGCAGAAAGGAGAGATGATCGAGTTATAATTTTTTTATTATTTTTATTTATATTTTGATTTTTTATCATTATTTTATTATTATTATTGTTTATTTATTTTATTTATTCACTTTTGTATTCATTTGCCTTGTTAATCGCCGGTAGGTAGTTCACTTTATCTTTGATGTGTTCTTTACTTGTTTAGCGTAAACAAATTAAATATCAATGAATCTGTACTTGTATTCACTTATAAATAATTTTGCTTTCTTCTTTGTTATTTTTCCATGAATAATTATGTGAGTAGTCTCTGCCAACGACTAAAACCATTTCTCCCGGCATCTCGGGCGAGGTGGTCAGATGTCATGACTTCAGTTTTCAACCCGATTTACAGCAAATATTGTCTTAAAGCAAATATCATATAAATCAGCATAAAATTCTGAAGATATTAGGTTTGTTCTCATAAAATAAGTAATATCTGTATTAGTTTTAATAGCCATTTTATATTAGGTCGACCGCGTCTCCCGGATTTACCCTAATTAATGTTGTACTTTCTACAACACTAAAAAACATACCATAACACGGATAAAAACAGTTATCTTCATCCAGAATACAATGATGGTAACCCGCAATGCATGGGTGTCTGTCCACACCATCACATGTCCCCCCACACAAACTGCAAGTGTATACAATGTTCATTACCTAAATATGTAAAACAGAAAACAATATGTATATGATACAGTCAAGGTGACGCCAGAAGTCGGGACATTATGAAGAATTTATGGGACGGAGTTTTATATACAAAGACTTTTTGTCTTGTTTTTCCTTTTTTGTTTTGTTTTTTATCGCCACGCTAAATAACATTTTTGCAGAATGTCCCTATTACTGCGAATATTCTAAAACTAATCATATTTAATGTTGGAAAGTAATGTTTTACCTCCAAACTGATCACCGGTATGTGACTGCACGAAACTGCCCCAACGTGCGAGTCAAACAGTGGACGATTGACTACGTGACTTTCAGCGTCTAGCGGAAGAGATGAACATTGTTGAGCTTTTCCGCTAAAGGTGAAATCTGACGGCACGGGGATCGGCGAGCTGGGCACGAGACTCGCCGAGCCCACGAGCCGTAAGAACGCTTATGGCTCACCGACTCGCGAGCCTGGGCGAGACTCTGCCGATCCACGCGTCGTGAGAACACTCACGGATCGTCGACTCGCAAGCCTGGGCAAGCCGAGCCGACTTGCCGATCCACGCGCCGTGAGAACGCTCATGGATCTCCATTTCGCGAGCCTTGGCGATTCTCGGCGAGCCTGGGCGAGCCGGCTCGGCTCGCAAATCCACGTGCCGTCAGATTTCACCTCAAAAACGAGCGTCGACGCTGAAAGTCACGTGATCTGAGCACGTGACTGGATTTGACGCTCGAAACGAGCGTCGAGCGTCAGCATAAAATCGCACCTTTACCGTCAAGTTATAACCTGGCGAGTGTCAAATAAGATAAGTTGTCAAAAGGGTATAGCAGGATAAAATGGTCAAAAGTGCCCTTGAACCGATTTTAGCTGGCAATGCACCTTTCAATAGTGTAGCACAGGAAAACATTATACACCAAGTTTCAACCCCCTATCTCAACCAGGAGGGTAGTTATAGGGTAAATTCGAATTTTCAGTTTTTGCCATATTTTCCCTATTTAATGGTCAGCAAAAATTCTAAAAAAAATCTGAAATATTGTAGACATGATTGTGTATGATTGTGAATTTTTTCAGATTTTTTCGTTGCAACTGCTAAGTGTAAGAAATAAAAAACGCAAAAAAATGTCGAAAAATGCAGATTTCGTCTTGAAGTTTTCGAACGACTAGATTTTTAATTTTACAGTAGTTAGATATTGACATGACTATTATCTACCATTTTTTTCAGATTTTTCGGTAAGGTGCGCCATAGTTAAAAAAAATCAGAAAACGATATTTTCGAGATATTTCGCGTGAAAACGTGATAAGTACTTTCAATTTTTGCATTTTCGTCATACAGTGAATGCATTATATGATTTTTAATATCTCTACATTCGACAGAGTAATATGTAAACGGAGGGAATTAAGTTAATATGATTAATTGGAAGTGTATACGCAACATATATCATATGGTACGAAAGAATCATTCAGCGCCGTAGTTAGCGGAGTGGTTAGAGTGTCAGTCTGTTGAGCACCTTCGTGAGGGTAGGTCGTGCCCTTAGCGGCTCCCTTCGATCCTCTCTAAGGCAATAAACTCCCGGGAATTGTAAAAGCGCGCATCGTGCTTTGTATATACTCCAAAGTGTCGTGCCAATACCCTCCTCCGTGAATTTTGAATTTTGATCATTGAGTGCTACTTTTGTACAAAATAGCTCACATAATTGATTGTAAAAGTGTCTCTTCTCCAGGGGCTGAGGCCTCTGCATTCCAAGTGGAGAACTCAACGAAACCGCGCAGCCATAAATTCTCTGCAATGTCGTCAATTTCTGAATCATCTTCACCTACCAAAACATCTGCCAGGTTTACTCCACTGATGAATAACCAACAGCTCATCAGGTTCGTGGAAGGGGATGATGCCCGAACATCAAGTCAACTCAAGCAGTTACTCAAGAACAAGCCAGTCAAAAGGTTGACAGCCACGCCCAACCTTTTAAAAAGGAGCAGCGCTCCTGAGTTACCATCTAAACCACCAGAAAAATCTAAAGCCAGCAAACAGAGTGGTTCCACACTATTGAAGTTGAACAGCGAGCCGTCGAATCCAGAATAAGCTATGAAGCCTTCATATGAGGTATTAGTCCGCACAATCCATAACCTTAACGAAACAATATTAAGGCTCTCAAATTAACTTGAAAAAGAACGCAAAAATGCACCCAAGTGTCCAGTCATCACCTCTGAGGACCTTTCCTCAATACCTACCCACAATAAATTCGGGGTGTTAAGCTCCGAACTGGCCGCCCCATCGTCGAGGGTCTTAACCCAGGGGGGAAAAAAAGGAGTCCTCCACCAACATGAAAAGGTCGTACTCTAACTCCAATCAACTTTACAACCATGCCGCGAAGAAGAAGGTCACCATACCATCAACCCCTGGCCCAATCGATGCTCAGCCTAGAACGAGCACCAAATCCGCATCGCCACCTCCTGCTTAGGAACAAATCAACCTGGGTAAACCCACCAAACCACCACCGATTAATATATTTAATTCAACGTCTAAAACAATCATAGACCTCTTCAGATCCTCGGTCTCAAAAGCAAATTTTTCCATTAAAAAAATCAGTAACAATAAACTCCTGCTTCAAACCGAGAATACCTCCGAATTTAAAAAAGCTTGTCCTCTTCTAGCAGATAATAACATTCAATATTTTACCTTCACACCAAAAAATGAGAGAACATTAAGCTTCTTATTAAAAAATCTGGACGGCAACTTTGATACGCAGGAAATTTACAACGAACTTGTAGGGGAAAAAATCGCCGGTCTGAACTTCCTGAGTGTCAGTAAATTTCAAACGTCCCGCTCAATCAAAGAAAATAAACAACTCTCAATTTTCCTAGTTAAACTCTCCCCAGATAGTAAAACAGAAAAATTAAACCACATCAAGGTTCTGTTATATTCAGCCGTCAAGTGGGAAAAACTAAATAAGAGTACCCAAATCCAATGTCGTAGATGCCAGAGAATAGGTCACGCGGCATCAAACTGCAATATTGATTACAGATGCGTCAAGTGTAATGAAAATCATAATCCCGGAGAATGTAAACTTCCACCGATTAACCACGTAGACAGAACCACCAACCTTAATAAACCCTACTGTCTCCATTGCAAAGATTTTGGCCATCCAGCC
Organism: Andrena hattorfiana; assembly: GCA_944738655.2. Lineage (NCBI taxonomy): Eukaryota > Metazoa > Arthropoda > Insecta > Hymenoptera > Andrenidae > Andrena > Andrena hattorfiana. The sequence goes on along the minus strand of OX122894.2, from coordinate 31,779,853 downwards.
TCTTACAGAAGCTGCCCTAAACTCAAGGAAATAAAAAAGAGAATTGACGATAAACGGACTCAACATTTAGATCTAAAAGAAAAACGTCTCAAAAGCATTAACAATTACATAAACCCAAACATTTCATTTAGCACAATAACTGCTTTGAATAACCCTCATCCATTACAAACAAATAACTCTCCAATAAATAGGCAACCATGTGTCAATGAATCCACCCCACACACCTCGTCGTTTCTTGAAGAAGTAAAAAAATCTATTGCTGAAACAGTCAACGCTCATCTTAGCAAATTATCATATCAAGTCAACATGAACGCCCAAAGAATTAACACGATTCTCAGTTCTTGAGAAATTAACCAATAAAATTCAACCGCTCAACTAGTTCTAATATTATATTTAATAACTTCAAAGTTATTTCGATTAATGTGAATTCCATAATTTCTAATGAAATAAGAGCCTCGCCCAGCGATTTTCTTAATTTCCACAACCCAGAAATAGCCTTTCTGTGCGAAACAAAACTAAACCCGATTCATTCTCTTTATTTTAAGGATTATAATCTAATAAGATCTGACAGACCAAATTCTCAACAGGGTGGAGGAACTGCGATTCTAATCAAAAGAAACATCAAATACAAAATAATAAACCCACATTTCGATACCAACAATATCGTCCTAGAATCTACTATCATTGAAACCAGTCTCCCGGCCAACAAAAAGTTCTTCTTTATTGCTGCTTATGCACCAAGTAATGGTAAAAAAGAATTTATTCAAGAACTCGGGCGCCTTTTCGAGGAACTTAATCTAGACCACGTAGACAATTACTATCTCCTTGCAGGCGATTTAAATGCCAAACACCTCTCCTGGGGCAACACAGTAAACAATGGGAGGGGCACTTCCCTAAATACTTGGCATCAGCAAAACCAAATACAATATAAAATCTCTCTCCGCTCTACAAACATCCCGTCCTTCCCTAAAAGCAAAGCCTTTATTGATTTATGCTTATGTGACAACAGAATTTTATTCCACAACCTATTATCAAATAATATCAACTGCTTAGATGATGACAGCGATCATATGGCTCTTGACATGCTAATTTCCATCGACACACACCCATTGCTATCCTTTGAAGCCAACGTTCCACTGCCGAAGAGGAACTTCAACAAAATCAACTGGACTAAATTTGAAAAATCTCTTTTTAACCGGTGACCGTTTTTCCGTTTCAACATGTCTACCAGAGAAGTGTAAGTTGTCGACAGAAAAACTGTGCGTGCCAAGTGTATTAAATGTAATGTTCTGATTCGAAAATCATACGGGCAAAAGAAAACAATTAATTCGGTGGCTGAAGCCGCAATGTTTTTTGGGATTTTAGACAAAGTGGTGGCTGTTGGTGATATACTTTGCAATAAGTGCTGTCTTTTCATATGTAGAAGTACCGAACTTAGTACAGTTTCTCAACCTCAAGAATATCAAGAGATTCCACACTCTTTAGAATCTTCAGACAGAGAATCCTCAATAGCAATACCTCTGCCTATATCCACAAGTGAGCCATTTCCATTTGAAGCACATACGCTCGAAACCCCTTTATCTGAAGATATAGTTAACACATCATCGTCACTTTAGGAATCATCAACCGATTCCGATCCATTATCAACAACTGAAGACCCATCAGTTATTTTAGATGTTAGTACCTCCGAAGAATCGAATGTAGAGTACATCGAAATGCCATTTTCCAGGGTAGTTGCCACTCATGGGTATTGTTTCGTGTGTGGGTCCAAGAAAGGTATTATCAACGTGCCATTTGAAACACGAAAGCAAGTATTCATCATGCGCAGATTATATGTGCCTAAAGGAAATCGATGCTGCCCCAATCACTTGTTAAAAAAACGGTTGTTTCACAATATTGTTGCAAACTTACGGGTTCATTCTAATACTAGTTTAGTCGAATGTAATGAATTAAGAGATCATTTTGAATATATTGCACTCAGTAGTAATTCTGAAATTAAAGATAAAGTAGGGGATTTTACATTGTCGGCAGAACGTCTTAAAATATTTACAGGTTTAACTTGGGAAAATCTCATTAATCTACGGGAATTGATGACCTCAATGCGAAATTCAGAAACTCGCAATATTACACAAGCTATTGTTGTTTTTTTACTCAAATTACGCACTGGCAATTCAAACAATATGATATCAGCTATTCTTGGTTTAGAACACGAGCAACAAGTGTCTAGTTTCTGTCAATCGGTTTTAAAGTCTTTCGAAAAAGATATTTTACCTGTCCATTTTGGGTTCGAAGCCTTTTCTTGCGAGTACTTAATAAGTAATGAAACCTCCGACATTGCTAAACAGCTGTGTAACATTACAAACCAATTAGCACTGATTTTTTATGGTACATATATTGGGGCATCAAAAGAGTACCAATAACGAGTATCAGCGGAAATCATATTCAGGTCAGAAAAAAGTTCCACTGTGTAAACCGTTCACCATCTGCACAACAAATGGATATGTCGTTGATGTACTTGGACTTTTCTATGCGAACCAAAATGATGCTCAGATAATGAAAATTATTTTACAAGACCCAAATGGCCTGCAAAGTATCATGAAACGTGGAGACATTTGCATTGTTGATAGAGGATTTCGTGATGTCCAATCATATTTGGAAGAATTGGGGTTTCAAGTTTTGATGCCTGCATTGAAAGGAAAACGTATTCAACTGACGACTATAGAATCAAATGCCTCTCGACACGTCACAAATATTCGTTGGGTCGTCGAAGCAATTCACGGCATCATCGGACAAAAATACAAACTTCTTCACCATCAAATGGATAACAAGTTATTGCCTCAAGTAGCATTATTTTGTAAAATCGCTTGTTTTTTAAATAATAGATTTGGAAAACGTTTAAATTTTGATGTAGGACTTTTCCATGAAATAATACAACGAATGAAATCTCAACACGATGAAAATACATTGGCTATAGAAGTTGAGAAATATCATTGGAACAGACGAAAAATTCCATTCAAGCAGATGTCAGCAACTGATTGTTTAGATTTTCCTGATATGACGGAGAACGATTTAAAAATCCTATTTACCGGGTCGTATCAATTGTCGCAGGCAGTTTCCTATTTAGCTGAAATAATGGATGCCGATAATAATATTAACATCCTTAGCTTGAAACAAAAAAATAATATTATGAAATTCAACGTACAGTCGCGTCATATCAATAGTAAAACATACCGTTGCTATATCGACTATGTACCAAATTCAATTGGCATTTCGGGGATAAAGCGTTATTGCTGTGAATGCGCAAATGGTAACCGTACTATCGGGTGCTGTTCTCATGTAGCAGCAATTATTTACTACCTGTCGCACGCGCGGTACCTGTCGACAATTGTCAGACCTGCCGAAGTTTTAAGCAACATATTTCATCAATACGAAGTAGTACCCGTAATTAATGAAGATAGTGACGAGGACTAAAATCATAATAACATACTCATTATCAAACAGTTACGGTGGTAAGTATTCTTAAAATAAATATAAGTATCCTAATTGAGAGAAATTTTCTTCAATTGTGAAGAGTTAATCACTCTCGGTTAAATTATAGGAATAGATGATTGTGGGTTAAACGGAAAGTGGTTCCGACACTCGTGTGATACACTTTTGTGATATTCTTTTGAATATATTCTAGTTTCGATCCAGCTGACCGATAACTGATAAGCACAAGGAAAAAGCTCGTCTCGACGAGGCACAAAGTTTCATTTGCGCTACACCAAATTTTACTCACGAGACACAAAGTAAATGGCTCGAAGCCCGAGGCCAAAATGTGGTTAATCGCGAAGCGGTCGACTACAATAATAATACAACACGTGTTGACTGTCTTAGCGCGCGAACAAGAAGTAGGAGCCGGAAGGCCTTACACCGGTCTCCGGTAAATCTACTTGTCCGCCCCTCTACCGCACCCGCGATCCGAGCTACTCGGTCCACCCGAATCGCGAGAGCGACCGAGAGGGCGAGACAAGTCCGCTTATTAGTCGCACGAAGGCGCCAAATACAATTAGTTTAAGAACTATTAACGATAGGAAGGTACACAGAGTCGACGAAACGAGCATGGCACCGGCCAATCCCACTCGTCCTCACAAACAATAGAGTTGAACAAAAAAAGCTAAATAATTCTATACCTAATAGGCCGCCCTCATTCGATTATGGTCGCGGTCCGTTCAATTAGTGTCTGATTCTCTGATCAATAAAATAATATAATATAATATAACATAATATAACAATAGTATAACATAACAACAAAAATATAACAAAAATGCAATGCAATGCAATGCAATATAATATAATATATTATAATGTAATAAAGCATAATAACAGCTGTACACTACAGCTAGCTTATGGCAGTCCCGACATGGCAATATTTTTACGTTTATTTTTTTAAATCAGCCATTAATCGGACGCACTGCGACCACAATCGAATGAGGACGGTGTACGTTGATAAAAGAATGGCGAATCCAACCAGTGGATTCAGAATACGTATCATAAGCCAATACCACACATCTATCCCATTGACAAAATATTATAAACTATCCGGAGCTAGAACAATACATACGCAGAAAACCGGCGCGGCGGTGCATTTAAATTATTTTTATGGAAATCTTATGATAAAATATTTTTAAAATATTCTGGCAACATTTTTAAATGAATATCGTGTATTGCCATGTAATCAACGATGAAAAAATTTTATATCATGAAAAAAAATTGGACCTTGGTGGGGTGCGAACCTACGACAAAAGAGAGTATGCAGCAGTTTTGGAGTCTAACACTCTAACCACTCCGCTAAATGCAGCGCTGAATTATTCTTTCGTACCATATGATATATGTTGCGTATACACTTCCAATTAATCATATTAACCTTCACTCTGTGTACTAATAGTTTAACGTTAACCATGTACAGAGGTATAATTAGACCCCACGCGTTTTCAGTCCAAAATATACAGAAAAAAACTGTAGCTGCGTAAGTATTTGCGAAGTTTTATTAATTTTTAGGAAGTGTACAAAAAATTAAATCGTTTAATTTAAAATGCAAAAATTAAAAATTTGTATGTAAATAGTAAAAAATAAGTCTAAGATGCATCGTCAGAATCGGTGCGCATTATTTCTTCATCGTGAATTTCGGTGTTTATGCATTTGTCGCAAATATTGTTACTATGATTTTTACATGTTGGTTTTTTACAAATGTAGCAGCTGAAGCTGGTCTTGATGTCACTAGACCGATGGCACAGATAGCATCTGCTTGAGATCTCTTATTTCTCTTACTGGTGCTGAGTCCGGTGGAAACAAAATAAATAATCACACTCTGAACATATGTTATTGTACTAATTAGCATTATCTTTACAATAAAGAAATACTATAATTGTAGAATCAGGAACCCCCATCATAAGAGAGTGCACGGAATAACTCAAGATCTGGGGAGTCGGCGGTAGCCGAGGTGGCTAAGGCAGCTGGCCAGCACGCAACGAATCTGGAGATTGCGGGTTTCGTGTCTCAACCGAGGCTTTCCCCTTTTTCCATAATCCTACATAATTTACCCGACACTTACCACTAATTCAATAAAAAACCTATCTTACTTCTTTGAAACGTAAGCAAAGACCGAATAGAAACTGCATCAAACCATTAATTAGAGATTAATGACTATTGGGGTGCATATGGACCCCTGTACACGGTTAAGCGCTCAGGTGTCTTTGAAGAGTAATACTACATACAAATTCAGCGATTTCAATGAAATTTTTATCAAATTCTGTGTGAAAAATATCAAAGATAGCATTCCTAAAAGATACTTAGGAATGTTTCCATTTGTTAACATTTTATTTACGTTTTTATTAGCTTGGGGTCTGTTGGTACCCCTGTCCACAGAGTGAAGGTTAACTTAATTCCCTCCGTTTACATATTACTCTGTCGAATGTAGAGATATTAAAAATGATATAATGCATTCACTGTATGACGAAAATGCAAAAATTGAAAGTATTTATCACGTTTTCACGCGAAATATCTCGAAAATATCGTTTTCTGATTTTTTTTAACTATGGCGCACCTTACCGAAAAATCTGAAAAAAATTGTAGATAATAGTCATGTCAATATCTAACTACTGTAAAATTAAAAATCTAGTCGTTCGAAAACTTCAAGACGAAATCTGCATTTTTCGACATTTTTTTGCGTTTTTTATTTCTTACACTTAGCAGTTGCAACGAAAAAATCTGAAAAAATTCACAATCATACACAATCATGTCTACAATATTTCAGATTTTTTTTAGAATTTTTGCTGACCATTAAATAGGGAAAATATGGCAAAAACTGAAAATTCGAATTTACCCTATAACTACCCTCCTGGTTGAGATAGGGGGTTGAAACTTGGTGTACAATGTTTCCCTGTGCTACACTATTGAAAGGTGCATTGCCAACTAAAATCGGTTCAAGGGCACTTTTGACCATTTTATCCTGCTATACCCTTTGATATGCCACGTGTTTTTACAAATATGTATCGTTGTACCATTGAATTGCAACCAAAATGCAGTCTCAAACACAAGGTAAATTGCCAAAATTTGAATTGTGACATGTTTGTATATCATCAAACTGTTTTTTATTTGTAACTAAACTGAGGATTTTATGTATATGTAGATAATCGAAGTGTAAAATGATGCTGTGAAAACACATAATTTTGCAGGAAGGATTTCGTATACATACTTATTCAGTTATTTTGATACATGGACACCTTCGATAATGCACGAATTTAATCAGTGTTTCTTGTACTATACACAAAGTACTATACATATACATAATACATTTAGATCGGCAATGCGGTGCACATGGTTTCTTTCGTAGTCGTTAAACTTGCGTAGAATTTATCCTTAATTCTGTCCTCTGATAAGGCTGGTCATGGCCGATGATGGTGAACCTTTCTAATTTATAATTTTAAAAATGATCTGAAGTCATTCCCTATGCAAATTATCTTTGTAAAAAGAAGTGAGTTCCCCATAAAAAACTTCAAAAAAGTAAAAAAATTACACCAAGTACATAAAAAAGTCAAGGACGGAAAAGAGTATTATAAAATAAATCACAAAAAAGTAGAAGATAATAATAATTAGAATATAAAAAAAGATGTGAAATCAAAATGAGCTGCAAGTACATAAACGTGATTCTTTGTAATAATCACGGACATTTTAATAATGTGAAGATAAAATGTAACATCTAGACATTTGCCTAGGTGTCCGCGGTTTGGAAGTCAAATATTTGGCGTGGTCAGGCAAGGTCAAGGTGTCGATGAATAAGAATTATTTAAAAACGCAAAATAATGAAAGTGTATTCATAATGTCAGAGTTTTAAATTGACAAATTATGTGAAAACTTGTGAGAGGAAAGGTATCGGTGTCGATGAATGATCTTGGAATTATTTTAAAACGCAATATAATGAAAATGTATTCATATTGTCAGAGTTTTAAATTGACAAATTATCTGAAAGCCTACGAGGGGGGCTATTGATGATCTGAGAATACCTTGCCTGGCCACGCCAAGTATTTGACTTCCAGGCCGCGAACATATAGGCAAATGTCTAGATGTTACGTTTTATCTTCACATTATTAAAATGTCCGTGATTATTACAAAGCACCTTTATGTACTTGTAGCTCATTTTGATTTCACATCTTTTTTATATTGTAATTATTATTATGTTCTATTTTTTTTGTGATTTATTTTATAATACTCTTCCATCCTTGACTTTTTCATGTACTTGGCGTAATTTTTTTACTTTGAAGTTTTTTATGGGGATCATTATTAACGATAGTACACATAAAATTTATTTGCAGAATTGAAAGCCCGTTTCGTTCAATGTAGTCCGATTTAAATTATATTCCGCCAATTTAATCGGCAGAATCACTTTCATATTGATGCAATGAAAAATAAAAAAAATTCTGTTTCTGCATAATCGATGATACATCGTCGAGCAACTCTAGGCGGCAGGTTAGGCGAGTGAACGATACAATGTCACTCGGCTCAAGCTTCGGGGGACCTCAAAAAATTATTTGTGGCCGACGGATGAACTACCGTCGAATAAACTGATTCATCCGCGGCGTTTCAAATAAAACTAACTCTGGGTTATTTTTATTCGACGACAAGTCCTCAGCACGAAGAGAGATCGCGCCGCACAGTGTGCGATTTTGGACAAAAATCGCTCGACAGCGCAAATCTTGACCGATTGTAATAATTTTTTTTTTTAAATACTCGTAAAGGACCCAGCAATAACGGAGCGCTGCAGTAAACCCTGTATCAGTTGGTCTAATCTATAAAAAACATTATTTAGCATAACATAGCATACCAATGTAAACTTTAGAGATTGAAGATATTAAAACTTAATTTTTTTTATAAATTTATCATTAGCTATAAAATAAAAAATTTACTTCAAATTTACAAAATTTATGTTTCAAATAAACTGTAAGTATAGCTGATATACATGAAAACTTATATTTTTAAATGATATTTCAATTTGATTAGTTTTGATTTTATTTCTAATATATAATTTTTTTTAAGTAATTGTAATTAGAATTGAATTGTTTGTGGTAACTAATTTTATAATAAGTTGTTTATATGAATTATATGTGATATGTTACATGCATTGAAATGTTATGCCTGAAATGTTACATGTAAAATATCTTTGTTAGTAATTTGCCTGTCGCAATTTCTGCTATGTTTAGCTCGGGCTTTACGAGACATTTTATTATTTCCTTCTTGCGGCTCTTCCGATAGCCAGCCGAACGGTAAATCAAATGATTTGGTAATGTCGCTTCATAGAAGCGACATATAATTCATATAAACAAATTATTATAAAATTCGGTACCACAAAAAATTCTATCTTAATTACAATTACTTAAAAAGAGAAATATATATTAGAAATAAAATCAAAACTAATCAAATTGAAATATCATTTAAAAATATAAGATATAAATCAGCTATACTTACAGTTTATTTAAAACATCAGTTTTGTAAATTTGAAGTAAATTTTTTAGTTTATAGCTAATGATAAATTTACAAAAATTAATTTTTAATATCTTTAATATCCAAAATTTACGTTTGTGTTATGTTATGCTAAATAATGTTTTTTTTTATAGATTAGACTAACAGATACAGGTTTTACTGCAGTGCTACGTTATTGCGGGGTCCTTTACGAGTATTTAAAAAAATAATTATTTGCGCTTTTGAGCGATTTTTGTCCAAAATCGCACACTGTGCGCCGGTTCGGATAAACACACTGCCGAAAGTTATTTGAAATTTCGAAGCCTTCGAATAAAAGCCGAATAAACTACGCATAAAGATAAAAAATCAATTCAAATAAAAAAATTATCTTTCGCCGTCGAATAAATTCACTTCGAATGAAAAAATTATCTTTCGCCGTCGAATAGATTCACTTCAAATAAATTTATTTATCCATGGTGTTTGGAACAAAGATAACTCGTGTTATTCGAAGCTTCAAATAACGGATAAACATAAAATATTTCTTATTTGAGTTTATCCAGATACATATTATCTTTGCCCATCTCTGTTCTCCAGCCGTTTCGGCGTGATTCATTCAAGCCTCCCTGACGACAAAATAGTAATAGGGGAAATGCGGCAACAGCGCGGTTCAATTCTCAATACGTATCGGCAACTATGTCTTTGCTACATTTATCGGATAGCTTGGACCGGTTCTGATTCTACATGGCGCGAATAAGGTAAATGTACCAATACCTAGCCAGTTAAGATGGAAGAAAGGTATCTTAAATTGGAGGAACAAAATCAATTTTATACGGAAAAAGAACTTTTTCATTTTGAAAGGTAGTATATTTTACATAAAAAAAGTAAAAAAGGTACGATATTTTTGCGATATTAAATTTAAATCAATTAAAAATGTAAGTAGACATGATGTACCAATACATGACCAGCCAAATGGGACTGTCCCAGTGTCCAAATTTTGATGTCCAAGTACCTGGCCATGATTTTTATAGCATACTAAAAATAATATTAATGGACGAAATTTTATTTTGAAAAGCGAAAATAAGAAGAAAGTAAATAAAAACCGTTACGAAAGTTAAAAACACGTGTATATTGAATAAAGGGACGATCAAAAGGTTAAAAAATAGTCCTAAAAGAAGGTTTTTCAGGTTAAGAAATGATTTCTCTTCTTTATTAACATAATAGATGTGAAACTTTGTTTACACATAAGTATTTTATGAATTTATTTTTCAATGTTTTTTTCTTTGTTATTAATGTTTTAATCTCTTCTTCCAACTTTTTCTTTTTTTTTTGGCTACTGCCCTTTTAGCTTCCTTCTCTTCCGCTTTTTTTTCTTTAACTCTTCTCTATGTTTTTTTTTCTATCTTCCATTTCCTTCTGCTTTCTTAATGTGTCTTCCTGTATTTGCAAATAATGTTGCTGCCACTATTCCGATGTTAACAGGGTGGAAACCTTTTTAATTGGTTTCTTCTTTTTTTGATTTAAAATCTGTGAAGGCCAAATTAGAGTGGTTTTGAAAGGTGATGAGATATTTTCTCTTTTTCTCATCTTTCCTATACTTAGCATCAACATCTATAAAAATGGTGTTGTTATTAAGTTTTATTTTTTCATAAATAATTGGTCACATTACCTCCAACTGCACTGATATTCAAAATTTTGTTTCTAAATTGTAAATTTTCTTTGAGTCCTTCAAACACTTTGTCATTCTGCTTGTCACTTTCAGCCACCTTGTCACCTGTCACATTTACATACTTTCAATTGCATTGACAATTAGAATTGTTTATTGAACAACAAAAAAAATAGTATAAAATAATTTATATAGCAATATGTAGTTTATAGACCTTTGGAGGAGTCTTCAAAAGGCTCTAGATCAGCCTTTATCGGTTCGACAAAGGTTCGTTGTGGTTCACAAATCACTGAAGTGTTTACATGAGTTTCTGTTATCAGTGTTGAACTGTTTTCATCATTTTCTTCTGGCATTAACACTACTTCCAAATTGCTAACATCTAAATCTATATCTAATTCTATAGGTACACAAGGCATTGAGTCTACAATCTCAATCAAAGCTTCGCTTTCGTCCAGTCCAGATTTATTACTTAGACTCATGTTATTAATAACATTCTCTGCTAAATTGATGAATAGCAAAGTAATTACGATGTTAATAGCTGATAACATATTTAACACAATACAAAAATATAATTTGATCAAATATTTAGTTATTAGAATACAGAATAGCATGAACTTTTTCACTTAAAATGTTTAATGAAAAGTATTTAAAATTTCTCCAGCAAGTGTCTTCATGTTCAGCCAGTACTTAAAAAGACCCTCATTGCCACTGTTAGAAATCTTCAAATCTCCATTAGAGGAAGCATTTTCAAAATTATGCATATCATCTCTACTCAATCGACTTTTCAAATACTTGAAATGTTTCTTTGCTTCCTCTTGTTAACTGTTTCTATCTTTTATATCTTGATCTACATACTCATTACACTATGTAACTTTGTTCTTCTTTTTATTTAAAACATTAAAATCAACAGCATCTGAAGAAAATGGTGAAAAAGACCACAAGTCTGAAAGCCATGTTTAATAATAGCCGCTAAATTGGACATTGAATCCAAAGTCTGTTTTAAAACTGGAGCAAAATTTTCTTTTTTTAACTTTTGTGCTCCATGATCAATTCTCCATTGATCAACAGCTCTCTTACACTTTGATTTTATTGGATGAAACACTGCCACATCAAGTGGTTGTAGTATGTGTGTTGCATTAGGATATAATGCAATGAGCTCTATGTGGTTCGATTTACAAAATTGTGACACAGCCAAGGTCACATGTGATGCATGACCATCTACGTATAAAACAACCGAAAACTCAATGTTGTGCTCTGTAAGCCATGGATGGAATTTGGTAGATATATAGTTATAAAAACTATCTGCTGTCATCCACCCCCTCTCAGTGTTCCCAGCAATCGCCTTAAGGCAAACTAATTATGTCATTCTTTGGTGTCCTTTCATACCAGAAAAGGATCATGGGTGGTAACGTAGTGCCCTCAGTATTTACCGTAAACTATACACTTATGCTTTCTTTCTCATTACCATGTACAACTTTATACATATACTGATTTTTGCCCTTTATGAACCAATACTGCAGGCCTGTCCAGGGATTTGCTCGCACGAGCAGCCGCGAGTTACTTTTTGCTCTCGGAGGCACGGAGCCAGGCCCAAGAGCGAAGGCTCTTGCCTTCGCTCGCAACCACCTGCGGCTGCCCTTCGAGGGCAAGAGCAAAAGTTGGACAGGCCTGTAATACTGTATCAGCCTTGGGAACCAAGAAAAAAGCAGTTTCATCTAAGTTAAACACCCTTGATAAGTGTATATTTAGTAGGTTTAATTTTTTCAAATGTTCTTTAACTTCACTATACCAATTCTTTAAAATATCTTCAGTCGCTAATGCTCGGTTCATTGTTAAATTTTGAGCCATTCTTGGGGTCACAGCTGGATGTCTATGACGAAAATCTTACCACCAGTTCCGGCTTGGTTTATTACCCTTAAAAGGCGTTTGTCTTCCTAATTCAATCACAAGTTTCTGCACGCATTGCAAAAGTAGAGGTTTTTTTAATAGGGAAACCTCTCTGACTGCAATAAAAAATCCAATTTACGATTTTTTTTCTTCTTCGGGTGTTAAATATGTACTAGGTTCTCTAATACTCTCAACTGGAATTTTGTTTGTTTGCTTAGCATACAAAGTACTTCTTGGTACATGAAATATCTCAGCAGCTTTTCGTGTGGAGACCCCCTTTTCCACTTCTTTTAACGCATTATTTACATCTTTTTCATCATATTTTTTCATATAAACTGTCTTTGTTTTATTTTTTCCCTTTCTGTCTTTGCCCATTTTATTAATATAGAAATATTTGAGGTTATGTAAAAGTAAATGAACGAAATGTATAAAACTGAAAAAATAATATAGAATCTAATACAACATCGTTACAAATAATGTGTATATTAAATAATTACTTTAATTGGTACGGAAAATGTCCACAGAAAAGGTAAAAACAAAGCATAAATGTGGAACACGTGCCGCGGCTAGATACTAAGGTCGGTATCAGATATATTGGTCGGTGAGTTTCGTGAGGGTTATTCTCCCACCACACTGTTTGTCTGCCTCGGTGCTCCTTTTCTCAACGTTTTCTGACTCGCTCGCGTTCCACCTAGCTCTCGCCTTCGCAGAACAAGAGTGAGCCAGAAGTGGTGGAGATAGTGCCAAGATTCTGGCATGTAGGCCAAACTGAGCTCTCAGCGTAGAAATACACACATCAGAATAGGTGTGCATAAGCAACGAAAAAATTTAGGAGCTTTATTGGTCCGAACATTGATTCTTTCTCGATAGCTTCATCTCGTATTGGTCTACGCATAGCTTCGTAATGCACACAACTATTACGTTAAGAATAAATAACAGCCAAACGCCTAGGTTCAGGCGGAGCCGAGCAGCGTTCCCGTTACCCCACCATACCTGCGAGGGCCATGCAACTCCAACTGACAAATCCACGATCGTCAGATAGTGGTGGCTGATTTCTCCTCGATCGCTGTTCCCGAAAACGAATTCACCGGGCAATATGTATAATACCGACCTTAGGACACAGGAGTGAGCACTTAAAAAGGTCGTAACAATAACTAACCGGCTGTCCAGTTATTGGACAAATGAGATTATTACGTACCAATACATAACCACGTAAATTTTTATTTGAGAAACAATTTAAATGTGTAATTTTCGGTTTTCTATTTATCATTAATATTTTTAAGATTTTATAACTACTTTGTTTGCACTGAAAAACCTAGTATTATGATAATTATCATCTTAAGACGTACTACACTTTCCTTAGCCATATTTTAAGGCGGGCCTGTCCAGGGATTTGCTCGCACGAGTAGCCGCGAGTTGCTCTTCGTTCTCGGAGGCACCGAGCTATGTAGGCCCAAGAGTGAAAGGTCTTCTTGGTGGGAGAATCTGTGAACGTCACAATCCCCACTTTTTTACGGCTGTCGCTCTTGCCGTCGCTCTTGCCTTCGCTCGCAACCACCCGCTGCTGCTCTTCGAGGACAAGAACAAAAGTTGGGCAGGCCTGTTTTAAGGAATCTATGAAGACTCACGCTGTATTTGACTAACAATAAGGTCGGTATCAGATATATTGGCCGGTGAATTCGTTTTCGCGAACAACCATCGAGGAGAAATCAGCCACCACAATCTGACGATCGTGGATTTGTCAGTTGGAGTTGCGTGGCCCCCGAAGGATATGGTGGGGTAACGGGAACGAATCTCGGCTCCGCCTGAACGTAGCCGTATGGCTGTTATTTATTCTTAGTGTTATAGTTGTGTGTGTTACGAAGCTATGCGTGGACCAATACGAGATGAAGCTATCGAGAAAGAATCAATGTTCTGACCAACTCCTGAATTTTTTCGTAGCTAACGCACACCTATTCTGATGTGTGTATTTCTACGCTGACAGCTTGGTTTGGCCTACACAACAGAAACTTGGCACTATCCCCACCACTGACTCACCCTTGTTCTGCGATGGCGAGAGCGAGTCAGAAAACGTTGAGAAAAGGAGCACCGTGGCAAGCAAACGGTGTAGTGGGAGAATATCCCTGGCACTGGGTACACTGGCCGACAGTTTCGGGATCCCGAGACTCAATTCGGACTACAAGCATAGCCGCCCTAAGCGGGCAATTTCATTTCAGATCGGCCCGGCAAAACTAGGACGCGATCGGACGATATCGTTACCAGTAATGGATCAAAATTATTACCTGATAATATAGAAAAATTATATTTCTTACACGTTAATTTGAAATAATAAAATATTCCCCTTCCTGTATATTGTTGTTACTATGAAACATCCAGGAAATATTCCTTTCTGTATGCATATAGTTGTTCGTATGTTTTCTATTTTAAATCTGAACCTATCCCGAAAAAGTCGGTTGCCCAGCCGACCTGAAATCAAATTACTCGCTCGTGGCGGTCATGCTTGTAGCCCGAAACGAGTCTCGGGATCCCGAAAACTTCGGGATATCGAGCAATACGAAAGTATCGGGTTCCCGCCCGATCCCGCCCGAAATGTTCCGACCCGTCCCGAGGGCCGGGATCCCGAGTCTCGGGACGATCCACACACTCCTACCATCTACTAAAGTAAGCTCTGTAATTGGGTCAATCGCGTTACAGGCTTGGTGTCACACAAGTATTGAAATAGTGCAATAATGTTTTTGTCACTAAATAGTTTGTTAAATTTTGCAAAATTGATCATCAAACAGTCGAAATTCCCAATACTGCCAATTACATATGACTACTAACCCGATTAGATTGCTTTAATTTTCGCCACCAGATTGCGTAGTGAAATAAAAAAGTACCAATATCCGCAAAATCTTCCTTCTTGCTGATTCGCGGACGAAAGTTGGTTGAAACGGTTTGTTTATTACATTGCGTATACGTACACGCTTTTCCTAGCTTGTGTGAGCGTACGCACACATTCAAGGCGCAGTGAGACGGCAGCTTTAAACAGCCAGCGATCGCATTGTGATTACTCGTAGTTAGTTTTTATGTCGTCTGACGCGCGATCGACCAGCTTGTATCGTAATCAGTAGCGGAGCCGATTCGTCGAAGCTAAGAGGCCTTCGGTGCGTATTCATCGTTCCCTATACACTGGACGAAGAAAATAAGGCAGCAGAGAAGGAATCGCCACGGATTTCTGCCATCCGGCGATTATCGATTTGTAAGTTTTAATTAATCGCCCGATAAGGATCGTCAGCTGGCCGATTATAATCTCCGGGTCAAAAAATGTAACCGGTTCCGCGGATAATTGTCGGCCACGAGTCGGCATAGATTGTTTTTACGACGTTGCGCGGCGTGCCGCGTTAATTGCGCAAAACAATACGTGACGCCGTAAAATTTAATTGGAAATGAGATTATTATGTGCTCCCGTGCAGAGCCATGTTTTTCTAATGAAGGTAAAGACAGTATATATCATTAACTTTACTATTATTGTTCTGATTGAGCAATGTGTTAACTAAAGGTTTTGCTTCGCTGTGAACGAGCATTAAATATTGAAAGGCCGGGTTACGTTTTGGAATCTTCCAGACCCTCTTCGAGATAATATATACTTCCAGTAAGCAATGTACCGCAATTTTTAAATCAGTCGTTCCAATTTTAGTGTACTTATGTATTTACCTACTGCCGAAGTTGTACTACGAGTTGTCAGAGAGGGGTTAATGAAATTTTGGAACTTTGTCCTTTTAAGGGACCTTTAGTGCTCTTGAAAGATCTATTATTGCAGATCGTTGAATTCTTATTTAAAGTGGCTATCGGGTAGCGACAAATAAAATACAGCGTTCCATTTGAAAAACAAAGTTGATTTTCGTATTTCATTAACTCCGCGAAACAGATTAAAGCTATTGTTACTATATACTGCCCCCCCCCCCCCCCCAAAAGCTATGCCACTTTTATAAGAAACATATTTATAAAATTTTAAATATAGCAGAAACATTTCGGGGGATAAAGTTAAGGAAAACATCCTGTATTATGTGGAAGAGCATGAGCTTTTACAAGAAGAAAAGCTACAAGTTAAGTAAAAAATTAGTCTTTATTGGTTTGATCAGTTTACAGAAAACTTTGCAAGTAGACAACACTCACCAAATTTTGGAAAAAGAAGCAGTGACTTCTAAGAAATTCTTTTTATAAACTTTGGGATTTACCAATTTCAATACATGGCGATTCGTTATATGGATCACACAGGATCCGTAGGTACTACTCCATTCATTTCTATTTTCATTACCAATCATCAAAGAATTGTTTTAAAAACTGGTTTGAAGTTTTGCGAAACTGTATTTCTCTCAGTAATTGAAATACGAGTAGCTATGGCCTTTAAGAAAGAAAATAATATTAACTCTTCAAAGATACTGGGTCCATTCGAACCCATCTTAAATATCAATTTATGTATACAGCGTGTTTCAGGACTTTCCTTGAACATTACAAAGAATTGTTTTAGATAAAAGTTGAAATATATTTACGCGTGTAGGGGAGAGTCGTGCAGTACCGACCAGCATACAGTACCGACCAATGCTAGTTCTCGCTTCTTCGACCAGATATTAGCACTTTATTTGAATTAACCAATGGAAATCACAATTCTCTATAACCTATTTAGGGGCCACATTGTTTACTCCATTACTCTCGATATTCTGAGGCATTAAACGTATACGTTGATATTCAGTGGGTTAAAAGTTATTTTTTAAAGCTGATCTTTTGTTACTCGTGTAAATAAATAATATTGTTCTACTATGTATACCAGCTCTAGTCTATTAAGTTTAATAAAACATCCTAGTTTTGCAATATTTTTTTGTACATAATATAGCATGATCTAAAATGTTTCCCCGTGTTTGTCGTACAGTACCGACCATCCAACTGTCGTGCAGTACCGACCATCAGAGTCTGTCAACCAGTAGAGACCAAAGTTTTCTTATCTGTGAGTTCAATCTGTTAGCAACTCAGATTAATGTATAAGATGTTTATTTAGCCTTCCTTCTACCTTTTCCCGCGGAAAAATAAAGTAAATAAGGATAGGTATAACCTAACAAACAGGATGCTAGGATTTAATGAAGAAGTTATCCAGTGTGTTATTTGCAAGCAGAATTGGGCATTAGCTAAATAAAAAATTATGTAAATAAGGATCAAATAAAAGTTACTGTAACTTTAGATTATTCGACGAATAAAGTTAATTTTTTTATTCGATGAGAATTTATTCGACGAACAAAGTTAATTTTTATAATTCGATGAATAAAGTTATTTTTTTTATTCGTTATTCGAAATATTATTTAAATAAAAATTTTGCCCATCTCTGTTTGTAAGGAATCATTTGACAAAGATTGGGTGCAGTGTACCGAATGTGACGGTTGGGCACACGTCGAATGCACAGATCAGGAGAATATTAATTATTTTACTTGCGAGGTTGAACAAATAAAATTTGAAAAAATCTTGTATTAATTAAATGTCTTTATTAACATTGTTAATCATTTAGACCTAAAAACCTATTAATTTAATAGTTGGTCGGTACTGAACGACAATTTTTTGTTTCCTAGAAATTATAACTTTTTTACGTTTCCGAATTATCAATTTTTATTATTAAATTTCACAAAAATAATTTCCCTCCTCTTACTAAGTTCCATCTACACTACAAGTACAAACACTTGTTTGAATTTCTGATTTTTTTCGACTCTACCCGAAGATATAACAAAAAAGGTTAGAGCGCTCAGTACTGCACGACTCTCCCCTATAACTTCCGCAAACAAGAGTTTCTTTATCTGCACTTTTTCGGAGAGCTACACATGTAGCTTCCATTTTCTAAATCAAAGTATAGAACTATTTAAGTATTTATTTATTAGAACGAATCATGACAAATCCAACGATGATACCTTTACAAAATAAGAATACAAATTATTAACATGAAAAATCAAACGAAGTTGGGCAACGTCGCGGTATATCAAGGCGATCGTTTCAGAAACAATGTAAATTTTTGTTTCATATGGCACCAGGAAAACAAAAAAATCACGTTCAAATCCATAATCTGTGCTAACTACTCCAATTCAAAACAAAGAAGATTTAAAAAAAAAGAAAGCATCATGACAGCAACCATTGCAAATTTCCTTCGGCAATCTGAGCAATGTTTATAACAAAATGATTTGGAATCGAACGCACAAAGATACCCCGACCTTGCAAAACTACGGTGGACTTTTTATACGTGTTTTTTTTTACAACTTCAATACAGTCGTTGGATTTGCCATGATTCGTTCTAATAAATAAATACTTAAAACATGTTATAATTTCATTTGCAAAAAACAGAAGGTAAAATCCATATCCGTGGAAAAATGCAGATAAAGGAACTCTGGTTTACGGAAATTATGAACATTTAAATATAATTTAACTTTCATCTAAACTAATTTTTTACAAATTCAAGGAAAATCCTGAAATTTCGTGGCGACAGTTATGCGACGTTACGTATTATTAATATTACAGTAGTCTCGTTAGCCGCTCGCAGTCGGGACCAGCGTTGAGCCCGTATCGTGAACGGAGCCCTAACTGTGATGCCAGATCGGGGACGGGTTCCCTCGAGAATTTCCCCCACCTCGCGCATACTACGCCGGAGCAGCGTGTCCGTGAGCTCGGCGCTTCGGAGTCCAACTCACGGACACGCAGCTCCGGCGTAGTGTGCGCGAGGTGGGGGAAATTCTCGAGGGAACCCGTCCCCGATCTGGCATCATAGAGCCCTAATTTCGTGGGGGAAGCGGGATGGAACGCTTTGCGTGCGCGGCGGGTGTGCGCGATGGTGTCAAGTGCTTACGCTGAGCACGGGAAAGGCTTCGCAAAATCTTGACGCAGGCCCGGCTCAAATCTGTTTTGCACCCTAGACGAACTGTCAAATTGCGCCCTGTATTATAATACATTTAATTGATCTTTTTCACGTTCTTATTTTTAATTTTTACTCGTAATTTAAAACCGTTGTAGTACAATTTGTAGTATTTCATTTAAAAATTTATTTTCAACAATGCCAACAATGAAAAGACCATTTTGTGCCTCTTGTCAACCTTACGCTCTAGCAGTTGCCTAATTTTGCAGAGTAAAGCCATAAATAATCTCAAATAAATGTATTATAATCAGGGACCTGGAACAAAATGTTATTTCGTTTCGTTTCGGTTCAGCTCCGATAATAATAATTTCGTTTCGGTTAATATCGTTCCTGCTGAAAAATGTTTCGTTTCCATCAGAACAAAAAACAAATTTTGTTCCGAACCGGTTATTTCATTTATAAAAAAACTCGTATAAACTTATTTTAACAATTGTATTGCCTTTGTAATTTATATTATATAATATTATAGGGCTAACTGCGGTGCTGGGCAAGGCGTTAGAAGTCTTGCCCTCCTGGACATGGCTTGCACACGAAAGCCTCCAACAATATAAACTGTATAAAAAATAAATTATATAAAATAAAAATCCAAAATCACAGAACCACTCATACTTAGGCACAAATAGATTCATAAAATTAGAATCATTCTATCGATCCTGGCAATTTAAACGAATATGTAAAATATCCGCTAGCAGTTTTTCGCTTAAATTAGCTCTGTTGGATGATAAAATGAATTTAAGGGCTGAAAATGCCCTTTCAACCGTTACTTAGTTAGAACAGCAAGTACATTAACTGCTATGGAGTACAAATCAGGCTAATCAAATTTCTTTTTTGCTCAAAATTTTAAAATACATTCACTTTTCTTAATCCTAGATTCCCTCCAATATGAATCTATTTGCGCCCGAACATAAACAGCAGATACACTCTGCGATTTTGAATTTTTGTCATTTTGCTTCAATAAAATTTCTACTTCATCCATTTCTTCGGATGAACTTGAGTCCACTTGAGATTCCAGATTTTGATCAGTTTTATTTAACTTTTTAATTGTTTCGTAAGTACGTACCAAATTGTTTCTGGCTTTTAAAATTTGCTCTTCTGTTAACATTAATTTATACCGTGGATCTAGAAAAATTGAAGTCAAAATTGCTTCCAACTCAAACAAAAGACTTTCTCTAACAATTAAAATCTCTAACGGATTTTTTATAGTAATTGTTATTTTAGGGTATAACCCTTTTAATAATGGGTTTAATATTTTACGAAAACCAGGATCTTCTAGAATTGAAAATGGTCTGCCATTTATCGTAACAAGTTCTGTAAAAAAAATTCATTATACTCTCCGCTGTAGTACAGACAGATATTTTTCTTTTATTAACAAATTCATCCAACGACAACTGCCCTTTTCTATTATTATCAGTATTAGCACAGTATGATTTGTTCTCTTTATCTAAACAGGAGGACTTTTTTTTTAATTCCAGAAGTTTATATATGTCGTAATGGTTTCTTTCCACATGTCTAACTATATTTCCAGCATGATTGCCAACAAGTTTTGCTACACATTTATCGATATTACATGAGGATTCATTTCGGGTAGCATTGAATGAAAAATACTGACGAACTGGATTTTCCTTACGGCGACCCATTCCTTTTTAGGTTAAAAAAATATATAAGAAAACATTATATTGTTGTCAAACAATAAGTAGTATAGTATTGTAATAATTAATAGATATAAGACACAATATAATAATAATGTATAACTCATCTCTGCTTGTTGTAATATGATTAATTGATTACTATAATGCGCACGTGATTCAACCATAGACTTATAATGGGTTCAACCTATAATCAGATAAGGTTATGATTATTGCATGATGCAATCGGTGCAGGCAGGCGACTCTTTTACCGACACGAAACATGATGAAAATAAGAGGCGCACTCAATTTAAATTTTTTAACCTGAAGTGTACAGAATGTTATTAATCGGAATTTTTATATCAGTTATATCGTCTTCACTCCTGCAACAGGGTTAAAAATGTCGTTTCGTTTCTGTTTCTGTTCCGGAAAAATATTTCGTTTTTTTCGTTTATCGTTTTCGTTTTTGTCCCGTTCCGTGTCCCTGATTATAATAAAGGGCGCAATTTGACAAATTCGCTTAGGGCGCAAAAAAGACTTGAGTCGGGCCTGTGTCGAGACTTTGCGAAGCGGTTCCCATGTTCACCGTAAGCGCTTGCGACCATCGCGCACGCCCGTCGCGCACGCAAAGGACGGTGTGTCACGGCGTCCGCAAGACGGAGCGAGACAAAACATCAACGCGTCGTCTGTCTCGTACTGTCCTCGCTCGCTTTCAGTGCCTTCGCTCGCTCTCGTTCCATCTGGCTCTTGTCTTCGCCGGACAAGAGTGAGACAGAAGTGGTGGGGATAGCGAAAAATCCGTATCGTGTACACCAAACCGAACCCGTAACGAGACTTTACTGTACTTATTGCAGAAGATGAAAATTTCAGATCAGAACAAAATTGAAGCTTAATACAGGGTCCGGTCGAATAATATCTAAAACGGGCACCACGTGAATCCTTAGAAAAACATAAGAAAAACATGAATAAAAATGAATAAAATCGAATTTTAAAAACAGTAATTATTATTTATTGTAATAACTTAAGAAAGGAAGAATACTATGGACCACTGGTCCATATTAGACTATCCTATAATGAACCATATTACACATACGCATATTTTTCAATGTAAACGTTGCATCAAATTACACTGCTGGCCAAAATTAAAGGAACACTATAATATCCCGAAAAGTTTGATCATTTTCGAATGGCTCTATCTCCGCAAAAAATGGTCGCAATAAATATTTAAATAAGGCATTTTAACACTTGAAGTTTCTAGTTTTTGAATCACGGACTCAATATTTTCTTCATCCATATAGTGTATTTACTACTAGCTTTACTAGCCGGCTTCGCTCGGAATTTAGATTATTAGTTAGTTTAGTTAGTTTAACTCGTAACTGGGGAAGGGAAGGCCGTAGCGAGCTGAAAATATTCACATTCATCTGGATTAGCCAAACATAATGACCAGAGTTTACCATTCGAAAGTTTTTAGGAGACAGAGAAACAGATATATAAACTTTCTACTTTATATATTAAGATATACTATATTTACTATGATTACATATAAACGTATACATTATTCTTTGTTTTTCGAAGTGACATAACTTTTTTTATTTTCTACTAGCTGACCCGTTACCCGGTTTCACCCGGGAATCCTTTATGATGTTTCCCATGTTTCTCCACATACTAATACTATGTGAATATTGTAAAACTCAGTGCATTGAACGCTTATTAGAGCCAATAATTGAATCTCGGACGTATATAATGTATATTGAAAATTTCATTGAAATCCGTTCAGTCTTTTAAGCGTGAAAGAGGGACAAACAAACAGACAACGTTTCACTTTTATATATAATAGTAGAGAAGTAGAGATTACATTTACATATTTCGTTAACAATTGTAAAAACAAATGCTTTTCAACTTCTGTATAATGTTTCTTCGAAGACATGTTAATGCTAATTTAACCTAACCATTTTTCAAACCTGCGATTTCCTTTCTCGAAGAGTGGGAAAAATCACTTAACCGCAAATGCAAGCGGATTTTGAAAACCATTCCTTATTGGGTACTACGCTAGTAACTTTCCGGAAATTGCCGAACATAATATAAGATTTGCTTGGCTAAGCAAGCCTTAAGCACCATCTTTACTAAGCAAATCTTAAGTTCGGACTGAAAATACATAGAGTCTTAAGCTCGTCTTATTTGAATAAGGCCAACTTTGCTAAGACATGCTTAAACGCATGCTTAAGCAACGACTGAAAATACCGCCCTTCCGGGATGAGCGGGTACCCGACTTTTCGGGCTCGGGACGGGCAGAAAACATTCAGGCGGGATCGGGCGGGGTCCCGATACTCTCGTATTCCTCGAGATCCCGACAGTCTCGGGATCCCGAGACTCGATTTGGACTACAAGTATAGCCGCCATGAGCGGGCAATTTGTTCACAGGTCGGCTCGGCAAAACTCGGACGCGATCGGACGATATCGTTACCAGTAATAGATCAAAATTATTACCTGATAATATAGAAAAATTAAGTTTCTTACACGTTAATTTGAAATAATAAAATATTCGCCTTCCTGTATATTGTTGTTATTATGAAACATCCAGGAAATTCCTTTCTTATGTTTTCCTTATTCCTTTCTGTATGCATATAGTTGTTCGTACGTTTTTTATTTTAAATCTGAACCTATCCCGAAAAAGATAATACCTTACATATATTCCCTTTACATAATGTACTAAGTATGAAGTATATTTTATTAAGATTGTAAAATATTGTCGATATAAAAATAGTCTCCTTCTCAAGTTCTGAACATGGTATTTATTTAAGTACGTATATGGACATATTCAGTATTCACGGACTATGTGCGCGCGCGCGCGCGCGTGTGTGTGTGTGTGTGTGTAAATAAATAATAAGATACAAATTATGATTCTACAAGAGACACAACGGTAAAAACTTATCATCCATAATTCTTTCCGTCTCGGTTCCCTCTTAATAGCTGGCTCTCGAGCTGATCGCGTCCGAGTTTTGCCCAGCTGACCTAAAATCAAATTGCCCGCTCGTGGCGATCATGCTTGTAGCCCGAAACGAGTCTCGGGATCCCAAAAACTTCGGGCAATACGAAAGTATTGGGACCCCGCCCGATCCCGCCCGAAATTGTCCGACCCGTCCCGAGGGCCAGGAACCCGAGCCTCGGGACGATCCGCACACTCCTACCGTCCTTAGACTGTATTTTGCGTGCCGAAATTTCGTGATCGTACCGCGTAATTCCGGATTTATTGCTGAAATCTCACTCATAAGTTGCGGGCGCCGCTCCCAAACGACGATCACAGAATACGGACTTACATATTTTTACTCGACGTTTATATTATCTATAATCAATTTAATGGCAATAGTAGGGACACTGGCAGTAATTGGAACATGTAACACTTATTTGCAAATCTCTTTTGTTGCTGTATATAGTTTATGAGTTTGTTTAAACTCTATAGTGTTAATTAAATAATTGTATTAATTACTTATGTCAGGTAATGTCCACGTTCGCATATATTCCCTCGGTGGTGACCTGTGGAATCTTAGACTGTATTCTGCGTGCCGAGATTTCGGAATCGTTACGCGTAATTCCGTATTTATTGCGGATTGATTGCCGAAATCTCGCTCATACGTTGCGAGCGCCGTATGGTTTTCCCTATCCGTGGCGCGCCCACGTTACCATTGGCTTTCGAGCTCCCCTTCTGCGCGGCTATGGTAAACATCATGGAGACCGTGCTTTTATGCAAGACATGAAGTCTTTTACTTACCACGATCGCCTCTCTCTCTCTACAGTACTTCTGTTGTTTTATTTCGACATAACGCATTCCACTTTTCAACTTGTTTCGGGTATTAGTATTGGTTGGGCTATATTAGTGCGGGGGGGGGGGGGGGGGGGCGTAAAGCATAGTAGTGAACCGATGTGAGATTGGGTATGCTACAAATGAGACTGCATAAAATTACGTTTTAGAACCGGAGTCATCCTAATATCCGGCGGCGCCGGCGACCATAGTCTGTGTTTGAGAAATGGTGGATTGAGCGCGCTGGATGGTTGAGGTTATGGCTGACGGTGAGAAAGGAAGGTAGAACCACTGCACTTAGCACCTGAGTTTGTCAGTTTATTTAAAATCACTCGCGGTGAGTACAAAGGGTATTTGAAATGTGAAGCTGAGTACAAAACACGCGCGGTGAATGAATAATGAGACATGAGCTCCTGAGCACGTGGTGAGCTCGTGGAAACCGAAGCACGCTTGCAGATTTACACACAAGCTACACTCGCGATCTCAAGATGATTACGTAGTGAGTAACAATGAGAATGAGCTGAGAACGAGTACTATGATTGAATATAATAACTGGGGTGCACAATACTTGAGGCAAATTCTGCGAAATAAGCGCGTCCTTTTCTCAAGACAACGTGAACTACAATGCGCAAGATGGATGACTCTTTCTGGTACGCGGCGTCTCGAATCTTCTCGAACATCCACCAACGTGGTGAAATCTGATTGGTGAATCGATTGTCGTTGAGATGCGATTGGCCAATCGATTATAGATCAGCCTCGCGTACAGCTGCCCAGGAGGTGCTGCCGTGAGCGTGGGTGCGGTGAACAGAGGAACTAACTGATTCTCAAACAGTCTGGATGTTGATGGAACCCTTCACACACCCAACAGGTGCTCTTGAGGTTAAGTAAAAGCACCCTCTTTCTAGCGAAAAAATTATGTTTTATAATTAGTTAAACTCACATCGGTTCGCAAGCGGGCGCTCGCCCCCGGCTCTAATCTAGCCCCAACCAATACTAATACTCGGGACAAGTTGGAAAATTGAATGCGTTCGTCGGAATAAGTCAACAGAAATACTGTACAGAGAGGCGATCGTAGTAAGGTGATTACAAAAATTTCCTTCAAATCCATGAGCAAAAGTTTTCCGAGGTTTTTTTGCGCATACCCGACGGTTACATGTACAGGAAAAAGTTGTTCCGAATCATGTCCCCTACACCATATTTCAAGGTCATCGAAATCGGTGATGGTCATGCTAATCGACAAGTTTACCTCGTTTGTTAGTTCAACGCCATTTTAGTAAAAAGAACGAATATCAAAAATTGAATATTTGAATACTATTCGAATATTTAAGTATTCGAATGCTTAAATATTCTAAGTTTATTCATAGCGCTCGAATACTTGTAAAATATTCAAGTATTAAATTATTCGAATAGTTTCAATAGTTTCCCTTGTTCAAATCTGGAAACTCAATTTTAACCCACTTCCAACTGCCCAATGCACTTGAAACTTTGCAGGCGTGCGTAGTTTGGATGACAATACAAAATTATGAAAAAAAAGTTAAAAATAAAAAACATAAAAAGTGTATAAAAATTCATAAACACTAAAAACTAAAAAATAATTTCTTTCTCGTACTACAAATTGTAAAAAATTGTTCAATTGTTCAAAAGTAAAACGTTAATGTTAATAAAATTCTCATCATTTATAATGCATCTATGCATATTGTACAAGAAATGAAATTTTTGGACCAAATGATATAATGAATGAAATTGCAAACATTTATGTTTTCAATAGGTATTACAAACACAATACTATGTACTTTTATTTTTCGACTAACATAGCAGGAAGGTGATCCCACTCGATCACTTTTTGACGTCGATGTCATGAATTTTAATCAAAATGAAACATGATGTAACTAGTCGATGTGAAATTAGAGGGAGTTAGTTATTATTTTGATGATTCCAAATTTGTTTCAGAACCACAGTTGTGAATTGATTACTTTTTGCATATCCCTTTTTGAAACTGCACTATACTTATAAACTTTTATCTTTGGAAATATTTATTGTATTGTATTCATTATTTTCTTTTTTAATTTAGATTATTTTGCCTATTCACATAATATTTTATGGAATTCATTTTTGTAACATCAAAAAAAATACACAAATTCTTATTTTCCCAATTTTGCCTGCCACGTCATATGTTTATTAATTCTAAATAAGTATGCCCATCTTTATAGCCTACTGTCTACAAAAGAAGGTTTTTCGTAGGATGGTATGTTTGAAGGCAGCAGTGCACCCGCTTTCAAGTAAGCGATCCGCGCGCTGCACTATTGAGGACGATTTACCATACCATTCGAACCCCCGTATTGTAATAACTTCAATCAGGTGAAAACATAAAACCGACTGGTCTTGTATCCGTCATAATGGTGTCATTTGTGCCTGCGAGTTTCTTTAATTGCTTTTGTTTGAACTTCAATAGGGGTTAAGTATACACAAAAGTCCCTGTTCCATATAATATTATGGTAGAACGTAAATACAGGGTGTTTTGTCCTCGCCCTAGAGAAAATGAAACCTTGGAATGATCTATGGACAAAATTTCGGGATGCGTTCTTTCGTTGGCGAATGAAAGTCTATGATATAACAATAAAGTGCAGTTTACGAGAGGCTAAATCGCGACCATAATGCCCTGAGTAAAATAGCAATTACTGAAAACAAGTTGAAATACGCTTATACAACAACTGATTTACAAGATGTGAAATAATGTTTTCGTATGATATTGCGAGAGATAACTATTGAACCATTATAATAAATTTCACTGTGTAATTTGTTGTTTAAGTTTTTGTTAAATACATATTTACATTTTGTTACATTTATATCTTCTGTTTTTTCCACACTTGGACGTACTTTTGAAATAACCACGTGAAAAATTGTATTTTCAATCATTTTCTTGTTATTTGTATTTTAACAATCATTTATTTTATATTAACTACTTCTATTAAAGCCGATGGGAGATGGCGAGCACCTTCTTAATGTAGTGTTTCAAATACAACAATGCTTCGGTACATCGGCGCAGTGTGGGACCGACAGTGTCAGAGTAACAAATAACTGCACTGTCTGCTTTCGCAAATCCCTTCACGAGAGAGAAAAACAATGAGAGCGACAGAAACAGCATACATAGGGTAACTCGGGGTAATATGCCACCGCAGGTAATATGCCACTTCGCAATCATTTTTTATATAATACGCAGATGCCGTTACATTTGCACTAATTCCGTTCAATTTAGTGAAACTGCTAAGACGACAGTAGATTTTGGCTTTTACCTTCTTTTATTTTCAGC
Source organism: Andrena hattorfiana (assembly GCA_944738655.2). Taxonomy (NCBI): domain Eukaryota; kingdom Metazoa; phylum Arthropoda; class Insecta; order Hymenoptera; family Andrenidae; genus Andrena; species Andrena hattorfiana. Next base: position 31,751,647 of record OX122894.2, on the reverse strand, counting down.
AAATCCTGGTAAGTTATAAAAGTATCGTCTTGATCTAATTTCACACTGTAACTAGAATGCAGGTTATACATTTGCGCGAACAGTTCTACAAAAAATCAATAGATTATGATAAAGTATACTAACAAACGAATTTTATAACCTCTCGCACATCCGTTAAAAGTATGTACTTTGTGGAGAGATTTTCAATCCTTCTTCTTATGGCCGTGTGGAGTAATATGCCACATATTTGTCGGTATAATATGCCACGAACTCATATCTTTATAACTCTTTCTATTTAATGCCATCGAGTTGTTTTTTCGTATTAGAACCATGCCTAAGAAGTATGTACGAACTTCAAACCGTGCTGCTTGGTCAGACGAAAGTTTAAAGGAGCCATTCGAATGGTGAAAATAATGCAGAAAATGACAACTACTGTGCAATATGTGGACTATATTATTACTATAAAAAGTACTTAAATATAACTGGGTAAAAACTACTCGTTGCAAAAAGTGGTTCCATGAAGACTGCGTAGAGATTGAGGACTGTTTAGTTTGTAAGAAATAGCTATTTTTTCAAATATATTTTACGTGTCATTGAGTTCAAATATTTGTTATTAGTTATTAATAGCTTGAATAGTTTAAAATATTGTTGGTTCTAAAAAATTAGAGTGATTATTTCGCAATAATAGCTTGTGGCATATTACCCTCAGACCTTGTGGCATATTTACCCACCACTTGGGTAATATGCCACTTTCGAGGATTTTTGTATTTGTACTTTTCTCTTTGAACTATAAAAGTTACATATCTCTACTTATTAGTCAATGCACAGAATTAGTTACACTTTCGTATGGTTTTATCTTTTTTCCTGTATCTACTTATACTTACGAAATATCGCGTTTCAAAGTTAGCTGTGGCATATTACCCCGAGTTACCCTACCGTCCCGGCCTATTCAGCTAGGTCGAACTGAACCGAACCCACCCGAACTAATCCGAGCTGGAGCCCTAACCAGTCGGCAGGCCGGTGACGACCGGTTCCCGTTCATCTCAGGCCGCGTCCAGATCTGACCGAACCCCGAACCGAATGCCACTTGAGTAGTTAGATGGAGCAAGACGGGCGATCTAGTTGTATTGCTCCATCTAACTACTCAAGTGGCGTTCGGTTCGGGGTTCGGTTCAGATCTGGACCGGGCCTCAGAATTACGGTCCCCGATTCCCGGCCGAAGTGCAATTGGTCAGGTGCTTCGATTCGGGTGCTATTGCATCCTCTCGCTATTACGGTCAGAATTTCTTTCCACTTTCGTTACGGTTACTGGTTACTTGACCGATATGTGACCGGTCTGAATTTCGGTTTCTGCTTCGGTCTCGACTCCCTGACTACAATTACGATAGTGATATGTCATTTTAAAGAAAATCGTGGGACCGGATATTTCATAACAGGATACGATTCAATTTAATACAGAATCAAGCCTCGAAATGAGCGATGAATGAAAAGCGATGAAATATCCTGCCCCACGATGATATACCACCATCGTAATTGTAGTAGAAGAAAAGAATTATTATTTAGGTATTAGTGCATTTTAAAATCGTTTAACTTAACAATTTTTTATATATATTTTTTTCTGTCCACGTTGTATCACGAAACTACAGTGGAAGAATAAGGAAAAAGAGGTTGGTGCGCTTTCTGTCGAAACGCTTCTTCGTTGAAACGATCGGGGTAGATAATAACTTTTAATCGTGAGATAAATGGTGAATTAATGTGGTCGCATGACCGGTCAGAGCCCCACGAGGCAGTCCCTATCCACCCCATAGAAATCTCTACTCACGTTCTACGTGATTAGAATCAACGAGGGCCTACATGACGTATGCCGTCGACGATCAGTGTTGCGCGACACGTGACACACACACAGTCATTCTGAAAATCACAGCCTCCAACGACCTTCTGCACTACTTTTCAATGGGCGTCACTATACCTACTCTTTGTTATGCGACGTTCACGACAGCCGTGCATAGACAGAAATACAGATATCCCATTTAAATGAATTTTCGTGAAAAAAAAAAGAAATTAAAATTAAGCGTGTTCAATCCATTATGAAGAAACATCTGCAGTGTAATTTAAGAATAAGGTCGACGAACTTAGAGGTGTAAGGGTTATTTATGTTATTATCTACTATTGAGCAGGTTTTCTATAAATGGTGTGTGTGATGAACAAAATGGAAAAGGAAAAAGTTTCTCCATTTTTTTATAAGCAACATGATTGGTTATATCAGTTTTTTAAGTTTGCGATAACCTTTTAACGACAGCGGTGATGTAGATATAATTTTTTAATTGGAAAGCTATTGGTACTTTCTGTTTATATCGTATGAATGTTGAAATTATATTTTTCATTCCTCGCCATACATGATACTAAACGTTACTATGTTTTATATCGTTTATCTCATCTTCACAGTCGTTTTCATATGATATAAATAAGTAACTATAGCTTTCCATTTAAAAAAATTAAAGGTCACCTTTATTGTTCGAAATTATTGCAAATTTAATTATATAACCAATTGCGCTACATATAAAAAGTAACGAAACTTTTTCCTTGTCTGCTTTTTTCATATTTTTGTGACTTACGAGAAAAAATATTGCACGGTAATAATAATGTATACACCGTATGTAATACTTACAGAAAGTAGACAGGAAATGTTTAATTAACGTAAGTTTATAAATTCAATTTATTGGAATAATATGTGATCTTCTGTTGCAGTAACGTCGATAAAATACTTATTTACGTTGCTATCATTTACTACATCTTCGTTTTTGCGTAATTATTTTCGTATTATTTTGTGTTGTTACACAATAAAACGACAGTATTATAAACATACAGTCAATAATTTCAAGTTACTATACGTAACGTGCAAGGAATAAAAGGAAATGAATCACTTGTGTTGTCAGACCATGAAATCGCAAAATACTTTAACAAGATTAATTCGCGGACTACAAGTACTTAAAAATTGTATAACTATTATTGTGATAACTATATACCTCTAAATTCTTTGATCTCTTTTTTTAAATTTTGTACATTCTATAATGTATTTAACCGTATAAACTTGAAACATAATGATATAATAATGTTCTGCTTTGAAATTGTTGATGAATTATTATCTGATCTAAGTTTTATAAAAATCACACTTTCGGATTAATAATCTTCAGTTTTTAAGACTGCAAATTAAGCATCTGCGTTCATTTTCTTAATTAGTATGTCCAAATGTTATAAAATCATATTTTTGCTGCGATTATATTTTTTTATTTATATACGGAAAAACCCTTTGGTACATATGGAATAGAGATGACCAGTAAGAAACTAATACATAAAAGTACAAACACAAAAATGAACAACATAAAGCCAAAAAGAAATAGTGCCAAGATAGAGTATACGCAAAAAAGAATTAAAATACAAAGACAGTACATAGGAGTTAACGAGGGTTATTAATCGCCTTTCTCATTGAGTACTTGAAAAAGTATAGTGAGTAGCAGAAGAAGTCCACTAAATACGCAACAGAATTTGAGGATGTATAGTGCCTCTCCGAGATATAGTGACTTAGGTGTGAAGTCCCTCAGCGGGGTCTTAACCGACACCCTGCTGGGTACTGGCCGCTAAACGTACCCCTCTACTACCTCTTGCAGGACTGTATTTAGAGAAGACCAGGACAAAACCGGGGCCCTAACAGAAAATGAAACAGAAATTGAAGATACGATTTATCATTATTAAAAGACATCAATTAAGCTTTGCTACTGGCTATTAAAAATTGTCTCATATTAAATAAAAATACGTTTTAGTAAGGTATATGTACTGCATTAGAACAGTAGTGGAGAATTTATGAAACAATATAATAATTATGTAGGAATTAATTAAAATTTACCATTTAATATTTTCTTATACGATGCGTTAAACTTCTCCTTTTTCTTCTTCTCCTTCGTCTTCTCCTTCTTCTTCTTCTTCTTCTACTTCTTCTTCTTCTTCTTCTTCTTCTACTTCTTCTTCTTCTTCTTCTTCTTCAGTATCATCGCCAGTATTTATTATAAAATTTGTAAAATTGTACAACAAATTTCGTTGAACATATTCGTCTTCAATTCTTATAACTTTATTAATGGCTCTTTTCCAATGCAATGCTTCAATATTGTTCACTTTTTGCTGGATCAGTTCTATGACTCTATTGTCGAATTTTGGAAATTTATTGTGCCTCCTAACATTTTTTTTTAGCTTTCCCCACATTATTTCAATCAGGTTGAATATACAAAAGTATGGCGGCAGCTTCAAAACGGTGTGTCCATATGCCTTTGCAATTTCATCTATTACATATGTTTTATTAAATGTTTTTGTTTTCAAAACTTCTAGTAATTCCTTTTTTGTGTACGTTTCTTCGTAGTATAAGTCATTTGTATGTAGAAAGTTTTGTATTTCCGACTTTGTGCTGCTACTGTTAGGGATTTTTTCATATATTCGGGAATGATATGGTGCATTATCTATTACAATCGCACTGCTTGGTTTTAAATTTGGAATTAGTTTGGTGGCATATGGACAACACATTTTGCACTATTATCCGACCACCCTTTTTTTGCCGTGTCGTGGGTATCATACCACGTTTCATCAAGGTAATAAATTGTTTTACCGCTATTCCGATATGATTTTATGATATCTAAATAGTACAGCCTCCATCTGACAATTCGTTCACTTTCCATGATTGAAACGCGTTTATTTATAACTTGGAATTTGAATCCCATTTTTTTCAGGCACATTCTTAAATCTTTTCAGATGGTATATATCCTAAAGTTAGGTCGATTTGCAATTTTTGGTGCAGTGTTTCTATTGTTGGAATTTCGTTATTTTGGTAGCAATTATATATTTCTGTCCGAATTATGTCTTCCATGGAAGCTGTTAATGATATAAATTTTCCAGCATCTGAGCGTATTTTTCTTGTCTGTATTCCGTTTTTAATTATTTTGTGTAGTTTCGAATACGAAACACCTGTCAGTGCCGCCGTTTTTTTTTAATGCTTCGGTTTTCTCTAGATTGTCTAGACGTCTTATATTTTTATATACATTTATACAAATTTGTAGGGCATCTTCTGTCAGGTGTAGCCTCTTCTTCCCTTGATCCTCTTCCTCGCTATCGCTATTGCTATCGCTATCGCTATCGATGTCGCTATTGCTATTATTTATCGTTCTTAGCTCTTCGTTAATAGCTTGACAATTCCCACTTGAAGATGCTATTTCCCACGGTCGGAACATATTACACAGTTCAAAAACACCACAAACACACAATCACACACTAAGAAAAATGTTAGTATTCGAGTCGATGCTAAATACACGAATACTGGTGACTGCGTGCGCTCTGTCCGAGAGTTTTACTTTGACTAAAAATGTCGATTTTTAGACCTGAGAAAACGGCAAGGAAAACACAGATGTCCATTTTATAACTCTTACCTGGGTTAGGTACGCTTACAACCGGAGACGTGTTATAAACTGTGATTCGTGAATACCTACCACAACCTATACCCATTCCGAGAGTTCGATATTCGAACACTCTGACTGCCACGGTGAAACCTCAAAAATGACTTCAAGACATGCAGTGATTTTAATTTAAAATAAGTTATTAATATAAAATAATTAATATTACTACTGTTCTAATGCAGTACATATACCTTACTAAAACGTATTTTTATTTAATATGAGACAATTTTTAATAGCCAGTAGCAAAGCTTAATTGATGTCTTTTAATAATGATAAACCGTATCTTCAATTTCTGTTTCATTTTCTGTTAGGGCCCCGGTTTTGTCCTGGTCTTCTCTAAATACAGTCCTGCAAGAGGTAGTAGAGGGGTACGTTTAGCGGCCAGTACCCAGCAGGGTGTCGGTTAAGACCCCGCTGAGGGACTTCACACCTAAGTCACTATATCTCGGAGAGGCACTATACATCAGGCCTGCCCTTTAGGGTGCAAATACCTCCTCAAGTTCTGGGACCCAGGCAACAACTGAGCGCGGAACTGTTACCTTGCTAACCGTTGTGTGGGTTTGGGACAACCTCAAAATTGTGTGTGCGCCCACACGCGTGAGGTCCAGCTATACATATTGACTAGTGGTACGAGCCATTATAGACCCACGCACAGTCTTGCAGTTCTCCCGCAGCCCATGCTGTGGTTAGCAACATAACAGTTCCGCGCTCGTCTGTTGCCCGGGTCCCAGAACTTGAGGAGGTATTTGCACCCTAAAGGGCAGGCCTCCTCTAGGCAGAACATTAAGTTCAAGTAAGCTTAAAAGCTCCGCACACTATGAGTCTCCGCCTTTCAAGAGATAGGCACCCCAGAGTAGAAAGGATATGCTCATAAATACAAGAAAATCTGTCAAAAGGAATACGCAATTTGTAGGCCGCAAATATCAAATTCTATGTTGGATGCTCTCTAAAGATTTTATGTGGCAAATCGCAGCATCGCAGAATAAGGTCGAAAATCGCTGATTTCGGGAATTTCGCGATTTTCGACCTTATTCCGCGATCTTTAAGCGTTTATAGCTCAAAGCAACGTTAACGGATTTTGATGAAATTTTAGGCATGTATATAACTTACTTCAATCTACAAATGGTTTTTTTTTAATTTTCATTACAAGCTCACAAAAAAAAGTTTAAAAAACGACCTTTACTATTTTCTTCGCTATTCCGACCAATTGCAATTTTTTCGAAAACGACGAAACACGTCACTTAGAAAACTAATCCTACTAAGTCCTCAAAAAAATCAAGTCGTTAAGACCAATTCTAAAAAAGTTATGCAATTTTAAAAAGTGTCCAAATACTTTTTTTACTAACTGTATACGGCACGCTCACTGAGCGGGACAGGCGACGCGTAACGGTCTTGTTCCTGCATGTGTATTTCGGCAAAGTTTCGGCGGACTGTTCTTTCTAGGGTCGGGGGAGGGGGGGATATTTTTGTGCCTTTTAGAACACAAAAATTGATCATTTGGTTACAAAGAGACCGTTACTCTCCTAGGTTACAATTTACGATTAGTTTAGCTTCGAACGTGGAGTAAACTTTACTTTCAACGCGATTTTCTCGAAACCACGTTTTTCGAATCGGTGACCAATGATATTTCAAGATCGACTGAACCAACTCAGTCCAAATTTTGCATATCTTATCAGCACACGTGTGGCTATCGTCCCTACCAGAATTATGATAAAATATTTTGTTTTTAAACTTTCACAGACTTTTTCAAGTTGAAAAAATTTGCGAGAATCGAAACTTAATTTTCAAACCGCCGCCATTTGCTTAATTTTCAATATTTTTTTATCATTCTGGTAGGGACGATAGCCAAAGGCATACAATTAAAGAATCTCTATACATTTTTTGTTTCTGATCACTAGAACGAGCCTAATTGGTTATAGTGACCCCATTGTTTTTTTCACCATTACTTTAAAGCAGTCAACTGAGTTTGATTTTAATTTTTTGCTATTGACAAAATTTGTAAAGATAGTTCAAATATTAATAAGCATGTAGCAAAAACTAAATAATAATCAAATTTTTGGGTTCTTTGTAAAAAAATTCCGAAATAACGCGACGAAAACGCCTCGTCAGACCTGAATACCCCCTTAACAAACCATCGGGGATATTCCAAGATCAACTTTTAATTATTTTATTTGGCGATACCCGATATCCACTTTAAACACGAATTACAACAATAAGTCCTTCAAGGCCACTAAAGGTCCTGCAAATTCTTTAAAACACCAAAGTTTCATCTCATTAACCCCTTCCAACAGAATAAAACTATCGTTACTACCTGCCGGCCTCCACAAAACTATGCAATTTTTATAGGAAACATTTTTATTAAATATTAAATATAGTAGAAATATTTCAGGTGATAAAGTTAGGTGAAACATCCTGTACATACATATATCGTATTAATATCAACGTCATTTTGTTAAAATCGTTCTCGTGTTTAATTGTAGAACAACAAGAACAACAAACCTCGCTGCTAAACTTATATTAGTTTGCCAACATATTGCAAACGTAACATAAATCAGTGAGTTTAATCAGTAACAATTTTTTGCTTTCGTTCAATTCTCGAGCGTATCAATGCTTTAATGCATGGTACTTCCGTGTTACCCAGATGAACAATTTTTGGAAATTCCACGAAAGACTCCGGCACACGATCTTTCTGTAATTAGTGCTGCAACTCTCTCCTCTTTCGAACAGTTTTACCGGAATGTAATATTAATACATTTTAATTGACTCCCTGTCCGATATTTCGTTTTGTGTTTGTACCCTCTTCGAAGGATAATGCATACTACAAAGTATGGATTACGCTCAACTTGTTTACACCAACAGCTGGTCCTCCGAAAAATCGTCCAGCTTTCACCTACCTAATTATCTTTCGCGCACGAAAGCACTACTCTGCTTTATCATTTTGAAGGGTACATTAATCGCCCGATTGTAATTAATCCCGAGTAATTGACAGGAGCAGGGTTATATCCGACATGAATTATAATAATTAAGACAACAGCGATACCTGTCGATACACTGGTAATAGTGACAGTAATTATGCATTGAAGTGGACCCGTGCGAAATCGGAGCTGAACGGGAAGTCCATAAAAGGCGTTCAAAATCCAGCGGTTTTCGATAAAACCACGCCACACAATTTCCGTAAAAGTGCAGCACACGCATGCATAATATGCACTTTCCATCGGAAGTTTAAGAACGGTTATTCCAATGCGTTTTTACGATCTGCGGGGAACAGATTTGTTGAGCACTGAATTGTATTCAAATTTCTGTTTAGCCCTTCATTTTAGAATTTTGCACTGGGTGAACCGGGATATTAGGCAATTATTATTAACCAGATTCTAAAGTATAGGTTTATGCATGAAGATTTTTTATTTTTAGAGTGTTCTTACAAAGTGGGAAATGATTTACTTTGTACATTTTGCTTTTCTTTACAAATTGCAATGATTGTTGTAGGGCGTAGGCAAAAAAGAAATGCATATTCCTTTTATTATTATCTGTGATATTTCGACTAAAAGTGAGCTCTTGTATTTTTTGTGTATTATTTCATGACTTCATGTGTAATTAACTTTATCATAAAATAGTTGCTGTAAAATATACTATTATAAATACATTTGTATGATGTTAGTTGGCCAGTAAAACCATTGTGCCATTCAAGTACTGTACAAATCGATGCTTCGATCCTAAATGTAAATCTGTAGGGTAGGGTAGGGTGAGGCGAAAAGTCCGGCGGGTAAAAAGTCCCGAATTCAAAATCTCTATTCTTAAAGAGTGTATTGAGTTTCGCAGTATACTAAGTAAAAGGCGAGAAGAAACGGAGGTGACCACAGAATCATCAGACGTTCGTGCGAATTACACGACGCCTTCGTTCGAAATACGTCATCTTTGTTGTTTTATACGAAGTAAACCACAGTTTAAAAGCGTATCAGCCAAGTACGTTAAGATTGTATGTTCCTTTAGTAATGTTTGCATGATATTGTTTATTACTGAATGATAATACTGTCTAACGTATATAGTATCGCAGAAACTATAGAGGTACCATTGGGGCAAAAAGTCCCTCAGACTGAAAATATATATTTTATTATTTGTTTTCATAATAAGATGGTCAAACTATAAACAAAGGATATCCAAAGTCTTTAAATAGTGTTTTTATTTTAGTTGAGCGATTTTTTTTTTAGTTTTTAGTTCAAAGTGAGCCTCTGACTTATATTTTTATTTTTTGGTAAAGAAGTCATGCTTTCCTTTCAATATTGTATACCAAAAAGAATTGGTTTAATAAATATTTGTTGATTTGAATAGAGTTTTGTACTTATTTAGTTTAATATTACACGAAAACACATTAGGGACTTTCTACCCTATGCAATGGACTTTTTGCCCCGTGCGTGGGGCAAGAAGTCCATTTTGCATTGACAAACATTTTGTGGTATAACTCAACAGAAAATAACAGTATCAACCAATGAACTTCGTGAACATAAAGCATAATAGTTATAGTTTATACAAAATGACACCAGATGTCTCTAGGTTGTTAGTATTAAATTTTGCATAGGTTTATACGAAAAACGGGATTTTTAGCCCCACCCTACCCTACTTTTAACATGCAATGCAGTCGTACACTGGTTCCATTGTGAAGTTAATTCATTCACAACTTGTGTGTACATATAGATATTAAAAGATAGTTTCATTACTGCAGCCACGGTCTCAATCTATGTCTCTAACTTCACTAATTTCACTGAAATTTAATTATTTCCTTATCTTTAATAAGTCCTATATTTAAGGCAGGGTTCCACTAGTGCAACAGCGCGCCGCGCACGACGTTTTCGTCCACTTGAAAGGGTCTAACTTATGTGGCCCCGCGCACGAAACGGGCCGACGCTCTGCTAGGCGCGCATGCGGATGCTTGACGCGCACGTCGAAGATAGTGGAAATTCTAGCCTGCTTTTCTACATCTTGCTTTCTTTATCTACATAAAGCTAACGCCGGCGGTTGGGTAAGTAGCCGAAACAACGCCTTCACAGTTCATACTACTTGAGATGTTTGAAGGGATTTACTACGTCGCGGTCACCGATTGCAGGAAACTGTGTTTGAAACGAAATGAAGGAAGTTCTCTTCCGTGGCTTCCCTCCCACAGTTTCGCCACCACTTTTAACATCGCTCAGCTACTCGCTATCTCGGCGTCCTGTTTGTTTTTTTCTCACACGATATGAGATTGAGGGTAGTTACCATTGTAACCAATAGTGAAAATACGAACGCTCTTTGTTTAAATAATGTGAGAAAGGTGGGCCATAGGGAGGAGATTAGGTATATCATGACGAAATGGACCAGCATTCCTCCAAGACGCTAACTTTCTGCACCTGCACAGGAAATACACGTGTATCATTTCCTCTGATTAATTCGCATTTCTGAAATGAGTAGGCAAGTATGGCCTGGTGTGCGTACTGAAAGTCCCGAAATACCTGGCTTATAGAGGATCTCATAAATGCTGTTACTTTATTTCATACTGAAACATCTGTTTTTAAGTAGTTATCTACATTTAGTTTACCTGAAGCTACTAAAAATGGTTTATAACTTAGAAAATGATTAAAATTTGACTTCCGTACATTCACAAATGTCGAAATATTTCCCTGGCAATGCGATAGGAAACGAAATTACAATAACACATTCACTGCTGTGGCGGTCACCGGCGGCCAACGCTTTGACAGTAAGTAGATACATAATGTCATTACGAGTAATCTCAAATGGTAAATGCATCAGTGCACTATTAAATAGTTTACTTTTTGGGACGTATGAATAGCCCCTGGCGTGAACGGAAAAACATAGAAGTCACAGAAGAATGATATGTTTAACTTAATTGTGTTTGAGAAATAGAATAATTTGAAACTGATAAAGATAGACAACTACAATTCAGTGTCACATATCTGCATATATAGTGTATTAAAATTATGCAATGTCTAGAAACAAGTATACTTATCGCAGCAGTATAATTGTTGCTATTTACAATACGAATTATCATGTTATTGCTTGCTTTAATATATAAACTAAATAATCGACCATAAATGCACACATGCAAATGATATGTAGGAGTAAAGAATACATTTGCGTTAAAAAAAACACATTTTTTTCAGTCTTTTCGACGATGCGCGGCGTACATTCGCGTGCGCGCGTGGCAAAGAAATCCCGGCGTAGCGCGCACGCGATCGCTTTCGACGCGCGCGTCCTCGTAAAAGTCGACCCTTTCAAGTGCTCTAAACTGCTCGAAAATCCGAGGAACTCGTAAATTTGACCCGTGCGCGGCGCGCAGTTGCACCAGTGGGAACGTCTTTCTGCAACAAATCGGCCTTGCGTGTCGAAAAAAACGTGCGCGGCGCACCGTTGCACTAGTGGGATTCTGCCTTTAGATGTTTGAAGGATAACGTATAACATTGCTTGACTAAACAACTGAAACTTTGATAGAAATATGTTTCGTCATTAGAGGGTTTTCAAAATATATTTTTTTATTTTAAAACACGTTGTTTATTTATTTCTAGCATATACAGAACTTACTTAGCTCAAGTATAGTAGCGGCCATGATATAGTGTATTCGATTTTCTTACAATAGGGTAAGTGTGGGTATTATTGCGGATTTTTAAGATAGGTTAACTTTAGAACGCTCAATAAAGCGATCAAATGAATGAAAGTACCTCCTTCTTTTTTTAAAAAAAAGGTGGGACCTTAATAATTCCATAAAAAAATATGAGGGCAGGGTAATAGGCGCAGTTAATTAAACATACAGAGATTGAAACATCAATGTCATTGTAGGTATTACTGCGGACATGCATGTATTACTGCGTGCCAGTTACTAACGAAATACCTATTACTGCGCGTGTATTACTGCGGACTGATATTAGGCGAAATTTTACCTAGTACAAATATTATTTGTAAATAGAAAACTTATTTACCTTTCTTTATTTACTAAAATCAGCAGGAATGACAAATAGTTTAAATCTTAGAAATTAGTGGTACATAGTAGAGGTATTTATTGCACCATCCGTACATAAATGAATAATAATATTAATGTAATCAGGTACAAATGTTTGTATATAAATATTATTTAATAAATTATAATTAATAAAACTCTTATTCGTTACAAAACGAATTTTTTATGTAATACATCCAAATTTTTCTACTGATTCTTTTTTAACAGTTTTTTTTCAACAACACTAATTCTTTGGCTTTCTTCTTTTCTTCGATTTCCTTTACTCTTTGTTGTTGCTTAAATAATTTCAGCCTTTCTCTTTCAGTCTTTTTTTGTTGTGTTAAAAATTTGTCGTTTTCTTTCTTGATTTTCATTGTTTCCTTTTCTATTTTCATTTTCATTTGCTTTTCGATTCTCAGTTTCTTTTTTAATGTTGTCTCTTCATTCTTGATACGTTTTTCATTCTGTTTGGTCTCTATGATCTGTTGCCACTGAGTCCCAGAGACAACAGACGGAGTTTTGACTTTATGAACTGCACGTATTTTATTTTTCGATTGTAATAAAGTGTCATCTGGCCAATATAAAATTTTTTCTATGGATCCAGTTGAATTTTGTTTATCTAAATTTGTGATATCATGCAAGGGATTCTTTGTTAATGATTGATTAGAACCTTCTATCTCCTTCCTGAATCCCTTTCTACTTCTCAGATCAAGGGGTTCTAAAGAAATGCAAGTGATTTCACTTTGCTCTTTATCATTTGATATTTCTACGTATTCTTTACACTCTTTTTGAGTGTCTTTGACAGATTCCACAATTGTTTTTTTGCAGTCTTCAGGTTCGCTGATAAATTTCATTGGTTCCTCCAACTTCTTTTCTATAACCATACAATTATTTTGTTCAATCATTAAATTTGCATTCAAACTTTCATCAATTGTCTGGTCTCCTTGTGCTAGTACAACAATATTATTTAAAATCTGTTCATTTGGAATATTTTTATTTAAATCTAAATCTAATTCTAAGATATCAGAGTCTTCATGCAGTACAGTGCGACCACTGTTTGTTGACTCAATCTGAAAAAAACCATCTAAGTATAAGTAAAGAATAGTATGCATAGAAAATTTTGACATTCTGTAACAAGTATTTATTTTATGCAGAATATAAAATCAATCAATAATAGTAATAATATAATAGTAATAATTATATTATTATTATTGCTAATAATATTATATTATATTATTAGTAATAATAATATAATAGTAATAATAATATAATAGTAATAATTATATTATTATTATTATTATTATTGTAGGAGGTGGTCTCAATAAAACCCAAAGAAGTAATAATAACTATGAACGTTTATTAGAGCTAGATGTGGACTGGTTACAGTCTGGAGACTAATGACGAACTGAGCCTTTCCGCAGGCTCCAAAGACAAGCAGAGCCTGGCTTGTTTACAATACATGACCCAGGCGGCTGGGCCGAACTCGTTACGCACTTAACAGCCCTACGACGCAAAAGGCGTCTGCACTATCTTACAGGCCCAAGGAGGCGGCCTACTAGACTAAACAGTCTACAGCTCGGCCAAACCTGACAATTGTGACCGTCCCCGGTCGCGGCGCATTACTTGCTAAGTCTTACAAACAAATAGCAGAGAAGAAAAAAAAACAAATCTTCGTAAATTATAGGCTACGCAGTACAATTCAACTAGAAATATAGAGTACATCATCAAAGACGAACATAAAACAGGATACGAAATACAATAATATATTGAGATAAATTATCACGCACACACACACAAGATCTAAAACGAATGCTAGCGTTATAAAATATTCATTGCTACTAATTACTATACTTATTCTATCGCTGTCATGACGAACGAATCCAAAATTTCATTTGGTCGGGCCCTACAACTCCAGTGAAAGGTATACGCGTCAGCTGAAACCCTTCAATGTCCGTAACTACATACCTATCATGATCTAGAACTTTTTTAACCACGTATGGCCCTTTAAACTTTGGAATAAGTTTTTTATTTACTCCTGCATTGACGTCAGAATTGCGTAGCATTACATAATCTCCAGTTTGATAGACGGTGGGTGTCTTATGTTTTCTATCATACGAACGTTCATTAACTCATTGACTTTTAACAATATTGTCAGCAGCTTCTCCGCGTATCGTGAGAAGATCCCTATCGCTCTCAGAATACGAGTCCAAAATTAAACGCAAGCTGTCAGTTACAGCACCCAACTGATCTATACCAAATAATAATCGAGAGGGACTCTCTCCCGTTGACCTACAAATCGTATTATTAATCGCATATTCTACGGACCCCAAGACGCGATCCCATTTTCCTGGTGTCTCTGACAACTTCGCCAACATTGGCGCTATGACACGATTAAAGCGCTTCACCTGCCCATTCGCACGTGGAGTTCCGACCGCAATCAACACTTGACCAACTGATTCAGTCGCTAAGAATTCCTTAAACTAGCCGGAAGTAAAAGAAGTACCCCGATCACTGACTACTCGTTTAGGCTTACTATACGCCCGAAAATATTCTCTCATGTGCTTAATTACTTCTTCTGTTTTTGTTGTCTTGTATGGATATAACTTAATGAATTTGGTAAACCCATCTATCACGGACAAAATGAATTTATAACCACTTCCACACTTTTCCAAAGGACCGTAATGATCAATATGGATCGTCTGGAAGGGCAGGTTACCTTTACCCAAACTATGTAAAAAGCCCTCGACTTTCCCGCTAGAAGGAGAAAACTCTATGCACTTTAAGCAGTTCCCTATGTAATCCTTGGTTTTCCGACGAATTTGTGGAAACCAGTAAACTTTACTTATATTCTCGACAACTTTATCTACTCCGAGATGTCCTAAATCATCGTGACACGCACGAATCACGTTATTTTCTAAACATGCTGGTACATAAAACAACAACTTATCTTTCTTAACTTTTTTATATACTAACCCGTCTCTCAATTCATGGAATTTATTTTCTCTTACTTCCAATTCGTCCCGCAATTCACGGATTGTAAGATCTTGACATTGTTTCATTGACAATACTTGTTAAAACGTGTTTGGTTCCAATATAAGTACACTATGACAACGGCTTAACGCATCAACGTGTGACATCTTGCTGCCACTTCGATGTTCAATTTCATAATTATAATTCTGCAAAAACATCGCCCAACGAGAAATTCGTGGGTTAACGTTCTGTTTGCTCAACGTCAATCTAAAACTGTCACAATCTGTAATGATTTTAAACGGTATGCCAAATAAATATACGTGGAACCGTTTAATCGCGTAAATAGCTGCTAAACACTCGAGCTCGAAGCTATGGTATCTTGATTCCTGGACCGTCGTTCTTTTGCTAAAATAAAAAACAGGTCGGAAAATTCCGTCCGGCTGTTTTTGCAACAAAATTGCACCAAACCCGTTACAACTCGCATCGCAGTGAGGTTCGGTCTTTAATTTTGGGCAGTAAATCGCTAAAACTGGTTCGCTTATTAAGTAGTATTTAAGCGCGACAAACGCGTGGTTCTGTTCTGGCCCAAAACAAAAAATGGCATCTTTTCGCAACAAATCATATAACGGCTTCGCAATAAATGAAAAATTCTCGATAAATAGCCGGAAGTAGCTAGCCAGCCCCACGAAACGTTGTACCTCCTTAACATTCCTCGGAACAGGATAACTAATAACCGACTCCAGGTTTTCCTTGGCGGGCGCAATGCCATTGTCTGTTATCGAATAACCCAAATAAGTAATTTGACGATATAAAAAGAAGCACTTATCTAACCTAAACTGTAGATTATATCGTTTTGCTAACCTGAACACCTTTTGCAATATCTCAAGATGTTCTTCAACAGTCTGCGTGGCTATTAGAAAATCATCCAGGTAAAGCAAAACTTCGTTTTTCCTAACTAAGTCATTAAAAATTTCATTCAAGTACCTCTGAAAAATGCGGGGTGCATTGGTCAATCCGAAAGGCATTCGTAAGTATTCAAATTGTCCTAGCGGCGTTATAAACGAAGTGTACTTAATAGAAGACTCGGGTACCTTGACGTGGTGAAACCCGTTCTTTAAATCGAGCTTTGTAAAATATACTTTGTCACGTAATTGGTCTAGATAGTCGTCAATTAATGGTACGGGAAAATTGTCTCTAATCGTTATTTTGTTGACTTCGCGATAATCCACGCACAATCGAATTTCCCCATTCTTTTTCCGTACAAGCACGATTGGACTCGCATACGGAGAATTACTTGGCCTAATGATATTCTGTTTGATTAAATCGTCAAGAATATCCCGCAGTTTTTCTTTATCCGAAAAAGCTAATCGTCGTGGTCGAAAACTAATCGGTTGTTTCGTTTTAAGCGCAATAACTGCCTCAACCGAACACGGAACATGATCGTCGTTACCGGGATAATCACTGTCGTTGAAATACAACCGTTTTAGTTGATTTGTTGTTTCTAGATCTAGCTGAGTACCAACGTTCAAATCACGGCTCACGGAAATCGGATCCTCTACATAATCTATTCGCAATATTTCCCCGACGAAATCATCTGTCTCCGACGTATGATGCATGTGACCGTTCTTAGTCACCTCGAAAGTGCGACCCATAACGATGCGAACGGAAGGCGACAAAATAAAATCCCTTCCATGTAATGCGAAGGAAGACATCGTCTCGTCTGGTACAACAAAAAACTTAATTGCTACGCACAAATCATTAACGTGAACTTCGCTCGAGAAAACGCTCAAAATGTTTAAAGGTGAACAATTGATGCCATGATAACTACTACCCTTTGGTGTCGGATCGAAGCGAAAATTAGGCGGTAATAAACTAGATTTAAGCAAGCTGACAGGCGAACCAGAATCAATCATTGCTGTAACGGCCAAATTGGATACAATACCGTCGTCGTCGCGAACCGCAAACCTTATTGGAACCGCAAATGGTGTTTCTGGGGAGTCCGGCTGAACCAAATTCGTGGACCGCGCCGGCGTCGGCGTCGGCTTCGGCGTCGTCTTCGGCGTCGTCATCGGCGTCGTCATCGGCGTTGGCGGCTCCTGTTGTCTCCGCCCCGATTTTGACGTGGAAGCATCTTGCGGACAACGCCTCGCCAGGTGCCCCGTGGTCCCACACTTGAAGCAGGAGCCCCACTCTCGCTTCGGTTTGCCACAATCCTTCATCCGGTGCCCCGTCTCGTTGCAATTGAAACAACGTGTCTCCTTGTTTTGCCCGTCGTCTTTAGGCAGTGGCTTCGCCGGTGCCGTTTTTTTCGAATCCTTTCACTCCCGATCATTTCTCGGGTCGTCCCTTAGCGAAAGTTTTCCGAGCACGTCTAAAAGTTCGTCCGCTGTGTTGAGACGCTGCATTCGTGCTTGGTCTCTTAGCCAAACATCGGGAACTCCATCAATGACGTAATCGACAAGTTCCTCCGGATCAATCAAAACTCTGTTTGCGAGCGTCATTTTATCGTGAAAATAATCGCCAAACGATTCGGTTTTCTGCCAAACACGGTTCTCGAATTCTTTCCTAGCGGCCTGTTTGTTCGGTCGATTGTTAAACATCTTCCACATTTCTTCCCACAACAACAAAGTAGGCAATTCGATGAGACCCGGTTTTGAATGAAACCACTTTAAAGCCTTACCGCGGAGGCGCAGTACCATCAAGGTTGTGGTGGCTTCGTCATCTAACTGGTACATTCCTTTTAAAAGTTGCACTTGCATCTTCCAAGGTTCAAAATCGTTCTCGGCCCCAGAAAACTCGGTCAGCAGAACCCCTCGAGCGCCGCTCAAAATCCAATTCGCGCTGAAGCAAATCTCGTTCACGCCGAAGAAGCTCTATCTCTCTTCGCTCAACAGGCGCATCAACCATAGGAGCCGTTCACCTGTAGGCTGATCACCAAATGGCTGAACAGGGGGCTGCGCATCGTGAAACCCCTCAGTATCGGATGGTTGCTGAATCTCATCCTCGATCTCCGGATGGGCGGTTATCAAGCGGGTAATTAACTCGTTCTTGCTGCCGGATACAGCCAAATTCTTAGCGCGCAGTAGTTCCTTCAAATCACTCATAGTGAGGTCCTGTGACGTCTTCCTTCCTCCAGTCATCGTGGCTGGTCCAATGAGTTCGTCCACGCACAAAAGATAAACGTTCACCACAAAAAGAGTCACCTCCTAATTCACTAAATATCACGAGCACACTGGTGGCTTCGCGATCGAAACAAAAGTACCACGTTCACAGCGGTTATCTGTCCAAAGTTGATAGTCGCGAACAAACAAAACTTCACACACTATCCAAAATCCGTACGAATCCCATTTCTGAAGATTTGTAGGAGGTGGTCTCAATAAAACCCAAAGAATTAATAATAACTATGAACGTTTATTAGAGCTAGATGTGGACTGGTTACAGTCTGGAGACTAATGACGAACTGAGCCTTTCCGCAGGCTCCCAGGACAAGCAGAGCCTGGCTTGTTTACAATACATGACCCAGGCGGCTGGGCCGAACTCGTCACGCACTTAACAGCCCTACGACGCAAAAGGCGTCTGCACTATCTTACAGGCCCAAGGAGGCGGCCTACTAGACTAAACAGTCTACATTATTATATTATATTATATTATATATATGTAATTGTGGATTTTACATTGGTGTTTTATATTCCTGGAACAGTATGACTGTCATCAACTTCGTTCAACTCGCATTCAGTAACAGTGCCATTGTCAAACTTGGTTTCATTTAGTACACTATCAAGTGAGTTGGACGAGTTGTCAATAGGATGGGATAACTTATACAATATGTCAAAAAGTTCCTCATCTTTCTTCATACCTCCCCAGACAGGACTTGTATTCAACCGAAATGATTCGAGATGATTTTGCGTTAAAAAACTTTCGAACACTTTCAATGAGCTATTTTCTGTGGTTTTATTAGTATTACTTTTTGAAGGTTCAGAATTATGTGTAATTGAAGGAGATAAATCTGGAATCCGTTTTATCACCTTACTGAAATCCAGGGCATTAACATTAAAAGGGTATAATCCACATTTTCTAAAACCATTTTCTAAAATCTTTTCCATATTGATGCAGTTCAAGGTTTTCTTTAATAATGGAGCAAATTGGTATTTGTGTATGCCGACAGTGAATGAGTTTTTGCAAAATGATTGACAACTTTTTAGCCAATGTACTTTCAACGTCCGAAAAGGGGACACGTCTAAAGGCTGTATTATGTGGGTAGCATTTGGATGTAAGGCCACGAGTACTATCTTATGTCCTGAACAGAATTTGCTTAAGTGTAACGTCATGTGTGACCCATGACCATCAACGTATAAAATTATCGGACGTTTTATTTTATTTTTTGTCAACCACGGCTCAAAAACATTTACAATGTATTCGTAAAAATTTTGTGAAAGCATCCATCCATTTTCTGAAAATCCAAAAGCAAAATCCGGAGGTGCCATTTCTGAAGCATGATCCGGTAAAGATTTACCAGCAGCATTGGCTGTGACTAAAACCGTTATGTTTCCTTTTTCATTATTACTAACTATATTATATACATTCTTGTGTCCTTTTGGTGCAAGCACTGACGAAAGTACTGGATTTAGAGACATTCCTATAAATACATATTTTTTTTATAAAGCAATAAAGCAACATTCAATAAATTTTATTTTTTAATTAACTATTGTTAATACCTGTTTCATCACAGTTAAAAACCCTGTTAGGTTCAATCGATAGGGTATCTTCAGTAATAAAATGCTCAGCAACTTCTCGAAACCAATTACGCAAACTGTATTCCGATACTTTTGCTCTATTTAACGACACATTTTCAGAAACCCCTGTAACTATTTCTGGATGCCGTTTCAGAAATCCCTTGTACTAGCTTCTACCTGGCATATTATTAACGAATGAATTCTTCTTCTTTAAATTCACACAGATCACTCGAACACTTTCCAGCAATTGTGCTTTTGTCACAGGAAAACCTTTCTCACAGCAGTAAAAATCCAAGTTACTAAATCCTTTTCTTCTTCAGCGGTGAGGACAGGGGCAGGCCCAGGTTTTTTATCGGCATAAATGTCTAATTTTTTAGATCTTATTATGCTTTATGGAATGTTATATTTACGAGATACTTCAGAAATTCGTTTTCCACTAGTACGTATTTCTTGGAGAGCAACAGCTAAATGTTCTTTTGAATTGCAAAGCCTGTGGCCTTTTTTTTATTTTTTGTTTCTTTTATATCACTTTTATTTTTTCTCGGCATTGTTACAGAGTTGCAACTGTAAATTCTAACTCACGCACCATGCGGCATGCACACACCGCTGTTCACTTTGAAGGTTATGTGGCGTGAGTGAAACGGTCGGAAAAATGGTTAGGTTACGCAGTCGTCGGTCCGCAGTAATACAAGCACATGGTGTAAAGTACTGCACCTAATACTGCGGTGAGAAATAAAAATGAAAACTAAAATGTAGATGACTAATTGACTGCTTTTCTGAAAAAATAACTCTTACTCTATCAAGTAATAACGCTACATTACATGTATTACTGTTAATAATAAAATTATAAATATTTTTCAAGTAGGTGTTCATGACCGCCATATCGGGAAATCGATCAAAGTTTCGCCTTGACGAATTTCAAACTACGATAAAAAAATTAAAAATATCTTTGCTGTACATATTTATTAATAATTATCTGTAATAGTATTTAAAATAATTTTAGCAATAATTTTTAAGAGATTATGTACTTTCCAACATTAAATATGATTTGTTTTAGAATATCCGCAGTAATCGGGGCATCCGCAGTAATACCCACACTTACCCTAGGGAGGTCGTAATTATCGTAATAAACATCATACTTGCATAAACTTCCGCAGTCTAAACATTGCACATGTTCCGTCTACAAGTCCCCGGACACTTATAAAGTTAGTAGGAGAACAACTTTACAGCATTAAATGACCTATATAATCTTAACACACATTACTTTTTTAAATTGTAAAAGATAGTACGTATTTTAAATTGTATATTAAAAACAGTATCAAAATATAAGCAAACAATCGGATGCTTCCTTCTCATCAAGATGTGTAGGTATATTCACCTCGATTTGATACCTAACACTTCAATTCATATGCAGTGGATATCGTTTCGATTAATTTTGTTAATATTTCTCAATCAATTTCTTTCCAACCTCCTCATAACTTTTCCCATGACTCCTTCTTTGATTTTGCGCACATTTCCCTTAATTTTCTCGAAGCCATGCCGTGATTTGCACATCATTATTTTATTCTAATTCCTTTAAATAGTTCATACGGATTTTTTAAGGCTGTTATGAGTAAAATAAGTAAATATAACACAGTAAAATAATAAAGTCCCTTCAGAAACTTGTATGTGTGCTCCAATAATCAGTTAACTCAAAAGTAGCAAGTGTCCGGTGACTTATAGGCGGAAGTGGGATCTGTCTTGTTATTTGCCCACCACTATTTTGGTATTTTGGAGAGCGAACCGCTCTCATATAATTATTCCAGTCTACACAAGTGTTCTCATTTATACGAAGTTCATGCTCACAAAACGAAATTGCTGTGTATGTTCAAAATACCAAAATAGTAGTGGGGACGGATTGGGAGATTTGGCGGGCCTAGGCTAGCAAGCATCTGCCGCCCTTTCCACGAAATATCATCAGGTATTTTAATTTAACCTTCCGTACACCACGTGAAGAAATGTAACACTTCAGAAATATAACATTCTACACTCGCAAAAGCGACTGCACTGACAATGAGCCACTGCCATTGCACCGCACTGCATGAAGCGGCCACGTCGCAGCTCCTGCTACTCAGAGAAACAGCTCTCGCAGTTTCCTTCTCACAAACCTTCCTTCGGTATTTCAGTGTTGTGAGGTTTGTCATATCCCACCTAGTACATGGAGTGTTAAAAGAGTGGAGACAATTTAGAAACTAATTCAACATGACAACTCAGATATGAATTATTGCTAACTTTCTGCATGAAAAAAAAGTATAGTTTGGAAAGAAAGAAATAGTTTTTAAAGTTGTCTGATGCCTCTGTGTTTAAATATTTTTCAATTTCTTTCGTTTGCCGCCCTAGGCTACAGCCTACTTAGCCTATATATCCGCCGGAGTATTAAAAGTCGATCACTCTTCCTTCTTTCTTAAGTACTGTTTAATTTTGTCGATTTCTCCGTGACGCGTTGTGGACACTATGAACACAGATGTTCACGTTGTAAGGTCAACGCGCGCGCCTACGTTCTCACGAATTTCTGGGACCCGTACCAGGAATATCAATCAGTCAACAAGTAACACGATCCGCATACATATACCTTCAAGCAGTTTTGTACACTTGTAGCGTTCACGTTTCGAGGAATCACCCGTGTGTGCGGCTTGTAACTCTTTCATGTGTGGCTTTTTCACTTTGGTGAAACATACTTGGGCTACATGTGAATGTATTGAACACTATCGAATGTTGGGCTGACGACCTTAAGGAAAACGCATTAAAAAATTACAGTTTAAGAGAAGAGATTTTGTTGATACAGGGTCAGGACGAAAGAATGTCACAAGCAGGAAAGTGGCGTTTCAAAAATAAAAAAAAAATGTAAGAATTTTTTCATCCGCGGTTTACTTTTCGAGAAAAGCGATTTTGAAATTTTGTGGAGTACACTAGCGCCTGAGTGACAAATATGCAACTCGAAAATTTAAAAAATTATGAAACCTTAGGGATATGCAGAGGATACGTAGATATGTATTACGCATATTTGTGCTGCCCAAATTCACTCTAAGGGGGTGATATTGAACCCTGAAAATCCGGCTATTTTCCGATTTTGTGTTATAACTCGCGAACTGTAAGTTACCGAGTGAAAGTCCTAATTAAAAGAAGAAACTTTTTTCTGAAAACTTCTTTTCTATTTCTTACAGTTTGCGAGTAATAACACAAAATTTGGAAATTTTCAGGGACAAGTTCACCCTTTAAGAGTGAATTTCGGCAGCAAACAAAATTGCGTTGTACTCGAGAGGACATCCCCTATATATTCACAGAGTTTCACAATTTTTTGAATTTCCGGGTTCGAGATCTTCCCTTGTGAAAGGTATGAGGGTTGAAACTTTGTAAACCGTCATACATGAAAATAGTTACTCCTACGGAAAAAACTCATGCGACCTTTTTTGTAAAGAATTTCCTAAGGTATAAATTCCATAATGACTATTTTTGTCGTAAAACTGATAGATAACGAGATATTCGTGAAAACTGTTTTTTTTTATCTCTAACCCTCTGTAAAATTTTTAGCGACCGTCACATCGATGGGGCTTCTGACATATTGTTTAAAACTGCGAAATAAAGGCCCATACGGAAATTTGGCTTGCTGGGAAATATTCCGCAGATTGACCATATTTCCGTCTAATTTCACTGGACTAGATTCGTCACAGTGCTTAACCACCCTCTTACTCTCGCACACATGCATTTGCGCATTCTATTCTCCACACACGCATACATACATTACATACGCTACATAAGGGAAACGCTGCTTGTGTAAAAATTTGAATTTTTAATAGAAGGGAACAATTGTCGAGCTCTATCAAAACTTCATAAAACCGTTTCGGGTTTTTCTCTGTAACATAATGTGTTTCAAATCTAATAACAAGAAACACTCTATTGCTTTTACAGTACAGCAACTTCATTACATGAAGTGACGATTCTTTACTGAAGTCTGAAGTCACGATTTTGTAATGTCTTTGTTTAAAGTCATTCGCGTAGCATAGGAAAACAAAATAGAAAATATAAAAAATGAAAAATAAAATTATGTATCTATTTAATTCACATTCATAATTGAAAAATATAATAATATGAATTCGTCAATAATCTTCCACACTGCTGTTATCAAAGACAATTATGGTTAAAAGTTAATTATTTATGCAGAAATGGCCAAGAATACATATGTTACCATAAATTGGAATGGAGACTCAATGGAGATTAACGCGATACACGTGCCTCTTTTACAGTCGCAACAACGGAGTTATTAAATAAATAAAAAATTATTTAAATACCGGACCAAATAAAATTTCCTTTACTTTAGATTATTCGACGAATAAAGTGAGTTCTTTTATTCCACGAAAATTTATTCGACGAATAATGTTAATTTTTTTTATGAGACGAGAATTTATTCGACGAAGAAAATTATTTTTTTTATTCCTGGAGTATTTCAATTTCAGCGTCAAATAAACTTTTCAACCTTAACTTTAACTTTCACTTTAACTTAGGATTAACTTTATTCGACACATGACGAATAATCTTTTAACTTCTGATCGTTATTTGAAATTTTTATTTATATAACATTTTTGCCTACCTCTGCGGAACAGGCTACAGAATAGTCTTCAAAATAACTCCATCTTTCTAGAACCTCTTTTCCCAAACTTCGTAAAGTAGATGGTGCTCTATAAATATTATCTATTCACATTTTAACAACTCGTCGGTTAGGTCACGGAGTATCCTGATCGCATTAATATTTATACGCAAGTGTCTCGCACGACGGGTGGCTCAGGACTTAAAAACTGCTTACCATGATCGTGGAAAGGAGATGAAGGGGATCATACGGGGGATAAAAAATCCGAACAAGAGAACCACGAGAGGAGCGTCCGCTGGCATGCCTTAGAGATCTTAGAGAACGGCACGATTAGCCGGTGACTTTTTGCCGAATCGATAAATCGGAAGCCAAACATCTCAGGGACGCTTCTGTGGGAATGAACGTTCACCGTGCATAACCACGTTTTCCACGTCCAGTAAGAACGACTCCAGATTGACGAAGGCGTCCTTCGTGCCTCTGCTTCTACGACGGCGTCGCTAAACCAACGTGATACATATCTAAATATACATTATCGCTCAAAAGTATTCACCCACCCATCGTTACAGCGAATATCGTGAAAGCAACATGTATGTAAACATTTATTGGCTGTATCAATTACATATTACAGTACAATGTACAGTGTACAATGACAATTACATTTTTGATTCGTGAATTTCATTTCCCTTACAAATTGTTTCGAAAAATAGTTCCTAACGTTATGACTCTACCAGGGTCTTAGCGAAGGTTGTACAGCTAGTTTTGACTTTTTTTTACAATTCTCCCTGCAATGAGAATTTTACAGAAATTCGTAAGGAATATAAATTGCCCCTTCATGGAATTTAATGGACTTAAAACAGATGTGGAAAAAGTAACAAACATTTGGCGTGATAATACAACAAAATGTACATGCATAGATGGACAAATATTTTTGGGCGGTAATGTTACTTTGAAAAAGGACGTAGGATGTGTACATAAAACGTACAGTTAGGAAAAAAGTACAGTCTTGTTAAATAATAATTAATTTATTTAAATATGTAACAAGAATACAAGGCGGTAAAAAGTATTACATACTTTGAGAGCATACATATGTAGTAAATATAGGCAAAAACATCAATATTGTTAGATATGGGAACCATTTTCTGCTTTGATAACACGTGTGACGTGTCTGCTTCGGTTCATCGTAGGTATGCGTTTCTAAATCGAGCTTTATCCTAGCGTAATACTTCCTTTGATAGCTATAAAAACTTTCGATACAGATTTGAAATAGCATATGAGACGAAATCCTCCGATTTGGATATTTTTCCAATGACAGGTGTTTTAAACAATGGTCAAATGAAACTTAAAATTTTCAATTGATTATGAAATAACTGTAATTTTATGAGTATTATCTTTTCTGTTCGAAGAAAATTGGGTAAACTCGCCGATGAACTGGGACCTCGCCGATTTTGATGCCCTTCACATATGTTGTCAAGGTCGTCATTTCGAACAACATTACCCTTTAAACTTTTTGGCGGTTGGCCTTAGTTTCAGAAATATTGAGAAAAAACTGTTGCTACTACTATATTGAATTCTGCTTATATATATACGACACCGTGGCAGTGTATGCGTCAGCGCGGGACCGCCGCTCATCTACTGTTTCCCCATATACATACATCGCAGCAGACAACGTATATACCGGGTAAACTAAACGGTTCGGTAAACTTGCCGATGAACTAGGCCCTCGCCGATTTCGATGACCTTCACATATGTTGTCAAGGTCGTCATTCTGAACAACATTTCCCTTTAAACTTTTTGGTGGTCGGCCTTAGACTCGGAGATATTAATAAAAAACTTTTATCATAATATACCTATTGAAATCTGTTTCACAACCGACGGTACAGGGTTATCCACTAAAGACTGGCGGCGCTCGCGCGTGTACAAATGAGAACGGCAACAATGTCACACGCATACTTACTACTACAATCATATGTCGATACATCCGCCATCTATGTTGCTAAAAGTATAGGTTCTTGTAGATGACCTATACGAATCTATACTTTTAGCAACAGCCCATAGATGGCGGATATATAATAATGATTGGAGTAGTAAGTATGCGTGTGACGTTGTTGCCGTTCTAATAATATACGTATATACGCGTTACATGCACACCTTCAGCCAACACATGTTTCGCTGCTCTTCGAATTAGTGTTGCTAAACTGAATAAATATGTATAAATTGCCTTAATCTTTTTCTTTCTTTCTTCTGCGTGCGTGTGCATATGCTACGTATGATATTAGAATTAAATATATTGTAGAATAAATCTGACTGCGTTTCTAATATGTGTATGTATATGTTTATGTATTTTAGATTGGAAGGGAGTTATTGTAAATTATTAATACTAAGACAATTAACATTTTTTCGGTTTCGCAGCGCCAAGTATTTTGAATAAATAAAATATTTATTCGTATTAAAATATTTATTTGTATAAAAATATATCTGCTTAATATTATTTAGTACATTTTTTCTTTGTATAAATAGCCATTGTTATAATTGACGCAATTTTTGTACATCATTAATTTTGTAAAGCTATTAATTTACAATGTTTTTAAATGGGATTCTTTTTGATGGGTTAATTAAAATGTCCGCGATATGAATAATGGAATGTATGAACACAGCATTTTAGCTGTGTATATGTAGTTGTGTCATCTTAAGCGCAGTTGGAAAGCACCTTTATATACTTGTAGCTCATTTTGATTTCACATCTTTTTTTATATTGTATATTTTCTTCTATTTTTTGTGATTTATATTATTATCTTCTATTTTTTGTGATTTATTTGATTTTCATGTACTTGGCGTAATTTTTTTACTTTTTTGAAGTTTTTTTGTGGGGTTTTAATTTGTTATGCCGAAAGTTTTTTATTAATATCTCCGAATCTAAGGCCGACCGTCAAATATACAACGATCCTGAAGACGCAGGCTGTAGCACTTCGTCAGAATAAATACATTTTTGTATTATAAAAGATTAAAAGCTGCGACACCACGCGTGCACCCGTTAGATATATATGCTGCAGGATGCTGCGCAGTGTTTATACAAACAGCAGACAACCGTCGACAACGTGGTGCTGCACACACTGTCGCCGGCGTGTACGTATACGTAGAGTACGATTGTACAATAGCGAAAGTTTTCCTGCGAATATTTCGGAAACTAAGGCCGACCGCCAATTTTGTCAAAGGAAAAAGTTACTCAAAAGGTCGAGTTTTGCAACATATGTGAAGGTCATCGAAATCGGCGAGGTCTCAGTTCATCGGCAAGTTTACCGTAAATTGTTGCAAAGTGGAATGTATTAACTGAAACTTTTATTTCATACATTTTTGTGTAAATAAGAAACTTTTATTTTCTTGAAAAGAGAAAAAAGTTCTAGTTAAACAGTTCTAGTTAAACATTCTAGTTCCTGAGAATGTTCTGGAGTAGATAGATTCGAAGTTGAAACCTTAAACCGTTCGATGAAAACAGTTATATAAAAATCACAATGTGCTTTCTCTTCTGTATTTGTCCTGTTTCCAATTCCGTAAATAATAATAATTAAAAATATATTCCTAGCTTTTATATTCTACCCTTAAATATGTGTTAAAATTTCAAAAGTATTTGATCCTCCAGAATTTTTATTAATTGAACATAAAATTACTGTTAAAACTGAACTCTTACAACAGAGTTAAAATGTTAATGTACAAAGTTAACTTAAAACAGAAAATAAATTATTTAAAAGTTAAAAGTTCCATAAATAAGTTTTATTTATGTTACGAGCCGGGGCTGCGGCAACGCGAGAGGCCGGCGAGAAGGATATTTCCCAAGGAATACGGTTTATGAGTTTGTTAGTTGGGGGCGCAGACGGACCTGATGCGAAATCAGGGAGCCGCTAGGATTATTGACGGCGAGGACGAACCTGATGCCAAATCAGGGAGCCTCTAGGAATGGAGTCACACGCGGACGAACCTGATGCGAAATCAGGGAGCCGCAGGAGGGTGAAACGTCGTGAACGAACCCGATGCGAAATCGGGGAGTCACTAGGATGAAGTTCACAGACGAACCTGGTGCGAAACCAGGGAGCTGCTAGGAGGTTGGATTATTCACAGACGAACCTGGTGCGAAACCAGGGAGCTGTTCGAAAAGTTGGTAGATTTACAGACGAACCTGATGCGAAATCAGGGAGCTGTAGGATACGGACGAACCTGATGCGAAATCAAGGAGCTGTAGGATACGGACGAACCTGATGCGAAATCAGGGAGCCGTATGAGGGGTGAGGTTTCGTGGACGAACCCGATGCGAAATCGGGGAGCCACTGGGTTGGAGATGATGGCTTGTTTTGGTAAAGGGTTTGCGAACGAACCTGATACGAAATCAGGGGGTCGCGGGAAATGTTAGTAATGCCTCGTAACTCTTAATTAAAGTTGATACAACTCGAGCGGTAAAGTTGTATCAGTGGGTGAGTGCTACTAATATTATAAGGATCGCTGGGTAAAAGATGGATTTAACGAATCTACTCGATTTACACGTGAACACCATTCGTATATTCAATAATCAGTTATTGTACAAATGTAAGTGTCGTGATTAGTTAATTAAATAATGTGTATAAATTACCAATAGTTGCACGGTGTTGACGCACTGGCGATGCGGGGCGTACGAGTGGCTATTTTAAAGTGCCAAATAGAATATAAACCGGACTCGCGGATTTTATGAGGTTAACTATGATTCTGACGGAGACTTTAGCCTGATCTTACTAGATTTAACGAACTCTGCACGAGCGTGACACGACGTGACTCTACGCGTGACTCTATAGCTTTTAACCAACGAGGGTTGAAACCAAAGGGTTTATATAGTCCCAAAAATGAGTGGGGATTCGTTAGGAATCTCCATATAAGGAAATCCTTCGGGGTCGTCGTCGTGTCACTCCCGTTCCCATGGTCGTGATCCAGATGGTCGAGATCATGACCCCCATTAGTGGCGTTTGATAAACGAAAGGATTTTAGGGCGTTTTCCCTTCGCAGACGCGAGCTCGAAAAACGGTTGAGAGCGACGTATGGGAAAATTAATTATGGGAAAGTTTCATTCGACTCCTGTTTCTAAACTTTGCCGACTCATTTATACATATGTAATGAATTCGATGAGAAAATGTGTTGACCGAAAGGGTTCGATGAAAGAAGGAGTGTCTCTTAGTATCCCTGCATTTAATTTATAATAATTTGGAAACACGTTTTTAGCAATTAATACTCAAAAAAAAAAAGAAACAAAAGAAACAAACCAATTTTGGGGGGTGAGTTCTAAAGTAGAAGACCCCCTTAATTTTATGCACATAGCATTGAAGTTGTCCTTGTATTATCTAGTCTTTTTTTGCATTTAATAATGATTTTTTTCATTACCCCAAAACGTTACACGTGGTGTAAAATTGTTTATCATAAAAACGATTGAGTTCTTTTTATATAATAACGACTTGATGCACTTATTTTTTAATTGGCTTTTTATTGGTCGTTCTATAGACCTGGCGTCGCGCCCTTAACATTTCTTCCTCGGGGTTCTTTAAGCCGTCGTGACTCAT
Source organism: Andrena hattorfiana (assembly GCA_944738655.2). Taxonomy (NCBI): domain Eukaryota; kingdom Metazoa; phylum Arthropoda; class Insecta; order Hymenoptera; family Andrenidae; genus Andrena; species Andrena hattorfiana. The sequence continues at coordinate 31,721,291 of OX122894.2, read as the reverse complement.
TCAGTCGTCCCCCCTCAGATCGCCTTGGATACTCAGGATCCTTTCTTTCCGAAACCGCGGGAACGAAAATTACGCGGATGTCTTGACGTGTCATGGATACACGATGGAATCGCTAATCCTCTGGTCACAAGCCTCTTCCACTCCAACGCCTTTCTTTTCTGGTTGCTCGGATCCTGGTCCTGTTTTTATCTCACTGTATGGGGACGCACAGTAGGAAGGTATCAAAAAAATTCTTACAAAAGTTGTTTGATAATAGTTTCTCTGTTGGTGGAGAAGTGGAAGAGATTTCAGGGTCAACTTAATTCTCTTAATTGGAACGGTATTTTTTTTATTCATAATAATATGATAACGTTTGTTGAGACCAATTTTACGAGGTGCAAAATTAAGTCGTTCCGTTTTATGGAAGGTCATAAAATCGTGAGGTCCCGGGGATTCACAATCAGGTCAACGTATGTCGCGCGCCTCCGGCTAGGTAAACCCTGATTTGTTCGTGCTACTCATCGCCGAAAGCGTGTGATGTGCATTGGCTTAAGGCGGATCCACACGTATCAGTTTCGTGACGGTGAATGCCTCTGTACCAGTGATACCCAATATCGCTTCCTCGTTTTAGAACGGAGCACTTCACACTTGTCCGTGTCAGTTGCTGACACTGAAACAAAAGGACCATTGACACAGACGGCACTGAACCGTCACGGAACTGGTATATGTGTGGATCCGCCTGTAATCCCTCCGGACCTCGCGATTTTACGACTTTTCATAAAACGGAATTGCACACGAATAAACTTTGGGTCTCGTTTAAAAAAATTAAGGTGACCTTGAAATCTCTGTCATGTCGCCACCAGCACAGAAAATATTTAGTTATGTATAACATATAATGTCCCACTTTACATCAAACTACTTTTGCAAAAACAATTTTTTGATACTTTTAGTTCTGAACGAGGTTCCACCATTTTCAGTTAAAACATACACCCTATATATTATTTTTGTGTTTCTGTAATTGCTGTTTATAATATTCTGACAGAAACATAAGTGTCACGAGCAAAATGAATATTATTCACACAACTTTTGCATGGAATTGACTTGGACATTGAAACGTCTATAATAGTACATTCATATTATTTTTCATTTTTGATTCTGTTACTTGTGGTATTCTTTTTGAAACAAAAAATAATTCCCACGGGGATAGCGAGTGTATTCCACTATCCAAAAATCCCTTTATTCGAACGATTATGTATGTATGTCTGTCTATTCAGTCGGATGCTCGGAGTTTCTACTATATTTCGTTACTTAAGAACACCCTTCTCCAAACAGTTATAGTTGACTATTAATTTTAATAACAGGGGTTTTACCGAGTTCGACATTTACGTAACATTGCTTTCACATAATGTAGCTTTTGTTTTTCCTCTTTTTCATTAGCATATTATTATCTACCTTTCCTTACCGCATTGTCAGAATAATTTATTTTACTGCGTGAATGTTCGTGACCGTAGAAGGTCTCGCAGTATAAGGAAAATTATTTTTAGCATAACAAAGTCTCGTACCAAGACATGTGTTTCCGCCAGCTCGACCACGGGGTTTCCCAATCCATAATTTCCTGTAACAACTAACCATAATATTGATGTTCTCCGAATGTTAATAGGAAGAAAATATTCCAGGCACCACAGAATTCAGCGATTATATTAAGGTAATAGTAAATAATCAGATGGCAAAGTCTAGTAACGTTGATATACTGAATTGTGTACTCATAACTTTACTTTAATTTTTTACCATTTTTTTCTAGTATATTTTCAAAAATATGAAGTAAGTTATTTGAAATTGTAAATTCAAAAGAAAGGTGCGTTATATGTACGTACATTTTTATACACTAACAAGTTACGTGTGCATGATCGACTTTTTTAAATAAAAAATGATTTTGGATTATTAAAAATAAGTAGCGCTGCTCTTGAAGTTTTTAACCTTGTGAACTCCAGTTACAAATACATATACAATCCATTTTCAATTTACTATGTACAAATAATTGTTTAAAGAAAAGAAATCGCGAAGGCGCGATAGAGGCGCCATAGAGGCGCGAAGATGCGGGCATATTTACTTTGAGTACAATTAGTTTGAATTTTAGAGCATCTAAAATTTCTAAAAACACACATATGTATACCAACAAAATACTTGAAAAAATGTACAGAATGAATTAATATTGAAATAACACAATGAAATGAAAAAAAAAACACAAAAAACCAAGAAAAAATGAAATCTTAGTGTTTTCACACAGAGATTTTCTTCAGTAGCAGCTTGTTGACTTCGTAAAAATGCAGACTCAACGTACGAAATGAGAAACTCGGCCCATTTTTGCGATTTCGATTTTTCCCAGATGATTAAATGAATTGTCGACTTCAATTTCAGTCGAAGAAAATGACTTTTTTCACATATTTCCATCGATTTCATCCGCACTAATGAACCGATTTGAAAATTTTGTTAGGTACATTTGTTGGTGATTCAATTATTTTTAATTTAATATAATAATGTTCGACCATATGGGTGATTCGCAACACGACATATTCGCAATTAAGTGGATCTACCAATTTTACAGACAGGTAAAATCTTCATCTGTCGATATCTCGAAAACGTATCTATAGAATTTTTTTTAGACCATATTTTCGGAATCCGCGGGCCATTTTACATCAGAAAAAAATAGTGGCATCTGTTGCGTAAATTTTTTTTTTTTGTAAACCAGTGTAATTGAATATTCGAATATTCAAGTTATTCGAATTCGCTAATATTCAAGTTATTCGAATCTCAAATTCGAATACTTATAATATTCCAATCTTAAATTGGAATTCTCTGGTATTCGAATACTAAAAATATTCAGATACTTCGAATATTCGAATATTCGTAACAACCCCACAACGAACGTATTGTGGTAGTAGGATTTAGGAAATATGAGTAACATATTTATAAATATCGATATCAGCTTTATGATAAATGTAATATGCACATACAGTGAATATAAAATATTTTCCACTAAACCTACTTTTAGAAAAATACAAAAATGCGAAATAAATCCGACCGATTAAATCATTATTAAAATAAACGAGTCAAAAGTTACATCAATGGTACCTGATATTTTTAAATGTTTGTAGCACGCACGAAATAGAATGTAATCAAGAAACTTTTGGTGCCTATTTCTCATAGCTCATTTATTTCATGTTTTACTATGAGATGTCATTTATCTTCATTAATTACGAATATATTAATGAGGTATGATTTGAGAGCCCATCACGATATTGGCGACTCTCGCCTACTGTCTTATTAAAACATCGTGTTTCAGAAAACGTTATTTTTTCTGAAAATTCGAAACATTCTAGTCCCTGCTTCCATTCTAAACGCAGCTCATTCCATTCGCTCTCTGAAAGCCTCAGACTGAAGCTAATGAAACGAATTCATCTTCTTGGCACGAAGGTCACATCAAGACTGATTAATTACGGGCTAACCTTGACAAAACCTGCATCAGTCATTAGCATTTAATCGCTATCCTCTACCGTTTGCTTCTACTAGAACGCCTATACCCCCTTGCACCCCTGTGGGTCCGATCCGGTCGAACACCGGATCACCTCCAGCAAACGTCCAACGCGAACATTTCACTGTGGCGACTTACCTACCCCTGCTAAGCATGAACGATATAAAAGCCTCGTTATCCTTGAATACATCTGTCCCGAGTATTCGACCCACTGGGCGGACAAATTAAAATGATACTCGATTTGAAAGCTTCCACAAAAACGTACCAAGTCCCCGTCGGCAGCATAAAGCGACAAATCATTCAGTAGGCTTAAACGAAGCGAACTGCTTGTAATTCACGGAACAGCGGTAGTCAATACCGTAGCGGCTCGTATACGTGTACCAGCCTCGAGGAAGAAGAGGAAAGGGAAGACGATGAAGAAGAGGAAGGCGAAGAATAAGAAAACGCAGCGACGTAGTGACGATACGGAAGGAGAGGGGTGATAGAAGGGCTAAAGCGGAAGGGAACGCCAACGCGGTCGTGGAGAAAAGGCAAGGAAAGGCGAGGCACGAGCTGTTGGCTTCATGGACAATGCCACCTTGGGGCTATGGGAACCGGCGGTGTGAAGGCATGTGTTGTTTTCTCGAGGCCGTTGGAGGACGTGTCGCAGCTCGCATCGTCAATTTGCCTGACAAAAGGAAATCACCGTGCGGAGGACAGGACGCGTGACCAACCGAATTCTCGGCAATGCGTGCGCGTACGCCTGGAATGCAGCCAGCCAGGCGAGAATCGGGTTCTTTTGATCCGGCCACTCGCGCCCGATTCTAATCCCTTGAGAGCTCCGCCGCGAGACCACCTCCTCCGAAATCTCCTCGCCACAAAGTTGGTCGGAACGGTGAATTGGCACCGAGATGGGATTACTTGTCAGACTTTCGTGCGCGCGGCCACTTTGATATCTCACAGCGATAAAGTTCTCTTTGACGTGCATGTTTTTTATTGGGTCGTTGAACAGCCGGGACCATTTCTTCTATCGGCGAGGTTCATTTAAATTGATGGAACGTTGGCAACGGGTTTACGAGTGCCTTTTTCTCTTTTCCTGAAGCTCTTTTTAAGAACCTTCTTTTAATAATCCTAAAATGGTGTGGGACTTACAGAGGAAACGTTCACTGAAAATTCTGATTTCAATGAGACCTCGTGCAAATGTAGAGCATACTGGAGTCTGTAGGCAGGAATTTTTTCTACAGAGATTCACTCTGAAGGGGTGAAATAAGCCCTTGTAACGACACGTATTTTATAAACAAAATGATTATTTTGTTATTTTACATATAAATTCTTAACCATAAGGTATCGAAACAACGATTTTGTGCCAGAAATTGACAATTCTCGGTAGTTTATTGAAATATGAAGGTACATAATTTTTTTAAATTTTCTTATTTGCGAGAAATAATTTTTCACTTTGGTACTTAAATTCCCATCCTTATAAGTGATACATTATTTCATTCATATTTTGCAGCTTACAGAAAGCTTTATTTTTGTTATACGGGGAAATGACATTGTCTTTATATAAATTTATTTTTTCCTGCCCCTTCCCACCAATGAGGCAAATAAAGAAAAATATATCTATAGTGAACTAGCTGTAACTAGGTAGGTTAACAGTAGTGGAGCAAACCTAGCTGTTTATCTTGGCTTTTTTGTTTTTCTTCATATGTCACTGCTCTTTCCCCTGCGCATATTCTTCATTTCTCTGTCCTTGTTTCTTCCAGTAATAGGGTAAACTGCACTAATCATTGGCACTCCTGATTAAAAAGCAAAATATTAAGAAGTACAAGCTTAGAAAGTACTTTCTTACAATTTCTTATTTTTCTTTCACTACAACACTGCAAAGCCCAGTAGTTGAACTACACATTTGACATCTGGCAATACCACAAAGTGTGACAATGACCTGAGTGTTAGGCGTTTTCTTAAAATTGTGATAAGGGGTAGGTAAATATATTTTGTCGCTTTATAACTAAGTAATGGATTGAAATACAGATTTACGATGTGTTGTAGGTATTTAATAGTGAATAAAATAGTCTGTTTAAATGCCTTAAACTTCGTTTTTAACTACATATGTTTTCCTATATAACCTCAAATTTTAGGGTGCCAATGATTGTACTTTTATGCCTATTTTTGCTTATCATTGAATATTTTTAAAATAAAAGACTTAATAGGTATTCAAGATGTTTTATTTTAATGATAAATCCATAATCATTGATAATAACTGAAACTTAAGACCATATAAAAACTTCACAAAAAAATATGGACATTTAAATTGGGATTTCCGTTTAGGATGCCAATCATTGTAGGTACAGTTTAGGTATGCTGGTGTATTAAAGTCTAAATCTAATGTCCAACTTATCTATTTTTACTGTATCTTCTCTAGCTTCGCCTCCTCTTTCCAGACCCATATTTCTATTGCGAACAGTATTATTCTCTTAACTAGACTACTGAAAAATATCATTCTCCTCTCAAAGTTATTCTTGGATCTTCTTTGTCCTAGCCCTCGAGTTTGTCGGATATTCTTCCGAATGGCCCTAGTGGCCGATCGAGATGATGTTTGGAGGGAGGAGTGGGGAGGGGGTGTGGACCCTAATTCTAAAATTGTAGCTTCGGGTATTTATTAGTTTCCAAAATATTAATAAAAAATTATTGTTAATTTTTTTAAAATTTTTTTAGACGTAGCTGCGGTAACTGCGCCAGTAGTCGGCCACTTAAGGGAAAGCGGAAATTCATGTTACGCGTTGTTATTATTAATATACCATTTTTTAAATGCGTTATTAACAGTTAAATACGTTAAAGTATCTATTTTTCAAATGTGTGGATAATTTTTTTAATAGTATAACAATTTTTATTTAAAATATCTAAAATACCCAGAAACGTCCTTTTTACCAATAGTCAGCCAGTAAAATCCTAACTCCAGCCTTTCATATGCCAGTAGTCAGCCAGGTCCTTCTATCAGGTTATATATGTATCAGCCATCCTATAGTATAGGGTAGTATAGCTAATTAAAGTTGACTAAATTAATAAAAAAAAAACATAAATCTTTATTTCTGTGTTACAATACACCAAAAATACAACAGAATTTAATTATTTATTTCTTGGGAGCAAAAAGAACATAAAATTAAACATTTCTGTAGAAACGTCGAGTAAGGATATACCCATTAGTTTACTGACAATGAGTATCATTAGGAACATAAGAAACAAGTAAATGGTGTATCACAGATTTCGTCATAAGCGTGACCTACGAATTCAGTGCATTTTAAATGATACCATACGGGACATTTGTCGCAGCCCACATTTTTTTCATCATCATCTTCGGCATCACTATACAATTCATTATTGCACATTCCGCACATTTGCTTGCTTTCAATATCTATAACCTTTTTAGTTAATTTCCTTTCTTTTTTTATCGTTTTTGCTACTTTACGAGTATTACCAACACATCTTTTTTTGTTTTTCGTAGCTCTTTTTCCTGTTTCTGTTCTTCTTTTTGCTGCAAAAAAGCACGATATGCTTCGGAAGATATTGCAGCTGGCATATTTTGATCAGCAGTATTTTTTCTTTTATTTACTTTATTAATTGGAGTTGGAAAAAATAAATGTTTCATGAAAGGAGATTTTTTTTTGTCTATTATATTATCAGTCTTATCCTTTTCTTGATTTTCCATTCCGGCCTTAATTCTTATATCACTTATGATTTTAACGTTATTCCCTAGTAGCATTTCTGGTTGGCCAACGGTAGCCAACAGTTGGGAATTAGTTGGGATATAGTTAGTGTTTTTGCCTACAAATTCCCAACATAGAGCCTATGGCAAAAAAGTTACGACAGTGTACCAACGAATATTCAATGTTGGACCTACAATTATTATGGTTGGTTAATTAACAAAAAGTTACAACAGTGTGCCTACGAATATTCAATGTTGGGCCTACAATTACTATGGTTGGTTAATTAACAAAAATTTACAACGGTGATTAAATGTCGTCTTATAAGTGTCAGAAAATTTGCTACATCCAAAAACCTGTTATTATATTCCAAGTTGTGATTTTTCTTTTCTTATTTATAAATACGTAATGAGGACGTCTGTCTTGAGGCGAATGTGAAATTTTAAGGAATGAATTTGAAGGTCGAATGATATTTTGTAGAATATTTCGCGTCACTGCACAGTTTTTATAAACAATTGATACTAGCTATGTAACTAGAAATTAGAAGTGTCTACAAGCGATTGCTTTGTAAGCGGAAAGTTTGGGTTCGATTCTCCTCACCCGCGATTTTTTTTTCCTAAACCAGGCCTGAAAAAGACGTGTTTTCAACGTCTTTTGAAGTTCTTTAAGACATCTTCTGGACGTCTTTAAGACGTCTTTTGAAGTTCTTTAAGACATCTTCTGGACGTCTTTAAGACGTCTTTTGAAAAGAATATAAATAATAGGGCAACGGTAGGAAAGCCTACCTTGGCCATCTGTTGTTGGCCCAACCTGAAAAAAAAGTGCCAAATCTAACTGTTGGCCAACTAATATTATGTGCGTGGCCCAACTGTATGCCAACAACAAATGCTACTAGGGTTACTACAATTTGAATCCTTGTTTTTTTTTTTCGTTTTCACTTTTGTCTTTGGCTTCAGGTATCTCCAATATTTCGTGTTCTTCGGATTCAAGATGTATGACCGCATCAGTTATACCTAACTGTGAAACATTGTTATTATCCAGATCATCAAGATATATAAATTCTGTCGAATCAAAATTTATCGCATCAGGTTTATCGAAATCTGGCGTCTCTGTTCTTTTTAATGTACCATCTTCCTCTATGTCATATGTAGAAATAGTTTCAGTTTTTTCCGATTCGACTTGTAATCCTTTTAATTTTGATAGTATTACATTCATATTTGCATTTTCATCCAGCTCTGGTTTCATAGCTGATAACACTTCTATCGTTATTTTCAACTTTTCATTTGAAATTTGGGTGACATTGTTATTGTCCAACAATTTCTCGTGGTAATTTTTTATGCATTTAGAATAATCTATTAAGTTCGGGTCAAACGGAAACAGGCCACATTTTCGGAATCCATTTTTTATGGAATTTATCCGTGTCGGATCATTCACGACATCTTGTAATAACGGTGCAAAATTTATTTTTGTTACGCCAGAGTTTGCATTTTCTTCCTTATTTAACCACTGTCTGACAGTATGTTTCCATTTGGATTTATGCGGTTTAAATACACTCACGTCCGCAGGCTGCATAATATGAGTTGTATTAGGCGGAAGAGCATATAATATTATTTTATTATTGTGACAAAATACGCTGATTTCTTTAGTTAAATGCGATTTGTGCCCATCAATGAATAAAATAACGGGTCGCGTAATATTTTATTCATCAATCCAAACATTGACTTTATTTGCGATATATTCGAAAAATATGTCGCTACGCATCCAACCTGTTTCTGATCTTCCTAAAAACCATTTTTCAGGCATATTCTGAATAACCACTTTTGGTGGTCGTATGTACGGGTAAACAATCATTGGAGGGATAATGCCTCCATTTGCAGAAAATACCATCAATACTGTTAGTGTGTCTTTTTTACCACTTTTTTTAACTTCATAGATATTTTTCCAACCTTTTGGAGCTAGAATTTTCCCGCATTTGGGACACAATGAGAGCCCTGTTTCATCTCCATTAAGGATCCTAGTTGGGTCGGTCATAACATCTTCCGCATCTATTTGTTGAAGATATTCGTGTAAATTTGAAAACCATTTTCTGATATATTCTTCCGTAATACAACTTCTTCCTTTAGTTACTCCTTCAGGTTCGCGAAGTATTATTTCAGGGTGTCGATTTAAAAAAAAGTTTATACCATTTTCCCCTGGGCGGCCATTTTTAAAAGAAGTCCTACGTTTCGAATCTAATACAATTTTTTGCACACTATCTAATAATTCTTCTTTCTTCCGTGGAAATCCACATTTTGCCAGGTCTATTAACCACTTTACAATTTCCTCTTCTTCGCTTTTGGTTAAACAAGGATTTGGGCCCATCTGTCGAGGACCTTCCTTGACTCGTCCATGGACTCTGTCCTGAAGAGTACCGCGGGGTACTCCGTAAATTCTACTCGATTGCCTAATAGTGACACCATCCCGAATGGCTTTCATGGCATTTTGAATCGCATCTTCCGAATATTGATGAATACTTCTTTTAGGCGACAACATAGGTATCGATTAAATAACTAAAAATAAGTATAAAAGGGACAAGTGTGTTTTAATCTGCATTAACCGAATGTTAAGTGGTTCAAAGATGTGTGTACTCAAAATTTAAAAATTTCTATTTTCTGAAAATTCTAATTATTTAAATTATAACGGCCGATTACTAGACCAATTGTCTAGTTGTCAGCCGTTTTGTGTTTTAGACGGCCGACCACTGGTTTTACATTAATTTTGGTGATTTCTTAACAATATCCAGTAGCCACCCGGGGCGGCTGACTATTGGTTTTCTTTATATTTTGAATGCCAATAGTCGGCCACTTCAAAAATACTTACTAACCTAAGTTTAAATGCAATTATAATTTCACGAAACGTTCATTCCAATGTTATTAATCGTGTATTCAAAATTTGAACTTAAAAAACTTCGTATTAGTGTTAGTATACACTATTTCCAAGTGTCGCCTATAGTACTAAATTAATTCAAATTGACTCACCAGTCGTAAACCATCCAATCGCCAACACAATAAAGCTTTCTGCAGTTCATATTTTTACCGCTAGAGGCATGAAACTTCCCATATTCCAAGGAGAGAGTACACTGATCATTGTTTCGTTTAAATATATAACATTTTATTCCTAATTTCTTATTTCTAAGCAATTTATTTCCGAAAAGGCTGACTATTGGGTAGGGGCCGACTACTGGCGCAGTTACCCTACCCCTGCCCGGCGACCTTCTCGGCCCCCAAATTGTTTTACGCACTGCTGGACGCGTTCCCCTTACCTCCACGTGCTCCTCAGGCGCCGGAGAGGCACGCGTATTTAGCTGATATTCAAAGTCAATTTTCTCGAAAACGAAACGCGATATTAAAAAATTGTATTCTATATTTTCGTCTTATTTTGGCCTGTAGAATCACCCCCTAGAATATTGACTATCAGTACAATAACACCCTATATAGTAGGATGGGTCGCATTCGCAAGTTGCTGGTTCAAATCTCCAAACTCACATCGGTTCGCTACCATGCTTTACGCGACCGCAAGCGGGCGCGCACCCCCCCCCCCCCCGCCCGCACCAATCTAGCCGCAAGAAATACTAATACCCGGGACAAGGTGGAAAGTGGAATGCGTTATGTCGGTATATTGTACTGAAAATTTTTTATTCATAAATCGGAAACTAAGAAATACCCGGAGGAACAATTTTAGATTTAGGGTCCACACTGGGGCCATTCGGAAGTACAGCCAGTTTATCTTATCGTGATCATTGACTTTTTGGCTGTTTCGCTAACATATATCCCTGGTCCTCCGTTTCTTTGGAAATTGTAGCCTAAAACCTTTAAATTCTTTCACCACCATTTCCATCCGTCTTTGATTTTTTTACACCTTCCTTTCTTGAATACCGGCACTTTTGACTTTTCCTCATTTAGTATGAGGTCTTTTTCCTTTAGGTAGTTCATCAGCCTCTTCAGCACTTCCTGTAATTTCATTCCGGTTTTTGCTATTAGGACAATGTCATCCGCGCCCACACAATACCATAACATTGCAGCAACGTCTCTGCAATATTGCGGTGCAACATTGCAATGTTGCACCACAACATTGCAGAGACGTTGCAGGTTCAGTCCTATGTCCACCTTCGCAATATCGCAGGTGCGTATTTTTGCAATGTTGCGGCAGCATTACAAACATGTAGTCCTGCAACGTTCCGGCAATGATTCTGCAACGAAACGGCAAAATTGTGGCAATGATCCTGCAACTCTTCAGAAATATTGCACCGTATCATTGCAGGGAAGTTGCAGGTTCATTCCTATGTCCGCCTTAGCAATATTGCAGGAGTATATTCCCGCAACGTTTCGGAAATTTTACAGCAATGACCCCACCGCAACGTTTCGGGCAGTGAGGGACGCGACGACATGAATGTGTGCAGAATCATAGTAGTATAACGCCCGTGTGTCTTTTTCTCATAGAAAATATTTTTACCCCAGGGGGATTCGAACCGAGGATCTGTAGCATCGTAGACGAACACTTTACCGCCGCAGCTACAACCGCTGATTGATAAGATTGCTTACATATTCCAACTTATACTCCTACCGTGCAAAACTTTAAACTCAAATTATTCAAAAACGAAGACTCATTTGACAAACCTATTAGGGATTTTTAACACTGTAGGTGCGGACTCTAACTATAACTCGGTGTCATTTTAGGTTAGGTTGGAAAGTAGTCTTTAGACTAAACCTTTGGATTTGTCTTTTCATCTCCCTTTTCTCTTGCTTGATTGTATATACGTGTTTGTACAATAAAGACGTTTAATAATAATAATAATAATAATAATAATAATAATAATAATAATAATAATAATAATAATTTCACACATTAAAATATATAGTATCTACTCTATCCAAACAAATTAAATTCATTTTCAAATCTCTTCTATAATTTAAATTCATGTACAAAAAACTCTCACAATAACACTTTTTTCATATCTTCAACGGTCAACGAGAAATTCTGGCATATCCAGTTAAATGAAACATGCTGTAGAATCTACTCGACGTCATATTTCAAATTTCCTCAAAGTCATAGTTGCTTCAGAATATTGCTGTACTGTTTCTACAATATTTCCACTACAGTATTGCATGACAATATGTAGGCAATTTTGCTGGGTCGTTGCCACTGAAACATTGCACATCGATGTGGGGGCAATATTGCCGAAATATTGTAGGATCGCTGCCAGTGGAACATTGCACGTCGATGTGCGCGCAATATTGCCGAAATATTGTAGGATCGTTGCCACTGGAACATTGCACGTCGATCAGCACGCAATATTGCAGAAATATTGTAGAATCGTTGCCTATGGAACATTGCACGGCAACGTTCTTACAATATTGCTGCAATATTGTATGATCGTTGCCAATGGAACATTGCACGGCAACGTTCTTGCAATTTTGCTGTAATATTGTAGGATCATTGCCACTCCAATAATGCACGGCAATATTGCAGGAACGTTCCTACAATATTGCAATGCAACCTGCAACAACACAATATTGCAGCAACGTTCCTGCAATACAGCTGCAACGAAGTGTGCTGTATGGGCGTATGCGAGGATCCATCTTTTGCGGTCTGCTGTTACTACTCCTTCTGATTACTCTTTCTTCATATACTTTTCCAAATTCGCCATGTACAGCGTAAATAGAGTTGGGCTTAATTTAGTATCCTTGGCTTACTAATTTTTTTTGTCCAGAATTTCATTCATTAACTTTGACCACATTTCTTGTTTCTCTATTTATTTCCTTGATTTTTTCTCTCAGAAATCAACTTATTCCTCTTTTCTCCATCATTTGGCTTAATTTTTCTCTGTTTGACTTGTCGAAGGCTGCTTGTAACTCTGCAATAAATGTGCATTTACCTCCTGTTATTTGTAACTCCCTGTTCGCAACGTAGTTCTGGATGAAGGTATTGTCTACTGTACACCTTCCACTTCTGAACCCTGCTTACTTTTCTGGGGTTAGTTCTTTGTCTTCCATTTCTGTTTTTTAATTGTTTCCCTATAACCACCGCGTATATCTTTTACGCTGTATTGAGCAGCGTTATACCTCTATAGTTCTTCTCCTTATCTCTGTCTTCCTTTTTAAATATTGAGGATATAACTCCTTCGTTCCATTCCTCAGAAAAACCGTCTCCTTTCCAGACCTGGTTTATTATTTCCGTCACTCACTCTGCTACTTTTCTACTTCCATATATCCATGTTTCGTTTCCTGGGTTATCTTTCCCTGCTGCCTTTTCTGACTGTAATCTTTTTAGTTGCTTTGCAACTCCTTCTATCGTTATTATAATTGCTAATCTGGTTCGTGTTTGGTATATTTTTACAACGTTTAAATACTAAAAATTAAACAGAAAGTACATAAGTTCATAACTTGTCCAATGGACTTAATGAAATTATTTTGAAACCTATGGGGCGGTATGAAATGGAATTGTATATTGAACTTTATGCTTATAAGAGAGAGCTTACTCATTAGCTTATTATTTAAAATAAGCGTAGTACATAAATTTTTTAACGTTTAATGTTCAGTATCGTGTTTTATATTGTAATATCGCATATATATTAAACATTACACGTGACATGCATGGTAAGTTTTCGCAGATTTTATCGATTCATTTCACCACTCGCTTTATACTTTAAGGTGCCATGAAACTCCGTTATTATGCACTTCGCATAATTGCCAATCGTTCGAAAACCACGTTAAATCGCTTTTCGATTGCTCTCCATCGAGGATAAAATAGAAAATCCTGTATTCTAAATATTTTTATACATGATATTTTAAATATTTTTCACTATTATTTGTACGAAATTTATATATATATATGTTAATATGAAATTGAGATTATGTATATTTAAATATACAAACTTATGTTATAAAAATATTCATAATATTATATATAATGACTTTCACCATAGTGAAATGTATACGCATAAAATTAAATGTTTATTATTGGAAATTTTACAAATTATTTAGTTACATTCTGTATCGTACAAGGAAATATGTCTGAAACCAAACCGCAATGACACCCTTAAATTTTTATGAAAGTTAATGACGCTGTAATAATTAGTTATCAGTACGTAATAACTTCTGAAAGTTCTGAATTATTTTCTCTTGTATACGCCCTTGAACGTGAACATCGTATACATTGGAAGTAAAAGTAAATCATAGACGTCACAAATTTAAAATGTAGATATTGATACGAGTCCTATGTTATATTTGTATTATTAATTCGAGGTATTAATTTTAATGCTAATGTAATCTCAATGTAGACAGTTTTAAATATTTTTATAACGATTCTCATGAATTTGTGAGAAAGAAGATTTGTAAATTTTTACATTTGGTAAGAAATGATTAAAATGAATTGAATATAAAATCTTCTGTATTATGAATATAAGAACTACTTTATCTCTATCACATACCTAAATGACTAAAAATCTTATAATGTTGACTAGAACCAGAATGAAGATGACCTCGAAATCTAAAAATTACAGTAAATATGGTTATACATGTAGTCTATCCGCATGCACATTCCACAGCTTTTAAATATCAGATTTCTTAAAAAATGAAGTCGTACAAAGAAGTATGTTCTAAATTTTCAATTTGTTTTTCTATAAAGAATCACCTATTTTTCCTGATTTTATTACGAATTACGTCGCATTCCATTTATTATAGTGTAAAACTTTATTAAAGGAAATGTAATAATTCCTTAATAACGTTAGATAGATTTTATTATTGACGTGTTAGAACTGACACTGTTAGATTTCACGAACTGTACACTTACTAACTTCGATGCTGCAAAATGAATTAGAACTACTTCTAATACGTTCTATACGTTCAGTAATTAGACAGAACAAAAAGACACTTCTGAAATTGTAGTATGCGTTTTCTACAATGGAGTCACAAAAATTCTCCGATAACCAAGTAAAATTTTAATCAGTTCCAAAATTCGCTTATCAACCAAAAAAGTTCTCGATACTGGGGAAAGTTAACATGATCATGAAACATGGTTATGCAATCAAGATGCAGGTTTAAATTGGAATGAAGTTCCTATAGGTATCTACTTACAGCTTATTTAGTCACGGTGACAAGATAATGAAAATTATTCGCTGGATATCCACTCACTTATTTGCATGCAAACAGCGTGGAATGTATTTCCTGAAATCTTATACCTTAATTAGGGGCATACACAGTGTTGCAGAAAAATACCGAAAAATTTCTCATACGTTTAAAAGTTGCAAAACCACTTATTTAATATATATTTATATGTTGAGGTTACAGCATTCAAATTCTTATATTACCTATTCTCATAAGAATATACACAATTTTTAGCCTTTCAATATGTGTGTTGAACAAACTATCCACACACAAAATAACGATACGTTCTTACCCATACAGCACACTGCAGCTGTATTGCAGGAACGTTGCTGCAATATTGCGTTGTTGCAGGTTGCATTGCAATATTGTAGGAACGTTCCTGCAATATTGTCGTGCATTATTGGAGTGGCAATGATCCTACAATATTACAGCAAAATTGCACGAACGTTGCCGTGCAATGTTCCATTGGCAACGATCCTACAATATTGCAGCAATATTGTAAGAACGTTGCCGTGCAATGTTCCATTGGCAACGATTCTACAATATTTCTGCAATATTGCGTGCTCATCGACGTGCAATGTTCCAGTGGCAACGATCCTACAATATTTCGGCAATATAGCGCGCACATCGACGTGCAATGTTCCACTGGCAGCGATCCTACAATATTTTGGCAATATTGCCCCCACATCGATGTGCAATGTTTCAGTGGCAACGACCCAGCAAAATTGCCTACATATTGTCATGCAATACAGTAGTGGAAATATTGTAGAAACAGTACAGCAATATTCTGAAGCAACTATGACTTTGACGAAATTTGAAATATGACGTCGAGTAGATTCTACAGCATGTTTCATTTAACTGGATATGCTAGAATTTCTCGTTGGCCGTTGAAGATATGAAAGAAGTGTTATTGTGAGAGTTTTTTGTACATGAATTTAAATTACAGAAGAGATTTGAAAATGAATTTAATTTGTTTAGATAGATTAGGTACTATATATTTTAATGTGTGAAATTATTATTATTATTATTATTATTATTATTATTATTATTATTAAACGTCTTTATTGTACAAACACGTATATACAATCAAGCAAGAGAAACGAGAGATGAAAAGACAAATGCAAAGGTTTAGTCTAAAGACTACTTTCCAACCTAACCTAAAATGACACCGAGTTATAGTAAGAGTCCGCACCTACAGTGTTAAAAATCCCTAATAGGTTTGTCAAATGAGTCTTCGTTTTTGAATAATTTGAGTTTAAAGTTTTGCACGGTAGGAGTATAAGTTCGAATACGTAAGCAATCTTATCAATCAGCGGTTGTAGCTGCGGCGGTAAAGTGTTCGTCTACGATGCTACAGGTCCTCGGTTCGAATCCCCCTGGGGTAAAAATATTTTCTATGAGAAAAAGACACACGGGCGTTATACTACTACGATTCTGCACACATTCATGTCGTCGCGTCCCTCACTGACCATTGCTGTAAAATTTCCGAAACGTTGCGGCAATATACTCCTGCAATATTGCTAAGGCGGACATAGGAATGAACCTGCAACTTCCCTGCAATGATACGGTGCAACATTGCAATCTCTCACCGCAATATTTCTGAAGAGTTGCAGGATCATTGCCACAATTTTGCCGTTTCGTTGCAGAATCATTGCCGGAACGTTGCAGGACTACATGTTTGCAATGCTGCTGCAACATTGCAAAAATACACACCTGCGATATTGCGAAGGTGGACATAGGACTGAACCTGCAACGTCTCTGCAATGTTATGGTGCAACATTGCAATCTAGCACCGCAATATTGCAGAGACGTTGCTGCAATGTTATGGTGCTGTGTGGGATATATTGTAAATTACCAGATAATATAAAATTTACTGAAAATAACCAAATACACATGGATTTTTACATAAATAATAAATATCAACACGTGCATGGAGAAATTTTCAGTTTTAGTGCATTTTAAATAAAATTGATTAACTTAAAAAATTTTTTTGCATATCTTTTTTATTACTTACTTTTTAGTGTCTAAGTTTTTATTTGTGGTTATATGCTGATTGCATATCGATTGAATTGATTTGATTTGTGGTTACAGGCTGATTTCAAGTCGTTTGGATTTGTGGTTATGGGTTATATTTATTGATGACTGGGTAATATTTTCACCCCTCCCGTTTTTTTCATAATTTTGTATTGTCATCATAACTACGCACGCCTGCAAAGTTTCAAGAAAATTGTATTGGTGGAATTGGGTTAAATAGGTGTTCCGTTTCACCCCACGAAAAGTGTTCTGTTTTGCCCCACATGCAGTCATTTAGTAAACATTTAATATTTACACTTCAGCGTGAGGTAAAGAACTTTTTAATACGTCAAAATGTAGCGTAAGGATTATACGATGAATCCAACGATGTATTTACTGTTATTAATTTTCGAAATCTAAGTGCCGTAAAGTGGTCGAAAGTACAACACAATATTGAAACGTCGATACCGGAAATTTTTCCAACTCTCTTAACGGAAAAATAACGTGTGCACGGGTCTATGGTCTATCACAAAATGCTGTGAGGACCCTTTGGTCCCGTGTTACGCGATACCAACTCATTCGCAGCTCTTATCTAAGAGAAACATTGCTGTTCCGTTTTACCCCACTCTCCCCTACCTAATTATGGCAATCGTAGTATACTATATATGGCGGGGATTCAGCTACAGTAATATTTCCTCTCAAAATAGAAGTGTTCTAGGCGGGGCCTATGGCGTGTTCACGAAATATTGTGAAAATGTTTACGAAAGAAATGGTGCGTTGCACTAATTATAGGCACACGGCCACGATCGAATGAGCAGTAGCATTGGAATTCTCTAAAGCCCAATGTTTATAAACATTTAACTTTGAATGCTCGTTAAGCAAATGAACTACCCGAGGACAATTTCATCCCAGCATGGGCCAAGGATTAGTCGACCCCTTAAGGTGAACGACTGCTCGACGAAGCGGGCGTTAAACAATTGGAGAACCGCTGCCGGCCGCACAAGAGCAGCACACGAGCAGCACACTTCCTTAGCACGCACCTTTCGATCCCTCGCGCCGATGCCCCCGCATCCATCCCGATTTGTACGCCCAGGAAAAGGAATCCCCGACGAAGGCAAACGAGCCCGAGAAGAATGGCTCGATTTAGGGTGGCTACAACACACTTGCGAGGCTTTTTAGAGGATCTCGCTGCGGGGTGGACCGCAGGGGAAAGGACAGACCCTTCAGGCCATGCCTCTTCTAACACGGGAAGACTCCAGTCAGCGGGTTCCCACGAGGAGAGCCACCTGTGCGTTGGAATGAGGCCGTCCAACCCCGTACGCAAAGGAACAACCAAGGGGGACGTGTCATGATTTTCGACCCTAATTTCGGGGATTGGGGGATACGAGCGCACCCGGCGCACTCCTTGCACGGGGCGTTAAATGATTCGGCGGCCTGGGGGTCCGATTGCTCTTCAACGCGCATCTAGTTTTACGAACAACCTGGCACGAGGGATTTTACATGATTGAGATAATTAGAGAATGGGAGGAGTTCGCTCTTCGCCCTCTGGCACTGCACTCTTCAGCGACCACTAATTCAGGGGCGCTGATGTCTTTCAGTTGTTTATGGTGTTTTGATGTGTATGATTGACTTACTATGTGAAGCATGATTCTTGTCAACGAACGCGGATGTGCTTGAAGGGCGTGAGTGGAAGACGGTTTTAAGGTAAATATCCCAATACCTGGACATTTAAGGCGGAATTTACGGCGGAAACACGTTTGAGAACTTTTCAGTTATACAAGTCGATTTATATGAAAACGATATTGCAATTACATGGGGCACCGTGTGTACTTTATCATTAAACAAAAACAACATACTATTGGATTGAATAATTTTGTAAAATATTGACAATTCTTAGTCCTTACAATGACCCAATACCTGGACAGCTTAACTAGAGTATGTCCCGATGTACCGATTTTAATGTCCCATTACCTGCACACATGATGAAACATCAGCAATTTGGATGTTTTCTAGGGAAATTCAATAAAAAAAAAACAACACGTTAGTTTTTCCATTTGGCATATTTCTTCTGTATAAGTACTTAATTTATTCAAATCAGTAAACAAACTTGAGTAAATAGAATCTATTATTGAATCTATTATGGAATGACTAATAACACACAAATTTTAAATATGAATTAAATATTATAATTAAAACAGGATAACAAGAAAGTTTACTAAGACAAATTTGTATATGAATATATTTTATTAAATATTTGCGTAATTGAATAAAATAGTTCTTTTATTGATAAAGCGAATATTAAATGTAACAATCAGTATTATTTGTACTAGTGTCCAAGTACTGGGACGTGTCCAGGTATTGGGACATTTACCTTACCTCTGCTGCGAGCTAAGAATGTTACACAGAGTGCTTCATCTAACTTTATCACCTGAAATATTTCTGCTGTATTTAAAATTTCATAAAAATGTTTCCTGCCAAAGGTGTATAGTTTTGTGGAGCCGAGTAGTGGTTTCAAATTGATTTTTTGTGGACAAAATTCCATATCTTAGTCAAGTGAATTCTCAACCGAGTTTTAAACGATGTTATATCATTATAGATTCACTCCTCTGTCCATTTGTTTGGTTCAAATCTTGAAAATTAATTTTAACCCACTTCCACGAATTCAATATAGACTTGGAACTTGGAGGCGTACGTAGGTATGATGACAATACAAATATTTTAAAAAAAATTTACCCTCGAGGGGGTGAAAAAATTGCATCCCATACAATAAACACGCATAACCACATATCCAAACGACTTGAAATCATCCTATAACCATAAATCAAAACATAGACACTAAAAAGTAAATAAGTACAAAAAATAGCCATATATGAAAAAATTCAAGTTTAACGATTTTATTTAATTGGATCAAAAATGCACTAAAAGCGAAGAAATAATTTAAATGAAATCGTGGGGCGGGATATTTCATAACAGGATATGAATCAATTTCATACAGAATCAAGCATCAAAGTGAACGATGAAAAGCGATTAAATATCCTGCCCCACGATTTTGTTTAAATTATTTTTTAGTTTTTAGTGCATTTTTGATCAAATTAAATAAAATCGTTTAACTTAAAGTTTTATATATATATATATATATATATATATATATATATATTTTATTATCTTCTTTTGCTCGTTTTGTCGGGCATTAAATTTGCTAAAATGTCATATAAAGCTTTCAAAAGTTTCTTCAGGGATTAAAGAAAAACAAACAAATTCTGAGCTGTTAGTTTCGAAACAAGGAGTTTATCAATCAGTTTTGTTTTTTTTTCATAAGAAAGTAAAGAGAGGTCAAATAAAATTGTGATCTCAAATTCGAAATTAAAGAATCTGATGATATTAACAAGTTCTGCAATAAATCCTCATTTGTTGAATACCTCGAACATTTTCTAGTGTCGAATTGCTAGAAAAATTTGAAAGCTACTGTATGACATTTTAGCAAATTTATTCACCGACCAAACGAGCAAAAAAAAGATAAAAATCGGTTGAGAATTCACTAAGCTACGCAATTTTGTCCACAAAAAGTCACTTTGGAATCACTGTGGGCTGTCGTATAGTAACAATAATTTTATTTTCTACAAAAGGGTTGATGAGATACGGAGGACAACTTTGTTTCTTAAATGGAATGCTATATTTTATTTGTTGGGACCCGATAGCCACATTAAAGTTGAATTCATGTAGAAATATTTCAGGTGATACAGTTAGGTGGAACTGTGGAAGATAAGGCATGGATATTCAATATAACACTCTATGCAGAACGATAAGTTTAATAGTAATATAATAATATTGATGAATAAATCTCTTTGTGCACAACACGCTTTCTCTTTTACATTCCTTTATACAACAACGGCCTCTTTTCGTTTTCACCCAGTACTGCCAACCTCTCACTTTTCATTCTCCATACATTCGGCCCATTCACACTCACACTCATACCAACTCTCAGATGAAAATAACTCCACAGGAACATCCTGTATATACAGAATGTCTTGTAAGGTGATAGTGAGATTATTTTTCTTCGATTTTTATGGGTCACTGTGGCCTATCGTGTGACAGACAGGGAGCCATCACCGGACTCATTAGTGGGATGAAAGAGAGCTTCATTTTTTTAATGGAATGATGTATGTATTTTGACAGTATCGGGTAGATTTTGTTTAATTTGTTAACATTTTCTTAACATATCTTTTGTTGCATTTTGTGTTACTAGAGAATTACGACAAAAAATATTATGTAAAAGAGGAATTTGGAAATTGTGACAAAAATATTAAAATCAATGGTTTGTCAGATGGACAACTGTATATTAAATGGTTTGAATATTGTTCATTCTGGTTATTATTTTGTCAAACAGTATTATTTTGCGAATTCTGTCCTTTACATCATTTTTCATTGTTGAAGCTCACAGAAAAACAACCCTGGGTACGACTTCATTAACAGATATTTAATAGTTTCGACAAAATATTAGATAACGAACCAATAAATGATTCGATGTGAATCGACAACGCTTTAAACAATTTATTAAAGTAGTTTTCAATCGATGAAACTTTGATTTTGACATTTTCGTCCCCATCTTTAAATTCCTGTTTCAAAAAATATTTTTCATTATAATTTTCTAATTGCACAAAATACAAACATTAACAGTTCTTAACAGAAATTTTAAACAGTTTAAAACAGAATTTATTTGACCAGAGTTATTGAAAAATAAAAAGTGAGAATCCAACTACCTCATAGGGTATTTTTTATTATTTGCGTGTTACTTTCGTAATTATTGCAAAACTGATGCAGTGTGTCAGACTTTGTGTTGTCGCGATACATTACATCACATAAAAATAAAATTGAAGGTTTAATATTTGAATAAAACAAATCTTGAAATTCAGATATGTTTCCGGCGCATTTTTAATTATCAGAAGCTTCACTGTTTCTCCTCGAAATTTAAATAAACGCGACTTGAGTACTTCTAGTGTAACAATTTATTTAAGAAAGAAAATTCTTATTTTATGTCTTCCATCGTATAAAAATCGAAATAAAATCATCTTTATTGGCCTAAGGAGGAAACAAGAAATTCCCCATTGTCCCTTTAGGAAGAGAGAGGGAGGGAGGGAGGGAGGGAGGGAGGGAGGGAGGGAGGGAGGGAGAGAGAGAGAGAGAGAGAGAGAGAGAGAGAGAGAGAGAGAGAGAGAGAGAGAGAGAGACATTCCTTGTGAAATTAGCTTTGAATGTATGAATTTGTATTTTAATTTACGACTGGCTCAAAGTCGTTCTTCAATAAGTGGGATATTCTTTTAATGGGAAACTGAAGGTATAATTAAGAGTGGAAACGTTAATGGGAGAAACAAGAAAGCGGAGCCGACGTCTTCTTTATAACAAAAAATATGGCGCCGCGTGTCCGAGAAAAAAGAAATACCCTTCAGTGTAGAAACGACGTAGCGCTTGCGGCTGTAATGGTCCCCCAACGTTAAGCGGTAGCGGTTGTTAATTAGTCCCCTCATCGTTTAAGCTCACCGATCACTCGAAATATAAAACACGAATTCTCGAACGACAGCATCGTTCTCTCTACGACCGCTCCTCGAGCGGCTCTTGAAAAGATCGAATGACAACATGTCCCATGTAATCCGGACGCCTTCCTATCCTTCACTACGTCCAGCCTTACAGGGAACTTCATCGGCAGCTGGCTTATGCGACCAATTTGCTATTAATTAATTTCGAACCTATCAACGCTTAGAACATCTTCGCGTCGCATAAGATCGACGTTCATCTATATTTTCAGATGTATAATTGACGCTGGACTATCAATTAATTTCACCTTTAATGAAACCAATTTGTCTCCTTATGTGTCTCCTGCAGCTTCCTGTCATCTCATATGAGATGCTATCAAACAAATTATATTTTATAGCCTCCGAAGGTTTTGTCACACTTGGTAATTTTAATTCTGCTTTACAAAATAACTTCTGCGTCACAGTTACTGCTTCTTTAAGTTATCCAAGAATTTATGGCTGTTAATTACCAAGCTTTTTTTGATAATTCGTTCTATCGAACTTAACAGCTTTGACTTTTTTGTAAGTATCTGGAGAATAAATTATATTACACGCGCGTAATTATGTGCATGTTTTTTTGCACTTTCGAAGCATGGTAGGGGAGACCGAGTATGGTTGTCTCATTTTCTTATTTTGATTTTTTTGTGGGTTATGGCTGCAGGAAAGTTCATTTAAACTTAGATTAAGATAAACTACGTACATCCGACTTTATACAAAAAATTGGTCCTGTGGATTTTATCAACCAGATTAGGAGCTAATTCACATTATTTGTAGGAACTATTTTGTAATAACATACCCCGAGGCCGGGTTGGTTGTCACAGTATGTGAGGTTGATTGTCACGCGTTTGGATAGCTAAGGTTATGAATAAAAAGTCGATTCAATTATGAAAGTAATATCATTTTTTATTATAATTATAAATACTATACTTTTGAACAAAAAATTAAACTTATAAACATTATTAAAAAAACAGTTTCTATTATAGAAGCATATTCTGAACAATCAATATAATCAAATTAAATATAATTTTAACAAAAACTTATCAATCACTGGGAATCATTAATAACTCAGCAATCTTAATCAGAATCTGCTGAATCACAGTCATGACAAATAAACATTTGTAGTCCTGGCGTACAATCTTCATGTGCCCCCATTTTCACACCGAATCCAAATTTCTCCCGATTTGCTTTGTGAAAACGGAGACAAGCACACAAGGCAAAAATATTCTTTATTCTCTTTTTTTTCTTTATTAATTGTTAAAACTTTTCTCTTTTTTTTTATTTTTCCCTTTATCAGACAAAATAACACGTTTCGCTTTGCTCTTTTTTGCTTCTTGTTCCAACTTTCTTTGCTGTATATTATTCTTTTCAGGTGTATCGGTTAATACTGCCGATTTACATTTCCTTTTATTAGGTTGGTTTATTTTCTTTCGAGGGGGGGGCTTTTGGCAGTGGTCTTACGATATGAGGTGATATTGAACTGCTAGGACCGGGTTGAGGATCCTCAGTTTGCAGCTGAACTTCACCTAGTGCAATATTTGAATCACCTTGTGAATTTTTTTCAAATTCTGTGTGTTCAGCAAGGGTTGAAGGAGCATTTACTCTTTCAGGATAATGGTTTACTGCTACGTTAAGATCAGTTCCTCCATCTTCAAGATTTTCTGGCCTGTCGGTAACGTACGATCCCAAAAAATCATGATCTTGAAAGACATTCCTGTTGAAGGGACTTATACCGCAAGATTTGAATCCCGCCATGATGTTAGAAGGGATGGCTGCTAAGGGAAAAGCTCGTGCAATTATATCAGGAATATGATATATAGTCATTGGTGAACCTGGATGATTCGTCATCCATTGATCCATTTCTATATTAATATATTTTTTTAATGGTCCAAAGACAGATCGATCTAGCGGTTGTAAACGATGTGTGCAATGCGGCGGGTATGAAAGCATAACTATACCATTTTCTTTTGCAAATTTTAGTCCTTCTAGAGACAGATGAGATCCATGGTTGTCTAGAAGCAGCAAACATGGTTTGTCTTTTGTAGATTTTACATGATTGTGAAAGTGCTTCACGAACTTGCAAAATAATTCTTCAGTCATCCACCCTGAAAGATTACTTCCACCTTGACAACCAGGTCTCCATCTCTGATGAAGTGGTCTTTAAAGTGAACACAGGGAAACACGAAAAATGGTGGAACTGTGTTGCCTGTCCCAGACACAGCCACTGCTAAAGTAACTAGGGAACCTCTCTCCGCTGATGTGACTGCTCCTACTTGCTTCAACCCACGTCGCGCAATTACTTTACTTGGTTTCTGACATTATGTTTGTTAAAGCCGGTTGCACGTGCCAAGCTAGTTGCTTCGGGTGATCTTATTGATAATTTATTATGTCGTTTCATAAACGCTGAAAACCAATCAGCACTCGCTTGCTTATGAGTCTCCCAGTTCTGTGGTATTTTTACTTTATTTGCCACAGCTATTTCATAAGCAATTTTCCTTACTTCCTTTGGACATAAACCAAAATATATTTCAGAGGCTTGAAGGAGGTAGACTTCCAATTCATTTTCCAAACTGTCGGAAAGAATTTGCCGATTTCTTGTATACCCTACAAGAGTTTCGGACTGTATAACACTGCTGTTAATTTCAGTGTCTGTGAATTTCTAACAATATCGCGGGAGAGTACGGTAATTGATATTATGATCCTTTGCAATCCCTCTTATTGAATAATTGCCCTTTTTCAGCTCTCTTGCCGCACGTAACATTATTTCGAGGGGCACCTCACCTCTGGACGTCTTCTTCTTAAAGTTCGCGGCATTATTATTGATAACTGTTGCCAAACAAACAAGAAAATAATATCACATGATATGTAGGTACAGCAAGTTACAGCGGGATTAGTTGTCACATGCGGCAAATACCTAACCCCAAATGTTCTGTGACAACTTGCCCCAAATGCTCTGTGACAACTTGCCCCAAACCTTTAAATAATTTCGCCTCTGTATTCATGTATTAAAAAGTTTAAAAAATGCAAAAAAATCAGTACAATAAGTTAGAGAAAACTCTAAACTACAGGAATAATGCAACAATGTTATAGTCAATACTAAGAAATAACCTATACTTACTTGATAGCAAATACGGCAAAATTTACTTCGAGCGCACGAAACCAAACAATGATACATCGTGCGTCCATGCGACTCCACAACGACTTGTGTGATGGAGGGGGAGGCGGTGATATGCTTACGCATCGCCACGGATTATTAGTACGTTCCTATTGTTTATAGTTTCTTTATTATAACGGTTGTGACAACCAACCCGTGTGACAACCATACCCGGTCTCCCCTAATGAGACGATGATGAAACGAAGTTATTTAAAATTTTAAGTCTTATTTTCCAGCAAATAATTCACTGTGTCATATGAAGACAGGGTGGTCTAAAGAAAGGTATAGATGAGTTTCATACAACTCATAGGAATAAATAAAAAATTTTCTTGCGGATATAAGTCTATAAAACAAAACTGCAAAAATAAATTTTAATATTCTCTTCTAGTAACACAATGACTTACTTCCTGTTGTAAGATAAGTGTTATTTATAAGCGAACACCACCAGTTTCTATGTATTTGTAACGTTACTGTGTTATTGTATGATAGCAAAAGTTATATAGAAAAAATTTTAAAGATAATAATTCAAATACTGATAAAAAAAGCTAATAACTGTTAACGATCTTTCGTGTAAAAGCATTTTTATAATATTTGAGGACTGGAAGCAAGCGTACTTCATTTTTGAAATTACACAATTTCTTTTTATAAAATATTCCTTATCGTAGCAGGCTGTATATTAATAAAAAATATTTATTTAAGTACTACTGTATTTTAATCGCTATTGTACACATACCCGAATACATTACTGTTAAATATCTAAAATGGACATAATTCAAAAAGAAGACTGTATTTTGTCAGGAGCTATCAAATGCAATTTTTCACATTGTTCTTTTGTTAACAGGTACCTAGGTATTTACCTTTCGAAGCGAAGTTCAAACAAATTCACATATACAGTATTGTCTCCGTATGTGCTCGCTGGTCGGGACCGGCGTTGAACTCCTATCGTGAACAGGTCCCTAATTCCGAGTGTTCGTTTCTCGCTCCTTTTTGGCCGAAGGGGGGAGTGAGATGGAACGCTTTGCGTGCGCGACGGGTGCGAGCACTCAGATGGAATCGTGACTGCTCGACGCATGCGCGCCACGGTCAGATAGCCAGGCACGGCACGAGCCTTCTTCCAGATAGTTTATGAAACACTCTTAAATTTTTCTGTTTATCGTAATGCAATCTGTAACTACGAACATGATTATCTGTAATTGATGTGATTTTTATTTAAAAAAGAAAAAACGTCATAGTGTTAAGAACCTTTTTAGGCTGTATTTGGACATCACTGATGATAATAAAGTTTCTTTTGCATATTTTATCTAATACTGCTGCTTGTAGCTGTTGTGACTGCCCTGGTGATAAGAAAAATGTTCCGCATCTGCGGAATTGATAACTTCTCGTAGAATTGTCTGAAATCAACAAACCAAGAAAATTCTTAAAGTTTATGAGATTGTTCATGGAATCATCTAAAGTCATAAAAAAATATTGTTATCTTATATTTTGGCAGACGTATGAATCACAAATTAAAAAAAAAACGAATAATTTTTGCATGATAATAATGTTCATAATAAAAAGAAAAAGATGGATCGAAAAGTTATGATTGTAGATAAATGATTCCATAGAGAATTTAGTAATGATTATTATTAATTAGAATCAGTGAGAAGAACTGCAGTAAATCTACGTGCATTTGGTATGACTTGAAACCACCCATATATACTTACGCTATGAGCCTAAGAGCACGCACATACCCTATTGCAGTTCTTCTCACCGATTCTAACATTAGCAACAGGACAGGCGGGTTGCTCGCCGCTAGGCGCCGAAAACAGCTTCTTGTGCAGCCCTGGCCTAGAGCATATTTTTCTGATGTATCAGCAAATAGCATGTTTGCTTTATCACCATTTAGAGCGGTGTAAGTAGTAACATGTTACAATTTACCCCGGGCTTGAATGTTTGCGTTTTATCTAAGCAAACAAGAAACTAAATTACTAAAATGCGTACACATTATAATAAACCAATGTGTACTGATTCGTTTGCGACAAAGAAGCGGTTCAAATGGTTTCTAATGACGGTTAATTGAAATAAAAGTGCTAAGACAAAATTTATTTACGTGCTCTAAATACTACAATTCTGGGCTATAACCACAAAATGAATATATAACGCTCGTTTGTGTCACTAAAACCGACTGTGTTAATATTAATACAGATGTGTCTTTCAAAAGATTTTACTTATGTTACAATTTACCCCGTGTTATAATCTACTCCGGTCTCCCCTACTAGATGCGATTTCCTTATTTCATTACATACCCTACTTTTCTTCATGAGTGTATTCCACATTTTCAAAGACACTTCTGAGAAAGTATATCACACGCTTGTTTAGAATGATGACCTGGACAACATATTTCAAGGCTGTTAAACTCCGTGAGGTGTACCTGATTCCGAATAATTACCCAACTTCTTTACTTAATCTAGACCTAACAACATTTCAGACGTATTATCCTCTACAGCACACTTTGTTGCAGGAACGTTGCAGAAACGTTGCTACACATTGTGGAAACATTGTAGAAACATTGTCGTGGAATATTGCAATGGAAACGTTTGTGCAATGATCCTGGACTATTGCGCTCACAATACTCGCGGAATATTGCGCACATACTGCGATACAATACTCCCGGAATATTGCGCATATTGCGCTCAGCGCCGTTCCTGGAACATTCGGACATAATACGGACTTATAAATTTGCGCTCGACATTGCGGGACGATTTTATTAGGTATAATAAATTAAATGGCAATAGTTGGAACACTGGCACTAATTGGGACATCTAATACTTCTTTATAAATATCTTTTGTTGCTGTATACAGTTTAACACTTTGCTTAAACCTTATAGTTATAATTAAGTAATTGTTTTAATTACAAATATCACATATTTTCCATGTTCGCATATATTCCCTTGGAGGTTGCCTGTGGAATATGAGACTGTATTCTGTTTGTTCGTATTTCAGGAACGTTCCGCGTAAATCCGTATTATGTGCGAATGTCGCAGGAACGGCGCTCGGGGTCGTTCCTACGACGTTCGCACGGAATACGGACATACATATTTTCACTCGCATCCCATGCGGAGCGTTTTTGATATACGAACACACGGAATACAGTCTTAGATTCCACAGGCAACCTCCGAGGGAATATATGTGAATATGGAAAATATGTGATGTAAATAATTAATCCAATTACTTAATTATCACTACAATGTTTAAGCAAACTGTTAAACTGTATACGGCAATAAAAGATATTTGTAAAGATGTCTAAGCTGTGCAATGTAAATCCGCAAACACTAAAAAGTAGAAAATAAAAAGACATATAGAAAAAATTGTTAAACGATTGTATTAAAAATGCACTACAAACTAAAAAAAAATCATTTTTTGTACTACGCAGGCTATTTCATAACAGAATATGAATCAATTTTATATAGCATCAAGCGTCGAAATAAATTTTGTTGTGAGATATCCGGCTCCACGATTAGGAAGATGTAATGGGGTTGTCAAAACGAGCCTTCATTTTTGAATAATTTGTCTTTAAAGTTATGCACGGTCGGAGTTTAAGTTCGAATACGTAAGCAATATTTTCAATCAACAGTTGTAGCTGCAGCGGTAAAGTGTTCCTCTACGGTGCTCGAGGTCAATGGGTTCGAATCTCACTGGGGTAAAAGAATTTTCTATTTATTAAAGACACACGGATGTTATACTACTACGATTTCGGACACATTCATGTCCGTCGCATCCCTCGCAACACGATATTATTACTACTACCAGTATTTTTATTTTTTTGGCCTTACTGCCCGGAACGTTGCGTGACCATTGCTGTGTAATATCTCCGAAACATTGCCTGACCATTGCTGTAAAATCTCCGAAACGTTGCGTGACCATTGCTGTAAAATTCCGAAACAATGTTGCAGAAATATCTCCCGCAATGTTGCATAGGGGCGGACATAGCAATGTATTTGTAACGTTTCGGGGACATTCCGTGCAATGTTTCAAATGTGCAGCGCAACGTAACTAAGCCATTCCTGCAATAAAGTGTGCTGTAGGGGATGTATAATATCATTGTGTACAGGATATTTAATAGTTTCAAACTACTGCATCGGTAAATCTATCAGTGAAAGCAATTTAATCGGTGCTCCCTTACATGTCCATGTACCGAAGCGAAACAAGTAAATACTTGTGCCACGTAACGTCCTTCTCCAAACAATTTTTGCTGGGACGGTGCTTTTGTATCTTCAACTGCGTACGATATCCATATCGCTATGTATCCAATTAAATCAGATGTAGGTAATGTGGAACATTTATATTTCATAAATTGTTCTCCACAGATACGTAGGGGAGAGTCGTGCAGTACCGACCGCTCTAAGTTTTTTTGTTATATCTTGAGCTAAAGTCGATAAAAATCAGAAATTCAAAAACATGTATGTAGTATGGATGGAACTTAATAAAAGGAGGGACATTATTTTTGTGAAATTTAATAATAAGAATTGATAATTCGCAAAATTAAAAAGTTGTAATTTCTAGGAAACGAAAAATTGTTGTCCAGTACCGACTAACTATTTAATTAGTTGGTAACAATGATAATAAAAAGACATTTAATTGGTACAATAGAAGATTATTTCAAATTTTATTTGTACAAACATCGCAAGTAAAATCTTAATATATAAAGCAGGAAGTGTTTGTGTGTTTGTCTGTCACCTAAAAACTTTCGTGCGGTAAACTCTTTGGCACCAAATGTGTCCCAGCTCATTATGCCTAGCTAATCCAGATGAATGTGACTATTTTCACAAAAATATAAAATTTTTTTATATATAAAATCAGAATCTAAATTTCGGGCGAAGCCGAATAGTAAAACTAGTATGTATATAAATCACATACAGGTACATATGAGTTCCCATAATCCTACTGGTACGATTGTAATGGTACGATTTAGGAAACATGATCAATCTATTTATAAATATCGATTTAAACTTTATAATAAATTTAATATGTATATAAAGTGAATGTAAAATATTCTATAGTAAACCCGCTTTTAGAAAAATACAAAAATACAGAATAAAACTGCATTGTGTGATTATTATCAGCTAAAATAAACTGGTTGGTAAAAAGTTATATCGATCATCCCTGATTGTTTTAAATATTTATAGCACGCACAAAATAGGATGTAAGCTCGAGAGGTTTCGTTTCTATTTCTCATTTTGCATTTCCTCGATCATGTCGTTTATATTCATTAATCATTGAGAAATTGATGAGCTACGACTTAGGCGACTAGTACGATATTGGCAACTCTCCCTTACCTACTTATGTAATTTCTGACCGCTTAAAAAAAAGCGTAAAAACGTGTATAAATAGTACCTCGTATATCGAGGAATGAGTATACTGTTATCAGGAGCGATGCAAAATATTAATTACATTATTGAATTATTAAAAATATATTTATTCGTAAGAATACCTATACTAGGTGTGAGTGCGAGTAAGCGGGAAATGCGGAACAATCGCGTGGCAGTGAACGCATTAAACCAGGCCACGCCAGTGTAAAAAAACTCGGCTATCGGGTAGGACATCCGTGAATCGGTTAGAGAAAAATTACTACTCGGTGGCAGCACTCTCGTTCGTTGAAAGAAAAAAACGACCGTTCCGAGATGACGGAGAAGCGACTCGGCGCACCGCGGAGAAAGAGTTAAAAATAAAGTTCAAACACGCAGCCCGGTAGGGGACCGTTGTTCGAGTAACCTTTCAGTCAACATCGACGTTAATTCGAGTCGGTGTACGCGAAGCAGGTGGCTCTCCGTGGAGGAACCGGGCCGAGGAACGATGAGA
Organism: Andrena hattorfiana; assembly: GCA_944738655.2. NCBI lineage: Eukaryota > Metazoa > Arthropoda > Insecta > Hymenoptera > Andrenidae > Andrena > Andrena hattorfiana. The sequence goes on along the minus strand of OX122894.2, from coordinate 31,689,384 downwards.
CACGATTACGAGGAAATAACGGTACGTTCGGTAATGGCGAAAAATGCGAAACGCGAAAATTGCACCCCTCCGCGACCTCGTGTCCCCCGTTGCTTTGTCGTAACCGTACATTTTTGCCGGGAGACACGCACCAAGCCACTTTTGTGAATCGTAGCTGTCACCCTATCACTGGCTCTGCTACTGACAGCAGGTGTAATTCTTGGCCGGCACGGCCCCGTAATTGAGCCAGGCTAAACAGGTCACGCGGTCATTTTGATGTTTATCGAGCGAAGGGCCTCACGTCAGGCTTCTGCGGTTCCTTCCTCGAGGGACCATTAAATTCTCGGGACGCATTTCTGAGCTCTCTCGGGGCGAGTCCTGATATGCCCGCCGCGGGGAAATATTCGCCCAACCTCCTCTTTTAGCAATTTCGCCTTCACGTGGCTTCGGTGTGTCTATGTGTTTCGTTTCGAGGTTTACGTAAATAACGGATAGAAGATGTGGGGAATGTATAGGTACTGACGATGAATATTTGAAAGAAGTTTGTCTTAATACGCCGACGCGTTTGAAACGTCTTGCTACTACAACGTGTCTACGCGTTTGATACACTCAACAGGGTTTGTCGGTTTTTAAAAACCGGGTTTAAAAACCATCTTCTAAAAAATTTATATTTTGTACGGATTTCAACTATTTTAGTTTTATTTTTTCATTTGGTTTTGTATACAGTCTATTTTATTGTGTGTTATATTTTTGTAGACCAATAAATATTAAATGAACTCAAAAATTGTATGTATTTGTACGGATTTTAGTGATTATAATTTTTTTTATTTGGTTTTGTATAGATAGAGTATATTTTATTTTGTTATATTTTTGTAATTCCATAATATTGAGAAAACTGAAAATTTTTCAAATAAGTACAAATATTTATTTACTATTGTAATTATATTCTTTTCGTGAAAATTCGAAAACCGGTTTTTTGGGAATAGTGGAATTCGAAAACTGTTTTTCTCAAAAGTCGGTTTTTGTATAAACCCTAACACTCAACATGATATTGATATATTATATATTTATAATTATATTAGGTTTCTATTTTTACGAAGTATCGGAATAGACAGAGCTGCAAAATTGAGAATCGTAAAAACATTTTCAAAGGTGTATACTGGTTTTATAGAATTTCGATTTCCATATGCAAAAATAACAGATTTGCTTCATTACGTATATTTTTTCACAACTTGCTTTGACTTTTGTGTTCTTATACGCGATTAAATACAATTTGTACTGAAAAATTACCACGTGAAATCTATTTTGGAGCCAGTTCTGAAAATACAATTTTATTGATTTACAAAAACAAGGGAAATTCGGCAACTCGAAAATTAAAAAAATTTGGAACTGTGCAGGAATGTAGCTCAAGTGATGCTAATAACATAACTATTTTTGATTCGGCAATAAAATGTTCTTACGGGTGAAAATACCACCTCAAAGATATTAGAGTTTTCATATTATCGTGATTATCCGCGAAACCGTAAAAGATATTGAAAAAAAGTTCATTTCAAAGTTTTATGGCTTTCAATATTCTACGATATAATAACAAAGAATTGTCGAAAAAACGGATGGTGGGGATAAATTTTGAAAAAAATAATGTTTTTCGAAATTTCTTTATCGCCGTTTCGTAGAACATAAAACCCATAGAACTTTGAATTTAACTTCTCTTTTATATCTTTTACAGTTTCGTAGGTATTCACGATAATTTGAAAACACAATTTTTTCGAGGGGGTGTTTTCGCCCCTAGGACGTTTTTGTTGCCAAATCAAAAAATAGTTAGGGGAGAATGGGGCAATCGCGGTCAGAGGGCAATGATGGTCAGTATTGTTATTATAAAACGGTATGTCCGAAACGTGCAATTTCTTTTCTTTACCTTCCACGGCTTCATTCGCTAGTGGAGACCGGGGCAATATTCATTATATGTTTTGAGATATTAGTGTGTTACATTCACCCCCTGTTACCACCGACCCCAGTCTACTCTATATATTTTCGCTTTTTCAGGTTTTAAAAATGTGGCTAAAATAATAAGGTTCAGAATTTTTATAGGTGTTTCTTTTTTAAGGACTTGAGAATAAAAATAATTATAATTGGAAATCGTGTTTCCTTAGCCTACTACATATTTAGCGTGCAAAGTGTACAACCTCTAAATATTACTCAATCTTCCTAAAATTTGTCAGCTACTCTTTTTATATTAATAGGAATTATGGCATGAGCAAAGTAACAAAAAATGTAATGTTTTAATTTTAACCCTATAATATGAAACAATCTACCAACCATCCACTAATTCTAATGACAACGAACTTCTGTTTTAATTTAGAATAGGGGGGAATGGGGCAATCGCGGTCAGCAGGCAATGATGGTCAGTATTGTTATTATAAAACGGCATGTCCGAAATGTGCAATTTCTTTTCTTTACCTTCCACGACATCATTCGCTATATTGTCGAACGACCTCGCCTTAATCGTTGCTAAGCAACTAAGAAAAACAACCCTTTTTGTGTTTTAAACTAGGGCTGGGGCTATTTGTCGAATTTTTCAGTATTCGAATATTCGAATACTTCAGTTACTCAATTATTTGGCAAATATAATTCGAATATCCAAGTATTCGAATACTACTCGAATATTTTTGAGTATTCGAATACTTAATACTTAATATTCGAATACGGTGTGAATTATAAATCAAGTTCTTTAGATTTATTTGTCAGGGTGAAATCTTGTAAGCTAATTTTTACCCACTTCACACCATACTATTCGAATATATCAGTATTCGAATAGTATATAACGAATAGTATATAATAGTTAATAATAACATTCGAATATTCAAATATTCGAAGCTTATTCGTAGCATTCGAATATTTGTAAAATATTCGAATATTAAATTATTCGAATAGTCCCACCCCCATTTTAAACGTCGTTGATTTTATATTTTGTGTGCACCACGTAAGAGATAAATACTAATTTTGAAGCTTTTTTTTACATTTTAACTATACGTAAATACAGATATACTATCAAGGCAAAGGATTAAAATAAAATTTAATATAAATATATTTAATTTATTTATGTAATCTTCAATTTTATCAATGAAAACATATGCGGGCAATGATGATCGCTTGACAGTTAGCACCCGCAACGTGATTACCATTATTCCCCAGTGTAGAATAAAAATATCTTTCTTCATTAGAAGAATTTTATTCTGTAGATGGCAAAAATAAGCCCTAGAACAACTGGAAAAGCCAATTGGGCTTCCGCAACGCTTGAAAAAGCAGTGTACAAATGTATTATTTGCTATCAGTTTGGCCATGATAATGAAATGTGGTTTCGATGCATTTCGTGTGGCTTCTCGGCTCATTCTGAATGTTGTGGATCGGACTCGGCGGATGAATACATATGCGAAAACTTCTAAATTAATCACCCGTAACGTGACCGCTATTACCCGCAGGTGTGGACGATGACGGTAAAACACAGCTTTTCTGTATTTTGCAATCTTATTGAATAAATCAATATAATATTAATTATTTTCGTATCCTACGAATAGGTTGATAATTTAAGTGTACAAAAAAATCATTTTCAAGAAATATTGCACCTTATATCTTGGTTTTATTACACTTATTGCTTAAGTGACCGCCATTACCCATTCTCTCCTTCATTATTAGCATCAGTTGAGTTACATCTCTGCCAGGTTTGAGATTTTTTTGAATTTTCGAGTTGTCGGAACTTCCCTTGTTATTCCAAAGGCTTAGTTGTCCATTTCCCTTTTGCCAGTGAAACTGCGTTCATTACTTTACTTTTTGTGCACTCCTTCTACATTTAACCAAGTTCAATAACAACTGAACTCACGGCTAGAAAAACTTCTAGGAATTTCTGGTAAGCTCTAATATTTACCTGCACCAACTACCATGACCCTAAAGCCATACCTATACCTACCTATAATATTTTTATTCTGTCTTTCGAATTCAACAGCCAAAAATATATTGAAAATACTTAAAATATTGAAAAAGAGATTCTCGTCGCGGGCCTGTTATAGCTTTGTGCGCTCGAAAGTTAATTACTGTTCAGTTTGTATAGTCTTATTTATATAACATTAGTATTGACATAACGACTCAGGGAAATTAAATATTTTATATATCAAGCAAAGATATTTAAATTTGTATGAAGTGGCTGTATATTTGTTCTTGACCGTAAAATTGACAAAGTATTTACCCTCTGCGATAAAATTCTACTTGCTTGTGGTTTTGTAGTTCACGATTCATATTTTTATAAATTCTAAACAATCTAACCAATCATTGTGATATGTTGAAAATGTTAATGTAATTAACATTAACTTCTGCACGTGGCTCTACGTTGTTCAAGAAAATGGCCATGATTCTTATCGCAATGACCATTCCTGTATATTTAAGTTTTTTACACTTCAAAAATATTTTTGTTAATATTTCTTTCAGAGAGTTTTAGAAGTAGTTGAATTGCTATTACAAGTTTTCGATTATTCCACTTAAATGAACTTCTGAATTGAATTGATAATGACGGAAGTGACTGCGTGCAGCATCTTACACTAATGACACATTATTAACGAAGTTGCATGATAAAAAGAAAATTTCTCGAGGAGTTGTTCGATTTTAGTGGCACTTATTAAAGTAACTTGTATGTATTGGTATTTATATCAGCATATGAGATATTTAAATGAAAGAGTTTAAAAGCAATTATTTTATCCATGCAACGATTTTCTTCTAAATGCGATATAAATTTGCGTATTGCAGTTTAAGGTTGCTTGTCTTTTAATAAATACGAATTTCACGCGCAATTTGTGCAATTATGTTCATGCGGCGAATTTGAATCGCTACAGTTGAGGACCACGATTATGCGTCGTAAATATGCAAATTTAAGGGTCTGTTATTAACCTTAATTCGGCCAGTGCCAGATTGGTCATGCTAACTACAGTTACCGATGCCACATTTTTGTATTACCACAACCACCGGGATATTCGTTGATGTCCCTAAAACATTACTACAGGATGTCAATGTTCGAGGATGGCAGGTGAACACCTTTGAAAATGAGAAAGGCTATGTTCTGAATATTTAGCATATTTAAATCGATTTCACTACGATTATATGCTGCTTTGCGTTACCCCTGATTCCACTGGACTGTTGTTATTTTTTTAAGCTGTGTTGTAAGTGGGGCCTTAGTTTTCCACACCTTCCATAGATTGTTGATTGATATCTAAAAAAATTTTTAAAAAAGATTGAAACCGACTTAAAAAAAATAAAAATGCGCTAAAAAGTAAAAAAAATTTTGTTCCTTATTTAATTTACGGCTCTCAATTTTTTTATGTCGGCGCCTCATCATTTTCACTGTGTAATTCTGACGCCGACTTAAAAAAATGAAGAGTCATAGATTAAATAAGGAACAGAATTATTTTTTACTTTGTAGCGCATTTTTATTTTTTTGAAGTTAGTTTTAATTTTTTTTTAAATTTTTAGATTTTGTACTTTTTAGTTATTTAAGTTATGTAACTGCATAATATATAATATATATTATAATATAATAAATATAATACAACCTCTTTCTTTTTGAAGTCGGTTAACAAGAATGTCGAATGTTGACTACAGTCTGTTCACATTTGGTCACATTTGTTTATAACATAATTTAGTTATTTGTGCTTATATGTTCAAAAAAGAGATTCATGAGCTAAGGTCCAGATCTTATAATCATTTCACCATGCTTAATATATATATATAAAAGCATGGTGCATATGTTATAATATAATAATGTAAACTATATTATATATATTATAACAAATCTTTATCATTCTTGTTTCATCATTTTTATTATCATTTCGTGTTGTTTCCTCAAGGTTGGTAGTACTTCTAACAAGAAAAGAAATATCAATTATAGTCCTTTTTAAATAAGAATTTAGTGTGGAGTATTTTGCATCGTATATCTTATTACACATTGAACCTCCCCAATCCCCACTCTCCCTACGTATTAACAGGCACTTAAACAATCGTAAATCATATTAGGTTGGTGCACATGAAATTGCCGTTTCGCGTAGGGAAGTTTGAATGAAAATATTTTTTGCTTTTTAACTGTTTTATTTATTATATTTTATTTTTTTAATTTCTGTGGCATTTCTCGAGTCTCGGGACTGTTATTGTATCACTGTTATTCATATGCACCAACCTAATACAAAAGAATATCGAGAAATTATTAAAAACATTTAAAGAAGAAGTATGAAATGTGAATAATAAATATATGTAATCCGAATACATTATTCAACTCGGAACGGTTATTCTGACAATTACTTTATATAAATGTTGTACATTATTCAATTAATGGTCAGCTCCGTTTCATGGGAACGCACCCTTGAACCTTCAAAGAAACACGCACGTTGGAGTGAATCAAGCGCGCCTCGCCAAAGAGGTGTTTCGTTCCCTTACTTTTTCTCCTTCGTCTCCCGTGTTTTTTTCACCGACTTCATTACCGCATTGAATTAATGCTCAGAGAGAAGCCGGCAGGGGATCGGTATTTCTGATTTGTTCGCACGATGAATAAGTGGGCATTAAGTTGCCCAACTCTCCCTATTCCGCAAGGGCCAGGGAGGCTGTCTTTTAATCGACTTCGCGTTGACATCGCGATCGCGTAGCTACACTATGAAAGCAAAAAGAGCCCAAGGAGCTGAAGCGCGACGTCTTCATGCCGTTAATCAATGTTTATTTTCAATCCGTTTCGGTCAGCACCGATGTGCTTGGTAGCGAGACAATTTATGGACACTTCCTAAATCTGATTTGGACATCGCTAAATATTACAGTAGAATTGTGATTATCCCTACTAATTATGATACACACTGTTCGGATAAATAATCGGTTAACTCTGCTTTCGTCTTAGGAAGATCGTTTATTTTGAAGTATTTTAGAAATATTAATATTAAACAGGAACACAAAAAAATAGCACGGAAATGGACATGCTCATTCCAGAACCATCCAACAAGTATCAAATTCAGGCAAAACAGTAATTTATTATCTCTTGGATCCCATCTTATAAAGATATCTGTGGAAATGATGTGGCCGATCTCTCAGCTAAACTTGCATCAACTACAAATCCTTTCAACCATTCTATATGCAACGCATCTGCTGATACTTAAAGTCGGGTCCACATTTGTTACCGCACCGCACTCTGCTACCGCGTTACTTTATTTAGTGGTAACAACGTTTGGTGCAGGACCCGTTTTTGAATCTGTTTACTGTTACCCGCACCCATAACTCTCCAACGTAACTTCAACGCGTTCCAATTGTCTGTAAACTATAAAAGTGGAAACATGGATTTGAGTTTTTAAAAAGAAAGAGGTTCTACGTTCGATGTGTATATATGTATTATGTTTGTCCGCGAATTTCTCTGCAACTACTGGGCCGATTTTCGCGAAACTTATTGCATTTAGTTTAGCTTCAATCAACTTAGGTCATGGAGGAAGAATTATCATAATCAGTTCAGTAGTTTGGAAGTTGCACCAAAAATAAGAAATCTGTTTCATTAACCGGCTTCATCAGTATTATTACGAGCGGCTCTTTTTGTAGGCCTATCCATATATTTTTTTAAATAAATGTAGGTATATAACTTAAATAACTAAAAAATAAAAATAAAAAAAATTAAAACCGACTTGAAAAAAATGCATTAAAGTTTAAAAAAATAATTTTTTTCCTTCTTTAATCTATGACTCTCCATTTTTTTTTTATATCGGCGCCTCATATGACAGACGTATGACTGATGAATGACCAAACGGAGCTATAATTTTACCTGCCCGTTGGGGCATTGGCTAACAAAAATCTAAATTCTTATGTTTTTCATTATATCTTCGTGAGAGTATTACCAACGGATTGCTAAAATTTTTCTAATAAAAATAAGCCCAAACACAGTATACTACAGTCTATTTTTTAATACCCATACAGTACACTCCGTTGCAGGTACGTTGCGGTGCAAGATTGAAAAGTTACAGGTAATATTTCTGAGATGTTGCAGGAATCTTCCTATGTCCGCCCCTGTGCAATATTGCATGAAATATTTCTGCAGTGTTGCCGAGATTTTATAGGCAATTCTCCTGTAACGTTTCGGAGATTTCACAGCAATTGCCTCGCAACATTTCGGATATTTTACAGCAATTGACTCTCAACATTTCGGAGATTTTATACCTATTGTACCGCAATGTTCCGGAAATTTTCTAGCAATGGTCACGGTTAAGGAAATTAATTAAATTATAATAAATACTGACAATTAAATATTCATATATTTTTTCTATACAAGACGACGACAACAACAAGAACAATAATAAAAGCAATAAAAATAATAATAGTATTGGCTCTAGTGGATCTTCTCATACCCGCGTATGTGGAGTTCCAGGCTCTTCTGCCCTCTTTACTTAAAAGGTACTGCATGCAGCATGTAAGGAAACCTGGAAAAATACATGCATTTATTTTACAATTTGATAATTTTAAATGTTGAAATGTGATAAATAATAAATTTACTTACTCATTTTTAATTTTACTATATGTTTGAATGTACTAAATTATTGTTTTTGCTATTTTCCGTATATTTCTCTGCCACAGAATCCTTTATTAATTTATTTATTATCATCAACGCCATTATCGCAATATTGCTTCCGCAGCTCCTCTTCAGTAAATTAATGTTATTAATAAATTATTTTAGTCATGAAAAATGGCTTCATTAAAAACTGCATTCATGTAACGCCAATCACAGGGTACATTGAAGCGAAGCAATGAAAAAATAACAATCACCATTACTTTAAATAATTGAACGGAAAGTGAAATGAAAGTTATACAGTATATGCACGTTTACAAGGAAACTGTGTGAAAAGTAAAAGCTTGGAGCACAGAAAGCAAAGAAGTATATGTATTTTAAATAATTAAACAATTGCAGTTGGTTAATAAGCATAAAATATATTATATTAGTTACTTAAAAATAAGCTCCTTAATTTGAATAATTCATATCTGTTACTTGCGAAAGATCTAATTTTATCCTATCTTTATGTAGCGTGACAGAAAACACAAGAACATTTATATTGTCCAAATATAGTAGGGATGCTTGCAGGGAGAAGACAGCCTTTAGAAGTGCCTGCTTGGAAACAGTGTTTTTCAAAATGATTATAACACAATTCAGCGTTCGTTGAATGTACGAAATTCTGGCCCAGATCCATGTTCTGTAACCAATGGAAATCTATATGAAACTATCAAAAATATTTTTTTTTAAGAAGTTCGACTTAACCAACAAGTAGTATATATGTACATGGGTTCTATTTACCCGTGATATGTCAAACCTTCATCCAATTCAGTCAGGTCTCCTGCGCCACAAAACACACACGTTCTAACCATTTTTATTACTTAAAAGCAATGAATAAGTAATCATGCTTTAACTATTTACGCTTGTGCTTTCTTACGTGCTTTGGCTTTGCAACCTGTCGCGTCGCATGTGAGTGTCGTCACACAACGCCTGGAGCTTCACCACGCGGGCTTGGGAAGTTCCACCAGAGCCAATATTATTATTATTTTTATTGTTATTATTATTGTTCTTGCTGTCATCTTGTATAGAAAAAATATATGAATATTTAATTGTCAGTATTTATTGTAATTTAATTAATTCCCTTACATTTTTTATCCTTTCTGTAATTTCACACAAATTTTGCCGAAACATGATTGCTGTAAAATCTCCGAAGAGTTACGAGATCATTGCTGTAAAATCTGCGAACAGTTACGAGACTATTGCTATAAAATCTCCGAAACGTTGCAGGACAATTGCTGTAAAATCTCCGAAACGTTGCGGGACAATTGCTGTAAAATCTCCGGAACGTTGCGTGACCATTGCTAGAAATTCTCCGGAACGTTGCGTGACCATTGCTAGAAAATCTCCGGATATTGCACCGCAACATTGCTGAAATGTTGCAGGAATCCTCCTATGTCCGCCGCTATGCGACATTGCACGGCAACCTTCCTGCAACGGAGTGTGCTGTATGGGTAGGTATACGCAATGTGTAACTGACTCATCGGGAATTGGAACTGGGAAGTCCGAATTATGTCGTGTTTCATCTCATTTCCGTCGGGATAATTTTAAAGGTCCATAATAAGGGGTTGTCCTTAAATTACGTAAGGCTTTTGGGGGAAGGGTGTCGCGAATTTCTTATGTTCTTTGACAGTCTTATGTATAATTTTTTTAACCTACTTTTTTATGTAAGTAGCCCAAAAACGATGCTTCGTCCTACACATAAAACCGAGTTAAAGGAATCATATAAATCTTTAAAAGAATTGTAATAACTGAAAAAATTACGTAAGGAAGGGGATGGAATATAAAATTTTGCGAATTCTTATACTTGGGGAGGGAGAGGGTAAGAAATCGCGCAAATTACCCTTACGTAATTAACTGACAACCCCTAACACTCTCGCGGAAATAAAAAGCATATAAATTTAAATTATTGTTCATTAATTTATCGAGAGATTTTGCCAATTGTTATTACTTTTAACTTCCCTTCGTTCTGTTGTTTCCTATAGAACTGTTCACTAGTGCTGTTCAAGTACTTGAATATTCGGGTAGCTTGAAATCCGAACCAAGCTGAAACCCGGTTTCCGAGCCGAGCCGAGTACCCGAATGAACCGAGCGGCTCGAATAGAACCAAGTAGCTTGAATTTTTCAAGCGGCCCGAAGTAAGCGGGCGGCTCGAACAGAACCAAGCGGATTGAATTATTTCAAGCGGGCCGAAAGAACCGAGCGGGCCGAAAGAACCGAGCGGGCCGAAAGAATCGAGGCGGCCCGAATGTATGTCTGTACATTGTACATCGAGCAGATAGGTTGGAAATAGGTTATGTAAACCTAACACAATTATAATATAGACTGCGGAAGTATATGTAAATGCATGTTTTTATTGGAATGACTTAAACAAGCGAGATTTTGACAGAAGTATGTTTCATCATTAACAGGATGTTAAAAATATATTTTCGATTTCACACATTTTGAATATTCTGGATATACGTTGCACATTCTGCATATTTTTCATATTTTTTGCAGATACGGAATTTGTTTACAAATTAGCTTGGTGACCCTCGCCATTAGAATTTAATAGTTTCATATGTTAAAAAGTTTAATAGTGTAATAGTTACGTATATATTCAAAAGTTTAGTAATCCAATAGTAGGTACAACAGCTTGATACGTATAATATATAATTATTACAGTATAATTATTAGTATACTACAGTTTTATAAAAGAGGTTGAATATAACCCTCCGTTACCTTTTTCAACATATTTGCATATTCGCGGCATATCATACTTGGATAAACTTCCGCAGCCTACGCATAAATAAATAAATAGACGAATAATTTTTATAATTTTTAACCAACAAACACACAATTTAAATTTTTTATTTAATTGATGTAAGAACACGGTAGTAATCCGTTTGCATGAGGATGGGAAATATTTCTGAAAGAGCGTATGAAATCACAAGAAATTAAATAAATTTATTTGCATTACACATATTTCATACATAATGACGCATACTGCATAGTATGTACATACTACACACACACACACACTATATTCATGCTATACATACACATTAATTATTATATACACAGATTATATAGTATAGACAATAATAGACATACAATGAACTGTCGACCCTACACACATACTAGATACTATCGACGACTCTGCATACAGTTGTCATCCTACTGGTGTTTGACCTTGCGATGACCTTGAAAAGTCCTGCAAAGGTCACGTGCCGCCGGCATTAGCGTTATCCGATGTACACCGCGGGGAGATTGCTCGGTCGGGCTTTGTACATCATGGTGGCTCTGAAAAGAGCCGATTTTGTGCCACGTAGACCTGCTGCAACGAGATAAACACAATTGCAGGGACTGCTAGATAGTTAAAAGTCAATGGAGTTCGTAGATCTCACATTAGTAAATTAATAAGGTTTCTTTACACTTACCAATGTTATTGGCGCATATTCGCCGACAGAAAACATTATTGCTCTACCCTCTGTGACAGGAGGCATGAGCGTTTTTCTGTCACGATGTTGCCGGCACGCAAAAATAGCCTCTCGCTATACGCCTGCGATGCCGGCACGCCCAAAATGTTATTTGCCACGTGGGCCAGGTTTGGGTATTTCGCCGCGTTTTCCCTCCACCACTTCAGAATACATATATTTGTCGCGACCAGTTTTTCCTCCATATAATTATTAATTTCTTTTTCGACGGTGTCGGTTGGTCCATCCACCTCGTTTTTACCAATATCTTCGTAAAAATCCATTAACGTATCTGGCGCTGGTCCTGCCATAGAAACAAAATATATAACGGACAACATTGAACACAGTATCACATAATCTTATTACTGTTTCACACTCACCTGACGTTTGGTTCAACTGTACATTTTCCCCACCCACGTCGCTTACGTCGAGGTACTCGGAAGCAACTGAATACAGGACACTGTGAGCCGCCGCTTTTTTGTCTGCCGACAATAGACGGTCTTTGGTGCGAGGGTCCAAAATCATTGCGAGTAACAATGATTCTGAATCATTAATAAAATCAAATCTGATATTCAGTTGTTCCAATAAATTTTGTCGGAAGTCTGAGCAGTCAGTGTCGGCCGTTTCGTCATTCTGCAATGAGATTGGGTTAACCAATCTTTTCTGTATGCCGTATATTGATGATATATAACGGCACAGCGTTGGCTCATTTTCCTGCGTCATGATTAGCGTCGCCTCTTTAAAAACTCGCATTGTATCGCAATATTGTTGGATTTTGGACCACTCGCACTTTGACAAATGGTCCGGCGTTTGTGGCTCACAGAGGACCACATCAAGCGCTTTTTTTACCTCTAGTAAGCGATGGAGCATGTCGAACTGGGAGTTCCAACGCGTGCTCACGTCGGAAATTAATTTGAGGGGCTTCGAGTTCGGATTTCTCTTCCTCTGTTCAGCTTTTAATTTTTCTGTTGCCGATGCTGAGCGATGGAAGTGCCCTACGATGTGTTTGCATCTTTTTATTATTTTTTTTAGATCATCGGAATCGTCCACGCAGTCGTTTATGACCAACTGAAAAGAACTCGTTGCATTAAATATGAAATGTTAATAATTTATTATTCATTTTTTTGCATTTAAATATCTCCTGTTTATATACCTGCAGAGTATGAGCGTAGCAAGGGATACGCTCCCACGTATCGCACAATGTAATGGCCTTTACAATATTCGAGGCGTTGTCGGTGGTAAAGTAAATTTTCGATTGCGTATCATTCAACCCCCACTCGCTCAAACAGTTCTTGAGCATCGCGAGTAAGTTCTTGCTCGTTTGCGCTTCGGTTACGCAGAGGATGTGAAGCGTATAGTTTTTTAATATAAAATTTCCATTTAGATAATGGACCGTCAGCGACACGTATTTCTGCAGTGTCCGCGACGTCCATCCGTCTGTTGTGAATGCAAGCGTTCGTTTCTAATCCAAAACAGTTAAAAGATGTGAATACCTTAAATCGAGTCAGAAACGTGTTTTTTTTGAAAATGTGTGTTTTTTTACGCCTGCTGAGCGGGGGCAAATGACCAATTTCAGACGTATTCGCACATGCGTATTCGCAATTTCTTACTTTCCTCCCAAGGAAACTGGACTTTGACGTTACCCTATGGTATGTGTATGAAGATGCAGTTGTTCGACTAATCGTTATCGATTTGTTGGAAAATAAATAGACGTATTTATTAATTTCGACAGAATAAAAAAGCAATCGAACATGCATATTTCTTTGCGAATCGCTCAGCAGGCTTTCAAAAACACACCTTTCATTCAGGTGTTGAAAAAAATATTGTACGTGACAAGGGAGAGAAGAAAGCGATTCCGACGAGCGTGAAGTTTGCTCATAAAAGATACTGACAAATTTCACGAACATTGTAGAAATTATACGTACAGTTTTGACATCCTCGCTGATATAATCTGTGTATATAATAATTAATGTGTATGTATAGCATGAATATAGTGTGTGTGTAGTATGTACATACTATGCAGTATGCGTCATTATGTATGAAATATGTGTAATGCAAATAAATTTATTTAATTTCTTGTGATTTCATACGCTCTTTCAGAAATATTTCCCATCCTCATTCAAACGGATTACTACCGTGTTCTTACATCAATTAAATAAAAAAATTAAATTGTGTGTTTGTTGGTTAAAAATTATAAAAATTATTCGTCTATTTATTTATTTATGCGTAGGCTGCGGAAGTTTATCCAAGTATGATATGCCGCGAATATGCAAATATGTTGAAAAAGGTAACAAAGGGTTATATTCAACCTCTTTTATAAAACTGTAGTATACTAATAATTATACTGTAATAATTATATATTATACGTATCAAGCTGTTGTACTTACTATTGGATTACTAAACTTTTGAATATATATGTAACTATTACACTATTAAACTTTTTAACATATGAAACTATTAAATTCTAATGGCGAGGGTCATCAAGCTAATTTGTAAACAAATTCCGTATCTGCAAAAAATATGAAAAATATGCAGAATGTGCAACGTATATCCAGAATATTCAAAATGTGTGAAATCGAAAATATATTTTTAACATCCTGTTAATGATGAAACATACTTCTGTGAAAATCTCGCTTGTTTAAGTCATTCCAATAAAAACATGCATTTACATATACTTCCGCAGTCTATATTATAATTGTGTTAGGTTTACATAACCTATTTCCAACCTATCTGCTCGATGTACAATGTACAGACATACATTCGGGCCGCCTCGGTTCTTTCGGGCCGCCTCGATTCTTTCGGCCCGCTTGAAATAATTCAATCCGCTTGGTTCTGTTCGAGCCGCCCGCTTACTTCGGGCCGCTTGAAAAATTCAAGCTACTTGGTTCTATTCGAGCCGCTCGGTTCTTTCAAGCCGCTCGGTTCATTTGGGTACTCGGCTCGGCTCGATCGTTCAAGCCGAGTTAGGCTCGGCTTGCTTTTTCCGGGTACTAGAACAGCACTGCTGTTCACACGCCAGATAATTGTTTAGCAAATAAGCACGCTCCGTGGTTGCCAACATTGTTATGACGGTACTTCTAAATATTAATGCCCTTCGTTGTTTCCTTATTTTCCAAAGAAAAGCACTTTGGGAAAAACGGACATACTAACTTGCTTATTTTTAGGGAGAATCCTGGCTACTAAAAAAGTTTGGACACCTTTATTTTTGTAAAACTGACTGTCATCATTCCTTTTTTTTTAATTATGGTGTTTACGTCGCATCTACTGCTAGGTCATTAGCGACGAATTTGGCTTGCGATTCTTTTATACTGAGGTAGTTAGATTTTGTAGTAGAGGTTAGTGACTTTTAAGAAATTTAAGGTGGTTTTTCTGTGGTCCTGTGATACAAGGGCCGTCTCTGAAACCAGTTTATATTTTCGTCTCCGCTTCTGCACTCGTGTAACTGGTTGATCATTATTTCGTTATTAGAGTGGTTGCAGTAAGGTGGCTCCGTTTTCTTTATTAGGTGTACATGGGTTATTTTAGAGTGGCCTGTTTTTAGTCGGGTCATAATCATCTTTTCTTTTCTGCTCGTGTTGTAGTTGATGCTTTGCACATCAACTTGTTAACCGTTTCGTGTCCTTAGCCTGTAGCTCGGATTTATCATCAAACGAAAAATATATGTATCATAAACTATGTGCAAATTTTTGTTTCGTATAACGGTTTTTTCAACCCTTTAGGTATTATGGGCGCATATGTTGCGTTCGTGCAGTGAATGCTGCGTGCGTGCGTGCGTGCGTGCGTGTGTGTGTGTGTGTGTGTGTGTGTGTGTGTGCGCGCGCGCGCGCGCGCGGGCGGGAAACGCTCATAGATGTTCCGCAACTATGGTTAAGAAATGCGATTAGAAGAGTCCCGCACGCGGTGAATGCTGAGCGTTAAAATGATCAGCATCCAAAGTATTAAATTTTAATATTGTAATTATAGCATTATAATACGGTAACATGTGGTGTTCTTTCGTTTTCGTATGTTTTGATTTTTCGGATCATTTTTCAATATTCTAATCCTTTGTTGTGATTACGTATTGGTGTTTATCATGAAATTTTACATCCTTACCAATTTTAAACGAGATGTATAGCCACGAATAGTGACTTTGAGATCCCCTAGTTCGTGATACAGATTCTTCATTGGATGAACCGGTTAACTTCTGGGGGACGTCCTCAGTATCTTGAATTAATTATCAAAAATGTCGTGCGTCCAATTCGCACGTCGCCAAATTCACCTCTCCACTAACAAAATACTGAGACTTTCACCACACCAGATTGAGAGGTAAAGCCGATTAAGTTTACATAACACCAGCACGCGAATGGACGCTGGAACCTAGTTGCACGAGATCAATTAATCACGGATAGAGAAGGCGTTCTTTAAATTCTGATAACACGTGTGCGTATAATCTGGCGGCAGCAATCTGACTTACGTAAAATTCAGGGTCCATTACGACCGAAGTAATTCAAATACCGGGCGAAATCCATTTTTTGCACGAGCTTCCCCAACTATGTACTTGCATGGGTTTCAACTATTTCGAACGTTAGAACTTCAAATGTATAGAAAATTGATTTGCATTTTCTATTTTTTTATACGGTTATACATTGTTTATTTGACGTTGCATCGCCTGGTTTCGAAATTAGGGCTGGGACTATTCGAATAATTTAATATTCGAACATTTTACAAGTATTCAAATACTACGAATAAACTTCGAATATTTGAGTATTCGAATGCTATTATTCGAATATTTAAGTATTCGAATACTATTCGATTACTGATGTATTGAATTATGAATCACGCGTTTATTTTTAGTCATATGAGGGAATTCTTCTCAGGCAGTCATCGGGGTTGGTATCAAAATTATTGGTTCCTCTTTAGTACATTTTAATAAAAGCTTGTTTTTAAAAAAAATTTAGCATAAAGAATTTCATACTCTTTAGTGAAAATATTGTATTATAAGTCGGTCGAATATGTTGAAGAGGGTCAACATTAACTTACAAGATTTCACCCTGACAAACTAACGAACTCACAAATGAAATTAAATGAAGGAAGTTGAGTTTAGAACCTAAAGAAGTTAATTTACAATACACACCACACTATTCGAATACTTAAATATTCGAATAGTATTTGGATACTTGGGATATTCGAATTACATTCTCCAAATAACTGAGCAACTGAAGTATTCGAATATTCGAATACCGAAAAATTCGACAAACAATCCCAGCCCTATTCGAAATGTATTTTGAAGAAATATAACAACTAAGACTTGTGGCTATCATGAACAATCAAGAAAAAAATCGATTTTTGACTCCGAAATACCTATGTACCTCCTTAAGAAAGGCCAAAAGTCGTACAATACACATTTTTTACTTTTAGAAGAGCCATAGACATTTAATAACACAAAAATACATACTCTTTGGTGGGGATAAGAACAGTCAGCGCAGACGAACCAAATACGCAACAAACATGCAGTACGCCAAAGCCATTATGGTTACAAATTTACAGTATTTTAATTCATATTGGGTCGCGGAAACTTCGCAAATTTTTCCATTGCTTCAAGTATCAAAAGAGCCATATTTAGATACCCAAAAAGCCATGTGTTGCCGGTCCCTGTCCTATCGCAATTTTAAATATAAGTAATAAAGTAGTTATACCCTTAAGAATTCTATCTCCGAAGCACTGGTTATCAGGTATCTTTTCGCTCAGTTTCATCATTATGGTATTGTAGCGCTTCCTCTTATCAGTCCTCGCATCCTATTACACCAAGTACTACATCACGCATTGCGTTCTGTTCATAACCACGTGCACGTCTCCGGGCGAGGCAACTAAAAACAGCACGCGATTAATGATACGTCTTGGAATGAAAACCCTCATAAATCTGCAATAAACTTGATGGAAATTGATTATTGACGTGCAAGCCTACGTTGCCCGCATTTTAAACTGCAAAACGACCAGACGGAAATATCACGGTTTAATAATATCCTGTCGTCCCCTCTTTAAGCCTCCAGTTATCATGTCCCTTAGTTCTATGCACGGCAAATTGCTTGTAGAGCGACTTTGAGCGACATTCCTGAATTCGAAAATTAATACCCAAGCGGATGGCGCCCTTTGAACAGGTCTATTACGCGACACCGATTATTGATAGCACGAATCGTACTAGTACCCGCATGCAAGGGTAGGAAGCATTCTCTTATCTTTACGCGCTTTTCAAATTTGTGAAATCCATTTCGTTTCTTGGAAGATCAATTCACCCGACAGCGGATGCTCAGACCTGTAACTGGGAACACCTGGACCTGGACTTATAAAATATTTGTTCGTCGTGTCATAAATGCTTGGCCAATGAAGCGTTTTATACTATTGCCTCTTCCAGTTTAATTTCCTTACAATTAGCAGTAACCCGTAAAGCAGATTCTGTTTCAACTTGCAACGTCAAAGAAGCTGTACAAGGGAGTATCCGCATCGCGTTGACTTACTTTGCTGTTATAAGCCCACGAATAAATTAATATATGTAAAATCAGATATGCGGCATTACAATTCTTCCATTTTGTTCACGTCTGTAGCATTTCCGGTTAATACTGAGAAACTATTTTTTGTATCAAAGGACTTCTTAGTTTCGACTGCACACATAACCCAGATAGCATCGTACTTCCCAAAGACGTCCGTTTCATGTCCAGTTTATATTTGAACGTCCTGCGCCTATTTTGAACATACCTAGGATTCGCAAGACTTAAATTTCGGATGTTTTGGAAACCTCCGTCGCAAAAGTCATATGGAGGTTCTCAAGACTTAAATTTAGTAAGTTCTAGGAACGTTCGTTTCTTAAGACCTACGCATGTTCTCAAGAGTTAAATTTCGTATGTTCTAGGAACGTCCGTTTCTTAAGGAGGTTCGATACCGGAGCAAACATGATGAAAAATCTTTGGAAAGTGTTTTAATCTAATCTTCAAAATGTAGTCCGTATTGTTTCAAAATTTCAAGTCGATTAACCGCACAGTTTTTGAAAAAATTGAAATCAAAGTTGCGCTCTTATACACAGGCTGTTATGGGAGAAGCGATACAATTTCTATAAAATGTTACACAGAGTCCTTAAAAATGATGAGAAAGTTCTAAAAAATGTTTCAATGAAAAGCTTAAATATTCCCGTGAAATTCTAAGAAAGAAAATCGGACATGAACCGTACCGATTTATTAGATAATTGAATAAATAGACAGTAATGTGCTCGTATTTTTGGAACTGGCTGAACAAACTGTTTGAAACGTAGCAACGCTGTACGCCATCTATACAATGTATACTTGTACAAAGCATACAGTAAAAATTGGTAAAAACACTACTAAGCTGTAAACATGTATTTAGTCATTTGTTGCGAACTGGCAGGAACGCGCAAAGGGACGTCACAAGTGTGAGATGGAAAGAGAAAAAAATATGAACGCAAAATATTGCCGCATTCCACTTGTATGTTTTACGCTACTTTTAATGAAAATATTGTATTTCTAGCTGCATTAAACATACTTTATGTTTAAATGAATTCCAAAACAAAATATGTAGTAATAATTTTATTAGGATTAGACACGTAAGTAACATTTTTGTCTACATAATATTTTTTATCTAAGATTTGTATCACTGCAGAGCTCCCATGTATAAGCATAGGTTTACCCCTCTCGCCGCTTGGCCCGCAAGTGAGGTATCAAACCTCCTTAAGGGGGGACCCCACCCAGAAGCCACCAAAAAGTTTGGGATTTTTTTGTTCGTATAAATAAAAATATTTGGCTTGGATTTTTTATATAGTTTTGAAGCAATCTTTATTTTGATAGAAAATTTTTTTTAATGGAAAATTGTACAAAATGGCAGCAAACAACATGTCTTCGCGGAGCACTGCAGAAAAACTGGTCCACACTCTCGGGAATGACTGGATCATCTGAGAAGGAAATACAAAAGAGATATATAAACTGGAATATATTATCTTCCATGTAGCATAGGATTTTCTCAAAATTCGAATTATTTTGGAAATTGTAGCAGTTTAAAGAATTTACTTCAATTTTTTACACAAACATTTGCACTGAAATGCTTGTAAAAAGTCAAATAATTAAAATATCAATAAAATCCTACGCTACATTGGAAAGAATAGTATTTTAAACTTAAATAAATAAAGAAAAATGCGTTTTAAGTTTTCAATAAAGGTTTCATGGCGTTCAAGCACTCGTTATTGTTCTGATTGAAACCTCCTTCGTCCCTAATTTACTTTGATACCTAATACATCTATTTCACTATAATAAAGGCGCGCCTTCCTTCCAAATGCGGTTCCAAGCCCCTCTTTACCTGACGTGACGTGACTCCTTAATACTGCGAATATCAAAAAACCGTTTTATCACTATATTCAACACACTTTAAGCTTTCAAATAAAACAAAAAAAATTTGAATTTCTCAAAAATTTCTAGTTGTGGTCCCTCCTCAAGGGGTTATACCTAGTCAGGATGCCGGAAAGAGGCGAATGTTTGCGAATTTCTTTTTCAAAAAGCGGAAGCGTATATTTTTTCAGAACTTTTTACACTTAAAAGAGCAACATTTAAAGAACATTTGGTAATTTTCTGTAGAAAAATATTTACCATTATAATAAAAATACATCGACATCCAAGAAACCTTTTTAAAAATGGTGAGCAAGATATTTAAAAAACTACTGCACCAATCTTTCCGAAATTTTGTGGGCTTACTTTTTATATAAAAATCTACTGAATGGCGGAAGGATTTTTTTTCAATGTGTTGTTTCTAGGACGATAGGTTCTAAGTATCCACCAAAATATACGTGTGTAATAAATGCCACGATATTCCATTAATTGCAAGTATTTTTCTTTACACCAGTGTATACTGGGAGCCCCAGACGAAAGGACACCAACTTGGAATGTCGTGGAAAATTCAATTCTGAGCTAAAAAAATTCCAGTAAACCTATATTTGAAAATTATTTCTTAAAAAATTATCGCAAACAATTTTGCATGCCATGCTTTTTATTCAGGATTAGTGCCATGATCCTCAGGTCTGAAATCTTTAGATTTTAATATTTGGGGGAAAGTTCTATGTTATTGACCTCTTGTTTCAATTAATATGTGAGGAGTATTTTAGCGGTGAATTCAAAGCACAAAAATAATAGAAAAGGTCCATGAGTATATCTGATATGACTTTATTTCAGAGATACAGCTAGTTTCATATAATGCACGGAAAAGTGGGAGACGATATCATACACATGTGCTACTAGCAGTAGAACTTGCTGCAAGGAAACAGATAACCGACTGGCCAGTCGGTATTAGAAAAGCCATTACTACCGCCTATTACTTTATAAGAATGGATTTAAAGTATTTTTATCTTGTGAGTTTCAAAAATTCAAAATTCTTAATTGCCTTAGTAAATTTAAATTCGTATTATTTAGCAGTTTTGTAATATTTAGATATGTTGAAGTTAAGTTTTGAATATTTATCACTATTTTGTGGATACCATAAGTTCACGAATTGCAGAACACAAATACTGTAATGTATTTGTAGAAAAAATACAATATAATCGTTAATAGAAAAATATGGCACTTAAAAATATGCAATTTTACGTCAAATATGGAAGCATATGTGTTTGAATATACCAATTCTTAACTCTTATATATAGAATATAGAAAATATGTATTATGCGTTATTACAAAGTACCTGCAGAATGAGTCCAAAATGAAAATGGCAAATTGAAACAAATCGATTGATGCAAATTATGTATTTAGTTTCTTCCATCTTTCTGAACACTGCGAAGGTTCAAAGTTGTACTGTCTTTACTGATAAATTCTGTTCGCTGTAGTTGGATGCATTTTTGAAATTCGATTTTTTTGAAAACTAAACCTCGGATGAAAAAATGTTATTCTACACTTTTTATTTATTTTTGCATAAAGAATCATCCTTTTGGCTGCACCCCGTATAGTGTATATTCTACGTGTCCACAAAGCACCATAATACCCGAATCGATCACATCAAACTCAACTAAAAATCCCAGATTACACTTCAGTTTACCTTAAAAACTCCTTATCACCTTTTTTTCTTATAAATCAAAACCATTTAACAAAGAATGTTCAGATGTTCGGTAACTCACGTTTAATTCAAACTTTTATAGTTTTTCGATATCCTACAATATGACGATAAAGAATTTTCGAAAAAATGGCGGTGGCTTCAAATTTTAAAAAAATTCAGTACATTCTTTGTCATCATATTATAGGATACCAAAAACTATAAAACTTTGAATTAAAGTTTTCTTCAGTATCTGTTACGGTTTCGCAGGTATTCCGAATAATATGAAAATTCATAATTTCTTTGAGGGGGTGTTTTCACCACTAGAACCGCTTCATTGTCTGCCGCCAAAAATGCTTACATTATTAGCATCACTTGAACTACATTTCTGTAAAGTTTCAAATTTTTTAAATTTTCAATTTGCCCAACATCGCTTATAAATACAAACTATCAGTTAACTAATTTAATCGCCAAGTGAAAAAAAGCCAACAACAGTGCGCAAGGAAAAATGGATCCAGCGAAACAAATATATCTAAAGACATTCATCACACAAACACGGCCAGTAAAAGATTAATCGCATGAGCGTCGCGTGAACTCTTGCCGAAATCCCGGTGTTCCATCTTGATTTGCAGAGGCGTCAGCCAGACCATAGGCAGAGGGCGAGAAGGAGAGAAGGAGAGAAGAATGGTGAGCGAGAACACTGGTTCCTCCGAAACGGGCGAGGGAAGGGAAGGGGCAAAGGAGTAATAAGAAAAGGGGGATCGTCGTTGCCGTTGGCGTGGCAGGGTGCCGCCAAGATGTGGGCAACAGTATGGCCCGTGCTCAGTACAATAGCCTCATATTATGTGCACAACAAGCGGCAATGGGGCCACGGTAAGGTTACATTACAGGCCAGGTTGGCTCTTCTGCCTCACAAAGAGGACGCACGGTTGGGCGCACAATGCGATAGGAGAAGGAGAGTACGACGCCTCTATATTCCCGTATATAAAACGTTCGTGTGGGTTACCCGTACACGCGCCCCAACTGGATGTGCGTGCAGGCAACGCAGCCATACCATCGCGTGTTGCTCGTACTTTGGTGGGGGTATGAACGGCTTCCAGGCCTGAGAATCTTCCCACGTTTCTCGTAGCACGAGCCAAGTGTGTACAAGCGAAGAATTTTGGAGGCGAGGCTACCCATTCTACGTCGGGGATCACCGTGATCCTTACCGGGGGTTCCGTGTGACGAACGAAGACGCCGGACAAAAGGGAGCGAGCGGGAACGCGACGGAGCGCCCAACAACTGTTTTCGAACGAGAATGAAGAGGGAGGCGAGGGACAGTGCGGAAGCGTTTCGTATACCAGCACGTTCCGAATTAGCGTCGCTGAATTGGCTTCTTCTACCTTCTCTCCCGTGATTCCGCATCCACAGCTGATTGCCTCGGTCTACAGACAGCGAGAGCTTCGGGCTGCGTTGCTACTTCTTCGGTAAACATGCTCCGTTCGGGGAATGCCTTCGTTGGACGCTATTGATTGCTCCTCCAGGTAACTTCTTTGGGCTCTCCATCACGCACTACTTTTCTTTGGCGAAACAGCATTCACGGGTAGCTTTTTTCAAAATCTCTTTTGGTATTTCATTTTTTAGGATTCATTCGTATGAAGTCCGTGTTTTTTTTTTGTATTTCGTAGTACAATGTTCTTCGGATTACGGAGAAAGATTCTGGACCGTAAAATTTTCGATAATCCTAGGCAGGGGAAGTAGTTAGCACCTAATAAATTCACCTTTGTCAGGGTCCTCGTTCGAATCTTCTGATAAGGAGAATGAACGAGATAAACTACATAAGAATGAGTGAAGTAACGCACCAGCGAGTGTCCTCAGTCGACGGCCATGTGCGCGACTTGAGTCATTCATTATTGAATATTAAAATTTTCATATTTCTCATTACATCGTGATGAGAATATTACCGGTGGATTGGTGAGATTATGACGAGAAAAATGAGTCTAAACACGAAGTAATTCGATCTATTTTTTATTATGAATACACGGTTAAAATTCCAGTGTTCCCCGAATTCAGCGAAAACGCGTCTGGTGAGTAAAAATGAACCAAATTGCTTCGTGTTTGGACTCATATTCACCAGGAAAGCCTCAGCAATCCATTGGTAATGGTTTTATGAATATTTATCAACAACATAAACATTTTAGTTTTTAGTACTGAATATCTTATCTGGCCCGCCGATTTTATTGCTCTCGGCTTTCCGTTAATCCGAGGAACACTGTTCTGAAATAAGAGCTATTAAACATTTTTGAAATCCAAACAATGTAGTCATTGATGCTTAAATACTCTGTAATTAATTTTGTTGAAACGACGAATTGAATTGAACGAATACTTAAGATTCAAAATTCATTAACACCTTCACTGCTATGAAAGTAACTGGAACTAGACTTTCCAGTGGCGCCTTGAAGGTTATTACCCACACAGCACCATAACATTGCAGCAATGTCTCTGCAATATTGCGGTGCAAGATTGCAATGTTGCACCATAACATTGCAGAGACGTTGCAGGTTCAGTCCTATGTCCGCCTTCGCAATATCGCAGGTGTGTATTTTTGCAATGTTGCGGCAGCATTGCAAACATGTAGTCCTGCAACGTTCCGGCAATGATTCTGCAACGAAACGGCAAAATTGTGGCAATGATCCTGCAACTCTTCAGAAATATTGCGGTGAGATATTGCAATGTTGCACCGTATCATTGCAGGGAAGTTGCAGGTTCATTCCTATGTCCGCCTTAGCAATTGCAGGAGTATATTCCCGCAACGTTTCGGAAATTTTACAGCAATGGTCCCACCGCAACGTTTCGGGCAGTGAGGGACGCGACGACATGAATGTGTGCAGAATCGTAGTAGTATAACGCCCGTGTGTTTTTTTCTCATAGAAAATATTTTTACCCCAGGGGGATTCGAACCGAGGACCTGTAGCATCGTAGACGAACACTTTACCGCCGCAGCTACAACCGCTGATTGATAAGATTGCTTACGTATTCGAACTTATACTCCTAGCGTGCAAAACTTAAAACTCAAATTATTCAAAAACTAAGACTCATTTGACAAACCTATTAGGGATTTTTAACACTGTAGGTGCAGACTCTAACTACAACTCGGTGTCATTTTAGGTTAGGTTGGAAAGTAGTCTTTAGACTAAACCTTTGGATTTGTCTTTTCATCTCTCCTTTCTCTTGCTTGATTGTATATACGTGTTTGTACAATAAAGACGTTTAATAATAATAATAATAATAATAATAATAATAATAATAATTTCACACATTAAAATATATAGTATCTACTCGATCTAAACAAATTAAATTCATTTTCAAATCTCTTCTATAATTTAAATTCATGTACAAAAATCTCTCACAATAACACTTTTTTCATATCTTCAACGGCCAACGAGAAATTCTAGCATATCCAGTTAAATGAAACATGCTGTAGAATCTACTCGACGTCATATTTCAAATTTCGTCAAAGTCATAGTTGCTTCAGAATATTGCTGTACTGTTTCTACAATATTTCCACTACAGTATTGCATGACAATATGTAGGCAATTTTGCTGGGTCGTTGCCACTGAAACATTGCACATCGATGTGGGGGCAATATTGTCGAAATATTGTAGGATCGCTGCCAGTGGAACATTGCACGTCGATGTGCGCGCAATATTGCTGAAATATTGTAGGATCGTTGCCACTGGAACATTGCACGTCGATGAGCACACAATATTGCAGAAATATTGTAGAATCGTTGCCAATGGAACATTGCACGGCAACGTTCTTACAATATTGCTGCAATATTGTAGGATCGTTGCCAATGGAACATTGCACGGCAACGTTCTTGCAATTTTGCTGTAATATTGTAGGATCATTGCCACTCCAATAATGCACGGCAATACTGCAGGAACGTTCCTACAATATTGCAATGCAACCTGCAACAATGCAATATTGCAGCAACGTTCCTGCAATACAGCTGCAACGAAGTGTGCTGTATGGGTAGTGACCACTTTGAACTTATAACACTTCCATATAAAGCTGAAAATGAGTGAATTCTACCACTTGTAAATTTGCGAGTAACAATATTAGTGAGAATAGTGTGAGATAACAAATGCATTATTGAACTATTAAATGTCTTCCTTTTCAGCAGCACAAACATGAATGAATGTCGAGGACAGTTGTAGGGAAAAAATTGCGTGGCAGTGAACGGGTAAAAAAATATATTGTTAGTAAATAGTAAACGGAAAATTGACGTCTGATATAGAACAAAAATATTTAAAAACATTAAATTAATATTTAATTTCCTTTTCTTTAGAAATCTCGAAATTCTAAAACATGTAATACCCATTTATTCTAATAAAACATAACATACTTCAATCTTTATACAAAAATTATAGTTGTTACGTAGTTAATGTGTTAAAATTTTGTTCATCTCATTTTTCGTATTATTATTAGCATATACATGCTACTTGGCTGTGCTCACACTGATGACAAAAGATGACCCGATTTTCACTTTTAATTAACTATTACGTGTCGAACATATTTGTCGAACTCTTTTACTCTTTTATTACTTGGAGATAGGATAGTACACCGTAACGCTGAGGAAAGTTTCTATTCATGATTATAACAAAAAGTTTGGAGTTCTATTTTCTAACGCATTTTCAAAAACCTTCACTGTCATTGATGTGCCAGTTGTTTAAAATTTTAAGCAACATCACAAACCTCAGGAAAAAAGAAACCATTAATACGTTGAATGCCACTCTAATTTTACATGGATTGCTTGTGGCGCCAACGTGAATTTCTTATTCTGTGATACATATTATGTTGAAATATTATTTACAACAGATAAGTTGAGGCGTATAATCATGTTTAATGAATTTATGTTACTGGGGGTCACCGGTGACTCCCGTAATGGTGAAAGTATTGAAAAATTCATAAGCATTGAAACTTACTCGAATAATGTGTTTTTACAAATCTTGACGTCGCCGGTTATCGGTGGTCCCCACGATGCTACCGCCAAATTGAGTGCCGGTCACCGGTGACCCCCATGGCATTCAATGTCTTAATGTATCGATTTTTGTAGCTTTTGGCTTTTTGGTGCATTTGCATTCCAAGTATAATTAAGACTCTGTGTGTACCTACTTAAAAGGGAAATTCGGCAATTTGAAAATTCAAAAAAATCTGGAACTTTGCAGAAATGTAGCCCAAGTGATGCTAATAACGTAACTATTTTTTGCAAACACTATTGTGAATATCTACGAAACTGTAACAGATATAAAAAGAAGTTAAATTCAAAGTTCTACGGTTTTTTATGTCCTGGACAGCGGCGATAAAGAATTTGTGAAAAACATTATTTCTTTCGAAATTTATCCCCACTACCCTTTTTTCGACAATTCTTTATCCCCATATTGTACGATGTCGAAAGCCATAAAATTTTGAATTGAACTTTTTTTTCAATATCTTTTACTGTTTCGCCAGTAATCACGATAATATGAAAACTCACCATTTCTTTGAGGGGGTGTTTTCACCCTTACGACTGTTTTATTGCCGAATCAAAAAAGTGTTGCGTTATTAGCATCACTTAAGCTACATTTCTGCAAAGTGTCAGATATTTTAAATTTTCGTGTTACCGAACTTCCCTTGTTACACAAAAACTTATATTATGTTTGAACCACTTGATTAGTATTGTAGTATTATACGCAGAGAAGACATCGACGAATCATGAACCTTGTTTTGGATGTTCCAGAGTCAACGAAATTTTATTCTTTAAATGGAATTAAATACTTCTACTGGTACTGCGTTAGAATCGGTGCATAAACATATTAAATGATCTTCGAATGATTTGGAACATGTGTAAAGGGACACCACGTTTGTAAGTAGTTGATTTAGACTCACTCTGTTATGCTAATGTATTAAAACTGATATAAGAAGCTAAACAAATTAAAAAGAGTAATAATATTTCATTGAAACATTAAGTAGAGTATACTACATACGAATGCAGGACTTGCTATACTCGTAAAAAGTTATGTTCGCCTTCTTTGAATGAATAGGGTGTACCTACATCAACAGACACGGTCGCGTCTGGAAGCTAATTCCCCTTCCCCCTTTACCCATAGGCACACTGAGCGAACATGTCTCTATACACGAATGATAGCGAAATTGACAGGTCCCCGCAGCTATTTTGGCCTTATTATCTTATTTTATGACACAGTCCCGGTGTTTTAACATGATTAAGCGAATAATTTTGTTTTTTCGAACCCATTTGTCGTTTTACTTAATGTATCAAGCTGTTTGTCTAAAAGATAAAAGAATTATTCTGAATTAATAGTTACCTATCAATGATACTTTTGGGATTAAGAGTTTTCGTGACGTCACGTTTTCCTCCTCCACTTGGCGCCAGTAGGTGTCGCCATTCGAAAGCAGAATTTATAAATGTCACTTGGCTGTCACTCAATCTTAACCTGCCAAGTGTTAGTTGTTGCGCGATAGCGGCGGGACGTGATCGGTGATACATTAACGAATCATTTCTCGATATAAATTGTGTATTTACGGAACTCGTGATGCGACTAGCTACCCGAACGCAGTGACTGATTTCAAGTCATTTGGATTTGTAGTTATGGGTTATATTTATTGGTTATTGCTGATTGGGTACAATTTTCACTCCCTCGGGGTAATTTGGTTTTTAAAATATCGTATTGTCATCCGAACTACGCACACCTCCAAAGTTTCAAGAGAATTGGATTGGTGGAATTGGTTTAAATTTGAGTTTTCAGATATGTAGCAGACGTACCAGAAGCAAACAGAGGAATCGAAGCTGAATAAATTCGTTTAAAAAATACGATTTATTTTCATTTTTGATGTTACAAAAAAAGAATATACACATTTTTAGCGTTTTTGGGCCATTTCGTTTGATTAATTTTGTCGTTGTCAATACATTTCTATGCTGATGTACCATCACGTATCTTGCATGAATATGAACCGCTTTGAGGATGAAGACCGTTATGAAATAGGGCACTTAGTAATTTATAATGAATTATGAAAAAAGTGATGAAATCCCCCTCCCCCCACCCACCCCCCATAAACATGACTCATGTATGAAAGAAGCTAATTCTCTTTAATTCGCGAAAAAAGTTCTCACGCAAAGATTGTGAAATCAACTTTGCTAATTCCAATTGTATTCTCGTTCTCCGCTCGCACACTTATTCCTCTGTCACTTTTTATACTTGACATTTCTTCATTGGCCACAAATCAATTCAGTGCTCACATTTTCAGCTTCGGTTTTAAGGTATTAGCGGGCATTGTATAAGAAAAAAAGTATGAAGTCGACTTGAAACAAAATGTTTCGTATTCTCCGCATCTCTCTTACCACGTATTCGGACGGTCGCACTGGGTGCGAATTTTCGCCAATTGGATGCGAAAAAGTTTGCATTCAGTCACAGCCATCTTTAATACTAGCCGTGCTGAACAACGTGGCAATACTGCTCATGTGAGGATCGGAAGTCCGACCGAGTCTGACTCTTGAATCTTCGGAGCCTGACAAGTCTTGCGGTGGACTTCGTTGACAGACGTTGATTAATGCTTTTTCAGAAAAATTGATACGAATATACGAAATTTTTTAATAATTACATACCAAATAATATATAAATAGTACAATTTTTTGTGGTTCGGTAAATTTCCTCACCACCTCAGGGGTATTACCGTGGCGCGTTACCGTTTGAATCATAAAGTGGGTGGTTCGCCAATAGCCCTATCATCCCACATAATAAAATAAAATAAAAACGTAACAAAAATAACAACAATGTGATCAAAACTAAAAACAAAAATTACAATGATATGATCTACCTGAAAGAAAACATTACAAAAAATAACAATGATATAATCTACCTGAAAGAATACAACATAAATTTCATCGATTAATAAAATGACTACTTTTTCTCTAGAGGTTAAAGTTGAAGAAATATTGCAAAGGTAATGCTCATTTTTAACATTATTTTCAGGAGAAATATCCATATTTGAAGAGAGATGTTGCAGGTACCTTTTATGTGGTAGAATAAAAAAACTTCGTAATAAGTTATATGCAGCCGATGATTGTGAATATAACATAAAAGCCATAATAATAGTTCCTGAACTGAATCTATTTTTTTTGTTTTTAATTTGTTTTATTTGATCTATTACTATTTCAAGATTTTTAACATTTGAAAATTCAATGGATTCTGCAATAAGATACGCCTTATTGAGTTCATCCAAAGATTTATCAAGATGTTTTTCAATAACATTAGTATTACTAACAGGTACTTCAAGTAGCGCGAATTTATATCGTGCCAATAAATTTTGAAGTTGGGACCACCGAGACAATTTCATGTCAACAGACAATACCCACTTCAAATCGTTGAATGAAATTTCATTACCTTTATGAAAAACTTGTAATTTCATTTCGTCATTAATTACAATTTGAATATTAAGTACTAAAAGATTATTGTCATAATCAAGTTTGTAAAAATAAATTCTAGAATTCGCTAATTGAATATTCCAACATTCTGAAATTTCAAGTTTCTCTTTATACTTATTTATTAAATCTGAAAAATTTTTAATTAAATCTAAGTCTTGAAATTTTTTAACTAAACGTTCATGATTTTGAATGATTTCTTTTCTACGTTGTTCAGGATCTTTTCTTTGTGGCAGTACA
This sequence comes from Andrena hattorfiana, assembly GCA_944738655.2. Lineage (NCBI taxonomy): Eukaryota > Metazoa > Arthropoda > Insecta > Hymenoptera > Andrenidae > Andrena > Andrena hattorfiana. Next base: position 31,658,600 of record OX122894.2, on the reverse strand, counting down.
GGCTTTGAAAGATAAGTTGGTAAATTGGGAAAAATAGAAGGTACTGCATTCTCTGTAAGCTTTGGACACCTCAGTAAAATATTCTCAAGTATTCCACTAGAAGATACAACTTGTTCGTATCTAAGAATATCATTATCAGCAAAATGAAGACTACAAACAACAGAGTACTTTGTAAGTGTCCAATGTTTTCGCGGAATAGCAGCTACCCATTTTTTTCGCAATTCTTCATTCTTTGGAAATATAAAAACGGAAACATAATTGTTTGATTTTAAAGTGCTATCATAATTTCCCTTGCATCCGGGAACACAGCAACGCCGTGGCATTGTTAATTTAGAAAATCTTACTGTAAAAAACTAAAATGCAAAAGACAAAACTCTAACCTCTACTAAGCAACTGTGCTACACACAAATGGAAGAAAAATCAACGTAATTAATAAAATAAGTAACAAACCTGTACTACATTACATATCCTATTGCACTACACTATATTTATTGCACTATATCACATTTTATTTTTATTAATGGCACAAATAAGCATTTATAAACCCGCGGACAGCCACATCGCCCGGGTTATGTTTATATCAAAACCGGACTACCGCCCTGTTGCCAGATTTATGTTCAGCACGGCTAGTATTAAAGACGGCTGTGATTCAGTGCGCACTAGTGCAGGTTGCCGAATGTGCTAGTAATTAATCTATTACCGACTTTGATTCGTTTAAATTAGTCTCTACCAAGTTTTTATTATCTTCCATGTTAAAACGATCTTCATACGACATTTTTAACAGAAGATGTCCCTCTTATAAAAGTTTTTGTGTCAACTACAGGCCTCTCGCCCGCTAATTCCTTAAAACCGAAGCTGAAAATCTGAGCACTGAATTGATTTGTAGCCAATGAAGGAATATCAAGTATAAAAAGTGACAGAGGAATCAGTGTGCGAGCGGAGAACGAGAATACAATTGGAATTAGCAAAGTTGATTTCACAATCTTTGCGTGAGAACTTTTTTCGTGAATTAAAGGGAATTATCTTCTTTCATACATGAGTCATGTTTATGGGGGGTGGGGTGGGGGATGGGGACGGGGGTTATTCTAGCTTCTTTTTCATTGTCCACTTGCGATTGATATAGATGGTTCAAATGACATATTACGGTATTGCGTGAAGAAAATGCAAATTTTTCTGAAATACATCCCGTAAGTAATAAACGTTAATTTGAAAATTTGTTATAAAATTACAGAATGATGTTTGCTGCAGTATTTTCTATTTTTTTTATGCACAGGGACGAAACTAGGTTGTAAGCGCCCCGGAGCGAGGATTCTGTTTGGCGCCCCCCCCCCCCTCAACATTTTACCACCTCCTATTGCCCACCTTAGGAGGTTGGATCCACACTTTACATATAAAAAACATAAACGTGTTTATTAACTGGATTCAAACATATTGCAGGAACCCTGTTTTGTTTGTTGTTTGATAACAGATAAATAAATTTTAATTACTTTTCCATAAAATGTATTTCTCCTTTATTCCTAATAGAATAACGTAATATATAAATTTGAATAAAGCCATTAATGTAGCTTTTCCAAAACTATGTCTTTTCTTTATAAAGATTTCTCATTTGGCGCCCCCCGAAAATCGGCGTCCGGGGCAGAAACACCCGCTGCTCCCCCCTAGTTACGTCCCTGTTGATGCATAACGTAAGATGAAAATGGAACTATCAAAACGATAGTTGGTCATTAAAAAGATCGGTTTTGGTTACAAATAATCTAGAAATGTGTAGAATCAATGAAGATTTCAGAAATCAGTGAGTGAAATAATATTTATTCTGCAATCCAGAATAATGGCTGCACCACTTTGCGGACAGTAATTTTATAGCTGATTGCCACATATTGGCACTGTTATGATAGTTACAATGTAAATAGAACCAACAATATTCTCTTCACGTCCGAATACTTAAATTCCTCCATTCGCACTCTAAAAATTCGATAACAATAATAGATTTAGCATTGCCTCGGTAACTGGTTGCTTGCCAACCATAATTTATCGAAATTATATTTCAACGACTCTAATGCAAATCTGATTTAAGGATGAATCGGATGTACAATATTAGACCAATGTATATGAAATTTCAAATACTTTAATATCTACGTCTTACGCATAGTAAATCTAGATGTAAGGAACTTGAACGAAAATAGGAGTCTTGTTTTTACTCGTACAAAAGTATTTTTCACTTTACAAATGCTTCTTCAAGCATTCTTTGCTAAACTTTTGTCAGTAACAATGCTCAGGATTCACAATTTTCTCAAGTTATAATTCATTTCTTTAAAACGGTGTAGTGAAAACAATTGAAACTCGGCAGATATTTTCATCTATCCATATAATACATGTACAAAAAAATTGAAAACATTGGTACCATTTCTTAAATATTTTTTCAGCTATTTTATCTTTCCATAAGAGTACGTGTAAAATCAGTGAAAATTAAAATCGTTATAACTCAGCAACCGTTGAGTGAATTCGTTTCAAATTTTTAGAGCACATCCGGTAGATTAAAAAGAACAATCTCACAAATTTTCATCAACTTGGTGCCACTTTGAAGATAAGTCCGACACATCCTTAAACGCGTTTTATTAGTAAGTAGGTATTTCGATTCTTTTCAACTGGTTCAAAAATTCATTAAAGGAGTAAGCGTTTGACTATTGATTGGTTTCGAGTTCAATGATGTGGGTCCAGAGCTCGTTAAGACTTTATTGCTCCGAGATCACGTGTAAGCACTGGCGGTTATCCGATTCGAGTGTGTTAAGGAGCAACGCGAAGACCAGCAATGAAAAGTTTGAATCTGATCTACCGTTGGGTTACCACAGTCGAAGGCAGTATCAGCGCCGTTAACGCGATTAATAATAACATAACCGGTGTCCCGATGATAGTGGCGTGCCAGCACGGATAACACTCGTTTCACGTTCAGCTTAAACAGGCAAACGGTAGCGTGCGCGCACAGCATCACATCCGGTTCGGAGGACCAATCAGTGTAATTATCCTACCGGTCTCTACCAGCATGTAATTACGCTGATGTTTCGTTTTCGACGTCCAAGAACATTATATCGACCGACTTGGAAAAAAAATCACGATTATCGGGATGAGAATGTTTGACATATTCACTATAGCTTTCTTGATCGAAATTGCGTCCTGTACCTGTCGCTGAAAGTGAGTCCTGACGAGTGTACTCCTTTTTTGTGCACAGCTAACTTTTCGTCTCCATTGCAATACACGTGTGGATTGGCGAATGTATAATATACAGGGTGTATATTAACCGGTGGTACAAGCGGGGGGGGGGGATGATTCTGTATGAAGAAACAAGTAAAAAATATAGAATAAAATTGCGTCGTGACGCACTGAGTTTCATAGAAATTTGACTTTAAATTTCGGCTAGTGTACGCATGCGCCAAAGTATAGTTTTAGGCAAGGGATTGGAGCAGACCAATTTTTTATTTGCTCCGCTCCGATGTCAAAATACTTGCTCCAGCTCCGCTCCTGCTCCGCTCCAACGACTTTTTTTTTAAATAAAAATTCTTTTAATTCTTTCAAACCGTGATCTTTCATTTGTAACAAACCCCATCTTTCTAGCTTTTCATTTTCATATAGAAAAAAATTCATAAAGGATGCTTAATTTTCGGGCAAAGAAAGTACTATGTCTCCTTAACACCGGGCGCGGCCCTACGATATAATATTTTTTCAATAATGAAAAATTGGGATGTGGTATTTAATAAAAATATTTCATTCATCTGCTCTTATAAAATAAAAAAAAATTCGCATAATAAAAAAAAATGAAGCAGTGGAGCAGCAAAAATTTTCCGTGCTCCGGTTCCGCTCCTGCTCCGGGCGAAACCCCATTGCTCCACTGCCTCAAGCTCCAGCACCAACGCTCTTGCTTTAGGCACCCAAGGGCAAGGTGAGGGGTACGCTTCTCCCATACTGTGGGTTCTCGCTTACTCATAAGAGTTTTAAACAATTCGTAGAAGTGATCAACTTGTTTTACAATTTAGAACACTAATATATGCTCTGATTAATCATATATTTCAACATTTCAACTATTTGAAACTATAATCTGCGTAGCTCTACAAGAAGAAAGATAGAATGAATACCGATTGTGAATATAATATGCAAACTAATCATTAAAACTTCTTTCAAAAGCATTTCCGGTACTGTAACCAGTGTACAAAGATTTATATTTTTAGAACACTGTTTTCAGTTGTGATTCATTCATCCGAAACACTTTTTTAAATGTATTTTACATAGTTAAAAAGTTATGACGAAAAATAGTTTTTGCACGTGACAGAAAGGCGGGGACCACGAGTGAATGCTTGTTTTTATTGCGTTTATTTATAGTCGCGTCAACAATTGAGTCATTAGCAACTACAAAAGTGTTTTAGGAATTTATTTGACATTACATATTTCTTAAATTAGTTATTTCTATTACTTATAGTATACTACAATTTGACTGTGTGTCTCTTATTTCTAGTTTTAATTTCTTTTATTTTTATAATATAATATTTCTGTACTTTATAGTGTGTTCTATCTTATTTGGATCGCCAGTAATTTCTTCTAGAACCGTGACGATGTTGAACATTTTTCTCTTTTCCATAAATTTGGGACACTATAGCATTATGTGTTCTACTGTTAGGACTTCTTCGCAAAGGAGTGAATACTTCTGTACGGACAATTTATGGAGACTTACTTTTAGAAATCACCTATGTTATTCAAAGCCTCTTAACTAAGTGATTGTAAACATTTTTCAATGTTGTAACAATTATCTCAACTAGTTTGCCGATTAGATTAGTTGTACATATAGGGAAGTAGATAGTTACCACTATTCTTGTAGTACGTACAGACAACACTACGAAAATGGCAAACTTTAACGATAGTTTACACGTGTCATTAATATTAGATAGGGTCACTCGGGGCCACTTCTCAATAATTTTTTAAATAATGGCGTTACATTTGCACTAATTCCGTTCAATTCCGTTCAGTAAATCCTGATATGTTATAAAAGTATCGCCTTGATCTAATTTCACACTGTAACTAGAACGCAGATTATAGATTTGTGTGAACAGTTTTACAAAAAAATATATAAAAAAAATTTTATGTTAAAAAATTTTATTAAAAATGCACTAAAAACTAAAAACTAATTCTTTTCTTGTACTACAATTTCGATGGTATTTTTTTACTATAAATAAAATCGTAGAGCAGGATATGTCACAACAAATTCATTTTGATGCTTGACTCTGTATTAAATTGATTCATATTCTGTTATGACATATCCTGCACCACGATTTTATTTAAAGTGAAAAAATACCATCAAAATTGTAGTACAAGAAAAGAATTATTTTTTAGTTTTTAGTGCATTTTTAATAAAATCGTTTAACATAAAATTTTTTTTATATATTTTTTATTTTCTAGTTTTTAGTGTTTGTGGATTTATATTTCACAGCTCAGACTTCTTTACAAATATCTTTTATTGCTGTATAAAGTTTAACAGTTTGGTTAAACGCTATAGTGCTACAGTCATTAAAAAATAATTCTTTTCTTGTACTACAATTTCGATGGTGATATACTACGAATGCCTTCAAAATTTTAGTTATACTATTCGTACATACATACGTGACGGATCCTTTCTCGATAAATTGTGTATTTTCGGTAATCGCGATGCGACTAACGTCCCGAACGCAGCGGCTTTTTGTCGTTTTCGTAAAAAACGCGAGTAGCTGATTTCAAGTCGTCTGGATTTGTGGTTATGGGTTATATTTATTGATGACTGGGTAATTTTTTCACCCGCGCGTAGCTAACTTTTTTGCAAAGTTTCAAGACAATTGGATAGTTGGAAGTGGGTTAAATTTGAGTTGCCAGATGAACCATACATACAAACAAACATACAAACAACATACAGAGGATTGAAGCTGAATAAAGTCGTTTAAAAATCAGTAAATTATGATCCCCATAAAAAACTTCAATAAAGTAAAAAAATTACGCCAAGTACATGAAAAAATCAAAGACATTGCGTTTTAAAATAATTATAAGATTCATCGACACCGATAACCTTTCCTCTCATAAGCGTTCAGATAATTTGTCAATTTAAAACTCTGACAATATGAGTACGCTTTCATTATTTTGCGTTTTTAAATAATTCTTATTCATCGGCACCTTGACCTTGCCTGGCCACGCCAAGTATTTGACTTCCAAGCCGCGGACACCTAGGCAAATGTCCAGATGTTAAATTTTATCTTCACATTGTTAAAATGTCCGTGATTATTACAAAGCACCTTTATGTACTTTCAGCTCACTTTGATTTCACATCTTTTTTTATATTGTAAATATTATTATCTTCTATTTTTTATGATTTATTTTATAATACTCTTGTATGTCCTTGATTTTTTCATGTACTTGGCGTGATTTTTCTACTTTATTGTAGTTTTTTATGGGCATCTCACTTCTTCTTTCAAAGATAATTTGCATAGGGAATGACTTCAGATAATTTTTAATATTATAAATTAGAAAGGTTCACCATCAACAGCCATGAACAGCCTTATCACAGGACAAAATTAAGGATAAATTGTATGCAAGTTTAACAACTATGAAACAAGCCATGTGCACCACATTACCGATCTATATATATTATGTATATGTATAGTATAGTAAAACGGAACGCTTAACTTTGGAGGGTGATAACATAAAATTGGAAAGAAAAAAAAATACGGGACTTCAACAGGAGTCTTAAGTGGACCTTAGACTATAAGAAAATCAAAGCTCTTGTTAAGAAAAGTATTTGGCAACAATGGAAAATGCGATTTACCGGAGGTATTGAAATCTTCGCGTCGCTCAAGTGGTAGGGTAAACTGGAACACCTACTTGAAGACCATGTACACGTACAAAATCTTTAATTTTATGATTTAAAAAGTATTCATTTATGTAAGAAACTATAAATATATGTTTTAGGTATAACTATTACAAATAAAATATAACAAAAATATATATTATACACATAAGAAAAATTATTTTTCCAGATAGCATCAAATTTATTGAAAAAAATTAAATACACATTGATTTTTACATGAATAATGAATATCAACACGTGCATGGAGAATTTTTTAGTTTTTGGTGTATTTTAAATAAAATCGTGTAACATAAAACAAATCTTTTTGAATATATTTTTATTCTTTACTTTTTAGTGTCTAAGTTTTGATTTGTGGTTGTATGCTGATTGCATATCGATTGAATTGATTTGATTTGTGGTTACAGGCTGATTTCAAGTCGTTTGGATTTGTGGCTATGGGTTGTATTTGTTGATGCCGGGGAAATTTTTTCACCACTCTTGTTTTTTTCATATGTTATGGTCTCATTTAGTAACACCTGAATACAGTTTCGTGTTAGTCGATAAGTCGCGCCAAATTTGAAGTGTCGAGTGGAGCAATCGAAATTAAGAACAAAAACTTTGCAACGGCTACTACCAAGAAACGCTTGTTAAGTAATATTGATTAAATATTGGTTTTGGTTGCTTTGCTATTAAATCACCGACATCTTGTAAAACGCTCGTTCTTAATGTAGGGAGAACCAATCAAACAATCCGTTAGATAATTAATTAAGAAAGTATTTTTATAATTGGATAACTTTATTAACAAAAACATGTTACATAATCAATCCTAAACGACGGCATCTTTGTACATTCATTCGTTGATCAACGACCAAAGCTATTAGACGTATCTTTAATTTGTCTTTAAAATACAAACCAAAACCAAGTTACAACACGAACAAGTGTGAGTCAATTTATTGAACCTTATTATCACTGGAAGAAGCTGGAGGTTGACATCAAGAGGCGAACGTGAGCAGAGCGGATCAGCGCTCCACGGGCAGCGAACCCATCCCCATCCGCATCCGCATCCGCATCCTGAAATCCCTGCTACAACACGTAACAGATTTGGTGACAGCGGTGGGATACGTTAAATTTGCCGGCTCACAGGCGTGAGATTGAAGAGTCATCAGCCAGTTGGTGCAGCCCTCCTTCCTGGGTTTTTGGGCACGGTTTTCTCAGGAACAAGGGTGAATACCGGAGGAGAGTGGTTTCGGACGTCCGTGCCATTTTACCCGAAATCACACGCACTTGGCCAGAGAGGAGAATCCATTCCAACAAAGCTGTTCGAAACAACGGAGCCGCCAGTCAACATCCATCCGTCGCTGTTTGGAGCTTCATCGAACAACATAGACATCAGAACTCACCGTACGCAGAACGGAGAATCCACGAGGGACCCAGCATTCACGCAGAACGGAGAATCCACGAGGGACCCAGCATTCACGCAGAACGGAGAATCCACGAGAGAACCAGCATCCAAGGGATCTTTCCACGGAACCAGGAGCAGCTGACGTAACGCAGTCGTCGCTGGACGTGTTAGCGGATCTTCGTAGCGGGGAAGTCGAGTGAACCAGCAGTCAATCGAGCGAGTCGAATTTATTTCGCTAATTTACGTCGTTGTACCTGTGAGTTCATATCAGAACCTTATATTTATATTTATAATATCGCGCGTGAGAATCGATATATTTGTTAGTTTAAAATGCCGCCGTTCGCACGAAAATTTATAAACAACCGCAAGAAACGTCTGAGTAGTAGTAATTGTTTCGTAGTGGAGGATGTGGTAGCAATACCTGACTTAAATGTCGGTTCTGCTTCCACATCTTTAGATGTAGTACCATTTCAGAATTCCACTCCCATGGAGTGTAGCATATCCGATTCGGGAAACAGTTCTGGCACTCCTAACATAAATGTAATAAATCCATCGTATGGGCCGTCGGAAGGGGCGTCGCGTATGCCACTCAAAATGGTCGCTGATTTTATTCCTTACTTCGACGGGAAACCGGGATCTGTAAGCATGTTTATAAATCAGTGTAGATTAGCTGTCTCTCTCGTAAAAAGGGAAGATAAACATTATTTACTGGCAATCATGCGCAACAAGATACAAATTCGCGATTATAATAGAATTGTTGGGGACGCGGTGCTGAATACGGTGGAGGAATTAGTTAATTTAATGAAAGTTGCGTATAAGGATAGTTTTAATGTCAATGCCGCGTTGGATGATCTAAGGAATATAGAGCGTAAAAACGGGGAAAGCATAGAAGAGTTCGGTGCTAGAGTGCATGAAATTCTGAATAATGGGACAGAGATAGCTCAGGAAAAGTTAAACCCAGAACAGGCTAAGGGTGTCAAATCTGTACTGGAGGAAGAAGCAGTATCGGGATTTCTGGGAGGTTTACGTGACGACGCGATGATGATGTCTATTATTAATCAGGATGTGGAAGGATTAACAGCTGCTATTCGTTTAGCCACTAGGTGTGCTAGACAAAAGAAAAATGTGAGCAATAGCGTGAGCCACAGATTGTCCGCAAATAGGTCTACGGTGTTCGCGGTAAATTCAAATGAAAACATTAAACGTTTTAATTGCAACCAATTTGGCCATTATCGGTCAGATTGCCAGATGGTACGCAATGACAAGTATGTCCCTTCAACTCGTAATTTCAAAAGGTGTAATTACTGTAGGAAAACGGGTCACCTCGAGGCACAATGCTATAAACGGGGCTCTCAACCTTCACAAAACTCGTTTGCCTCCGCGACACCAGAGGATCCACGTAACTCAATTCACGGTAGAGAACGGCGAGACTTTAATTCTAAAGAGAACCAGCGCTATTCACCTACTAGGGATGAACGGGGAAATTTTAAGTCGGGACAAAATCAACGCGATTCTTTCTCCGGGGCGGATCAGAGTGACCCAACATCTTTAAAAGCTCACCAAAATTTAAACTCGAAGGGGAGTCAGCAAAAAGGCGCGGTGCAGACCAAACCCCTCATTGCACGCGCCGTGTCTATCGTGCCTGCTACAGATTCGATATAGTCGATGCTGCTCGACCTCCTGTTGTCTCCCTTGATAGCGATCGTTTTTCTCAGGGCTCCGCTAAATTCCTGGTGGACACCGGTTCGCAATTGAATCTAATAAAACGCGCAGGATTAGTCTCCGATTTACAAATTAATAGTGGAAGGGTCTATGAACTTACGGGTATTGGTGTAGGGATGATTAAAACGCAGAGCGAGGTTGTTGTTTTAATCCATAACACTCCCATCTATTTCCAAATAGTAAACGATGATTTATCTCTTAAATGTGACGGGCTCCTAGATATCTCATTTCTGCAAAAACAAGAGGCAACTATTGAATTTAAAGAAAATTTATCTGGTGTGTTGAAATTTGGTAAAGGAGAACCCTCCCTCGGTGTTAATTCCCCACTCGATTTAACCCCTCGAACTAGGACCTTAATCGCAGTACCTGCCAGAGGTGACAACCCCTCGGGTTATATACGGAGAATAAACGCCGGACCCGGTGTTTTAATAGGCGAATGTCTGGCTACTCAACGAAATGGCTCTGTAAAACTATACGCTATAAATACTACATGTGACCATATTGTCCTGACGGTACCTCCCATCGAGTTGGAAGAATTCGATTCTAAGCCCTATCCTGGTTTATCGCAAACAATCAATTCCGACCCCGACGTTGACAAATCCAAAGTTCGCGCTCAAAGATTAGCTCAGTTGATTAAGCTGCTCGAACTAGACCATTTAAACGAGATTGAGAAGAGTAGTATTTTAGAAGTTATAAACAGATTCGTATACCAATTTTATATTCCGATGGATAATTTAGGGTCTACTAACGTTACACAGCACACCATAACTACTACCAACGAAGTTCCAATTAAAACCAAACAGTACAGGTATCCTCTAGTCCACAAAGATGAGATAAATAAACAAGTAGATTCTTTACTAAGCAACAAAATAATACAACCCTCATGTTCACCGTATAATTCACCGGTATGGATAGTTCCGAAAAAATCTGAATCTTCGGGAAAACCTAAATGGCGAATGGTCATCGATTATCGAAAATTGAATGAAGTAACCGTGTCTGACGCCTACCCGTTACCCAATATTACTGAGATTTTAGATCAATTGGGAGGGGCTAAGTATTTTAGCACCTTAGACTTAGCCTCTGGGTTCCACCAGATACCCGTCGACCCGATATCTAAACCTAAAACTGCCTTTTCTACACCATACGGTCATTTTGAGTTCAATAAGATGCCGTTCGGTCTAAAGAATGCGCCCGCAACCTTTCAAAGAGTTATGGATTTGATATTAACCGGGTTACAAGGTATCGAACTTTTCGTCTATATGGACGACATTGTCATCTACGCGGATTCACTTGAGGAACATAATCGGAAATTAAAAGTACTTTTAGCGCGATTACAAAATTCCGGGTTAACTTTACAGCCACAAAAATGCCGATTTTTACAAAAAGAGATAGTTTACCTGGGTCATGTAATTTCGAACGCAGGAGTGAAACCGGATCCCGGAAAAATCTCAGCCGTAAAGCAATTTCCTATACCTAAAACAAAGAAAAATGTGAAACAATTCTTGGGACTCGTGGGCTATTATAGGAGATTCATCCCCAATATGGCTAAAATTGTCAAACCCCTGACTAGCTTACTAAAGAGAGATATTCCTTTTCGTTGGGCCTCAGAAGTTCAAAGGTCTTTTGAACAGCTGAGGGATATAATTTGTTCGGAGCCACTGCTGCAGTACCCCGATTTCGCAAAACCTTTCCTCGTAACCACCGATGCTTCAAACTATGCTGTTGGTGCCGTGTTGAGTCAGGGACAAATTGGTAGTGATCTTCCTGTTTCTTATGCTTCTCGAACTCTTAACGCCGCTGAAATTAATTATTCTACAATCGAAAAGGAGCTGTTGGCTGTGTTATTTGGGGTAGAACATTTCCGACCTTACCTGTATGGTCAACAATTTACCTTGATTACCGATCATCGCCTTCTAGTATGGCTGCATAATGCTAAGGACCCCACATCCAAATTAATGAGATAGCGAATTCGTCTAAATGAGTATGATTATAATATAGTTTACAAACCGGGAAAAGCCAATTCTAATGCAGATGCACTCTCGCGAAACCCTGTTGATCCTTGCCAGAGCATCGTCCCTCGATCACCCAACGCACCAACTGATGATATGATCCATTCTGACTCTGTAGATCCGGAGAGGGTGCTTGTCTGTGCAGACATGACACCGTTTCCAGATTCTATGGCGGATGAAACAGACGACAAAAATACATGTAATGAAATAGAAGTAATGGTAGCATCTGTCTTCTTAGCGCGCGAGAAGACAGAAGCTGATAATTCTGAGGCATTGAGTTTACAAACTGATGTGTTAGAAACACTTACATTTGAAAGAGAATTTGAGAATTCTAGAGGGTTCTCCCAGTCGGACATGGTGTCGCCGTTTCGAACCTCCTGTCGGCAAACGTTGACTCCAAGCCTCTGGATCGCGCTTCAGGAGACTAGGGCGGTGGCCTGTGTTCGATATGAGCCCGGGGCTCGCAGTGCTCCTAAGAGACCCTGTGACTCGTCGACCCCTGCGGTGACTTGCATGGGGCTCCAGAGTGTTGATCGTCAAGGTAGAGGGGCACCTTGTTGTTATTGTTGTACTGTGAATGAAGAGACACGAAAAGAAGCTGTTATGCCTGGAATTGGAAATCCAGAGGCTGAATTACCGAACTGTTCTGCGATCAAAGCTGCACGGGAGTCCCTCGTTGTAAAGACCTCAGTAGATTCTGAAATAAACGAGCCACCCAATATAGAGATTAGTGAAGTTATGGCTAACAATGCGAACATAAATAGACAAACAATTCACCTTTCCATTCTGCCAACCATCCGGTACGTAAAGGATCATTTATACATGCGGAAGGACAATCTTGCTCATTTTTTACCACTTAATGGCAATATTACTTCCGAAGTTACGACTGAGTTGTTGAGACGAAATAGATTTTCCTTGCAACAGATGCGACAATATCAGCTTGAGGTTGGCGATGCTATGGCACTTCCTAGTGATCAATTCTCTATCTTCCTTTTACTCTTCAAGGATAATTCTGCAGAACATTTAAATTTTGGTTATATAGAAGCTTCCCTAAGGGCACTTAAAAACCTCATGAGTTCATTAAAAACTTGGACCTTTAGTATTTCAAAAGATCTTGATAGTTTTAACGACCCTGAATGGGAACAGACAGAGAATTTATTTAAGCGAATTTTCACCGATTCTCAATTTTTAATTACCATATGCACTGGTGAAATTATAACACCAGCCAAGTCTGGCCGTTTAAAGATAATCAAGGAATTTCACGAGTCTTCAGCCGGAGGTCATAGGGGTGTGGGGAAACTCCAGAAGTATGTCAGGGAACATTACTATTGGCAGGAGATGATGAGGGAAATTTCAGAATTTGTCCGTTCTTGTCCCACCTGTCAGAGAGATAAGATTCATTCAATTAAAACTAAACAACCCATGTGCATCACAGACACGCCAATGCGAGCTTTCGAAAAGGTCCAAATGGACATTGTAGGGCCTCTACCTTTAACTAAAAACGGAAATAAATATCTACTTACCCTGCAGGATAACTTGACCAAATACTCTGATGCCATTCCGTTAGCTAATATAGAAGCAACAACTGTAGCAGTGGCCCTGGCCGAACAATTTATAAGTAGGTTTGGTTGTCCGAGGGTCATACACACTGATCAGGGAAGAAATTTTGTCGGTCAGGTGATGAAAAGATTTTGTCAAATATTCCGGATACAAAGGATAACTTCCACTGCGTTCCACCCTCAGTCCTTAGGTTCCCTTGAGAGAGCACATAGAGTTTTCGTTGATTATTTGAGGCATTATTGCACAAAAGGTGATTGGGATGACTGGATTCGATTCGGTATGTTTTCATACAATACTTCAGTCCATGAAGCCACAGGGTTTACACCACATGAATTGGTCTTTGGAGTGAGAGCGGTAATTCCGTCTGAGTTTGCCAAGGAAAGAGTACCGCGCACTTTCGTCCAATACCTCGACGATCTTTTTGTTAAAATCACTACTACTCAGACACTTGCTGCCGAAAACTTGCAACGGGCTAAAGAGAGAAGCAAAAGATATTACGACCGTGAGGCAAACCCTCGTAAATTTAACGTAGGCGACGACGTGTACTTACTAAAAGAACCACGAACCAAACTAGATTGTCATTGGCTAAGTCCTTATAAAATTAGCAAAAAGATTAATGATTTAACCGTTGAGATAATGTTAAATTCTAATAAATTTAAAATTGTGCACACAAATAAATTAAAATTAGCATGTATAAGGCCGGGTACGTCAACCGAAGATATGTAGTTTTAAGATCTATGTGTTATAAATATTCTTTGAGATTTTGAAGTTTTAATTGAATTTTAAATTGTATTAATTCTTGTTATTATGTTATGTTTAAATCTCATATTTTAATTAAATGCATTTGTAAGCGTACTATGATTTAAGGAATTATGAATCTAGAAAATTTGTTTCATGAAAACAGCGTCTCTAGATAAAGTATATTAACAAACGAATTTTATAACCTCTGGCACATCCGTTAAAACTATGTACTTTGTGGAGAGATTCTAATCCTTCTCTTCTTGGTCATGTGGAGTAATATGCCACAAACTCATATCTTTATAACTCTTTCTATTTAATGCCATCAAGTTGTTTTTTCGTATTAGAACCATGCCTAAGAGGTATGTATGAATTTCAAACCGTGAAGCTTGGTCAGAAGAAAGTTTGAACGAAGCCATTCGAATGGTGAAGGTGGCTCGTACTACAATATAGAATAAATTATAAGAATATAGATATTTCTTCTGACGAGTCGACTGATGCAGAAAATGACAACTACTGTGTAATATCTGAACTATATTATTACGATAAAAAAGGACCTAAATGTGACTGAATAAAAACTACTTGTTGCAAAAAGTGAGTCCACGAAGACTGCGTAGAGATTGGAAACTGTTTAGTTTGTAAGAAATAGTTATTTTTTCAAATATATTTTACGTTTCATTGAGTTCAAATATTTGTTATTAGTTACTAATAGCTTAACTAGTTTAAAATATTGTTGATTCTCCATAATTTGAGTGATTAGTTCGCACTTCATAGCTTATGGCATATTTACCCACCACTTGGGTAATATGTCACTTTCGAAGACTTTTGAATTTGTACATTTCTCATTGAACTATACAAGTTACATATCTCTGGTTATTAGTCAATACGCAGAATTAGTTGCACTTGCATATGGTTTTATCTTTTTCCCTGTATCTACTTATACTTGTGAGATATTGCGTTTCAAAGTTAATTGTGGCATATTCCCTCGAATCACCCTAAATACGAGAAAAAGTTATCGGTGTGTCAGTGAAATATTTTTACTAAAATACACAAATAAACAATCTGACATGTTTCTGTTACATGAAACATTATTTTTCGACACAACATTTTTATACTGCAACACAGATGAAAAATATGTTAGATAAATGTTGTTAGAATTGAAGAAAATTATTTGGAAAATATAGACATTTTTCTATCAGCTACTTAAAAAAATGCACCCCTATCTGTGCCTCTCAGAGTACCCTTAGGATCATTTAAAAGATCCGCAGCAAATACTAAAATAAATTTTATCATTATCTGGAATAGTCTTGAACAAAACAGCTAAAATTTTTTCCGATTGCTCGGAAACAGAAAAAAGCTCGAATCAATGACATCACGATTTTATTTAAGATCTACTATGAATCATTGATCTCCAATTAACAACGTCGTGGCACCAGTTGTAGTTCAATAAGGAATTTTTTCTGCTATAATTAAATCTACGTCTCGAACATTGGACATGATGACCATTGATGCGCTATGCATTAATAATAAATAGATGACACATCAGAATACGTCTGACGAAATTATTTCAGCGTAACGGAGAAGTCCGGCACAATGCCAAAACGAACGCGAAAATATATTGTGGCAGCTCCGGCACAATTATATCGGAGACGCCGCGTGTCATAGATAATAGAGAACGAGATAGCGAGTTCGAAAGTCGTGTTGTGCCTTGTTATGCGTTCAGCTGTATAACAAGTTGGATTAACTGTGACATGTGGCAGCATTAGTGAGAAGCTTCTCTAATTTTTGTGGTGTATCGATACCGTTTGCTTTTCTGTTCAAAAACAGTGCGATTTTGTGGGTAACATGCGGTGATAGGTAATAATACATTTTCTTAAAAAATTGTACAATATCCTCTTTAGTTACGGTTTATTTTGGTATGAATTATTAATAATCATACTCTTGTGAAATTATTAATTCTGATTCAGCATGACAATTTGACGAATTTATTTTGCTCTGTACCGACTAACAGGCGACATAAGTTGATAATTCCTTTTTTTTTATGAGTTATCGGTATGTTTGCAAAGATATATTTTATTGATCTTTGGTGGTAATCAACTGAAAGATAAAGTAACGTTAAAATAATGATTAGTTTAAATGTGTTACTGACGGTATTAGATCTAATGCCTTTCAAAAATTGAAATATATTTTTTAAATAATATTCTTTACAAGGGATATTTAAAATTTTGGTTTGTCTTGAAAACTAAGACGTATTGTCCAAGAAATTGTATTTTACTTGTTTATGCTATTATTTAGATCACTTTTTTGGGTAGTGTTTTTGAGTTTAGTAATAAGTCGTTGGACTTTTCCTCATCGAAAGCAAATTAATTTCTTTATACTTTTTCTTGCTGTTACGTTCATATGTGGGTACGACTTCTTTTTAAATTAAATATTCATATTTAGTATATGTACTGAAGAAATTCGGAAATAAATTTTGTCGTTTAAATCATGTATAAATTTCCGTATATCTCTTGGAGTGGAAATTTCAGTCCTTGTGCCTAATTTGATAAATAATATAGCCAGTTGATATGAAATAATAGGGCAGTAGATAAAAAAGGAAACCATGGCGTTATATTTTTATTTATAATGTAACTGTGAATAATTTTTTCGAAAAAACACTTCATTCGTTTCATTTTAACACTTTATACTTTATCAGTATACATACATTACATCACTTACACGAACTTATTACTTTTTCAAGTAGCTACCGAAAACAGTAAAAGCAACATAAAATGTTCAATACATTACTATTTCTTCATTTAATAAAAGTTACATTATTACTGCTGAATAGATTCTTCATTCTTCCTATAGCGAAGACTCATAATAGATGTGTTGTGCATCGATCATACAAGAGTTTGAACTGCACACCAATCATTTTGTGTAGAAGTAAAATACAAAATAATTCATCATCGACAGACATAATATTTTCTTCATTCTAATCAATTTCACCAACAGTACTAACTTCCGCTTGTGGGGACAGAAACGGATACAAGCATGGATGACTTACCCTATCCTCGTTTTAACGGAAGGCACATTTAGGCCAAATTATGCAGAAACCTACCAACTCTCAAAATGACAACTCTTACATTAGGGTAAAGTAGCCGAATATGACGACCTCTCCTAATATAATAGTTCGGGAGTCAGCGACACATTTTTTTTGCCAATTCGTTTAAAGTCAGTTTATCTTTTGTTCTTCTATATTTGTGCTACATATGCACAAAACGACCTTTTACCAGCGGAACAACGCTTATCAGCAGCGTGTCAATTATGTAAGAAAATATTGTGCGAAATCCTTACTTGTTTAAATTTGGAAAATTTTGTACTAATAATAGACACCATAAAACACCAAAAAATGATCTGATGCCACCTCAGTTGCAGAATGGCATGATACTGCCACTCCTATAAACATGTTAAAAAAAATGAAATCCATTGACCAAAATGTTTAAAGCTGAAATTTTTTTTGGTAGTAGTCTTAATCACAAAATGGAAGAAAAACGTTTGCTGCCATTCCTATCGTGGAACAAAAGGCTTGGCAGGAGCCACCTAAGGTCCTGTTGTTGGCTGAGGGAATAAAAGGTGCAGAGTGGCGAGTTTTTTTTTAAAAACAATAATTTTTATAAAATTATTCAAATTCAAGATGTAAATTAAACGGATGGGTTAAACAAGAAAAGACTAAATATGTTTTGAAATATTTCTTGAAGTTATCTTATCTAATTTACGATGTATATTAATTTAATTTAGTATTTAAATTCAAACAATAATTACAACTAATCAATGATGTTGATTGATCCACTTACTTTGTTATTGAAGATGTTGATGATTTAGACTCAGACAATAATGCACTTATTGACGAAGCAGATTCATTTGTACTAGATAATTTATATTTTTTTTAAACTGCCGTAAAACGACTCAGACACTTAGAATGGTACCCTTGTCAATTATTCGACGATGTCGGCAATTATACGTCCTTGCCGTGTAAATTATTTGTTTTTGCGAATTGTTAGAATTCTAGCACTTTTGTCTAAACTATTTTGTGTGACCAAAATTACTTTGTTCTTTTTGATACTGCAAAAAACACAAACGGGCTTTAATGTAGCCATACCGCAGAGCATCAACTGACTTCTTTCAAAGTACAATTTCAAACTGATCTTCGACCGTGCAACTATCATCTTTGGAGCTTCGGAGCTTTACTGTTTTTCTATTATAGTGGTGGGTGGTGTGCTCTGTGATTGGCCGGTTTTAGTGGTTGTAGATGGTCTTAAGGAGTTTCTAAGTTTGGGAGAGGAAATTTTGTATTGCAAACCTAAAGGGGTGTATATATGTGTGTGAATCATTATGTACTAAGATAAAGAGAAAAATTTTATTGCACTTTCAAATATTCGGGTTAAATTCATACAACTCGCCACATTGCACCTTTCATTCCCTCAATCAACAACAAGACCTTAGGTGGCTCCTGCCAAGCCTTTTGTTGCAGGATAGGACTGGCAGCAATAGTTTTTCTTGCACTTATTAATGTAAACAATTAGTACAAAAAAAATCAGCTTTAAATATCTGACCGCAGCGGAGAAAATAAATGTTGAATTGCACACGCCGTGTGAAAGTAACTCTGCACGGTGCGTCGCGCCGTACCTTTGGTGACTCCTGCGAAGCCTTTTGTTCCACGATAGGACTGGCAGCAATCGTTTTTCTTCCATTTTCTGATTAAAACTACCACCAAAACAAATTTCAGCTTTAAACATTTTGGTCAATGGATTTCATTTTTTTAATATGTTTATAGGAGTGGCAGTAGTATGCCTTTCCGCAACTAAGGTGGCAGCAGATCATTTCTTGGTGTTTTATGGTGTCTATTATTAGTACAAAAATTTTCAAATTTAAACAAGTAAGGATTTCCCACAATATTTTCTTACATAATTGACACGCTGCTGATAAGCGTTGTTTCGTTGGTGCGCTGGCAGGAGGTCATGTTGTGCATATGTAGCACAAATATAGTGGAAAAAAAGATAAACCAACTTTAAACAATAGAGTCATCAAAAAGTGTCGCTGGCTCCCGGAATATGAGACCCCAGCTTCCAAGACTCGCTACAGAACTTTTGAGTGTCATAGCGATGCTATTTCTTTACTAACTAACTGTGTATTTGTTGTTTTGTCCGCACAGTGGTATTGTAATCAATTAAGCGTCTTGAGCAAGCACATACCTATTTCTGAAATACGTTGTAGAAAGTTTTTGAAACGGTTCGATTAAATTACAAATACCTCTAAAATGGTAAGTGTATAATGATTTTCACAAATACTGTTGTATAGTACTTGCAATGGAGTTTAAGGTTTTTTAGTTGTATATCATTAAATGATGAAGACTTAACTTCGAAGCTACTTCATAATTACCATGTTATTGTTTCCGAATATGAGGCCCGTGCATGTTCAATTGATGAGAGTGAAAAAGAAATTGTTCTAAATGATGAAAGTGATTAAGAAAGAAAATTATGATACAGATTGCTTGTTTTGCACAGGTCTTTATTCTTCAGATGTGCTAGGTGAACAATGGGTTCAGTGTACGTATAAAGTGTGATGAGGAGCGTGTTGAGCCCACGAAAACTGCGGTAGTGAAAAAATTTTATTTCACATGCCAAATTTATAAAAATAGAAAGAAAAGGTAAGTTTCAGGAAAAAACAAACTGGGTCTCATATTAGGAACCCATTTTTTTATCTGCGTATTTGAATGACTTTCGTTGTTATTTTATTATGAAGAAACCGAATTTTTGTTATAGTAGGTATTTTTCAGTAGGTTCCTAAAGAATACATATTCTACTTTTAGAACGAGAACGAATTTCAATAAAAGTGTTCTTAGTCAAGAGCTATGATGTTTTTAAGAAATGGGTCTCATATTCGGCTACTTTACCCTATACAACTATTAAAACTCTCAAGCCATAGTTCCATTTTAGACATTGAAAACAAAAACTGCAGAAAATATAAAATAATGTTAATTATACTACTCGCTATTAAATATCCCCTTGAAAATCTTTGTAAAACCATAACAAAAAATAAAATATACCCAATAGAAATGACGTTACTTTCCTTTAACAATTAAATTTCGGATCATTGAGGGTTGGTTGCTTTCTGTATAACATGGCCCATTTCACTGACTGCTTTCGATTATAATTATAACGCTATCTAAATAAATTCTCTATCGGGACCCCCTTCAGCAGTACCAATGGATTCCCGCCTGGTTCACGATCCCCTAATAATCAGCAGTTTCGCAGAGCTGGGGTCCATCCTAAGAACTGGCCCTCCCGAATCGGTTGTAACAGCGGAGTTGCTGCTTAAAGAGACATTACGCCGTCTTATCGGGGCTGTTAACAATTCCAAGATTTCGCGGTAACACGCCATATCTAGCAGCGATCGTAGAGAGAGCCGTAAAGCCGAATCGATTGGTAGTTAAGGCGTGTGTATACCGAAAGAAGCGAATCTCTTTAATGAATGCGACACATCGTTGGACCGATCTGTGCCGCGAGATCGCCTTTGCTGGCCAGCTTTCGCGTTTAGAGCTAAAGCCTCGTAAATACTCGGCCGGCCCATTTGGACCCTTGTTTGGCCTACCGGCTTCCAAAAGGGCTAAACACCTCGTTAAGTCCCGCAAATGAAACCTGTCCTGCAACTGGGGATGGGTGGGTCATTAAGATCGTATGCTTAATTCGAAAAATCGGCTGCCGATCTGGTTGATCGCGGCAACCTGGGAACCGGTTGCCACCGATCATCGCAGCGGGAATCCTTTTCTAATGCCGAGGAAACGTCCCCACCGACCATCGTGTCCCTTGTGTAAAACTTGATCTGATTAGGAGTGGGAGAAGGGTTCTGGTGGCAAGTGGCAAAAATGCGGGAGGTTTGGACCTGGTCTGCTATGCTCCATACTTGTTATGCTGCTTTTAACCCCGTAACGTTTCACTGAATTTTAGAAAACCGAGTGAAAATTACCAACTTCAATCTTGAGACTGTATGCAAGAAACGTAATATTATGGACGTGGGTCTTAAGGGGTTAGGACAGAGTAAGAGACTAACAAGGGGACCTTCAGGTTTGGCAGCTTCAGAAAATGTTGATACTTAGTGTACATGAAGGTCTTCACTCAGGCATTAATTTCCTAAAGCAATAAGGCGCGCTTTTCAGCCAAATTGGAGAAAATCGACTTCGAAAACCTCCGAGATCAGGGCGTAGCGCACACGGAGTCGCTAGTTCGCGTTTTACTATTCACACTTTCTTTTTTATTACGTTGAACACCTACCAAATTCGTGCGAATTAACGGATATTTACATACCATTTTCAATTAAAAACTCACATCTTATTTTCAATTAGCACTAGCTTGAAAAATCGTACTTTGAAAGTCGAATTTTTCAAAGTGAATTTTCTCGAATTTGGCTGAAAAACGCGCCATACTGCTTTGAAAAATTAATGTTCAGGTAAAGTGAGCAAACTGGCAGGCAAACGTTTAAAATTGAAAAGTAAATGTCAAGTCAACTAACCCCATCATATTTGTCAACTAACCCCGTAGCCGGGGTTTGTTGACTTATTTGTCTCACTACTGTAAATACAATAAAAACTACAACCTAGAGTTAATTAAAACGATTTTCAAAATTAAGCCTGTATAACTAATGAAATTTGGAAACTTTTGGTATGCAGCAAGTCAACAAAATACCAATGGTCTATTTATAAAAATTAGAAGTGTAAAAAATTAGTCAACTCGCCCCGGTCTCCCCTATTCTACAAATTTTTTGTAACTGAATCAATCACACGAAGTTTTTCACTAAATTGCAATTAAACTTTTCACAATATTTTTTTGTGTCATATCTGTACTGGTTGATTCGTCATTGCATGTCAATATCTACTTCAAAGCGAGAATTTAGAACCCAGAATATCATGAGATACCAATGGTCCGTTCTATGACTGAAATTGGTACTATTTAATATTAAATAATTTAATTCTATTTCATTATAATTTAATTATCACACAATTCAAAATTAATGATAAAAAATAATTAACCGGTTAACTGACACGACTTTTCTTACTATTCGTGCCCAAACTGGCAACATCGAAAAATTAAGTGAATCACACAAAATTTGGTATACAGGGGTATGGGTGACCCCAAAAACCCCTATATACAATTTTTCTAAATCCCGATACTATTTTAATATTTGGCAGCCATTTTGGGTCGGCCATTTTGAATGTGCCATATTAAATTTTACAATTCCAATGCCAAATTCAGATTCAGCGACCCCAAAAACCATTACATACCAAGTTTCATTCAAATCGTTTGAAAATCAAAAAAGTTATTCCATTTGATCATATATGATACATAAGCAGAATTGGCCAGATTTTTTTGGATCATATATGATACATTGCCAGTTAACCGGTTAATAACTATATATTACGATTAATATTAAATTAAAGTTATAATTCGTCTAGCATTAGTAGCGAGATAAAATATTAAACACTCTGTAATCAAATGTTATCTATTTGTTCCGATTAAAGTGGTAAAATGTCGGGATACCTAAATATGTATACTTATGTTGATACTTAGGTAGGTATACTGAAATGATCGATGTGTACCTAAATAATAGGTACTACATTGGACATCGATCACTTTCTTCTGTTTATTAATAGTCGAAAAACAAAGTCTATATAATGTATTTACATATAACATTTTCTTATATTGTGGTCTAGGTTCTATATGTTTGTCGTTTTCTAAAAGAAACGTCATTATCTATATGACACCTGTTTTTACGATTTAGAAAGACAGATCAAGCACTTAATATGCATGAATTGTTAATTAATACATCAGTGTAATACATGAGATTTATCGAATGTATTGTGTACTTGAATGATATCTAAATGTAATGTTCACATCAATTTCGAAATTTGTACGCATTCTTCTACTATAAAAATTAGAAGTAGCTCAAGATTACATAAGGTAATTCAGTGTGTTTAGTGACGTGACACAACTACAATACATATACATAGTACCTATTCGAGTGCAACTATTACGTTTCAGTATACGAATCAGAAGAGAGATCACGAATCAACACGCCATCAGGTATTACAGTTGTGGAATGAGAACGTTGTATCAATTAATGAATTTGGCAAAATAGTGGATTACAACATGAAACGATTTTATACTTTCGGCGGAATTGTATATCATTATAGTCTGATTTTCGAGAGTTGAGACCTGAGGCGGATTCCTCGGACGGAGCGCGGTTTAAGGGGGAACACCACTGTGAAAGTTGAAAAAATTTCGATTTTTCTTCTTCACTTTCTTAATGTTTAACTCTTCAAAAATACTCTCTGAAAATTTCAAGTTGATATTCGAAGAATTGACGAAGATACAGTGCATTTTGTGAGACGCATCACGATGCCGTTCCGAGTAAAGTCAAACTTTAAACGCGATTTTCTCGAAACGACATTTTTCTAACTGTTCGAATCAATAGCTCTGTCAATTTTTATCCGATCGACTTAAAGTTTTGACACGATCTTTAAAACAAGAGTATCTTCAGTTGTACGTACCGATTTTTTGATCGAAAACATATTTCTTTAAATACGCTCGAAAAACTATCCATTTTTTTGCGGATTTTCGAAACTTTTTCTTCCCAAGCGCACCATTTTTACAAAAATAAATTTTTTAAAAATCGGTACGTACAACGGAAACTACACTCATACCGATTATATTAAAAAAAAAATTTGATTTCAGAGTTGCCGTTCCAAAGATATCGTTTCGATAAGCGACCTATGTTTTCTTGTGAGGGGTGTAGGAGATTAACTGTATATGTAAATCTATGCATGTTTTTCTATTACTTTCTTTTTTATAGTCTCTTAAGACATTGTACTAAAGATAGGTAATAACAATTTTATAATAAAACTGTAAGTTATTCCTTAAAAAAATCTTAAAAATTGGCTCATTTTTCCGGCCGTCACAGTGGTGTTCCCCCTTAAGGAGGAACCAATGGTACGCTACAGATTGCGTGCGGCGTTGCACCTGGGCATTCACTTTTAAGAAAAATTTTATTTTACGAAAATAGTCTAAAAAATTAAGTAAAACCTATGTGAGAAGCCTCGTCAAATGACGTTTTATGTAGAACTTAATATTCTTAAAGACGTAAATAAAAAAGGTATGTCTCGATGCTTTAAACAGAATGCCATATTTTCTATTTATTTTTCTATTATAGGAATCCAAGGATTCCAAGAGATTCCTATAATAGAAAAATAAATAGAAAATATAGGAATCCAAGACATTCCTATAATAGAAAAATAAATAGAAAATTCTTAATAATTATAAATTTTGTAATTGTGCTTTTGTCACTATCATAGCTTAAATGTGAACATATGAGGCCAACTTACTAATGCGACTAATCGATTTTTTCCCAAGATTTCAAATTCAATCTGCTCCTTTTTGTACTTTTATAAATACTAACAGGAACGTACACAAGATATTATTCTTCCAAGAAAAAGTGAAGCTGTTCCTTTGAAAGATATAGAACGACCTTGAGATGGCCTTGAAAAGCTGAGAAAAGATTTTCCGGTAATTATTTACTTTAGCGATTCCTCACCGATTTTGATAAAATTTGGATATGTTGTCGGGGACACGATTCTGAACAACTTTTTCATATACAAATTACCGTCGCTCGGTCTTAGTTTCCGAGATATTCGCAAAAATATTTTTTAAATTTCTTGCTTTGGTGTTATCATTTGGGGTAATGTTGGATTGGGTTTAGTATAAATAAATATAAGTGCACTTCACATTAAACATTATTTTCAATTATTATTGATAGAGTATCAGTATTGGTTTGGGCTAGATCAGTGCGGGGGGGCGCGCGCCCGCTCGCGGGCGCGTAAAGCATAGTGGCAAACCGCTGTGAGTCGGGGTGTTGACGGGAGCCCCACACATCCAATAGGTGCTCTCGAAAGCACCCTCTTCCTAGCAAAAAAATTATGTTTTAGAACCAGAGGCCGGCGCCGTCGAACAGAGTCGGGGTTGACTGGCATCCGCAAGTTTCTGGTTGAAATCTCCAAACTTACATCAATTTACTACCACGCTTTACGCGCTCGCGAGCGGGCGCGCGCCCCCGCACTAATCTAACACCAATCTATACTAATATCCGGGATAAGTTGGAAAGTGGAATGCGTTGTGTCGGAATAAATTAAAAGAAGTTTTTCGCAAATATCTCAGAAACTAAGGCCGAGCGACGGTAACATGTATAGGAAAAAGTTGTTCAAAATGTGAAGTTTTATAACATATCCAAATTTCATCAAAATCGGTGAGGAATCGCTAAAGTAAATAATTACCAAAATAATTACGCACAAAAGTATTCGCCCACTCCATTCATATGACTTATTTTACTTATTTAAGTAATGTTAAATTCAGAATTACTCATAATTTACTTTAATATAAACCTTGATTAACATACTGTTAGTTAGTACCATTTCCCAAAGAAATACTCAAAGTAATTTTACTGTGAGAATTGGACAAGATTAGGGCTGGGATTATTCGAATAATTTAATATTCGAATATTTTACAAGTAGTCGAATGCTACGAATAAACTTCGAATATTTGAGTATTCGAATGTTATTATTCGAATACTATTCAAATATTTAAGTATTTCAATACTATTCGAATACTAAATATTTAAATATTTTCACGCGTTTATTTTTAGTTATTTTTAGTATCAAAATTATTGGTTCCTTTTTAGTACATTTTAATAAAAGCTTATGTTTAAAAAAATTTTTACTATAAAGTATTTCATATTTTTTAGTGAAAATATTCTATTGTCGTCGGAACTATGTATGTGTGCAAAGTATCAAGTCGATTGGATATGTTGAAGTGGGTCAAAATTAACTTACAAGATTTCATCCTGACAAACTAACGAACTCACAACTGAAACTAAATAAAAGCTTGTAAAAAAAAATGAACCTAAAGAATTTGATTTATATTTCACACCATACTATTCGAATACATCAGTATTCGAATACTGAAATATTCGAATAGTATTCGAAAACTTAAATATTCGAATAGTATTCGAAAACTTAAATATTCGAATAGTATTTGGATACTTGGATATTCGAATTATATTCTCAAAATAACTGAGCAACTGAGCATTCGAATATTTGAATACTGAAAAATTCGACAAATAGTCCCAGCCCTAGACACGATGAGCCCAAATTTCACAGAAAATTAAAAGAATATTATAGAATTTATAAATTAAATATTGAATTTGGGCTACTATTTTTTCCACGATCCTTACTTCCACGGATAATAATGCTTTTTTAAACAGACTACGTACATTTTTTCAATTTAATGACCCCAAAACAAAAGGTTATATATTAATCAATATTCATATTAATGAGAGTTAGTATTATGAATTTTTAATTAGAAGATATGTAAGATATTGGGCGGACAGTTTTGTGAGTAACTGTACCTATGTATTTCAACACTGCACTTCCCTGAAGGCGCTCTGACGTTGGCCCGAAATGAGACACCTTGAACATGCACGCACTGCAGCTCGCAGCAGCCCGTTAAGTACCCTATCCCATGTATTTTCGTCCAGCGGATCGTTTAAAGAGGACGAGCGGCGTTCGTCCGCTATTTCAATTGTTCTACATCGAGTCGAATAGAAACTGGTCCAGCGAGTCAGGGCAGTATGAGCATGGTCGCGGGCGATCAAGCTCGTTCGCCAAGTCGTGATGACGGACGGAGGGCGGTGAGTGCCAAGGGCCGGGAGTGGTGGCGACACGCGCTTACACGTGCTCCGCGTCGGTGGTATTCCAGTGAATCAACAAGTGTCGTGGGTCTAGCCGTGTGCCGATGCACCAACCGACAACGCAGCCTGGATTCCAATAAACCGGTCAAGCCCGAGCCGACTCTCGCTTGCTCGCTTCGCGCCGAGCAAAAACTATTCAGGGGAACCCGTTTCTTATCGAAAATTTGATGTCGAGATGCGAGTGCCTAGCGGCGCTGACAAGTGTCGCGTGCTGGCCGCGCTGTTTGCCAACGTTTCGCACACTCCTCGTCGCCGACGATGTCGATGATGTCGCATGACGCTTGGGTAGGCAACTGTTAGGAATGAAGTTATCGATTTCACTGAAATTTTGCATATAGTTCTATGCAGAGATCCGCCGTAATGTACTAAACGCGCGAGATGCGCTACTCAAAATTCTGCGGTAGATTATCGAAATCGTGATTTTGCCTTTTTTTATTTTATATATGGATGTGTATAGAAAAAAATCAAGTTGATTTTGGGGGGGACAAATTTTTCTTGCATTTTCTGAAGGATACGTATTTCGATTTTCGAGAATGTTGTCCGAATATTTCAGATAGAAATTCGTGAAATTGGCTGATTGTGAATTATAGCTTCTTCAGCTCTTCAGACCGTCGTTATTCTCATCGCGTTTCAGTGTTACGGACCCTATTTGCAGAATTTGTACTTCGGCGAATAATTATGATGAGGGATATATATTTTTGCCCGGAACGTCAATGTCTTTAGATATGAACTGCTTAGAGTTCTTGATAAGTAGATATGATTATTATGTGAAAGGTTACTCGTTATGTCGCGAATGTATTTTCTAGTTTTTGCTTTATTGTAGTATTCTGTTTTATCTTTAATTTTGTTCTCGACGTTTTGATGGGGGTTTTCGCGTGTGCGGTAATGCTTGTTTTGTTATTTTTTTACTATGTAAATAATGGGGTTTTCCCGTAAAAGGTAATAAATAAATACATTTTTTAACACAGTAGATAGCTTTACAAATAATCTAAATATACATCTAATTCGTATCATTCCAGTCGCATTTTATTTACAAAACCCGCCTCTATAGCAAAGCTATAGCAGATTTTTCTTTTATTTCTTTTTCAATAAATTTTCTAACAAAATTTCACCATTTTTTTTAACAACTTTGCCATTTTGTTACTTTTCAAATTTTAAAAATCCCATCCGTCGTGCCATAGCCATCCGCATGTAGTTTCTAAAAACTTTTTGCTATTTTTATTTTTAAAGAACCGTTTCGTCGGAAAACTGCCAACCATGTCATCGGAAATGTTTTACGGCGCTAAGTGGCTGGTCCTGCACAGCTTACAAATCTGCTCTAAATAAATTTAAAAAAAAAATCGTGTAACTTAAATATCTGATAAAAAGCCCTGAAAATTTCAAAAAAATTCATTAAGTAGTTTTCGTTTAATAAATTTCCAAAGATACCTTTACTTTTCGGGTCATTAACTTGTTGCCTTGTATAATTTTAGATATGAAAATTCACTACCAGCTGACTCGAATTTGGGACACTTCGTGTTATGATGGAGAACTTTATTGCTGCATTTTAATTATGGTTTCGAATTACCTACTTAATCATCGAAGTCAATTTTCTCGCGAAATTTTTAGTTGCGAGACCTACTTATACGTTTAAGACATTATTGTACCTACATAGTGTGCACTAATTGTATTCAGAATTTGAGCCCAATTGGTGACACAAACCTTGTGCATTAACGCCATAAATTCAACTCGTGAAGTCTTGTAAACTGAAAGTCACATTTAGGTTGAACGAGATACTATTTGTAATTTAATCTTATTAGCCGATTCAGTATTTTATGGGTTAATTATTGCGACGCAAGGAGGAGCTCAAAGGAAATGGATATTTTTTTATCGATGTACAAGGTTGATATGAAAATTTTTTAATTAACCTTTGGTGAAAGCGTTTCCGTGAAAGTCACGAAAAATTGGTTGCCTTTTCATTCTTCCGAAACGAATGATGTATCCCCGACGTCGTCGACGCTTTATTGAATGCTGTGAATATATATTAATCACACTTTGTGCCAGGAGTATATTCGTGTAATAAAATCAGTGACGTTGGTTCTTTATGCGATAAAAAATGTTCACGTTCGTTAGGCATTTAAATAATGAATGCAACGTCATTAGTACAGTGGTATATGTAAATACATAATGTTTCTCTTTTCATTTTTAATTTACACGAACTTATGAATAACGTCCACATATTATTAGATTAAGCATGTAGAGAAAAGTGTATTGCTAAGGTTTACTCCAGAAATATGAGGCATTTCAAGTTTTATTCATAGGTAATGATGTTTAGAAATGGCAACATGTACTGGGTAACAACTTGAAGTATGGAAATACTACAACTTATTGCAACATTTTCCAATGACGCATTTATCTTCTACACATGATAGAAGTGAAGGTAAAGCAACAGAGTAGTTGAATGAATAGCCTTTTGTCTTGTTTAAACGAGAAATCAGATAAAGAATGTTGAGTTCGAGTGTATTCACTTGAAGTTTTCTGGACTTTTTCGCGTAACCTTTTCCCGGCCAAGTTCAATCCTGTTCACATGTTCAATCGAAATTACAGATACTATTCATTACGTAACACACGTTTACTGTTGCGTATCCGCGTTATTGTACACTTCAAAGTTGAATAATGGCCTCATTGTTATCGTACGAATAATTTGTTCCTGATTTAGTCTGGGGGTAGATCAAGATTTCCAATTATGCTTTTAGAAAGTACGAGGCCATTGTATACGTTTAATTTCGCGTGATTGTTTTCAATGTCTTCTTGCGAGACGAGCACGTCAAAAGATATTTCTCATTTCGCTTCATTTTTACTGCTCCCCAAAAATGCGATCAGACAAGTGTTTTTCGTACACCAGAATTGCCACTGTATCGTACGTGCCGGTAAGAAACGTGCCCCAAAAGAAAGCGATCGAGCGAAAGAGCGGGAAAAGCGAGAAAAAGGACAGACGGAAGAGTGGAGCGCGCGAGGATCGGAGCGGATCGCGCGGGTCGCCCTCGTGCTGGTCGCGCGACATGGCGTGTGCTCGCCGCTTCTTTTTTCCTCGGCGACTCCCCTGCCGGCGGCCTATGGCGTGGTGGCTTGGGTCGGGGACGAGGGAGGAGGAATAGTAGGAGAAGCAGAAGCAGCACAGCGGCAAGTATCGTGATCCCCATTCTCCGCGAGGCAGAGAGCGTGCAGGTGTGCACGAAAAGGTCCTCTCCCGCGCCGGCACCAACGGAGGGGCCCCCCTGCGCCAGTCGAGTGAGCATACACAAACACAGAGACGCGTGGAGGGAACCTGCCGGGCCCAACAGGCCCCCGATCTGTGGGAACTGTTCGGAGTGCGAGCTTCCCACGATACGCTCCGGCTGCTGGCTAGCTGTGCACGGGTTGCAGGGTTCACTCGTGCGTTTCCCCCTTTCCGTTCTCCCTCCCCCTCCTGCCCCGCCGCATCCCCGCGCGACACCCTCCTCTCCGCGGAGAATCCCCAGAGTGGCGGGAAGGGACACCGTGATGGATCAGTCCGGTGGGGGAAACGATCGGCGGTATAAGTAGCGGGTTAGTCCCCACCAGAGATTCAGAACCGTCGTAAACACAGTAGTAAACGCACTCTCGGCACTCCGAGAACGTCACAAGTCTTGTTTACGAGCATTTTCGCCTCGCACGCATAATTCGGTGCTTCGAGTTCCATTCTCGAAAGTTTCCTTGATCGTTTCGATTGCTGCGAGATCAGCTCGTCTTGGGGATCATCTGCGCCCCAAGAGTATTCTGTGTAAAGTGAGAAGTGAGAGAAGGATTACTATAATTGCTGCCGATACCGATGGCGCCACACACGAGCTACACGCCGGTCGGTGGTATGGAGTACGAGGAGCCAGTGTCGAGGACTTATCAATACCGAAAGGTCATGAAGCCGATGCTGGAGAGGAAAAGGCGGGCGAGGATCAACCGTTGCCTGGACGAGCTGAAGGATCTGATGGTGACAGCGCTCCAGGCGGAAGGGGAGAACGTAGCCAAGCTGGAGAAGGCTGACATCCTTGAGCTGACAGTTCGTCATCTCCACACACTTAGAGCTGCTAGAAGACTGACCCTCACTCCGGAAAACAGCTATGCTGACAGATTCAGGGAAGGATTTACCCAGTGCGCTCAGGAAGTCTCGTCGTTCCTGTCAACTCCTGTAGCCGCTGCTGTTCACCCAGCTGCTGGTGCACAACTTATGAGACACCTCGGCGGTTGCCTGCGACGGCTCGAGGGACCCTCGCCGAGCCCCCTTGGGAACACTAACACTACCTCCACGACTGTCAACGCGATCAGCAAAGCTCCGGTTGTCAGTCCAACCACCAACGTCACGGTCAGTGTGCCACAGAACGTTTACACGCCACCGCAGAGCCCTGTTAGCGTGGCGAGTTCTTCCGGAGACTCCACGGAATCGTCCAACGCCGTGTGGAGACCTTGGTGATCGAATCGATGGACTCGAACAAACGATTCGATGAACTTTGAAAATTCTTCGCTTCGAATATAATATTCCTTTCTGGTGAAGAAGCTTCCCCGATTTAAATAGGGACGGATAGGTAGTGGGAGGAAAAACGACGAATCATTGTCTTCCATATGTTGAAATTGTTGAACCTCGCACTGTCGAGGTATCTATTATTTTTTAATACGATACATTTGTAAGTTATTGCAACACCTTCGGAGTTTCTCTTATTCTGTTTTACGTTGTACATAGGTGATGAAGCTTTAAATGACGTCTGTGATAGGGTTCGATTTTGTACCTGAGATAATTATTTTCTCGTAAAGTAGAACGATTATTATTATATAAATTTTAATTTGTTATGTTTAAGGAGCATTTTTTTAGACGTAACGTGACACTCCGTTTTTTGTTAAAAATCGATTGCACTTCGCGTGAAACTCAATAAACAGATTGTTTTAATCATATATCATTGAATCTCATTTGATTTACCTGCCTCCCTAAATCCTACAATTTCCTTGTGATTCAGATCTTATCTAATCAGTTAGTATGGTATTGCCGCCTGACACTGTTGATGCGTCAAATAATAATAATTCAAAATATTACCGACGCGAATAATTAATAAAGATTAAAACTTTTCGATAGGAACAGTCTTTACTATTGTTTACAGGTGATTTTCACGCACTTCGCTCAATTAGCATATTATCTTACTAGTTAATGATTTTAACACAGTAAAATCAAAACCGTCTCATTTATATCCTCATACATATACATTGATTGATATGGTCGTCTACAAAGTAAAGGATAATTTAACTTCAACGTTGTTATTTACGGACAAATGTAGAAGAAGTATTAGACATAAAATGCCCTCGGCATGTAAGAGAATTTGTGAAGCTGTATTGAAGAACACACTTGTGATAATGTTATTGAGATTAAAATTATTCAATCATTGATATAAACCAAATCGTGAAATAAAAGATTTTTGTGTTGTAGTTTATAGTGAAGTATTTGAAGAAAATTTGTTATAATAAATTAGTGTTTCAATGGTAGTTAAAGTAACGCACAAAATACAAATATAATTTATCAAAAATAGGAAAATATGTTGTTTATTAGTTTAGATAGTTTAATAGTGCATAATAATGTAAAGAAGAGCGGGATACCCCGGAACACCACCGTCGATAAGAGCCGCATCGTGATTGCCAGAAAGGAAATCACTATAAGGCCAACTTCCAAGAAAAGAACTCTGTAAAAGAAGTTGTAATTATTTTGAAACTTAAACAGTGATACCATTTCTGTATGATTAGAGTTTAACGATTTCTTAGTTGCAAATGGCGTACTAATTTACTCCAGCATTGCCAAGATAAAGTTCATCTCGAAAAATTCCATCTAATACTTATATGCTTCAGGTAATGTTTATTCTCGTTCATTTTATTTTGCCACATTTCGTGTGAAATAAAACTATCTCTTGCCAATTTTCTGATTTTAAACTATGATTTTCTTAAAGCATTATTACACGTGAACGGTTGAAAAAGGGGGCTGATTAGTTACCTAGATATGTTTTCTTTGAGTAAGGTATTAACTCTTGCTAATCAAATTTATGTCCGATCAAAAGTATACGTGCTGAAGTATTTTCAAATAAAATTTGATCATATAATTGAAAAAATATTCAACATAGAATCACTATTGCTGTATAAACTTTTGTGGTAACGTTTTGTGGTATACATGATACTGCGCCAATGATTGAAGTGACGCAGGAAAAAGAAAACTAAACGAGCCTTTTAACTGCAATAGTGTTTTTTGTTAGTTGTGCATGCAAACATCACTATTTTAATTAAATTACAATAATATTTTCTGAAATCATGTGTAAACTTTTTTACACACCTACTGTTCGAACGGTTCCCTAATATAAAGAAAAATAAAAATTCTTTTATTGAAAACCTTGAACCTAACTAATTTCAGATAGATTCGGAGAATATGTCGCGGAGTAAATCGGTGAAATATTTAACGAGATATCTTGTCTACCGAGCAACACTTCGTCTGCCGCACCTTTTGTAGTTAAAATGATATGTACTCTCTTGTATATAAACTATAATACGATTCCCCCCTTTCGTCATTTTGTCAATGGACCGTGATCTTTTATTTCATTTGAGATCCAATACCCTCATAAGAAGTGTCGACCAAAGCGTTTGGATAAAATTGTACAAAAGGAGCTCTACAATGGACCACGTGCAATAAATTATTAAAAAAAGAGAGATATGTTACAGGTATTGAATATATCCTACCAATTCATCATTCCTTTTCCACTGGTACTAGGACCTGCAATGAAATAGAAGATCACAGTCCATTTTGACAAAATGACGAAAGGGAGGACATATTATACTACATATTATTCAAGAGAGTACATATCATTTTAAATACTTAGTAATGTTAGTTTCGTAAAACTGAATTCATTAAGTCCACAAATTAAATGCTTATAAAGATAATAATGTATAATTCCTTCTTAGATTGTATGAAACTTCTTTTTAAGTATATACATATTTATAATGGTAGTATTTTGAGCCTTTAGATGTGTCCCCACTGCAATATATATATATGTAGAGTTTTTTTTATAACAGAAAGCGCAAAACATTACATTACGCGGAACACCGGGCGAGTGACTTGTACCCACTATTAGCGAATTTGGTATCCTTGCACTGGCTCTGTGCTGGTGCCAGAAATTATCGTACATGACTTTGATTGGTTGTTTCTGATAGAGATGAAGATAGCTCTATAAGAATCAACGAATCAAAGTCGTATACGATAATTTCTGGCACCAGCACAGAGCCAGTGCAAGGATACCGAATTCGCTATATGATTTTCAGCCTTCCATATCATAACGAAACATTATTCTTGTATTGACTTCTATGACCATTAATCACAATACAACGTACATATCCGTATAGGTACTTGTATTAGAAATTTTTACATATAAAGCCAGTGTCAACACGTTTTTATAAGAATATTCGTATCATGCTACAATTCTTTTAATTTCAATGGACTTTGCGTATACCTAATTTACATTGTCTAATCACAATATATCTTTACGAGCAACGGAAATTTGTCAATATCATCAAACGCAGGATCTTTAATTCCTCGTATCACTTTGTTCACTTCTTTTAACGAGCTTGCCAGCCCTTCATTCATTTACGCAATTTTTACATATAGGATGTTCCGCTCCGTGGTACTTTAGCGGGTGATTCTACAGGCCAAAATAAGACGAGAATATAGAATATAATTTTTTAATATTGCGCTTGGTTTTCGAGAAAATTGAGTTTGGCACTAAATTATAAATAGTTTTAGGCGCCTGTTAGGAACGCGTCACGCTGTCCGTAGGCAGCCGTTCCGATTACTTCCGCATGCCCCTCAATGCGAAACTGCACTTCGGTGTACACGTATTCGGCTAAAGTTCAAAATCAATTTTTTCGGAAACGAAGCATGATATTAAAAAATTCTATTCAATATTTTCGTCTCATTTTACCACCTGTAGCGAAACACCCTGTATACATGCGCGATTGCTTACCAAATTGTATAGAGATACAAAACAAAATATTACAGAAAATATGGAATCCTATTTTCTACAGATTTTTAGTAAGAGTAGTGAGAATTCTTCCTTAATACAGAAATGCAAACTGTTAAGTGGAAAGGGCGCCTAAACTTTTACGTCAGAAAGAAAAATACAAAGCATCGTATCGAATACGAAAAAGAGAAATCACTGATTGGGAGGAAATGCGAAAATGTAAAAAAGTATGTCACACACGTACAAATGTTTAAACTGTACAGGATGTTAAAATAGTTATGGCCACTGCTTTCAGGGGTGAATTTGTAAAAAAACATGTCGCAAAATTGTTTATAACATTGAAAATTAATACTAATTTTTTTTACATCAAGATATTCGGCTCGCTGAAAGAAGAAAAAGTTTAAAAGTACCATATGTCGCAAACGCAACCTCCTTTTCTCAACAACATGAAAAATGGTTTCATCAAACCTACATGGATCATTTCATCCATACGAAAACTTTATCAATATTTTTAAGAAGCGGTGCATTTGCAACATATGGTTCCTTTTGAACTTTTTCTCCTTTCAGTGAGCAGAATATATTAATGTAAACAATTTAATATTAATTTCCAGTGTTATAAACAATTTTGCGGCCATTTTTTTACAAATCTCTGCCGATGCAGAGCTGTAGATTCACCCCTAAGCTCTCAGGTCACGGCTCAGTAACCATCACTTTTTAACACCCTGTACAAACGGCTCATTCGATTGTGGCCGCGTGTCTTCAATTAGTTAGTGGTCGGCTTCACATGGTTGGCCTTTTTCCGTGAACATTTCGACAATACTTCAAGAACATGGTTGAGGGCATTACTACGCCGTACGTTCTATTTCGTGATGAAACATTAATGTCACAAAATTTATTTTTCATTGGTTTGGTTATGTACCTATACTTAACCTATTATTAACATAAAGCAAGCTATGATACATTTTGAAACAAATACGTATTTCTTTGCCCTATACGTTTCTACTAACAAGCGGGATATATTTTTTATGAAGAGTGCTACGAATTAATTTTGCTAGAAGCATGGAACAAGAGAAGCCCCAATTTCGCAGAAAATTAGTTGAATCTATGCATACTCAATAGATTAAAGTTTATAATAAATTCGCAGGAATGTTGAAGGAATATTCACTTTTTGGAGCTACGTTTATATAAATTAAATATTGAATTTGAGCGAATATTTTCTTTACAATATATTTACTACTTTCGCAGATGATAATACTTTTTTAAATAATCTTAACGAAAATTTTTCAATCGAATGCACCCGAAGCAAAAGTGTATTAATCAAGGTTCATAGTAATGTGAATTCTTACTTAGAAATCGATTTAATATGTAAAATATGTTACACATAGTGTGGGAGGATACTTTCGTGAGTAACTGTATGTAGGGGAGAGTAGGGTAAAACGGAATGCTTAACTTTGGAGTGTGATAACATAAATTCAGAAGGAAAAAAAGACACGGGACTTCAACAGGTGTCTTAAGTGGACCTTGGACTATAAGAAAATCAAAGAGTTTGTTACGAAAAATATTTGGCAACAAAGAAACATGAGATTTACCGGAGGTATTGAAATTTTCGTCTCGCTCACACTTGAGCTACCACTGTAGGGTAAAGCGGAATACCCACTTGAAGACTATGTAAACGTACACAATCTTTATTTTTGTAATTTAAATTGATGAGTATTCATTTATGTAAAAAACTATAAATATATGTTTTAGGTATAACTATTACAAATTAAATATAACAAAAATATATATTATACACATAAGGAAAAATATTTGACCAAATAACATAAAAATTACTGAAAATAGTCAAATACACATGAATTTTTAAATGAATAATGAATATCAATACGTGCATGGAGAATTTTTTAGTTTTTGGTACATTTTAAATAAAATTGTTTAACTTAAATAATTTGTTTTGTATATTTTTTTATATTTACTTTTCAATTTGTGGCTACAGGCTGATTTAAAGTGGTTTGGATTTGTGGTTATGGGTTATATTTATTGATGACTGGGTAATTTTTTCACCCCTCCCGGTTTTTTA
This sequence comes from Andrena hattorfiana, assembly GCA_944738655.2. Taxonomy (NCBI): domain Eukaryota; kingdom Metazoa; phylum Arthropoda; class Insecta; order Hymenoptera; family Andrenidae; genus Andrena; species Andrena hattorfiana. Next base: position 31,621,375 of record OX122894.2, on the reverse strand, counting down.
TAATTTTTTATTGTCATCATAACTATGTACGCCTGCAAAGTTTCAAGACAAATGGATTACTCCACAAAAAGTGTTCCGCTTTGCCCTACATGCGGTAATTTAGTAAACATTTAATATTTACACTTCAGCGTGAGGTAAAGAACTGGTTAAACCGTAAAAATGTAGCGTAAGGACTATAGAATCCAGCAGTGTTCTTGCCGTTATAAATTTTCTAAATCCAAGTGAAGAAAAGTGGTCGAAACTACAACGCAATGGCTGCGTTCAGCTAACAAAACCGGCGAGACAACGGTTGCGAGGTCACCAGTGATCAGTGATCTGTATCTGCTGAAGGACATTTGTGTATATCTGGCGGGAATACCAAAAAAAAAAAAATGGATCCAGTATTATTAATTGGTCTGGATAATGGGTTGGATTTCAATTTAATCAAAATATTAGTAGATGAATTGACAGAACGTACAAATAATGATTTACTAATCACAGAACGCGTCGTTAGATCTAGAAATGCAAATAATGCAGAAGTTATAGTTCCCCTATGGGGTAAGTCCGATATAGTTCGAGCACCGGAAGAGTCCGGCCAGTGTTGATATTTTAAGACTGACACAAAATTGGGCACTGTGTGTCATTGACACAAAAGAAATGAATGCGCTTGTTGTTGATCTTGCATTGACCATTGTCACAAATCCATATTTAAATTATAGGGAACACTTAAGACTTTATGCGAGTCTGAAAGTTTTTAGACCAAGTTACAGTGCTGGTGATATTTGAAAGACAGGTAAGTTTATTTACACTATTCCGATATTGGGGGATATAATATGCATAAAACTACAGTGTCACCCCAACAGTACGTATGTATTCGTTTTTAATTTATTTTGACAAGGTGGTCGATCACTCCCTTGATTATGGGATAGTCCGACCACATTAGTTAAATATACAGTGTGTCCCAGAGATGGGCAAAGATAATATCTGAATAATATTGAGATAAAAGTGTGAGATTTAGGCTGTAAGATGTCGCGGATGAGTGTAGAAAAGGAGGGACGAGGAGCGAGCTGACGAGGGCTGTCGCGATTTGGCGACAGCATTGAGCAGTTCGATCAGAGGTGTGTCACGGGTGTGAATTGTTAAGAGCGAGAGAGCGTTTTCGAGAGAATCGGCGTGCATATATGGCGAAAGGGCCAACGTGCGATTCTACAGTTTTCGGGAGTAAAGTCGTTTCCATGTCAGATATCGGGTGCAATACAACTGAAAGGCGAATCAGGCCTGATCTTGTGCGCAGTGCGTGTACTGCTACGGTTTTCCGAAACGCGAAAACGCGGACGGGCCGTTTCTTACCACACCGCGTGGCAACTGGCGTGCTTTGTTCACGATCCAATTTGAATCTTGAATCCTCATCTTTATAAATAAATCAACCAAAGGCCGTTTCTGAGCTACCTATTTCTGTCAATTTATTCAATAAACCTTGCAAAAGGTACTTATGGTTATTCATTATTCAAAGCTTGAATAAGGATGGTTATTCAATGGCCTTTACTCTTGGATTGTGAATAACGGTGTTTCAACATTCATTTGATTCTTATTCTAGAAGGTCGACTAACCGGCGAAAACCTTTGCGACCCGACCCGCGCGCGGTCGCCTACCGGTCAAATCCTACAGAATCTGAATTTGTTTATTTTTCACCGTATCAATATAAAAGTGACACCAATGGATTCCTAGCGTTCTCCCGATTATTTGGACAGAAAATAATTTAAATCGGACTATTTTTAACGAAAAGGGCTTTGAATTCTACAAATAAAATTCTCACGTAATATCCTTAATTATGGTCCGTATTATATCATTTTTGGGGCCATTTCCATCGGGAAGACATGACGAATCGATTGGTAATACTTTCGTCAACACTTATCAAAAACATGATGATTTTATGTGGCCCGTCGGATTTATTGCTCTCGGCTGTCACCGGGTGGTCTACTGGGGCCCGAAGGTCCCTTGCTCGCAGCGATAAAGCAAAACAGTAGGGTGGCCCACTGAGCAATAAAACCGACGGGCCACATAAAATCTTCATGTTTTTGATAAGTGTTGATGAAAGTATTACCAATCGATTCCTCATGTCTTCCCGATGAAATGGACTCCAGAAATGATATACTTCGGGCCATAATTAAGGATATTACGTGAGAAATTTATTTGCAGAATTCAAAGCCCGTTTCGTTAAAAATAGTCCGATTTAAATTATTTTCTGTCCAATTAATCGGGAGAACGCCAGGATTCCATTGGTGTCACTTTCATATTGATACTATGAAAAATAAACAAATTCAAATTCTGTAGAATCTGACCGGTGGCGACCGCGCGCGGGTCGGGCCACAAAGGCTTTTGCCGGTTAGTCGACCTTCTAGAATAAGAATCGAATGAATTCCCCTTGAATAACCAGCTTCGTCCCTGACGCCTCGAATAAGGATAAGTCGGGTGACTTTTAGTCGACTAAGGGAAAGGATGAAGTATCCTTATTTAAAACGTTATTTCAATCACTTTTTATTCGAATAATGCCCAAATCTGGTGTGCCCGTTGTATTTGAAAAAGTGTACCCTGCTGGAACTGCCAATTAGAACCGCATTAAAAATTTTGAAATCCGGATTGATGCGGTTTTTCCCCGTAAATTGCATATTGAACCAGATGAAATACTTTCTCTCAGTTTCAAACCGGATATGCATGTAAAAATCTTGATGGTATCTATCTGTATTTACTAGGACAATTTGTCATCGGTTCTGCTCGGATTTACACGAAGTAACTTGCATATTAATAGTAAACTTCTTGAGTAACTTTGTTAATTTTTTTAAGCTGGTTCTATCTGGAAATCCATATCCAAACCAAAATGGAATCTATTGGTCTTTTCAAGTTATTTTGCTACCAGATTTGCATATCGTAAATGCATGTTCAAATACGCATCTTTCTGGATGATATCGACTCAAATTTTTAGTTGTTTCTAACTAGAATCTAGAAGTGTAGATCAAAATTCAGATTGATACTCATCAGTCTTTCCAAGCCATTTTACACTACCTGTTTTTATTTGTATTCGCGATACATTTATGGTCCCTCGACCGATTTACTCAGGTTATCAAGGAGTTGTCGAATAACCGTTACCACTTACATCATGAGCTGAGGTTTGATATAATTTTATTCTTAAACCTAGTATATCAAAAGCTTCTGTCGTATCAATCTTGCGAAGTTTTGATCACGGAGCAAGATGCCTCGTTAGCTCGCGGCGCCGATCTTATGTCTCGCGGCGCACATCGCTGCCGCGAGAGGAGTTACCAGTATCGCGGCCACCTAGCAGTGTTCGAACTAAATCAATTATTTTGAAGTATGAGTTTCGTAAAACCGCAAGGAACCGCATTACTTTTTTTATCCGCCAATCCATTGGAAACCGGGTTAAATTTTTTTCTTCGAACCCCATATGCATCCCGTGAATTATTTGCTCTGCCAATCCGGATCGCGACGGACTCGAAAGAGCTTGTGGCATTTCCAGATTGAATCCGTAAGATTTTTGATCCGCAATTTCAGATACGAACCTTCCGGATTTATACAAATGGCAATTCCTGATAGAAACTGATAAATTTTGGACCTAAAAAATCTTGTTTCATCCATCATCTATCTGGATATCTGCATTGAACCGAATTCTTTTTTGAACTGCCAAAAATCACTGCTTGAAAATCCAGGTAGTAGTGCATTGAACCAGATAGATCCAGTTCAAAATTCAATGCGGTTCCAACTGGCAGTTGCAGCAGGGTAACTATCTCGAAAAATATGTATGGTACGAAAAATTATTTCAGACGAAAGTTGTGGGATGTCGAGGGGGACATAGGTAGCATGCTCGTATTTCTTATTTCTTATTCTTGTAATTGACATCGAAACGTTTTCTAAACACAACCTACATGTGTTTTTCTTACTGTAAACCCATCTTCAGATTCAGGAAGCGAAAATTCCCTTCTACAAGATAGTGATATGTCGTTAAAAAACTGGGACGAAAACGAATGCGTGGGATGCGGAGAAAACTATTTCGAAATCTCGAAAAGCGACGATAACTTGTTTAAAGAACATTTTCGAATGTTACGCATAAGTTTTGAAGTATACATTTTTTAATCGAGTGATAGTTTTAAAATGTAGAAAATAAAATATATATAACCTATATTATATTGGATATTACATCCTAAAATAAAAAATATAGGATTAAATAAAGAACAAAAATTTTTTAATTATAGATATTAGTAAACACTAGTGGAAACCACATGTTGGGTGGTCAAAACACCTCAATCGATTTGAGTAAGAAAATTATGTTCAGTGCGTGGATCTTAGCGAAACCAGAAAGCTTCTTATCTGATGGGGACAGGTTTGGGATTGCTAAAAGTACCGGGCACATAGTATTTCGGGAAATCACTGACGTACTAACAAATTTGTTACAAGAATATGTTAAATGGCCAACTCCTGAAACATATAATAAAATATCGCACGTATGTTTATAATAATTATATAATATTTCATATTATTATATTTATAAAATTGCTCAGATATAATATATAAATTGCAGGTTTTTGTGTCGGCCCAAAATTTATGGTTTTGTTATTAGAAAAAATATCCTCGAACGTATTGTAATATTCCCAAGTGATCCGTTCGCGACCAGTTGCCGATTTATTATCTTTGATCTTCCGCCCCTACAGCACACTTTGTTGCAGGAACGTTGCACAAACGTTGCAGTACATTGCAATGTTGCCGTTTGGTTGCAGGTTGCATTGCAACATTACTGCAAAATTATGGAAACATTGCCGTGCTATATTTCAATGGCCACGTTTGTGCAATGTTACAGGAATATTGCGCATACATTACCGTGTAATATTGCTATGACCACGTTTGTGCAATGTTCCGGGAATATTGCGCACACATTGCCGTGAAATATTGCGCATATATTGCGGTACAACACACTTGGAACATATCAGCAACGCATTCACAATGAATACAGAATTACGCGGAACGATCCCGAAATCTCGGCACGCAGAATACAGTCTAAGATTCCACAGGCCACCACCGAGGGAATATATCCGAACGTGGACATTATCTGACATAAATAATTAAAATAAATATTTAATTAACACTATAGAGTTTAAACAAACTCATTAATTACATACAGTAACAAAAGAGATTTGCAAATAAGTGTTACATGTACCAATTACTGCCAGTATCCTTACTATTGCCATTTAATTGATTATAGATAATATAAACGTTGAGTAAAAATATGTAAGTCCGTATTCTGTGATCGTCGTTTGGGAGCGGCGCCCGCAACTTATGAGTGAGATTTCAGCAATAAATCTGCAATAAATCCGGAATTACGCGGTACGATCCAAAAATTTCGACACCCAGAATACAGTCTAAGATTCCACAGGCCACCACCGAGGGGATATATGCGAACGTGGACATTATCTGATATAAATAATTAATACAATTATTTAATTAATATTATAGAGTTTAAACAAACTCATAAATTATATACAGCAACAAAAGAGATTTGCAAATAAGTGTTACATGTGCCAATTACTGCGAGTGTCCCTACTATTGTAATGTAATTGATTATAGATAATATAAACGTCGAGTAAAAATATGTATGTCTGTATTCAGTGCGGATCTTTGCAGGAATGTCGCTCATACGATATGTGTGCAATATTGCAATATTGAGATTTTAGCAATCAATCCGCAATAATACGGAATTATGCGAAACGATCCCGAAATCTCGGCAGGCAGATTATAATCTAAGATTCCACAGGCCACCATCGAGGGAATATATGCGAACGTGGACAATATCTGACATAAATAATTATATAATTGTATTAATTATTGTATTAATTTTTTTACTAATTGTTGTATTAATTGTATTAATTATTGTATTAATTGTTGTATTAATTGTATTAATTATTGTATTAATTGTTGTATTAATTGTATTAATTATTGTATTAATTATTTATATCAGATATTGTCCATGTTCGCATATATTCCCTCGGTGGTGGCCTGTGGAATCTTAGACTGTATTCTGCGTGCCGAGATTTCGAGATCGTTCCACGGAATTCCGGATTTATTGCGGATTTATTGCTGAAATCTCGTTCATACGTTGCGAGCGCCGCTCCCAAACGACGATCACAGAATACGGACTTACATATTTTTACTCGACGTTTATATTATCTATAATCAATTTAAGGCTGCCGTCTCATTTTTGTTATGGTCCGAATCGGTCGAAGCGTCCCTTATAAACAGACGGACCCTAATGAAACTACTGCGGTCGATAAAAAGAACTAGTACAGAGGTGACATCTCCAGGTACTCTATGTAGACGAATTTTTTACGCATAGTTGCCACATTTTCTGTTCTCTTTGTCTCTGCCGCGCTGTTGCCACAGCTTCTACTATCGAGAAGTCTTGAAGGAATACAGCACGAGAGCTGCGTCTAGGCAGGGATCGGCGGGCTCCAGCTACCGCTGATGGAGGGGGAAACACCTACAGGAGCGGTAGTTATGCGTGCATGACTGACGTAGGCAGGCACAGTTCAAACACACATAACCACCGCTCCTGTAGGTGTTTCCCCCTCCATCAGCGGTAGTTGGAGCCCGCTGATCTAGCGTCAGAGCCTCGCTGAAAGTAAAGGAGGATAGCAATAATGAAAGATACAGAGGTTGTATAGTGAAGTTAGGAAACATATCAATGAAACAATTCTAAATTGCGTATCAATATCTCTTCTAAACTTCGCAATCCTTATTATCTTTTCTCATTCTGTGCAATATTTATGCTTATTTGTGAAAAAATATAATGATATGATTGTTCAATGATTGTTTATTTTGTTTGTTTTAATAAAATGTAAAACATTCACATTTTCTATCGTATCGGCATGAATGTTTCAGTAAAATACTGCTGAGATTTCCCAGATGAAAATGAATTTAAACACGGCATAAATCAGATTATTTTTAAACGCTTTTATTCAGCTTCGATCTTCGGTTTGTTTGTAGGTATTTTTGTGTTTGATGTATGTACGGTTCAAATGTGGCAACTTAAATTTAACCAACTTCCAACTATCGAGTTGTCTTGAAGCTTTGCAGGTGTACGTAGTTTGGATGACAATACAATATCTAAAACAAAAATAAACCCTGAAGGGGTGAAAAAATTACTCAGTCATCAATAAATATAACCCATAACCACAAAACGACTTGGAATCAGTCATTCGCGTTCTTTACGAAAACGACAAAAAGCCGTTGCGTTCGGGACGCTAGTGGCATCGCGATTTCCGTAGGAAATACACAATTTATAACGACAAATGATTCGTTACGTTCGTATAGGAAAAAAATTGTAGGTACAAGAAAAGAATAATTTTTTAGTCTTTAGTGTATTTTAATTTAGTTTTTAGTGCATTTTTAATAAAATCGTTTAACATAAATTTTTTTTTTATATATTTTTTAGCATTATTAGATTAGAAATGTTACATTTATCTTTTATTATATAGTGCAGTTGCAGAAATAATCCGATTTATACCGTATTTGAAATCATTTTAATGTGGAAAATCTCAGCAGTATGTTACTGAAAACGTTAGGTTTTACATTTTATTAATACATAATCCACTTCAAGCAATACTGTAGGAATGCGTTTCGAGCCGAGGCATGAACCGAGATCAGAAGCCACCGCCGAACAGCTCAAGTCCTCAGCATGAAGAGAGATCGCGCCGGGTCGTTTATTCGAACCCGCTGCCGAAAGTTATTTGAAATTTGGAATCCTTCGAATAAAAGCCGAATAAACTATGGCTAAAGATGAAAACCTTATTCGACGGTTCGAATAAAAAAATTATCTTTCGCCGTGGAATGAATTCACTTCGAATAAAAAAAAATTATCTTTCGGCGTCAAATAAATTCATTTCAAATAAATTTATTTATCCGTGGTGTTTGGAATAAAGATAACTCGTGTTATTCGAAGCTTTGAATAACGGATAAACATAAAGTATCTTTTATTTGACGCCGTGATTCGTTCAAGCCTCCCTGATGGTAAAATAGTGATAGGGGAAATGCCGCAACAGCGCGATACGACTCTCAATACATATTGGCAACTATGTCTTTCCTACATTTATCGACTAGCTTGGACTTCCACTGGTTCTGATGTTACATAGCGCGAATATACCATCAGCGCTGGTGACGGAGAATCCTTGAAGCTTCATTCTGTCATTTCTCGAGTCTGTATCAGTATACGAGTCATAAATTCATTATTATTTCAACGTACGGTGGTTATTAGCGTTCAAACGCGCCAGACCACCCTGCACTGATGTCTACTGGAGGCAACTATACCCGCAAAAACTTTCTTCTTGCCGATTCCACGACGAAAGACGGTTGAAATGGTTTGTTTACTACATCGCGTATACGCAGGGTCGGCGGAACCATTATGCAAGTTATACGCCGCATAAGGGCGCCAGCCGAAGAGAATGCTAAAAAACTATATCATATGCTTAATAATAAAGGAATCCAACTCCCACATAAACAAAATGTAAATATATTTATTTTTTTATTGTACCCCGTAAAGACAATACAGATTAAATAGAAAACAGGTGCAAAAATTTGGGGTACCAAAAATTTTTTTGCATAAGGGCGCCAACTAACCTCGTGTCGGCCCTGCGTACACGTCACGCTGGTGTTACTTGGCTGGAGTACACCACTAGCGCCACCAACGGAAAAGCCTTGAAGCCTTATTCTGTCAGTTTTCGATTCATAAATTCATTATTATTTCAACATACGGTGCTTATTAGCGTTCAAACGCACCAGAACACCCTGCACTGATGTCTACTGGAGGCAACTATACCCGCAAAAACTTTCCTTTTGCCGATTCCAGGACGAAAGACCGTTGAAACGGTTTGTTTACTACATCGCGTATACGTACACGTTTTTTTAGCTTGTGTGAGCGTACTCACACATTCAAGGCCCGCCGAGACGGCAGCCTTAATGGCAATAGTAGGGACACTGGCAGTAATTGGCACATGTAACACTTATTTGCAGATCTCTTTCCTTGCTGTATATTGTTTAGGAGATTGTTTAAACTCTATGGTGTTAATTAAGTAATTGTATTAATTACTTATATCATATGTGTTAACAAACAGAATACAGTATTACATTTCACAGGCAACTTCCGAGGGAATATATGTAAACACGGACAATGTGTGATATAAATAATTAATACAATTAGTTAATTAGAACTATAAGGTTTAAGCAAACTATTAAACTCTATACAGCAATAAATGATATTTGTAAAGAAGTCTGTGCTGTGAAATGTAAATCCACAAACACTAAAGACTAGAAAATAAAAAAAGCATATAAAAAAATTATGTTAAATGATTGTGTTACAAATGCGCTGAAAACTAAAAAAAATTATTGGTAATTATTTAGAAGTTTTACATCCTCACCGATTTCAATGATTTTTGAATATGTTGTCGGGGACACGATTCTGAACAACTTTTTCTAATACATGTTACCGCCGCCCGACCTTCGTTTCCAAGATATTCACGAAAAAATTCTGTTGATTTATTCCGACGCAACGCATTCCACTTTCCAACTTGTCCCGGGTATTAGTATTGGGCGGGGCTAGATTAGTCCAGGGGGGAGCGCGCCCGGTCGCGGGCGCGTAAAGCATGGTAGCGAACCGATGTGAGTTTAGAGATTTGAACCAGACACTTGCGAATGCGACCCATCCTACTATATAGGGTGTTATTGTACCCGTCAATGCCCCGCCTCACATCGGTTCGCTACCATGCCCTACGCGGCCGCTCGCGCCCCCCCCCCCCCCTAATCTGGCCCCAACTAATACTAATTGGCTTCCGTTGCGTCAAAAGAAGTTTTTCGCAAATACAGTATTGTCTCCGTATGTGCTCGCTGATCGGGACCGGCGTTGAGCTCCTATCGTGAACAGATCCCTAATTCCGAGTGTTCGTTTCTCGTTTCTTTCTGGCCGATGGGGGGAGCGAGATGGAACGCTCTTCGTGCGCGCGGGCGTGCGCGACGGGTGCGAGAACTCAGATGGAATCGTGACTGCACGACGCATGCGCGCGACGGTCAGATAGCCAGGCACGGCACGAGTCTTTTTTGCGCCCTAGGCGAACTTTTCAAATTACGCCCTTTATTATAATACATTTATTTGAGATTATTGACAACCTTACTTCGAATTTTTATTCGTAGTTTAATTCACTTATAGTACAACTTGTAATATTTAATTTTAAAGTTTATTTTCAATAATACCAGTAATGAAAATATCATTTTGCACCTCTTGTCGACTTTCCGCCCTAGGCAGTCGCCTAATTTTGCAGAGTAAAGTCATAAATAATCTCAAATAAATGTATTATAATAAAGGGCGCAATTTGTCAAGTTCGCCTAGGGCGCAAAAAAGACTTGAGGCGGGCCTGCGTCAAGATTTTGCGAAGCGGTTCCCGTGCTCACCGTAAGTGTTTGCGACCATCGCGCACGCTCGTCGCGCACGCAAAGGACGGGGTGTCACGGCGCCCGAAAGACGGAGGGAGACAAAACATCAACGCATCATCTTTCTATTACCGTCCTCGCTCGCTTTCAGTGGCTCTCGCTCGCTCTCGTTCCATCTCGTTCTTACCTTCGCCGGACAAGAGTGAGACAGAAGTGGTAGGGATAGCGACAAGCACGTATCGTGTGCACCAAACTGAGCACATACGGAGACAATACTGTATCTCAAAAACAAAGGTCAGCATTGTCATTTGTTTTGTCCCATGCTGGCGCATACGCTGCCACGGACGCGTACTGTAGGTACGTAAATCGGCAGAATACATTGTAGTAGTAACAGCAGTTTTTCGCGAATATCTCGGAAACGAAGGTCGAGTATTCGACTATTTATGAATTTTTGACCACTGAGTACGGCTTGATGTTTTTTCATGAATATTTTATGGAAACGTGATACATTGACTATAATTTACTCTATTTTATTTTATCCGGTGCGTGGAGGTTTTGTACGTACCGTCCTTAACATGTTAACAATGTCGGACGGGGTTACTTGACTGAGCATAGGAATACCATTAAAAATTGCATCTTTTATCCTCAAGATACAGTTGAGGTAAAGAGTTTAGCTGCTCAAGTCCACTTACCCCACCATAAAATTCTTCCAAACTCACCCCTACCAGTTTTACATCCAATCCTCCCTTCAAACTCTCAGGCCTTCCACACAGACCATAACAAACAAGTACAAAATAATTACAGTATCTAGCACCATGATAATTAATAAAAAAAAAACATAATACTGTGAAGGAGTGAAGAAAAATAAAAAAAATTATTGGTCGTAGTATACATATACAACTAACCCCACAGCCGGGGTTTATTGACTTAATCGTTACACTACTCTAAATAAAATAAAAACTACAACCCAGATTTAATTAAAACGATTTTCAAAATTAAGCCTGCATACCTAATGAAATTTGTAAACTTTTGGTATGCAGCAAGTCAGCAAAATACCAATGGTCTATTTATAAGAATTAGAAATGTTAATAATTAGTCAACTAGCCCCGGTCTCCCCTAATACATACATAGCCTGGCGTAGGTCACAGCATCATTTTACGCTTCGATTATCTATCTCTCGGTCATTTTAGGAGGAACCCATTTCGCGCATGTAGAATAAGCTCATTGGCTCCGAGGGAGCGTTTGTTCGGGGTATAGCCAATAGTAGCTTGTTTCGGCATCAATGAGCGCCAACATGCGTAGAACAGGTCTGAATATATATACATACATACATAGTCTGGCATAGGTCATAGTCGATTATCTACACATATACATAAAATCCTCAGTTTAGTTACAAATAAAAAACAGTTTGATGATATACAAACATGTCGCAATTCAAATTTCGGCACATTACCTTGTGTTTGAGACTGCATTTTGGTTGCAATTCAATGGTACCACGACACATATTTATAAAAACACGTTTATAATTTGGTTACAACTGGACGGTAAGCTGTCAATATTTGAAGTGAATTGCATAGTGAAGATAGCGATTGACGAACGAAACATGTGTTAGTTTGTTTTGGCTGAAGGTGTGCGTGTAACGCGTATGAAGTGGATTGCATAATGAAGGTAGCGATTGACGAACGAAACATGTATTAGTTCGTTTTGGCGGAAGGAGTGCGTGTAACGCGTAGTATATGTATTATGTCGACGAAAATTTTGACTGGAGAAGAAGAATCAGGAGAAAAATCTTACCGTTTCCGACTGATCCATGAGACGATATTACGATATCTCTGCCCTGAGTGGACCGATCTTATTGAATTTGGTCTTATTCGAAAGCTTATATGCGGACTACACAAGAAAAATGCCTTTAAATTTAGAAAATATTGCAGGCGGGATGAGATATTAATGAAATAAGTTTCAGGTAAGGTTGGATTAGCCGGGCGACGAGTAAGGCTATGGTTACAGTGGACGCGTTTTCGCGCGAACTGAGCATCGCACGACTTTGCGCGACGTCGTCGCGATGCTCAGTTCGCGCGAAAATTTGTTTTTCAGTAATACGTGGTTGCAATGCAGATATTTATTTAATCGGTAGATGACGATAATCGAAATGGACGACATCGATGATTTTTGCTTAGACAATCCGTTATTAAGAATTTTATTAATGAGTAGCAGAAGGGAGCATGTAAATGCTATTTTTGTTTCGCGAAAAAAGAATGGTGAATACCACAGGCTATTCAAAGATTTATTAAATGAACCGAACAAATTCTTTGAATACTTTAGAATGTCCCCAGAGACATTTTTTTATATTTTACGTGGTATAGAAAAATATATTCGCAAGGAGTCCAATTTTCGTGAATGTATTTCGCCAGAAGAAAGACTTGCCATCACACTCAGATAAGTACCTGCATACTTTATTTTAATTAAGGGTACCCTCCGGTCAAAACGCTTGAAGAATACGTGATTTTCATGAATTAAAAAAAAAAGAAACTGAATTCATGAAAGTATTTTTCAAGCGTTTTGACCGGAGGGTACCCTGGGTACCCTTAAGTTTTTTGTTTTTTGAAAATATGTTGTATTTTATTTCGTTTTTTAAGAAGTACAAAATAAGTATTGCTTACAGATTTTTGTCTGCTGGAATGTCGTTTCGTGCATTAAGTTTTTCATACAGAGTTTCCCATGTTTCAATTAGGAAAATAGTTTATGCGACTTGCCTTGCAATATGAAATTATTTCCATGGCAAACATATGCCTTTTCCATCCGCCGAACATTTAAAAAGTATTGCAAGTGATTTTTTGCAAAATTGGAATATACCACATTGTATTGGGTGTATTGATGGGAAACACATTAGAATTAGATGCCCTCATCACTCAGGATCGTTATATTACAATTATAAACAATACTTTTCAATTGTTCTACAAGGCATAGCTGATTCAAAATATAGATTTATCACAATTGATGTTGGTGCTTATGGGAAGCAAAGCGACGCTGGAATATTTACTGATACAAATATCTTCAAACGTTTGGAGACAATACATTTAATGTGCCAGCAAATGAAAATATCCCGTCTACAAACATTTCGGCCCCATTTATATTGTTAGGTGACGAGGCCTATCCACTCAAAACGTATTTATTAAAACCATATTCCAGGAAGAATCTTATACCAGAAGAGCAGATATTCAATTACAGATTATCTAGAGCTCAACGTTGCGTTGAATGTGCATTTGGCATCTTGGTAGCGAAATGGAGATGCCTGAAAACAGAAATGCACATCAGCCCAGAGAATGTAGACATTGTAATTAAATGCATATGTTTATTGCACAACATAATTATTAATAGAGAAGGTGTTGTATTATCATGTCACAATAATAACCCAACACCCCGCAGAAATTTGCCTGTATCAAGGCGGTACAATAATTATGGTAGATCCGCAAATCATGTGAGAGAAGTGTTCAAAAATTATTTTGTTAGTCCTGACGGTGAAGTACCCTTCCAGTACGTGTAATATATTGTACAGACTACAATAATAAAATCATTATTTGTTACTATTCGATATTGTTTGGACTTACTTTTATATTTAATATTTTCTGTTTACAATGTGTCATTTATTTACATCAGTGTGTGCTGTTGACTCTGCAGATGTGTTGTGATGTGAAGTGTGCGTTGTGTGTACTGTTAGTGTTGTCGTCAGTTCGTCAAAGAGTACTTGTTGTAGTTTCATTTGTGTAATCAGTAGTCTGTCGTCTCGAATTTTTTTTAATTGGGGCAATAGGCCCATTAAAAAGTGGTAGTTACTGTCCTGTTTTTTGTCCTTCATTAAATTTAGCTTCTCTTCTTCCAAACGTAATAATTTGTCCTGAATTGTGTTATGTGAACGTTTTCGTTTGGATGGTCGTAGTGTTGTAGTTTTGTGGTGTGTGATTGTCAATGTCAATGTGTAAATGTGACGTTTGTGATGTGTGTGCGTGTGTGTGTGGAAAACATTCATTTTCAGTCGTATCTTCAAAGTCACTGTATAAATTTAAATCATCTGTCTCGTCTGCCTGGGGAATTATTATTATTTCTGGAGAGGTGGGTGGTGTGGGAATATTCCGAGTGGAGAGTCGTGGTGTGGTCAGTTCTTTTAAAAAATTTAGGCTTCTGAAATATGCCCACGTTGAAGAATTTTTTTCCCCTCCAGGAGCGCCTGAACGGATTTTTGATTTTAATTTGTTGCATTCCCGTTGGTATGTATCACGGAGGCCCTTCCACTTTTTTTTAGCCACTTCACCTGGAAGTCACACAGAAACTGTTTCTTTACAATACAGTTTATATATGTACCCGCGCTATATGAAATAATCTTATTATTTTACTTACGTGGTACATTTAATTCTTTCGCCACTTCATCCCACAATCTTTGTCCTGTATCTCGGTTGTGGTATTTCTTCGAGGATTGATCCCACAAGGGCTTTCGTAGGAACACCGCATTAATTAATTTGTCGGCGTCCATAGTTATCTATACGCGATCAGAAATTGCTTTCAAATGCCTAGCGACGATAGGTGATTTTCGCTGGCAATATCAAATCAATTTGTTTCTGGTCGCGCGAAGTCCGGCGACAATCTCTGTACAGCAATACATCTACAATATCTACGACGTCACACTACATACACATATACAATGTCTAACCTCGCACTATATACAGATCTGATGCAGCTGTCAAACAAATATTTTGAATAATAAAAAATAGTAAATAATAAAAAAGAGACAAAAATAATAAATAATATTATTTTATTGTTTCATTCTTATTTCATTTTTCATTTAATTCTTTAATGTATTTCAGCAACACTTACTTAATACTGCTTAAAATACAAAATAAAATACTTTGTATTTTTAAAATACAAACATAAATTAAAAAGGAAATAAAGTATGTACTTGGCTAAAAATGTAATGGCAGGTCTTTCTTCTGACGAAATGCAGTCACGAAAATTTGACACTTTACAAATATACCTATGTTTCTACACTGCTTAAAATATAATAGAATGTGTCTGGGGACATTCTAAAATATTCAGAAAAATTACTTGGTTTGTTCAACAATCATTGTTAATCTAAACCTAAACCAAACGAAAAATGAATAAATTTTTTTTCATTTCGTTCCAGTTTTTTCAACTCTCCAGCCATTAATTTAGGGATGGCAGTGGCGTCCGGATAATGGAAAAGCACCTCTAAAAAACGATGTATCCATTTTGGGTATCGTTATATACGAGTAAAAATATCTATTTATTACAGCCACGTATTTCTGAAAAACAAATTTTCACGCGAAATTTCGCGACGACGTCGCGCGACACCGCGCGGTTCGCGCGAAAACGCGACCACTGTAACCATAGCCTAACTGATAGCGGTAGCGGCAGTCGACATATACAGGGTGTCGAAACGTGTACTTGGCGTCGAGACGCTACCGCGTCTTTAGATATACAAATTTGGGTAAACTTGTCGATTAGCATGACCATCGCCGATTTCGATGACCTTGAAATATGTTGTAGAGGGCATGATTCTGAACAACTTTTTTCTATACATGTAACCATCGGTCGGCCTTACTTTCTAAGATATGCGCAAAAAATCTTGATAAACTTTTCCTCATGAATTTGAAGAAAATTTTTTTAATCACCTTACCACTATCGCCTTTCTATACAGTATTTCTGTTGACTTATTTCGACACAACGCATTCCACTTTCCAACTTGTCCCGGGTATTCGTATTAACCCCTAGATTAACCCGGGGGCATGCGCCCGCTTTCGGGCGCGTAAAGCATGGTAGCGAACTGATGAGAGTTTAACTGAAACATAATATTTTCGCTAGAAAGAGGGTGCTTTCAAAAGCACCTGTTGGGTGTGTAGGGGGTTCCGTCAACATTCCGACTATGTTCGACGACACCGGCGCCGCCGGATATTAGGATGGCTCTGGTTCTAAAACGTAATTTTTTGCAGTCTCGTTTTTAGCATATCCAAACTCACATCGGTTTGTTATTATGCTTTACGTGCCCAGGTCATTCCACGCGAAATCGGACACTTTTCGGAGTAACATTTCGGATGTAGCTGAAATCTGAATATGTTGTAGTCCTTCGTTATATTTAAACGTACCTCAAAGCATTTTTCAAAATTTTGAAAAATGTCGATTTTACAGCTATTTGAAGTTAAGTGCTAACTTTTTTTCGATACATTATAGCTATGGAAGTAGTAAACGAATGGAGATGAGGTTCACGGTGCTTATAGAGAAGACATTGAAGTTTCAAGAAAAAATTATTTCAGTTTAAAAAATATAAAATTTGTACCATTTTTGTGCAATTATTTCAAACAAATGCAGGTCTTTAACATCGGGCGCGATTTTAAAAATTTGAAAATAGTAGAATATAGTTCTATCCTTCTCCTTGATGGGCAAATTTTCAACAATATGGACATTTTAAAATTGGCCCTGTAAAAATTGCCGAAAGTTGACGCTGCGTCAAATCACACCGGCTCGACTGGCTGACATGAGTCGTGCGGTACTCGCAGCGGCCAAAAAACTGAAGAAGGAAAACTTTTACTGTTTTTTATACACAACATAATACGGTAACTTAATTTTTGGTGATTGCAATATTTTCCTTGAAACGAAGGTGACCCTCAGTTTTTTTTAAATGGAATGCTATATATTTGATTATTCAATATGAAAGCGACTGTCAAGGCAAATTCAACCATATGGTATACTATGGCCTTCACTGCTACACATGGTTAGGAATGAAATAAATATATCGAACTATCTATCTAGTAGATTGAATTTCATCTTTCATTCCTAACCATGTGTAGTTTGGAAGGTCATAGTATACCATATGGTTGAATTTGTTTTGACAGTCGCTTTCATATTGGATAACAGAGATGGGCATTATCTAAATAAAAAATTATTAAAATACGTTTTAGATAAAAGTTACTGTATCTTTTGTTCGTTATTCGAAGACGGATGTAGCGCGAGATTTTATCTGTAACTTTTATCCGTCAGAGCTTGGTTTAGAGAGTTTATTCGTTCTATCTATCCGAGAGGTTTCTCGTTATCTCCAACTGTTATTCGACAGTCGAATACAGCACCACCATTTATCCGACGCCAGTATCTGTCGAAACTTGGTCGCATAGTTTATCCGTCAGATTTTACTGGAAGGAGTTCATGCGTAACCTTGTGGGCTATTCGAACGTCCAGATGTCACGCAAGGTTTATCCGTTATCCTTTATCCGTTATTCGAAGCTCGAACTAGCGATATGATTTATGCGACGCTTTTATTCGTGACGAGATTTTCAGAAGGGATAAAATCACATGTTATCTTTATTCGTTGGCTTCGAATAACTTGACATTGTGATCCGACGTTGCCAGGTCGTAATACATGTGTACGGTTTAAAAACTATGAAGAGATCAATCGAAATTCTGTAAAATGGGATTTATAATTCTAGTAATGAAGTACAAAAAATATTTTTTTCAACTTCATTCATGACAAAATGGTGGCTGCGCAGCATTTCTCCGTTGGTGCCTGTTTTTTGAAAGGGTCCACGGCCGGAAACCTAACTCCCGCAAGTTTTGACCTGGAACAAAAAACCAAAGTCTTTTCGATTCTATAGAACAACAGCAAGAGACGTACGTAGGATTTTTTCGATATATTGATTTTTCGCGAAATGGTGCATTTTTGAAAAAAAAGTTTAAAATTTCATGGAAAAAATCGTCACAAAATTGTTTATTAAAAAAAATATGCAATATAAAAAAAATCCTACGTACGTCGCTGGAGAAAGCAATTTTGAATATACTGTTAAATTTTTCAGATCGATAGGTGAAGATTTGTTCGAGTTATGTTACTGGCCAGTTAAAAAAAAGTGGTTTCGAGAAAAAAGCGTTTAAAATTTTAAGTACTGTAAAATCATATTATATTCATATATACCTTTAATCTGCGATGCCTTTCAATTGGCCTTCTAGATTGACATCCTCCTCCTCTTTTTCCTTTCTTAAGGTCTTCAAGTCGATTCGAGCCTCTCTTGCACCTTCACTTAACGATCATTCTGCTCTTTTGATGCGCTCCGCGTCCACCTCCATGCATAGATTGTAGCTGTTTGGGCCAATTGTCATGCCCATAGTGTCGATTACGTGCAAAATTGAGGAAAATCCGCCATTGAACACACAAGTAGCAATATTTGTGGCAGTATCTAATACTAATTTTCCACTAGATATTGATTTTGGAACCATCGCCCATACGGTCGAGTTGAAACTCTCGTTGCTGTTCTGAGTAAATCCGCCGATGCAACTAGTGAGAAGATCGTCCTTACTCAATTCTTCGTACATTGGCTTTATAGCTTCGAAAACTTTTTTGTGCATAAGTTGTTGGTGTTGATAATCGCCCTAACTGTCGCTTTCGCTTTTTGCCAAGTGCACCATGAATCTTCTCCAATTGGGCACTTGTCGTGTTGCGGATTATTATCTGTAGATGATTTATGATACAATGTAGCCCATATAGCGTTCTTCATCTTTTCAATCGAATCGCAATTTCTACGAATAGCTAATCCCTAATATATAGAAAGTTCGTCGATAAGCTTGCCTGTCAATTTTCCTTTTGCTCCAAGTCCTTTTTTAGCATTTTTCAAATTACGGAGACGAGTGCCCATTCGTTTCTGAACATGATCTATGCATTCCTTTTTCTGTACTGTAATATTTTTGTAAGGTGTAGCATCTGTAATACCTTTAAAGGTCTTGGAATCACCGTCGCCGATATAACTTGCGTACTTCACGTCATGTAAGGTTTCAAAGTGCCGAAACATTTCAACAACTGCGTCGATTTCCATTTTTCCAACCGATCCTTCGTGGTTTGCTTGGCATTCGCTTGCATGATTTTCTGACCATTCCGCATATTCTTCTGTTTCTCCTTTTTTCTTCCAATATTCACACGATTTACAATATTTTGATTTTACGATGACATCTATAACCTTGCCAGTGTACCAACCAATAAGAGAAACCAAGCCATACAAAGATGAAAATCCACGTTTTCGCCAAGATCCGTCGCCCGATACCGTGATTCCATTTTTGTCTCCTTTCTCAGCAGAAATTGTTTTTTCTTCTTTCGCTGTATTCGAAATACTCTTCTTACAAACAACTTCTGTTGCACTAGCAATGTTTTTAACGATCTTGTCATAAAACGATTGAAAGATCGGGCGGGGCAGTTCCATAAATGCACAAAATTTTGTTATTCCGCGTAAACCAATTCCAAGCAATCGCGTGGCAAACACAATTCTGCGGTTAATTTCGTAGGCATTCTTAACATATGGGCAACTTGGTATTTCTATTTATTCACACTTATCACAGGACACAACTATTTTAAATCCCAAACCTCGTTTGCTAGTTTCAGTGAACTTCACTTTCGAATGGCACACTTTACAAACAACGACGTTCGAAATGGCAGCAAAAACTGCTACGAAATTTAAGAGACGATAGCTAAAAGTAGAGTCCACTTCAATATCATAAAAATCACGCTGCTTCAATTTCTTTGCCGATGCGCTGACATTCAAATCCTCGGGCGCTTCCATTTCATATCGATTCAACGGTCGTCTGCGTGACGTTTGCGGTTTCTTGCTGAATGCACTGTCAGATTTTGATCCTTTTCTATAACGACCCACTTTATCGTCACTCATGGTGAAAATCAATTGCAATTATCACTGTATTATATGAACTATTATTCGAATATTACAAAACTTATATACAAAAACAAAGCGTTCTTTTCAACGGTCGATCCTTACTTTACTAACGCTACACAGACGTTCTTAACATTCTAGACTATTCGGAGGACAGTCCCTTCTCTATAGACTGTTGTTATTCCTGCTTCCGTACTCCAAAACAAAACTACAGCGTGCGCAGTGATAACAAAAGGTGCTCGGGGCATACACGAGAGCGTTGCGGTAGAATTGAAAATTTGGACATTTAGACATTTTTGCCGCCTTCCATCTTTTGGTATATTATTTTTAAGACCCTAAACACCTTTTAAACAAAAAATTTTCTTTTTTTTGAAAATTCTACAGTGGTTTAACCCCTTAATTCGATCCGAAAAACATACGTGGCCGATTTCTTCACCTTCAATAATCTTTCAGTTAGAGTTGTGCCACATGATAGCATCTAATTGGTCGTTCACTGACCGGGACTTTAGTCGGAGGTGAAGAAATCAGGCAACGATCGCACACGCATCAGTATCACGCTAATCTGTTACTTTGTATGATACTCGTCCATGTGCGATCGCACGTTTTTCAAACGAATTAAAAGAACGCCGACGGTCAGACTCTTTCGCACGCACGGCCTACTCACAAGGAGAGGTTCCCAGGTGTCCGCCTCCGATTGCTTTGAATTTTGGATATGTTTTAGAGGACCGAAAAATAAGATACACGTGTTTTTTTATAGCGGCCCGTTTTCATAATTAGGGGGTGAAACCAACCTCCAAAGTTATAAGATTTTCAGGTGTTCATCTTCGATTGCTTTGGTTTTTGGATATGTTTTAGAGGACCGAAAAATAAGAAATACGTGTCTTTTTATTTTGACCTGCTTGAATATTTAGGGGGTGAAACCCACCCCCGAAGTTCATACGAATAGTTGGTGCCCGCCTCCGATTGCTTTGGTTTTTGGATATGTTTTAGAGGACCGGAAAATAAGATATACGTGTTTTTTATAGCGGCTCGTTTTCATATTTAGGGGGTGAAACCAACCCCCAAAGTTATAAGATTTTCAGATGTTCATCTCCGATTGCTTTGGCTTTTGGATATGTTTTAGGGGATCGAAAAATAAGAAATACGTGTCTTTTTATTTTGGCCTGCTTGAATGTTTAGGGGGTGAAGCCACCCCTCTAATGTTCATACGGGGTACAAAATTGTGTTGAGTAAAACTTCATATAGATTTCATTTGCGTCATAATTTACTGTATGGACGATGTTCTTGTCGTCAGTCACCCTTATTGGAGGGTAAACTACCCGCAATTGTTTCAATACGTATTTAAGAGACTTGAAAAGTGTCAAAAATGTCATAAAAAAAACTTAAAAAACCATAAACACAAATTATTTTATGGTGACACATCAGTGGTTTTATGCCCTCCCATTGCTACCGACAACCCCCTGTAAACAACCCCTAGTTAGTCAGCTACGTCGGGCTTACAAAATGATGGATGTAATTTCAATCTTGCTTAATGAAAAAATAGCCTCCAAGTGCACAGTTACATTATTGTAAACAATGAAGACATTTACTTATTGCATTAATTCTTTTTAACTTAAATTTTTAATCTGAATTTCTTACAAGATATATACAGTTTACGAAACGATCACTTAAAGTATTTGTATATATACTATCGGAGACCTTACAGTTCATATTTGTCACAAAAGTGGTATTCATGAAAAAAATGCTTTAAACAATATGCTTTTTTACACCAGGAGCATCTAACTATCGGTGTTTCATCGCAAAGTGCACATTTCATTTCCGTGAAAATGTATTTCTAATTGAAATCCACTCTGGTCTGAATTATATATATTGTCAGGTCCGATTGTGGCACTCAAAGGTTTCACTTCCTTAACAAAGTCTGTAGCTCTGACTTTTAATACTTCATCGTATTCTGTTGTTGTTCGTGTAACAAATTTGGTTATTTTCCGTGAAACAATGCGATGAGCTTTTTTAAAATTATTTACCCATTTTCTAGAAGCTTTAAAACCCATGTTATCATTACCCTGCTCCTTATATGCCTTCAAAGCCCATCGTCGAATATCTCTGTCATGTAAAATATAACCGGCATCAATAGCTTCCCTCAAATTTTGTATTACATACTCGGAAATTTGTGCTAATCTTTCTCGTTTGGTTCCTCCTACTTCAATTTGATGAGCCCATCGCCGTAATTGCCGTTCAGAAGAAACATATTTAAAATTATGTTGAACTGTATTAAGCTTACGTTTTTTTCCTCCGCCATTCCAAGATGCAACTGCTCTCCGCTTATAGTCAACATCAACATCTTTATCACGTTGAGAACAAACTCCTGTATATGTTTCTTCAGACCAATTTTCATCATTATCATCTTCATCAGCAGCTTCAACTTCACACTCTTTAAACTGATCCAGAAAGTCCAATGAGAACTCTTCCGAAACTTCGACTACATTAAATTCAAATATGCTATCAAGCAACATCTTTTGTATAGATTCTTTTAATTGTACTTCCCTTGTTATAGGAGTTTCCATCAAGTACATACTTTGAAATGTTACTAATAATAAATTGATCACGTTCAGCGGATTAATAATCATTTTTAATCGCGAGAACTGTAGTTGCAAATTCTGTGAACACGTGAAGCACTCGGATGTGACTGAAGAACAAACCAGTTTTCGAGAAACAACGTACCGCAACCTTGCAGAAAATATCGCGTAACTCGATATAAGTGCTATTTTTAGCGTCATAACAATAGCGTGGGGAAAAAGATTCAAGTCAAATGCAGCTGACCATACATGTTCCGTATGAAAGAAAACCGCTGCCAATTCATTGGCACTTGGCTTCCTCAATTTTTTTTTATTTTTCCAATATTTTAATTTTAGCTTATTGAACTCCCATTGAGGGTATTTGTAATTATAATGACAATTTAGAGCTCCATCTTTATAAAGTACTATTTACCTGAATTTCCTTTATATTCGTTCAAAGCTTACGCTCCTTTTAAATATCTTATATAAGCCCGACGTAGCTGACTAACTAGGGGTTGTTCACAGGGGGTTGTCGGTAGCAATGGGAGGGCATAAAACCACTGATGTGTCACCATAAAATAATTTGTGTTTATGGTTTTTTAAGTTTTTTTATGACATTTTTTACACTTTTCAAGTCTCTTAAATACGTATTGAAACGATTGCGGGTAGTTTACCCTCCAATAAGGGTGACTGACGACAAGAACATCGTCCATACAGTAAATTATGACGCAAATGAAATCTATATGAAGTTTTACTCAACGCAATTTTGTACCCCGTATGAACATTAGAGGGGTGGCTTCACCCCCTAAACATTCAAGCAGGCCAAAATAAAAAGACACGTATTTCTTATTTTTCGGTCCTCTAAAACATATCCAAAAGCCAAAGCAATCGGAGATGAACACCTGAAAATCTTATAACTTTGGGGGTTGGTTTCACCCCCTAAATATGAGAACGAGCCGCTATAAAAAAACACGTATATCTTATTTTCCGGTCCTCTAAAACATATCCAAAAACCAAAGCAATCGGAGGCGGGCACCAACTATTCGTATGAACTTCGGGGGTGGGTTTCACCCCCTAAATATTCAAGCAGGCCAAAATAAAAAGACACGTGTTTCTTATTTTTCGGTCCTCTAAAACATATCCAAAAACCAAAGCAATCGGAGATGAACACCTGAAAATCTTATAACTTTGGGGGGTGGTTTCACCCCCTAAATATGAAAACGGGCCGCTATAAAAAAACACGTATATCTTATTTTCCGGTCCTCTAAAACATATCCAAAATTCAAAGCATTCGGAGGCGGACACCTGGGAACCTCTCCTTGTTTTTTTTTTTTTTTTATAAAATGTGTTTATTTTGCCATATAAAATTCTTAACAGTTCTTTGGTTGATTACAAGGTATAAACACAGCCGAAATTGGCACCACGTTACATTATCAACTTATACTAAGCAGCAGACACGTTCGAGTACTCGTGCCTAAATAATAATAGCAACTTTTTATATAACGCTAGTTTGTACTTTAAATTGCATTTTCTATCTTTTAATGATAGGTCGATTGTACTTTATTAACCTAGGAAAAATCGGCTCTAAACCTAGAACGTCACTTTGTTCTTAAATCTAAATTTAACCTACTTCAAACTAACCTAACCTATCCTATGTTAATCTAAATTTATGTACAAGAGTATATACAAGGGCCTAGGCCTTTCTCTTTTAATAAACGCTATATTTACAAAGGTCTCATGCCTATCGCTTTTTTCCATACCGCTATCGTTATCTATTAACGCCTTGTCTAAATCGCTGCCTGAGAATTCTGTTTTTCAGGTCTACAATACACGCATAATTTGCGTTCAGCCACCAATACTTATCTCTAAGTCTCGCAGTGCTGTAGTAATCAATTGGAGGTAATCCAGTCGAGTATTTAAATGCCTCTGGGGTGTTAGAAGGATTCATAATAGGGTCGTACATAATTTTTTTGTTTGCCTTGTGTCTAGGCCAATGATATATTGTCGGTATGTTTAATTCATTTTGGATGTAGCCTTTCTTGTCCAAAAATGTGAATACTTGAGGGGGTATATAACCGGTAATCAAAGAGTACCCAGCATATTCGTCGTCAACTTTCAAAATATCTTTAATAATATCGTTATCTTCAATGGAAATAGAGGATGCGTAGTAGTCCCTAATCAATTGTAGTACGAAGTTATCTATTCTAGTTATGTTTGATTCCTTGTATATTACGATGTTGTCAATAAATTTGGTATAATTGGATGAGGCCGACCTGTTTTTAAAAATACAATGTCTAATTATTTGTCTTTCAAACCTTCTAATTTTCTCCATTGTGGCCGCATTAATATTAAACCATGTGGGGGCTGCGTACGTAATTATTGGTCTTATTAATAACATATAACATATTATCTTCGCCCTGTTGCTCAAGTTTCTAGAGTAAAACAACCTCCCACAGCTGTAAAATGCCTTGCGAGCCTTATCGATCTGAATATCTACATGTTTGAACATCCTTACTAAATTATCTATTTGAATGCCTAAATACTTAACTGATACTTTATGCGGTACTTTCACTCTTTTATTGAGAGTGCTATCTTCAACCTCAATGCCGAACCCTCTCAAATCCCTCTTCTGATTTTTACTTAAAAATCTTGTAGGCTTCCTAAACACTATCGTCTCGCATTTTAGTGGGTTTATTTTCAATTTCCAGATTTTGTAGTGGTTCTGTATGTGATTTACCGTAGTTTGCAGATCCGCTTGTACTTTCGGCGGCTTTTTCCCTTCTACATAGACGATCAAATCGTCCGCATAAGCGCATGATCTAATGACTTTACTACCTTGGTTAATGTTATACAAGCTGTGGATGTCCGCTGTGTATATATTGAATAAAATCGGCGCATTTACAGTGCCCTGTTGCAGTCCATCCGAAATCTCGAAATCTATCGAGGAGACATTACCTCCTATTTGCGCTGCAAACTTCCTGTTGGACAACATAACACTTATAAGTAGACACAAGTTCTCCGGGAATTTCTTCCTGCTCAATTTAAACATCAATCCGTCGATCCACACCGAATCAAAGGCTTTCTCGATGTCTATCAAGCATGCTCCAACCATTTTTTTTTCGTTTATGCTAACATGAACATCATTTAGCAAATTATGGATCGCGTGTGTAGTCGAATGTCTATGCCTGAAGCCGAATTGTTGTGACGGTATTATATTATTTCTTTGGCAATGAAAGTAAAGCGCTGAATTCACTATTGTCTCGAAAATCTTACTAATATTCGGAAGCAAACTTATTGGCCTATAGCTTACTGGTTTTTCAGGATCTTTATCCTTTTTTAAAATGGGTACTACTATAGCTGTTTTCCATTTATCTGGGTAATGCAAGTTGTTAATGATATTATTAAAAAGGATTGTATATTGAACTAAAATTTGATCAGGTATGTTCGGAATTCCGTCTATTCCGGTCGAAGTTTTCCCCTTAATTTTCCTAATTGTTTTCGCAACCTCTGCTACACTGGTGAATATTTTGTAGTCCACATCCGGACCTAATGGATTTGTTGCTCGGTTGTCATCGGAGAATTGTGTTAGGTGTTTTTGGTGCATTCTAAATTGATGTAGTTCTTCTTTAAGTTTTGTGCTATCCTCCTCTATTAGATTGTGCAGTCTATTGCTATTATCGCTAGCTGAAGGAGTATTAACAGCTTGGTAGTGTTTACCCATGATATTCGCAATATTCACATGTCCGGCCACCGTAATTTTGTTTCCATCATTTATAATATGCTCGTCCGGTATGTTAAATTCTTCGATCCAGGCCTGCTTCCGAACATCAATCTGTATCGAGTCAATTTGATTGTGTGGCTTGCTGTGGAATAACTTGTTAATTTTCGGAAAAAAGTTATCATTTCTCTGGTGATCCACTTCTTTCTCCTTATTCTCCCAGTAGCTACTAATATTCATCTTCATTTCTATCTCTATGGAATTCCTGATTGATTTTAGAAGTTCTTTGAGAAAATTGATTTGCGAGGGTATATATCCTAGTTTGTACGATCTATGTATTTGCGAAACTATGTATGATTTATATTTTATGAGTTTCCTTATTTTGTTGTTGTTATACAGGTCAGTGTAATCCCTTCTTTTATATTTAGGTGTGGACTTCTCTAATGCTAAGCGGATGCCGTGTTCCAGTGACTGCAGATGCTCATCGATTTCAAGATTTGTGAGGTTTCTATCCTCCGGTATAGGGTTAGAGTTGCTTCTTTTAATTTTGTGTCTGAACTTATCCCAGTTACATTTCTTGTAGATAAAATGTGCCTTGGGGTCAATATTGTCGATAGGGACATCTAAATCGTTGTCCAATGAAATCTCTGCAATTATTGCTCTATGGTCGCTGTCATAATGAAGTGTTTCTAATTTATCATTCCACATGTTTTTGAATGTAAGCCGAGTGTCAACGATGCAGACGTCCAAATATGAGCCTGCAGACGGGAAGGTAGGTTCTGCTGGAGGTATTATTCTAAATTTATATATGATTGAATGCGTAGCTTCCCAGGACCTTATGTACCCCCCCCCCCCCCTGGTATTGGATGCAGAGTCCCCCCACTCTCTTCTTCGTGCGTTCAAATCCCCCGCAATAATGAAGTAATTCCTTCTATCGTTCGCGTTGATCCTGTCCAGGAAATCATTCAGCTCGCTTAATATTGATGCGTCTACACTATTAGTGGCATAAATACTAACGATATACAGATTGTTGCTGCCGCATTTGATTTTAATTACTGTTGCTTCTAATAATGGGTTGGGAGCAGTATTTCTGTACAGAATCTCTTCGTATTTAAAAACCTTTTTGACTAGGATCGCCGTGCCCCCTCCACGCTTCTCATTCGGTCGATCATTACGTGCCATGTTATATCCATCAAAAGTAACTCTGTAGTTTTTATTTAACTTAGTCTCGTTTAGTAGTAGAACGTCCGGATTGGTTTTCCCTATGAACTCTTTCAAGTTGGCTCTGCGCACGTGCCTGACAATAGAGTTAATGTTCAAAGCTATAATTTTTAATTCCTTGATTTTTAGGGCCATTGCACATTCAGAGATTTGTACAAGTGTTCGATTTTGGAGGTGTTATTGTCTATCTGTCTTCTAACATCTGATAACTGTGCGGTGATTGCACTTACAATTTCGTCTTTTACTGAGGACAAAATGCTTTGTAGGTTTGATTCAGGACTTTGAGCGATTGAAGGCTGATGATGGTAGAGATCGTTTTGTCTGGCATGCCTGTGAGGTAAAGATGGAGGTGGAAAATTATAGTCGTTTCTTACCAGGTTGGCTTCCTGCTGCTTTGGGGTTTGTTCCATATGTTGCAGATTTGTAGCGTTTTGCGTAGCTTGCGAAAAGGACAAACCCTGAGTGACCCGTTTACTGATCCTGTTAACTTTTTGTGAAATGTTAACTTTGACTTGTGCCCTTTTTGATGTTATAATCTCCTGTGCCACTTTGAGGTATCTGCATCCTCTGTAACTAGCAGGATGCCCCAGTTCGCCACAATTCACACATGCTGCTTGCGATGTGCTTGCATCTTTATCCACCGTGCATTCGCCTGGTCCATAATTTCTCGTACATTTAACACACCTGTACCCTAACCTACAATTGGCACTGGAGTGACCTACCCTCTGACAATTTTTACATTGAAAGACCTTGTTCTTTCTGTAGGGCTCCCAATATACTCTTTGACAAGCCAATCTACCTTGTTTAGTTAACGCACTCAGGATGCTGTCCGGAGATAGCTGTACCAGGAAGTGCGTTGGCAGACTGTCCAAGTTTGATTTTGGATATTTTAATTATTTTTACCTCTTGTAATTCCAAGCTGTCAATTTCCGCTCTAATATCCTGCTCATTGAAATCACCCTGTATACCTTTTAGCATAAGCAGCTTATTTTTAAGGTGGGCAGGGGTATATGAATAAAACTTGGTGTTGAGATTTTCTAGAATCAGCTTCATTTTGTTGAAGTTTTCCATTTCTGTTACATTGATGGCTGTGGTGTCACTACCAATATCTTTTAATATTATATCATTTCGTGGGATCTCGTCCTTGATAGCTTGTAGTAAGCCCTTGATTGGCATCCCTATGCAATAAATTGGTGGTGGCCTTGACTTACCCTTTGCCTGCGGGGGAGGATTCTCCGTTGCCTCCTTTGGTATATTTGGGGTTATAACGTTGCTGACGGTATGACTATCTATATCCTCGCTACCCCCAATCTTCATGGCTACTTCTTGTTCAACGATTGCTCCCTCCATGGCTAGCACATCGAACTGATTTTGTGCGAGAGTTGGAGATTGTGCTCCTCCCCTCCTCTCAATAGACCGTGGACTGACCTGCTTTTTTGGCGTTAACCAAGTCTCCTTACCTTGTTCCTGCCTCGAAGATGAGGGGTTACATTGCGTCTCGCTTGTCTGTACATTCCTAACCTCAATCTTCTTCCGCTTAACGTTTAAGTTAGGTGTGATTGGACACTGCTTTCGGGCGCCCAGTTCTCTGAGAACCTTCTGAAATTCCTTTTCGGAAGATGTAGTGAGCGGTTGAGAGCTCATCCTTTTCTTTTCCTCGTTACCCGCCCTTTTTTGTCCTTTGCGCTGGTTTTGTGAATGCGATGGGAGCGACGCCATGACGCCCGCACAGGCGACGCTCCTTTAGCACAATTAATATCGTTGAACTGCTACTATTTGGGTGAAATTCAGTACGTTCCAGGTAATATTATTATATCCCGGTACCCGCTAAGGATACCCACAGTCTCAATGATGTTAAGTAAAACGAAATATGTCGAAATTGGCTAGACTTGCAAAAACCGTTTGGAAGTTAAGCGACCAGCACGCTCGCCAACTCGAACCAGACCTGGAACCTCTCCTTGTCAGTGGCGGCTTGGAGGCATAGTTATATTGCGCGACGTTTATGTTTCTACAGGTGTTAGGAAATCTGAAATGCATAATTCTTTAACTCGCAGGGTTTTGTTTCTCATCAACATAACTTCTTTTTCGTTAATCTCTTACGGGAAAATGTGACCCTCCAGTCAAATACATACACGACGATTTTCATGCAAATTTTCTCGATTGTTTGTAGGACCAACCTAAGAACTTTGCCGTATTCGATTCGTGCTAGGGTGACCTGTCCAGTGAATGAACACTTAAGCTGCATGTCTGTTAAAATTAGTATTCAAAAGTCGTTATTTAATTCCCTGAATGTTATTTCTGCAAGCAAGCTGTTTTATTACGAAAGTCAGACATCCCGGAACACAATTCTAGCAATGTTTGATAGTTATAACTTTCATTAAAAGTCTGGCAGAGGATTATATAAAAAATGGACCAATGACCAGTGAATGAACATAAATTTCTAATGAATGAACAGGGGTACCCCAGTGAATGAACGGGATAATAACAGAGATTAGGTTTCCAATGTATTTAGACGATTTTTTGTGTAAATAATTTTTTATTCTCTAATTGCAATAATATTATTGATTTGATACTTTACTAGTCTTATAAGATCATAATCATGCATAGCTGAAATTTATTTTCTGGAGTGGGTTAACTTAATCTTCACACTGGCGGCGAAAGTGCCAACAGAAAAAAAGACAGGTTAAGTTGTTCATTCATTGGTAAAGTAAGAAATGTCCGCGTTTGCCAGTGAATGAACGGCCGTGGGGTCAACTGTTGAATAAACGGAATTAATGCCGTGTAAGTTAGAAGTAAAAAGAAAAACGCCTTTGCGAGACGTATGTGGGTGTCCACTCTAAATTTCGGTGTAAGTGTCAACGTGAAATGCGCGCGATAGGCGTTAATTTTTCGTATTACATAAGCAACGTTCATTCAGTGGGGGATGTTCATTCACTGGACAGGTCACCCTACTTTCGCCCTTCAAGGGAGAAATTACCCCTTTTATCCGAGTCGCCTCGTTTACTTATGCGCTTATAACTCGTAAATTACGAAAGATATAAAAAAAACATGCAAATAAATGTTATACCGTTTCTGAAGGTCTGTATATCTGTCGAAAACAATTTTCGGAAAAATATTTTTTTTTATTTTCGTAAATCGGTGTGTCACTCACCGATCTTCCCTTGTGAGTGCCCTAGAGTCTAGCGTTTGTTATCGTAAGATAGCATTCGTTTCACTCGTTTTCCTGGCTGGGAACTATGTGTTTATAAGAGAACCTAATCTGATACGATTCAATTAGTTTACGCTTAATATTTATAACTTTCCCATCGCGTCCAGGGTAAATAACACTGTCCAACAGCCATTTTGATTTGTTACATTCAATTCACATAATCGTTGTTGAAACATATTTAAATGTTCATAATTCATAGTTTTTAAACCGTTCATTTATACACATGTATTACGACCTGACAACGTCGGATCACAATGTCCAGTTATTCGAAGCCAAGGAATAAAAATAACGAATAAAGATAACATGTAATTTTATCCTTTCCGAGTAACTCGTTACGAATAAAAGCGTCGAATAAATTATCTTGCTATATCGAGCTTCAAATAACCTATAAGGGTTAAGAAGGAACTCGTTATATTGAAATCTCACAGATAAACTTCCGTAGTCAAATCCTGACGGATACAACCGTAAGATACATGATGGCGCTACCTTCGACTGTCGAATAATGGTTAAAGGTAAGCTGAAACTAAGAAAAAAAAATTAAGAAAGCCCTAGATGTAAAGTTTAATATATAAAACAGTCTTTAAATATCGGAGGTGCATGCACTTGAATTCTGCGTAGATTTCTGAAGTAATTCTTAAGAAAAATACAGTTAGTTGCTAAGGTGATAATAATCGATATATAATGTTTTTCTGAGAAAAAAACGTATGGACAGAATCTTAAGAAGTTTCTTGTTACATACAAAACAAAACATTGATCGGTTAATGTTAATGTTTTTTATCGGTTCTGTTTTGATTTTAATTAAAAATATACGTGTTCATGTACCGGTACTTAATAATCTTGTCCTCTGCACGCTGTCCCAATAACTGACTAGCCGTCCAGTTGGTCGGCCTGTCAGCGTTTTGAACGCTTAGATGAAGTCCCAATACCTGACGGCATTGTCGAATCGGTAAAGTGTCTGTGTTTTCTCAAATTTTTGTATATCAAAAGTGTAAGTACAAGTATACTGTATATAAATTAACAGCTTTTTATTTTCAAGTCATATTTTTAGTTACTCGCATGCTACATTTTCAACATAACCTAAAATTGCAAAATGAAAAATTCGCGCAAACCAGTCACACAAACACTAGTGGCGCTCTCTGCGCCGAGCTTTGCGTCATCTTCCCCATTGTCCAGGGATTGGGACACCAAAAATGGGATGCTGGGACAAATCAGAATTCTCTTGTCTATGGTATACATAACTACTTGTGTTTTTACACAATTTAATTAAAAAAACGCACCGAAAACAAGTTTTTAGTAGCTCATTTGATAGAAAGAAGTAACATTTATCTGAATATTGACACTTTTGTTAAAAAGGACATTTATTTTTAGTCCATTTTTAGGATATACAACTTTGATATCCTTAAGTGTCCAGTTATTGGTACTGTTACCTTATAGCCGGTTGGCCGCTACGAGTACCGCACGCGCTGAGCCAGTCGAACCGGTGTGATTTGACACGGCGTCAACTTTCGGCAGTTTTTACAGGGCTAATTTTAAAATATCCATATTTTTGAAAATTTGTCCATCAAGGGGAAGGATAGAACTATATTCTTCTTTTCTCAGATTTTTAAAATCGCGCCCGATGTTACAAAATTGCACAAAAATGGTTCAAATTTTATTTTTTTTAAACTGAAATAATTTTTTCTTAAAACTTCAATGACTTCTCTATAAGCACCGTAAACCTCATCTCCATCCGTTTACTATTTCCATAGCTATAATGTATTGAAAGAAGTTAGCACTTAACTTCAAACAGCTGTAAAATCGAAATTTTTCAAAATTTTGAAAAATCCTTTGAGGTACGTTTAAATATCACTAAAGACTACAACATATTCAAATTTCAGTAACATCCGAGATGTTACTCCGAAAAGTGTCCAATTTCGTGTGGAATGTCCCGCCCGCAAGCGCCCCCCCCCCCCCCCCCCGCTAATCTAGACCTAACCAATAATAATACCCAGAACAAGTTGGAAAGTGGAATGCGTTGTGTCGGAATAAGTCAACAGAAGTACTGTGCAGAGAGACGATCGTGGTAAGTAAAAGACTTCATGTCTTGCATAAAATGGTTTCTCACTAGTCCTTCTATGAAACTGCTAACAAGAAGACTGCGGTTACAAGCATCGCGCGACGGCGCGCAACAATTGTTTGTTTTGTGTGAAAATAAACAAATGTTACGCGCCATCATGCGATACTTCTGTCGCGCTCAGAAATTTTAAGTAAAGATTTTTGCAAATATCTCGGAAACTATGGCCGACCGACGGTTACAAGTATAGGAAAAAGTTGTTCAGAATCATGCCCCCTACAACATATTTCAAGGTCATCGAAGTCGGTGATGGTCATGCTAATTGACAAGTTTACCCAAATTTCATCTAAAAACATCATATAAAATAGGTTAATAGAATATAGGTTATACATATAAATAAAAATATTTTTAATCAAATAACTGTTGATAATGTATGATGGTCTTCCATCATAGCGTGAATGGAATATACTGCACCGTTATATGTATATTCTCCAATATGATTTGTACTATTTGTACTTGCATTATTTTGAACGGGTCCCGACATCTTGAAAAACCATTGAACTGATCCCGGATCCCAAATGTACCGTAGTTTATTTTCGGTACAAAAAAATAGTGACCGGTTACTAAACAGGTTGAGTAGATGGTAAGTGAGCGGTTGCGTTCAGAGTAAAATCTAGAGAAATCACTCATCGGTTGCTTAGCGGTTGCTTACCGGTTGTGTCAGCTGAACGCAACCAATATCGAAACTTCGATACCGGAAATGTTTACAACACCATTAATCGAAAAGTAACGTATGCACGGTCATACTATGGTCTCTCACGAAATGCTGTGAGGACCGTTTGGTCCCATGTCACGTGATACCAATTCATTCGCAGCTCTCATCTAAGAGAAACATTGATGTTTCCGTTTTACCCACCCGTTCCGCTTTACTCTACTTTCCCCTATCTATATACGTACATTACATTTTCAGAATTTCGTGACGACTGTCTTATCGCTCCCATACGCCTTAACATTAAATCAATTTCAACGCACATTAACACATGTCGTGAAAATATACCGATTCTCGTAATAACCTAATTTCTACGTATCATTGATTCACTGTCTGTTACGAGATGCGTACCCATCAATCGTATGGAACGATTCGCGTGATCGTTTCGCATGTCCTTATATTGGATTGTCTGTATATTTGTGATATTACCATGAAGGAAGTAATTACTCATTCAACAGGAGAATGAGCGATTTCTCCTTTTAAAAAATTTTAGGAGGTATGATTTTCGTAAAAATTGATATAAATCATTTGATTACACTTGTGATTAAATAACAGGAGACATCGTCAATATATTGGAAATCAAATTTCCTCTACATTTAACGAATATATTTTATATAATTAAATTTTTATTTACACATATATATTTTTCTCTATTTCTACATGTATTATTAATTTACATAAAGTATTTTTATGTACAGAAGTAGCAACCACCGTATACAATTAAGATATAAGCTCAAATTCAATATTTGTTTTAAATAAACATAATTACAAGAAATTGATAGTTTTTCGGATATCCCCGCGATCACATTATAAAGTTCAGTCTATTAGGCATAGACTAAAATAGTTATTTTTTTAATACAGTATTGTCTCGTTAGCGGCTTGGTTTGGTGTACACGATGTGGGCTTTTCGCTATCCCCACCACTTATGTCTATCTCTTGTCTAGCGAAGGCGCGAGAGAGATGGAACGAGAGCGCGCAAGAGGCACTAAAAGCGAGCGAGGGCGGTGTGAGACAGACGACGCGATGATGTTTTGTCTCGCTCCGTCTTCGGACGCCGTAACACTCCATCCTTTGCGTGCGTGACGGGCGTGCGCGATGGTCGCAAGCACTTACGGTGAGCACGGGAACGCGCACGTCCGCCGCGCACGCAAAGCGTTCCATCTCGCTCCCACCTATGGCCAGAAAGAAGCGAGAAACGAACACTTATTAGGGCTCTGTTCACGCTGACGGCTCAACGCCGGTCCCCACCAGCAAGCCGCTAACGAGACAATACTGTAATTATATTTTGTGAAATTCGTGCTTAATTTATTTCCACGCATCTACTAAAATTTATTTGAACATTTCTTTGATACATGGTACTGACTACTGTGTGGTTTGCAATTCCCCCGCTCGCCCTCTTCGTCACGCGGTGCTGCTGACCGATTCGTTGACGTGACGCGTTGGCCAATAGCGAAAATATGTGTACCTTACATCTACCACTGTGTTAGAGAACGTGGGCCTATGTGGATACACTCGATTAGACCACCAAGTTTCTGCCGGCAACATTTTTGCAGTAATCAAAGTTTAGACGAACGTGAATTAGAATTAGTCATTGTAACTTTAACATTTATTAGATGTGTAAAATGTCATCTGTATACCTATGCCGCGAGCAGATACTTTTGGGAGTAACTGTATAACCTTTATTTTTATATTGTAAATTTTATTTCAGAACAAATAGTAATTGCAGATAAAGTTTGTTAAATCAAGACTCACAAGGGGAGTCCACGGTGAGGTAGTCATCGATTTTGATGAGCCTTGGCACGATGGATCTATGTCGAAAATAAGTAAATACGTGTCCGAGCGTTTCTGCCATTTGGCCTTAATAACAGAGATAATTACATGTAAATTATTAAACATTTCATAGCGCCAATGGAAAACATAAAAGCCATAACCTTAATTTAAGAATATGCCGTGGAGCGTTCGGTAAGACGTCGACGTGGCGTTGCTGCGGTCGTGAGTTCGATTCCGCCTCTGTCTAGATATTTTTTCATACTTTATTTTTTCACACTTTATTTTTTCCACACTGTATGAATAGTGAGAAAAAAAGGTAACGGTAGTAACGTTCACTAATTCTTTTAAATGTATAAATACAATTATTATTTTTTTTTTAACGTGGGGAAATCTTCAAAAGACACCCCGACACCTCCAGAGGGGAATCCCCCGAGGGCGCCAGGGTTTTTTACTACCGCACGTTGCTTTTTCAGCAGTAGTTTTACAACTTGATGGGGAAGAAGGTGACAAGATACCTCTCGACTCTAGTAAATACTACATAGCAGAGTATAGACACGACCCAGAATGGGAAGGCGATGAATATTTAAATTTTGTTAGCCCTGATAGTGATATGCTGGTTAATTATGAAAACTTATTTTTTGTGCTCAATCAAAGCTCCTACTCAGACTTTGAAAGTGGGTTTTATTCAAAAAACAGAACCGATCCCCATAATTATGCTAAATATTCAAAGGAACCATATTTGAGTGGTGACCAGCTATCTGAAAAATTATCTAATGAATTGGAGGAAGATAGCAATCAGATAGGTACTGAATTTACAATTGATGATGAGCAAGTAGACGAAGAAGTTGTGGTAGAGAGTGAAGCCAAGTCTGGGGAGAAAGGAACGGTTGGTGAGGATAACGCAATTATATTTTTACCCACTAAAACCCCACGGCCACCATCGCGCGATGGGGTACCACCGGAAACTTCGAATAAGACTTCGCAGTACTGTTCCTGAATAATTAATATACCTATAACATAAGAACTATTATATAATAACGAGCGGTAATCTCGAAAAATTAGCATCCCAAAATTAATATCAGTACACAATTCAACTTACAGTAACGAAATGAGATATATATTTATGTTCTTACGTTTCCATTATCTGCAGCTCTCCAGGTGATATTGGTCATAAAAACATAAAATGTTTCTGCATGCAGCACACTTTATAAATCCTGATTTGCTACATCTACAATTCGATCGCCTCAGGTCTATTGGAAAGCAAACTTCATTCACATAATAATAATAATAATAAAAACAATAATAATGGAAACGTAAGAACATAAATATATATCTCATTTCGTTACTGTGAGTTGAATTGTGTACTGATATTAATTTTCAGGATGCTAATTTTTCGAGATTACCGCTCGTTATTATATAATAGTTCTTATGTTATAGGTATATTAATTATTCAGGAACAGTACTGCGAAGTCTTATTCGAAGTTTCCGGTGGTACCCCATCGCGCGATGGTGGCCGTGGAGTTTTAGTGGGTAAAAATCCCACACTACCCTGGCGCCCTCGGGGGATTCCCCTCTGGAGGTGTCGGGGTGTCTTTTGAAGATTTCCTCACGTTAAAAAAAAAAATAATAATTGTATTTATACATTTAAAAGAATTAGTGAACGTTACTACCGTTACCTTTTTCTCACTATTCATACAGTGTGGAAAAAATAAAGTGTGAAAAAATAAAGTATGAAAAAAATATCTAGACAGAGGCGGAATCGAACTCACGACCGCAGCAACGCCACGTCGACGTCTTACCGAACGCTCCACGCCATTTCATTTCATTTCATTTATTCATTATCATGAGTACATGGATATTATACATAGGAATATATACATATAATATGGCGGAAGTCTGAGGCTACGTTTCCTGTCCGGGGACAACTGGCGCGTTGGGGTGGTGGTTGTGGGTGTACATTTCGGGCTTAATGTTAGGTGTTGCGCCATGAGATAGGTGAGTAGGAGAAAACTTGTACCAAAAAAACCTACGTACATAAGGGGTAAACGGAAATTCTTAAATGCTAGGGGGTATAGGGGAGGGGAAATGTCAGGGGCGTTAGTAGGTATTTAAAATATGTTAGCATATGTTAGTATGTTAGTATGCTATGTTATATTTATATACAATATTTACAAGGTTGGTGTATGTATATGTACAATGTGTTACAATAATCGCTGTCTGAATAAGAGGGCCGGGTTTGATCTCTATGGGTATTAAGTGTTCGTGTTGTGGCCCCAGCGGGGTTTAGTGTTTGTTGTTTTGTCGTTTAATAGTGGATTAGGATGATTAGGTAAACTATTGTTGAACTTCGTGCTGATGTTTGTTAAATAGTCGGACATTATTGGGATGTTCAGGGTACGATGTAGTTGGTGGATAGGAGTACGTCTTGGGAGGCTGGCGGCCACTCTTAGGCATTTGTTTTGTACAATTTGTATTTTGTTTCCGTGGGTGGGTGCAGTAGTGTGCCACACCGGGCAGGCATACGTGAGTACGGGGCGAATAAGTGATTGGTAGAGGAGAAGTTTTAGTTTCAATGAGAGAGCAGGGGATTTTAGTAGGTAATAGAAACGTGCAAGAATAGACGTGGCTTTCTGGGATGCCTCGGTGATCTGTTTAGCCCACGTGAGACTGGAGTCTATATGAATTCCTAGATATTTAACTGATTTTTGAATCTTGATGGTGGAGTTGTGTATTTTTAACGCGGTGGGAAGTTTTCTTTTATACGTTACAAGGATGGCCTCGGTTTTAGCTGTGTTTGTATTAAGTTTCCATTGTTTTAAACGGGATATTGTAAGCTGTGCTGAATTTTCTATGCGTTTTATTGCTTTATGAGGTGAGGGGCTGGCCGTATAAAGGGCAATGTCATCCGCGAAGCCGGCAATGCTGACCTGCTTAGGAAGGTTTTTGAAGGCATGGGCAATAAAAACATTAAAGAGGATGGGAGAGAGGACAGAGCCTTGCGGAACCCCGGCCGCTATATTGTGGGTATGGGAGCGGCTTAGGCCTACTCTAACGGTGATTTCACGGTTAGAAAGGAATGAGTGTATTAATTTAGCAAAAGGTAGTGGTAGGTTGTGCGAAAGGAGTTGATGTGTTAGCCCTTCGGTCCAAACGGAATCGAAGGCCTTTTCGGTATCAAGGAGGACCATTGCTGTAGTATTCTTATTGGCCATATGGTATTTAATGTCACTAGTTACCCTTGCTAGTTGATGTATGGTGGAATGTTTTTGGCGGAATCCGAATTGGGTGGTGGGGATGATGTTATGCTCACTTAGGAAGTTTGATAGACGGGAGAGGATGATTCTTTCGGCTATTTTTGATAGAGAGGGAAGTAGACTAATTGGGCGATAGCTGGCGGGGAGGGATGGGTTTTTATTTGGTTTAGGTATAGGAATGACGATAGCGTGTTTCCAGGGAGTGGGAAAATAGCTGTGGATGAGGATGGCATTGATTATGTAATTTAGGCGAACTATGGCTTTTTTCGGTAGGTTTTTGAGGTGAATATTTTGAATAGTGTCGTGTCCGGGGGCTTTGTTATTTTTTAGTTTCCGAATGACGGAGAGAGTTTCTTTGGGAGAGGCTAGTTTTATGGGTGGCGGGGGGGGGGGGGTGTCGAGTTGAGGATGGGATTTAAGGAGTTTGTTAGTGGAAGCGTTTATTTGTGCGGTGAAGGAGGGGTTTCCGTTGTTTAAGGTCGAGGCGTGGATATTCGCGTAGTGGGTGGCTAGAACTTCGGCTTTGTCCTCATCGGTGAACGCTGTGGAATTTGCAGATGTGAGTGGGGCGACTGTACGTTGGTTTTGTGTGTTGAAAAATTTGGTTACTTTCCAGAATGAGTTATCTTTCAGGTTCAGTGATTTCAGCTTATTCTCCCAATGCGTGTTGCGCCATACGGTAAGCTGATGCTGTACGAGTCTAATGTAACGATTTAATAGGGTTTTTAGACCACGGGTTCTGTGAGTTTGCCAAAGTGCTCTTAACTTGTTCTTTTTGTTAATTAGGTTTGCAATGTGGGTGGGTAATTTTGGTGGGTGAAGGCGGATGGGTTTTTGTGGAACTGATTGGGTGGCGGCTTCTACGATGATTTTGGAGAGATGGGAAGTTTCACGATCTATGTCGTCCGTGTTTTGAATCACTGGCTTGGCATTTGGGATTTGTTCGTTGATGATGAGTTTGTATTTATTCCAGTCGGCGGAACGGTAGTCGGGCCTGGTGAGTGAGGGTAATGGAGGGGGGGGGGGGGATAGCAGGGAGATCGTAGATGACCGGGACGTGGTCAGAGGAGCCAGCGGTGAGTGTGCGGGGGTTTGCGACAATGTTGTTTTTGTTTGATAGCACGAAGTCTATGATACTTGGTGAGCGATTTGGGAGGTGTGAGGTAAAGGTGGGTTGGATGGGCGCCGAGATGGTAATGGGGTGGTTGGTGACTAGATCATGGATGACCCTACCGTTCTGGTTTTTGGTAGGGCAGTGCCAGAGTTGGTGTCTCGCATTGAAGTCGCCAGCAAGGATGGTGGGTGTGTTGCCAAGGAGGGTTCGTATATCGCGACCACACAGCTTGCTTTGGGGTGGATTGTATATGCCGATGATAGAGAGTAGGTGATTGTGTAATCTTATTTTAACTGCTACAGATTCAAGAGTAGTGTTTTTTATGGGAGGAGATGTGATGGGCGAGTGCTGGTAGTGTTTTTTAATAAATATAGCTATGCCTCCACCATGAGTGGGGCGGTCTCGTCTGAGGATGGTGTAGCCGCTTAGGGAGAGTTTGGCGGTTGGGGACAAAAAAGTTTCGGTAATTATGGCTATGTCAATTTCGTGTAAGTGGAGAATATGTTGGAGTTCAAGGAGGTGTTTTCGTATACCTTGGATATTGTAAATCATAAGTTTAGGGGAACGGAGGGTATTAGGGACCATTGTATTCGAAAATGTGTGCGTACTTAATTAGGGTCTTTGCTTTTTCGATACCTGATTCGGCTGATCGGAATTCACTTAGAAATTCTTTAATTACAGCGAGGAGTTGAGGTATGTTGAGGTTGTTAAGCTCTTCATAAATATCTTGAAGTTCCGAGGTGAGTCCAGGAGGGTTCCGGGGTCTGGCTTGGCTGGGTCCTACTGACTGGGTCACAGCGGAGGGTGGAGCGTTTAACGGCTGGTTTTTATAAGGTTGACTCTTGGCGACGTCTGCGTAAGAGAGGTTTTCTGATTTTCTCGATGAGTGTTGTGGTGGAAGTCTGCTGGGGATGTTATGCGCAATAACAGGTTTGGAGCCTTTTCTGTCCTGGTAATTTAATCTAGCAGGGCACTGTCTGAAGCTGGCTACGTGCTGTTGGCCGCAGTTCGCGCATCTTATTGGTGTATTAACGCGGTCGCAATGTTTCACATCATGATCCTTCCCGCATCTGACGCACCTCAGTTTTAAGTTGCAGTGAGCACTGGAGTGACCAAAAAGTTGGCATCGGTAGCACTGTGTGGAGGAGGTTTTTGTGGTGTATTTTTCAAGGGTACATTTATGGTAAAGTATGACGTTTAGAGACCGCAGATGGCCCAGAGTGATGTCCGGGGGGGGGGGGGGGTAAGTAGGATGTATAATGGCAGGAGCAGCTTCGTTCCGTCCGGTTGAGATTTCGTCATCTGATGGACTGTGACTGGTTTAGAAATTTGGTGCTCAATATCCTTCCTGATGTCGTCAGGGGAGAAGCTATTTGGTAGTCCACGAATTACGAATTTCCTTTTGTGGTCTGTTTTATAGCCGAAAGTGTGGAATTCAGTGTTGGTGCTTTTTAGCATAATGGAGATTTTTTTGTGGTCCTCGATGGTTTTCGTGAAAATTTGGGTTGTCCTGCCCGTGTTTTTCAGTTGAAAATGTTTGGAAACTTTAGATAATTCTAGAATGAAGGTGTTGATGCTAGCCGGAGTGCCGTTTAGAACTATAGGGGGAGGTTTCTCCCTTGTGGCAGGTTCGGGTGGCTGGTCGGGGGCATTCCTCAGTAGAGCAAAGGAGTTTGAGGTCGGGATGTTTGGTAACGAAGTGTCGGTGTCCATTGTTGTTTCTACGGGAGCAGGGCAGGTTTTCAACTCGTCCAGTGAAATTTTGGCGGAGGAGGAGCTGCATTTGAGCTGGTGAATGATTTCCTTGGCCTGCTGCGGTGGTATGACGTGTACCTTGGTTTTGGTGGACTTTTTCATCGTGGATGAATCTTGTAGGGGAGTCCCCGCATCCTTGAGTAAGGTGGCGCACTTTGTCACTTTATTGTTTTGGCGATAGTTCACTTTGTGAGATCTGTGTAGGGACACTGGCACAGGGCGCCGGTGGTTTGCCACGGCGGAACACACGAGACACAGGCAGTTATGAGCGCGGTCGCTGATGCTTAGCACGGGAATAAGGCTACGAGTCGCAAGAACCAGGTAATAGTGGATTGCCGACTTTTACGAGAGCCAAGCGATGTCCGCACCCTTCGACGGTCAGGACAAGACTGCGAACGCTCCACGCCATATCCTTAAATTAAGGTTATGGCTTTTATATTTTCTATTGGCGTTATGAAATGTTTAATAATTTACATGTAATTATCTCTGTTATTAAGGCCAAATGGCAGAAACGCTCGGACACGTATTTACTTATTTTCGACATAGATCCATCGTGCCAAGGTTCATCAAAATCGATGACTACCTCACCGTGGACTCCCCTTGTCAGTATCCTTTGAATTATAATTTCCAGCATTGAGATAGAGGTTTCAGCCCTTAAATTAAAGTATAGCTACAAATGGAAAAATACATATTCTTGTGGTTTATGCATATGTACGTCAACGATTAATAAGTCTGCTTTCTATATTTGAAGAAAATAAAAACCTTTACAGAATGTAAATATTAACATCCTGCCAAATTTCTTAGACACTTTCGGTAATGCAATAAACAAGTTATGAACTGTACGTACTGTCGTTTGCAAAAATGTTGCCAGCAGAAACTTGGTGATCCGATCGAGTGTATCCTCGTAGGCCCACATTCTCTAACACAGTGGTAGATGTAAGGCATACGTATTGTCGCTATTGGCCGACGCGTTACGTCACGAATCGGTCAGCAGCACCGCGTGACGAAAGAGAGAGAGAGAGAGAGAGAGAGAGAGAGAGAGAGAGAGAGAGAGAGAGAGAGAGAGAGAGAGAGAGAGCGGAGGAATTGCGGAGTTCCGCGGCAGAGAGTGGGGCAGCGCGAACGAGGTAGCCCCCTTGCCTCGCTCAGCATCCGGACGCCAATATTTTTGCAAACCACAGTACATATTTATGCCTATAAACGTAAATTAAGTAGAAACAGATCGCAGTTCAAAACGCAGTAGAAATAGTACTGTCCCATTACTGTGAACATCATATGAAATATATGTATCTATGAAAAAGCCATACAAGAATATGGCCTTCTTTAAGATGTTCAAAATGCCCCTCATTTTTTCATCAGTAAAATTTTTTATGAAAATTTTTAAGAAAGCATTCTCGAAATTTTTCCTACTTTAATTAATTACTCATTCAGAACAGCTTGATTATTATTTATAACGTACTAAACACGCTTAAAGAATGTTAAGTATTTTGAAAAAATAATAATTAGACTCGTACAATGGTTAAGTCAGTTCAACAACCACTACTCATGATAATTTACTGTAAAGAGTAGAATTTTATGTTACTATATGGAGCATGATTGAAACATATATTTGCATAACAAGTAAAAGTGGTATTTTTCTGAGCCGTTTTCCCTAGAGTTACAGGACCCAAACTACAATAAAAAATCATATGGTCCTATTTAAAAAATTTAAGCTGATCTTAATTGCGCACTGCCAAAAGTGTATTCGAAATTTTCATTACGTTAATTCATTGCTAAGTTCAAAATAGGTAAAACTTCAATTCTAACGTTCTTGTTATATCATTAGAACAGTAAAAAATCGTGCTGCTTATTTCGGTACACACTCTTGTGCCGCAGTAATAATTAGACACAATTTATTATTCCTGGTCTTTTTCCAATATTCTTGTTATTGAAAAAAAATGTTCATTGTCGTTAGCAAAAACCGATATTATTCGTCTAACGCACATCCAATTGGACCAAGTTATGCAGAAAGCTACCAACCTTCAATGATCTGAAATTGAGTAAATTTAGTTTGAAGATTTTAATTGTTAAAAAAGTAGCATTATTTCTATTTGGTATATTTTGTTTCTTGTTATTGTTTTACAAGGTTTTTTAATGGGTTATTCAATATTGAGTACTATAATTGATATTATTTTAAATTTTCTGTAGTTTTTGTTTCTTAAGCCTAAAATGTAACTATGGTTTGGTAGTTTTAATAATTGTATAATGTTAATGTTGTTCTATGGGTTGCTAATGTTGTGCAAAATATAAATCACAGAATTATAGTATCGGTACTGTATTTAACTAATTTCCTGTCATTTTGAAGGTTGGCAGGTTTCTGCATAACTTGGCCCAATTGTTCCCAAACATATTCCACCAATATTCAGAGTCAGTTAGTTGAAAAATAAAAGCCTGGATGAAAGAAGAAGAAAATTAATTGTGTAGCTTCAACTTGCCTCCGGATGACGAATCAGCTTTCGAGTGTGTCATAAATTACTGATTACTCTGCATCGAGATCGAGCGTTTCATATTGGCGAATTAAAAAGCGTAATAACTCGAAGGTGCAGCTGTTTTTCTGAGCGAAGAAAAAGGATCGCGGCGCATGATTGCGGCCACGTCGAATTTGCAAGCAATCATCGAAGGCTTATTCGTCGATGACTGTTGATCAGCACTTCAGCCGATACATTTTCGTACTTTTTTTCAGTTTTCCCGCGAGTGCTGGGCTGAAACACTCCGTTTTTACGTATAATGAGAACGTGCCAGTACGTGCCACGGAAGTCGATAGGCTCTTTTTTGTTCCCTTTTTATTATAGGTTCCGTTTCCGATCGATCGATAATACGAACTGGGTGTGAGCATCACGCGATCTGCCGCATATCGAGAACATTAAAGTGCAAAGGTATTTTAATCGGTCGATTTACGCGTCGTTCGCCTTAATTCCACATCTTTCTTATAAGTAACTTAACCCTACGGCGTTCAATTCACCTAAATAAACATATAACATAATGCCAGAAACTGAGAAATGCACATATTAGCAAAAAATTTTTTATATTTCCCTACAAATTAAAAATACCTACCATTATCAAAATGAAAAAACGAATGGGTCAAAAACAACCCGAGGGACGTAGTAGGGTTAATATAATTGTATTATATTATACCGCGACGGTTGCTGCCACCAGATCTTTTCGCGCTCTCCGTATTCTTTACATTTCAATCGGCATTCCGTATCGCGTATAC
The DNA here is from genome assembly GCA_944738655.2 of Andrena hattorfiana. NCBI lineage: Eukaryota > Metazoa > Arthropoda > Insecta > Hymenoptera > Andrenidae > Andrena > Andrena hattorfiana. Next base: position 31,576,540 of record OX122894.2, on the reverse strand, counting down.
CTTTCTTCGCTGGGTTTTACTAGGAAAATGTGATCATTCCGCGAAATTTCATCAACATTTCAAGAAAGATGAAAATTTATAACTTGGAAATAAAGCCTCGTTCACATTAGTCAAGTTACTTGAATTCAAGTCGTTTGAATTCAAGTAACTTGAAACTACATCACCAATGTGAACCTGTTATTTAATTGACTTGAAATATCTCTTCAGGTTTCTTTCAAGTTTTAAGCGAAGTAGAGATTCCTTCAATATTACTTGCCTTGAAAATTACAACTTGACTAATGTGGACGAGGCTTAAGAACAAAATGTCTGCTTTTTATTTTAGTTTAGGTGTCTAGCTTTTGTTTTGTGATTAAAAATTATTTTTGGCGGTACTGTAACGATGGTAAATTAATTCATAACAATGTAACAAGCATACATCTCCAATACACGCCTAATTTATTCTACACATTTTGCACATTGGTGCGTTGTACTTTTAAAAATATTTTATGGAGTTATTACATAGGGAGCCACCTGGGAGGGAGTTGGTGAGAAAGAGAGAGAAAGGTAGTCTTAAAAAGTAGGCAAATAGGTAATAGAGATAACCTAAAATGAAGGAAGGAAATGTAGGTTTAGATTACATATTATATAGTATAGAGGTGAAAAAGAGGGAATGGGATAGAGTGACTAGAGGGTATATGAAACAGGAGCAGAAAGCATGAGTATTATGGGGGAATATGTAAGGTTTATGGCGATAAATGAGGGTGAATGGGTGTGAATAAAAGTGTGTAATGGAGAGAATGACAAAAAACTTGAATTTGTAAACCAAATACATTTTATGGCCGTAAGGCTGAAGTGAATAGATATGCATATGCAGGGTGAATCATTTAAACCGATCTCCTCGAATATCGTCGATATAAAAGTTGAATGATTTCAGGGGGAAGTGGTGAATAATTTGGTGTATTAAGGTTTTTGTGGGTGAACGCGTAAAGGACATAAAATGAAGGTCAAGTTTGTTTGTTTAAATGGAATCATATATTTTCTAATACACCAATCGATCTAGCTCATCACTTCTTATAAAAAAGTATTAAACTATTTATGCCGAAAAACCATTTGTTTAAGAGATATTTGAATTTCAATATTGAGAAATGTTAGTCAATTTCAGTAGCAAGTACGCTTATTTGAACGTATCTTCTACTATTTTAAGAAGGTAAACATTGTATTGCTAAGTAGTAGTGGAGACCGGGGCTAGTTGACTACTGAAGTTAGTTGACTAATTCCCTATAATTGTTGTATTATGGAGTAAATTGTGCTTAGATTCGCGATATTGAAGCATATGAATGACTCTTCGCTTGCCATTTAATGTATCGCCGTGACCAAAGCTCGCGTGTTCTATTAGCGAGAATAAAAAATCTAAAAAGGTCGGCGGAAAGTAAATATTTTTGTTTCGACTATTTATGAATTTTTGTCCACTTAGTAGGTGCTGCTTGATATTTCATGAATATTTTATGGAAATGTGATACATTGACTATAATTTACGGTACAGCCCTTAACGTGTTAACAATGTCGGACGGGGTTACTTGACTAATAGCAAATTCCAAAATAGAAACGAAAATAGCTCTATAAGAATCAACCAATCCAAGTCATTTTTTGGCACCAGTGCAGAGTCAGTGCGAGCTACTGAATTCGCTATAAGCATAGGAACACCACTAAAAATTTCACTTCCTATCCTCAAACTGCAGTTGAGGCAAAGAGTTTGGCTGCTGAAGTCCACTTCCCCCATCAGAAATCCGTCCAAACTTACTTACCCCCACCACTTTTACACCTATACTCCTTTCAAACTCCCAGGTCTTTCAAATAGAATACAGAATAATTACAGTATCTAACACCATGATAATTAATAAGGAAGATGACAGTGTGATGAAATGAAACAAAAATAAAAAAATGTATTAATATAAACAACTCTCCCCTATACATGTTGCCACCGTTCGACATTACTTTTCGAGACACCAAATTTGCGGGTGGGGGTGGAGAGGGGTAACCCGAAGTAGAAAATTTTAGCGTCGGATATTTATTAGTTTCCGAGATACTCTAAAAAACATTTTTGTTAATTTTTTTAATATTTTCTTTAACTACATACGCGTAGCTGCGGGTCTACTTAACGGGGGGCTCCCCTCCTCCCCCCGTTTGTCCTCAAACCTATACATCGGTATCGACCTACCTCGGAAACGATCAACACAGGTGTACCTGATTCCCAAACTTTAGAAATATCGAAAATGTCGAAAATATTTTTGCGTTTATCTCGGAACCGAAGACCGAGCGGCGGTAACATGATAGGGAAAAGTTGTTCAGAATGATGAACTTGGCAACTTATTTTAGGGTCATCCAAATCGGTGTGGTGTGCCCTTTTCTATGTATTACCCAATGATAGATAACTTGAAAACTTCAGATTACATACTATTGTGCCTATTATAGGAATTTTTTCTTTCCAACACAAGAATACAGTAAGACATTTGGCTGTGGCCAAGATATATTCCATGACGTATCAGACAAAGTAACATGCTAAACAGTTTATCGTGCGGAACTTTTCAGACAAACACACAAACATATAATACAAAACAAATATTTTGTCGTTTTCCTCGACGATACAATCTATGATAGGTCAGTATTTATTTTCTGTCTCGTCGTAACATTACTTTGTTTCAAATTAATAATGCCACTTCGACTTTTTAACAATTTTATCGTGAAAAACATCTTGGTAAATAAGGAAAACCCTTACAAAAGTTTTATTCCTTCGTTGCAGATAAATTCATTATATTTAAAAATATGTGGATTTTTTATTAGTATACAGTATAACAATACATTTGATTGTATTAAGTTATGATTTACTTCGAGGATATGCTGGATATACTACGGTATGACCCAACCATCACAATGAACTGAAATTTTGAGGACGTGGGAGGGAGGGGAAGAGGACCCCTATTATCAAATTTTAGCTTCGGATATTTGTTAGTTTCTGAGATATTAATAGAAAACTTTCGGCATAATACATTAAAATCTGCCTATCCAGACGTTACTAATGCAATCATCTTCTCGTCGCGGTCCACTGTTTCACAGCTGACGATACAATAGCGATATTGACTTCATCGCGCGATGCTTGTAACTGTAGTCTCATTTTTAGTATTCCCAAACTCACATCGGTTCGGTACCATGCTTTACGCGCCCGCAAGCGGGCGCCCCGACCCCCCCTCCCCCTGCACGTTAACCTAGCCCCAACCAATACTAATACCGTCGGCTGTGAAACAGTCGAAACAATAGACAGCGACAAGAAGATGATTGTGTAAGGTACGTATATACGACGACACTTTTGTGTCCAGATCAAGTGTCTAGATCAAGACACTTATGTCTAGCAGTGTCCACACGTCTCGCAATTTTTTAATCTAGAGCAGTGTCGTACACGCGTATCGAGAACGAATGGTAGCAAGAAGTGTCGCGTGCGTCTACACGTCTCTAGATTCAAACTTCAGGTAATAGATTGGGAGTTCGCTCGGTCTGTTTGCGCGAATCAAGTGTGGTTAAAACTGAACCTTACAGCAGATAAAATTTCTAAATGAAGTAGACTGTTAATATTTTATGTTTAATCGTTCTTTTATTATAAATTAATCAATACTTACATGGCAATGGATGTTTAAACATTTGAACTCCATTTTTAACTCTCATTTTTACGAGCTGGTTTGTAAAGCGGCCATTCTACATCCGTACGCGAAAGTGGAAATATTCTCGTATGCACGAATTAACTTGAGTGTCGCGAACGGCTCTAGGCACATTCAAGTCTTTCCGGAAATTTTTCGCGAATGTCGCCTGTGGTCAAGATGGCAAAAGAGTGGACAAGAGAAAATACTACACTTCTGATATCGCTGTGGGAAGGGATTCCGCTTGTGGGATATATCTCAAGCTGATTACAAAAATCGTACAAAACGTACGTCAGCAATTGAGCAACTCGCTCAACAATTAAACACGGACGCGGGTGAAGTGAACCGGAAAATACACAATATAAAGGACCCAATTTAATAATGAATTAAGAAAAACGGAGGAAGAGGAAAAGTGGGCAAGGGTCGGCTGAATTGTATGTTAGCAAGTGGGAATGGTTTAATGTTCTACAATTCTTGCTGCCTTCCTCGAAATGTGCAGAAACTCAAAGCAATTACGTAAGTACTACATATTATTTTAATTGTGAATATTTTACAAATTGTATATTTACATTTTATTTCAATAAAACAACACGCGCGTTCCAATAATAGATATAATTAAAGATGGGTCTAAACTAAATTGCGCGGCGCAGAACCGCGGAAAACCACGCGAAATGCGCACAACCGCGCAACCAGCGTTTGGTTTGGACCCACCTTTCTATGCGTATTAATTTTATAATAGGTACTGGCACATGTACTATATGCACTGGTATTGCCACGGTACTTCGCCTTGAGGTGAAACAAAATAATTTTTAAACTCTTCGCGTATTTCTTTACTGTTATTGCTGTAATTATGTGCAAAATTTCGCCCTAGCGGAAAGAACGAGTTTTCTGGTAAATTTTCTTCTCTCCAATTTCCATTCGGTATTCCCTCCGCAGTATCGTTATCAAATGCACCAGGTGGTGCATAAATGTGTCGCGAATGTCTACTCATAAGAAAATTATGTAAACACACGATAGCTGCGACGATAATTCCCATTTTTAGTGGTTCCAACAACATCGCATTTCTTAAAATTCTAAATCTGTTTGCAATTAATCCAAATACGTTTTCAACAATTCGCCTAGACCTTGACAATCTGTAGTTATAAACTCGAATTGATCTAGGTTGATTTTTGAATGTGTATGGTTTCATTATATAAGGCTTCAATGGGAAAGCATCATCGGTTGTAATTATGAACGGAACAGGTTTATCTTTTCCCGGAAGAGGTTTCGGCTCGGGTATATGTAATGAATTTGTCTCAAGTGCGTTTGATAAAGAGCAATTTTGAAATACACCTCCATCTGACACTCTTCCATTGCAGCCGATATCAACATAAATAAATTTGCTAAATGTATAAAAATAAAATGCTAAATGTGTGTTTGTAATTATAATAAATACTTCCGCTATGTGCCGGCTTTTGCATGACAACATGCTTTCCGTCGAGAGCTCCTATGCAATTGGGAAAATTCCACATCCTTTCGAAATCACGTGCAATATTATTCCATTCATCCACAGATGAAGGCACCTGCGAAATAAAATAGTATAGGATGTTCTTGCTGCAACGAAATACCAAATAGTAGTTTAATAAAATATTTTACAATTTTAGGAATCACGCGAGGAAGACTTAAATCTGGAATCAGCGGAAGCACCGCCGAATGATACACGAAAGAAGGTGTATAAACCTTCGAAAATTCAAAAAGAAGATGATGTTCTAAATAAGGCATTGGAAATTATGAACGATAAAAAGGCTCCGGATGATGATGCTCAAATTTTGGGAAATTTTGTAGCCGCAACATTTAGAAATTTGCGAACACAGAAATATCAACGGCAATTAAAGCGAAAAATCCAAGCAACGATTTTAGAACATGAAGAATTGGATGATGCGACGTGGTGTGCTACTGATGGAGATATTAGTGCCACCTTTATGCATCTGTAGGATAATTTTTTTTCGGTTCTGAATAAAAACTGTTTATGCAACTACCACAGTTTTTTTTTTAATATTTATATATTAAAACTATTTACGTACCTTCAAGTATTCATCCTTCAAAACCTAGGATATAGCTTGACAGCATTCTGGGACAATTTTTTAAATGGTCTGTACTGGAATCCTGAATAAATACATCAGAGAATGATAAGAGTCACCTAAAGAAGGAAATTCTGACATGAGTACAAGCTGATGATGGAGGAAAATTGTATAATATACCATTAGTAGATAGGTATGTTACCTGTAGCCAGAAATCGTAGTTTTAATGCCAATCTTTCTCCTGATGATATAGATGTTCTCATCATAGTATCTTTTTTTTTATAATTTGTGTAACACTTTCCAGCAAAAAATCAAAATCAATAGGTGACATGCGCAGAAAGTTTACGTAAAATATTTCGTCGCCAAGTCTTAATTCGCGCAATAATGTGTGGAAGCAACCAAAATTTTGTCTTCGTTTCACCCATTCCCTTACCCACATTGATCTTTTTCGATATCGACGTTTTCTTTTAATATCAATACAAGCGACTATCACAGCCGCTAGTACACGTTCGTCCATGTCCCGTGTGTACTGCTTGAGGACAATTTGTCGTGCGGCAAAGAAAAGTACACGAGAATATCTCCACCTTCGCGTACGGCTGTAGAATGACCGCTTTACAAACCAGATCGTTTAAAATATATTTTGTTTATTACACAATGTCCTTAGATACTAAGACCCAATCAGAGAATTAGTAATAATACGATAAATTCCCATTCGCCGATACATTTCCACTCGGTCACGCATTTAGGAAAAGAATTAAAAGTGGAGTTCAAATCTAGGTGAAGTTTAAGTCTTGCGACACCCGCGAAAAATCTCCGGAAGATTGGAAACTGCCTAGAGCAGTCCGGGACATTGAAGTTCACCCATCCACACGGTAGTTGCAGCTACTCTCAGGACACTGCAACTTGCTTTAGCTACACCAGTCTAGGACACTGTCCCCACGCCGACACTTGATGTATACACTTGATCTAGACACAAAAGTGTCGTCGTGTATACGTACCTTAAGTAACGTCTGTATCTCTGAAACTAACCAATACCCGAAGCTAAAATTTTATATTAGAGGGTCTCTCATCTCGCCCAACCCCTCAAAATTTCTGTTCATTACCGTGGTTGGGTCATACCGTAGTACTGTCAAAATGCTTATATTCCGTGTAGCAAAAATTCCGTAAATCGCCTCGAGCAAACAAAACTACACACATCCATCCACCAGGTGTTGTTTTGCCTAAAGTTACCTTTAATTATTATCTATGTATTTGTTTACCACAATCAAAATAGTGGGTACGAGGAATTATGCAAAGTTAAATACGGAATGCACAAATATATAGTGTCCTTTGATCGTTAGAAATACAAAATTAATGTGTGTAACTTCAAACGGCAATATCTCTGCCTTGTAATCTTTCTGCCATAGAATATTATATGTAGGTATACCTTATCGAATTGAACTGTGTTTCATCGGCAGAACTTGACCCATTCTTAAAAGTCACCCACAATTAAATCGAACAGCGTGTTACGTTTACGTTGGATCGACACGCTCTGGATATTTCTTTATTTGAATGACACGAAAAATTTTTCTTCTCTGTTGCAGGTATTCGTAGCTCCGTCCGCAGAATGGTGACAGCTGCCGTTTACATAATTTAAATAGGTATGCCGAAATTTTGTGGGAAAATTGGTTAAATGGGCCGATAACGCGTGCGTGAAAGCCTTAAGAATATTTAAAATGTTATAAACGATTACGACGCGCGATTCACGCGAAAGATAAACTTTCTCGTCTGAATATAGCTCATTAACCGGCGGTGTTTAAATGTGGCTGCCGCATCGATAACCGTTTTTATGATCTGCCATCATTTAAGGAAAATTATAACGATGCCGGCTCGCATGCACGAAAGCGGACCGTTTAATCCGACGTCCATGCGACTTTGTGTGTTTTATCGTGTGAAAACCAAACGCGATTTCTCGGGGCCAGCGTACGCGTTCGTGTTATTTCGCAAAATTTATTATGCATATAGTGCCACGGCAAATTATACGACACAGCAGTGTTAACTCACTTCAGCCGCGGCAGAAGCTTCGACTTTTTATTACCTTTTGTTCCCTTGTTACTGCATCATTCACCCCACCATCAGGGATATTTCAGCATTTTCAAAATATTTGCTTCGTTTATTTATTTTCATTGATCTTAACATGTTTTGATGAGTATCGTTAAGCATTAGCGATCATAATTTCGTGGTTTAACTTTTTCCAAAATGTACAGTTACTCACTAAAATATCCGTCCACCCTATATGTGACATATTTTGAAAGAATTTACAATTCCAATTCACATTAATATACTTTTATTTTGGGTGTATTCAGTTGAAAAATTGTGCCCAGTTTATTTTAAAAAAAATATTAGATATTATCCGTGGAAGTAGAAAAGATTCCCAGACAGCACAAAGACGTTTTAAAAACGTCTTAAAGACGTCCAGGCCAGGCGTCCAAGACGTCTTAAAGACGTCCACGAACGTCCAGAAGACGCCTTAAAAACCTCCATTTTCACAAATCAGTACGTCTTTAAGACGTCTTGGTTAGGTCCGAAACTGGCGTTTTTGGAACGTTTCTGCGACGTCTGACGGTACTGGTTCGATTTAATAAAAATTTAAGGAATTAAATGGTTTTCAAAATAAAATCAAACTCGATAACAATTTATTTCATTTATTTAATTTAGAAATAATGCAGAAAGTATGCACTTACAATAGATACAAGAACATGTTAGTACGAGGTCCAATATACAGAATATACAAACTATGCAGGATATACACTTAAAATAGGTATGCATGTGCACTTAAACAGATAGCTCTGCATTTTTTCTATTCTCTGCCATTTCCTTGTGGTCTGCTGCACCTTAAAGAAGAATTTCGAGGAAACATTTCATTGAATTTTACAGTAATCAATATTAGGAACAGTAAAATAAGGGTGATAGTTACATATTACAACCGTTGCTACGTTTAGTTTATGGAAATCTCCTTTCCTTTTTCTGCCGAGGCCAACTAAAGAGCAATGCAACATCAATTGGTCATCAACGATGTTAGCGCCCGTTTCACAAAATTATAATGATTGGAACCATCAAAATATGCCAATTCGTTAACCTAAAATTTAAAAATTATTCAAGCCCTAACCTAGAACTACATACCTTTGACCGCAAATACTGAAACAAATATAAAAAAAACTGTACAAAAACGTTATGAAAGCTGTATAAAAACTGTATAAAACCGGTTTACAAACATTCGGTCAGAAACATTTAAACAAATGCCTCTGTGTTTTTGGTTTTTCATTGTTTCTTTGAGCAAATGTTCATAAACATTTACAATATTGTCTCGTTAGCGGCTCGGTTTGGTGTACACGATGTGGGCTTTTCGCTATCCCCACCACTTCTGTCTCACTCTTGTCCGGCGAAGGCGAGAGCGAGATGGAACGAGAGCGAACGAGGGCGGTACAAGCCAGACGATGCGATGATGTTTTGTCTCGCTCCGTCTTTCGGACGCCGTAACACTCCATCCTTTGCGTGCGCAATGGGCGTGCGTAATGATCGCAAGCACTTACTGTGAGCACGGGAACCGCGCACGCCCGCCGCGCACGCAAAGCGTTCCATCTGGCTCCCCCCTTCGGCCAGAAAGAAACGAGAAACAAACACTCGGAATTAGGGCTCTGTTCACGCTGAAGACTCAACGCCGGTCCCGACCAGCGAGCCGCTAACGAGACAATATTGTATAGGTACACGTTCCGATCACTCTCTAGAGGATCACTACCGCTACCATGCCATATTATTTCAATGAGGTCTAAAAACAATATCGAACAAAAACCGTACTCGTCTGAATGGTGGGTCATTCCACGCCAACTCGATCACTTTTTTCCCTCGATGCCTCGGATTTTGTTCAAACTTGAATATGTTGTAGTCCTCGTGAAAGGAGGAGAGGTTTAATTCACCATTTTGTCGATTTCGAGTTTGTTTAAAAATTATAGGGCGTTGAATTTTGCGATTTTTGCCCATTTTCGTGAAAATGGGTTGTACTTATGAATTTTTAACTCGGAAACTATTTGGCGGATTTAGTTGATCCTGACGTTATTTTAATCTAAAAGGATCGGCCTTTCTGAATATTTTTGTTCCCGGTTAAAAAATCATTTTTATAATAATGAAAATTATAAATAAAATTTTATTTTGCAAATTGAGGCTTAAGGTCAGGATTTTAAAAATCCGAAAAAAATACCACCATATTCGCTGGAGAATTTTCTATAAAATCAACTGAACTCTTGTTGGTAATTTGCAAATTCAACGTCGCAGGAAGCTGTTAAAGACAGCGTCGTGCGCCGTTTCAGGTAAGCGAGCCGCGCGTTCCGCCATTACGGTCGCCTGACCGTACCCTTCGCACCCTCTATTACTTCAATCAGGTCTAACAACGGTAGAAACAATAACGACAGCTCACGTATCCATCACGAGGGGGTCATTTATACCTGCAGAAGAATTTTACTAACCCACTCTTGGCCAATGCTTCTTTTTTTTTTTATAATCAGATTTGTAAGTACCAGCTTGACTGTTCGTTGATTATTTGTTGAAAAAGTGCCATTGCTCGGTGGAAACCACGAGAAGGTGGTGGGTTCTTTCCATCAGGAGTGGATAAGAATGGATTAGGAAGGTTGGCATGGATATGATCACTTTGAATGGTGAGGTTAAGGGATGCAAGTAAGAAAACGGCCGAATCTATTTCATTGGGCTGAACACAGTGCCAGATTCATCACACGAGCAAGTTTTGCATAAAATTTTTTTGTCCGAGATTGCCGTGTAGCGATGGAAACTTCTAGTGCCAGTGATAGGTAATGCTACTGCAAAGCGAGCTTCTAAGGTGGTAGCATGTTCTGTTTGTTCATCCTGACTTACGTAATCGAAAGTAATATTTGTAAAAGATGTCTTTGCCCATTCAAATAAGTCTCGGGGTGTAAGAATTTGATTGTCTAATGGTCTTTGTAAGCTTGCGCGCGTTGCAAGTCTTTTTACGGAACCTCCAATTCATCATATGGTCCTTTACCGTGTACCGTTGGAAAAAAATGCCATTCAGCAGCAACACCGAAGTCGCTAATGTGATGTGTTAAATTTATGAAATTTTTTCTATTTTTATATTGCGCAGCCGCTCCATCGGAAAAGTATATTATTTTTTTAAGTTTTCTTGGAAATATATCTGTAAGGTATTTCATTAATCGCTTTTGAAATAAGTGAACAGCAGCTATATTATGTTCTAAGCTTTCAGAAATGATAACAAAATTGTAATGAGTTTGACCTTTATCATCTCTGCTATATATTACAAAAGGATGAATAGTAACTTGTTTCTTACTCCAATAGTAATTTCATGTACTTCATCTTGTACTACAAAACTGTAATTTTCAGCAAAATCCCCAGTTATTACAAATTCACCGTTATCTATCGATTCTTTCATTTTATTTAAATACAAACTCTGCGTTTTAGCGGTGTAATCGTGTGGCTGCAAAGTGGCAATCTTTTCACGCAAGTGTTGTAAAAATTCGTCACACGATGATGTAACCGTAAGTAAAGAAGATCTATTAGTATGGGTCCAACTTTTAAAAGTGACATTTGTTATGTAATTAGTATAAAAAAAAGATTTCAAATTGCGAATAAATATTATCAAACCCGGGACAAGAATTGCATTTTCCAAAATGACACGAAGAAGTTGGTGAGTCACATATAATTGACTTTAAAATATCTTTATAATTCGTTATAATATTTGAATCGGTCCGATGTGCAACTCTCGCTGTTTTAATCGCAGACAACATTAACTTTACATTTTGATGTATTACGCAAACACAAACGGAGTGCGTACCACCTAGCCCCAGCTAAAACTCACTCGTGCGGACGTAAACCCGCAAAAGTACTAAAGCCTACTTTTTCTGTAGAATATGTTTCTTTAAAAGATTGATAAATTTCTTTAAGATTACCTAACACCAACCGTTTCTGAATATTTGTTCGAGACCCATTTCTCAGTACAGAAATAACATCTTTTTTCCGGGCATTATTCTACTTATATCATCATTACAGTAAAAAATTTCTATTAATGTCTTTGTACTTTGTGGTAATTGACGACCATGCTTAGGATTTGGAGTTGACATCACTCCGTGCTCGGCTTGTAATCGCTTTGCTTGTCTTGCCATCCCACACAGCACCATAACATTGCAGCAATGTCTCTGCAATATTGCGGTGCAAGATTGCAATGTTGCACCATAACATTGCAGAGACGTTGCAGGTTCAGTCCTATGTCCGCCTTCGCAATATCGCAGGTGTGTATTTTTGCAATGTTGCGGCAGCATTGCAAACATGTAGTCCTGCAACGTTCCGGCAATGATTCTGCAACGAAACGGCAAAATTGTGGCAATGATCCTGCAACTCTTCAGAAATATTGCGGTGAGATATTGCAATGTTGCACCGTATCATTGCAGGGAAGTTGCAGGTTCATTCCTATGTCCGCCTTAGCAATATTGCAGGAGTATATTCCCGCAACGTTTCGGAAATTTTACAGCAATGGTCCCACCGCAACGTTTCGGGCAGTGAGGGACGCGACGACATGAATGTGTGCAGAATCGTAGTAGTATAACGCCCGTGTGTTTTTTCTCATAGAAAATATTTTTACCCCAGGGGGAGATTCGAACCGAGGACCTGTAGCATCGTAGACGAACGCTTTACCGCCGCAGCTACAACCGCTGATTGATAAGATTGCTTACGTATTCGAACTTATACTCCTACCGTGCAAAACTTTAAACTCAAATTATTCAAAAACGAAGACTCATTTGACAAACCTATTAGGGATTTTTAACACTGTAGGTGCAGACTCTAACTATAACTCGGTGTCATTTTAGGTTAGGTTGGAAAGTAGTCTTTAGACTAAACCTTTGCATTTGTCTTTTCATCTCTCCTTTCTCTTGCTTGATTGTATATACGTGTTTGTACAATAAAGACGTTTAATAATAATAATAATTTCACACATTAAAATATATAGTATCTACTCGATCTAAACAAATTAAATTCATTTTCAAATCTCTTCTATAATTTAAATTCATGTACAAAAATCTCTCACAATAACACTTTTTTCATATCTTCAACGGCCAACGAGAAATTCTAGCATATCCAGTTAAATGAAACATGCTGTAGAATCTACTCGGTCATATTTCAAATTTCGTCAAAGTCATAGTTGCTTCAGAATATTGCTGTACTGTTTCTATAATATTTCCACTACAGTATTGCATGACAATATGTAGGCAATTTTGCTGGGTCGTTGCCACTGAAACATTGCACATCGATGTGGGGGCAATATTGCCGAAATATTGTAGGATCGCTGCCAGTGGAACATTGCACGTCGATGTGCGCGCAATATTGCCGAAATATTGTAGGATCGTTGCCACTGGAACATTGCACGTCGATGAGCACACAATATTGCAGAAATATTGTAGAATCGTTGCCAATGGAACATTGCACGGCAACGTTCTTACAATATTGCTGCAATATTGTAGGATCGTTGCCAATGGAACATTGCACGGCAACGTTCTTACAATATTGCTGCAATATTGTAGGATCGTTGCCAATGGAACATTGCACGGCAACGTTCTTGCAATTTTGCTGTAATATTGTAGGATCATTGCCACTCCAATAATGCACGGCAATATTGCAGGAACGTTCCTACAATATTGCAATGCAACCTGCAACAACGCAATATTGCAGCAACGTTCCTGCAATACAGCTGCAACGAAGTGTGCTGTATGGGATGTGGTATGAACTTTCAAATTCCCGACAAATTTTCCGAATACTCCACGAGTACGGTAGGACTGTAAGAATACGGATTTTTTTACTATTGTCTGATTCTGCAATAAATTTAACCTTTAATTGTTTAACTGTTTTGTTACTATCTTCCACAACACTACTTGAACTACTTTGTGCATCTACTAAACTTGGTTTTACAATACTATGGGCGCGTTCTATTTTTTCTAATGTTCTTCTACTAGATTTTAAAGTTTTACTTGTTAATGGAGACTCAACTACGGATGCCATTAATATATTGGTGGAACTCACCACCTCGGTTGGATCGATTAGGGATGAATGACTACTTTTTGAACTGTCCAGATGGCCCGGGTTCTGCTATTGCAGTTTCAGGCTGCTCCTTCTTTTCCTTATATAATTTCACGCGACAATTATTGCAAATGAACGTCTTTTCAGTAAGAAATGGAAATGAACAACACATTTCCAATGATACTCTTCGAAGTGTGTATATATATATCGTGCATGTCCCTTTTTGTTGAAGGGATTGCAACACCACTGACGCACCATTTTCGGAAAACCACAAACAGATATTGAGACAGTAGAGGCGCACGATATGAAAGTTGTCTGAAGACTGAAAACTTCAAAGGACGATGCCTAAGCAGAAATGTGTAGCGCTATATAAGTTTATTGCCATCTTGGCCAAGAGTGAGTTAGTAAAATTCTTCTGTAGGTATAAATGACACCCTCGTGATGGATATGTGAGCTGTCGTTATTGTTTCTATCGTTGTTAGACCTGATTGAAGTAATAGAGGGTGCGAAGGGTACGGTCAGGCGACCGTAATGGCGGAAGGCGTGGCTCGCTTACCTGAAACGGCGCACGACGCTGTCTTTAACAGCTTCCTGCGACGTTGAATTTGCAAATTACCAACAAGAGTTCGGATAATTTTATAGAAAATTCTCCAGCGAATATGGTGGTATTTTTTCGGATTTTTAAAATCGTGACCTTGAGCCTCAATTGGCAAAATAAAACTTTATTTATAATTTTCATTATTGTAAAAATGATTTTTTAACCGGGAATAAAAATATTCAGAAAGGCCAATCCTTCTAGGTTAATATAACGTCACGATCAACTAAATCCGACAAATAGTTTCCGAGTTAAAAATTCATAAATACAACCCATTTTCACGAAAGTGGGCAAAAATCGCAAAATTCAACGCCCTATAATTTTTAAACAAACTCGAAATCAATAAAATGGTGAATTAAACCCCCCTTACTTTCATGAGGACTACAACATATTCAAATTTGAACAAAATCCGAGGCATCGAGGGAAAAAAGTGATCGAGTTGCCGTGGAATGACCTTGGTGTCATTTATGCCTGCAGAACAGTTTCTTGGACCCCTTCCGTATGAATTCAAACAAAGGTTTTACCAAAAAATTCCTATAGATACCATATAATGTTATACTTGAACACGAATATATTTTATGACCATTTTACTGCTTTTAACTACTTACAAGGGGAGTCCACGGTGAGGTAGTCATCGATTTTGATGAGCCTTGGCACGATGGATCTATGTCGAAAATAAGTAAATACGTGTCCGAGCGTTTCTGCCATTTGGCCTTAATAACAGAGATAATTACATGTAAATTATTAAACATTTCATAGCGCCAATGGAAAACATAAAAGCCATAACCTTAATTTAAGAATATGCCGTGGAGCGTTCGGTAAGACGTCGGCGTGGCGTTGCTGCGGTCGTGAGTTCGTTTCCGCCTCTGTCTAGATATTTTTTCATACTTTATTTTTTCACACTTTATTTTTTCCACACTGTATGAATAGTGAGAAAAAGGGGTAACAGTAGTAACGTTCACTAATTCTTTTAAATGTATAAATACAATTATTATTTTTTTTTTTAACGTGGGGAAATCTTCAAAAGACACCCCGACACCTCCAGAGGGGAATCCCCCGAGTTCGCCAGGGTAGTGTGGGATTTTTACCCACTAAAACCCCACGGCCACCATCGCGCGATGGGGTACCACCGGAAACTTCGAATAAGACTTCGCAGTACTGTTCCTGAATAATTAATATACCTATAACAGGGTTGACTAACTGGCGACTCACGAGTTGCTGGGGGCTCCTCTGCCTTGCGGCCACGCTGAACAGCACCCTTCATACCTACTAAACATTGACGATCGGCAGTCGAATTCGTCCGTCCCTACACAGGCATAAATACATTCGATTGCTACGGCCGGCCACGGCCATACGTTTACATATAATTATAATTAATACGATAATACGAACTGATATATACTTACTTTTACTCGTCTCTGTGAATGTGAACGTGCACATTGAGGCCGCGTCATATTATTGACAAGGGATGGTATATCCACATCAATTTTTGTTATGGCTATCCTTAACAGCGAAGATAATGAATGGTCCGCTAATCTTGACCGATATTTACTTTTTATATTTTTCATAACGGAAAACGCACTTTCGCATCTGTATGTAGAACCAAACATTGATGAAATTTTTAAACCCAAATCCCCCAATTTCGGATACTTTTCTTCTGATAATAATTTAAAAAACTCCTGTCCATATTCATTTCTGGCGAGTACGAACGGATCTGCTTGCAAATTACACAATTCAACTCGATAATACATTTCTTAGTCTTCGATCTTACATCCTTTTGGATTATTAAAAATTATAAGCTCATTTTTCATTAATGTATCGAAATCTGTAAAGCGCTTTTTAAATTGTTGCTGTATTTTGATTAGTATTGGTACTAATTTCACCAAATTTGCATTTGGGCGTTCACTAGCAATTTCATTGCAGGATGGAAAATTGTGGAATTCCGACGCTTTTAATTCTAGTATGTGCAGTTGCAATTGGTTTTGAAATCCGTTTATATGCCCAATCATATCAGTTCGTATTGTCGTATTAATTATAATTATATATAAACGTATGGCCGTGGCCGGCCGTAGCAATCGAATGTATTTATGTCTGTGTAGGGACGGAAGAATTCGACTGCCGATCGTCAATGTTTAGTACGTATGGAGGGGGCTGTTCAGCGTGGCCGTAAGGCGGAGGAACCCCCGGCAACTCGTGAGTCGCCAGTTAGTCAACCCTGACCTATAACATAAGAACTATTATATAATAACGAGCGGTAATCTCGAAAAATTAGCATCCCAAAATTAATATAAGTACACAATTCAACTTACAGTAACGAAATGAGATATATATTTATGTTCTTACGTTTCCATTATCTGCAGCTCTCCAGGTGATATTGGTCATAAAAACATAAAATGTTTCTGCATGCAGCACACTTTATAAATCCTGATTTGCTACATCTACAATTCGATCGCCTCAGGTCTATTGGAAAGCAAACTTCATTCACATAATAATAATAATAATAAAAATAATAATAATGGAAACGTAAGAACATAAATATATATCTCATTTCGTTACTGTGAGTTGAATTGTGTACTGATATTAATTTTCAGGATGCTAATTTTTCGAGATTACCGCTCGTTATTATATAATAGTTCTTATGTTATAGGTATATTAATTATTCAGGAACAGTGCTGCGAAGTCTTATTCGAAGTTTCCGGTGGTACCCCATCGCGCGATGGTGGCCGTGGGGTTTTAGTGGGTAAAAATCCCACACTACCCTGGCGCCCTCGGGGGATTCCCCTCTGGAGGTGTCGGGGTGTCTTTTGAAGATTTCCTCACGTTAAAAAAAAAAATAATAATTGTATTTATAAATTTAAAAGAATTAGTGAACGTTACTACCGTTACCTTTTTTCTCACTATTCATACAGTGTGGAAAAAATAAAGTGTGAAAAAATAAAGTATGAAAAAAATATCTAGACAGAGGCGGAATCGAACTCACGACCGCAGCAACGCCACGTCGACGTCTTACCGAACGCTCCATATCCTTAAGTTAAGGCTATGGCTTTTATATTTTCTATTGGCGTTATGAAATGTTTAATAATTTACATGTAATTATCTCTGTTATTAAGGCCAAATGGCAGAAACGCTCGGACACGTATTTACTTATTTTCGACATAGATCCATCGTGCCAAGGTTCATCAAAATCGATGACTACCTCACCGTGGACTCCCCTTGTTAGTGTCGTTGAAAACAGAGCAATAAGCTATGGGTTTGCTACAGTATATCACATTTTGCTGGCATTTGTGGCTCACAATGTTACTCCAAGGTAGCAATAAACTTGTAGGCCGCTGCATATTTATAGGTATCGGCCTTCTAAGTTGTCAGTCTTCGGGCAACTTCCATACCGCGCGTATCTGGAAATCTGTTAGTAGAATTCCGAAAATGGTGCGTCAGTGGTGTTGCGATCCCTTCAACCGAACGGGACATGGTCGTTGTACAAAAGGACTCTGAAAAGTATCATTGAGAGTGGCTTGTTCATATCCAATTGTTACTGAAGTAATGTTCATTTGTACAACTTGTCGTGTACGGTTGTATCGGGAAAATAGTAAGGAACAGGCCGAAACTGCATTTGCTGAACCAGGGCCTCCTGGACTGCCGTGTATACAGACGGACGATAATAGTGGTCACTATTCAGACAAGTACAGGATCCATCGATATTGGTTTTACACCTCATTGAAGTAATATGGGACGGTAGCGGTACGGTCAGTCGACCGTAATAGCGGGGCGTCCGCGCGACCCCCGGCCCGCTTACCTGATTCGGCATGAACCGCCGTATTTACCATTCCACTGCGACGTTAATAGGAGCCACACCACCCTGGGGATAGGTTTATTTGATAGAAAACACTTAAAGGAATATGGTAATATTTTTTCGGATTTTTAAAATCGTGACCTCGAGCTCGAATTTGCAAAATAAATATTTATTTATAATTTTCAATGTTGCAAAATTAATTTTTCGATCGGGAAAAAAATTATTCAGGAAGGCCGATCCTTCCACATTAAAATGTCGTAAGAATCAACTAAATCCGACAAATAGTTTTCCGAGATAGAAATTCATAAGTAAAACCCATTTTCACGAAAATAGGCAAAAGTCGCAAAATTCAAGACCCTGTATTTTTTAAACCAACCCGAAATCGACAAAATGATGACTTAACCCCCCCCCCCCCACAATTCTACGAGAACTACAACATATTCAAGTTTAAACAAAATCTGAGATATCGAGGGAAAAAAGTGATCGAGTTGGCGTGGAATGACCCATGCGTATGGAGAGGGCGGATACTTTTGTGAGTAACTTTGTGAACCCAAATTTTTAAGAAATTTATAACTCAGTGTCACGAGTTTTTCTAGTGCATGCTTGCCTTCTTTATTAGCAGTGCAAAGTACGATCAGAATGTAATCAGGGTAAAGAGAGTTTAACGAAATAATACGTAAAGTTACATTTTTGAGTTTCGTCGAACAATTTTCCCAAATTAGAACATTAGTTACGAAAATTATCATGTTCTCTGTCAAGGAACATTACTCGAGTGTAGAAAGTCGCTTTTGGTCTTCTAGAAGTATCCTCGTAAATGTTACATTTAAAAAAAAAACACTTATCTTTTACTTATGTTGGATTTTAAATTTTGTCGTTTGAATAAATGCTAACATTTGTCGCATTAAATTTCACATATATTTTAATTGAATAAAATATATTTTAATACTAGGTTTACGGACATTTCTTATATAATACGCATTTTCTTTCAAAATCGATTTAATCAATTTAAATACAACTTAAGTATATATAATATTAAGCTCCACGTCTAAATAAATTACTAATAAGTAAAAAGTATCTTCCCAGAAATTATCACGGAAGTGGTAACAATGATATTAACGTTATACAATTTTTTTTCTGCGACTGCACCTTAGGTGCTGAAGATCGTTCTTTATTCTCGTGCTTATCGACAAAGCAGTAATAAATACTAAGGTCATACGATATATCATTTGAAATATCAGATGCGGAGCAGCAAAAATATATCTCTGACATATTATAATTTCTACTTAGTAGAGACTTTTCTATTACTGTTATATTTATTACTGGAGTAATAATTTCACGAATGGAGCAAATATATTAGGATTATTTATGCAATTATCCGATCCGTCAATTTGACTGGTTCCATAGAAATAGGTATAGGTATTACATATACTTAGATCTTAAAAGCTAGAAGGCCTAGGAGGAAATAAATGGTGTATAAATTCTTTGAATACAATTATTAATTTACGGTACAAATTGGTTATAATTAATGCTATGGTTTTCTCGCTATTCCTTTTCGAAATTTGAAATCCGTCAAATTGACGGGTGTCGTAAACCTAGTGTTAAGAAAAACACAAAGCGTAAGTGAAAGTGAAAATTATTATTATTAATTTTGTAAGAGATGGCAGAAAGGGAACAGGGCTTAATGGAAGGGATAAAACCAGGCATTTTGTTAAGGCACCGGTTGTTGGACGTTCCTTTTAAGGTGGAATCAGACGACGCGTGGCTCGGCGAACTTTGCGCGTGAATCCACGCGCCATCTGATCGGTCGAGCTCGCCAAGCCGAGTTGTCAAAGCTAGATGAGCCGAGCCAGCCCGGCGAACTTTGCGCGTGAATCGGCGATCCACGCGCCGTCTGATCGGACATGACTCGGCTCGCCCGGGCTCGCTAAGCCGATTTGCCGAGCTAGAGGAGCCGAGTCAGCTTGCCAAGCTACGTGCCGCCTGATTGGTCATTGCTCGCCGAGTCGGGCTCGCCAAGCCAACTTGCCGAGCTAGACGAGCCGAGCCAGTTCGCCAAGCCACGCACTGTCTGATCGGTCATGGATCGCCAAATCGGGCTCGCCAAGCTAACTTGCCGAGCTACACAAGCCGAGCCACGCGCCGTCTGATTCCACCTTTAGATATACGTATACATACAGGTTCAGCGTCTTATCCTGCAACCCGGGCCCGCGCGAACAGGTAACATGGCACCAGCGCCTCACGGACGCATTCCACTACACCTTGCACCGTCCTGGTGTTCGGAGAGCTGCCAGCGACTGGACAGCAGTGATGCTCGAGCTTCGAGAATTTTAGGATGGCCTCTTTCAAATTAACGTCGCAAGCAGCTTTTCAGAATTTCTCGGCCCGGGTTGACTTTTCGTATAATTTTTTAATTATAAAAGATATCGGAATGCAATTTGCGCCGCAAAATGAGGAAAATTATTCCCTCAAAATGATGGATAATTAAAATTTTTTACGTTTACTTAATTTTTCTTTTATCAATTTTTAAACCATAATTTTTGTGTAAAGCTTTTGCAAACTGTTTATTTAATACTGTATTTAATGCACTTTTTAAAATTCATGGTGTTGATAAAAAATAGGCTAGTTGCTTCCACATCATTACCTTCATAAATTGAGAAATTAAATTTTTATTCAAATATGTGTTAGTTTTGCAGACCTATTGTTCTGGTTTTCATTTTTATAATTTTATCCTTAATGCAGTGCACGCATAGACTAATAACTAATGAGACGTGTCTTTGATTAGTTACTCAACGCCACGCCTATACGTAGAGGGGTATAGCGTCGCGGTCAACCCTGTCGTAGCTAAAATTTTTGAAAGTGAGATGGGTACGAGATCAGTCGACATTATTTTCGAACCTCATTACAGTAATCTGGGGTGCGAGTGGAGGTAAACCGATCATAAAACTGGAGCGTGCGGCTCGATTATCTGGACCCGGGAAATTCCCAATAGCTCCTTGCGACTTTAATTTGAAAGAGACCATCCTAAAATTCTTGAAACTCGGGCATCACTGCTGTCCGGTCGCTGGCAGCTCTCCGCCGAGCCGGTGCATGGTTGTAGTGGAATGAGTCCGTGAGGCGCTGTCGCCATTTTACAAGTTCGCGCGAGCGCGGGTTGAAGGATAAAACGCTGACCCTGTACCTACTCAAGTTCTGGGACCCGGCCAACAGCCGAGCGCGGAACTTTTACGTTGCTAACCACAGCATGGGCTGCGGGTAAACTGCAAGACTGTGCGTGCGTCCATACTGGCTCGTACCACGAGTTCATATAGATGGACCTCACGCGTATAGGCGCACACACACTCTTGCAGTTGTCCCAAACCCACGCAACGGATAGCAAGGTAACAGTTTCGCGCTCGGCTGTTGCCCGAGAACTTGAGGAGGTATTTGCACGCTAAAGGGCAGGCCTGCTATAGGTACATATTACTTTAAAAGTTATTTTTTCATACAAATTATTTTTAAAATTTCAATTTACTTTTCGAAAAATCGCTTCACTTTTACCAGTATTATTTTCATCCATCTATTGCATATACAATTTTGATGCGCAGTTTGGTAACAGTTTCGCGCTCGGCTGTTGCCCGAGAACTTGAGGAGGTATTTGCACGCTAAAGGGCAGGCCTGCTATAGGTACATATTACTTTAAAAGTTATTTTTTCATACAAATTATTTTTAAAATTTCAATTTACTTTTCGAGAAATCGCTTCACTTTTACCAGTATTATTTTCATCCATCTATTGCATATACAATTTTGATCCGCAGTTTAATGTGCGTGCGAAATGGGCGCAGCTGTTTGAAACAGAAGTTGGCGTACTTTACACAATAATTCTAAAAGCCTCAACAGTTGATCAATGCATAAAGATTATAACATAATTTCTCTTATGAGGATACTCGTTCCCAACGTGTCGTTTTATTCAATATTCACAGTGCTTGATAAATTAAATACTTTTACGGGTACACAGATTAAAAAGAAATAAATTTATATTTAGTATATATACACGTATACTTGTACTTGTATGATGTTTAATTCAAATTCAAATTGAAACAGATGGACAATACATACCATCCCCCAGTCAATGCTGTTCTCTCTAATACAAATGCAGAGCGTACAGTGGCCTAATATCTTGTCTAAATAGACGAGTGGTTCTCTTAACCTTTTTTTTACCATTGACCTCTTTAACTCCCAAGACTTAACTCAAGATTTAAAACCTCAAAGTGGATCAAATATTTATTTAACGTTGTTCATCACTGGCCTTCAAATTTTGAAAGAAGGGAGACATAAATCTGTGGGTGAGTCCAAAAATGGCGAGTGTCAAAATTGACACTTCGGACTAATTGGCGTTAGAAATGTTTCAAAAACTTTATAATTATATTTTTTGTCCTTTTTAACTGAAAACAGCCAAACATTGACATTGGCCATTCTCGAGCTCACTCACAGAAATAAATACGCATACTTATATTGTAATATTTTTATTGGAAAGGAATATTTATATACATCGGGGAGCACAGGTTAAGAACCGCTGACGTAGACCATACTCACGAAATATTGTGAAAGTAGGTATTTGCGAGAAGTATATCAACCATATGAAGTTAGGCCACTCTCTGCCATGCATTTGTGTCGGGAAGGGCAGAATCGAACGAACCGATTGCACGTGACATTTGTAGGTTGACTTACACGCGACAATGAAGCGATTTACCGAAAGTGAGAAAATGCGCGTTAATCCCCTCACTGTTAAAACGCCCCGTAATTCTGGTCGCGTTGAGAGCAAGCTAAAGTCATGCCTGTTTGACCGTAGATGTTACAGACTGCCCGGGATGGACGTAATCGCCTACAATCATCACGAGATCGCAAGCATCGCGAGCAGCATCGATGGCGGTGATATCGAAACCCAGTACGAGGACGAAGTGGAGGAAATTCTTCCTTACATCGACATCGATCGGGGTCTTCTAACCATTGACCAGCTGACCGCTGCCAATAGTGACAAGAGAGGCAAGATGCCATTCCGAAGGAGCCTCTTCCCTTACGTGGCGCCCTACATCGCCTTCCAATTGTTCGACAGCAAGGGACCAATAGTGCCGTACGAAGTAACGAGACACCTGAAGTGGCGCCTGAGTACAATTACACCATTAATTGTGCGCCATACATTGGTCAACTCAGGTTTCCGTCTGATGAAGAAATGCCAGGAGTGGTGCGGCACGTGGGGCAAGCATATGAAGTCCACCTGCTTCAAAACGCTGAAAGAATCGCAGAAAATCAACCATTTCCCGGGTACTTTTCAAGTAGGCAGGAAGGACCGTCTGTGGCGCAACCTTAGTAAAATGATGATTAAGTATGGGAAACGAGAGTTCGGTTTCGTTCCAAGGACGTACGTGCTACCTCAGGATCTCCGTTGCTTCCGACAAGTGTGGAAGAAGGCGGGCAACAAGAAGAAATGGATTATCAAGCCGCCAGCGTCGGCTAGGGGAACTGGGATCAAAGTGGTGCACCGTTGGTCGCAGATACCAAAGAAACGTGCCGTGGTCGTCCAGCAGTATTTGTCCAGACCAATGCTCATCGGTGGCGCGAAGTTCGATCTGCGTCTGTACGTTCTCGTCACGTCCTTCGATCCACTGACGATCTACATCTACCCTGACGGCCTGGCGCGATTCGCCTCTGTCAAGTACAACGACGACATAAACTATCTCAGCGATCGCTTTATGCACCTGACCAACTACAGTATCAACAAGACCAGCGCCACATATACCAACAACGATTGCGTCGACTCTTGCTCCGGCCACAAATGGACGCTCAGGACTCTGTGGTCCTATCTTGAACGGGAGCAGGTGAACGTATCTAAATTGTGGGTCTCCATGAAGGACATCGTCGTCAAGACAATGGTAGCTGGCGAATCGGCCATCAGTAGTTTAACAAAGGCGAACACTACTTCGCGGTATTGCTGCTACGAGCTCTTTGGCATCGATATTCTTTTAGACGAAAACCTGAAACCTTGGTTATTGGAAGTGAACATTTCCCCTTCGTTGCAGTCTTCCTCCCCACTGGACAGCGCCGTTAAGGGCCCGTTAATTAAGAATGTCTTTAACATAGTTGGATATCAACTGCCAAATACATTATCAACCGAAGAAGCGGATAAATTGGCGCAGAGGTATCAATTGGACGTGGTGTGTCAGGACTTTAGGTTGCATAGAACCCGTCTCAGTTATCAAGAGCGACACAAGCAAACTCTGTTCGCCAACCTAACGAACAGAGAGGACTACTTGGAGGATATACTTGAGGACCTTACGCCAGACGATGTTAGACATTTAATAACTTACGAAGACGAGTTGACGCAGTTAGATAGGTTTGAGAAACTATTCCCCACCACCACTAGCCACGAGTACCTGCAGTACTTTGACGTTCCAGGATACTACAACATGCTGTTCGACGCATGGGAAGTGAAATATGGCGATAATCGAGAAAAAGGGATATCTAGATTACAGAAACTATGTCAGATGAAGTATCATTTAGAGCAGCAAATGGTTTTTTAGATCGCCGTTTCTTAGGGACTTAAATTTATTCCGTTGGCGTCTTTCGCGTCCACGAGATACTTTATCAATATAAGTGTGAAGCCCTTTTTTTACATATACTATACACGATCTTCATATATAAGGTTTATTATTATACCGTTGTGCCACGTCACGGAACGATCGCATCATGTGCCTTTTTCACGGTTGTGCAAATTTACTTTACTGTATTAAATCACTGTCTTAATAAATCATTTTACAATTAAGCGGTACTGCAATATATTCCTTTTTTCGATTGCAATTTCCAGACTACGCTTAGAAGTAGGCAACGTAGAAAAGGTAGCAGGTTTGTACAACTTTTGTATAAATAATATACTTTAGTGTTAACAGAACACCCATAAGTACCTAATGTTTGAAAAATGATGTAGTGATAATTAATTTCATTATGGATAATAAACTAATGATAAAACGTTATAGTTAAAAAATACTATCTACTGAAATGTACAGACGCCTCAAACGATTGTGTTGAGATACGATATTGATGTTTGGCCTCGTTTTCGATGTTCACATTTCTACAGTATTTTAAATTATTTAGAGCACTGCTATTCGATGATTTGTTTACTTTGGATATTTCAAATTCACCATTTGCGATACATCGTTTTTATTTTCACTAAACTAAGGTCACTAATGTATGAATCATACACGTGTTTCGCGAAAATTCAATGCAGAAATTTGATTTTTAAATGCATATGCTATATTAACTACTCGCGGTTAGCAATGAGCATTGAATTATTATGACTTTCATAAAGTTCAAATGGCGGAGGTTCAACCACAGTAAAATTTCCACACAAACGAACAACTAAATAAAGTAAGAGAGTAGTGTAATAACAAAAAGAACGGAAACGCATGCTGATTGGAGTGATGGGGGTTAATAAAACTGAATACTGAAGTAATGTTTCTTCTTGTATTTCATTTGTGGCAGACTTCGTAAAAAATGTATCGCGCTAAGTAAAAACGTGTAGTGCAAAGAAGTACGTATGTATTTCAAAATCTACCATTTATTACTTTATCTCAACATCAAAAAAGTTTTCATAACCAAAGCAATGAAAAATCAATTTTGACAGTAATATTTCCTCACGAAATAGAAGTATTCTAGACGAGAACCGGTGGCTTGGCAGTGCAATATACAATGTTCACGAAATACTGTAGAAATGTTCGTCGAAAAAAAAGCCAATGATGCGAAGCCATCCCATTAGCAAACCTCGACGACCACAATCGTTTGAGCTAACGTTTAAAGGCGAATTCCACTTACGCCCAAATTGCTCGCGTCTACGACCGTAGGATTTTTCAGATTTTTTAATAAAGTGAACATCATAATTTATAGTTAAAAACCTGTATTTTCCGATAATGGTTCATTTACAGATTTCTATTCATATGTCAAGAGATTTTCATACATTTTGGAATGTTAACCACGGGCGGTGCGGGCGATTTGGGTGTAAGTGAAATTCACCCTAAATAATCGAACGACATGGGCAAACAGCTAACTTCCTTTAATACACTATTTAAAAAGAAACGCAGACTTTACTACTCATCCAGTGCTCACTACTAACCTAACTCACATACTTTCGGTCAAACACTTAAAATTATCAGTAACTGCTATAACACGCCGCCAGTTCGAATACCGCTCGGTGGCAAAACATCCAAAAATGTCAAGAAGCCAAGACCCAAGCGACATGACGATCCAGCCAAGGCAGAACGCTTGCACGGATACCTGCTATGGAAAATTGTCTCCAATTTATTACACTGTGAACGATGAAATGTATATCTACGCCGAGATAACCGAGCTTGTAATGGCTAGAAAGAAACCGCGGACCATCATTGACTCAATCGGCTGCGGTGACAAAAATTTGACACTGCCGATGCGCAAGAGCCTCTTTGACCACGTACCGCCGTTCATCGTCTTCAAAAACAATCAAACCACTGCTAAACTGCCCCTCGAGATCACTAAACACCTGCTCTGGTGGCACACAAAGAAATTCTCCCCGCGAATTATCTCGTCGATGATTCGAAAATCAGGATTCAGGACAACCAACGACGTAACTGCCGATTGGTGTGGAACTTGGTGCAACAAGCTTGCCCATTCCCGGCTAAAACAGACCAAGATTTTCTCGAAAGTGAATCAATTTCCCAGCAGTGCTCAGCTGGGCAACAAAATACTGCTTTGGAAGAATTTCCGCAGAATGATGAGGAAGCATGGTTGCAACAGGTTTAACTACATGCCAGTGTCGTTCGTTCTACCAAAAGAGAGGGATGACCTGAGGAAGTTCATGAACAAAAATGGCGGGATGTGGATTGTGAAGCCGCCAGACTCCTGCGCCGGACATGGAATAAAACTGGTGTCCCGAGTGTACGAAATTCCTGATAATTGTCCCCTCATTGCTCAGCGTTACATCTCCAAGCCTCGACTTATCAATGGCATCAAGTTCGACATGCGGCTGTACGTGCTGCTGACCAGCATCGAGCCGCTTAGAATTTACGTTTACGACGATGGCCTGATCAGGCTTGCAACTATTAAGTATTTTAATCATGTAAGCACTCTATCCGACAGATTCATGCACCTTACAAACACCAGCGTGAACAAAATCAACCCCAATTTCAAGTCCAACGACGACCCCAACAAGCGCAAAGGTAACATGTGGTCGTTGAATTGCTTGTGGAAGTATCTGGCCTCGAACCACCATGTGGACACGTTTAAGATTTGGTCGAAGATCAAGGATATGGCTATCAAGACTATTATCTCCGCCGAACCGTCTCTGGTGAAAGCGTGGAAAAAGACATCCACGTCAACGTACAATTTCTATCAACTGTTCGGCTTTGATATCCTCCTGGACAGAGAGTACCGACCTTGGCTCCTCGAAGTCAATCATTTCCCTTCCATGGAGCCTGACACGCCTTTGTGTAAGATAGTGAAGGATCAGCTGGCTAAGGATTATTTGAATCTGGTTGGCTTCCATGTGCCGGATGTGTTGACGGACAAAGAGTTGAACATGCTCAGGATGAATTATAAAGAAAATGCTGTCTGCTATAATCGACAGCTGTATTCTAGCGCGCTGACGTGGGACGATAAGCAGAAACAGGATACGTACTCGAAGGTGACCACTCGAAAGGACTATTTGGAGCCCATCCTCCAGTGCCTTACGCCGGCTGACATAAAAGTACTGATACGGCACGAAGATGAGATTACGCGAACCGGTCGATTCGAGAAAATCTTTCCTACGTGTTACACCTACGAGTACTTTGATTTCTTCGACAAGGTCAGGTATTATAATCTACTATTGGATGCATGGGAAAACGAATACGCCACTGATAGGCTGAAAGGTATCGAACGACTGAGGAAACTTTGTAAGAGAAAATGTCATTTGTTCTGAGGGAGCGATTGCAAAAATATTTCTTCCTTTTTCAAAAGTTACAGGCTGTTCTATAATTAATAATACAAGTCGAAAGGTAGTTATTCTGCATGGAGGAATAAGGCAAAAATTTAGAATAACATTTCTTGATTTCAGGCTTCGTTCTCAGAAAAGATGACATTGAATATCCATTAGATCAGTGATGAGCAATCCGCGGCCCGCGGGCCACATTTGGCCCGCCAGTCGCAGACCTGCGGCCCACCTGAACATCGTCATATCTGTTTTTCATGAACGAGCTTGACAATATTAGGTGCGAATATTGCGGCCCGCGTAGAGAAGTAGGTTTCCACTTGTGGCCCACTTCTGACAAAAGGTTGCTCGCCACTGCATTAGATATGCGTTCAACCGATCAAGAATTATTAATTGCAAAAATAGGTGCATAGGAAATAAATCCTTGTGCAAAAATGAGTAGAAATTGTCAGACAACATTTCCTTCCGGCGAGGCTTTGTTTTCGAGAATATCAATTTTAAAAATCTATAGACTGCCTGTGGATTTGTTTAAGTATCTGTTTCATCTTCAACGCCGGTTTTGTCGAAAAAAGGTGCTCTAGAATTTCAATTCGTTTCTGTACTATATTTACTGCCACACTCTACCGATGTTTGATTATATAAACATGTTCGTAACCGATATTCGATGCCATTTTTTGTGAAAAACGAGACCCCAACTGTTTCAACACATTTTTTTTATGTATAATTACCGTTTTTCAGATTGTACTATCAGTTACAGAACTGCTTCCGTAAGGAAAGGAAACATTGTAGAGAACTTTTCTAATACCTCGTGAATATTAATTCATATGATCTAAATGAAAGCATAATATCTGCGAAATATGTGGTCATAAATTAAAATTTATCACTTATTTGATAAGATAAAGAAACATATTCCTTTTTGAGAACACTCTTATTTTTTAAATGAAAAAAAAAATTGTGGTAACTGTGAATTTTAATAGAAATCGTTAGAATATTTTAAAAAATCCAGGTAATTATGAAACTCTTAAATTTGAATTAATATTGAGTCACAATATATTTTTTAATAATGTACCTACTATGTGAGAAAGAAAATAAATATTTTAAGATGTTAAAAGTATGCACGTAATCCTGTTTTGTACCTTATGTTTTCATGAAACTGTATTAATCTAATTTCTTTTGCTATTTTACTGAAAATTTAATCACTAAACTGATGTGTTCTAGCTTTGTCTAGAAAACCGAAATTCTTATACAAAATAATGTAATGTAAAGTATACAATATAAGTTTGAGGACGAAATGAACATGACGTGAGAGTTTGCAGTAATTGCAGTATTTGCAGTATTATAAAACACAACTGTATATTAAAAGTACTGACGATAATATTAAACCTCATAATTGGTAGGATAATAAAAGCATTGTAGAATAATGTTACGAGCACTGCTGAAAAATTATAAAAAAATGTAGAATAATTAAAAAAGACGCTTGTTGATTCATTACAGACACTGCTTCCAGAGTAATTCCTTACAAGTTTAGCATACCTAAATACATAATATAATTATATTTAAGTTCCTGGATAAGTCTCAAAGTTTCTAAAAAATTTAGTTAATTTAATGAACACTGTTTTATTTGAAACTTTTTATTTAAAACTTGTAATAAATCATTTTACTTACCTATTTGCGTAAAAATTTAAAAAATAACTAAAAATTATTTTACCGAGTTTCTAAGCTGTAGACTACCCACAGGAAAGATATTATTTGGACAATCGTGAGGTAAGTTCACAACTACAATAATTATTACCGCACTCCACACATACGCTTCCTTTTTATATAGGTAATTGCGGACACGGGTTTTGGAGCACTTATTTTTCCAGAGTTCAAGAAATCGGTTCATATTTTTTTTAACTAACCCAAACGTTCCCAACCCGAGAATTCCTATTCTAATGAAACTTCGTGTGAATGTAGAGTGCAATTTTTTCTGTAGAAATTCACTCTGAAGAGATGAAATCAGCTCTTAAAATTATCAAGCTTTTTTTATTATGAAGAAAAGTTGAGTGTAAGTATCTATGTAGAGTGGAAAGATACATCCGATGGTTCTGCTTAATTGCTTGGAACCACTGCCCTTCATACTCGGGTTACAATTTTACACTACTTAGTTTCTCGAGACTGACAATGAAGGTTATCAATTGCAAAAAATCTGTATACCTGTGGTGTTAAGTTTCACGCAATCCGAAGCGGAATGACTGTGCAACAGCGTCAGGTTTAATAAATCCGTACTGACAATTTAATGTCTCTATTGTGACCGCGACGGGTAACGGTAGCGGCAACTGAACTTGATTACGTTAATATGAAAGGGGACCAGATTTCTTCGCTTCCGCCCCTTAAATTCAATTACTGGACCGTACTCCACCAGTTAAAACGTCATATATCAGCTTTGTCCGGAGGAAGTACGATCCGTAATGAACCGACGAAATCAATTATCCCCAGAAATAATGACATTGAGTTATTGACCCTCGGTAAGGGTAAGGGTCATGCTCCTTATCAAAAAATGAAGCAGGCTCGTGACTTTTATTTTACGAACTTAGTTTGTACATCTTTTTGGCTTATGCAACTTCTTTCAGGTAGCTATTTAGATGACTGTTTAAAATTACTGTCAGTTTGACAATTCGAATCCTTAAACAAGTAAACACTTTAACCCTATTATGTCCTTTGGGCCATTTTTTACCCAATTGTGTTCTCATTTCTTTAACCCTGTTACGTCTCTCAAGTGTTTTTTTATCCACTCGCCTTCTCATTTCGTTAAGAGTTCTTTTAATTTTGAGGAAAATGTGAGAAAATTGGGACCTCGAAAAGAGTAATTTGTATCAATGTTGTATTTGGTTTGATGAAATTACAAATGTTAGGCACATGCTGCAACAATTCTTTGCATCCTATCTTCTAGTGCTGTAGGTCCATTTTAATAGGGAACTGAGGTACATTAATTGAAATGTAGGTGAAGCAGCGCATTGTAGAGTATTGCGGGGCAAGAGTGCGAACTTAAAGTTTAGACTTCCCTAAAATCCTTTGTACTACACTGATAGTCATATCATTGGGTAAGAAATAACTACTAGGCAGTGGCTTAGTGTAAATTTACCTGTCACAATTTGTATAAAATAAATATTACTAAAAATTGTCAAATGCGAACTTTTACCCGGTATTTGGGGCGAAAGTTATGGAGTAAAAGAACGCAACGAGAAATTTTCACAAAAGTCTTTTATTTTCCTACATACAATAATTGTGGTAATATAGCAAAATGACTAATAGTTCACAATTCATTTTTTTTAATCAAGGTACAGTGGTCCCTGGATTATGGAGAAAGATTCGGAACCGGGGTATTCTCCATAAACCGGGGTAGGGGAAGTAGTTTGCGCCTAATAAACTGACCCTTGTCAGGACCCTCGCCCGAACCGTTTGACAAGGAGACTGAACGACGCAAACCGAGAGTGAGTGAAATAGCGCACCAGCGGGAGACCCTCGGTCGATGGTGAATTGACATTCAGTATTGAATATGAAAATTTTCATATTACTGATTACACTTTGATGGGAGTACTACCGATGGATTGGTGAGTTTATGTGGACGAAAATGAGTCCAAACACGAAGCAATTCGGTCCATTTTTTATTATGAAAACGCGATTAGATTCCAGTTTCCCGGTTTAAGGGAAAAGCCGAAGTCGTTGATATTCTCCATTTAAATTCTCTTCTGCATTATTACATAGTGTGTAATGGAAAGGAGACACTTTCCAGTGTGTGAATTACAACATTTAGTGAACGTAGTGACGTTCACTGAAAATGGACCGAATTTCTCCGTATTTGAACTCATTTTCATTGGGAAATCCTAAAAATCCATTGGTGATACTTTCATGGACATTTATCAGAAACATGAGCATTTTATTTTTCTCTACTGGGTATTTTACCTGGCCTAACGGTTTTATTGCTCTCGGCAGTCAACGGGCGGTTTACCCGGGACCGAAGAACCTCGCTCGCACCGAGGAAGCAAAACCGTGGGGTGAGTATGTATTTCCCGATGATCCGGAGAAAAAAGCCTGTCAATAATCCGGGGACCATTGTAACAGTAATAGCACATAATATTACCCCCACCTTCGTAGTTTGTGCAGGCATCAGTCTTCTGGAGGATCAGTGTATTCTTCTTCACACGCAGGATAAATTATTTTTTCCATAGACGTTGATGGTTGAACCTCTTTCTCTTTTTAGAACCGATTTGTTTTGTTCCTTTCAAAATTTTTTAGAAATAGATATTATTTTTTGGTCTTTTTTTATTTTTCTAATGCTTCCGTTGCGCGTTCTCATACAGAATTTCTTTTCATTGCTTCATTTACTTAAAGCTGATTTTTTAATAGGGAGTTTGCATTCGAACTCTTACCCCACTGCATTGTGCGAACTCTTGCCCCCACAGCTACTTTTCCATTGTTTGATCAATCCTATTATCCGTGAGGAGAACTGAAAACTTCTATTAGTACTTTTGAATAGAAGAATAATATTGATTGATATTAATAATTCCGGTCGAAATTAAATTTATAAGTAACTTAATAATATTGATTCCTAAAAATGAGAATATTACATCAGAACTAACGAATTCAGTACTTATTGCATTGTACGATAACAAAACGAAGCACAGCTACGCAATTCGACACTGGTGACTCTACCTTGATTGACAATTCACTGTCAATCACCATTGGCAATTGCAACAACTCAATCAATGAAATTCGCATGGTGCGAACTTTTACACGCTGCGAACTTTTACCTACGTCTACTCTACATACATGCACTGCCGTTCATAAATATTTAGTAAGTATTATATTGGACATCTGCTAGTATTTGCACAGAATGTGATATTTAGTACCTAATTGAATCAGGGGTTGAAAACAGTTATGATATCGGTTCTGTTTTCGAAACAGTTATGAGAACAGAAATAATTTTGAAACAGTTACGAGTTAAAAGGGTTCTGGCCTATATCGGTTTCGGTTCCGGTTCTACAGAACCGATATTATATCGGTTCCGTAACGGGTATATATCGATTAGGTACATATACAGTAAACTCTCGCTATGGGACTGGGCTCGCCTCAACCATGCGTAAGCGCCTTTTAAATTATGATTCAATAATAAATCTGTGAAGAATAAATTGATTCTCAAAAGTAGTTTGAAATCAATTTTTTTTTTAAGTTACGTTTAAGTTAAATCCTTATTCAAAATTTAAATAAAGTAAATTATATACCGAAATTGTTGCAGAGCAACTTCCAACTATACATCGCATTTTTATGCTGTCATCGCGCGTTTCAAAATACTTACGAACAATGTCGCATTTCTTTCGGCCCATTATGTCGATATGTTTTTAAATATCACTAATAACTATTATACACTATGACTAATACTAATTTGACACTTAATTTAAAGTATTGCTAAGATTAACAGCAATAACTTTCCTAATATCTACAAACTTACTATCTACTAATTTTATATTAATTATGAAGATTATTAACTATTTTTTTTTAATAAAAACAGTGTCCCGAGGGCGACGATGTGTCTTGTTGGGAAATATAAAACTTTTTGTATTAAATTCCACGTGCTCGCAACTAGTTCAGGAATACAAGTGACTCTGGCCCATTGGCCTCAAACCCTCCGACCCAGAGAATCGCGTTTGTTTGTAAGATCCTTCATCGCTGAGCCTCACTATTTAGAATCTCTATTTTCAGTATTTAATTTACAGATGCTGTCTTTCATTTCGGCTTTTCCTGCATTGATGGAGTTTTAAAAAGAGAGACACCAGATAGAGAGGCCCAGAGATAAAAAGACTTATAAACAAATCGAATTTCCATTAAAAAAATTGACATTGATCGTAAATATTTTGGAACGTGCTATGCATACCCGATGCGTAACCGATAGGATACGTTACTGTTATAAAACCGATATATAACCGTTACGGAACCGATATAATATCGGTTCTGCAGAACCGTAACCGAAATCGATATAGCCAGAAATTTCGGTTCCTTATAACAGTTATTTAGAATATCGGTTCTTTCATAACTGTTTCAGTCAAAACTGATATATAACAGTTTGAAACAGTTATTTTCGGAACCGTTTCAACCTCTGAATTGAATACTTTTTACTGCTTTTATTTTCTGATTTTAAGTTCAAGTGACAAGTAAAGTAAAATGTGTTAGATTTCTTCAATAAATGTTTTTTTTACAATTATTACACACATAGTAGATTACAGCAGTTTACCTAGTCGAATTCGACATTTTATATTTATCTTATTATATTTGCATTATAATACTACAGCAGTCGAAATATATGGTTCCATTTAAGAAATCGTTGATGATTTTAAAATCTCCTTAAGGGGAGAGACCTACCTAGAACGGTCAAAACAACATGCTTCTTTGGGATTTTTTTCTAGAAAAACCGTTAAACTTTTATTATTATACGTTAGTCTAGGAAAAAGTACATCTTATGGATATTTCAGTATTTTCTGTAGTAAAAAGTATTGAAAGGTTTGTGAGTTATAGGCGATGCCCGAGACGTCCTCTTTTTTAGGCGCCTTGCGGTGACAACCGTAGCTCGGTGCAGGATCATACAAAATTGAAAATTCGTAATTTCTTAGATAATATATGAAATTATCTAGGCGCTATCGGGCCCGACTTTGGAAATTTTTTTTTAAAATCTAGGCAAGGAAAAGAAAAAGCTCCCGATAACACTTAGATGTTTAACCCTAAAATAAGCCTGCAAAGCCTCGAGTAAATCGGTTCATTAATTTTTTAGTTATGTGTGTCGACGAGTTTAAAAACATAATTTTGAGGAAAACTCGTTTAAGGGGAGAAGGCTGTATAAACGGCTTATTTTTGTATAAATTTTTAGGAATTTTTTGCAAAAATACCAATGCGCTAATCCTTTCGGAACTTTAAGGATACTTTCTTTAACATAATAACAAGTAAAAAAATTGTATAACTGTAAAATTATAATAAATACAAAAGAAATAGAGCAGTATCTGAAATAGTTTTTTTTCAAAACGCAAAACGGCACCGGTTGTAGAGTCTCTGGTAGTTATGTGAAACAGACCAATAAATTTTTTTTCAATTTATGAGCCAATTGTAAGAATATGAACCACAAATGGTGTACAAAATTCGCGTTTTATTTGTTTAAAAACAGTGGTTAAAATTAATAATTTGGTTACACTCCGTGGTTCATATTCTGAAGAATATTATAGACTAAAAGTGTGCAAAATTTGAAGTTGATTGGTCAAATAGTTTTTGAGTTATCCCCGGCGCCAATTTTGAAAATTTAGTTTCGAGAAAAACGCGTTTAAAATGCGTTTTAGGTATGCTCGGCGCTCGGAGGCGCGCTGACTCACCAGGCTATGTATACTATCGATACGGAGTTGAATTTCGGCCTATAAGTTTGAGAATATATTTTTGAAATGTTTTAGAAGCGATTTAGGAAAAATTTTTGTTTCTATTTTTCATTCGATTTATACGGCCTTCTCCCCTTAAAGTTTTGGGTCTGAGGAACATCTACCTACTTATACGCGTATAACTTTGTCAACTTTGGTCGGATTAACTTGACACTTTCAGGGAATATTTTCAAGATGTTGTACTTCAAGAAAATATAAAAATCGACAAAAAGATTTTTAAAAAATTTCTAGGCAGGCCTCTCCCCTTAATAACTTCAAGAAAACAAATTAAAGCAAAAAGTGGACCCTCTAAAACAGCGCTTCCCAACTGAACTGCCGCTGTACGAAGTTTAATGTTCCTCGAAAAGTTATCTAATAACAAAAGTCTTATTTTTTTTGTTTTATTTATGAATGATTTATTCCGATGTTACAATCCTTCGTATACACACCAAAAAAAAATTGAGAAACTGTTGAGATTCGAGTTTCCCCCAAAGTGTAGTAAGTTTGGAAGAGTTCCGTGGCAAAATTTAGTTGGGAAACGCGGCTCTGAAACATTTCAATTTTGCCAACATTTTTTGGTATTTTAAATAGTTTTCACAGTCTTCATTTGTGACACCTTATGTGTTTCACCTCGTATATTGCGTTGCGAAATTATTTGCATAATGCTCGACTTGCATATGCGACAGAACGAATTTCATTTATCACGAAAAAAACGACTCATATAGCCTGTCAAATATGGGCACCCAACTGTCGTTTGAAGACAATGGGCTCGCACAGTGCCACAACAGTCAATGAATTGATATCGTTATTGTAACAACATAATAGACATATTTTCTTATTGAGATTGCAGTTGCCTGTATGTGTGACGCGCGTACCGCGTCGGGTCGCCTTTATGAATACATTCATTCATCTGACAATGAGCCGCGTATGTGTATTACGTAATTACTACAAAGCTGGCGCGTAAAGGCGACCACACACACTCCGGCTGGCCTGTCAGTTTGGCCTGCGCAGGTCGGACTGTGCAGGCCGGCCGGACGCCGCACAGTGGTCGGGATAGGGATAGTTAGTCACATTCGTGTTGTACAACTTTTAAACTATAAAATATATCAGAATGGCGCAAAAAAATAAAATGAAAAAATTATTCCTTTCTAATGATTTATAATTGAATATATTGTACGTTTATTTAATGTTTTTTCTCAATTTTTTCAACTTAATTGTTATAAAAAAAATTTGAAAACTCTTTATTTAGTAGTTTATTTAATGCTCTTTAAGCGATTTAAATCGCTTGTTAGGGAAAGTTTTAATTTCCGATTATAAGGGAAACCAAATAGTGTACTATTAGAAATTGTGACGAAATCTACAGTTTAGTTAAACATTATTATTCATTTATTATTAATTTATTCAACGGATTTATTCATTTCAGCGTATTAAGAAATTCTTTATTCTTTATTGTATCGATATGGAAGTGATTTCTTATGTTTTTCTGATGAAAATCATACAAAATTTCATGTAAATCGGACTATACTTAACAAATTCAGCTTGAAATTATATAATTCGATTTTTCATGGAATTTCCTTCATTATGCTCCGAATATGTCGTTCTTAGTGTTATTTTCATCGGCGAAACATAAGGAATCGGTAGGAGTGGTTTTCGCAAAGATCTGATGAGAAATGCGGAAATCCTGGACATTTCTGACGTTTTAATGGTATTCCAACCCTTTCGAAGGTCGAGAGCCATCAAATTCGGAGAGGCACTGGATGATCCTGTCCTCGCCACGGAGTATCAGGTGGCATCTCTTTGACAGGCGTCGCTGGAGAATCACCCTGTATTATACATTCAGTAGATTTCGTTAGGAGAACGTTTATTTTTCGTGCGCAATCCAAACTGTGCAGGCCGGCCGGAGCAAATTCGAAAAACGATTCGGTCTGCCTGAGGCTGCGGCCAGATCTGAACCGAACGCCACTTGAGACTCCCTATTCTCCTTAATACCAAGTTCCTACGTGTGAAACGTATATTTCTAGCGATCGTCACCAGTTTAGACAGAGACTCGTGGCTCGCGGTAGCTAAAGATTGAAGGACAGAGAGTGTTTAGAGTAGTGGAGACCAAAGGTTTGCCTGCTACATGACACCGAGGAAGGGACCTCGGGACCCTCGACCAAAGGAAAGTGAGGCTCGCTGCGATGTTCGGGCTGTTCCCAGCCGATGTCGGTAAAATCCTCGTCTTTCATTCAGGGATCACTTAAAACTCGGATTACTCCAATAATTACGCGTGTCACGAACAAGGATTAGAGGACTACACATTCTTTATTTTAAAAATGCTTCGACATTATATAATATCGCGAATATTGGGGACACTTTGTTAACAATTACTGCCCACTGTGTTTCTTAGAAAAAGAGACAGGTAGTTGGCTCTTACCGCCTGGGTTATTTCAGTGATTTGTTTCCCAGAAATCAGAATTGAATTTGAATTCAGGGAGTAAACAGGGAAGGCCTACTGCAAAGATAATTGCAAATAAACATAGTTAATGTGAGTAGAGTTGTAATATAAGTATCGAATAATAATTAAAGTGTGAGACATTTTCTATATTAAAAAAGTTTGACCGAACATGTTGGAAATCGTCTTCTATCATATGTTGCTGAAAATATGACACAGAAATTTATACTAACCAGCAGAAATAGGAAAAGTGAGTTACACAAGAAATACTGTAAATTATAAAATTTTTACCCGGAGAGCTCTTGCCAAAACCAGTTAACTTGTCATTCCCGCTACTAAAGCACTGGAGCTTCCGATTTTTATTTATTTATTTATTTAATTTATTTATGTTACCCTCTTTGTTTCTTTTTCGTTTCTTATGCTGCCACGTAACACTAGGTACAAGAGCTACAAGGTCCACAGTGATAATAATCTAAACAGCATTAAGTTTCCTTTTTATTAGAGATGACAGCTGTAAAAATTCAGAGTGGTGTTTGAGACATCGCATGATTTAACAGTAAGGTATGTAGTTAAATTTACAGGGACCTTTTCTCCACCTTGCACATATCGTTTACGAACATGTCACAGCCAACTGTAGTTTGGGACATCATGATACATTTCTCAAAAGTCTTAACGATCGTCTGCACCCCAATATTCCTCGGGAAGAGAGATCGGATAACGTCAATATTGATTTCCAACGAGTGGTTCGCGGAATTTCTGTGAAATCGATATGCATCTACCAAGAGTTTGCCAATTTTTAGCTGTAACATTATTCACTTTCACCCGTTGCACAGTCGAAAGGTGTACGGGACTGGGAGATTCATCTTGACACGAGGCTACAGGTTTACAAAATTCTGATTTCTACTCGGATTTTTTTAGACGCTTTCAAATTTAACACGGTCTACAACAGTGGTGAGCAACCGTTTGTCCGAAGTGGGTCACAAGTGGAAACCTACTACTCTACGCGGGCCGCAATATTAAATACATAAATATAACTAATTCTATATCTTTTACAGTTCAAAAGATATGTGCCAATGTTCAGGCGGGCCGCAGGTCAGCGGCTGGCGGGCCAAATGTGGCCCGCGGGCTACGGGTTGCTCATCACTGGTCTAGAAAAAATTAAATTCCCTTTTTTAAATTTGTCTTTTTAAAAATCTTCACTTAATTTTAATTTCAAGAAAAAATGTTCCTACTTATTTTTCTAGGGAACTGCTCTCAATTAAAAAAACATTCTTAAAATTCACATTTGCAGCTGCTACTCAAGTACTTTTAACGATTTATCTGCTTTTTTAAGTGTATTCAAAAATATCTTCTTGCATTTCTAAAATAACCTCTTGTTTGCTATAAAAATAATACCATTAATATTCAATATTCATTTATGGCAATCTCTGTACTTCAATTCAAATTGTCCAAGTGAGTTCGTAGTTTGTTTTTTTTATAGCATGCCCGTTTTTTAATTTACGTATCCTAGATATTAAAGGGAGTGTTAAATGCTCAAGAAATGTACGATTTTGTCACATAAGAAACGGTATTATAACGTCATTTGTGAGCTGAACAAATTTGTAACAAATCATCTCCAAAATTTCACTAGATTTTGTAAGAAGTTTCTACATGTTTATTTCCTTAGCTGCTGTCTAATTGCCCTCTGTATCTAATACATCCTTTCAATATCTACTATTTTCCAAAAGTTTCATAAAGCTTCGTAATAGATTTCGAAGTTTTTCTTTTTGTCATAAAATTAAAAATATAGATTTCTGTCCAATACAACACAAGGGAAAATATTCTTCTACTCACTTATCGTTCTTTTCGAAAACGAATACCTGCTAGAGATAAATATAGAGGGTGTATGATGTTACAAAAGTATAATGCAATTTCTTCATATCTAATCACTGTGAATAGGTACATACATAGGTACATAAGTGAATTCATCTAATATCGCAACAGATCATCACCGTCAAATTGGAATTTCTATAAAATCCATCGAATAAAGAAAAACATGCTTAAATACGCCTTTTAAACTGCAGATTTGGTGCAATAACTTTCTCCTAAATCAACGGTTATATTGGTAACTTACGATCACCAAACAGTTAAAGTCAAATAAATAACATTAATTTCCTGTCAGAAGCAACACTGAACCTTTCTAGAAAAGGAACAGTGGTAGAACGTTGCACATTTTTTAAGCGTTCAGAAAGAGCAAAATTCTCGTAAGTATCTGTACGGTCCGTTCAGGCAATCAAAAACCAATAATTAATTATCCTATAAGTTAAAATAAACACACTTATTTCATCGAAGTATCTATACATAATCACAAGTCATCTGGTCGTTATGTTGCATCCTTTTAGAACTCTCCCATCACTTCCACGATAAATAATAATTCATTTCTGATTCCTTAGAATGTATAGGGTCGTTCTGTGGCGGAATATTATTTTTAACGAGACTTCAGAAATTTACCATTTTTTTTTATCATTATCCTTCTCCAATCCTTTTGTTTTCAACCTAACGATACGACAAATAACACTAACAACAAGATACTTTCGGTAAGAGATTCAATAAATAAAAGCGTGAGTATATCGTTTAGAGCATTATACAAATTTCTTGAGAAAACAACGATGCATCGTCGTCAACGACACATTCACGATTGCCCCTCGACAAGGCAGTCGTCTCAAGTAGAGCTGTAAATATTCGAATAATTGGGAGTATTCGAATATTAGAATAATTAGGAGTGTTTGAATATTCAGATTGATCGAATTTCGGATTGTACCGAATAGGAATCAGAACATGAAATATTTTTCATTATTTGTTTTAGAAACGATAAATTTGGAACTTTATTAATCTTTGGTAAATTTATAAATTTTGAAACGGAAACAACCAGTTAATAGTATTATTATTCTAATTATTTTAGAATTGTTATTCGAACAAATTATCCAAATAAATAATTATGAATTATTTGAATAAATAGAAGGAATAATTTGTTGCAAAAACGTAAATAATTATTATTTAAACAAAATATTGTACTATAAAGAATTTTTTCGGATAGGTAATTACGTTACATACGTATACATTTACTCTGAAATATTAGAACAATGCCGAATTTATTGTTTGAAAAACAAATAATTGTAAAAGCCAATATGAAAAGGACCTCACGATCAAGTGTGAAAAAATATATCATGTCCAGTTTCCTATTTGCTTCAACCCGAAATTCGAGCACTCCGAATATTCGAATCCTCCTAATTACTCGAACATTCGAA
Organism: Andrena hattorfiana; assembly: GCA_944738655.2. NCBI lineage: Eukaryota > Metazoa > Arthropoda > Insecta > Hymenoptera > Andrenidae > Andrena > Andrena hattorfiana. The sequence continues at coordinate 31,535,208 of OX122894.2, read as the reverse complement.
TCTCAAATTCAAATTCTCCAGTATTTGAATATTCGGATATTCGAATGCTTCGAACATTCGAATCTCACTTTCGAATCTCAATTTCGAATTCTCTGATATTCGAATCTCAATTTCGAATTCTTTGGTATTCGAGTCTCAATTTCGAATGCTCTGGTATTCGAATATTCGGATATTCAAAATTTCTGGTATTCGAATATTCGTAACAGCTCCAATCTCAAGCCTCCCTTGTTTAGGTCCCGACGCGTCGCGGCGCATTCTCCGAGAAGGCCTGGTTCACGACACCCTCAAGTGCCTATCGCGCTTTCTCGTTCCCAAGACCTTCCTCGACGACATCTAAACGACCGCTTGTGAACACGTCGAGAAACAGTCGAAGTCCCATATTCGTTACATTCCCAGAGGCAGAAGGGAAACACGAATTACCAACGACACGACGAAGAAAGGGGAAAGACACAATGCGTAGGAGAAGAGGCGGCAGCGGAACAGAAAGAGTAGTTAGCGGAATTTGGCGGCGTTCAGGGGCGCGCTAGGTGGCCAGATAACAACTTAATATACCGTTGGGCCGCGCGATGGGTTGGGTGTGGGCGCGCGGCTTACCATCAGGGGCCGCCGAGCCCGAGCGATTCGAATCGAGTGGAGTGGAGTGGAGTGGAGTGGAGTGGAGTGGAGTGGAGTGGAGTGGAGTGCAGTGGAGTGGAGTGGAGTGGAGTGGAGTAGAGTAGAGTGCAGTCGTGTTGTGTCATGGGGAGGGGGGCAAGGGCACGTGTACCGCGCACGGTTGCGGCTGAGGCCGTGGCCGCAGCTACGGAAGCGGGTGCTGCGCCACGGCGTGCCGTGCCAGTAGTCAGGTGCGTCGCGTGCCCCCTTCTCCTGGCACGTAGTTAGCTCGTGTTTTGTTTTGAGAAGACTTAACAGCGTCCGTTCCCACGCTTCCGCACGCCGCCACGGCCGACGATTTCGAATTCGTTGCGCACCACAGATTTCGCGCTCGAACGTGTCCCGTGATATACACTACTGCCCAGGGTCTCGATCCCTTGGCTCGTCGAAGCGCTGATGATCGTCACTGACCATAATTGTTAACAAAGTATTTCCATGGGCGACTCGTCTCATTGGAAATTACAGCTGATCCGTGGGGAGCAAGGCAATGAATACTCAGTCGAACGTTTGACGAATTTAGTGGTGGCTGGGCCTCTTCCTTGATTGAACAGTTACCTGCAATTAGGAGGAATTCTAATGCTAAATCAGCGAATGATTTATAATGGGTGCAAAAAGTACATTTGCGTATTTAAACGAAATTTCGTTGAGAGGACGCAACATTACGAATTAGATAATTCTGTTGGTTTTGATTAACTAATGAAAGTTTATTGATGCAAAAATGATCTTTTATATTACTGCTCTGGAATGCATGAAAGGACAATGCTGTAATGTTTATATCAGGATGTTTATAGGAATAGCATGACCAACCGATAGAGGCCGTGTGCTTGATGGATCTCTCCTCAAGAAATTCATTCTGCCCAATCATTTCGAACCATAAAGACGTTCCTTCTAAGTGTCCTAAATAAAGTTAAGATTCAAAACTATTAACGTGTCTTGAGTTTTCATGGCCTAATTCCCAATAAATTTATTGTCGATGATTTGGTTTAACTAAATTAAAATTGTTTAAGTGTTACATAGATCAACTTCCCAGGCTCGATTAAAAATTTTCATCTTGTAATAACTGATATTTTTAACATTAATGCTTTCAACATTAACATTTGGCGTAAATAAGTGCCAGATATGTACAAGCAAGCAAGAAGTTCGGAAATTAGTTTAGTGTAGTTACAAGTAACGATTATTTTATTAGCTTCTGTTACTTATATTCTTAAATATTCACACTAAATATTCCCCATAACTTAATAAAATGTGTGTGTTATATTTTGAATAAATTGAAGATTAGACGATACTTATAATACTTTAATAAAGAAGAAAAACTTGCATTTTAAATGAATCAAAATCAAGTGCATGAATGATGTCCTATAAGTTTGAACATTCGATTCAAATTCCTAGTTACACCTAGAATTAAAATAGTGGAAAATAGTGGAAAATTGAATTATTTATTTTCTTTGATAAACTTCACGGCTAGTAAATACTCTCGATCTCCACCTATAGTTTCCTAAAATCGCGCGAAAAGTCTGTTACACGCGATCATCTACTTTGCATTGAAAATAAAGATGGAGTAACATTTGCACGAATGTGTACGCGAGATTCGCGTGTGGTCGCGGCGCTCGTGCGACACGGCACGCTCTATCCTGTAACTGCGCACTGTTCTTTTACACACGGAGTGAGCCATTGTTTCAGCATTACAATAATCTCGCCCCAACTTTTTATCTTCTTATTTTTCTCTTTTATTCCGTTGTCCGATTTCATCCATTGAATTGTGGGTCCGACCTTGCACTGTTCGCAGTTGTCCCTTTCCTAATTATTTTCCATTTCGCCACTTTCGTTTTTTTGTTCAAACGAAATCATGGTTATTCATGCCGGTCCTTTTTTACTCTTTCAATATTTCTTAGAGATCACTGTGTTTTTCTATCTTTTCCTATTATGCCTCCTTCCTTTTTTCCTTTAAATCAACTTTATTCTGTCTTTATTTATCTATTAACACTGACGAGTCTAATCTATTCTAGTGTTTGTGGAGTAATAAGTATATGCAAAATAAAATATTACAAAGTTTCTGATGGATATATTCAATTAATAACCATAACTGATGTCAAATGCAATAAGTAGTCAAAATGGCAGGTATACAAATTGTTTTGGAAGAATTTTGTACGATAGATGGGGCCGTAGAAGCTGTAAGTAAAAAGAAGCTTGCAGTATTGGAACGGAGGCACAGTAGTAGGCAAGAGAAAGTTCAAATTGTGAACGGTAACAAAAAAATTAGTTCCATTAGAAAGAATTATATCCCACAGATTAGAGAGTTGCCAGAATAGGCCTGTGGTAACAACATACATAATACTTAAAGCATAGTATCAATTTAGTTATGCAAACATGTAAAAATGTAAGTTTTACACTATCTTTTGATTACCGAGTATATCCTTCTGTATGATCTAGGAAGATTCAATTTATTCTTATTTGAATGAACATTTGATATCATTGCTAACAATTTTGAATAATAACGTAAGAATGTAAAAACCTTAAGCTTCGCTTTATCTTCGTCATTATATGTAATTATGATCGAGATAAGGCACAGCAGGACCAATATCATATTCTGAAGCCGTAAAAATTTGTGCTCTACTTTTTCTCTAGTAGCCAAAGAATAAACACGTACTGCAAGCGATATCACACTAATGAAGTATGTACGTATATTCTACAGTCGCACATAACGAAAAGGCAAGACCGTTATGAACAGTATTATCAATATTTATGCAATCATTTAAAAAGGCATTAATTTAACTAACAAGGGAACTTCGGCAACTCAAAAATTCAAAAAAATCTGAAACTATGCAGAAATGTAGCTCAAGTGATGCTACTTACGTCACCATTTCCTAATTCGGCAATATCTACGAAACTGTAAAAGATATGAAAAAGAAGTTGAATTCAAAGTTCTATGGTTTTTTATTTCTTATAAAGAAGCGATAAAGAATTTTCGCAAAACATTTTTTTTCAAAATTTATCCCCACCACTGTTTTACCCGACAATTCTTTATCACCATATTGTAGGATACCGAAAACCATAAAATTTTGGATTGAACTTCTTTTCGATATCAGTTACAGTTTCGCAGATATTTACGATAATATGAAAACTCACAATTTGTTTAAGGAGAGTGTTTTCATCTTTAGGGCCGTTTTATTGCCGAATCAAAAAATAGTTATATTATTACCATCACTGGAGCTACATTTCTCAAAATTTTCAGATTGTTTTTGAATTTTCGAGTGGCCGAACTTCCCTTCTGAGGAGCATATTAGCTACATTATAGAAAAATCATAGGAAATCTTGCGCTATGAGGATCACATAATATATTTATAGTTTAGAAAGATTCATATTCATCCTATTGCCCTTGTTTCAATGTTCAATCTTATGAAACCGCATTTTATAAAACGCATTTTTGAAATTTTCATTACAGACTCAGATACAAAAGTTGAAAAAACGACCTTCACTATTTTCTTCGGTATTCCGACCGATTGCAATTGGTTTTAAAAACCACAAAACTCGATGGCCAATAAACTAATCCTTTTAGCTCCTCTAAACAAAACTCAAGTAATTTGGACCAATTTCAAAAAAGTTATTCTATTTTAAAGGGTGCCCGAATACTTTTGTCCCCCACTGTATCTGTTATTCTTCAAAATTTCAGGACATCGGGCAAATTCTACCTCTGAAAAATACCATCTATCTCTACAGATCCCTTTGATGAAATTTCAAATTGTGGTAGGGGAGACCGGGTATGGTTGTCTCATTTTCTTATTTTGATTTTTTTGTGGGTTATGGCTGCAGGAAAGTTCATTTAAACTTAGATTAATATAAACTACGTACATCCGACTTTATAAAAAAAATTGGTCCTGTGGATTTTATCAACCAGATTAGGAGCTAATTCACATTATTTGTAGGAACTATTTTGTGACAACATACCCCGAGGCCGGGTTGGTTGTCACAGTAAGGTAAATGTACCAGTGCCCGGCCATGTCCCAGTACCTGAACAGTAATGCGAATTTTATTTATTTTTAAGCTTAATTTTTAATGAATACGGAGACAAGCACACAAGGCAAAAATATTCTTTATTCTCTTTTTTTTCTTTATTAATTGTTAACACTTTTCTCTTTTTTTTATTTTTCCCTTTATCAGAAAAAATAACACGTTTCGCTTTGCTCTTCTTTGCTTCTTGTTCCAACTTTCTTTGCTGTATATTATTCTTTTCAGGTGTATCGGTTAATACTGCCGATTTACATTTCCTTTTATTAGGTTGGTTTATTTTCTTTCGAGGGGGGGCTTTTGGCAGTGGTCTTACGATATGAGGTGATATTGAACTGCTAGGACCGGGTTGAGGATCCTCAGTTTGCAGCTGAACTTCACCTAGTGCAATATTTGAATCACCTTGTGAATTTTTTTCAAATTCTGTGTGTTCAGCAAGGGTTGAAGGAGCATTTACTCTTTCAGGATAATGGTTTACTGCTACGTTAAGATCAGTTCCTCCATCTTCAAGATTTTCTGACCTGTCGGTAACGTACGATCCCAAAAATTCATGATCTTGAAAGACATTCCTGTTGAAGGGACTTATACCGCAAGATTTGAATCCCGCCATGATGTTAGAAGGGGTGGCTGCTAAGGGAAAAGCTCGTGCAATTATATCAGGAATATGATATATAGTCATTGGTGAACCTGGATGATTCGTCATCCATTGATCCATTTCTATATTAATATATTTTTTTAATGGTCCAAAGACAGATCGATCTAGCGGTTGTAAACGATGTGTGCAATGCGGCGGGTATGAAAGCATAACTATACCATTTTCTTTTGCAAATTTTAGTCCTTCTAGAGACAGATGAGATCCATGGTTGTCTAGAAGCAGCAAACATGGTTTGTCTTTTGTAGATTTTACATGATTGTGAAAGTGCTTCACGAACTTGCAAAATAATTCTTCAGTCATCCACCCTGAAAGATTACTTCCACCTTGACAAGCAGGTCTCCATCTCTGATGAAGTGGTCTTTAAAGTGAACACGGGGAAACACGAAAAATGGTGGAACTGTGTTGCCTGTCCCAGACACAGCCACTGCTAAAGTAACTAGGGAACCTCTCTCCGCTGATGTGACTGCTCCTACTTGCTTCAACCCACGTCGCGCAATTACTTTATTTGGTTTCTGATATTATGTTTGTTAAAGCCGGTTGCACGTGCCAAGCTAGTTGCTTCGGGTGATCTTATTGATAATTTATTATGTCGTTTCATAAACGCTGAAAACCAATCAGCACTCGCTTGCTTATGAGTCTCCCAGTTCTGTGGTATTTTTACTTTATTTGCCACAGCTATTTCATAAGCAATTTTCCTTACTTCCTTTGGACATAAACCAAAATATATTTCAGAGGCTTGAAGGAGGTAGACTTCCAATTCATTTTCCAAACTGTCGGAAAGAATTTGCCGATTTCTTGTATACCCTACAAGAGTTTCGGACTGTATAACACTGCTGTTAATTTCAGTGTCTGTGAATTTCTGACAATATCGCGTTAGAGTACGGTAATTGATATTATGATCCTTTGCAATCCCTCTTATTGAATAATTGCCCTTTTTCAGCTCTCTTGCCGCACGTAACATTATTTCGAGGGGCACCTCACCTCTGGACGTCTTCTTCTTAAAAGTTCGCGGCATTATTATTGATAACTGTTGCCAAACAAACAAGAAAATAATATCACATGATGTGTAGATACAGCAAGTTACAGCGGGATTAGTTCTCACATGCGGCAAATACCTAACCCCAAATGTTCTGTGACAACTTGCCCCAAATGCTCTGTGACAACTTGCCCCAAACCCTTAAATAATTTTGCCTCTGTATTCATGTATTAAAAAGTTTAAAAAATGCAAAAAAATCATTACAATAAGTTAGAGAAAACTCTAAACTACAGGAATAATGCAACAATGTTATAGTCAATACTAAGAAATAACCTATACTTACTTGATAGCAAATACGGCAAAATTTACTTCGAGCGCACGAAACCAAACAATGATACATCGTGCGTCCATGCAACTCCACAACGACTTGTGTGATGGAGGGGGAGGCGGCGATATGCTTACGCATCGCCACGGATTATTAGTACGTTCCTATTGTTTATAGTTTCTTTATTATAACGGTTGTGACAACCAACCCGTGTGACAACCATACCCGGTCTCCCCTATCATCTAAATGAGATTCGCTGATTTTATTGTGAGAAAGAAACAAAATTCTGACGTCACCGTGTACTCAAAACGTATGTAAATGTGTAGAGATACGCAGGCTACTTCTAACACCCTTCCATGACAGTACACCCGCGTAACATTATACGCCCCCGGTCACAACATTGTTCCAAGGAAGCCGGGCGCTGCTTCGAATCTCAATGGACGTCCCACATACTTTCACACCGCGTACTCGCTCATAAACCATCTCTCGTTTTCTCGGACTGGCTGTTAAATATCGTCACGCACCATATTCTCATGTATGCGGCGTAGTATCAGGAGGTAGGGAGATACGCATGTGCCTACGGCACGCGTGCTCTTTGGATATCGATGGTAAACCGGATGTTCCATCAACTCCTATCAAATCAGTGTACGTAGTCTTTCTGCTTACCCGTGCAACTGGACAAACAAGAAATGCTAGCCAATTCTTAACTGTATGCATTCTACTGCTTAAAGTTTAAATAGCGATTTCATAATATAGAGTGAAATATTATAGTTTACTATAATACATATTCCAGCAGATATATTTTCGTATTTTTTAAAAGAGGATTGTGAAAGGAAAATAAATATGAAATAACACATTATAGGTACATAGGTATATATTTAGATATTATTGAATTCTCTATTCTATAGAGAATAGTTTTTTATGCGCCTTTCTATGCACTATAGTAGTACAGCAGGTAAAACAATATGCTTCCATTCGAAAAAACATTGATGACTTTGCAATCTAAGTAAAGAAATGAATGATTTGAAAAATCACTTATTTCCTCCGTTATATTTGACCTTTCAAACTGTGTAAATTTTCCCCCAATAGGTTTTTCTTATTCTCAAAAGAAACAAAAAAAAACGGGTATTTAGATGTTCCCATTTAATAATTACCTCAATTTGTACATCACTGAACTCTAAATTCAATCCTTATATATTGCACTATCAGTCATCGATAAATAATATGTATACTATGATTACTGTGCCAATGTCAAACACATTCTAATATTCAATTATTCTAAATGATTTAATCTCCTGTTTGAAAATATTGTTGAACTCTGAATTTTGTATTTCCTCCAGACCGAAAAGGATTGAAATTTTTCACATTTACCGACATTGCACGTTATGTGGTCGTCTGAAACCGATTTCACCTACTTATTCCTCGTGCACATCCCGACCAGATTTAAACACCTGCCATTTTACCTCTTACATCTAACACGAAGCTTCTTAGTCACTTTTGTCACCCCCGTTTACTGCTGTATGTTTTTCTTCGTAACTACTTTCCCCTGCATAATCATATGCACGTACTAGGGTCGCTCTTATTTTGGACTCTTGAATGTGCTTCGCGGCATTCCCCAGAGTAGTTCCAAATAATAAACAAAAGTCTGTGTAAAGTTTGAGTCCGATAGGATAACGGGAAAAGGTGCCCCTGGGCCCTTGAACATTTAAATATTTAACAGCTCACAAAGTCGATTTAATATAATATCCTCCAAGTTATTGATTACATAAAAAATATATCAAACAAAAATTATAGGTCCAGACAAGGAGCATCTTTTATGTTGTATTAGTTTTTCGCGTGCGACGAACGGTCACCGAAAAAAGTTCGAAAAAATAAAAGAAATGTATCTTTTTGGCATATCTCGGTATATACGCCGGCTTAAATGTTTAAAAAATAGTCCTCGAAAATAAAAATTCCAATTTTTTTCTTCGCCTTCATAAATAAAGAGAATTCGAGGAAGATTTAAACTTCAAAATTTGAAAAATAAAAATGTTTTTTTTTAGATTTTCAAAAGTAATATAACATAAAAGTTGCTCCTTGTCTGGATCTATAACTTTTGTTTGACATATTTTTTTTATGTAATCAATAATTTGGAGGATATTATATGAAATCCACTTTGTGGGCTGTGAAATAATTATTTAAATGTTCAAAGGCCCAGGGGCTATTCCCGTTATCTGATCGGGCTCAATTTTTACACAAATTTCTTTTTAATATTTGAAACTATTCTCGGGGGTGCCGTGAAGAAAATCGTTAAAAAAAATTGACCAAGAGTAAATAAGAGCCACCCTAGCGTGTACAATATGGAGATAACAGGTTACGGAATAAATTAAATTAAATTGAACTAGAAATAAGTAAAGCCTAGCAAAGCATTGTAAAACTCTGAGAAGATTATTATATAGCCCTGCAAACACACCCTGTACGTATATGTGCGCATGCCGCACATAGAGCCGTGAAAGTTAGAAGATTTTTACGGTTTTTTGCTTCCCACGAGCAGGGTGCGTCAGGTGGCTAGCGTGGGGTACGTGCAGCCTCCCTTTTTCTTTACTCCTCGAAATAGATGTAAACTTCATCGTGAACCCCCTGGCGCCATCCCGTCACGGAAATAGTTTCAACCACGCAGGTACCACGTGTGTACATCTACGTATGTGTGCGTGGTCTAACGATTTTATGGGATTCTTTTATGTGGCGATTCACGAACGTGATTACCCTAGGTGACCTACTGCGATCCATCACGTCCTTGTGAGCGAAGGAATACTCTTTCGATGCAGTCAGTTATATCAACAGTAACGTACACAATTTTGTTAAAATGAGTCGAAAGTAAGGGCTGGGACTATTTGTCGAATTTTTCGGTATTCGAATGTTCGAATACTTCAGTTGCTCAATTATTTGACGAATATAATTCGAATATCCAAGTATTCGAATGCTATTCGAATATTTAAGTAATCGAATACTGGTGTGAATTATAAATCAAGTTCTTTAGGTTTATTTATCAAGGTGAAATCTTGTAAGCTAATTTTGACCCACTTCACACCATACTATTCGAATACATCAGTATTATATACAGAATAATAACATTCGAATACTCAAATATTCGAAATTTATTCGTAGCATTCGAATACTTGTAAAATATTCGAATATTAAATTATTCGAATAGTCCCAGCCCTAGTCGAAAGTCCCAATGCAATAATGTTCAGGGTGATTATATTAGAAAGAAGTGAATCTCTGAGAAAAATATTTCAACTGAAATTTTTGGGTTGAAAATAAAAACGTGGTAAAAATAGCAAGGAAGGTAAAATTAAAAGCACTCTTAAGTTCTATTCAGTATACCATTGTAGTATTCTCAACTAATGTGTTTGTATTTTTAAACGATTTTATTCAGCTTCGATCCTCTGTATGTTTGTTTGTATGTATGTATAGTTCAAATCTGGCAACTCAAATTTAACCCACTTCCAACTATCCAATTATCTTGAAACTTTGCAGGCATGCGTAGTTTGGATGAAAATTTAAAAAAAATATTAAGCCCGAGCGGGTGAAAAAATTACCCAGTCATCGATAAATATAACCGATAACCATAAATCCAAACGACTTGAAATCAGCCACTCGCGTTCCTTACGAAAACGACAAAAAGCCTCAAAAGAAAATACACAATTTATCGAGAAATGATTCGTCATGTAATCATCGAAATTGTAGTACAAGGAAAGAATTACTTTTTAGTGACATTAGCACTACATATAGCGTTTAAGCAAACTGTTAAACTCTATAGAGCAATAAAAGATATTTGTAAAGAAGTCTGAGCTGTGAAATGTAAATCCATAAACACTAAAAAACTAGAAAATAAAAAATATATAAAAAAAATTTTATGTTAAACGATTTTATTAAAAATGTACTAAAAAGTAAAAAATAATTCTTTTCTTATACTACAATGTCGATGGTATTTTTTCACTTTAAATAAAATCGTGGAGCAGAATATGTCGTAATAGAATATGAATCAATTTAATACAGAATCAAGCGTCGAAATGAATTTGTTTTGATATATCCTGCTCCACGTTTTTATATAAAGTGAAAAAATACCATCGGAATTGTAGTATAAGAAAAGAATTATTTTTTACTTTTTAGTGCATTTTTAATAAAATCGTTTAATTTTTAAATTTTTTTTTATATATTTAATATTCAGTGTTACATTGTTTAACGTGAGAGTTTTACTTCATTTCATACAAACATAAAATGGTTATCTCTTAGTCCGTGGTGGGTATTAGGGTGGCCTTTATTTTTCAACATCCGATTTCATAAAAAAATGATGGCTGAAAAAGTTTATTGCAATCGGACAACAGGCAAGGGTGCCGACCAGGCCTTAAGGGGAGGTTGCGGTCTAAAAATAGATTTTTTTATTTAATTTTTGCAGCGTCGTCTGCAGTGATTAATTATATAACAAAAAAATTATTTCTATAGTTTAAGAAATTTTTAATACACTGCAACATGTCCCATTAACTTATATGTAGTAGTTTTACTTTAATTAATTCCTACAGAACATCTATTTTTATGGGCTGTAGACCGGAACAGCCCCTTAAAATTTGAAATTCATCAACGGTTTGAATTTAAAGAATTTCTCAAAAATGGTAAGCTCTATCGAAAGTTTATTGAAATAATATGAAAAGAGCAATCAATTTTCTACAATTACTGTGTATATCATTTTTTCGTGCTTTACCCATTTTTTAGATAATAGTGTTTGAATATAGAGAGGTCCGCACTACAATACGCGTGTATATCCCGCGCCGTAGAGGTGAGATTTTATATCATCCGACTTCAATTCCACACGTTCGTATCTTTCAATCCGTCACTTCCGCGACACATCCTTCTGTTCGTAATCCTTTCCCTTACTCTTTTTCTACCTCTTGCATTCCTACTTGCCACATTAATAACTTGAATATGTACGAAACTCAATATTACCTGAAAGAATGTGAAAATATATTTTAAAATTTATAATCCATACATTACCCCTTAATATAAGTTCTTGTATATTTTACGTGACAATTATAAAAAGAGCATAAACTATTTATAAAGTTTGTGATGTGATAGGCTCGCGTGAATGTAATTACGTCAAGCAACGCATTTCAATAAAGGATGCTAAAAATACGTCTGAAAAAATGTGTGCTGCGATTGTATGAAAATGCTGTAATTAACCTACACCCTTTGTGTTTATACGGAAGTGGGCCCATTGGTGCAGAAGCATTAAGCTCACTGGTGCATGCTACGGCTAATCGAATGTCAAGCAGGGATCCATCCTCACAACAGCGTTTTCGCACATGAAGGTCGATTTATATATAACGTAGGTAATAATACAACAGGTCTAGCGAAAATGGACTTTTAAAATAATTATGCTGAAAATAATTCGTAATAATCTGTCAATGATTGTTTCTATGGCAATTAAGTGATCCCTAATTAAACATTTCCTTTGCATTAGTACTAAAATATTTTTAACTTTTACAGATTATCATGAAAAACACTTATTCGTTTCAATTTTTTAACAGGTATTTGTGTTGAACTCGTGCCTCATATAACTTTTTAATATGAATGTTCAAGAACATTCAAGAACAACAAACAAGAAATTGTTATAAATAAACATTAAACTAGACTTTGTAAGGATAATTTGAAGATTGAAAATAATGAATTTGACCTTTTTTCTTATTGAGTCAATGTTATAATATGGGATATTATATAATTAAAAAATTAAGGACTAATAAACTGTTCCTAACCCGAAAAATGGGTCAATTTTGGACCGAATTGTTACTGAGAATAAACAATCTCTGTTACACAGTAATATTGAATATCAATAACAAGTGGTTCCATCTGATTACAATTATCATGGTGAAATAACATTATCGCAAGTGAAACCAAATCCAAACTCACAAAAATTTCTTTATTTGCAATATGCATAGGTACATATATACATATTAAAAAAAGCAACATTGTTTATAGCCTAAAGTGACATAAGTATAGGTATTTCATAATTAAACTCGTAATAATTATTGCCACCGATCTGACAGTGAACCTTTCACATTTAATACTCTGTTTAAAAAACATGAAATATAATATCGATACATTTGGAACGAAAAATATTTTGAGCCATTCAATTAAAATATTTTGGGAAGCGGCCGCGTTACTCGTGGTGCTCGAATATTTATGTATTTACCTACTAGTCTAAGCGTAAGGAAGAAATATATAAGACGCTAGTAACTCGAAGTAATTCGACTCATACAAATATTTACGAGTAACTCGAAAGTTGGAGATCTGTTCGAATAGGTGTTCCGGTAATTCGAAAATTTTCGAGCTGAAAATTTATCTCCAAGTAACTCGAAGTCTTACGAGGGCTCGAGTAATATTCGAGCCGTTTCAGTTTTTTAAGTACCTAGCTCGAATTTTTTCCAGCGCGAAAAATTCAAACGCTAGGCATTTGTCAGTGTTGTATCTTCTCTAGCATATATGGGATAAGTGCGCCTACTTTCGCCTACCCAAGTTCAAATCCGTTCTCATTGAAGGGTAATTGAGATTGTTGTGTTTATTGGCCTTAGATGAATTGTTTGTGTTTCGTGTACCTCCGGCAGGTTAAAACTGTTAAAATAGAAAGAATTTATATCGGGATTGGACATAAATAAAACAAACAAAATTCGGAATCTTGATAAACTGCTCATAATATCGCCTACCTGGAAAATATTAATTCATTCATGTATGTATAACCTTTTAATGTTATACTTATATGTGAATTTATTATTTTTAACCATATGAATATTTTGGAGGCTTTTGCCAAAATTTATCTTATTAGGATTTTGTTTAAAAAAATGTCTTTATTATAAAAATAAAGAAATATTTATATAATTACATATTATTTTTTAAAGGATCGCGTTTACATGCTAGGCATACGAAGCTCAGCTCTGTAGCTCCCCAAATTTCGTGTCCCCATTTGTAGGAAATACAGTGAACACCTCTGCTAAATGGTATTGAGTGCACGTTGGCCAAAGTCCCAAAAGCTGTGTCCGTCAACAAACATGTTGGAACCGATTAAATTGGTTAAGTATGTGATTAATTAGATACTCCCAGTAAATATTCGCGCGTTCATAAAAGTTTTACGGGCATCCCCCCGTCAAATCGCGCGAAAGCATAGGTGACATTTATGATTTTTTCGAGAAAAAAGTATACAACGTATGGGTCTAAAACTTGTTGCACTTTATTCTACAACAAATGTAGAGTATAAAACAATTTTTTTATTTCATTTTTGCGCTCCCCTGCCTCTGGTATGCATTGCGTGGTGCCACGTTGTAAAAAAATGGCCTGCACTATCGCCACGATAACTTTAGACAGGATCATCCAAAATCAGAAGATCAAAGGTATTCTTTAATTACACATGTGTGGTTATCGCGCTACCCTCAGGCAGTGTAAAGAATCTAAAGTTTCGTAAAAAAATGAGTCTATGAAAAATCGGAATAGAGGGTAGCGTGAAATCCAGTGTAATTACGAGTAGAATCCCGTTTGAATTTTTAGATTCGGTCAAGAATTGCATTTTTTATCGTGGCGATGTTACAGGCCAGTTTTTTTACAACGATGTAGCACGCAATGCATATCAGAGGCGGGGGGGGGGGGGGGGGGGCAAAATGAAATAAAAAAATTGTTTTACCCTCTACATTTGTAGCAAAATAAAATGCAAAAAGTTTTAGACCCATGTCACGTCCCGGGTGGAGGTCTTTAGGACGATGGCATAGTGGGGTTATATGGGAAGGTTTTGGTACGAAGGCGAGCTTCGTGGTACAAGGGAAGAAGGGGATTCAGGCGCGAATGCCAGATTCGTAGCACTGAACGACCAGGGATGGTTTAAACAGTAATCGCACCAGTGGCGAAACCCGTTAGAGCACTTTTGTTTTGTTTAGGCTTGGTAATTGGATTTACCGTTGCATTATTGTAAAAATCCACACGTAATATTTCCGCGAAATATGTCTAGACGTATGGTCGTGCAAGAGCTATACGAAAGTAAGTGGTGTAAACATTATAAGAACTCTCGCGTTCAAGGACCGAGATCAGCTGTTGCGGTAGCCTGTTATGGTCTGGAATCTTCGTAACCGAAGGATAGATACAATAATTCGAAAAGTGATTCAAAGTAAAAAGTTTATTCAATTCGAAGCACCTGGTAAGCCATGTATAACATAATAATGCGTAGGACGTTAAGCATTGGCACATAAACATTTATATAAATGGTAATTAATAGCAATATATATGTTCATACATATATTGCTATTAATATATATATGGGAATGATATGTCGTTGGACAATAATTTGTAATAATAATTGCTTACAGTGGTTGCCGTAGATAATCCGTAGAACACTGATTTTAAATAATATGTATGCCTTTATAATCTTAAATAGCGTACTGTTTCGCGGTGTTGTTTCCGTAGAAGAGGAGCTCCGGTCCAGTGATACCAGATCGGGGACGGGTTTCCTCGAGAATTTCCCCCACCTCGCATGCACACTATGCAGGAGTCGCGTATGTGATCTACACGCACGTGATTGGTGCATAGTGTGCATGCGAGGTGGGGGAAACTCTCGAGGGAACCCGTCCCCGATCTGGCATCACTGCTCCGGTCCCTCGGGCTCTCGTATTTATACGATTTACAGGATTGTCAGGTATGAAGGGTATGCGCGGTATGCACCTTGACCTATTTACGAAATATGCGTCGCAATAGGACTTCCGGGGTTTTTATGAAATATACGTCTATAATTAGAACGTGTTTGGTGATAGAATAGGACTTCCGGGTTTTTTACTTGGGCTTCTGAAAAGGGAACACTCAACCCATTTGATGGATTTTGGGTGTTTTGACTGGAGAGGGATGAGAGTGGCTTTGATTTGGAGGGTCGTAGAGAGTCGTAGAGACTTGTTTAAATTTAAATATGAAGGAGGAGATCATGCCTCGTAGGACGAAGAGGGGAAGGAGATCTCGTAGTTGACCATCTCGAGATGGGGACCGCTAAGATCGTTTAGATGGCCCGATAGTTGGGGAAAAGGGGTAAGATTTGAAGTTTAGGGGATTTCGGTGGAGTTGTGAAGTGATTTATGAGGGAGACTTGAAATAATACCGCGCGAAAAATAGTGGGACGTCACACCCATACAATGTATACTTTTTAATAGAAAAAATCATAAATGTCACCTATGTTGGTGGCCTTAAACTTACATTCTCCCAATGCGATGCAACATTATCATGGTTCAATCAATTTTTACACTATCAAGATTCATTAAAATGCATCTGCACTAGACGTTGCTCAAGTGACGTTGCAAGCATAGCATGTCTTCCTACATATGCTTGCTTACTATAATTGAAGACCTTGCAGCAAGAGGGGTGCAACTCCACCTTGACAAGTTTCAAATAAATTGGATACAACTGTTTGTAGACATAAAAGAATAACATTATTTTTGCGCCTGCTTGTCATCATTATCTCTGGAAATATCCTCATCTGCAATCAACACACATTTGAAAGCTTTCTAAAAAGGCTGTTTATAAGGTGGGATGTAGTTGCGAGTTCGTATTGCACAAAACAGTAATGGGTGCAGGTTCAAAATTTGCAATAAATCGCTCATTTTTTATCAGATTTGCATCAAACTTGCGCCAAACGATGTAAATTTTTTTACGAATATTACACGTCATAATTTAAAAACTGTCAAAAGTGGAGTTGCATCCCTGTTGCTGCAAGGTCTTCAATTCAGTCCATTACCAACAGAAACAGCACTTTCTTCACGAGATCCTATGAGTGGCTATATTAATTATTCGGCGATAGTAAGTGTACTTAGCTTATGTATTTGGTCTGATGAGGTGACCAGATAACAGGGTAATGGACCCAATTACTATCACCCTAAGCTGTTTTACATAAAATAACGAATAAATCTTGTGAAATGATACATAAAAAAATTCAGTATACAATTAAAACTGTTATTTATACGATGCAAAAATAGCACTTAACTTTTTCTCCGTTAATTTGGATAAGAGTAGGGATTGCAAATTTACCGACTTTTTCAATTACCGGTAATTCGGTAAAATTTTCAATCAAAACCGGTTTACCGGTAATTAACCGGTATTTTCTTAAGGTATTACATCATGTAAAATATAAGAGTAAACATTACAAAAAACTTTTTTTGAACTCTAATCGAGCATTATAAAAAATGTATGCAAGTGAAACTATTCTGAACATAAAATATAAAATGATATAACACAAAATGGATATATTTGTATAACTATTGACAATACTTATTAATATGGATCTTCACCAGGAAAACAATGAAAAGAATCAAATCTCACATACATAATTAAATATTTTTTATTTAACAATTCTTTTTAACAAATAAGCTTGCAAAAAACATAATTTGTCTAAACTTTGATTTCCTGATCGCTACCTAATATTTGTACAAAATAATCCAGCCACGGATAAAGCGCTCTCATATTCTATACTTTTTGGTCGGGTAGTCATTAAGAAATCAAAAACTAGTGCTGAATGTGGAAAAGACGAAAGTCATGAGATTCGCGAAAGGAGGGGGAAGAAAGAAGAAGCTAAGCTGGAGCTGGAAAGGAAGGAGGATAGAGGAGGTTGCAGAGTTTACGTACCTAGGTTACGAGATAGGAAGGAACGGAGGGCAAGAAGGGCAGGTGGCGGCAAGGGCAAGAAAGGCAGCAGCGGCAATTAGGCAGGTATGGGGAATCGGAAAAAGAAAATTCCCGAATGATGTAAAGAGAAGGTTATTCTTGTTCGATGCTTTAGTATGGACGGTGGAGAGTTATGGGGTAGAGGTATGGGGTTGGAGGGAAAGGAAGGCAGTAGAGGCGACGCAGGAGAGATACATAAGGTGGGTCTTAGGGGTGGAGAGGGTAACGCCAGGGTATATGGTAAGGAAAGAGGTGGATAGAGAAAAGATGCGGATAAAGGCAGGAAGAAGAGCATGGACTTTTGAGATAAGGCTGGAAGAGGGAGGAGGGAGTGGGTTGGCGAGGAAGTGTTGGGAGGAAATAAAGAAAAGAGAAGGCAAAGAGGGAAGAGTGTCCGCGTGGGAGGAGGAAAGGAGAGGGTTTTACAAAGAGGTAGGACTAGGGTTAGAGGAGGTGAGAAGGCTAAGGGAAAGGGGGAGGGAGGGGTACGGAGAGATAGAGAAAAGGTACAAAGAAAGGGACGAAAAGCAAACATGGGAGAAGATAATGGGGTCGAGGTACAACAGGTGGTATAAGTGGGCGAGGGGGGAGGGGTTCCCGGAATATCTAAGAAAGGGGTGGGGGGAAAGTAGATGGAAACGGATTGCAAGATTTCGGTTGGGAAATGAGGTAAGGGAAGCAAGGTATTGGGAGGGGATAGAGAAAAGGGTATGCAGAGTTTGCGGGGGAGAGGAGGAAACATGGGAGCATGTGTGGGAAAGATGCAGGGAAAGGGGGGACAGCTGTAGCTGGCAGGAGAAAGTGAGAGAAGTGCTGGAAGAAGGGGGAGAGGGGGAAGGATGGCTAAGAGCACTGGAAGAGGAGAGGAGAAGGGTTCAGGGGGGAGAACCGGGAGAATGAGTGGAGAGAGAGGGGGAGAGAGAGGGGGAGGGAGAGGGAGGGAGGGAGAGGGAGGGAGAGAGAGAGAGAGAGTGAGAGAGAGACAGATTACGGAAACGGAAGGATGGAAGGATGAATGCAGAGAGTGCAATAGGAGTGGTGAGAGGCGAACGAGGGCTGCGAGATGCGAGCGTGGGCGGCGTGAGGCGAGCGAGAGCGACAATACGCGAGCGAGGGCGTAGTGTAAGTATAGTGTACAGAGCGTACATAGTGTAAATAAGGGGGAGAGATGGCGTTAGTTCTAAGAAGTAGGTTTAAGTAAAGTTAAGTAGGGTGGGCAATGCGGAAGCGGATGTTCTTGTAACCCCAAGGGGAACAATAAAGATACATACATTAAGAAATCATATGCCATTTGTATATACTTTGTCCTTACTTTTTCTACTTGAAAATGCGTCCATTTTTTATGACTTGATTCAGATTCTTAGTTTTCTTTTGGATCAGAGTTGGTTCTCCATGAGATACTTCGGTTTTCGTCTTTATTAGTAATTGAAGTTTTTTTCACTGATAACGTAATAGATGTCGACGGAATTAATGAACGCATATATGTGCTATATTGCTATACGTAATTTATCGAATTACTGGTAAAAATTTGGCGAATCATCGGTAAAAATTTCAAGACATTTCTTGCGATTTATTGGGAAACCGGTAAACCGGTTTACCGGTTTTGCAATCCCTAGATAAGACGATCAAAAATTTTAAGTGGATATTAGGAGAGTGAAAACGATGATTTCCTTACTAGCGAAAGAGAAAACAAGGCGTTAAAGAAAATGCTGTAATTGTAATACTGAAGGTATTAACATAACAAAATATAATATTTTAGATAATAAAAGCATCATAGAAAGTAATAACGATCGGAATTGAACGATTCATTAAGTCTTTTTATTTAACCCTTCGATGGGCACACTCTTCAAACTTGCATGAGTGGCGCGTTGTGGCTTTTACACCGGAATCGGTGTTCTCGTTGTTTTACCTCTAAATTTATACAATTTTAGGTCTCACAGAAGAAAATCGAAATTACATTAGTTGCTTAATAATATTTTATTCAATGAACATAGAACATAACCGACGGCAACTTCGTGTCGACTCTTTCGTATCCTCTCACTCGTCCTCAGATTCTCTCACTCGCAACCGAATGATTCCAAGAAATGGTGAGGATAGTCACCGGGCGTACAACGCATGGTAGAAACGGGGTTATAACGAGTGCGTACTGTACCCAATTCTGCCACACAGTCGAAGAAAATTAATTGATTCTCGGTATTTCGATGGCTCAAAGACGAAGGAGGGAACGGGATGACGCAGGAAAGCATAGACAGAGATAACTAAAAACGTGGAAAGTAACAGTATTCTCAAACACATAGGGGCCTAGTTGCCTAATGCGACAGCGACAAAAGTAATGAAAAGCACTCGGAGACGAACACCTGAAAAACTTATACCTTTGAGGGGTGGTTGCACCCCTAAATATAAAAACGGGCCGCTATAAAAACACGTATATCTTAGTTTTCGGTGCTATAAAACATATCCAAAAATCAAAGCAATCGGAGGCGGACACCTGGGAAACTTTTTATGAGTACACGGGCGCTCGCTGGCAGGATACGCGGTATACTTTCGTTTTCATTCAATTAGAGACACTTCTAAACTGAATTTGAACCTGACAAGTACGTAGCATGATGCAAAAATGTCCGCTGGAAGAATCCTTAACTGGACATTAGGGTGGACCCTATTTTTCGACTTTCAAATTATTTTTGGGACACCCCCCCGGATTGTGCTATTGGGAGAAAAAATAATGTGTGCATAATTATAAATCGATCGGAGAACGGGAAACCGTGCCTCATCGCATTTAAAACTTTTTTATTTTTGTAACCCGTTTTTATCCATTGTAGTATATCGTTAATATACATTTTTATATACCGATATCTCCTTTTATGCTTTGTAATAATATACAGGGTGTCCGCGGGAAGACTGGACAGCTGGATATCTCCTAAAGTATTGGGGATAGAAAAAATTTATTTACATGGAATTGCATGGTTCGAGGGGGCCAATTTATTAGCGTAGACGATTTTTTTTATGGATCATTACTTTAAAAGATACGATGGTCAAGTTCGGTTTTTTAAATGGAACCACTTTTTTTAAGAGATCACTTGATAGTGCGTTCCAAGGCAAATTCAATAACCTTAATGTATAAACTTTATTTTCACTGGTTTTTGAGATATTGCGCTTGCAAATTTACTGATTTTCCCTGGAAGAAAATCCGCTGGAATAGCAAGCACCGGTGGCGGTCTTGATCTGGCGCCACGGGTGGTATTGCCTGTTGAAACAGATACCTACCTGCCAAAGGTCTACGCCAGGAATGGCAGGCCCAAAGGCTGGACAATTCTTTTCCGTCACAAATGCTACTTAGGTAGGTACATATGCGGTATCCAGAAGCGCACCGTTAATGTTTCAAAACATCATAAAATTTACTTAGAGTTTGTGGGCAAGGAGAAGTAGGAAAATATTTTATTTCGCACTTGTTTCTACGCTCGGATGACCGGTTCTTTTGGGAGTGATGCAAGTTCGATTGGTTAGAGTTAGGAAGTGTGAAAGTTGCTAGACCAAATTTCAACCATAGGGAGCAGATTGTATTAGGACCAATCGGATTTGCATCCCTTGCTTCTACGCTCGGACGGCCGGTTCTAGGGTAGTCGGGTTACACACTGCATAAATGATGCACGGTGATTCTGGAGCTACGCCCGTCGAAGGATGCGACCTGGAATTTTATGGTTTTTTCCGGAAAAATGTATGAATCTTGGGCCGAACGTAGCGAATTGAGGTCGACCCTCCGCAGTCGAGGGTGAAATATCTGTTACAGCGTATTCAGAAATTCTTTTCTTCGTCGTATTGAAAGGCAAGTGACGCCAATGGATTCCTTGTATTTTTCTGATGAAAATCATACCAAATATCATGCAAATCGGGCTACTTTGACACAAACTATTTGTATTCCTTATGTAAAAGTTGTCCGATTTACGCGACATTTGGCATGATTTTCATCGGAAAAATATAAGGAATCTATTGGCGTCACTTCCCTTTTGATACGACGAGGGAAAGAATTTCTTAATACGCTGTAATGGATATTTCACCCTCGACTGCGGGGAATCGACCCAGTGATACCAGATCGGGGACGGGTTTCCTCGAGAATTTCCCCCACCTCGCATGCACACTATGCAGGAGTCGCGTATGTGATCTACACGCACGTGATTGGTGCATAGTGTGCATGCGAGGTGGGGGAAACTCTCGAGGGAACCCGTCCCCGATCTGGCATCACTGAATCGACCTCAATTCACTACGTTCGGCCCAGGATTTTTCCGGAAAAAGCCATAAAATTCGGTGAGGCACTGAGGGTGCAACCAGGTCGCATCCTTCAACGGGCGTAGCTCCAGAATCACCGTGTATCATTTGTGCAGTGTGTGACCCGACTACCCTCCGTGTAATCGGGCTGCCCGAAGTAGGGCGTAAGTTCGATCATTATCAGTACTCCTTCCCGCGAGGAATACGATTTACTTTAATTATAGTACATGTGTGTTTTGTAATAAAGTGTTTCTATCGTCTCCTGAATTCAATAACTGGCATCCAGACATCTACGCTCCTACAATCCACCTTCAATACGCCTCGTGGAGAGACACAGGAAGAAAAGGGGTAGCCCGCTGTCGACGCGAGGTCCTACTTAAAAATTCGCACAGATCCCTTATCTCTCGAGTATAAACACGAGCTACACGTGCGAGAGAACGTGAGCATTGGGGAGGAGGTATTGCTGTGAAGAGAGTCTCTTCAAGAGAGCAGCCGCTTGCGAGGGATGCAAATCTGATTGGTCCTAATACAATCTGCTCCCTATGGTTGAAATTTGGTCTAGCAACTTTCACACTTCCTAACTCTAACCAATCGAACTTGCATCACTCCCAAAAGAACCGGCCATCCGAGCGTAGAAGCAAGTGCGAAATAAAGACTACACAAGTGGAAAATTGAGTCATATTTTCCTACTTCTCCTTGCCCACAAACTCTAAGAAAATTTTATGACGTTTTGAAACATTAACGGTGCGCTTCTGGATACCGCATATGTACCTACCTAAGTAGCATTTGTGACGGAAAAGAAATGTCTAGCCTTTAAGCCTGCCATTCCTGGTGTAGACCTTTGGCAGGTAGGTATCTGTTTCTACAGGCAATGCCACCCGTGGCGCCAGACCAAGACCGCCCCCGGTGCTTGCTATTCCAGGGGATTTTCATCCAAGGAAAATCAGTAAATTTGTAAGCGCAATATCTCAAAAACCAGTGGAAATAAAGTTTATACATTAAAGCTTATTGAATTTGCCTTGGGACGCGCTATCAAGTGATCTCTTAAAAAAAGTGGTTCCATTTTAAAAAAACCGAACTTGACCATCGTATCTTTTAAAATAATAATCCATAAAAAAAATCGTCTAATAAATTGACCCCCTCGAACCATGCAATTCCATGTAAAAAAAATTTTTTATCTCCAATACTTTGAGATATCCAGCTACCCAGTCTTCCCGCGGACACCCTGTAGAATCAAAGTATAATGTTCACGTATCGGTTAAGTTTAAAACACGCGCCACCAAACGCATACTTCATGGCAGCGATCGACCGGGGAAATCGATCCCGGCGAGAGCGCGACTCTCGTGAAGTGGGGCTGAGTTCGGGCTGTCGGGACGAGAGCACGCGTATGGGACGCTGCGTAGCGTTTATTACGTACAATTGTGTTAAGCATTCGTTATTTGTGACTTTAATAAAACCTTAATCACCGTGGTGTTAAGAGTCAGTGGTTTTTAAAATCACCAGTTCCTACCCTTATCACACACACCTGTTTCTAACCTCATCACGCACGTGGACGGGAAGCGGTTCGACACGTCATCCTGCCGGTCCGTACAAATACTGGGTAATCCCCATCGAGCTGATCTAAGCCAGAACATATAAGATCACTTAAAAAAAAACAACATGACCTTGAAATCTCATAAATTTATCTTCAGAAAAACTTTTTTCGCTGGCATTATTTCTATCTTGTTAAACAGTACAACTTTTGTGTAAGAGATTTTTTCATATATTTATAAATAACAGATTTCAAAATTTTAATGAAATAACCGATACTTTCATTAAAAATACACTGTTCCAACAGATTTTATAAATATGGATTCTCTAGAGTGGGAAAATGATCCAAATTATAATATTTGATTAAATATAGTAAATAATTTAACAGTAAACGATTCGGCCGAACGAGCAGTCAAACTTATGCAAGAGTTTAATTGTAACTACTCAACAATGATCCTGCAACTCTTCAGAAATATTGCGGTGAGAGATTGCAATGTTGCACCGTATCATTGCAGGGAAGTTGCAGGTTCATTCCTATGTCCGCTTTAGCAATATTGCAGGAGTATATTCCCGCAACGTTTCGGAAATTTTACAGCAATGGTCCCACCGCAACGTTTCGGGCAGTGAGGGACGCGACGACATGAATGTGTGCAGAATCGTAGTAGTATAATGCCCGTGTGTCTTTTTCTCATAGAAAATACTTTTACCCCAGGGGGATTCGAACCGAGGACCTGTAGCATCGTAGACGAACACTTTACCGCCGCAGCTACAACCGCTGATTGATAAGATTGCTAACGTATTCGAACTTATACTCCTACCGTGCAAAACTTTAAACTCAAATTATTCAAAAACGAAGACTCATTTGACAAACCTATTAGGGATTTTTAACACTGTAGGTGCGGACTCTAACTATAACTCGGTGTCATTTTAGGTTAGGTCGGAAAGTAGTCTTTAGACTAAACCTTTGCATTTGTCTTTTCATCTCTCTTTTCTCTTGCTTGATTGTATATACGTGTTTGTACAATAAAGATGTTTAATAATAATAATAATAATAATAATTTCACACATTACAATATATAGTATCTACTCTATCTAAACAAATTAAATTCATTTTCAAATCTCTTCTATAATTTAAATTCATGTACAAAAAACTCTCACAATAACACTTTTTTCATATCTTCAACGGCCAACGAGAAATTCTAGCATATCCAGTTAAATGAAACATGCTGTAGAATCTACTCGACGTCATATTTCAAATTTCGTCAAAGTCATAGTTGCTTCAGAATATTGCTGTACTGTTTCTACAATATTTCCACTACAGTATTGCACGGCAATATGTAGGCAATTTTGCTGGGTCGTTGCCAGTGAAACATTGCACATCGATGTGCGCGCAATATTGCCGAAATATTTGTAGGATCGTTGCCAGTGAAACATTGCACGTCGATGTGCGCGCAATATTGCCGAAATATTGTAGGATCGTTGCCACTGGAACATTGCACGTCGATGAGCGCGCAATATTGCAGAAATATTGTAGAATCGTTGCCAATGGAACATTGCACGACAACGTTCTTGCAATTTTGCTGCAATATTGTAGGATCGTTGCCAATGGAACATTGCACGGCAACGTTCTTGCAATATGGCTGCAATATTGTAGGATCATTGCCACTCCAATAATGCACGGCAATATTGCAGGAACGTTCCTACAATTTTGCAATTCAACCTGCAACAACGCAATATTGCAGCAACGTTCCTGCAATACAGCTGCAACGAAGTGTGCTGTATGGGGTAATGACGAACAAAACTTTAAGCGTTTGTAGCTCTGAACAGTTTTAACCGATTTTTATGAAATTTTCAGCATGTATAAAACTTATTTAAATCTACTAAAGGGGTTTTTGAATTTTCATTACAGGCTCAAAAAAAAGTTCAAAAAACGGTCTTTACTATTTTTTACGATATTCTGGCTAATTGCAATTTTATTCTAACGCACAAGAAGAGGAACTTAAAAAATACATGAGGTATAGGTTGTAGCAACGGTTTTTATGGGTTGACCATTGTAATCGCGCTTTCTGTGCGACTTCTGTGATATTTAGCACTCTGTTCGTGATTACCCCACGGCAGGCGGGTAATCCCAAACACCAAGGGTTTTTCTTTTTCACTATAAAGTTGATTTTTACTATAATTTTTCAAAAATTCGTTACAGTACTTTATAGATAAATAGTTTAAGTATGTTTGTAAATAATAAACAAATTCATTTCTCACACAGTTTTCGTTTTGTTTGGTTTTTGGCTTAGATGTTCGCAATTACCCCACTCTCCCCTACGTACCAGCAAAATATCCACGCGCTTCGCTTCGGGCCTAAGAGATATTAAGAACTCCATGAAAACACATTTCAAAACCCCTTGTCACTCTCTTAGGGGCTGATTAGGGCAAAATGCTGAATCTAGTTTTTAGACATTTGTGTGGGTAACCTTTGTAAGTAAAAACCAAGTTGATATCTAATCGGGCCTAAGAGATAATAAGGAGTCCGAGAAAACATATTTCACCCCCTTTTTCCCCCCTTCGGGTTGAAATTTCAGAAAATCCCTTCTTGTCCAGTACCTACGTCGCAAAAGGAATATACCCTCCGAATTTCTTATTACACATGAATCAGTGACACAGCGATTTTATATATATATATATATAGATTATTACGAACCCTAACATCCCTATGACATCTTCAGCAGCATTACGATAATGATTTGAGAAGTTGAGTAAGGAGATAATTCGGACTCCCAGATCTGAAATTTTTTTAAACACACGCAGTCCTCCACATACATTCCAAAAAAGAAGTAAGAAAGAAAGAGCCGCTACATTCCTAGCTGCGCCATTAATGCATGCCCACATCACTTTCAGTCGAAGCTATTCAATTTAACCAAAGTGACTGAATACCATTCTTGCCCGAAAAGTAGATGATAAAGTTTCTCGAGCGGTCGACGGCAACGGTCCCCCCTCCCTCCTCGATTCGGTTGGGATTCGACAGGACAAAAAAACGAAGCTACGCCGGAGATATAGAGACGAGAAAAAAGAAATAGGGAGAAGGTCGGATGGCCGAGACGCGAGATCCTTCCCACGTCGACGAAACGTGCAGAAAGCGTGCTGCTCGCGTGGCCGTTAGACCAGAACGTTAGGGAGGAAGGGAGAGGCATCGGTGCACCGAGTCAGAATCTTTCTCACGGGCGAGGAGGACGTCAGGTGCAGGACCTCCTTCAGGAAGTACAACGGTTCCTTACAAGGATTCGCGACTTTTGCCTTCCCACGCTCCTCCAGTTGTAACGGCCAGATTTGACTCTGTTCTCCCACCTTTCGTCGGTACTTGTATCTCCTGTTCTTTTTCCTCCCTTTTTTTTACACCGTCTGATCAACGGCTTCGGGACATCGGTATGATCGAATAGGTAGGAAGAGAAATTAACATCCTCGGGCTATTACTTTCTTCAGAGACACAAACCCGTCAATTTTGCAAAGAGTCCGACGTTCATGAACGTTTATTAACGCACGAGAGTGCCAATTGCCACGGTGAATTTATTTCGGGAAATTGTATTTGGATTCAAAGTAGGCAATCTTCCGACGGGCGTAAACTTCTCGCTCAGATCCAAAAGTCCAACTTTATGCAAGGAGACTCTTGAAGACACTGTAACTCGTTTCAGTTGCAACGAAATGTATGTATTTACCGCTCTTTGAAACGCCGTCCAAGTTGGTAAAGATGGTTTGTTATTTAAATAATCTTTACACGTTCAACAGAAGTAAAGCTTGATTCACTACTCGATTATCTTTTATTTAAGTTGTGTCTGTGTGTATGTATCCTCAAAGATGATTCTTCATGGAAAAAATAGGAAATTGATTATCGTTATTATTTGTAAAATTATAATTTACTTCACTTCAAAATACTTGAGTAAGAAGTTGAGTGTGTGTTGATTACCCTAAATATGGAGAATATAAAATTTAATTGTTTATCCAAACAATGTTAAAGACAATCATTGGTCGAAAAAAAATCATTTCGACTTTAAACATGTGCTACAAATGTTTGACTGTGGTCACATCAACTATTTATAAGGTAACAAAAATACGCTCGAAATGGAAAACTAAAAAATTCTTATGAAGTAAAACTTAACACATATATTTTGGTGGAAATTCATTTTACCATAGAGAACAAATATTTTTGCTTAGTAATAATGCTAAATGCTAATAATGCATAATAGTGCTAACATGTACATTTTAAGTGGCTAAAATATTTCGAACATATGTCTAAAAATATTTGGGTAATACTGCTTTTATTAGTTTTCTACAAGTTTATGCATTTAGGCCTGCCCCCCCTTTTCCTGCAGAAAAGTTTTCAATTACTCTCTATACTTGATTCATTATATTTTTCATATTATTAACAGATGCTAAGATCCAGTAAAGTACGTTATGGTTTCATCAAAATGGCTATAGCGTAAGTATCCAACCATGAATTCGCATAGATGATTAACACTTTCAATAAAATTGTTACATAAATTCATACATTTATTTCCATTAGCTGTATGCTATCAGTATTCCACCAATTTCCTACTAAAATATTATATGTCAAATTTTATATACTCGTGTATTTAATTGACGAACAAATATTAAGTAAGTTCCATGTTCTCAGCATTCACTACTCAGTACACAGTACTCAATGTTCAAACAAAGTACTCAAAATACAAATTAAATACTCTTGTCCAAAAACTACATAATGTTGACTTCTTTGTGCATCACATTTAGTTTGTCCTGTAAGATGTCGAATCAATACACTTAATTCTGTTTTTACACAATAGATACGTTCCCGAAAAACCGTATAAAAATGTACCGTGCATATGAAAAGATGGAGTATTATATCCACACACAGCAATCATATTTAACAATACAAACAAATCGTCAAATGAAATCAATTTTTTCTAACTGCGGTGTTTACGAGATAAAGTCTGGATGGAAGATTAATTGTTTATGGCTACACATGTTCAAATAAATCATAAAAGAAGAGACAAATCATTTACCTGAAAGTCTATGGCAGTCTCAAATGCAAATTCTAAGATTTTTTTACTTGGGAGTAATTTACTAGAAAAATGAGTAGGACTGCTATTTCTTAGAATTAAAATTAAGTAAATGATTTTTAAAAAGGCAAATTTATCGGACTGCGCTAGATTAAAATAAATTGTGCAAAAAGAGAATTTAATTTTGTTATAGACCGTGGTAAATGAAAAGCGTATAAAAGAAATCCGAGTAAAAACAGAATTAAGTGTACCTATTATATTATTGTCAAAGTACAGTCGAAATTTGTTAATACGAGTCTCATGTCTTTTCATATCAAAGACAAAGATGAATCTCCAAAGGAACGAGGAATACCGCCACAACCTGACAGTGAACCCAGAACATAATGGAACCATTGCGATTCCCTTCCATGGGAAAATCGTGGGAAGGGAACAGCTCGTAGCCAAATTCGAACACCTGGATTTTACAGAAATGAGAGGGCCACGCGACTGTGAACACTCAGATCACGCCTCGGAGCAGAGTGCCTCGTTACGGGATCGTGGGAATCTGCTGGGGCCGGGATCAGAAATTCGGTTCACGAGTCAGCAGACGGATTCGGGATTCGTCCCACTTGTTATTCACGCGATCGCCACGCTTGCTGTCACCACCCTCGATTACCGTACATCCGTTAGGTCGTGCCGAAAAAATAAACAGATGTATCCATTATATAGGTGCGATCCTATGGCGCGAAAGGATGAGCTCGGGTTCGCGCGTCTCGGCTTGGACTTCTCGACCATTGTCGGTAAATGTAGCACGAGTCAAAGGAAAGGTCATCTGGCTCGGCTGACACGGCGCGAAACGGCGAGCCCAGCCGCGCCGTGGAGCCGCACTTTAACCCTTTACACTCGCTTTACGACACAGCGTCGAAGGAAATCTATGAAATTCAAGAAAATTACTCGTACCAATCGTAGTAAATGACGACTTGTAAACGTAAACATAAGATAGTGTTGTAAATTATTAAAAGCAAATGGATCGACTTTGAACTAATAAATATTAAATCCCACGTGCTTTCCAATTTGCTTATGAAGTAAAGTGAAACGTCGAAATTGTAACCGTGGCTGATAAAATACGACTTTTTTATTATTTTAAAGTACAGGCAGGGGAACTTCTGTAGCACGAAAGTTCCGATTGCTTTTAAACTTCGCAGGCTGATAGAGGACCTCGATAGAAGTGTCAGACAAATTTTATTTTCTACTACTTTTTGGTTCTTCAGAGTGAAAACACCACTTAAATGTTAAAGTGCAGTTGAAAAGTATATAGTAGATATAAAGAAATTATTTGAATAGAAATATGATGTTTTTTATGCTTTATAAAACTGTGTAATGAAATTGTTTAAAATTTGGAGTTTAAATAAAGAAACGTTCCCCACCACAAACAAGTAAACAATTTTCTCTGCACAGCTTTACAGAGCATAAACAACCATTCATTTTTCACCAACAATTGTTTTATACTCACTATAGTTCTCAAGATATACAGGAAAATAGGAAAGTAAACATTAATCTTTAAGGAGTGGTTTCACCATGAAGAACCAAAAACTAAGTAGCAGAAAACAAATTGCCGGATACTTACATTGAGGTTCCCTAACAAGCTGCAAAGATTAAAAAAGCATTTGGAATTTTCGGATTAATAAAGTTCCCTTGTGAGTCATCCCTGAAGTGAGTATCTGCACGTACAGTATCTGTACGTACACATATTATAGAACACCATGTATATTTACCTACGTTCTCCTATATTAAAAGTCTATTTTATCCGTAATAACAGGAGGCAACGAATCTAATTGTATCATAAACAAAATCAATGTTGCGGTACACTTTTTAAAGGAAAGTCCACCGATTCAAACATTTCTTACAACGTGTACCTAAATATTTGACAAATAACTGCCTTAAATAAACTCACACAAAAACTGTAAAAGACCAGAATGTTCGCGCGTTATCAGAACAATATGTAACATTGAATTTGCATGTATACAATAATTATAATGCATAATCTTCGAAATCGCGGGACAACATGCTGTTAAAAAACGATCTTGTAGCCACATCATTCACAACTAAAATTAACCACATTTTTAGCCAAAAATGCTGAAAGAGCCATTGTCCTCTTTCGACAGAAATTAATCTATATAACATAATCAATCAGTTTCGTCTATGTATAAGCCTTAAAAATTACTAATTGAATTCGTAGCACGAACATTGAAAACACGAGAATAATTGTAATTTGTAATTTGTAATTTGTAATGATTGTTTTTCCTGTTAAACATGAGGAGAATGGCGTTTCAAGCTTTATCCCCGCTTATATTGCCCAACGAACTATAAGTCTCATCTTTTTCTCTCCTCTTTTCTCCTTCGGGTCCCAGCAGCAGTGGCGCACCGGGAGAAAGGTGGTCCTCCCATCTTTCTCCAGTACCCGCCCCGTGATGCTTAACTTCGGTGATCTAACGAGAACCGGTGTTTTCCATCACGGCTACGGCCGCAGGTACACGAGAATAATAATTATCACGTTTGTAAATCGCCCAAATGGTAGTTTCATAACACAGCATGAACATCGTGAACATATTTTTGTAACTAAATGTAAAGTGGTCAATAATGGACATTACTTGAGAAGATTTGTATAAAAAACCATATTAACATCTCACGACACGAAACCACTTAAAATTTTTATTTAAAGTAACATAATTATATTCCATTTGGGTTTTAAGGTTCATATGAACTGTGTTTTGCTCCAAAATCTTCTTTTCACATTAATGGTTATTACCCTATTAATTACCTTTGTCAGGAGAGTATAAAAGCAGTTTGAAATGAGTGAGTTCATTAAATATGATCTCCATTTTAAATACACACTGTGCTAGTATAAAAAACATTTAGTAACGCTATTTTAAACCATTATTGAAAAAGAAATAGATTTATATAAAAAGTTTGTCTTCCCCTTATATAACAGGAAGAGAATTCTGAAAGTTGTAAAATGTGAATAAACATGGGAATATTATAAGTATAAAAGCTGGAAATAGTTTCTTGCAAATAAGAAATTAAAAATATTTTATTTTTACTTATTTCGATAGACCGTTGACAAATGATAAATTGTTTGTCTAAAGTCTATCCCTAACGCTTAAGAATTATCAATTTATTCGTAAATTTTTATTTTCGGATCCCAAAATTGTATTCTAAATTGTACAAAACGTAAATCATCGTACAACTATTAGTCAACTCCCGTAAAAGTATCTTTTTGTATCATTCAATTATTAATATCAGTAAACTTTATCGTCTGTTGCGAAATAGGGAAAATCTAAAAAAAAAACAATTGAATGCTGGCAATTGACTAAACTATTTAACAGAAAATAGAAAAGTGTAAATCAGGCGTGCACAGCAGAATGCCTGCCGGGCAAAATTTTTCGGGCACGTGCGGAAAGAGCATCGTAAAGCGCTAAGCCACGCCTTCATGAGCAACAGTGCCGTGGTGGGGAGTATTCGTGAGTGAAGTGTGCCGCTGAACGTCAGCAACCCACCTTACAGTTTACACCCATACTGCGGCAGCTATTGGCGACAGGGTGGGGGAACTGCTCACGGCGTCGTTCTTCGCTTTGCTCACGAGCAATCGAAAGCGCTCTTACCCGCTACAGCCTGGCTGTGCCGGCCTGATGTACATTGATCTGAATAATTACATAATGTCGTCCTGTTCTTTCTGCAGAAAATTAGTTCCAATCTCTGGCGGAAAATATAAACTGAACGTAAAACACATTAAGGCAAAAGAACTCATTCATAATCCCATGTCATCTTCAATTTTCAAGTACTTTCACCCTTCTCCTTTCTCCACTCGCCATGACCTAATTTCCCTTTGCTGATTTCCCTGGAATTAATTGCATTGCAATTTTTTTTCAAAATCCTTTTTAAGTACCTTTATAAATCCTTGTGTTCGTTCCTGCAATTTAGTCTTATGCAAAGCACTCAAACAGTAGTTTAATTAGAGATTTATACATATATAGATATAGTACCTGTTGTGATTTATTATTAATCTGCCATTATGTGCCCTAAACTGTCGACAGAATCTTGCAGTTTTAACGATCAATTTATAAATTATATTTAAAATAATTGTTAATTTATATGACACAGTTACTTGTTGCGGGAAGTAGATATTCCAAACTTGAAAAAATATTATGATACTACATTTTATTTATGAATAGTATGTTTTTTCTACATAATGACAAAAACAAAATATACATAGGGTAATTCCGGGAGACGCGGTCGACCTAATATAAAATGGCTATTAAAACTAATACAGATATTACTTATTTTATCAGAACAAACCTAATATGTTCAGAATTTTATGCTGATTCAGAAAAACTGGTCGATATTTGCTTGAAGACAATATTTACTGTAAATTGGGTTGAAATCTGAAGTCATGACATCTGACCACCTCTCCCGAGGTGCCCGGAGAAATGGTTTCCGTCGTTGGCAGAGACCACTCATATAATTATTCATGGAAAAATAACAAAGAAGAAAGCAAAATTATTTATGAGTGAATGCAACTACAGATTCATTGATATTTAATTTGTTTACGCCAAACAAGTGAAGAACACATCAAGGATAAAGCGAACTACCTACCGACGATTAGCAAGGCAAATGAATACAAAAGTGAATAAATAAAATAAATAAACATAAATAATAATAAAATAATGATAAAAAATAAAAATATAAATAAAAATAATAAAAATATCATACCTCGACCATCTCTTCTTTCTGCAGTAAGAGATGGTCTTCTCGTTAGTTTTGAGAGGAAGAGTTAATATGGCTAAATACTTTGGCTGCATTGTCCCTCAATATCTCTACTATCTTATAATTCCCAAACATTAAACAAAAATACACTTAGAAGTATATTTTAAATTCGATTCTGTACATCGTTGTTTGACAAAAGAGGTTAAATGTAACCTCAGTTTAACTTTTATAGCCTGCAAATCTAGAAAAATACAGAAGGAACCGAAGTGACGCTATTCATTCAATCGTTTGGCTTCTAGAGAAGTAATTGGTCTGCACTTTAACGCGTTTTTACGCATAGAGTCTGAAATATAGCAACTCGACCGGTCCGACCGCGTCTCCGGGATTTACCCTACTCCTTATTTTGTAAAAACTATTATTGTAAATTTTAGAAGAGTTGACGGTGCAAACAATGTATTATTTGTAAAATGTGTAACCTCTCAAGCGTTTTGTTACATCGTGTACAGTACACTTTTAAGTACAAGAAGGTACTGATCTGAATGAGGCTATCGATGCTCAGAGCTGTAGTGATAGAATCGAAAGTAGGTATGACAAGTCTCTTTCAAGAATCGAAAGGAAAAAAAAGGAATTGTACTTCTGCTTAATTCTGCATTGAAATAGAGTAACGTTATATCGGATAATACCATTCGTTATTTGAAATAATGGCAATAGATGAGAAAATTTTTTGTATTATTATTAAAATAATGATAGGAAATTGCTTCTCATTTTATTTACGTGTAAAAATATTAAAGCCTAATAGTGGTAATATGGTAGAATATAAAACGTATACAATAGTAGTAAATAATAATAGAATTAAGTAATAATAGTGCCAGTAATAAGAGTAATAGTAATAATAACTCAATATCAGATACTTCGTACATTGAGAAATAAGAGAAACGACAATAAAAAAAAGATAAACCTAGTGCGTAAACCGAATATAGTGTGCTGTAACCTTAGGCACGATTCAAGAAATGACTCAACACTTATTTTATACTCACAAGCTCATTGAATTCATCTCGACACTGCCTATAATAGCATATGATACAGAAAGTATGATAGGTAGGTACATATAAGTAAAATAAGTTGCTGATCTGAAATCACCTTAGAAATAAGTTCTTTCCTCTTTTCATAAAATTCGTCTCCTCAAATCGTGCATCTTCCCTTCACTCACATTTTGAATATAAAGATACATACTTTTGAATAAGAACAGCGTAGATATTTAAAATGTATAATGTCAACAAATCACTGCCCTCTGCACTAAATTCACATCAAAAAGTTTATTAATACGTGATAACGAAGTCTTGTAGGTAATGTACCTATATTTGTAGTTTTAAGGCAAAACGGCATAAGTCCTTTGTTTACACTTTCGAAATATTTCCGTTTAATGTTTTCATCATTAACCATAGATTGATAACGGGCAAAATACAATAAAAGTATATTTTTCATTTCTTTTTATTTAATGTTTTGTATTGTCTACCTTTTTCATTTCACAGGTAATTACAAGAAAACGAGATATTCTTACCCATTCGCTGTCGGTCATCCTGATTAGTACAACTGCTCGTTTTAAAGAAATCATATATTTGCAAACGTGAAACACTTTCGGTTAAACCTGTAAAATTTCATTCTATATTTCCAACTTAATTCTGCATGAGGAACGTGCTTCTTTCTGATTGCACCACGATTTCTCAAACATTCTGTATATCAAAAGTTAGCTGAAAATGTCATGAAAGATTGCAATTTCTACTAACATACGTGTTCACGTTCCCCATGTACCCCAGACTGCGAGTGTAACAAATCCCCAAACATGCCCCTTTCTTTTTCGTTAATAAACTTAATTAATAATACTTAATTACTTATATTCTTATTATATTCTTATTATATTACTTTTATAAGGTGTGTTTAGCGTTAATGTAATATTAGCACAGAGTATCGCGAAACGCTAGAGTAATGAAAGAGAGAATCGAATGACGAGGAGTGGGAAAATTGAACGCATGCGCGATCCTCAGTCGATCAGCGGATCGACGAGAGTAAGAATCAGGAGCAGCGATGTGTGCATGGCGATGAGAGAGGGAACCGAGCGTTCCACGCGCGCCTGCGCATTAACCAGTTGCTCAGTAGACCAACTAGAGAACGGATCGTGCGAGACGAGGATGATTGACGCGTAATAGTCGAACTCCGTTCCTATTGGTGCGCTCCCAGTACTCCGAATATGTATAAATACGGGCAAGAAAGCCCAGAGAGAATCATTCATATTCATATGTCTAACCAAGACACTACTCAGAATCATTTAAAACTAATAGCTGATTCCAACCTACATTAATGCTCCAACTTTGGAGGCCGCCTTGCAGGACACTTGGTCGTGCTGATCGTTTAAACTAAGGCCATAGTCGCCAGGTTTAGTGAGAGGTTTCTGCCTTGGAGGCCGCTTTGTAGGCCACTTAGTTGTTGAAGCTAAGTTATTGATAATTATTATCCTCAGGTTAGTAATAATACTCCTGAGCAACGAGGGAACGAGATTATTCCAGGTGGCAATACCTGCCCCTGATGAAACAAAGAAACAACTATAAATGGTTCTCAAATTAACATATTCAATTTCCTAGTTCTATAAGCTAACTCCTAAATCCTAAGTTATTCTAATTCCTAAATCAACCGAGAGTCCCTATCTATAACTTATTCCAACCAATCGACTAAAACGTCACTACTAGTTATTTAAGTTACTTACTCTAATCAATCGATCAAACGGGCGTTCTTTTGTACCGACCAAGAGTCGCAACCCAAGACGATCAACTTTATTTCTTGTACCGACCGAGCGTCGCAACCTATTTAATTTCTTTAATTTCTTTAGTATTAAGGCGTTAATTTATGTTTGTTTGTATGATTTAGAAGTGTTTTCTTGAATAAACACTATTAAGTTAAATTCTTGTTCTGGAATTTTAATTCTTTATCACACGCCACTCGAACCCATCCCGAAGTCCTGTAAGGAGCGTTACGCCACGCTCAAAACTCTTACACGAGTAAAAATACAATCATTGTTATTAGAATGCAGAAATTCAAAATTTAAAAATACCAATATTTCACGTTTTGGTCTATAGCAAGGCTGCACAAGGAGCTGTTTTCGGCGCCTAGCGGCGAGCAACCTGCCGGTCTCGTTGCTAAGGTTAGAATCGATGAAGAGAACTGCATTAGTGTACGTGCATTTGGTATGACTTGAACCCAGCCATATATACTTACGCTACGAGCCTACGAGCCCGCACATACAGGTTATGCGCTCACGCGAACTTGTAAAATGGCAACAGCGCCACACGGACGCATTCCACTACAACCATGCACCGGCTCGGCGGAGAGCTGCCAGCGACCGCTGGACAGCAGTGATGCCCGAGCTTCGAGAATTTTAGGATGGTCTCTTTTAAATTAAAGTCGCAAAGAGCTATCGGGAACTTCCCGGGCCCAGGTAATCGAGCCGCACGCTCCAGTTTTATGATCGGTTTACCTGTACTCGCACTCCAGATTACTGTAATGAGGTTTGAAAATAATGTCGACTGATCTCCTACCCGTCTCAGTTTCAAAATTTTTAGCTACAATAGGGTTGACCGCGGCGTATACCCCTCTACGTATAGGCGTGACGTTGAGTAGCTATATATACAGACACAAAAAATTCTAGAAAAAAATTTAAACAGCGCTACAATCAAAGACACGTCCCATTAGTTACCCGTTACGTCTGGTCTATGCGTGCACTGCATTAAGGATAAAATTATAAAAAAGAAAACCAGAACAATAGATTTTGAGGTCTGCAAAACTAACACATATTTGAATAAAAATTTAATTACTCAATTTATGAAGGTAATGATGTGGAAACAACTAACCTATTTTTTATCAACACCATGAATTTTAAAAAGTGCATTAAATACAGTATTAAATAAACAGTTTGCAAAAGCATTTCACAAAAATTATGGTTAAAAAATTGATAAAAGAAAAATTAAGTAAACGTAAAATGTGTTAAATTATCCAGCATTTTGAGAGAATAATTTTCCTCATTTTGTGGCGCAAATTGCATTCCGATATCTTTTATAGTTAAAAAATTATACGAAAAAGGCCCCAAATTCTTCAACCCGGGCCGAGAAATTCCCAATAGCTTTTTGAGACTTTAATTTGAAAGAGACCATCCTAAAATTCTCGAAGCTTGGGCACCACTACTGTCCCAGCAGTCGCTAGCAGCTCTCCGGCGGGCCAGTGCATTGTTGTAGTGGAATGCGTCCGTGAGGCGCTGTTGCCATTTTACAAGTTCGCGCGAGCGCGGGTTGCAGGATAAAACGCTGACCCTGTACAGTGGCGTAATCGAAAGATGCCTAGAATACCGGCACGTACCACCACGTGTCAGCCACGTTTCACGTGAGAGAAACGGGTTCGCTGTGTAATCCACGTGGCGTTTCTGCAGCTCGTATTTTGTTTCCTCGTTTCTCACTTAAGATAGCGCCGTTTGGAGATACTTCTACAAATTGCCCTCCCCAATGAATTTTACAGATTGTTATCTTAAAAATGTAAGATATTCAACGTACCTAGTTAAAGAAATACGCATACATCATAACTGTGAAAAACAATACTACAAAGGAAAAATGTTGTCTAATCTAAACATTCTCTGTTAAATCTTTAGGCATTAATTATTTAATGGCTCTACAATCCATTGGTGAATTGACGTTTTCTTGTGATAATTCATTTCTCAGGTCACATGTTACAAATTCAAAATAATGTGAAATAATTCCCCGGAATTGCAGAAACAGACTATTAAGGGGTGACACCACTGTAAAAAGTAAGCCATTTCTAAGAATTCTTTTTCACAAATAATTTACAGTTTTCCTAGAAAATTTTTATTGCCTACCTTTAGTAAGCTGTCTTAAGGGACTATACAAAAAAAATAAATAGAAAAACATCCATAAATTTTAATATATTAATTAATCTTCTAGACCCCCGACGCGAGCTGGTCGAATGTGTAACTATGGAACGATAGGTCCGAAACCAAATTTCCTTTTTTTTTATAAGCTATATGAGTGTAGTTTCCGTTGTACGGACGGCTTCTTTGACTGAAAAGTTTTTTTTTTAAATACGCTCAAAAAACTGTCCATCTTTTACGCGGATTTTCGAAACTTTTCTTCTAAAGCGCACCATTTTTACAAAAATAATTTGTTTAAGAAATCGGTACGTGCAACGGAAACTACACTCATATATATTAAGTATGTATATATATAGTATGTCTAATATATCTTGAGTAACGTACGCAATCATTAAAAGTGAAATGATATTTGTGAATAATTCAGAAATGAATTGAAGAATATTAATGACAGATCTTTTACTATCAATATTATTTGGCTATTGTATTTTTTATGTTATTGAACAGAAATATTTGGTTCATCAATATGTTAATGAAAATATGCTGTACTAAAAAAGTCCTGCCTATCAGAATATTTGCGCCTTTGAATCGAAAATTTTTCTTCTTTAACTTTCCTCGAATCATCAAAAGAAACGGAGCCATCCTAAATAGGTCGAATAGGTCTAAATAGGTATAATCACCCTGTATATTCAAATTTTTTAATCTTAGTACTGCATGAATTTAGAACTATCACTACCATGATGAACCGCAAATCAGTGGCCGTAAAGAGACAAAATTATAAATACATAATTAGGGTAAAGGCAGGTAATATGGAACGGTAATATGGAACTTCGTAAAATTTCGATAACGAAATAACGAACTCTTCAGGCAATGGTGTATACTAGATTCCTAGACACAATAGACGATGATATTGACAATTGAACACTATACTAGAATTCAGATTTATTGGCCGGTGAGTTCGGTTTCGCGAGCAGCGCACGAGGAGAAATCAGCCACCACCATCTGACGATCGTCGATTGGCAGTTGAAGTTGCTTGGCCCCCGAAGGGTATGGTGGGGTAACGGGAACGTTGCTCGACTCTTTCTTAGCGTAATAGTTGTGTGCGTTACGAAGCTATGCGTAGATCAATACGAGATGAAGCTATCGAGGAAGAATCAACCTTCTGATCAATGATGCTCCTGAATTTTTTCGGAGCGCACACACACCTATTCTGATGTGTGTATTTCTACGCTGACCAGGGATCGGCGGACTCCAGCTATCACTCATGAACTGTGCCTGCGTGCGTCAGTCACGCACACATAACCACCGCTCCTGTAGGTGTTTCCCTCTCCGTCAGCGGTAGATGGAGCGCGCCGATCCCCTGCGTCAATGTACTCAAAGTGGTGGGGATGCTTCGCTGCGTGTTTACGTACCTCACGGACACCAATTCCCACCGCGCGATGAGTAGGTGTAGCCCGAGAAAGAGCGAGAACGTAGAGAAGAGGGGCACCGAGGCAGGCAAGCGGTGTGGTGGGAGAATACTCCTCACGAAAGTCACCGGCCAAAAAATCTGAATTCTAGTTTAGTTGGGCATCCATCATTGAAAGAGAAACGTTTATACAATATTTCGTGGGGTGTAAAAGTTTCTGAAAAGTGCATCAAACAGTTAAATATTGTAGTGAAGATATGTTACAAAGTATTATTTTGATATAACTTATCATTAAATATGTGTGTTCTTGATTATTCAACAATAGTTTACCAATAAAGTTACTTTCTTCTTAGTATAATTCTTAATTTCTTGTCGGATCATGTGTACGTAATATGGAACATACCAAGTAACGTAGATGAAGTTGACAATGATGATGGTGACGATGATGTGGAATGCTTATTTTGCGATGGTAATTATAAAAATAATGACAATGAAAAGTAGACCCAATGTATTCACTGTTTTCAGTGGGCACACGAAGAATGTGGGGCTTCCGACGTATTATTCGCGTACCCAACGTGTAGGAGACGCAGAAAGCAGAAATAAATTCCAAAAATGATGTATATTTATTTATTTATTTGTATCTTCTACTTAATAAATCTTCATTTTTAATAAAAAAAGTAAAGATTTTTGAGTTTTCTTTACAAATTTCCTAGGTGTTCCATATTAGAACCCATTTTTTCGAACGGCCGATTTTCACTCTTTTCTGTTTTTTTTTTGCTATAATTGCACAACAATTGGATATTTTTACATTTGACTATGTAAATATGATTATGCATTAGTTCCTTCGTTCCCTCATGTTAGTTTTATTAAAAAAAAACAAATTCCCCTACTTTTGACAAGCTTTTGAAATCAGATGTTCCATATTACCTGCCTTTACCCTATTGCTAACTTAAGAAAGAAAATGATTCGTGATTTACTCGTTATTAATAAAACAGCACAGATAACTTATTATGTACTTCCGTTAATAAAAGAAAACCAATGAAAAATAAACGAACAAGAAACGTTTAACTCCGCTAGTAACGATAACGTCCCATTTATCCTTGTTAATTTCCCCCCTCTCTCCCTCTCTCTCTGTCCCTTCGGATACTGATCTCATTTAAACCAGTCTATCAGTTCATTAACATGATCTCGTTAAACGTCTCCAACCGCGAAGGAGCTAGACGAAGAGAAATCTACGATCCACGTGTCAGCCACGCTTGAAAGCAACCATAAATCAGTGACAGGGACGAGCAGGTATTCGGATGGAGTGCTCATGAGGGACCTTCAGTCGAGACGGTGATGGTTAGACAACCGCCTTCGCCCTCCTCCCCCCTTCCTTTTATCGCCCCCTTCTCATTTGGTCTGTGATAAGTGCATCGGCTTTCTTTGTCCCCGGTGTGTATCTCTGTTCCTCTTCAACAAGAGTCTGTTGACGCGTGTAGCGGGAGGCACGGATCATGCGGCTCGTGGGAACGGAGCGGCCGTTGGCGCTGAAGCGTTTCAGGAAGCTTTTGGTGTTCCGCTCCCGCGGTCACCAGGGCGTCTATAACAGCGTCCGCACACCTCCGTACCGACGCCCCGACTCCTCTTCAACATGCTCGAGTCACGTTGACGACGCCCACGCTCCAATCGGCTTCCTCGCCGTCGGGAAAAATATAAGCTGTCCTATCCGAGCAGCGCCCCTACGGATTACTAATGTCGCTCCACTCCGCTGCATATATACACGGCACACGTTAATTAGTAACGTGCTGCTGCAGATTGTATCACCGTTCTGCAAGTTTATAATCAGCGATGAACTCAAGCTGGCACTCAATTCCACGCATACAGTCACAGTTGAGTGATTGCGCTGCATTTTATTAAAGTTTTCAATTATTTGGAGCTAGGATGGGATTAAATACGATTTTTCATAAATGGACGTTGGGGTAGCACTTATATGTAAGCGTGGGGTCGATCACGACGGACGGTACAACCGAGCATATTTATGATAAATGTAGGTATCAATACCCGGACTCTACAGCGGTAATATAGTCTCCTAATTTAATTTGTAAAACCATCAGGAAATAAAAAAATGTTGTTGAAATGTGGAAGATAACACAATATTATACTATTGGAAATGGAAAAAAGAATTTATGTATTACTAGCTTAAAGTACTCGGCGTTATCTGGGTAAAGCTTCGATTATCACGGAGTGTCAAGAGGATGAAATAAGGGGGAAGGGATGGGATGTCCAGAATTCATGATAGCCTATATTTTCCGCAGGGTTCTAGAGAGTAATTGAAGGGTCGGATGCAATAAGGGGACTAGCGTTCGAAAATGGGAAAAATTATCGTCCAACCGCTAAGAAAGATTGGAAAATTAAATGTTGTTAAACTGTATTTTAAAAAATATAGTGTTGAGCTCGTCACGACACACATTTTTTCTATTTACAGTTTGTTTATCGAATCATTACTAGTCGAGCTAAAAATTAGAAATAAAACATTTTTCATCGTCCAAAGTCATCATTTCTTTAAACATAAATTGCGATAACTTGAGTAAATATTAACGGATCGTTATGAGACTTAAAACATAACTTCAGAAAACTCTAGCGAAGCCGTAAAATGTATGCACAAAACGCTTCTGTTAAAAAATGTAATAATATTTAAATAAAAACTAATACTGGACATAACCCATGTTTTTTAACGTTCGCCGTTAAAAAGTATCGAGGCAATTTTGAGCTACATAAAACTTCCAGCAACAAAGTTTTTCCTCAATATACAAGGAAGATTTTCACAAATTTTCACACTGATTAATAAATAATTGTAGAATATATGGCGATATATATAAATCCCGTGCGGCTCCAACAGTCAACGCGAGTGCTAAAACTGCTAACAATAAGTAGCGAATTATACACGGCTATTAACAGTTATATCTTCTACAATGATTTATTAATCAGTCTGAAAATTGGTCAAAATCTTCCTTGTATATTAATGAAAAATTTTGTTGCTGCAAGTTATATGCACCTCAAAATTTTCGAGCGCTAGTCCCCAGATTGCATCCGACCCTTCAATTATGCAAAATTTGGTTCAGATCGGTTAATAAAATCGGGATGAAAATTATCCTATATGTTATTCCTGGTCCTAGACTACGTATATACAAAATTTCAAAATTCAAATCCGTTGCGTAGTTGCGACGTGATTGAGTAATAGACATCCAGACATACTTTCGCATTTATTATATTAGTAGTATAATAGGCGTATTTATTAATGTAAATACGAAAATATGCAGATGTCCCAGTAAGTGGACAACCTGAAATTGCATGTCCGGATACCTAACAACGAATTATATCGTCCCAGTAAAAGGACAACCTAAAAATGTACTGGTGCATTATGGAAATTCTTGTACCAATGAATAAACTACTTCTTTCAAAAAATAATTCCTTGCAAATTTAACTATCTTAAACTAAATTTAAATTTAAATTTTATTAACAATTCTCGAAATCTGCTACGTGTAGGAAGCGTTACAAAATAATTATTTCTACCTAACGATTTTCAATTTTCTATTATAATGATTTTAATTAAGGGAAGAGGACACTGAAAAAATCGCGATTTTCGACAATTTTTAAGAATTTTTTTGCATTTTTGGCAATTATGAACCCTTGTTCAACTGTACACAACATGGTTTGACATTCAGTGTTGCCTTTCTACCAGAAAAACCTATTTCTCCGAAACCTTGCAAAAGAGCCGAAAACCAAGTCCTTCGTTTTTCGGTATATTTCTCTATTATTTAGCTCTTTGAGTATGCTCAACCGCTGGCTAGTGTTTTGGGAAATCCAAATTAACTGCGTGGCCTTGACATTGTTAGTAGGTAAGCTATGCCGATTCTGGACCAAGTGTGGGCGAGGGGGTGATGCGGGGCGGGGGGTACCGGACCGACGGCGCGGGGGCGAGGTATGGAGGGGGTTACCGGACTGCGGGCGCGGGGGCGAGGTATGGAGGGGGGTACCGGACCATGGGCGAGGGGGGATGACGTCACAGGGGAAGGGGGATTTCAAAATTTTCAAAATGGCGTCGCGCGCGCAGGTCGAGTTCGTGGGCGAGGGGGCTGACGTCACAGGGTAGGGGGTGAATTTTCAAAATTTTAACCCGCGGGGGGATCGGTGCGCATGCGCGAAAGGTAAGGCGCGAAAGGATGTAACGCGGATGCTGTAATTCGACACCGATACCTATTCGAGATTAATTAATCTAAATAGCCCAACCGCCTCACGAAAGAATGCAACGTCCCCTCGTATAAACATCCGCCGACGATTCGACGCTTTATCGCGATAATTATTCGAGATCGATTAATCTAAATAGCCCAACCGTCTCACGAAAGAATGCAACGTCGCCCTAGTATAAACATCCGCCGACGAAATGTAATTCGACACCCTCAGAGCGATAATTATTCGGGTATCACCCAACGTATTTTGAATGAAATAACTATTCGAGATCAATTTATAATACGGCAAGAAGTCTTCCGAAAGATAAGGAATCATGACGCGCGACAGGATGTAACGCGTCGAGGCGCGTACGTGCGTGCTCCGCAGATGCTGTAATTCGACACCCTCTGACACAGCGCGAAGCGATAACTATGCGAGATTTATTAATCTAAACAGTACAGCTGCCCCATGACCATCATGTAAGAATGGGGCATTGCGTTCGCGTAAACATCCGCCTACGAAAACATAGAGCGATAATTATTCGAGTTTCGTTTCGAATATTTCAAAGATTGGGACCGCCGTGACTGATGCGAATGCCCTTATCGCGAACGGGGGAATCCG
The DNA here is from genome assembly GCA_944738655.2 of Andrena hattorfiana. Classification (NCBI taxonomy): domain Eukaryota; kingdom Metazoa; phylum Arthropoda; class Insecta; order Hymenoptera; family Andrenidae; genus Andrena; species Andrena hattorfiana. The sequence continues at coordinate 31,491,131 of OX122894.2, read as the reverse complement.
ATACACGCGGTAACGCAACGAGTTAGTGGGACTTTACGTTACTCGATTGAGGTGCATGAGAAAAAGAGCGATAGAGAGAATTCGATGATCATCGCCATCAATGCTGCAATATATATTCATACATTGACGTGCACGTGTACGTGAATCTGTATAAAAGCACCGTTTAAATGAATCGTTACAGGTATTAACGTGAAAATCATCCATTTATTAAAACCTATACGCGTACTATAGTGGTACATGATTTACATCGCGCAACATGGATTGCATTCCTAACGCTAACAATTCGCAATCAATCAACGAATGTTGTTCAAAGTGATCGCTTTCGGAAATTAATTTTACATAATCTGTTGGTGCGGTAGCGCTACGTAGAACGTTTACGAACGTGGTATATTTACTAGCTACAGCGTATATATTTTGAACATATGATCGATGCAATGTTCATACGCGAACAGTTTTCGCATCGTGACTTCCGTCATGTATAAGGTAACGCGATTATCGGTGATTTTGACGAGTTGATCATTGTGCATGCGCGTGAATTCGATTCGTAAATGATCAATTTCGATGTTGGTCTGGGGTGTTGTTACGTTGTCGCGTAATTTTTTAAGAAAGTCAGTCATATTTTGCAGTAGGAGCTTCCACGTAGACATTGAGAAGCTCAACTCGCCACCTTTATTGTCGACTATGGTGATCTCGACGCGGCACGAATCCATGCCAATGCGAATTCCTATCGTGAGCCGTTTATACGCTGTTGAGGTCAGAATGTGTGGCACTTTTTGTACTCTGCGTACATAAATTGGGCGAGTACAGTGATTTGTATTTGAAAACAGATGTGCTGTTACTCGCCGACGTATTCGAAAGTTTCCGCACCGACTGTATCGCGAGTTACGATTTGGATCCCGCGCATTATTGCACGCTACCAAGTTTCACGTGGGACGCGATGCTCAAGTACACCAGCGTACGATTAGAGCTTCTGACGGACGTGGACATGTTACTGTTCGTGGAGCGTGGCATACGCGGCGGTCTGAGCCAGTGCTCGCACAGGTACGCGCGAGCCAACAACAAGCACCTGCCTGTAGGGATGTACGACGAGTCGAAGGCATCGACGTATCTAATGTACTTCGACGTCAACAACTTGTACGGCTGGGCGATGTCGCGGGCTATGCCGAAAGGAGGGTTTCGATGGCTGGACGATGCGACAGTGGCCGCGCTCGACGTATCATCCCTACCCGACGGCGGGTACTCCGAGGAATCTGAGGGATACCTGCTGGAGGTAGACATCGAATATCCCAAGGAGATCCACGACGCCCACACCGACCGTCCATTCTGCCCGGTGCGCGAGCACGCGCCAGGAGGAAAATAGACTAAGCTGCTTGCCACGCTCGACGATAAGGAGCGATACGTCATCCATTATCGCTACCTGAAACAGTGCGTGCGACACGGTTTACGCGTGACGCGAATTCATCGGGTATTACGATTCGATCAGTCGCATTGGTTGCGCGACTACATTCGATTGAACACCGATTTGAGGACGCGAGCCACGAGTGAATTTCAAAAGACTTTATATAAATTAATGAACAATGCGGTGTACGGAAAGACAATGGAAAATGTGCGGAATCGCGTAGACGTGCGACTGGTGACGCGGTGGGACGGTCGTTACGGCGCGGAAGCGCTGATCGCGAAACCATACTTTCACAGTCGGACGATTTTCTCCGAGCAGTTAGTGGCCATCGAAATGCGCAAACTCAAAGTGAAGTTCGACAAGCCGATATACGTGGGGATGAGTGTACTGGACGTATCGAAAGAATGCCTGTACGAGTTCCATTATGCGTATATGCGTGCGGAGTTCGGTGATCGGTGTAAGGTCCTGTACACCGACACCGACAGTTTAATGTATAGTGTGAAATGCGATGATATGTACGAAAAGATGAAGTGTGACGTTGTCCGATTCGATACGAGTGATTACGCGGTGGACAATCCGTACGGTATGCCCCGCGTAAACAAAAAGGTGCCGGGACTCATGAAAGATGAGAACAACGGCACCTTGATGACCGAGTTCGTCGGACTACGATCTAAGATGTACGCGACTAGAACGTTTAACGCTGCAGTGGGGTCTACGAGTGCGACTAAGAAAGTGAAGGGTGTGCGGAGACATGTAGTCGCGAACGATATACAATTCGATGATTACATTCGTTGTCTTCCTGATCTTACCGAAAAATCAGTTCGACAGAAGAATATACGCTCCAAAGAGCACGATGTGTATACCGTGATTCAAGAAAAGAACGCTCTCAGCCCGTTCGATGACAAGCGATATATTTTAACCGATCGGGTCAGCACCCTTCCGTGGGGGCATTATCGAATCCCCGAGCTCGAGCTTGAGCCCGACGAGTCCCTCGAGAATCCCATTGTATAGAATGCTTGTATGTTTGTATTTTTTGCATGTACATATGTATATACGTTTCTTTTGTATATGTTATTTATTTATTTATGGATATGTAATATACGTATAGCGTAGAATATAACCAAAATAGTATTTTATACGTATTAGTATATATATATATATATTTATTTCTCTACTTTATTAAGCTTAATTGTACGCATATATATGCACGAAGAAGAAGAATGAGATTGAGGAGGAGGAGAATGTGAATAAACGGACAATGTATATATTTATATGTATTTATTCATTCATTTATTTGTACCAGTAACATCAAGCACGATAACGACTCAGAGAATATCCTTGTCGCGTATCCACGAGTTCCGCGACGAATCGAATCCAAGCCACTTAACGTACACCTGATTCCCCTTGCGACGAATAATCTTCTCGACCAGATAGACGTCCGGATTCGCGACCGAATATTGTTCGTACTCGTAGAATCCACCCGAGATCGGCTCTCCCGCGGAATCGTGCAGAATGTACGTCACCGGGAACGTTCGTTGTACGGTTACGATTTCGAATACCTCGGTCGACCAGTTCGGAGTGTACCCCTTCTCGAAGAGGGTCTTGAACTTGCTCACGCGTACCTTGTTACCGACGTTGAATTTCGTGCGGAGTCGAACCACATGAATCGAACCACTTTCAACATCAATCGAACCACTTTCAACATCAAACGTACGATTCCAATCGTACCAATGTACGTTTGATGTTGAAAGTGGTTCGATTGATGTTGAAAGTGGTTCGATTCATGTTCGATTGATGTTGAAAGTGGTACGATTGATGTTGAAAGTGGTTCGATTGATGTTCGATTGATGTTCGATTGATGTTGAAAGTGGTTCGCTTGTGGTTGAAAGTGGTTCGATTGATGTTGAAAGTGGTTCGATTGATGTTCGATTGATGTTGAAAGTGGTTCGATTGATGTTCGATTGATGCTGAAAGTGGTTCGATTGATGTTGAAAGTGGTACGTTTGATGTTGAAAGTGGTACGATTGATGTTGAAAGTGGTTCAATACATGTTGAAAGTGGTTCAATACATGTTCGGAGTGGTTCGATTGATGTTGAAAGTGGTACGATTGATGTTGAAAGTGGTTCGATTGATGTTGAAAGTGGTTCGATTCATGTTCGATTGATGTTGAAAGTGGTACGATTGATGTTGAAAGTGGTTCGATTGTGGTTGAAAGTGGTTCGATTGATGTTGAAAGTGGTTCGATTCATGTTCGATTGATGTTGAAAGTGGTATGATACACGTTTGATAGACGTTCAATACACGTTCAGAGTGGTACGATTCACGTTCGATGCACGATCAAGTGATATGGTTTAGTCAAATTATGAGGCCAAAGAATGAGAGGATAATCTGTGAAGAATTCGAAGCAGATTAGTGCAAGGAGGAAGGGGGATTGTCAGTGAAGAGGAAGGTGAAGAACGAAGGCATCCTACTTTGCAACGTATGCAACTTTAGGCATGGGTCCTCATGTGATAAATCCCGTTACTGTGGATGGTATAAAGAAGCTTGGTCATACTCGGTTGGTATAATTTCGGGTTTTTCTAAATCGTTTTTGTAAGTCTTCTAATTTATTTAATTCTTCGGGGTGTTCGATTATCCTTTTAAGCTTGAAATTTGTGTTTCCGTACGAACTTACAGTAGGCTGTGAAAGTGTGATTTCATCTGATGACAAAAAAATTGTGGTCAGGTAAGTAGTACCATGTTCTTTCTAATCCGCATTGTTTTCTAGTTTCTATTGTGAATTTGGTGGTAGTGATTGTACATTTGTTTCTTATTGTTATTATACTGCTAGTTGTATCGGTTTCGGTGCGATATAAATCCACGTGCCTGGTAGTTGTAATTCTATCTGGAATGTGTGATTCAGTGTCATAATTCGCATTTTACATGTGTTTGTTAATTTTGTGTACAATTGTACTTCGCACGGACTGTATGGTATCGCTTTGAACATCGGGTGATTAGAGGTGCAGAGGTACAGATCGTTTATTGTCTTACATTTTGCTAGGCCCTGTTTGCTTAGTTGTATGTAATCTTGCACCAAGGTGTCACGTACCTCGTACGAGTCGAGGGGTTCTATACGCGTAGAACGATTCGTTTATCTTCGTGGGTATCAGGCGTACCTTGCTCAATTAGAATTTTTTCGCGTTTAACAATGAAATATCTAGTACTACAGTAATTGATTTGGTATCCGTAAATGTGGAGAGCTGGAGAATTTTGATAATGGCGGCTAGTTTTCTAATTTTATTCCAATTGTGAAGTCTAGTCCATTCGAAATATGTGCTAATGCGGAAGCGAGGTACGTTATGATTTGTGCTGGTGGTATTAATCGTAGGTTTAGGACTCCTTTCTTTATATCCATAATGAATTCTAACAAGACTTGCGTGTCGCGCAATAGTGTTTCTGCGGGGCCGTTTATTAGTATGAGGGGTTCGTCTACTGTCTCTCGAAATTTAGTAATGTTGGCTGTCTGTTGGAGTAAGTATTGAATTTGTCACGTCGCGTTTAAGAGTGTGTTATCGTTGTCTCGTATGTCATGTATAGTCTCGTTGAGAAGTTTGGTATTTGCTCTTAAAATTTGCATTTGTCCCTTGATTGCGTTTTACTTTTTTTTTTTTTTAAAGTCTGTTATCTTGTGTTTTGAAAAGGTCTAGTAAAATCATCGATTTTCTTTCTATCCCCGGAATCCATTAGCCCCAAGAGTGATTTGCCTATGTAACCTAATCCGTCTATTTGTGCACGACGCTGTTTTGTGCTGAGCTTTTAGTTTACTGGACGTAGGTAAAGAGTTTTGGCGATGCGGTCTACCTTGTCTTGGATTTTCGCGGTGAATGTTTGACAAAATTTTTGTAAGTTGTCGGTACAAGGTTTTTTACATTGCGCAAGTATATCATATAGTGCAACTTGGAGGTTTGCTTCGCGTCGGTAGATGTAAGATATGTTTACATGTAGTACTAACTTCCAGCTATCTCGATAAATTTGTAAATCGCCTAGGTTTTCGAAGTAAATGTCGGGGTGGTGTTGGAATTCTTTTATAGTGAAATCTATGTCGGGGGTTGTTCCTCCTGCGAGTGGTATCGTCGTTTGTAGGACAAAAATCCTGTAAATTATAATGCCGAGGTGTAGTTGGCGTTTCATAGAGTCTTTCCTCCTGTGTGTGTGTGTGTGTGTGTGTGTGTGTGCGCGCGTGCGCGGGTGCGCGGGTGCGCGGGTGCGCGGGTGCGCGGGTGCGCGGGTGCGCGGATGCGCGGGTGCGCGGGTGCGTGCGTGCGCGGGTGCGTGCGTGCGCGGGTGCGTGCGTGCGTGCGTGCGAGCGTGCGTGCGTGCGTGGGTGCGTGCGTGCGTGCGTGCGTGCGTGCGTGCGTGCGTGCGTGCGTGCGTGCGTGCGTGCGTGCGTGCGTGCGTGCGTGCGTGCGTGCGTGCGTGCGTGCGTGCGTGCGTGCGTGCGTGCGTGCGTGCGTGCGTGCGTGCGTGTGTGTGTGTGTGTGTGTGTGTGGGCTTCGTCCGGGCTTGAGTAGAAGTGAGAAGTTAGGGCAAATGGGTCTCGATTTTCTTAGTCGCTTCTTATTTCGTTGCGATCTCCTGGACAAAGATGTTGTCGGCCATCTTAGACGTGCCCCGAGACATTATGTTTGCTCTAATTGTACGTGCGAGTGATGTTTGTTTGTTTGTTCTTCGTGTGTGTTATTTTATTATCCTATATATCCGTTTATCCCTCTAGCGTTTCCAGTGCCGCGCCCGCCGGGTTGTATCAGCATTGCCTACATGGTGGCAATTAGGGAGTATCGGGTGCACTGGCACCGATTCTTCCAGCATGCAGAATTCTGGGAGGATGACGAAGACTCATGAGGTCTGAGGGTCCTATTTGGTGAGTGTCTTATTGCATCGGGGATTGTAGATCTGCTTATTGTTTCTATTTCCGTGCGTATAGTAATAGTCTTGCAATTGTCTTTTTTTTGTGTAGAACGTCATGGGGACATCTTCGTTGGGCCTGATCCGCGGCCTCGACTGTGGTCGCTATTGGAGGCCGACTGCGCCCTACGTGGCTGGGACGACGACGCCTAGTTGTGCGCTTATTTACCATCTTTTTCAATAAATTACCATTCTTAGTCTTATCCTTATATGTAATTGTTAGTGTATCGTTACTTTCCTTCAAAATTGTGATCATTTCCCTATTACTGCCCTATTCTATGAAGTGTTTGTCTGAACGCGGATTGTTCGTCGCCCTCTATACTGTAATTATTATTATCGTGCGTGTTTTGAATCGTGTTAGAGCCTATCCACGCAGGTGTTAGTTTTTGACCGCTCGCGTCTTATCGTGCAGTAGCACTTGGTCTCCGATTTTAAAAGAACTATCCGCGATTTTCTTGTCGTAGTATTGGAATTAAAATTAAAATAAATTTAATATAATATTGGAATTTATATAAATCCAATAATGAATAATTTTCAATTAATAAAATTACAGAAAATATTGTTAAAAATAAACTTACTTCATAAGAAACTGATTGTGAAATTGACCCAATCGGTCCTAATATTGAATAATTAGAATTTGAAGCCCAACCAACAATTATCACAGGGTAAACACCTATTCTTAATGAACATAAAATTCCAATTTTTATTGAATATAGCAAAAAATAATTTACAAATTAAGTCCTTTTGTATAAAAATTTATTAGGTAAATATAGATAGAAACCGATCTGGTTCACGTCGATTTCAACTCAAATCATGTAAGATATTAAAAGTCGAACAGACTTAAAATTTAAACTCCTGCATTTAAATTATATCTTAATTCAACATCGAGGTCGCAATCATCTTCATAAATATAAATATAGGTAATCAAACAAAGGTGATAAACAGAACATGGAAGAAAGGGGACTTTCCGGAAGAATGGAAAGAAGGAATAGTAAGTTCTGTATTAAAAAAAAAAAAAAAAAAAAAAAAAAAGGAGAAAGGGAAATGGTTAAGAATTATAGGGGCATAACTTAGATGGACACGGATTATAAGATATGCGTGGAAATTCTAAGGAGAAAATTAGAAGAACAAATGGAAAATGGGATATTAAACGATACGCATATGGGATTCAGGAGAAGGAGAGGAACAGTAGACGCAATAGCGGTAGTTAAAATGGTTATAGATATAGAAACCTCAAAAGAAAGACGGAAACTATATCTGTTTTTCACGGATATGAAGAGAGCATTTGATTGATTGGAAAGGGAAGAAATTTGGAAAAGACTTTATGAAGAAGGAGTAGGCGAACAACTAAGAATACGGATACAGGAAATGCACGACAGAACTATATGCCCTTTAGGAATGAAGAAGGAACTGATAGGAAAGTTTTTTTAACAGGAAAGGGTGTTAGACAAGGGTGCCCGTTAAGCTTGACACTTTTCAATGTCACATTTGCAGACCTGGAAAGAAGAAATGAGCAAAGAACAGGAAGGAGGAGTCGTAATAGGTAGAAGGAAAATTTTAACAATTTCATACGCGGGTGATGTGTTAATGGTAAATAATGCACAGGGACCTAAGAATATGATAAATAGATTCGAGAGATACATAAAGAAGAAAGGCTTGGAGTTAAATGTGTAAAAGTCTAAGATAATGATATGCAGGAAAGTAGGAGGAAGAAGAAAATAGGAAAGATTCCGTTGGAATGAAGAAGAAAGAGTAAGAGAACTGAAATATTTAGATTATAGAACGAGAGGGAGAGAACAACGAGGATAAACACCATATTAAGAAGGTAGTTAGGGAAGCGAATATGATACTAGGAGAAGTATGGGGGGATTGGAGAAAGATTATTCAGAGATGACTGAAAGAAGAATGAAACTGTTTGATGCGCTAGTTAGGAACACCGTGGCGTATGGAGCAGCGATATGGGGATGGAGAAGGTATGAGGAAATAGAAAAATTGCAGGCGAAATACATACGATGGATAATGAAATTGGAGAGATCAACATCAACATATTGGCTGTTAAAAGAAACAGGAAGAGATGGCATAGCAATTAAAATGGGAGTAAGGGTAATGAAGTTTGAAGAGACACTAATAAACTCAGAAGAAGGATCGATACGATATGAATGTAGGAGAAGACTAATGAGAGGAAATGAAGTAACGAAAAAAGGAAAGAATGCGAATCAAATTCTTGGAAGGGAGAGGATGGTCAAACGAAGAATGGAAAAGAAGAAGATTAAATGGGGAAGAAGTGTGGATTAAAAATTAGAACAGATAAGTAATTGACATCCAAGAACAAGAAAGACAGATGAAAGTAAAAGAGTCAAAGTTCCTTAGAGAATTAAAAGAGGTGGCAAGGAAACCAGGAGATAAGCCGAAATGCTTATGGGGGGGAAATGAAAAAAGGAGAGGAGAATTGGAAAGGATAGGAAGATTCATACAGGATAGTGAAACAAGAACATGCAAATATTGGCTAATGAAAGAAGAAAGGGAATGTAAGAAAGAGGAAGAAACAGTGAAACACGCGATTGAAACATGTGAAGTAAGTTGAGAGAGTGGCAGGAATTGTGCAGAGGTAATTAGAGGAGAAGGGAAAAACTTGGCTATTCTATGGGAGATAGTGATAAAAGAAGATTATATAACATAGAACAGATTAGGAAACACTTGTAAAATAGAAAAAATTGTTAAGAGACAGCAGGATACATTAGAAGGGTGGGACTTACACTGACACAATCATGGGAATGAAATGGAAAGATTATTTGATCGTTAAATTGTAACACGAAAGTGGCAATAAATTAAATTAAATTATTATTATTATTATTATTATTATTATTATATTTTTTCTTTTTTATATTGTATTTGGATATCCTATTTGTATAGAGAGAACTAAAAAATGTTGAGAACAGTACGGTTCATTTAGAGATAGAGAATTGAGGCGATACGTAACAGTTTCAGCGAATGTTGTCGAGATACTACTTTTCTGTGTAACCAAGCACTCGGGTCGGTCACGAGAGCGTGAGTGTATATGAGTGTCTGTGAGGTGTTGTGTGGAAGAGTATGTATGTATGTATGATGTCGCGAAAAGTAAAGGGGAAGTCCATCAGCTGTTCGAGAATGTTCAAATTGTCTTGCGATTGATGTAAAAGAGAGAGAGAGAGAGAGAGAGAGAGAGAGAGAGAGAGAGAGAGAGAGAAGGAGAGGGAGTGAGAGTGAGTGGGAGAGGGAGAGGGAGAGAGGGAGAGAGAGAATTCTGCTGAGACACTATTTATATTATATGTTTAAATATTTTCTTTTTTATATTTCTATTTTTTAATTAATGTAACAATATATAATCCTTTTCTATATATTACAATCTATTTATTTACCCGTTTTCCTTCTTCTCTCCTCACCAATTTCTGCTGACGCCATATAATTCTTTCTATGATTCGCGCCTTCTTCGCGCCACCACATGACGTCATCCCGTACGGCTGCTTCAGAGGATTCGAATTACACGTGATCGCGCGATACGTTGCGATGTTAAATCGGAACGCTTTAGAATACTGTTAGCTTTAGAATGCTCGCTACATAATGGTTCGGATAAAATGTGTCTGTTTTCTACATAAAGGTTCGGTAGACCAGTGTGGGAGGGGATTAAAGTTATTATTTCTCTGCGTTGGGAAAAGAATGTCTGTTGATATGGAAAAGATTCTTTCTGCTGACGCCATATAATTCTTTCTATGATTCGCGCCTTCTTCGCGCCACCACATGACGTCATCCCGTACGGCTGCTCCAGAGGATTCGAATTACGCGAGATCGTGCGATACGCTGCGACGTTAAATCGGAACGCTTTAGAATACTGTTTAGTTTTAGAATGCTTGCTACATAATGGTTTGGTAGATCGCTGGTTAAAAATTTTAGAATATCTGCGATTGTACCGCTATGTAGTGCTGTCTCTCTCCCTCCTCCGAATTTAGATTTATAACGAAGTATTGCTCTCTCTTTCCGTCCCGAAGACGTGGTTCGTAAAAGAAAAGAACGTCGATCTTTCCCGACATCATCCGATAAAAAATAATGGATTATGCTTGGTGACGCATGTTGGTTTGGAAAAAAAATTTCGGGGGCCGTCCCCTCCCTGGGTTAGGTCTGAAAAATTTTCGGGGTGGGCCAAAGTCTGAAAAAGACTTTTCGGGGGTGGGCCTCTCCCTTTGAAAAATTTCGAGGACGGTGGGTCAGGTCTCCGCGGCTGCTCGGCCCGGACTGATCCCCTCCGCGGTTGCGGCTTCCCCCACTCCGCGGCTCGTGCGCGCGCAACCGCTCTTCCACTCCCCGCAGACCCCGCGCCCATGTTTCTCTCCGCCGCGCTCCCCCGCGCGCCCTCACTTCCCCCCGCCCCCGCGCTCCCCTCAGAGGACCTGAGTTAGAATCCCCATAGCCTTACTACTATTATAATACATTTATTTGAGATTACTTATGACTTTACTCTGCAAAATTAGGCGACTGTCTAGGGCGGAAAGTCGACAAGAGGTGCAAAATGATATTTTCATTACTGGTATTGTGGAAAATAAAGTTTAAAATTAAATATTACAAGTTGTACTATAAGTGGATTAAACTACGAATACAAATTCAGAGTAAGCTTATCAATAATCTCAAATAAATGTATTATAATAAAAGGCGTAATTTGGCAAGCTCGCCTAGGGCGCAAAAAAGACTCGTGCCGTGCCTGGCTATCTGACCGTGGCGCGCATGCGTCGAGCAGTCACGATTCCATCTGAGTGCTCGCACCCGTCGCGCACGCTCGCCGCGCACGCAAAGCGTTCCATCTCACTCCCCCCTTCGGCCAGAAAGGAGCGAGAAACGAACACTCGGAATTAGGGATCTGTTCACGATAGGAGTTCAACGCCGGTCCCGACCAGCGAGCACATACGGAGACAATACTGTACATGTAATTATCTCTGTTATTTTCGACATAGATCCATCGTGCCAAGGCTCATCAAAATCGATGACTACCTCACCGTGGACTCCCCTTGTGAGTCCAGACTGGCATAAGGGCTTTACTTCAAACCTACTTTCTTCCCTTAAGAGGAATTCCGCATATCTCAAATATTTTCGGATTTCAAAATTTCAGTGTCCTCTTCCCTTAATATTGCTAAATACTTATGCATTATGATACTAATTTTTGTTTTTAATTACATTAAGATTTAAGCTTAAAAATAAATAAAATTCGCGTTACTGTTCTGATACTGGGACATGGCCCGGCACTGGTACATTTACTTTAATTGCTTGTACAAAAATAAGTCGAAAATGTAGAATACAATTTTTTGTACGAGCTTCCGTTTTTGAGAAAATCGATTTTGTCAATTTGCGAGGTAGGTATACGCGCACCTGACCTAAACTCAGCAGAATTTATCAGTAAATATGGTACTGGAAATAAATCCTTGGAATGGAGTTTTGTTTTGGAGAAAATCTGGTTTGAGAAAAGTGTATCTATATTACATATACTTGGCTAAAAATTAAACCCCACTGTCGAATGAATTTTCTCGAGAACAAAGCCTCACATGAAGAAAGGTACTATAGAATTTCACTCACAGTATAACTGACGAATTTATAAAATACTCTTATTCTACGTAATTACCATATGCTCGGTTTTACTACTTAGGCTGCCTAAGGAATACAATCAATCATAAAATCCCGACTGTTATTTTGATTTCAAAAATTCCGGGATTTGATATAAATAATCCCAAGAATTTCGAGATTTTTTAAAAATATGATTTACTTTATGAACACTAGAAAACATAAAAATAAACAGAATAAATAAACATAGTCATTTCATAATAATGACAATACTAATAATAATGATTTCTTTAAATAATAATATTAAGTCGCATATAACTAACTAAACTATATTTGCACAATTATATTCTCACTTTCTACTATTTCGAAATCATTACATACATTAGGTGCTCTGCTGTAAAAATCTTCATAATAGTTTACTGATATTATCTACTTGTTGAGACTTTATTATTCTTTATTGTTCTTCTGCTTTTATTGCTGAAAATGATTTAAGCTTACCTATGTTTCAGATTAATGGTGGAAAGTATGTTTGTTTACTTTAAATAAAGATTTAGAATTTTAACACATAATAAATCATTTTAATTATTGAAATTTTCTATTACCCAATCCTGGAATTAGTCCCCGAATCGCGAGATAGGCTTTAAAAAATCCCGGGATAGTAAATAATGACCGGGATTGTATTCCATAGTCCTGCCCCACCCGGTGGTACTTGGAAAAAGAATTCTTTGTGATAGTGACAGTGTAATTAATTTCGCATTAGCAATTGCCGTATTTTTGAAGACCATGGAGGCATAGAATATACTGTTCAGTTGATTTGAACATGTTACAGTTTCTTTCTCGATAAAACTATTATTTATACAAAATTTATCAAAATGGTTTTCAGTTTAATATACAGAGTATCGTCGTCATGTGATGTAAGGTGCTATTTCGTGTAAAGGTAAATCCAAAATGCGGGATAAATATCTATGGCATAATTGCAAATGCAATGAATCATTGTGCAAAAATGAGACGAATTTGTAAAACTTTTTTCTTTGTAAACGGGACTGTTTTTGAGAAATTCCGTTAAATACCTATGTGTGTGCCTGACTACTTAGAAATCAGCTTCGTCTTCATAACAAATTCTCTCGAAAACAAGGCCCCCATTACAAACTTATCAGCAGTTCGATGACACCTTATGTTGGCCATCGATTTAAGGTAAAAGAAATGTGTTCTTAGTTCACCTTTTATGATACTAAAAGCAAACGTTCTAAACTAATTCCAACTGCTTGATCTACGATGATTCTGTTATTTGTAAACAATTAGAATGTTTGAGTTTGAGGAATAAGATGAAAAAGTAGGAGAAAAAGTAGGAAAATCTGTCTCTGTATAACGTAGTAGTAACCGAGTTTTGTTTCATCTTGCCAACGTGAGCTCACAAATGGCACAGGAAATGTTACAAAAACTATAAACACTCAATTAAGAAACAATAAGTGACAAAATCACAACAAATTCAGGACATTATGTGTTTGAGTATCCGTTATTGCAAAATTGTTTATTCTCATCACGAACATGTAAAACATTGAAATGCATACACTATTTTCTTTTGAAATATGTAAATAACAAAGAGTGGCTATTATAAGATGATGCGATGTAGGAAGGGGGGGGGGGGGAGGTGGAAGAAGGTGGTATGGAGATGGAAGGGAAAGGAGGTGGAGGAGGTGAAGGAGTTCACGTATCTGGGGTATACCTTAATGGCGAGTGGGGGGCAGGAGGCGCAAGTGAGGGATAGGGTGAAGAAAGCGGCAGCGGTGATGGGGCAGGTATGGAGTATTGGGAAGAGGAAGTTTGGGAAAGATTGGGGGAAAAGGGTATGGCTGTTTGACAGGTTGGTGTGGGCCACGATGGGGTATGGAGTAGAGATTTGGGGATGGAAAGAAAGGAAAGGGGTGGAGGGGATGCAGGAGAGGTATTTGAGATGGGTGCTGGGGGTGGATTGGTGTACCCCAGGTTATCTGGTGAGGGAGGAGTTGTGTAGGGATATGTTGAAAGGAAGGGTGGGGATGAGGGCATGGGCATATGAGAGGAAGTTGGAGGAGGGGCAGGGGGGGAGCTGGCGAGGGATTGTTGGGAGGAGCTAAAAGGTAGGGCGAGGAGGGGAAAGGTGTTGGGGGATGGGAGGCGGAAAGAAAGGGATTTTTTGAGGAGAGAGGGTGGACAGTGGAGGGAGTGGAATTGGTGAGGGGGAGGGGAGAATTGAGGGGGGAGGAGCTGGTCTGCAGGGGAAGAAGACGAGAGGAGATGGAAAGATGGGAAAAGATGGTATGGAAGGATAAAAGGAGTGGGGGTGCCTGGATATTTAAAGAGGGGGTGGGGTGAGAGTAGGTGGAGAAGAATGGCAAGGTACAGGTTGGGGAATGAGATGAGAGGGGGGAGGTATTGGAGGGAGGAGGAGGAGAGGAAGTGTAGGATGTGTGGATGGGGGGAGGAAACGTGGCAGCACGTTTGGGAGGTATGTACGGAATGGGGGAAGGAAAGGGGTTGGCAGGAAGTGGTGGGGGAGGTATTGTGTGACGAGGGAAGTGGAGAGGAATGGATAAGGAGGGTGGAAGAAAAGAGGGGGGTTGCAGTGGAAGAGTGGAAGAGCAAGGATTGTGAGAGGAAGGAGGCGAGCGGAAGCGGGGGTCAGAGGTTGGGGTGGGTAGGGGAAGGAGGGGCGTGCATGGAGGGAGGGAGAGGGAGCGAGCGAGGGAACGGAGGGGAGAGCGGAGGAGCAAGCGGGGGAGCGAGCGGGCGAGCGGGAGAGAGAGCGTGCGAGCGGGCGGGAGAGCGTGAGAGCGGGCGAGCGAGCGTGCGAGAAGGATTGGGGGGGGGCAGAGTGTAGGGCGTATAGGTGTTAAGGTCTAAATGTAAGAGTAGATTTAAGAATTGTTAAGAATTGTAAACCCTGAGGGGAAGCAATAAAGTATTACACAACAAAGAGTGGCTATTAAACCTTCACTAACAAAGAAACATTCCCAACCCAATAATTCTAATTTTAATGAGACTTTGTGTGAATATTTTGTTTTTTCGAATATAACTTTGTAATGGTGCAATAATATTATATTTAAAAAAACAAAGGACGCGATAAATTTAAGGGCTGCTTTCCCCCGTTCAGAGTGAATTTCCGCAGGAAAAAATCGTTCCTTGTATACTCTAATATGCTTTACATTCGCACGAACTTTCATTAAAAACAAAATTTTCGTATTGGGGGCGTTGCTTTGTGAGATACTAAACGAAATCGTCTCATAAAATTCAATCTTTCCAAGTTCAATCCAGTCGTGAGTATTTAATGAATCATGTTTAGAGTCACTCTTGTAAAGCACATATATTTTTATTTTTTTTTGCATTCCGTATTCAATACTATTAAATGACTCTCACTTAAGGGGGGAAGCCTACCTAGAAATTTTCGAAAATTCGATTTTTATATTTTCTTGAAGCACAACACCTTGAAAATATTCCGTGAAAATGTCAAGTTAATCCGACCAATATTGACAAAGTTATACGTATGTAAATAGGTAGGCGTTCCTCAGTGTAGTGCTCAGACCCAAAACTTTAAACGTGTTTTCCTTAAAATCATGTTTTTTAAAGTCGGTGGCACACATAATTAAAAAAGTAATGTATCGATTTATTTGAGGCTTTGCAGGCTTATTTTGGGGTTAAAAATCTAAGCGCTATTGGAAGATTGACCTTTTTTTGCCTAGATTTTTTTACACTCGAAAAACGAGCGACTTTTTTACCAAATATCGATGCTTCAACTTTGCACAGCCGCCATTTTGTCTGAAAATAATTTCTCCAAAATCGATAGCGTCTAGATAATAACATATATTATGTAAAAAAATCGAATTTTCAATTTTGGATAATCCTTCACCGAGCTACGGTTATCATCGCAAAGCGTCTAGAAAAAGGACGTCTCGGGCATCGTCTATAACTCACAAACCTTTCAATACTTTTTACCACAAAAACTACTGAAATATCTGTAAGATGTACTTTTTCTAATAGACTAATGTTTAATAATAAAAATTTACCGGTTCTCCTAGAAAAAATTCCCAAAGTAACATGTTGTTTTGATCGTTCTAGGCAGGTTTCGCCCCTTAATGTACGTATTTCCTCTAGAAATGACCACTATCGCATGTAATTAAACGATAACCATGATTTTGAAAAAAGCCGTTTTGAAAGTCCAAACATGTTGTGTCAACTAGCCCCGAGTAGGCACTAGTTGTGACAGGATTAAATTTTACGAAAAGAGGCAAATTATGATTGATATAATTATATTTTCTTGGACAAAAATAAATTTATTGATTGTAAGAATCCATTATACTAAATATACAAGAAAAAAATATGAATAATCTATACATTATTTAGTAGAAAGCCACTATAATGGCGTTCCGTCTCTAAAAACTCATTTAGCGAGAAGCTACTACAGTGGCTCGTGGTACTTGAATGGTTGAATTAATAAATTAATTATTAAATACAACGTGTAACAACTTGCCTCTTTTCCTCTGTAAGAACATGCCCCTTGTCTTGTGTAACAACTAGCCCCGGTTGACACCATTGTGGATAAAATGCTATAAGTTCATACCACATAGGTTTATTCTTATGTACTTGTTATGAATCTGTAGCTAAAGGAACACTGATTCAAACGACGTAATATTAATTTACATACATTTGGGGGGGCTGAGAACATAGTGGTATAAGTCAAAATTTGGATAATTTGAGATAATAACAATTTTCACATCTTAAAGGCTCCATCTGTTTACTTTCATAGTGAATTAAGTAATAACTT
Organism: Andrena hattorfiana; assembly: GCA_944738655.2. Lineage (NCBI taxonomy): Eukaryota > Metazoa > Arthropoda > Insecta > Hymenoptera > Andrenidae > Andrena > Andrena hattorfiana. The sequence goes on along the minus strand of OX122894.2, from coordinate 31,474,403 downwards.
CATTCTTAACTGAGAAATAAAAACATGTCTCTTTAGTACTTAACTAACCAGAGCAGAGTGTTTCGAAACATACTGGTGTAAGTCCGACTAACAAGTAGAGGTTTTTAGCTATCCGTCTCCAATTTCTTTGGTTTTTGGATATGCTTTAGAGGGCTGAAAAATATGATATACGTGTTTTTTATATTGTCCCGTTTTCATATTTAGGGGGATAAACCACCCTTCAAAGTTATATGATTTTTTAGGTATCCCCCTCCGATTGCTTTGGTTTTTATATGTTTTAGAGGATCGAAAAATAAAAAATACGTGTTTTTTTATTTTTGCCCAGTTGCACGTTTACGGGGTAAAACCACCCTTCAATCTTCATAAGATGAAGTAAACAAGTTCCTATTGTTTCGTACTTACTTTTAAATAGATACATATTTATTATGGTAGTGTTTTAAGCCTGTTGTAGGATGTCTTCCTACAACTGTAATAGGTATATACGTAGAGTTTTTTATAACACTAAACTCGAAACATTTCTTTACGCGAAACATCATGAGAGTGATTTACACCACTATGAATCTCGGCCCCCCATTTATCGGACTGTTCGATAGGAAAAATTAAAGTAGAAAGGGAAAAGTTACTATTAGTACCGAAGACACAAAAAATTGTAATAACGTGACAACGTGTCACAAAATAAAAACAAAAGACACAACTGTGTGTGGTTGAAACACATCAGTCACTTAATTTTCAAAGTAATAGTCCAAGCGGTAAAAATTTAAACTGCTTTGTAACAACCTGCCCCGTGTCACATCTAGCCTCGGTCTCCCGTATACACGAGGAGAGTTGAAGATTTCCTTTCACGAACCTTTCATTGAGTCACAGTACGTTCGTACTCGCGTGCCAACGTAACGCATTCGCGTGCGACGTGTACCAGCCGCGTAGCGCGTGTAACAGGCAGAAAAAGAGTGCGTACAGACCACACTAGACCAGTGATTCCCTCGTAATCATGTGTTCATCAATAAACTGCAGAGTATCGTATAATTAGACGAAATTACATGGCTTGTAACATAAAATAAACGCAAAATATTAGAACCTTTTCACACGAGACGTGTTCGTGACTCACGAATGGTGCTTGGAATACATTGACTTGGAAGAAAAGGAGCTGATTTAAAAAAACGAAACAAAAAAACTAAAAACGTGCGAATAATGTCCGAAATACAAGTCGTTAGTCACAAAAGTATATGAAGAAGACCTCAATGTACAAATGTTACGCTAACAGAATTGTATTTGCGCACTCCAACAATTGTTTTAAACACGAAAGTAAATTAAATTTAGTAAATTAAACATTGGAAAGAGGTATTTTAGATCTACGATTGTATAATTTCAGAAATTTTACTTCTTAAATATATATTTGATGAAGCAATATTGTGCTAACAAGGGAAATACCGGACATGTCTCGCACCGATTTCAACGAAACTTGGTGGGGTGATACGTCTATATCTACAACACAGCGTGATTGTAATTTCATTCGTAGATATCCAGCCATTTATGAGAAAATTAGATGTAAAGTTTGTTAGAATCGCAAGTCCGTGATATTTGAGTTGTAGAGTGGTTCATTCAACAGCAGCTTTGATGTAGTGGGTTGCGTTTAAAATTTGGGAAGATTTAAAATTTAAATTCTCCGACGCTTTCCGCTAGGTACCTGCTATTCTGAAAGGGGTATTCTTGATATAATAACGCCAAGAAATCCGACTCTTAGTTATACAGAGGACCTGGTGTACGAATTCGTCTTAAGCAAAAAATACAATTTTATTTAAAACACTAGCAAAATACCCCCGCGCTTCGCTTCGGGCCTAAGAGATATTAAGGACTCCATGAAAACACATGTCACCCCTTTTCACCACTCCCTTAGGGGTTGATTAGGGCAAAATGCTGAATCTGCTTTTTAAGCATTTGTGTGGGTAACCTTTGTAAGTACAAACCAAGTTGAAATCTAATCGGGCCAAAGAAATAATAAGGAGTCCGGGAAAACATATTTCACTCCTTTTTACCCCCTTCGGGTTGGAATTTCAAAGAATGTACCCTCCGAATTATATGTTTCTAGGGTCAACGGTTTGGGCTGGACGGTGATGATTCAATGACACAACTATAAGTATCTATACATAGATTAATAAGCGGATAGCAACCGCCAAAACATTATGGAATGTAATCAAATTTTAATCAGGCTCGTTTTCCAGTATAGAAAACAAAATTTTAGCGTGCCCCTGGAATATTTTAAAAGTTGGATTTTCAGCACCGCCCTAAAGTACAATCTCTCACGCGCATCCTTGCCCGAAATGTGCAAACTGAATCAGTACGCGACGGCGAGAGCTGTCGAATGTGTACCGGATGCAATGGCGCATCGCAGAAGTTGATGTATGATTCTTTAGCGGCGTACACCTGCCTGTTCGTGGCCGATACTTTGACGGAAATCATGGAGGCCCCGCGTAGCCCATGGACCTCGATGCGCGTTATGAAAGAAGACGGAAGAAGCCTGACGCCGAAATTTATTTTCAAGCAACGGATAATACAGGAACTAACGGCCATAATCGTCGGTGTCGTCCGCGCGCAATAGATCTTTGTTAAGACGCGCAACCATTACAGGAGAAAGTTCGCGAAATATAACCGCAGCCAATAATCTCTGAAATTACGATCGTCTTCTTCCTTTTGGCCCGCGTGTTCGTTTAATAAATTAGTGGTTTCAGATTCCGCATAATTGACTGTTTCTGAGCTAATTAGGACCATTGGAATTCGTCGAACCACCAAGTTCGATTCGTGTAATACGATTTTCTTTTTAAATAATTGATACCGCAAATTAATATTTTGGCAAGGCCGTCGTCTATACTGACGAATAATTGTTTTAATAACGACGTGCCCAAGTTTGTCGAAGTCCAATCTTTATGAGAAAATTCAGTTATGATAATTTCGCAACGTCGTGCAATTAAATTTAAATTTGACAGGTCACTGCTGTATTATAGTAATCTCTAGTCAATTTGTTTACATATTACATGTTACGTGGAACAATAGTATTAAAAATTATTCAGCCTTTTTTTGATAAAACATGAATATTGCAGATAATTGTAGTTATTTGTGGTCATTCATGCTTAATTTTTATTTACCATAGCGTATTTATTTTTATCATCAATTTGAATGGTAATCGATAATGAAGACGTAATAACAGTTTAAAGAATTAATGGTATAAATTTTTCAATGGACAATTTTCAATGTTCATATATCTTGAATTACCTATAACGTTCACAATGATAATAATCTAAACGAGCTATAAGTTTTAATAGACATTTATTACACGATCCAGTAATACACAAGCTTCGTGCATACGGTAAACTGTAATAATACTCACCAATGTACTCAGATACCTGTGATGTTTTTTAAAAACAGAAATGGCCATCTGTAAAATCAGAATTCCCACGATCGGAGCCCATATGGGCCTGTTCTGATTGGTTTGTGCGATAGATGCTCATGCATATTTATGAAACAACAATGCACTGAAATTTGGCAGGCAGCACATGGCTTATAATACTGGGTTGATTCGCTCCCTTTCGTTCTGGATTGTGCGTATACGCGTTTCATTCATGGATTTTCGACACAAAGCGCCCCCTCTATTCCCATTAATTCATCGGCTACCCTTAATTCATGATAAGTCTATCTTTGTGTATGGACGGGGATTAGTAAACAGGAAAAAAAATGAACGTGAATGTCTTTTCACGACATTTCAAGAGCGATGAGTTATTATTTATTATATAGGTCGGTGCATAAATAATTTGGTTTTTCATCATTAATTGTAAATCTTCTTTTTGCATTATTCCCAGTCCACATAAGCGTCGAAGTATTGTTGATTAAATGATCAACCTCTGTCTAGCAATTAACACTTTTACATCTCTTAAACCAATTATGACATAAGTACTCCTTTACATAAAACACCTTCACTGTAAGTCTCGAAAATAGTTCCAGTTGCTTATCAGGCGATTTTTCTTCATGGAATAGGAAACTAATGCCATGCATTTTCAGACAAATTAGATGCTTATTTTAATAACTAAGGAAAAACTACATTCACTTATTTACATCATTTTTATCGACCGCCTATGAACATTATCGAAATAATATAGCATAAAATGAAGAATTTTTACTTTATACTCACATTTCGAGCCTTTAAATCCTTAAGTGATTTTATACATATGATTTTACCTACATATTGTAATTAGTAGGAATGAAAAGGTAGAGTTGCTTGGGAAGGAAGCGGTAAATATAATGCCTACACCAGAAATCAAGGTTCCGTTACAGATGTTTAATTAAGGGCACATTACTTTCAATTCTACCACAAGAATGCGAACAAGCCATAGTATACTGGGCGTAAACTACTTAGAGATTTTTTTTAATTAGGTGTTTTTCGTATCGGCTGCTGTGGTCATTAGCGATTACGTTGGATACACAATAATTTGGTTAAGTTAACATCAAGTGAATTAGTGACTACAAATGATCCTGTAACTCAGTGAAGGGTGGCGTTGGTGAGTAAAAATACTATATCCGTTGGCGGATTCCAATGGCTTCGAGGGATGTGAGCTAGGGTTGGGACTATTTGTCGAATTTTTCGGTATTCGAATATGCGAATACTTCAGTCGCTTAATTATTTGGCGAATATAATTTGAATATCCAAGTATTCGAATACTGATGTATATTTGAATAGTATGGTGTGAATTATAAATCAAGTTCTTTAGGTTCATTTTTTACAGGCTTTTATTTCATTTCAGTTGTGAGTTCGTTAGATTGTCAGGGCGAAATCTTATAAGCTAATAACTTGATTTATAATTCACACCATACTATTCGTATACATCAGTATTCGAATATTTCAGTATTCCATTACTTAAACATTCGAATACTATTTGAATATTTAAGTATTCGAATAATAACATTCGAATACTTATTAAATATTCGAATAATAACATTCGAATAATCAAATATTCGAAGTTTATTCGTAACATTCGAATACTTATTCAATATTCGAATAATCAAATATTCGAAGTTTATTCGTAACATTCGAATACTTGTAAAATATTTGAATATTAAATTATTCGAATAGTCCCAGCCCTAATGTGAGTACATTGTTAAAAGTATCCGGATTGGTGAACATTTGATTCAGGTCGGTACCATTTTATTGGCCAATTTTACCGGCAATTGTTGATATTTTAAGACCATAGTAGGATAGAGCTTTCTGTGTCATTGAAACAAAACAAATGAATCAGCTTATTCCCATACAGCACACTTCGTTGCAGCTGTATTGCAGAAACGTTGCTGTAATATTGCGTTGTTGCAGGTTGCATTGCAATATTGTAGGAACGTTCCTGCAATATTGCCGTGCATTATTGGAGTGGCAATGATCCTACAATATTACAGCAAAATTGCAAGAACGTTGCCGTGCAATGTTCCATTGGCAACTATTCTTCAATATTTCTGCAATATTGTGTGCTCATCGACGTGCAATGTTCCAGTGGCAACGCTGCTACAAAATTTCGGCAATATTGCGCGCACATCGACGTGCAATGTTCCACTGGCAGCGATCCTACAATATTTCGGCAATATTGCCCCCACATCGATGTGCAATGTTTCAGTGGCAACGACCCAGCAAAATTGCCTACATATTGTCATGCAATACTGTAGTGGAAATATCGTAGAAACAGTACAGCAATATTCTGAAGCAACTATGACTTTGACGAAATTTGAAATATGACGTCGAGTAGATTCTACAGCATGTTTCATTTAACTGGATATGCTAGAATTTCTCGTTGGCCGTTGAAGATATGAAAAAAGTGTTATTGTGAGAGTTTTTTGTACATGAATTTAAATTATAGAAGAGATTTGAAAATGAATTTAATTTGTTTAGATAGAGTAGATACTATATATTTTAATGTGTGAAATTATTATTATTATTATTATTATTAAACATCTTTATTGTACAAACACGTATATACAATCAAGCAAGAGAAAAGAGAGATGAAAAGACAAATGCAAAGGTTTAGTCTAAAGACTACTTTCCGACCTAACCTAAAATGACACCGAGTTATAGTTAGAGTCCGCACCTACAGTGTTAAAAATCCCTAATAGGTTTGTCAAATGAGTCTTCGTTTTTGAATAATTTGAGTTTAAAGTTTTGCACGGTAGGAGTATAAGTTCGAATACGTTAGCAATCTTATCAATCAGCGGTTGTAGCTGCGGCGGTAAAGTGTTCGTCTACGATGCTACAGGTCCTCGGTTCGAATCCCCCTGGGGTAAAAGTATTTTCTATGAGAAAAAGACACACGGGCATTATACTACTACGATTCTGCACACATTCATGTCGTCGCGTCCCTCACTGCCCGAAACGTTGCGGTGGGACCATTGCTGTAAAATTTCCGAAACGTTGCTGGAATATACTCCTGCAATATTGCTAAGGCGGACATAGGAATGAACCTGCAACTTCCCTGCAATGATACGGTGCAACATTGCAATCTCTCACCGCAATTTTTCTGAAGAGTTGCAGGATCATTGCCACAATTTTGCCGTTTCGTTGCAGAATCATTGCCGGAACGTTGCAGGACTACGTGTTTGTAATGCTGCCGCAACATTGCAAAAATACACACCTGCGATATTGCGAAGGCGGACATAGGACTGAACCTGCAACGTCTCTGCAATGTTATGGTGCAACATTGCAATCTTGCACCGCAATATTGCAGAGACGTTGCTGCAATGTTATGGTGCTGTGTGGGTTGTTGAGCTCGCACTGACAATTCTTATAAAACCTTATCTAAATTATAAGTGACGCTCAAGACTTTATGCAGATATGAAAGATTTTTGACTGAGTTACAGTGGTAGTGGTATTTGAACGACAAGTAACTTTATCTACACTACTCCGATATTGGAGGATACAATATACATAGAACTACAGTATAACCTCAATAATACGCATGCAGATATTTGTTTTTACTTTATGTTGAGAAGGTGGTCGATCACTCCCGTGATTCTGGTATAGTTCAACCATATTAATTCGGGGCATTCGGGACAGTTCGACCACGTTAATTAATCATTATGAGTAGTTCAGAGTACATCACGATCCAGAAGTACAAAGGGAATACAAGGGATAAACGAACTTTTCAATTCAGAAGAAGAGAAATGTGAAAAACACAAAAACAGTTAGAATAATTTTCAGAAGCAAAAGTGCAGTTTTACAAGAAAGTGAAATGCCGCTAGAAGAGTGGGATGAAAACGACCACAATTAAACATAGTAATTAATTTTCTCGTTTATTCTCCCTATTGATATTTTTCAAGGTCAGTCTCACCCATAGTGGGTGGGCGCTCTCACCTGGACATGCGGGTGAGATCAGCCAGTTGTAATGTCAATGTTTTTGTTTGAAAATGAAAGCAAGTATTGTAATTTATCGCAAGTATGATTTATGTATACTCTAAATTACTTGGGCATTGCTTTAATTTGTTCGGAACAACAAAAATCTGAAAAACAACAATGCTACGATTTGTTTTCCAAAAAGTGGCAAAACCATCCCAGACTTCTCCTATACTTGGTGCATTCGGTCAGTATGTGCTTGATGGTTCATTTTTGGTGATAAGGTAGGGTGGAATCATGTAAGTATGACCGATTCTCATTCGAATGAGTGTCACTTGATCTCTTACTCGATTCCCTAAGCAGATCGGATTTTCTTCAGACATATTCTTTCAGATCAGGTGCAGTTTGATAATTTTACCAGTCTTCTTTTTTCATTCCACAATGCCTTGGTAGCATTGCGTATCGGGGACTTAACATTTCTGTAGTTGGATACAGAGGCAGGAACTTCAGGCATTGAAAGTGAGCATGCTGACTTACAATAAGCATAACCCCTTAAATCGCATTTTTCTTCGAATCCTGAAGGGCGAGACAAATTCTGCGTACAGATTTGAATTGACCGCATCAAAATCTATACGAAATGATGTATAACAAGTTAAGGAAGAATTTCAACAACACGTTATAATGGAAAAACAGAAATTTTCTTCGAAAATGTAGAATTTGACGTAGATTTTCAAGATCAAAACTTGTTTGTCATACATTTTCAATATTTTTCCCTTATTCTGCTACATCTTAGCTTTAACCTCGAAAAAGAATCACCCCTCTATGTTATCCCTTTCCAAAGGTCTACGATTTTTACACAAAAAGGGGTAGTGTGTCACGCTGTGCGCCGTTCCACTAGGTTAAGTGTGGGTATTACTGCGGATGCCCCGATTACTGCGGATATTCTAAAACAGATCATATTTAATATTGGAAAATACATAATCTCTGGAAAATTTTTAATAAAATTATTTTAAACACTATTACAGATAATTATTAATAAATATGCACAGCAAAGTTATTATTAATTCTTTTATCGTAGTTTGAAATTCGTCAAGCCCAAACTTTGGTCGATTCCCGATATGGCGGTCATGAACACCTACTTGAAAAACATTTATATTTTTGTTATTAACAGTAATACATGTAATGTAGCGTTATTGCTCGATATAATAAGAGTTATTTGTTCACTAAAACAGTAAATCACTCGTCTACATTTTAGTTGTAATTTTTATTTCTCACCGCAGTATTAGGTGCAGTACTTTACACCATGTGCATGTATTACTGCGGACCAAATAATTTTTCTATCCCCAAGTGATATTTATACTAAGGTTATATTTTGCCTGACATCAGACCGCAGTAATACATGCGCAGTAACGGGTATTTTGTTAGTAACTGGCATGCAGTAATGCATGCATGTCCGAGTAACTCCTGCAATGACATTGATCGACAAATCTCTGTGTTTTTAATTAACTGTGCTTATTACCCTGCCCTCATATTTTTTTTATGGAATTATTGAAGTCCCTTTTGAAGTTCTTTTAAAAAAGGAAGGAGGAAGTTTCATTCATTTGAACGCCGTATTGAGGGTTCTAAAGTTAACCTACCTTAAAAGTTCGCAGTAATACTCACACTTACCCTAGTGGGACCCTGCCTTTAAGGTGGAATCAGACGGTGCGTGGCTCGGCGAGCTGGCTAGGCTCGTTTCTTTTCTCAAGTGTTTTATTCAAATACAATGATTATATTTATACATAGTACAAAAGTAGTGAATAATCTACGATGATATGATTTTTACCTATACAGCACATTTGTTGCACAAACGTCTCAGTTATGTTGCGGTTTAATATTTGGAACATTGCACGGAATGTTGCCGAAACGTTACAAGTAAATTGCTATGTCCGCCCCTGTGCAATATTGCAGGAGATATTTCTGCACCCTCTTCAGGGTCGACCATCTTGAGCGTGGTGAGAGGGCTCTGGAAGAGCGGCGATGTTCCCCTCCGGGTGGTACGTGAGGGACTGGTCCCTCGCCTAATGGCCGTAGGGGGATGCTGCCCTCCTGGCTAAGGGTCGGCCACAGCTACCACATTCACCATCGTCGGTGGCCCCGAAATCCTAGAAGAGGATTCTTTCACAAACTCGTAAAACTCTTCCAATGTATAATGAAACAATACAGCGTGTACAAACAGAGATGTGTCTTGTTCAAATAATTGAAAGTTATCTAAACTTGATGTAAATAATAATTTAGATATGGCTTTAAGAAACCATTTTATTAATGGAAATTGCTAAAATGGACTTCAAACTCGGTAATAGAGGTTTTATTTGTTTGCAAAAAGATATAACTGTTGGGGGTTTGAACGCCGCGCGCTGCGGTGTCAGCGCCGCTCCGGACGCGACGGCGGAGCGTCAGTAGAATGTGGGACGCCTCGCGCCACGTACACGATATTCCTTGTACCTGAATAAAGTAGTTAGTTATTGTATAACCAATACTGTGTTCTTCCACTAAGCTTTCCGCCATCGATCCCAACAACTGGCGCTGCGGATAGGATACTAAGTGAATCGCCAGTAAAAGAAAAGGGAGTCAAGGAAGAGTAAACGTGATAAAGTGAGGTTAACATGGATATCAAAGCTCTTACAGACGCTATCAGTAGCTTACTTCAGCTTCAACTATCGAAAGCAGAAGTTGAATCAAAGCAACAACTCGGACAGCAATCAGACCTATACAATCAGTTAAGTAATCGCCTGGACAAATATGTCTATAACACGATCGACGGAACGAGACCGTTCGAGAAATGGCTGTCAGACGACAATCTTCGTATATTGTTATTACTTCAATCGTTCTGTTTTTCGAGCGACAACGACGATCTGAAGAAAATCGCGTTACGCGTGGTAGAGAAGAAGGAAGACGCGCAACTAAAAGACATTGTTGCAGAATTAGAAGCATACAAAAACGTCACTATGAGTATGAAAACGTTAGAAAATCCTACGAGCCAAACACCTACTGTAAACATCTTATACGCAAATGGTAAGACGATCCAAAATAAACCCTCATCGTCGGGGTCGGACATAGATAAACGACCAAACGAAGCATTGCGGTGCGGTGGTTGTGGCGGCACACACCGCCGGGGCAGTGTTTCTTCCGTGACGCCGAATGTTATAATTGCTTGAAGAAAGGACACATCGCCAAAGTGTGTCGCTCCGCGCGCGATAATAGCCGGCAGAACGCTAGCAAATACTTAGCAATTCAATCGATATCATCCATAGACAAATGTCGGCACATTTACATTTCGGCGGAGATAGGAAATAAAACAGTACGTTTCCAGCACGACACTGGCTCCGACGTTACGATCATCGGTCAAAATGAATGGAGAGCACTTGGATCACCCGAGCTTTCACCGTGTAACACGGTGCAACACGCAGGAAGGGATAAAATTGAAATCGTCGGCAAATTCCGCACTACAATTCGAGCTTGTAACCGTGAAAACGACATCGATATATTTGTCGCTTCCCGTGATAATATTAATTTGTGGGGCCTGAACAGCATCGACGCGCTCGATCTATGGGCACTTCCGTTGATAGATTATCGCGACCCATCAAAGTCGGCAAAAAAACATGACAATACTGCAAACGCGGTCGAACTCATGGACCAAGAAGTTCGAGACCTTGCACTGATTCGAGACTCACAAGTTAGAACTCCCCAACCACACGTTAAGATTAACATGTCTGGGGATAACATTTGTAACGAATTCCAGTCACTTTTCTCGGACGAGCTGGGTTTATGTAACAAGGTGGAAGTCAAATTCAAAATGATCGAGAATGCAAAACCTGTACAATCACGATGCAGACCTATCCCATATGCGGCGGAACCAGCACTAGAGAAGGAGCTCCAACGGTTGGAATCCAAAGGTATCATTGAACGCGTGGAGACCTCAGAATGGACAACACCAATCGTCATGGTCAAGAAGCCCAATGGAGAAGTCAGAATCTGCGCTGATTATTCAACGGGAGTAAACGCTATCCTACTCGATGATAAATACCCTCTGCCTAACATCGAAGATTCATTCACCAAGCTCAATGGGAATCGAGTTTTTAGCCAACTGGATCTGAGCGACGCATACCTCCAATTGGCCATTAGCGAAGAACATACAGGGATAACGACTATCACGACACCCAAAGGACTGTTCAAATTTAAACGCCTCCCATTTGGCATAAAAACGGCACCGGCAATATTCCAAAGGGCCATGGACGAAACATTATCAGGAGTGGATGGGATACTAGCATATTTTGATGATATACTCATTATGGGGCCTACAATGGAAGAGCACGACAAAGCCCTTCGTAAAGCCCTGAATCGACTTGAAGAACGAGATTTCAAACTCAAACGTGCGAAATGCAAATTCGCAATGGAAGAATTGAAGTTTCTGGGATTTATAATTAACTGTAAGGGAATTCGGGCTGATCCTGAGCGTACCCGGGCCATCTCCAACATGCCCGCACCCACGAATGTCAGCGAGGTTCGCAGTTTCTTGGGAATGATTAACCACTACGGGAAATTCATTCCACATCTACATCAACTTAAACGCCCTTTTGAAGAGCTCACGCGGAAAGATCAGGATTGGAATTGAAACCAACAACATGAGTCCAGCATGTCAGAAATCAAAAAAATTATGCTTAGCCCATTACTCTTAGAACACTATGATCCAACCAAGAAGCTGGTGGTAGCTGCAGATGCTTGTCAAACAGGTATCGGAGGCGTACTTATCCAACGCGACTTGTACGGATATGAACACGCTGTGTACCACATATCGCAAAGTTTGACTGAGACACAAAAGAACTACTCCCAAATTGAGAAAGAAGCTCTGGCACTGGTAACGGCAGTCGAAAGATTCCACAAATTTGTGTGGGGCCGTCATTTTATACTTCAAACAGACTACAAGCCTCTGGTTGCGCTCCTACAAACAGAGAACACAAAGGGACTTAAGAGCACAACAGCGGCACGCATTAAACGGTGGGCTATAAGACTTCTCGGGTATGACATTCAGATTGAATTCGTTCGAACAGAGGAGTTTGGACAAGCAGACGCATTGTCACGCCTGGTGGATCAGTTCCGACGCGACAACACCGAAGGAATCCAAGTGGCGTACATAGAAGAAACAGAGCAAGAAATGGTTAACCTAAGAAACGCAAACATGGACAAATTCGGGCAGAATATGCGCAAAAATCTCGTAGAAGCGACAGAAAAGGATGAAAATCTTTCGGCAGTCATGACGGCCATACGTAACAATTGGAGTACAACATCAAACTCGGAAACACTAAACCACTTCAAAATTAGACGTGACAGTCTCAGCGGGGTCGACGGGACTCTGCTACTGGGCGATCGTGTAATAATTTCAAGAATCATGCGAGAGAACATCCTCAACATCCTTCATCGTGGTCATCCGGGCATAAGACGAATGAAACAACTAGCTCGGGAGTATGTGTATTGGCCGAACATCTCTAAGGATATAGAAACAATAGTACGGGAGTGCAATCCATGTACACTCAACCAAAAGCTACCGATCAAAGCGCCGCTGAAACCGTGGCCGCCGGTAAAGAAGCCCATGGAACGAGTTCACATCGATTACGCGGGGCCAGTCGAGAGTACGTATATACTGGTCTTTGTTGATGCATAGGGGAGAATGGGGCGCGGTCAGCAGGCAATGATGGTCAGTATTGTTATTATAAAACGGCATGTCCGAAATGTGCAGTTTCTTTTTTTACCTTCCAGGACATCATTTGCTATATTGTCGAACGACCTCGCCTTAATCGTTGCTGAGCAACCAAGAAAAACAACCCTTTTTGTGTTTTAAACGTCGTTGATGTTATATTTAGTGTGCACCACGTAAGAGATTAATACTAAATTTAAAGCTTTTTTTACATTTCAACTTTACGTAAATACAGATATACTATCAAGGCAAAGGATTAGAATCAAATTTAATATAATATTTAATTTATTTATGTAATCTTCAATTTTATCAATGAAAACGTGTGCGGGCAATGATGGTCGCTTGACAGTTAGCGCCCGCAACGTGATTACCATTATTCTCCAGTGTAGAATAAAAACATCTTTCTTCATTAGAAGAATTTTATTCTGTAGATGGCAAAAATACGCCCTAGAACAACTGGAAAAGCCAATTGGGTTTCCGAAACGCTTGAAAAAGCAGTTTACAAGTGTATTATTTGCTATCAGTTTGGCCATGATAATGAAATGTGGTTTCCATGCATCTCGTGTGGCCTCTCGGCTCATTTTGAATGTTGTGGATGGGACTCGGCGGATGGATACATATGCAAAAAATTTTTAATTCATCGCTCGCAATGTGACCGCTATTACCTGCAGGTGTGGACAATAGCTGTCAAACACATATTTTCTGTATTTTGTAATTTTATTGAATAAATCAATATAATATTAATTATTTTCGTATGCTACGAATAGGTTGATAGTTTAAGTTTACAAAAAAATCATTTTCCAGAAATATTGTACTTTATATCTTGGTTTTATTACACTTAATGCTTAAGTGACCGCCATTACCCATTCTCCCCTACTCGAAATTTGCTGATGTGGCGTTAACGACGACGATAAGTTCAAAGCGCACAATTGATTTATGCCGCGAGATATTCTCTAGATACGGCGTCCCAGAAATTTTAGTCTCAGATCATGGGACACAATTCACCGCTGCACAATTCACAGAGTTTTGCGAAGAAATGGGCATTTCCCATATTCTCTCACCAATTGGGCACCCGCAATCGAATGGACAAGCAGAGAGAATGGTCGACTCCGTAAAAAGAACAATTGCCAAAGAACCATTGGCCTGGAGAGTTAAGTTATTCGAATACCTCCATGCTTACCATTATACACCTTGTTCAGCGGCCCCCGAAGGGAAGTCACCGGCAGAAGTTTTCTTCGGTAGAAAAGCAAACTGCATATTATCAAAACTAATTCCCCAGGCAGGAAACGCAATAACCACCAAGCCGGAAGAAGTTGACGGGTACACTAGGAGAATGAAAAATGATTTTGTTAACCACCACGGTGCCCGACACCGTAATTTCGCGGTCGGGGACCGCGTAGCAGTACTCATCGGCAGAGAACATCGAGAACTAGGCGAAGTCACTCAAGTTTTTTCACCAGACCGCATCAAGGTACTCTTGGATGACGGTCGTACCGTTGAGCGGCACGTAAATCACGTGTGGAAGGGAGGACACAGGTCAACAAACGACAACTTAATTGACGACAACTTAGACCACCTGGAAATACTGTCTTCAGAACCACCACCACGAGCGCAGGACACAGAGCCGGCCCCTGAGCGACGGGAACAGGCAGAACGGAGCGAAACTGCAGCACAACCACAAACCGAGGCCATGCAACAGCCCACAACGCCTCAACGACAAAGAACGGAACGCAATCGTGTACAGCCTCGGAGGCTGGTACTGGACCCTAGAGCGACATCGTACACGGAATGGTAACTAAAGGAAAAGGGGGAGATGTTGGGGGTTTGAACGCCGCGCTGCGATGTCAGCGCCGCCCCGGACGCGACGGCGGAGCGTCAGTAGAATGTGGGACGCCTCGCGCCACGTACACGATATTCCTTGTACCTGAATAAAGTAGTTAGTTATTGTATAACCAATACTGTGTTCTTCCACTAAGCTTTCCGCCATCGATCCCAACAATAACACATAGACTATTTATGTGTATGGAAAGAGATTATCCAGAGGTATTTCAGCATATACTTAAAAAATACAAAAACTTATTTTTAAAGGTTGGTGGTGGGGGTAACTTAAAAAACTTGAATTTTTCGAAAATTATTTTTACGCGATTTTGTATATATAAGAAAACGATGTATCTTCTGTTTAAACTTCTTTTCGATATCTCTCTTCGTTCTTGAGATATTCCACGAAAGAGAAAATTCCGCATTTCTTCAAGGGATGATTACACTCCCAAGAATAGCATTATGGCACCAACAAAAAATAGGGTTGCGTACGGATGAACTACTCTACTTGCACACTGAGTTTCATAATTTTCTGAATTTCCGGCTTGCCGAACGTCCCTTGTGAGCGTAACCCCTTAAATCGCATTTTCTTCGAATTCTGAAGGACGAGACAAATTCTGCGTACAGATTTGAATTCAGCGCGTCAAAATCTATAGGATATAATGTATAACAAGTCAAGGAAGAATTTCAACCACACGTTATAACGGAAAAACCGAAATTTTCTTCGAAAATGTCAAATTTGACGTAGATTTTCAAGATCAAAACTTGTGTGTCATACATTTTCAATATTTTTCCCTTATTTTGCAACATCTTAGCTTTAACCTGGAACAAGATTCACCCCTTTATGTTATTCCTATCAAGAGTTCTGCGATTTTGACACAAAAAAGAGCAGTTTGTCCCACTGTGCGGCGCGCCGCGGACGACGTTTACGTCCACTTGAAAGGGTTTAATTTTTTAGGCCCCGCGCACGAAATGGGCTGACGCGCTGCCAGGCGCGCACGCAAATGCTTGGCGTGCACGTCGAAGACAGTGGAAATACTAGCTTCCCTTTCTACATCTTGCTTTCTTTATCTGAATAAAGCTAACGCCAGTGGTTGGGTCAGTAGCCGAAACTACGCCTCCACACTTCATACTACTTGAGATGTTTGAAGGGGTTTATTACGTTGCGGTCACCGATTGTTTGAAACTGTGTTTCAAATGAAATGAAGGAAGTTCTCTGCCGTGGCTTCTCTCCTACAGTTCCACCATCACTTTCAACGTCGCTGAGTCATTTGCTATCTCGGCGTCCTGTTTATTTTTTTTTCTCGCACGATATGAGATTGAGGGTAGTTAGCATTGCGACCAATAGTGAAAATATGAACGCCCTTTGGTTAGATAGTGAGAAAAAGGTGAGCCATATGGAGAAGATTTTATCATGAGCAGTTGAACCAGCATTCTCCCCAGACGCCAACTTTCTACCCCTGCACAGGAAATACACATGTATCATTTCCCCTGATTAATTCGCATTTCTGAAACAGGTAGGCAAGTATGGCCTGGTACGCGTAGGTATTGCAAGTCCCGAAATACCTGGCTTATAGAGGATGTCGGCCTTGCGCGCTGACAAAAACGTGCTCGGCGCGCCGTTGCAGACTGCAACTTGCAGTAGTGGAACCCTGCCTTGAAGATGCGTATCGACGTTGCTAGGCTTGCGGGCGAGGAACGTCTCGCGCAGTGGAAAGTCTGGAGACTACCTCGACGTGATCACTTTGCGAACCAAGGTAATCATGTCGAGGTAATCTCCAGAATCTTCGCTACGCGAGGTGTGCTTAGCGCGCAAGCCTCGCAATGTCGATACTCACCTTTACACGTATAGTTTTGAAGCGTGCACCTGGAGTGTACTCTCCAAAACTGAGAAAAACTGTCCGTCTAAAGCCGGCTATTGACACTGCCTACGTTTAAAACGAAAATGTGCGAAACGACCCTCACACCGCAAGTGTGGTTACAATATTCGTATTCCTGTATGATTATTCGGTATTGATCACAGAGTCACGAAACATTTCGATTGCATGATCGCAGAATTGAAAAGGGAAGAGAATTCATTAACTGCATCCTTCCGAATGATTTTACCGAAAGAAAAGTACTCAATAAGATCAATAAGTTTTTGACCTGCATGATACTCGCAAAGGAATATTTCTTTTTCCCGTATGAGAGTTGTAGAAAGTACGAATAATAATATCAGTAGTAAGGCTAGGGGGATTCCAACCCACGTCCTCTGAGGGGAGCGCGGGGGCGGGGGGATGTGAGGGCGCGCGGGGGAACGCGGCAGATGGAAACCTGGGCGCGGGGCCTGCGGGGAGTGGAAGAGCGGTTGCGCGCGCACGAGCCGCGGAGTGGGGGAAGCCGCAACCGTGGAGGGGATCAGTCCGGGCCGAGCCGCCGCGGAGACCTGGCCCACCGTCGGAAATTTTTCAGAGGGAGGGAATGACCCCCGAAAAGTCTTTTTCAGACCTTGGCCCACCCCGAAAAATTTTACAGACCTAACCCAGGGAGGGGACGGCCCCCAGGATTTTTTTCCAAACCAATATGCAGCTGAAATTGTTTAATAATTTATCTTTTATCAGAAATTGTTTCGGACAATGTCGGGAAAGATCGGGAAAGATCGACGTTCTTTTCTTTTACACACCACGTCTTCGGGACGGAAAGAGACAGAGCATTATTTTAAATCTAAATTCGGAGGAAGGAGAGAGACCGCACTACATAGCGGTACACTCGCAGATATTCTAAAATTTTTAACCAGCGATCTACCAAACCATTATGTAGCAAGCATTCTAAAGCTAAACAGTATTCTAAAGCGTTCCGATTTAACGTCGCAGCGTATCGCGCGATCGTGTGTAATTTGACGCCCCTGGGACAACTGCGTGCGATGATACCATGCGAAGAACGCATGAACAAAATATTATACTTTGGAAACGTTGTACGTGTGAGGAGAGAAGGTGGGTAAATAAAATGGAGAAATAATATACGTTAAAATGATAATATATTGTTATATAGAATAATAATATTAATATATAAAAGAAATATATATATAATAAAAAGAAAAAATAATGAATAATATATATATATGTGTAATAAAAGAAAAGAAAAAATAAGAAAATGTAAAATAAAAGGGAAAAAATAAAATAAAAATATATAAACGTCAAAAGTCGTAGGGGGGCGACGGTGGGGGTGATGGTGATGATGTGGGTGATGACGGCGGCGGCGGTGACGGTGATGACATGGGTCGTGGTCCTCGCTGGGCCCCCGGTGGTGGATATGGCAGCGATCGCGCGCTCATCATGGGGCCAATTATTGGCCCCGACCTCCGCATTTGCACCCCCAGGGGTGCGACCTGGGGTACATCCTCCGCCCGACCCATCAAGAACTCCTGCAAAATATGCAGTGGAATGTCCTAGAACACAGACACAAACGCTGATATAATATTGATACATTAAACAAATGTACAAAGCAATACAAAGTATTACATACCACTGGAGGCGGCGATGGCGATGAAGGTGGTGAGGGGGGCGGTGAGCCCCAGTCGCTCGACCACGTTGGTGATGGCGGTGGCTAGAACATAGAAGCCCCACGATTCAATATTGATATGAACGTCTGATTTGATCTCGCTCGATTTCAACGGTTAAACGTGATGAAAATGTCAAAAATATTGTTGTGTACATACCTCAGGATCATTATTTTGCGATGCAGGTGGCAGATATTCTGGTGCAATTCTTGTCAGCCCCATTTTTCACACAGAAAAATCACACAAATTTTCACTTCAAAAACGTTATGTACCTGTCAAAGCGACTGTTGTCTATAACGATTTGACGAGAACTGGTCTCGCTGCATCTCCAGGCTCTCGAATGTAAAACCCTCCTATCTTGAAATCGAGAAGTGCGTAGCTTCGCAAAAGTGAGATGTTGTTGTTCTCTACCTTCATTTTCGCTGACCAGCCTCTCCTTCTTCGCACGCATCTTCTTTCCCTTCTTCTTTGGACACATCATTCAACTGCACCATACCACTCGAACGTGAATCGAACGTGAATCGTACCACTTTCAACATCAATCGAACCACTTTCAACGTGAATCGTACCACTCTGAACGTGAATCGAACGTGAATCGAACGTGAATCGTACCACTTTCAACATCAATCGAACCACTTTCAACATCAATCGAACCACTTTGAACGTGTATGGTACCAGTTTCAACATCAATCGTACCACTTTGAACGTGTATGGTACCACTTTCAACATCAATCGAACCACTTTCAACATCAATCGTACCACTTTCAACATCAATCGAACCACTTTCAACCACAATCGAACCACTTTCAACATCAATCGTACCACTTTCAACATCAAACGTACCACTTTCAACATCAATCGAACATGAATCGAACCACTTTCAACATCAATCGAACCACTCCGAACATGTATTGAACCACTTTCAACATGAATCGAACCACTTTGATCGTGTATCGAACGTGTATTGAACCACTTTCAACCACAATCGAACCACTTTCAGCATCAATTGAACCACTTTCAACATGAATCGAACCACTTTGATCGTATATGGTACCACTTTGATCATGTATTGTACGTGTATGGTAACTTTCAACGTCTATCGTACCACTCTGAACGTGTATCAAACCACTTCTACATAATTATAACTATCATCTTAATCTAGCATACATCATGTGCAGGAGATTAGGTTGGAGAGGGTGAATAAAAACATTTTTTATATGCATTAAAAAATTGATTATATTTTATTTAAGCATTTCTCTCTGGCGTTTAGACCACCAGTTGAATATTTTAAATACATTTTGCATGGCACAGTGCTTTGCGTGTCTGCCACATCGCAGAGTATTAACTACATTTAGCTTATTTAGAGATTTAATATCTTCGTAGTCAATGTCCAGTGTCTCGATGATCACGTCCATTCTCGTATTTTCATCGAGGAAATCCACAAGCCAGTTGCGTTTCTACAACCCTTTTACGTATACGATATGGGATGCGTCATCTTCTTCATCGATCGCATCAGCTACAGCTTTCGTAATTAGCCGTTTAGCCATACAGTATGGAACGTCTCCATCGTCCCACCGTAGTCCATGATGTTTTACCACCAACCACCGAATGCTCGATTTGTCAGATTTCGTAATGAGATATTCTGGCATCGAACTCCCGAAAATATAGTGCGAGAGAATTGTTCCATTTCGTAGGACAACCACTTCCTTGACGACAAATCTTCCATCGACGATGAACCCTTGCAGGTCAACAAATGTTGGTACGACCATTATCGACACAATTTAGAGGTCCGCTCACTTCCAAGACATACGGGAGAATGCACTTTTTCTCGTAAAGCATCTTGATTTTCACGATGAAATTTTTTTTTTTTAGCACGAATTTGGCACAGGAGAGGGCGTGGCAATTTAATTGATTTTGCGCACCACGTTTGTCAGCGGATTGTATTCAACCACCCGGTCGTGTAGAATCAGACAGTAGGCCGTAGTATTTGCAGGTACATTCTCTTTACACTCGAATTCTATGCGCACGTCCACGGTGCCATTCTTGATCGACTCATTTTGTCGCGAGCAATCAATCACCACGAGGGGACCAAATTGTAAAAATTCGGCCACGGTGAATAATGCTTCGTTGCAACTATGCCCATAATACGATTTATGGAATTGCGTATACATGTGATACAAGATGGCATGCTTATTCTTGTCGAAGTCCAAGTTCAGGTCATCATATGGATAAAATTCCGAGTTGAGAAAAAGTTTTACATTGGGCAATTTGCAGTCGTCGAACTTAGTAGCATCTTTGCTCATCATATTCCTTTGATCAGTCTGTAGAGCAACGATAACGACTCGTGACTTCTCCAGCTGTGCAGATGCCTTCACAGCCCAGGAGTGCTTGGTCGTGCTCTGTAAGAGAGGATACTCGTACTGATCCCACGATTGAAAACAAATGCTCAGGTTTTGCCCACGTTCCAAAGCACGTAGCAAGGATAGCTTATTAACGTCGTTCAGCGTCACATGAAGCATCCGCCACTGCACTTTAAGTAATTTAATTTCTGGTTCCAGCATCCGCGATCCTATTAGAGAATTGTTATCGTTGCGCGATCGTATTAAAATCAATTCGTGACGCACATTAATAATAATGCGTTTGTAGTTCTCACAAAATCCCAGCAAATATTTGAGTGGGATGCAAAAATTGAAATGATTTTTCAATATTGACCCATCGCGTCGTTTCAAGCCCCATCCGGCATTCTCCATATTTTTGTCTTCACCAGATGTCAACGATACATAGTTTTTAAGGGTGCTAGTTATTCCAACGTTTCTGTTGCAATCAATCTCCACGCCATTCAGCTCGTATCGAATCTCATCAAATAAGAACGCCATGCAATTAATTCCCAACGTCACCGTTAATGTATCGTTTGGCTTATTTATCTTCAATTTTCCCACCACGTAGAGGAAACTTTCACACGGCAATGTGTATAAATCCTGCTGTTGTATGGGTATTCTTATTTCATCGCTGTATCCAAACGTTGAGTTGACGTATGAGTTGTATGTGTGAGTCTCAAGCTTGACGATGCGATCATCGAACGTCGGCTTGCCTCCAATGCTTAGAATGTCAACCATTTTTTTTTTCAACTTAACCGCGCACAATGAATCCCAATGATTTCAAAAATGCAATGTTCGCAGCACTGAGCCTCTTCTTTTTAGCACAATCAGAGCTGTTGCAGTTGTTGCAGTTGTTGTTGTTGTTATTGTTGTTGTTGTATACAATTTCGTTTGGAAGAAACGGGTTTCTGGAGTCGTTCAGCACAAGCATCTCTTTCGATCACACCACATGTATTATCGTCGTCGCCGTCGTACGTGCAATCTGATGGTAATCTCTTCACCTCGAAAATCGAGCAACCGTCCGTCTTGATCCACAACGCGTGTCGTTAGATCCGTAATGACTCGTGCGGTGATTGGAAGGTAAATGATCTGCGCGGGCGTTTCCGATATCTTATATCCTGGTGGGACTCTCGGAGAAAATTCATGTATCGTATGTACGCGCTTCCCATTGTTGTACGCGCCAGCGGTCACGCTGCATTCTATGCGAATAATGTTCACGTTCATGATATTAATTGGATCGTTCGATTCATGCCACCGTCCTGGTTGTAATATCTGATTCGTCGAGAATCCCAGTAGCGATCCAATGTAATTGGACTTTGTAAAGTCCACGGCGAACGAGCAGTACAGCTCGCTTTTCATGGTGTTGTTGTTGGGGCGCAACACTATAGGATACACATCGTTGTCACCACCACCACCACCATCATTGACATCGGTGCCACCGAGATTTTGAGGATACCGCTCGAGTAATCGCTGCTTCAAATACTTGGCAATGGCGTCTAGTTCGTAGGAGCCGTGGGGAATCGTAATGTATTCATGAGTGGTGTCGACGCTGTTGCTGATGTCATAGTTTACGACAAAGTAGAATTTATCGTTGCTCGAGTCGATGTTCGGTATTGTATGATAAGTTTCAAAGGTTGTTAGACCAAGCTCATAATCATCGTCGCTCAAATCTATGGGCGGAAAGTAGCTTACCGCGAGGGTGCTACTCTTGCTGGTTAGAGTGAATGTTAACGACATATTCCGAGCTGTGCGACTGGACTGGTACTGAATCAGAGTGGTGGGAAGTCAATCCTTAAATTTGATGCCAATCGTTTGTAGAAAGCGTAGACATAGTTGTCCACAATTGCTCTGATCGTACTTCTGATAAGCCGTTCGATTGTATTCGATTTTCGCGACATCTTTATCCAGATATTGTACCAATTCCTTAGGCGTTCGAAGATTCCCAAAACTGTCGAAATATATAGCTCGACACCCTCTCTTCGCATACGCTACCCAATGAGTTCCCGGCCCCTCGACATTGTCCAAATTTACGATACCGCTCTCGTTTTGACGTACTCCTCCGGCAGGTAGTGCATTGCGCATGAAAACACCTCTAAAGAATGGAATACGCATACGTTTTGCAAACTCCTCCAATTGAGCATCGGTAGTTACGCCCGCGGGCATTTTTAGTTTCTTTTCGACGTTTTTTTTTTCGTTTCAATATTCCCTGTCCGCGCTTGTATGGTGCGAGATAAAGTCCACGACCTTCCATGGAGCGATTATGACGTTGCATTTCCTGCAGCTGATGCTGCGCCCCCTTATTATCGTTTACCGCCTTGGTTATCCCCGCCGCTCCGCCAGCTAACAATCCGAGAACGCCTAGCAGCGGTAGAAGTGGTAATATACCACCCCGTTTTGCTACTGGAAGAATCCGCTTTTTCGGTGCTCTCTTTGGAATTTTTTTGCGCAATTTTGCTTTCATCCCCATTCCGATTTTCGTCTTGGCCTTCATAGCTGCCCAAACAGCCGTAGCAGCACCTCTTTCACCTAGAGTCGAGTCTCGCGCAACGATGCGTTTTCGCGCTTTGTCAGCGAGTACGTTATCTGCCGCGTGCCTTTCGCCGAGGTCGTTGCTACGCGTATATGCAATATCGTGTTCGCGACACGCTGCGTCCAACGGATTGATGCCTTGATCACCTCTAGCCAATCGTTTTGCCAGATGAGTTCCTGGGCCGCAAAACTGGTACCCTGGGATATGTAATTCGATAGGTAGCGCGTTTATCGCCCGATTTAACAAACCACAACCTTTCTTCACTCGCATCGGCGACATTCGCTTCAGTTTTTAATCAATGGTGCTGGACCGTCGATACTGCTGAACCTCGGAATCGGCTTTTATATGCTCGGGGTGTCAGTCCCACAACTGATCAATGTATCTCTCGAACTCTCGCAGTAGAATAATCTTTGGTATATATTTCAACTGTTCAGAGGTTAGGTCTCGAATATCACAGTTATCCGACAGGACTAGAAGCATTTTAAACACTGAGCTGTTTTGCTTCGGCGCGGACCTATAAATAGGGTGCGTCACCGCTTCGATGTATCAAAATCATTTTTCACAGTTCGCAGCGAGGATGCGATTCGTGCGACAGCCTGTGACGATACGCGTGACAAATTTTGACGATAAATCGCAAATGATGCCCTCGAAAACAAAGCGCAAACATGGCAGCATGCTACCAAACACTATACGGTGCCTCATTTGTGGCCCATCAAATTGTGGAAAGACCAACGTGCTGGTGAGCTTGTTGGAAAGTCTTCACGGCGTTCGCTTCGAGAACGTGTACGTGTATTCCAAGTCGCTGCAACAGCCGAAATATCAGTATTTGGAGAATTTATTGGCTCCGTTAGATGAAATTGGCTACTTTACGTTTTCGAATAACAGTGACGTCATCCCACCGAGCGAATCGCTTCCGAATTCCATTTTTATCTTTGATGACGTGGCATGCGACAAGCAAGATACGATACGAGAATACTTTGCAATGGGGCGCCACTCGGACGTTGACTGCTTCTATCTCTGTCAGACGTATGCAAAGATTCCCAAACCTCTTATACGCGACAATGCGAATCTGTTGATTCTGTTTAAGCAGGATGGTACCAACTTGAAACATGTGTACAACGATCACGTAAACACTGATATGTCTTACGAGGATTTCTGCGCGCTGTGTCGTAATTGTTGGCAACGGGAGTATGGTTTCGCGGTCATAGACAAGGATAGCGCGATGTCCAATGGACGTTATAGAAAGGGATTTAACGAGTTTGCCATACAGTGAGATGGTCAATTGTCGTCAACCTGTCGGTGAGAAAGTAACGTCTGCGGTACAATGATGATTGATATCGATAGTCTGGAGATTAAGGATCGCGAGAGAATAGCGATGGAAATTGCAAAAAACAGCGAAGCCATTCGCAAGAAACATCAGGCTTTGAAGTCTGGCAAGATGGAGGAAGATATCGCGTTGGAGAGATACTTTAAACCTATCAACGAACCCTTGAAACATATCGTGGAAAATACCACAGCGACAGAAGCTGACACATCACCGCTGACGAGCATAGACGTTGAAGAGAATGAAACATTAACGCCTAAAACAAAAATCCAGTCGAAATGGAGCACATCGCGCAAGACAAAGAAGAAACGACACACATCATCGGAATATTCACTCGTAACCTCCACACCACTTCAATCGAAGCGAAAACGACAAAACGATTCCTCGGTTCCTCCCACACCAATAAATACATTTCCCAGTGTACAATTGTTTGCAACCGAGGATGATGATGACGACGTTTTCGAAACTAGTCCAGATGAGTCGTTTGTAACATCTATTAGACAGCAACTTCAAACATCTGAGGGACAAGAAACGTTTCGCAACCATTTCGGTCCGCTGGGGCAAGAATACATGAGCACCATCCTAAGTAGGGATAAGGATACAGCAATTGACTATGTGTACGGCGTATACTTTGGCAATAGTGGCACGATGCTTGGAGGTAAAGCTTTCGATATGGACAAGGATGATAATATAATCATCGGTGGTGTAAAATACAAAGGAACGCCCGGCCTTTACGAACTGATTTTCAAGAGAATTCCCGACGATGCCCTGTACACCGATGCCGATAAACAAAAATACAAAAGTATACTGCTGGCGACGAATGCCTACAGACGCAGTCATTGTGCTCAAAAAGCCATATTGGGCAACAAGGGATACAAGTACAAACACGTAATTGCACCACTAGTCCCCCGCGCATCAACGAGTAAAGCAGGAAAAGGTCTAAGGACACCACGAACTATGGTAGTAAACGATAACAAGATCGATTACGTGCACTGGGACGATCCCAACGAGTTGGTGGATCGATTGCGTTTGCTTGAAGCGTCGCGTCAGGCGGGTATCAACTCCCACGATCCCGAAATTCTATCTGTTTACGAGGAACTCCGCGAGGTAGGCCTCATTATATAAAACCACACGCTGATGATGTGCGCAGTATGCATCGAGATGCCGATCAACAAATTTGGGGTGTCGCTCGAGAAGAGTGGAGCAGCTAGAATGGACTATTACAAATGGAGCGGTTTGCTTCGAAATTATATGCGAGATAACGCTCTTTGCATGACCGGTGTCGACTTTGATGCAAAATCACGCAAGGTATGACGCATAGCTCAGCCGGTGGCCGATACCGATGCCGTCAATAAACTATACATGGAAAAGAGCATTAAACTTTTGAGAGAGCAGCAAGAAGAATTAGAGAGGAAGCTGGTCGTGTTTCAAAGAGATATGCTGACGTTGCAAAACATCGTTCAAAAGTTATCTCAGCCGTTGAATTCTATCCCGCAGCAGTACTGCGAAGGAGAATCATGCGAGACGGTTGAACTTGTCCCCGGGCCGATTGGGAGCACTTAATGCATGTACACGATAATTATCGCATCATTCGTGTCAAAGACACCTCTGCGATCAAACATGCAGCCAGTATCGAAATCCAAGAGTAAAGAAAACCATGGTCCCAAGAAGCGACAACTTGTTGAGGAATTGCATGCTCCAGCTCGAAGACATTTCCCCCGGAGGCGCGTCATAGTGCACGGATACAACGATCTGTGGCAAGCTGACGTTGTAGAAATGCGTCCATACTCGCGATTCAACCAAGGTCACCACTACATACTCACCGTTATCGATGTGCTCAGCAAGTATGCATGGGCGGTGCCGCTCAAGATATTTGCAAAGATATTTAGAGATCGATATCCGAAAAATTTGCAAACCGATCAAGGAAAAGAATTTTACAACGCCGATGTGCAGAAACTCTTGACAAAACATGACATTAATCATTATTCTACGTATTCGGTGATGAAGGCCTCCGTCGTAGAACGTTTCAATCGAACTTTGAAGAACAATATGTGGAAAATGTTTACGCTCAATGGAACCTACAGATGGACAGATGCACTACCAAGTCTACTTACAGAGTATAACGCACGAAAACATAGAACCATCGGAATGCGTCCTCGCGATGTTACCCCTGCGATCGCCGACAAGCTGCTATCCACCGTATACAGCAACATAAAGATCGCTGCTCCAGCGAGATTCAAGTTGGGCGAGTTTGTGCGCGTGAGCAAATTTAAAACCATATTCGATAAAGGCTATACGCCGAATTGGACAACGGAGGTGTTCAAGATAGCCAAAGTACAGACAACTAATTCCGCGACGTATCTGCTGGTCGATTCCTGTGGATAACCTGTTGCCGGAGGATTCTATGAACACGAGCTGCAACGCGTCACCGATCCTAATGTATATCTAGTGGAAAAAGTGTTGCGTAGAAAGGGGGATAAGGTGTACGTTAAGTGGTTGGGATTTGATAAATCACACAATTCATGGATAAATAAAAATAATGTATTGTAAAAATAATAATAATAATAATACATGGTTCAATAAATACAATGATACATATATGTAAATGTGTGAACATTTTTTTATTTTTAATCATTTATAATCCAGTTAATATAAGTAGTAAGGCTAGGCGTGTTCTAACGCTGGTCCTCTGAGGGGAGTGCGGGGGCGGGGGGAAGTGAGGGCGCGCGGGGGAGCGCGGCGGAGGGAAACCTGGGCGCGGGGCCTGCAGGGAGTGGAAGAGCGGTTGCGCGCGCACGAGCCGCGGAGTGGGGGAAGCCGCAACCGCGGAGGGGATCACTCCGGGCCGAGCCGCCGCGGAGACCTGACCCACCGTCTCCGAAATTTTTCAAAGGGAGGGAATGACCCCCGAAAAGTCTTTTTCAGACTTTGGCCCACCCCGAAATTTTTTCAGACCTAACCCAGGGAGGGGACGGCCCCCGAAAATTTTTTCAAACCAACATGCAGCTGAAATTGTTTAATAATTTATTTTTTATCCGAAATTGTTTCGGACGATGTCGGGAAAGATCGACGTTCTTTTCTTTTACGCACCGCGTCTTCGGGACGGAAAGAGACAGAGCATTATTTTAAATCTAAATTCGGAGGAGGGAGAGAGAGAGAGAGACAGCACCACATAGCGGTACAATCGCAGATATTCTAAAATTTTGAATCAGCTATCTACAGAACCATTCTGTAGAAATATTATTTCAAGCAGATATGTAGCAAGCATTCTAAAGCTAACAGTATTTATTCTAAAGCGTTCCGATTTAACGTCGCAGCGTAATTCGAATCCTCTGGAGCAGCCGTACGGGATGACGTCATGTGGTGGCGCGAAGAAGGCGCGAATCAGAATTATGCGGCGTCAGCTGAAATTTCTTTCTCCAACGCAGAGAAATAATAATAATTTTTTTGAAACGCCGAATCTTAGAATTACGTGGCGAGGAGAGAAGGAGGATAAATGAAATTGGTAAATAATATGTGTTTGAGATTATATATATTGTTTACAAAAAAAAGAAAATGTAAATGAATATAATATAAAAAAGAATATAAATGAATATAATATAAAAAAGAATATATAATATAAAAAGGAAAATAGAAAAAGAATATAAAAAAGAATATATATATATATAATATAAAAGAAAACACAATTAAATAATAAATATAATAGAAAAAAGAAAATAAAACAATAAAATAATAAAATAAAATAAAACTAGAATATAAAAAATAGCAAAATAGAAAAAACAGAATATAAAAAAATGGACAAATATAAAAAAAAATAGGGGAAAAAAATAGGGAAAAAATATATAACTATTCGAAGAAGGGGGGGGGGGATGGTGGTGGTGAAGGCGACGATGGTGGTGGTGAGGGCGACGATGGTGGTGGCGAGGGCGATGGTGATGGCGATATAGCCATCCGTTCGGGGGGGAGTGATGGTAGCTGCGGCAGCGGTTGTCGTCGCAACCGTCGCATCCACGACGGTGATGGGGACCGCGGCCGCCTCAACGGCAGGAACCCCACCCGTTGATTTGGCACCCAAGGGTGCCGCAGCCGAGCCACCATCACCCGACCAACCGCGATCTGATGGTGGGGGGGTGCCACCTCCTCCTCCTCCTCCTCCTCCTCCAGCAGCCGCGCATTCATGTCCTAGAACACAGATACAAACGATGATATAATATTGGCACATTAAACATAATAAATATCGAATGTACGAAACAATGCAATGTATTACATACCACTGGAGGCGGCGACGGCGATGGCGACGGCGGCGGGGACTGCGGCGGCTGTAGCGGCGGCGGCGAGTCGGGCCCCTGCGGTTGAGGCGAGGGGGGCGACGGTGGTGGCGAGTCCTGCGAACATTGCATTTTTTTAAATCATTGGGATTCCTTGTGCGCATTTAAGTTGAAAAAAATGGTGGACATTCTAAGCATTGGAGGGAAGCCGACGTTCGACGATCGCATCGTCAAGCTCGAGACTCACACATACAACCCATACGTCAACACGACGTTTGGATACAGCGATGAGATAAGAATACCCATACAGCAGCAGGATTTATACACATTGCCGTGTGAAAGTTTTCTCTACTTGGAGGGGAAATTGAAGATAAACAAGCCAAGCGATACATTAACGGTGACGTTGGGAAATAATTGCGTGGCGTTCTTATTCGATGAGATTCGATACGAGCTGAATGGCGTGGAGATTGATCGCAACAGAAACGTTGGAATAACTAGCACGCTTAAAAATTATGTATCGCTGGCATCTGGCGAAGACAAAAGTATGGAGAATGCCGGATGGGGCTTGAAACGACGCGATGGGCTAATAGTGAAAAATCATTTCAATTTTTGCATCTCGCTTAAATATTTGCTGGGATTTTGCGAGGACTACAAACGTCTGATTTTTAATCTCACTGGATAACAAAGGTTAAACGCGATAAATGTTAAAATATTTAAAAGTACATACCTCAGAACTGTCTCGGCACTCCGGGGCAATCCTCGAAAATCCCATCGTTGCACAAAACAAAATCAAAAATATTAAAATTCAACCGACGTCTGTCGCGATTGAAAGGCAACTGGTCTCGCTGCATCTCCAAGCTCTCGCGTATAAACTCTTATCATGAAATCGAGAAGTGCATAGCTTTGCAAAGTAGGATGTCTTTGTTCTTCACAATCTTCATTACAGGCCACCTGCATTTTCGCTGACCATTCTCCATATACTTATCTTCTTCTTCATTGACCACCCTCTCCTTCTATGTACTCCACTTGCATTTTCACTGACCATCAACACCTTCCATGCATCTTCTTCGAACTACTCACTGGCCATCCTCTCTTTTATCTTCTTCGCGTGTATCATTTGGCTGAATCGTTTCTCCTTCTTTGACACATCATTCGACTAGATCACACCACTTTCAACATGAATCGAACGAGTATTGAACGGTATCGAACGAGTATTGAACGGTATCGAACGGGTATCGAACGGCTTTGATCGGGTATCGAACGGCTTTGATCGGGTATCGAACGGCTTTGATCGGGTATTGAACGGGTTTGATCAGGTATCGAACGGGTATCGAACGGCTTTGATCGGATATCGAACGGCTTTGATCGGGTATCGAACGGGTATTGAACATGAATCATAACACTCTGAACGTGAATCGAACATGAATCATACCGTTTCTGCATAACTATCGTCTTAATCTAGCGTACATTACATGCAGGAGGTTGGGAGGGTGAAGAAAAAACATTTATACATTAAAAAAATTGATTTTATTTTATTTAAGCATTTCTCTCTGGCGTTTAGACCACCAGTTGAATATTTTAAATACATTTTGCATGGCACAGTGCTTTGCGTGTCTGCCACATCGCAGAGTATTAATTACATTTAGCTTATTTAGAGATTTGATATCCTCGTAGTCAATGTCCAGCGTCTCGATGACCACGTCCATTCTCGTATCTTCATCGAGGAAATCCGCAAGCCAGTCGCGTTTCTGCAACCCTTTAACGTATACGATATGGGATGCGTCATCTTCTTCGTCGATCGCATCAGCTACAGCTTTCGTAATTAGCCGTTTAGCCATACAGTATGGAACGTCTCCATCGTCCCACCGTAGTCCATGATGTTTTACCACCAACCACCGAATGCTCGATTTGTCAGATTTCGTAATGAGATATTCTGGCATCGAACTCCCGAAAATATAGTGCGAGAGAATTGTTCCATTTCGTAGGACAACCACTTCCTTGACGACAAATCTTCCATCGACGATGAACCCTTGCAGGTCAACAAATGTTGGTACGACCATTATCGACACAATTTAGAGGTCCGCTCACTTCCAAGACATACGGGAGAATGCACTTTTTCTCGTAAAGCATCTTGATTTTCACGATGAAATTTTTTTTTTTTAGCACGAATTTGGCACAGGAGAGGGCGTGGCAATTTAATTGATTTTGCGCACCACGTTTGTCAGCGGATTGTATTCAACCACCCGGTCGTGTAGAATCAGACAGTAGGCCGTAGTATTTGCAGGTACATTCTCTTTACACTCGAATTCTATGCGCACGTCCACGGTGCCATTCTTGATCGACTCATTTTGTCGCGAGCAATCAATCACCACGAGGGGACCAAATTGTAAAAATTCGGCCACGGTGAATAATGCCTCGTTGCAACTATGTCCATAATACGATTTACGGAATTGCATATACATGTGATACAAGATGGCATGCTTATTCTTGTCAAAGTCCAAGTTCAGGTCATCGTATGGGTAAAATTCCGAGTTGAGAAAAAGTTTTACATTGGCCAATTTGCAGTTGTTGAACTTAGTAACATCTTCGCTCATCACATTCTTTCGATCAGTCTGTAGAACAAGGATAATAACTCGCGGCTTCTCCAGCTGTGCGGATGCCTTCACGGCCCACGAATGCTTGGTCGTGCTCTGTAAGAGAGGATACTCGTACAGATCCCACGAGTGAAAACAAATGCTCAGGTTTTTTCCACTTTCCAAAGCACGTAGCAACGATAGCTTATTAACGTCGTTCAGCGTCACATGAGGCATCCGCCATTGCACTTTAAGTAATTCAATTTCTGGTTCCAGCATCGGCGATCCTATTAGAGCATTATTGTCGTTGCGCGATCGTATTAAAATCAATTCGTGACGCGCATTAATAATCATGCGTTTGTAGTCCTCGCAAAATCCCAGCAAATATTTAAGCGAGATGCAAAAATTGAAATGATTTTTCAATATTGACCCATCGCGTCGTTTCAAGCCCCATCCGGCATTCTCCATACTTTTGTCTTCGCCAGATGCCAGCGATACATAGTTTTTAAGCGTGCTAGTTATCCCAACGTTTCTGTTGCGATCAATTTCCACGCCATTCAGCTCGTATCGAATCTCATCGAATAAGAACGCCACGCAATTATTTCCCAACGTCACCGTTAATGTATCGCTTGGCTTGTTTATCTTCAATTTCCCCTCCAAGTAGAGGAAACTTTCACACGGCAATGTGTATAAATCCTGCTGCTGTATGGGTATTCTTATCTCATCGCTGTATCCAAACGTCGTGTTGACGTATGGGTTGTATGTGTGAGTCTCGAGCTTGACGATGCGATCGTCGAACGTCGGCTTCCCTCCAATGCTTAGAATGTCCACCATTTTTTTCAACTTAAATGCGCACAAGAAATCCCAATGATTTCAAAAATGCAATGTTCGCAGAACTGAGCCTTTTCTTTTTAGTGTAATCAGAGCTGTTGTTGTTGTTGTTGTTGTTGTTGTTGCAAACAATTTCACTTGGAAGAAACGAGTTTCTGGAGTCGTTCAACACAAGCATCTCTTTCGGTCACGCCACACGTATTATCGTCGTCGCCGTCGTACGTGCAATCTGATGGTAATCTCTTCACCTCGAAAATCGAGCAACCGTCCGTCTTGATCCACAACGCGTATCGTTAGATCCGTAATGACCTGTGCGGTGATTGGAAGGTAAATGATCTGCGCGGGCGTTTCCGATATCTTATATCCTGGTGGGACTCTCGGAGAAAATTCATGTATCGTATGTACGCGCTTCCCATTGTTGTACGCGCCAGCGGTCACGCTGCATTCTATGCGAATAATGTTCACGTTCATGATATTAATTGGATCGTCCGATTCATACCACCGTCCAGGTTCTAATACCCGATTCGTCGAGAATCCCAGTAGCGATCCAATGTTATTGGGTTTCGTAAAGTCTATGGCGAACGAGCAGTACAGCTCGCTTTTCATGGTGTTGTTGTTGGGACGCAACACTATTGGATACACATCGTTGTCACCGTCATCGATGCCGCCGAGATTTTGAGGATACCGCTCGAGTAATCGCTGCTTCAAATACTTGGCAATGGCGTCTAGTTCGTAGGAGCCGTGGGGAATCGTAATGTATTCATGAGTGGTGTCGATGCTATTGTTGATGTCATAGTTTACGACAAAGTAGAATTTATCGTTGCTCGAGTCGATGTTTGGTATCGTGTGATAAGTTTCAAAGGTTGCTAAACCAAGCTCGTAATCATCGTCGCTCAAATCTATGGGCGGAAAGTAGCTTACCGCGAGGGTGCTACTCTTGCCGGTTAGAGTGAATGTTAACGACATATTCCGAGCTGTGCGACTGGACTGGTACTGAATCAGAGTGATGGGAAGTCAATCCTGAAATTTGGTGCCAATCGTTTGTAGGAAGCGTAGACATAGTTGTCCACAATTGCTCTGATCGTACTTCTGATAAGCCGTTCGATTGTATTCGATTTTCACAGCATCTTTGTCCAGATATTTTACCAATTCCTTAGGCGGTCGAAGATTCCCAAAACTGTCGAAATATATAGCTCGACACCCTCTCTTCGCATACGCCACCCAATGAGTCCCCGGCCCCTCGACATTGTCCAAATTCACGATACCGCTCTCGTTTCGACGTACTCCTCCGGCGGGTAGCGCGTTACGCATGAAAACGCCTCTAAAGAATGGAATACGCATACGTTTTGTAAACTCCTCCAATTGCGCGTCGGTAGTTACGCCCGCGGACATTTTTATTTTCTTTTCGACGTTTTTTTTTTTTTTCGTTTCGATATTCCCTGTCCGCGCTTGTATGGTGCGAGATAAAGTCCGCGACCTTCCATGGAGCGATTATGACGTTGCATTTCCTGCAGCTGGTGTTGGGCCGCCTTATTATCGTTTACCACCTTAGCGATCCCCGCCGCTCCACCAGCTAACGATCCGAGAACACCTAGCAGCGGGAGAAGTGGTAATATACCACCCCGTTTTGCCACTGGGAGAATCCGCTTTTTCGATGCTCTCTTTGGAATCCGCTTTTTCGATGCTCTCTTTGGAATCCGCTTTTTCGATGCTCTTTTTGGAATCCTTTTGCGCAATTTTGCTTTCATCCCCATTCCGATTTTCGTCTTGGCCTTCATAGCTGCCCAAATAGCCGTAGCAGCACCTCTTTCGCCCAGAGTCGAGTCTCGCGCAACGATGCGTTTTCGCGCTTTGTCAGCGCAATATCGTGTTCGCGACACGCTGCGTCCAACGGATTGATGCCTTGATCACCTCTAGCCAATCGTTTTGCCAGATGTGTTCCTGGACCACAAAACTGGTATCCCGGGATATGTAATTCGATAGGTAGCGCGTTTATCACCCGATTTAACAAACCATTACCTTTCTTTACTCCCGTTGGTGACATTCGCTACAGTTTTTAATCAATGGTGCCGGACCGTCGATATGCGTTCGCTGCCAAGGGCGATTATAATGTTCCAGACACCGGCGATACTGTTGAACCTCGGAATCGGCTTTTATATGCTCGGGGAGTCTGTCCCACAACTGATCAATGTGTCTGCCAAACTCTCGCAGTAGAATAATCTTTGGTATATATTTCAACTGTTCAGAGGTTAAGTCTCGAATATCGCAATTATCCGACAGGATCAGAAGCATTTTGAATACTGAGCTGTTTTGCTTCAGCGCGGACCTATAAATAGGGCGCGTCGCCGCTTCGACGTATCAAAATCATTTTTCACAATTCGCGGAGAGGATACGATTCGTGCGACAACCTGTGACGATACGCGTGACAAATTTTGACGATAAATCACGAGTGATGTCCTCGAAAACAAAGCGCAAACATGGCAGCATGCTACCAAACACTATACGCTGTCTCATTTGCGGCCCATCAAATTGTGGAAAGACCAACGTGCTGG
The DNA here is from genome assembly GCA_944738655.2 of Andrena hattorfiana. Classification (NCBI taxonomy): domain Eukaryota; kingdom Metazoa; phylum Arthropoda; class Insecta; order Hymenoptera; family Andrenidae; genus Andrena; species Andrena hattorfiana. The sequence goes on along the minus strand of OX122894.2, from coordinate 31,439,503 downwards.
TGAGCTTGTTGGAAAGTCCTCACGGTGTTCGCTTCGAGAACATGTACGTGTATTCCAAGTCGTTGCAACAGCCGAAATATCAGTATTTGGAGAATTTATTGACTCCGATAGATGAAATTGGCTACTTTACGTTTTCGAATAACAGTGATGTCATCCCACCGAGCGAATCGCTTCCGAATTCCATTTTTATCTTTGATGACGTGGCATGCGACAAGCAAGATACGATAAGGGAATACTTTGCAATGGGGCGCCACTCGAACGTTGACTGCTTCTATCTCTGTCAGACGTATGCAAAGATTCCCAAACATCTTATACGCGACAATGCCAATCTGTTGATTCTGTTTAAGCAGGATGGTACCAACTTGAAACATGCGTACGACGATCACGTGAACACTGATATGTCTTACGAGGATTTCTGCGCTTTGTGCCGTAATTGTTGGCAACGGGAATATGGTTTCGTGGTAATAGACAAGGATAGCGCGATGCCCAATGGACGTTATAGAAAGGGATTTAACGAGTTTGCCGTACCGTGAGATGGTCAATTGTCGTCAACACGTCGTTGGGAAAGCAACGTCTGCGGTACAACGATGATTGATATCGATAGTCTGGAGATTAAGGATCGCGAGAGAATAGCGATGGAAATTGCAAAAACCAGCGAATCCATTCGTAAGAAACATCAGGCTTTGAAGACTGGCAAGATGGAGGAAGATATCGCGTTGGAGAGATACTTCAAACCTGTCGTCGAACCCTTAAAACATATCATGAAAAATACCACAGCGGCAGAAGCTGACGCATCACCGTCGATGAGCACAGACGTTGGAGGGAATGAAACATTAACGCCTAAAACAAAAATTCAGTCGAAAGGGAACACATCGCGCAAGACAAAGAGGAAACCACACATGTCATCGGAATATTCACCCATAACCTCCACACCAGTTCAATCGAAGCAGAAACGACAGAATGCCGCGTCAAACGATTCCCCCGTTCCTCCCACACCAATAAATACCGGTATACAATTGCTCACAACCATTGATGACAACGTTTTCGAAATTAGTCCCGATGAGTCGTTTGCAACATCTATTAGACATCAACTCCAAACATCCGAGGGACAAGAAACGTTTCGCAGCCATTTCGGTCCGCTGGGGCAAAAATACATGGGCGCAATCCTAAGTGGTGATAGGGATACAACAATGGACTATGTGTATGGTGTATACTTTGGCAATAGTGGAACGATACTTGGAGATAAGGCTTTCGATAGAGACAAGGATGATAATATAATCATTGATGGTGTAAGATACAGAGGAACGTCCGGTCTTTACGAACTGATTTTCAAGAGAATTCCCGACGATGCCCTGTACACCGATGCCGACAAACAAAAATACAAAAGTATACTGCTGACGACGAATGCCCACAGACGCAGTCATAACGCTAAATATCCCATATTAAGCAATAAGGGATACAAGTACAAACATGTAATTGCACCTCTACTCCCCCGTGTATCGGCTAGTAGGGCAGGGAAAGGTCTAAGAACACCGCTAGCTATGATGGTAAACGACAACAAGATCGGTTACGTGCATTGGGATGATCCCAACGAGCTGGTGGATCGATTGCGTTTGTTGGAAGCGTCGCGTCAGGCTGGTAACAACTCTCATGATCCCGAAAGTCTATCGATTATCGAGGAACTCCGCGAGGTAGGCCTCATTATAAATTAAACCACACGTCGATGATTTGCACTGTATGCATCGAGATGCCGATCAACAAATTTGGAGTATCGCTCGAAAAGAGTGGAGCAGCTAGAATGGACTATTACAAATGGAGCGGCATGCTTCGAAATTATATACGAGATAACGCTCTTTGCGTGGACGGTGCCGACTTTGATGCAAAATCACGCAAGATACGACGCGTAGCTCAGCCGGTGGTTGACAGCGATGTTGTCAATAAACTATACATGGAAAAGGGCATTAAACTTTTGAGAGAGCAGCATGAAGAATTAGAGAGGAAGCTGGTCGTGTTTCAGAGAGATATGCTGACGTTGCAAAACAGCGTTAAAAAGATATTGCAGGCGTCAAATTCAATCCCATAGCAGCGTTGCGAAGGAGAATCATGCGAGGTGGCTGAACTTGTCCTCGGACCGATGGGGAGCACATAATGCACGTACACGATAATTATCGCATCATTCGTGTCAAAGACACCTCTGCGATCAAACATGCAACCATTATCGAAATCTAAAAGTAAAGAAAACCATGGCCCCAAGAAGCGGCAACTTGTTGAGGAATTGCATGCTCCAGCTCGAAGACATTTCCCGCGGAGGCGCGTCATAGTGCACGGATACGACGATCTGTGGCAAGCTGACGTTGTAGAAATGCGTCCATACTCGCGATTCAACCAAGATCACCACTACATACTCACCGTCATCGATGTGTTGAGCAAGTATGCATGGGCGGTGTCGCTGAAGACTAAAAGTGGTGCTGAGGTGACCAAAGCGTTTGCAAAGATATTTAGAGATCGATATCCGAAAAATTTGCAAATCGATCAAGGAAAAGAATTTTACAACGCCGATGTGCAGAAACTCTTGTCAAAGCATGACATTAATCATTATTCGACCTATTCGGTGATGAAGGCCTCCGTCGTAGAACGTTTCAATCGAACTTTGAAGAACAATATGTGGAAAATGTTTACGCTCAATGGAACCTACAAATGGATCGATTCGCTATCGCGTCTTGTCGCAGAGTATAACGCGCGAAAACATAGAACCATCGGAATGCGTCCTCGCGATGTTACCCTGCGATCGCCGACAAGCTGCTAGCCACCGTATACAGCAACATAAAGATCGCTGCACCGGCGAGATTCAAGTTGGGCGAGTTTGTGCGCGTGAGCAAATTTAAAACCATCTTCGATAAAGGCTATACGCCGAATTGGACAACGGAGGTGTTCAAGATAACCAAAGTACAGGCATCTAATCCCGCGACGTATCTGCTCCTCGATTCCTGTGGAAAACCTGTTGCCGGAGGATTCTATGAACACGAGCTGCAACGCGTCACCGATCCTGATGTGTATCTAGTGGAAAAAGTGTTGCGTAGGAAGGGGGATAAGGTGTACGTCAAGTGGTTGGGGTTTGATAAATCACACAATTCTTGGATAAATAAAAATAATGTATTGTAACATAATAATATATGATTCAATAAAAAATACAATGATATATACATGTGTGAACAATTTTTTATACAATAATTCAACCATTTTATATGAAGGAGTTAATAAATACAATAATTTCTATTTTACATCGATTTTTTCTTTTTTTTTACAACGGAATTTTATAATGGTATTTTATAATGTCCCCAGGGCAGAGTGTCGATCGAATCAGGTACGATATACCGCTTGTCGTCGTACGGACTTAGAGCGATTTTGGATTCCGAAATGGTGTACACTTTGTGCAATTTAGACCGTATGCACGATTGCCTGCGAACCATTTCGATCTCCCTTTGCAAACACTGCGCGTAGTCGTCGAAAGTCATCGTTCTGGCTATGACGTTGGTCTTGACGCCTTTCGCCTTTTTCGTATCTTTTTTGCCGTCTACGCGGAGTGCATACATTTTCGCTCTAAGACCTACGAACTCGGTCATTATCGCACCGTTATTTTCATCTTTCATCAGCCCCGGAACCTTCTTATTTACACACGGCATATTATATGAATTGTCGATAGGATAATCGCTTGTGTCGAATCTATCGATATCGCGTTTCATGGACTCGTAGATATCGTCGCATCGAATGTGATAAATGAGGCTGTCCGTGTCTGTGTATAGAATTTTACAATTTTGCCCGTGCAGGGGAGACATGTACTCGTGATGAAATTCGTACAAACAAATTTTTGATATGTCCAGAATGCACATACCCACGTATATCGGTTTGTTGAATTTCACCTCGAGTTTTCGCAATTCAACAGCTATTAAATTTTCCGAAAAAACACTTCTGCTGTGGAAATTCGGTTTCGCGATCATTGCCTCCGCGCCATATCGCCCTTCCCAATGTGTCAAAAGTTTTACGTCCACGTGATATCGTACATTTTCCATAGTTTTACCGAATACCGCGTTGTTCATCAATTTGTACAAATTTTTTTCGAAGTCGTTTGTCGCGCCTGTTCTAAACCGTGCATTGAGTTCGATGTAATCGCGGAGCCAGGGGGATTGAGCGAATTGAAGCACGCGATGTATCTTTGTAACACGAAGACCGTGACGCGTGCACTGCTGCAGGTTGCGGTAATGGATGACGTAACGCTGCTTATCGTATACCATCGCGAGTAACTTGTCCTGTCTGCTGCCAGGTGGTTTGGCACGCGTCAGGCAGAACGGTAGATCGGCATGAGCGTCGTGCAGACTTTGCGGATATTCCAGATCTACCTCGAGAATGTACCCCGTGGGCGAATGGACAGCGATCGAAGACACGTCAAATTTTTCAACATCTTCGACCCATTGAAATTTAGCATATGGCAGAGGCTGACACATTGCCCATCCATACAAATTGTTCACGTCAAAGTACATCAAGTACGATGACTCTTCCGATGCGTCGTAAGATGGCATGTACTTGTTATTGGCATGTGCGTATCTTCCGGAACATTGACTCAAACCCCCGCGTATACCGCGTTCGATAAACATGACCATATCGACGTCGGTGAGCAATTCGAATGTAATTTTGGTATGTTTTAGCATGGCATCCCACGTGAAACCAGGTAATGTATAATAATGCGCTGAATCTAGTCCGTAACTCTTGATGCAACTTTCGCGAAAATTTTCAAAAATATCTGCCAATAACAAGACATCTGTTTTCAAATACAAATCGCTGTATTCGCCCAAGGTTCTAATGCCGAAACGCTGCCAGACAGTCTCGGCGTGCGCGTAATCGCTCTCGGATACAGTCTCACCCGTTAACGAACTGTAGAATGATTCGCGCGGTGGTAAGCATGGGTCCTGCAGTTTGTTCGCGCAATCAAGATATTCGTACGGAAAGACACCCTTTCGCGTCAGTAAATTGAAATCCTCGACGGATAATGTTTCAAACTTGGATCGTAAAATTTTTAATTGATCTATGCTAAGAAAAGATGCTAATTTGTCGAGACTGGTGTTGAGAAATTTGTACGAATCGATGAATCGCAATTTAATACAATTTCGCGAGTCTGAATCAGCCGTATCGTCGACATCTTTTGTGAAAGAAATATACTTTTCTTTAATTATGGGTAATACGTCGACGTGACCTTCGAAAGCGGTAGCTATTTCCTCGATAATGAAATGTGAATCGTAACCGGATAAATTATGGAAAACTATGGGGATGTAAAACGCATTTTTATAATTTAAATTGCACTCCGAATGTGCTGGGCCTCTAAACCGTCCGGATAGATGACAATGATCGCGAACTCGTACATCGCCAGCCTCGAATGGTTCTTCGCAAATATGACAGTGTGTTGCATCGCGAAATGCCGTCCACTGTTCGGCGGTTAAATCAATCATGGGAACATTACTGGCCAGGATGGGCTTTGCAAAATTCGCAAAATTTTTTAGTTCGTCTACGAACCATGAAACGCAATCCGCGTCGCGGCGACATCGATACGTGGATAGCGATGTATCATTTGAGCAATGCATATAATAGGCTATGCTGTGTACATTATGGTGTTGGTACGCGCGCAATTTATTATTGTCTATATCAGGGTTGACTAACTAGCGACTCACGAGTTGCCGGGGGCTCCTCCGCCTTGCGGCCACGCTGAACGGCCCCCTCCATACCTACTAAACATCGCAGTCGAATTCGTCCGTCCCTACACAGACATAAATACATTCGATTGCTACGGCCGGCCACGGCCATACGTTTACATATAATTATAATTAATACGACAATACGAACTGATATATACTTACTTGACCGATATTTACTTTTTGTATTTTTCATAACGGAAAACGTACTTTCGCATCTGTATGTAGAACCAAACATTGATGAAATTTTTAAACCCAAATCCACCAATTTCGGATACTTTTCTTCTGATAATAATTTAAAAAACTCCTGTCCATATTCATTTCTGGTGAGTACGAACGGATCTGCTTGCAAATTACACAATTCAACTCGATAATACATTTCTTGGTCTTCGATCTTACATCCTTTTGGATTATTAAAAATTATAAGCTCATTTTTCATTAATGTATCGAAATCTGTAAAGCGCTTTTTAAATTGTTGCTGTATTTTGATCGAAGACCAAGAAATGTATTATCGACTGTCCTCTGTTTTTTCGATGATGCATTCCAGATCGTGGTTGTTGAAGCTGAGCAAGTTGTTGCCTTCGCTGGGCAGCAGGATGGCGTAGTCATTCATCTTGCCGTAGTCCAGCGAATGAAGCTCCAACTTCTCGGCAGATCCGAAGTAGTGCATGCATCTGTAATAAAACAAAAAATTTTTTATTGAATTTGTTTCGCGAGACATTTTAACATTTCATATGTTTCTATACGTACCGATCACAGATGAATTTCTTTTTCCCGTGTCTGCTCAGCTGCATGCTCACCAGCCGGGACAAGTTCTTGATCCATACAAAGTGTCCTACATCTCCATCATTCGGTATGTAGAGCAGGTTGACGTGCTGATCCCTCTTTTGGCTGGTGAGACGCAGCGGAAAGACCGTCTTCGTCTTCTCCGCCTCGAAGCTATAGACGTTGATCGAGATTTCGTTCTGCCGCTCAAACTTCCCAATTTGCTCCAGGGACATTGGGAACTCAATGCCCTGGAGATTTAATACGGAAGCATATGGCGGATATGAACTTGGGCGCGCGGTGTCTCGTTCAGCAGGATGAAGAGCGGCGACCACTGCCCACGTGAAACACGCATTGTCCGGGGATTGTACACTGATCGTTGCATTTTTCAACAATAAATCCTGTGGCAACTTGTGGTGGCACCCCGCGCGCAGCGGATTGTACTTATTGACATTGACGGTCAGGTTAAGGATTCGCGTCAATGCTCACCCGCTGTCGCGTTCCTGGAACTCTTCCAGCGATGCCAGGGTGGGTTCGATGACACATCGCTGGTACCACTCCTGCAGATCAGATGTGCCGAAGAGTTCGCAGTTCCGGGTGTTGATGCTTTTGCAAGCATGCTTGTCACCCTCCACAAATTCGCCATTGAACACCGTGTTCACTTTGAGGTTTCGACGTTTTCTCAAAGCGCCCCGCACGTGCTCCAGCACAATGGCCCCCGCATCTTGGAGGAAGTTGCGCGGCTCGATATAGTTCGAATTGAGCACGGCACCAGTTAACACGCGACTATCGAACGCAGTGTCGATTTCGCGCCACAAAAGTCCCGTACTCGAATGTCCGGCACCTTCACGCACGAAACGTCCACGCAACGAATGTTTCAGTCCCTCGAGCCGCGCGATTCGAGCAACCAACGATTGTTGAATACCGATCGATAATCGCGGGCGTTTCACTCGGCTGTGTCCTTCCAACGATTCGATACACTCGTTGCACCGTTCTTCCCACGCGAGGTACTCTTCCCGTGAAATCAATCGTGCAGATTGATCCAATAATTGACGGGTTACGTGCGCGAATTCCATGATTGTAAATGGAGTGATTGTAAATGGACTGTATATGTAACGTCTTTTACGCGCAACAGGTTGCAACGATTTGAGACTTTGTGCAGTTCGGAGCGTGCTTTTATGACTAATACCACGATTTGGTATCTCTGTCTAACTCTTTTGGCGTACCACCTCCCTCGAATGCACCGCATGCAAAAAACGACGATCCGTACCAACATGGTTCTGTGCAGTTTCTGCCGATACAGCATAATTCTTTCCGTGATTCACGCGTATGACGAATTAGCGCGCAAAATCATCCGACACAGTTTCTGCTGACACCGCATAATTCTAAGATTCTGCGCTTCCACAGGTATTATATTACATTCATCCTTGGGGGGTTGGTTCAAATTACATGCGATCGTGCGACAGGCTGCGACGTTGAGATTGAAACAGAATTATGGAAAAATTGGTAGCTTTAGAATAAAATGCGGTGGTGGGGGAAGCAATTGCACCTCTATTTAAGCCAGTCTCCCGGTCGCTATTCCATCAATCGCACAGTAGCCTCGGTGACTTTGATAGACGAGATACGACTACAAAAATTGTGCAGTGCCGAAGCAAACGTTGAACGCATGAATTATTACGTTCCAATCATTCGAGATGATGGCGTAGCTCCATGTGGAGAGAATATATATTATGACAGGTAAGGCTTATTTTCTACATATTCTCGAAATTTTTTTGTTTATTCCTGATACGAGTGGACAATTTCATAGCTTTGATTGTTCTCTTAGTCCGCGCCGAGGATCGCGTATCATGGTCAGAAGATACGCGTTAACATCCATGGGCAGCAAATATTTGGAAATTGGAATCAACGTAGGACCTATGGCCGATGTTGAAGTTCTTCTCGGCGATAATCATGGGAATCATCTTATATTACCATGGCATACATGGAATGTGCTATTCGACAGCCGCGAAACCATCGAAGAACTTGCACAATTACCTGAACCAGACTCGATGCGGATTGATGATTTAATGGTGGAATTTCTTTGATTCATCGATTGTAAAGATGACGCGAGCTGATAATTCACTGTATTTCAAACTGAATACAGTATCATTTTTATGTAATCTTGAGCCATGCATAAGCTATGTGTATCCGCGACTGCATCAAACTGCAGAGGATGTGAGAGTAAAATTTGAAACTTTTGTTAACGTGCTACAGCAGAGCGATGTTGCGTGTGAAACATTAGTTGCGCGCAGCGCTGCTAAAATAATACGTGATAGCGAATATTACGACGAGGATTATCTTGTAGATTGCGAACTGTTAGCATACGCCATCAATGATATTCTAGCCCATGCTCGTAGGAAAAAAAATGTTAGATTGTATTTTTTAATTTTAAAGTCTTTTCGTTTGTAACAATATATATTCTCAAACCTATATTATTTCTCCATTTCATTTACCCGTCTTCCTTCTCCTTTCGCCACCTTACTCTAAGATTTGCTGACTTCGCATAATTCTATTTCATTCTTCGCGCCGCCAAATGGTAGGTATCATCGCACGCAGCTGTCCCAGGGGAGTCAAGTTACACACGATCGCGCGATACGCTGCGACGTTAAATCGGAACGCTTTAGAATACTGTTTAGCTTTAGAATGCTTGCTACATAATGGTTTGGTAGATCGCTGGTTAAAAATTTTAGAATATCTGCGAGTGTACCGCTATGTAGTGCTGTCTCTCTCCCTCCTCCGAATTTAGATTTAAAATAATGCTCTGTCTCTTTCCGTCCCGAAGACGTGGTGTGTAAAAGAAAAGAACGTCGATCTTTCCCGATCTTTCCCGACATTGTGCGAAACAATTTCAGATAAAAAATAAATTATTAAACAATTTCAGCTGCATATTGGTTTGAAAAAAAATCCTGGGGGCCGTCCCCTCCCTGGGTTAGGTCTGAAAAATTTTTTGGTGCGGGCCAACGTCTGAAAAAGACTTTTCAGCGGTCATTCCCTCCCTCTGAAAAATTTCGGGGACGGTGGGCCAGGTCTCCGCGGCGGCTCGGCTCGGAGTGATCCCCTCCATCATCGCGGCTTCCCCACTCCACGGCACGTGCGCGCGCAACCACTCTTCCACTCCCCGCAGGCCCCGCGCCCATGTTTCTCTCCGCCGCGCTCCCCCGCGCGCCCTCACTTCCCCCCCGCCCCCGCGCTACCCTCAGAGGACCTGCGTTGGAATCGGCATAGCTATACTACTCCCGCCGCCGTCGCCATCGCCACCATCACCGCCTCCTCAAGTATGTATACATTGCATTGATTCACACATTCGATATTTATTATGTTTAATGTGTCAATATTATATCATCGTTTGTGTCTATGTTCCAGGACCGTGTGCCGATGATTTTAATGGCGCTCATGTTGCGGGTCCTGGCTGGGGATGGGTCCCAGGCTGCACCCCTAGAGGTACACATGCGGCGGTCGGGACTAGTATTCCCATCGACGATGGCTGCTCGGGTACGACAGCCATGGGTCCCATACCGCCAAATGGGACCCCTGCGGCGGCCGCGGTCCCTATCGCCTCCCTGGTTCGATGTCGGTAGGCCGCAGCCGTCCCCTCCATGGCGGTTCGAGGGGGTGATGCCACCGTGGTCGTTGTCGTCGTCGATTGTAACATCATCATCATCACAATCGTCGCCACCCCCATCGCCACCATCACCCCCATCGCCCCCCTCGCCTCCATCATAACTTTAATATCTTTTTTCTATTTATTAGTTTTTTCTTTTCTTTTATATATTTTTATATTTTTATTTTCAATTTATATTGTATTTTTATATTCTTTTTTCTATTTTTCTATTTTTCTATTGTATTTGATATATTTTATTGTATTTTTATATTCATTTATATTTTTTCATTTTTTATTATTCTATTTTATTATTATATTCTTTATATTATATTTAAAAAATTTAAAATTCTATTTATAATTTTAAATAAATTTCTTAAACCTATATTATTTCTCCGATTCATTTACCCTCCTTCTCTCCTCGCCACCACCTAATTTTAAGATTCGACGTTTCAAAAATTATTATTTCTCTGCGTTGGAGAAAGAAATTTCAGCTGACGCCGCATAATTCTATGATTCGCGCCTTCTTCGCGCCACCACATGACGTTATCCCGCACGGCTGCTCCAGAGGATTCGAATTACACACGATCGCGCGATACGCTGCGACGTTAAATCGGAACGCTTTAGAATACTGTTAGCTTTCGAATAAATGCTGCATATATGTTTGAAAAAAATATTTCTACATAATGGTTCGGTAGATCGCTGATTCAAAAATTACTTATTATGCATTGGGGGAAAATTTCTGCTGCATATTGGTTTGGAAAAAAATCCTGGGTGCCGTCCCCTCCCTGGGTTAGGTCTGATAAATTTTTCGGGGTGGGCCAAGGTCTGAAAAAGACTTTTCGGAGGTTATTCCCTCCCTCCGAAAAATTTCGGGGACGGTGGGCCAGGTCTCCGCGACTGCTCGGACCGGACTGATCCCCTCCACGGTTGCGGCTTCCACCACTCCGCGGCTCGTGCGCGCGCAACCGCTCTTCCACTCCCCGCAGGCCCCGCGCCCATGTTTGTCTCCGCCGCGCTCCCCGCGCGCCCTCATTTCCCCCCGGCCCAGCGCTCACCTCAGAGGACCTGCGTTGGAACCCGCTTAGCCTTACTACTTACCGTCACTACTATCGTCACTACTAGCGTGACCAATACCGTCCCTACTACCGTTACTAATTCCGCCACTACTACCGTCCCTTCTACCGTCACTACAACCGTCACTACTACCGTCACTACTACCGTCCCTGCTACCGTCACTACTTCCGTCACTACTACGGTCACTACTACCGTGACTAATACCGTCACTACTATCGTCACTAGTAGCGTGCTAATACCGACCCTACTACCGTCACTAATTCCGTCACTACTACCGTCATTACTATCGTCACTACTACCGTGGCTAATACCGTTCCTACTACCGTCACTAATTCCGTTACTATTACCGTCACAACTCTCGTCACTACTACCGTGACTAATACCGTCACTACTACCGTCACTACTACCGTCCCTACAACCGTCTCTGCTACCGTCACTACTTCCGTCACTACTACCGTCACTACGTTCGTCACTACTAGCGTGACTAATACCGACCCTACTACCGTTACTACTAGCATCCCTACTACCGTCCCTAAAACCGTCTCTGCTACCGTCACTACTTCCGTCACTACTACCGTCACTACTGCCGTCGCTACTACCGTCACGACTACCGTGACTAATACCGTCACTACTATCGTCACTACTAGCGTGCTAATACCGTCCCTACTACCGTCACTAATTCCGTCACTACTACCGTCACTACTATCGTCACTACTACCGTGGCTAATACCGTTCCTACTACCGTCACTAATTCCGTTACTATTACCGTCACTACTATCGTCACTACTACCGTCCCTGCTACCGTCACTACTACCGTCACTACTATCGTCACTACTACCGTCCCTAATACCGTCCCAGCTACCGTCAGTACTTCCGTCACTACTACGGTCACTACTATCGTCACTAATACCGTGACTCATACCGTCCCTACTACCGTCAATACTTCCTTCACTACTACGGTCGCTACTACCCTCACTACTACCGTGAATAATACCGTCCTTTATACCGTCATTACTACCGTCCCTACTAACGTCACTACTATCGTCACTACTACCGTCCCTGCTACCGTTACTAGTTCCTTCACTTCTACCGTCACTACTATCGTCACTATTACCGTGAATAATACCGTGCCTACTACCGTCACTACTACCGTCCCTACTACCGTCCCTGCTACCGTTACTACTACCGTCCCTACTACCGTCACTACTACCGTCACTACTATCGTCACTACTACCGTCCCTACTACCGTCCCAGCTACCGTCACTACTTCCGTCACTACTACGGTCGCTACTATCGTCACTACTACCGTGACTAATACCGTCCTTTATACAGTCATTACTACCGTCCCTACTAACGTCACTACTATCGTCACTACTACCGTCCCTGCTACCGTTACTAGTTCCTTCACTTCTACCGTCACTACTATCGTCACTATTACCGTGAATAATACCGTGCCTACTACCGTCACTACTACCGTCCCTACTACCGTCCCTGCTACCGTCACTACTACCGTCACTACTGCCGTCGCTACTATCGACACTACTTCCGTCACTACTACCGTCTCTACTGCCGTACGTACTGCCGTCCCTACTACCGTTCCTACTACCGTCCCTACTACCGTCACTACTACCGTCCCTATTACCGTCCTTGCTACCGCCACTACTACCGTGACTAATACCGTCACTACTATCGTTACTATTAGCGTGACTAATACCGTCCCTACTACCGCCACTAATTCCGATACTACTACCGTCACTACTATCGTCACTACTACCGTGAGTAATACCGGCACTACTACCTTCACTACTATCGTCCCTACTACAGGCCCTACAACCGTATCTGCTACCGCCCCTACTACCGTCCCTACAACCGTCTCTGCTACCGTCACTACTACCGTGACTAATACCGTCACTACTATCGTTACTGCTAGCGTGACTAATACCGTCCCTACTACCGTCACTACTTCCGTCACTACAACCGTCCCTACTACCGTCCCTACTTCCGTCCCTACTACCGTCCCTGCTACCGTCACTGCTGCCGTCACTACTACCGTCGCTACTACCGTCCCTACTACCGACACTACTACCGTCCCTACTACCGCCCTTGCTACCGTCACTACTACCGCGACTAATACCGTCACTACTATCGTTACTACTATCGTGACTAATACCGTCCCTACTACCGTCACTAATTCCGATACTACTACCGTCACTACTACCTTCACTACTACCGTCCCTACTACCGGCCCTATAACCGTCTCTGCTACCGTCCCTACTACCGTCCCTACAACCGTCTCTGCTACCGTCACTACTACCGTGACTAATACCGTCACTACTATCGTTACTAGTAGCGTGACTAATACCGTCCCTACTACCGTCACTACATCCGTCACTACAACCGTCACTACTACCGTCACTACTATCGTCACTACTACCGTGACTAATGCCGTCCCTAATACCGTCACTACTACCGTCCCTACTATCGTCCCTACTACCGTCACTACTTCCGTCACTACTTCCGTCAATACTTCCGTCACTACTACCGTCTCTACTGCCGTCCCTACTACCGTCTCTACTTCCGTCCCTACTACCGTCCGTACTATCGTCAGTACTACCGTCACTACTACCGTCCCTACTACCGTCCCAGCTACCGTCACTACTTCCGTCACTACTACGGTCGCTACTATCGTCACTACTACCGTGACTAATACCGTCCTTAATACCGTCATTACTACCGTCCCTACTAACGTCACTACTATAGTCACTACTACCGTGACTAATTCCGTCACTACTACCGTCACTACTATCGTCACTACTACCGTGACTAACACCGTCCCTACTAACGTCACTAATGCCGTTAATGCTACCGTCACTACTTCCGTCCCTACCACCGTCACTGCTACCGTCATTAATACCGTCACTACTACCGTCACTACTATCGACACTACTAGCGTGACTAATACCGTCCCTACTACCGTCAATACTTTCGTCGCTACTTCCGTCACTACTACCGTCACTACTACCGTCCCAACTACCGTCCCTACTACCGTCACTACTACCGTGGCTAATACCGTACCTCATACCGTCCCTACTACCGTCACTACTTCCGTCACTACTACCGTCACCACTACCGTCACTACTATCGTCACTACTACTGTGACTAATATCGTCCCTACTAACGTCCCTACTACCGTCAATAGTACCCCCAATAGTACCGCCCCTACTACCGTCCCTACTACCGTCCCTGCTACCGTCACTACTACCGTCCCTACTACTGTCCCTGCTACCGTCACTACTTCCGTCACTACTACGGTCACAACTATCGTCCCTACTACGGTCCCTGATACCGCCACTAGTTCCGTCATTACTATGGTCACTACTATCGTCTCTACTAGCGTCACTAATAACGTCCCTCCTACCGTCACTACTACCGACTCTACTACCGTCACTACTACCGTCACTACTATCGTCACTATTAGCGTGACTAATACCGTCCCTACTACCGGCACTACTACCGTCCCTACTACCGGCACTACTACCGTCACTACTACCGGCACTACTATCGTCACTATTATCGTCACTACTACTGTGACTAATATCGTCCCTACTAACGTCCCTACTACCGTCAATACTACCCCCAATAGTACCGTCCCTACTACCGTCCCTGCTACCGTCGCTACTTCCGTCACTACTACGGTCACAACTATCGTCCCTACTACCGTCCCTGATACCGCCACTAGTTCCGTCATTACTATGGTCACTACTATCGTCTCTACTAGCGTCACTAATACCGTCCCTCCTACCGTCACTACTACCGACTCTACTACCGTCACTACTACCGTCACTACTATCGTCACTATTAGCGTGACTAATACCGTTCCTGCCACCGTCACTACTTCCGTCATTACTTCCGTCACTACTACCGCCACTACTACCGTCCCTACCACCATCCCTGCTACAGTCACTACTTCCGTCACTACTACGGTGCCTACTATCGTCACTATTACCGTGACTTATACAGTCACTACTACCGTCTCAACTACGGTCCCTACTACCATCTCTACGTCCGTCCCTAATACCGTCCCTACTACCGTCACTACTACCGTCCCTACTACCGTCCCTGATACCGTCACTACTTCCATCACTAGTACGGTAACTACTATCGTCTCTACTAGCGTGACTAATACCGTCCTTCCTACCGTCACTACTACCGTCACTACTACCGACACTACTACCGTCACTACTACCGTCACTACTATCGTCACTACTAGCGTGACTAATACCGTCCCTACTACCGGCACTACTACCGTCACTACTACCGTCCCTGCTACCGTCACTACTATCGTCACTACTTCCTTCCCTACTACCGTTCCTACCACCGTCCCTGCTAACGTCACTACTGCCGTTACTACTACCGTCCCTACCACCGTCCCTGCTACAGTCACTACTTCCGTAACTACTACCGTCACTACTATCGTCACAACAACCGTGACTAACACCGTCCATACTACCGCCACTAATTCCGTTACTACTACCGTCACTATTACCGTCACTACTACAGTCCCTACTACCACACCCACTACCGTCCCTACTTCCGTCCCTACTACCGTCAATACTACCCCAATAGTACCGCCCCTACTACCGTCCCTACTACCGTCCCTCCTAACGTAACTACTTCCGTCATTACTGCCGTCACTACTATCGTCACTACTACCGTCACTATTATCTTCACTACTAGCGTAACTAATACCGTCCCTACTACCGCCCCTACCACCGTCCCTGCTGCAGTCACTACTACCGTCCCTACTACCGTCCGTGCTACCGTCACTACTTCCGTCACTACTAGGGTCACTACTATCGTCTCTACTACCGTGACTAATACCGTCACTACTTCCGTCATTACTGCCGTCACTACTACCGTCACTAATATCGTCACTACTAGCGTGACTAATACCGTCCCTACTACCGTCACTACTACCGTCCCTACTACCGTCCCTGGTACCGCCACTACTTCCGCCACTACTACGGTCACTAATATCGTCACTACTGGCGTGACTAATACCGTCCCTCCTACCGTCACTACTAACGCCCCTACTACCGTCCCTGGTACCGCCACTACTTCCGTCACTACTACGGTCACTAATATCGTCACTACTGGCGTGACTAATACCGTCCCTCCTGCCGTCACTACTTCCGTCAATACTGCCGTCACTACTACCGTCACTACTACCGTCACTAATATCGTCACTACTAGCGTGACTAATACCGTCCCTACTACCGTCACTACTACCGTGACTAATACCGTCCGTACTATCGTCACTACTTCCGTAACTACTACCGTCACTACTATCGTCACAACAACCGTGACTAACACCGTCCATACTACCGCCACTAATTCCGTTACTACTACCGTCACTATTACCGTCACTACTACAGTCCCTACTACCACACCCACTACCGTCCCTACTTCCGTCCCTACTACCGTCAATACTACCCCCAATAGTACCGCCCCTACTACCGTCCCTACTACCGTCCCTCCTAACGTAACTACTTCCGTCATTACTGCCGTCACTACTACCGTCACTACTACCGTCACTATTATCTTCACTACTAGCGTAACTAATACCGTCCCTACTACCGCCCCTACCACCGTCCCTGCTGCAGTCACTACTACCGTCCCTACTACCGTCCGTGCTACCGTCACTACTTCCGTCACTACTAGGGTCACTACTATCGTCACAACAACCGTGACTAACACCGTCCATACTACCGCCACTAATTCCGTTACTACTACCGTCACTATTACCGTCACTACTACAGTCCCTACTACCACACCCACTACCGTCCCTACTTCCGTCCCTACTACCGTCAATACTACCCCCAATAGTACCGCCCCTACTACCGTCCCTACTACCGTCCCTCCTAACGTAACTACTTCCGTCATTACTGCCGTCACTACTACCGTCACTAATACCGTCACTACTACCGTCTGAACTACCGTCCCTACTACCATCTCTACGTCCGTCCCTAATACCGTCCCTACTACCGTCACTACTACCGTCACTACTATCGTCACTACTACCGTGACTAATACCGTCCCTAATACGGTTACTACTTCCGTCGCTACTTCCGTGACTATTACCGTCACTACTACCGTCCCAACTACCGTCCCTACTACAGTCACCACTACCGTGACTAATACCGTACCTACTACCATCCCTACTACCGTCACTACTTCCGTCACTACTACCGTCTCTACTGCCGTGACTAATACCGTCCCAATTACCGTTACTACTTCCGTCACTACTTCCGTCGCTACTACCGTCACTACCATCGTCACTACTAGCGTGACTAATACCGTCCTTACTACCGGCACTACTACCGTCCCTACTACCGTCACTACTACCGTACCTGGTACCGCCACTACTTCCGTCACTACTACGGTCACTAATATCGTCACTACTGGCGTGACTAATACCGTCCCTCCTGCCGTCACTACTTCCGACAATACTGCCGTCACTACTACCGTCACTACTACCGTCACTAATATCGTCACTACTAGCGTGACTAATACCGTCCCTACTACCGTCACTACTACCGTCCCTACTACCGTCCCTGGTACCGCCACTACTTCCGTCACTACTACGGTCACTAATATCGTCACTACTGGCGTGACTAATACCGTCCCTCCTACCGTCACTACTAACGTCCCTACTACCGTCCCTGGTACCGCCACTACTTCCGTCACTACTACGGTCACTAATATCGTCACTACTGGCGTGACTAATACCGTCCCTCCTGCCGTCACTACTTCCGTCAATACTGCCGTCACTACTACCGTCACTACTACCGTCACTAATATCGTCACTACTAGCGTGACTAATACCGTCCCTACTACCGTCACTACTACCGTGACTAATACCGTCCGTACTATCGTCACTACTTCCGTCACTACTAACGTCACTATTATCGTCACTAATACCATCCCAACTACCGTCCCTACTACCGTCAATACTTCCGTCACTACTACCGTCTCTACTGCCGTCCCTACTACCGTCCCTCCTACCGTCACTACTTCCGTCATTACTGCCGTCACTGCTACCGTCACTACTACCGTCACTATTATCTTCACTACTAGCGTGACTAATACCGTCCCTACTACCGTCACCACTACCGTGACTAATACCGTCCCTATTACCGTTACTACTTCCGTCACAACTTCCGTCACTAATACCGTCACTACTACCGTCCCAATTACCGTCCCTACTACCGTCACTACTTCCGTCATTACTGCCGTCACTACTATCGTCACTACTACTGTCCCAACTAGCGTCCCAACTACCGTCACTACTACCGTGACTAATACCGTACCTACTACCGTCCCTACTACCGTCACTACTTCCGCCACTACTACCGGCCCTACTACCGTCCCTGCTACCGTCACTACTATCGTCACTACTAGCGTGACTAATACCGTCCCTACTACCGGCACTACTACCGTGACTAATACCGTCCCTATTACCGTTACTACTTCCGTCACTACTTCCGTCACTACTACCGTCACTACTACCGTCCCAACTACCGTCCCTACTACCGTCACTACTACCGTGGCTAATACCGTACCTCATACCGTCCCTACTACCGTCACTACTTCCGTCACGACTACCGTCACTACTACCGTCACTACTATCGTCACTACTACTGTGACTAATATCGTCCCTACTAACGTCCCTACTACCGTCAATACTACCCCCAATAGTACCGTCCCTACTACCGTCCCTACTACCGTCCATGCTACCGTCACTACTACCGTCCCTACTACCGTCCCTGCTACCGTCGCTATTTCCGTCACTACTACGGTCATTAGTATCGTCTCGACTAGCGTCACTAATACCGTCCCTCCTACCGTCACTACTACCGTGACTAATACCGTCCCTACTACCGGCACTACTACCGTGACTAATACCGTCCCTATTACCGTTACTACTTCCGTCACTACTTCCGTCACTACTACCGTCACTACTATCGTCACTACCACCGAGACTAATTCTGTCCCTACTACCGTCCCTACTACCGTCACAACTACCGTCCCTACTACCGTCCTTGCTACCGTCCCTACTAACGTCACTACTATCGTCACTACTACCGACCCTGCTACCGTTACTAGTTCCTTCACTTCTACCGTCACTACTATCGTCACTATTACCGTGAATAATACCGTGCCTACTACCGTCACTACTACCGTCCCTACTACCGTCCCTGCTACCGTTACTACTACCGTCCCTACTGCCGTCGCTACTATCGACACTACTTCCGTCACTACTACCGTCCCTACTACCGTCACTACCTCCGTCACTACTACCGTCACTACTACCGTCAATACTACCGTCCCTACTACCGTCACTACTACCGTCACTACTATCGTCACTACTACTGTCCTACTACCGTCCCAGCTACCGTCACTACTTCCGTCACTACTACGGTCGCTACTATCGTCACTACTACCGTGACTAATACCGTCCTTTATACAGTCATTACTACCGTCCCTACTAACGTCACTACTATCGTCACTACTACCGTCCCTGCTACCGTTACTAGTTCCTTCACTTCTACCGTCACTACTACCGTCACTAATATCGTCACTACTAGCGTGACTAATACCGTCCCTACTACCGTCACTACTACCGTCCCTACTACCGTCCCTGGTACCGCCACTACTTCCGTCACTACTACGGTCACTAATATCGTCACTACTGGCGTGACTAATACCGTCCCTCCTACCGTCACTACTAACGTCCCTACTACCGTCCCTGGTACCGCCACTACTTCCGTCACTACTACGGTCACTAATATCGTCACTACTGGCGTGACTAATACCGTCCCTCCTGCCGTCACTACTTCCGTCAATACTGCCGTCACTACTACCGTCACTACTACCGTCACTAATATCGTCACTACTAGCGTGACTAATACCGTCCCTACTACCGTCACTACTACCGTGACTAATACCGTCCGTACTATCGTCACTACTTCCGTCACTACTAACGTCACTACTATCGTCACTACTACCGTGATTAATACCGTCCCTATTACCGTTACTACTTCCGTCGCTACTTCCGTCACTATTACCGTCACTACTACCGTCCCAACTACCGTCCCTACTACAGTCACTACTTCCGTCACTACTACCGTCTCTACTGCCGTGACTAATACCGTCCCTATTACCGTTACTACTTCCGTCACTACTTCCGTCACTACTATCGTCACTACTAGAGTGACTAATACCGTCCCTACTACCGGCACTACTACCGTGACTAATACCGTCCCTATTACCGTTACTACTTCCGTCACTACTTCCGATACTACTACCGTCTCTACTACCGTCACTACTACATTCCCTTCTACCACACCCACTACCGTCCTTACTACCGTCCGTACTACCGCCCATACCACCGCCACTATTGCCGTCGCTACTACAGTCACTACTACCGTCACTACTACCGTCCCTACTACCGTCACTACTACCGTTCCTGGTACCGCCACTACTTCCGTCACTACTACGGTCACTAATATCGTCACTACTGGCGTGACTAATACCGTCCCTCCTGCCGTCACTACTTCCGTCAATACTGCCGTCACTACTACTGTCACTACTACAGTCACTAATATCGTCACTACTAGCGTGACTAATACCGTCCCTACTACCGTCACTACTACCGTGACTAATACCGTCCGTACTATCGTCACTACTTCCGTCACTACTAACGTCACTATTATCGTCACTAATACCATCCCAACTACCGTCCCTACTACCGTCAATACTTCCGTCACTACTACCGTCTCTACTGCCGTCCCTACTACCGTCCCTCCTACCGTCACTACTTCCGTCATTACTGCCGTCACTGCTACCGTCACTACTACCGTCACTATTATCTTCACTACTAGCGTGACTAATACCGTCCCTACTACCGTCACCACTACCGTGACTAATACCGTCCCTATTACCGTTACTACTTCCGTCCCAACTTCCGTCACTAATACCGTCACTACTACCGTCCCAATTACCGTCCCTACTACCGTCACTACTTCCGTCATTACTGCCGTCACTACTATCGTCACTACTACTGTCCCAACTACCGTCCCAACTACCGTCACTACTACCGTGACTAATACCGTACCTACTACCGTCCCTACTACCGTCACTACTTCCGCCACTACTACCGGCCCTAGTACCGTCCCTGCTACCGTCACTACTATCGTCACTACTAGCGTGACTAATACCGTCCCTACTACCGGCACTACTACCGTGACTAATACCGTCCCTATTACCGTTACTACTTCCGTCACTACTTCCGTCACTACTACCGTCACTACTACCGTCCCAACTACCGTCCCTACTACCGTCACTACTACCGTGGCTAATACCGTACCTCATACCGTCCCTACTACCGTCACTACTTCCGTCACGACTACCGTCACTACTACCGTCACTACTATCGTCACTACTACTGTGACTAATATCGTCCCTACTAACGTCCCTACTACCGTCAATACTACCCCCAATAGTACCGTCCCTACTACCGTCCCTACTACCGTCCATGCTACCGTCACTACTACCGTCCCTACTACCGTCCCTGCTACCGTCGCTATTTCCGTCACTACTACGGTCATTAGTATCGTCTCGACTAGCGTCACTAATACCGTCCCTCCTACCGTCACTAATACCGTCCCTACTACCGGCACTACTACCGTCACTACTACCGTCACTACTACCGTCACTACTATCGTCACTACTACCGTGACTAATACCGTCCCTACTACCGGCACTACTTCCGTGACTAATACCGTCCCTATTACCGTTACTACTTCCGTCACTACTTCCGTCACTACTACCGTCACTACTATCGTCACTACCACCGAGACTAATTCTGTCCCTACTACCGTCCCTACTACCGTCACAACTACCGTCCCTACTACCGTCCTTGCTACCGTCCCTAGTACCGTCCCTGCTACCGTCACTACTTCCGTCACTACTACCGTTACTACTATCGTCACGAAAACCGTGACTAACACCGCCCATACTACCGTCACTAATTCCGTTACTACCACCGTCACTACTACCGTCACTACAACCGTCACTACTACCGTCCCTGCTACCGTCACTACTATCGTCACTACTACCGTGACTAACACCGTCCCTACTACCGGCACTACTACCATGACTAATACCGTCCCTATTACCGTTACTACTTCCGTCACTACTTCCGTCACTAATACCGTCACTACTACCGTCCCAATTACCGTCCCTACTACCGTCACTACTTCCGTCATTACTGCCGTCACTACTATCGTCACTACTACCGTCACTACTACTGTCCCAACTACCGTCCCAACTACCGTCACTACTACCGTGACTAATACCGTACCTACTACCGTCCCTACTACCGTCACTACTTCCGCCACTACTACCGGCCCTACTACCGTCCCTGCTACCGTCACTACTATCGTCACTACTAGCGTGACTAATACCGTCCCTACTACCGGCACTACTACCGTGACTAATACCGTCCCTATTACCGTTACTACTTCCGTCACTACTTCCGTCACTACTACCGTCACTACTACCGTCCCTACTACCGTCCTTGCTACCACCACTATTACCGTCCCTGCTACCGTCACTACTTACGTCACTACTACCGCCACTACTATTGTCACTACTATCGTCACTACTACCGTCACTACTACCGACCCTACTACCGTCCCCGCTACCGTCACTACATCCGTCACTACTACGGTCACTAATATCGTCACTACTGGCGTGACTAATACCGTCCCTCCTACCGTGACTACTTCCGTCAATACTGCCATCACTACTACCGTCACTACTACCGTCACTACTATCGTCACTACTAGCCTGACTAATACCGTCCCTGTTACCGTTACTACTTCCGTCACTACTTCCGTCACTACTACCGTCACTACTACCGTCCCAACTACCGTCCCTACTACCGTCACTACTACCGTGGCTAATACCGTACCTCATACCGTCCCTACTACCGTCACTACTTCCGTCCCTACTACCGTCCCTGCTACCGTCACTACTACCGTCCCTACTACCGTCCCCGCTACCGTCACTACATCCGTCACTGCTACGGTCACTAATATCGTCACTACTGGCGTGACTAATACCGTCCCTCCTACCGTGACTACTTCCGTCAATACTGCCATCACTACTACCGTCACTACTACTGTCACTACTATCGTCACTACTAGCCTGACTAATACCGTCCCTATTACCGTTAATACTTCTGTCACTACTTCCGTTACTACTACAGTCCCTGGTACCGCCACTACTTCCGTCACTACTACGGTCACTAATATCGTCACTACTGGCGTGACTAATACCGTCCCTCCTACCGTCACTACTACCGTCCCTACTACCGTCCCTGCTACCGTCACTACTTCCGTCACTATTACGATCACTACTATCGTCTCTACTAGCGTCACTATTACCGTCCCTCCTACCGTCACTACTATCGCCACTACTACCGTCACTACTACCATCACTACTATCGTCACTACTAGCGTCAATAATACCGTCCCTACTACCGGCACTACTACCGTCACTACTACCGTCCCTGCTACCGTCACTACTATCGTCACTACTACCGTGATTAGTACCGTCCCTACTACCATCTCTACGTCCGCCCCTAATACCGTCCCTACTACCGTCACAACTACCGTCCCTACTACCGTCCCTGCTACCGTCACTACTTCCGTCACTACTTCCGTCACTACTACCGCCACTACTATCGTCACTACTATCGTCACTACTATCGTCACAACTACCGTAACTAATTCTGTCCCTACTACCGCCCCTACTACCGGCACTACTACCGTCCCTACTACCGTCCTTGCTACCACCACTATTACCGTCCCTGCTACCGTCACTACTTACGTCACTACTACCGCCACTACTATTGTCACTACTATCGTCACTACTACCGTCACTACTACCGACCCTACCACCGTCACTATTGCCGTCACTACTACCGTCCCTGCTACCGTCACTACTACCGTCCCTGCTACTGTCACTACTACCGTCCCTACTAGCGTTCCTGCTACCGTCACTACTTCCGTCACTATTACGGTCACTACTACCGTCACTACTACCGTCACTACTACCGTCACTACTACCGTCCCAACTACCGTCCCTACTACCGTCACTACTACCGTGGCTAATACCGTACCTCATACCGTCCCTACTACCGTCACTACTTCCGTCCCTACTACCGTCCCTGCTACCGTCACTACTACCGTCCCTACTACCGTCCCCGCTACCGTCACTACATCCGTCACTGCTACGGTCACTAATATCGTCACTACTGGCGTGACTAATACTGTCCCTCCTACCGTGACTACTTCCGTCAATACTGCCATCACTACTACCGTCACTACTACTGTCACTTATATCGTCACTACTAGCCTGACTAATACCGTCCCTATTACCGTTAATACTTCTGTCACTACTTCCGTTACTACTACAGTCCCTGGTACCGCCACTACTTCCGTCACTACTACGGTCACTAATATCGTCACTACTGGCGTGACTAATACCGTCCCTCCTACTGTCACTACTACCGTCCCTACTACCGTCCCTGCTACCGTCACTACTTCCGTCACTATTACGATCACTACTATCGTCTCTACTAGCGTCACTATTACCGTCCCTCCTACCGTCACTACTACCGTCCCAACTACCGTCCCTACTACCGTCACTACTACCGTGGCTAATACCGTACCTCATACCGTCCCTACTACCGTCACTACTTCCGTCCCTACTACCGTCCCTGCTACCGTCACTACTACCGTCCCTACTACCGTCCCCGCTACCGCCACTACTTCCGTCACTACTACGGTCACTAATATCGTCACTACTGGCGTGGCTAATACCGTCCCTCCTGCCGTCACTACTTCCGTCAATACTGCCGTCACTACTACCGTCACTACTACCGTCACTAATATCGTCACTACTAGCGTGACTAATACCGTCCCTACTACCGTCACTACTACCGTGACTAATACCGTCCCTACTACCGGCACTACTACCGTGACTAATACCGTCCCTATTACCGTTACTACTTCCGTCACTACTTCCGTCACTACTACCGTCACTACTATCGTCACTACCACCGAGACTAATTCTGTCCCTACTACCGTCACTACTACCGTCACAACTACCGTCCCTACTACCGTCCTTGCTACCGTCCCTAGTACCGTCCCTGCTACCGTCGCTGATACCGTCACTACTTCCGTCACTACTACCGTCACTACTATCGTCACTATTTGCGTCACTGCTACCGTCACTACTACCGTCACTACTACCGTCCCTACTACCGTCCTTGCTACCGCCACTATTACCGTCCCTGCAACCGTCACTACTTCCGTCACTACTACCGCCACTACTATCGTCACTACTATCGTCACTACTACCGTCACTACTACCGACCCTACCACCGTCACTATTGCCGTCACTTCTACCGTCCCTGCTACCGTCACTACTATCGTCACTACTACCGTGACTAATACCGTCCCTATTACCGTCCCTACTACCGTCACTACTACCGTCCCTACTACCGTCCTTGCTACCGCCTCTATTACCGTCCCTGCTACCGTCACTACTTCCGTCACTACTACCGCCACTACTATCGTCACTACTATCGTCACTACTACCGCCACAACTACCGACCCTACCACCGTCACTATTGCCGTCGCTACTACAGTCACTACTACCGTCACTACTACCGTCCCTACTACCGTCACTACTGCCGTCCGTGCTACCGTCACTACTACCGTCCCTGCGACCATCACTACTTCCGTTACTACCACAGTCACTACTATCATCACTACTATCGTCACTACTACCGTCCCTACTACCGCCCCTACCACCGTCCCAGCTGCAGTCACTACTTCCGTCACTACTACGGTGCCTACTATCGTCACTACTACCGTCACTAATACCGTCACTACTACCGTCTGAACTACCGTCCCTACTACCATCTCTACGTCCGTCCCTAATACCGTCCCTACTACCGTCACTACTACCGTCACTACTATCGTCACTACTACCGTGACTAATACCGTCCCTATTACGGTTACTACTTCCGTCGCTACTTCCGTCACTATTACCGTCCCAACTACCGTCCCAACTACCGTCCCTACTACAGTCACCACTACCGTGACTAATACCGTCCGTACTATCGTCACTACTTCCGTCACTACTACGGTCACTAATATCGTCACTACTGGCGTGACTAATACCGTCCCTCCTACCGTCACTACTACCGTCCCTACTACCGTCCCTGGTACCGCCACTACTTCCGTCACTACTACGGTCACTAATATCGTCACTACTGGCGTGACTAATACCGTCCCTCCTGCCGTCACTACTTCCGTCAATACTGCCGTCACTACTACCGTCACTACTACCGTCACTAATATCGTCACTACTAGCGTGACTAATACCGTCCCTACTACCGTCACTACTACCGTGACTAATACCGTCCGTACTATCGTCACTACTTCCGTCACTACTAACGTCACTACTATCGTCACTACTACCGTGATTAATACCGTCCCTATTACCGTTACTACTTCCGTCGCTACTTCCGTCACTATTACCGTCACTACTACCGTCCCAACTACCGTCCCTACTACAGTCACTACGTCCGTCACTACTACCGTCTCTACTGCCGTGACTAATACCGTCCCTATTACCGTTACTACTTCCGTCACTACTTCCGTCACTACTATCGTCACTACTAGAGTGACTAATACCGTCCCTACTACCGGCACTACTACCGTGAATAATACCGTCCCTATTACCGTTACTACTTCCGTCACTACTTCCGATACTACTACCGTCTCTACTACCGTCACTACTACATTCCCTTCTACCACACCCACTACCGTCCTTACTACCGTCCGTACTACCGCCCATACCACCGTCACTATTGCCGTCGCTACTACAGTCACTACTACCGTCACTACTACCGTCCCTACTACCGTCACTACTACCGTTCCTGGTACCGCCACTACTTCCGTCACTACTACGGTCACTAATATCGTCACTACTGGCGTGACTAATACCGTCCCTCCTGCCGTCACTACTTCCGTCAATACTGCCGTCACTACTACTGTCACTACTACCGTCACTAATATCGTCACTACTAGCGTGACTAATACCGTCCCTACTACCGTCACTACTACCGTGACTAATACCGTCCGTACTATCGTCACTACTTCCGTCACTACTAACGTCACTATTATCGTCACTAATACCATCCCAACTACCGTCCCTACTACCGTCAATACTACCGTCACTACTATCGTCACTACTACCGTGACTAATACCGTCCCTACTACCGGCACTACTACCGTGACTAATACCGTCCCTATTACCGTTACTACTTCCGTCACTACTTCCGTCACTACTACCGTCCTTGCTACCGTCGCTACTACCGTCCCTGCTACCGTCACTACTTCCGTCACTACTACCGTCACTACTACCGTCCTTGCTACCGTCCCTAGTACCGTCCCTGCTACCGTCACTACTTCCGTCACTACTACCGCCACTACTATCGTCACTAAAACCGTGACTAACACCGTCCATACTACCGTCACTAATTCCGTTACTACCACCGTCACTACTACCGTCTCTACAACCGTCACTACTACCGTCCCTGCTACCGTCACTACTATCGTCACTACTACCGTGACTAACACCGTCCCTACTACCGGCACTACTACCATGACTAATACCGTCCCTATTACCGTTACTACTTCCGTCACTACTTCCGTCACTAGTACCGTCACTACTATCGTCACTACTACCGAGACTAATTCTGTCCCTACTACCGTCCCTACTACCGTCACTACTACCGTCCCTACTACCGTCCTTGCTACCGTCGCTACTACCGTCCCTGCTACCGTCACTACTTCCGTCACTACTACCGTCACTACTATCGTCACTAAAACCGTGACTAACACCGTCCATACTACCGTCACTAATTCCGGTACTACCACCGTCACTACTACCGTCACTACAACCGTCACTACTACCGTCCCTGCTACCGTCACTACTATCGTCACTACTACCGTGACTAATACCGTCCCTACTACCGGCACTACCACCATGATAAATACCGTCCCTATTACCGTTACTACTTCCGTCACTACTTCCGTCACTAGTACCGTCACTACTATCGTCACTACTACCGGGACTAATTCTGTCCCTACTACCGTCCCTACTACCGTCACTACTACCGTCCCTACTACCGTCCTTGCTACGGTCGCTACTACCGTCCCTGCTACCGTCACTACTTCCGCCACTACTACTGTCACTACTACCGTCACTACTATCGTCACAACTACCGTGACTAATTCGGTCCCTACTACCGTCCCTACTACCGTCACTACTACCGTCCTTGCTACCGTCACTACTACCGTCCCTGCGACCATCACTACTTCCGTCACTACCACCGTCACTACCATCGTCCCGACTTCAGTCCCTACTACCGACCCTACTACCGTCCCTACCACCGTCCCTGCTACCGTCACTGCTATCGTCACTAATACCGTGACTAATACCGTCCCTACTACCGTCCCTGGTACCGTCATTACTTCCGTCATGACGGCCGTCACTACTAGCGTCACTACTACCGTCACAACTATCGTCACTACTAGCGTTACTAATACCGTCCCTACTACCGTCACTACTACCGTGACTAATACCGTCCCTATTACCGTTACTACTTCCGTCATTACTTCCGTCACTACTACCGCCACTACTACCGTCCCTACCACCGTCCCTGCTACAGTCACTACTTCCGTCACTACTACGGTGCCTACTATCGTCACTATTACCGTGACTAATACCGTCACTACTACCGTCTCAACTACCGTCCCTACTACCATCTCTAAGTCCGTCCCTAATACCGTCCCTACTAACGTCACTACTACCGTCCCTACTACCGTCCCTGATACCGTCACTACTTCTGTCACTACTACGGTAACTACTATCACCTCTACTAGCGTGACTAATACCGTCCTTCCTACCGTCATTACTACCGAAAATACTACCGTCACTACTACCGTCACTACTACCGTCACTACTAGCGTGACTAATACCGTCCCTACTACTGGCACTACTACCGTGACTAATACCGTCCCTATTACCGTTACTACTTCCGTCACTACTTCCGTCACTAATACCGCCACTACTATCGTCACTACTACCGACACTACTACCGTCACTACTACCGTCACTACTATCGTCACTTCTAGCGTGACTAATACCGTCCGTACTACCGGCACTACTACCGTGACTAATACCGTCCCTACTACCGTCACTACTTGCGCCACTACTTCCGTCACTACTACCGTCACTACTATCGTCACTACTAGCGTGACTAATACCGTCCCTACTACCATCTCTAGGTCCGTCTCTAATACCGTCCATACTACCGATACTACTACCGTCACTACTACCGTCACTACTATCGTCACTTCTAGCGTGACTAATACCGTCCCTACTACCGGCACTACTACCGTGACTAATACCGTCCCTATTACCGTTACTACTTCCGTCACTACTTCCGTCACTACTACCGTCACTACTATCGTCACTACTAGCGTGACTAATACCGTCCCTACTACCATCTCTACGTCCGCCCCTAATACCGTCCCTACTACCGACACAACTACCGTCCCTACTACCGTCCCTGCTACCGTGCCTACTACCGTCACTGCTACCGTCACTACTACCGTCACTATGATCTTCACTACTAGCGTGACTAATACCGTCCCTACTACCGTCACCACTACCGTGACTAATACCGTCCCTATTACCGTTACTACTTCCGTCACTACTTCCGTCACTAATACCGTCCCTACTACCGCCCCTACCACCGTCCCTGCTGCAGTCACTACTTCCGTTACTACTACGGTGCCTACTATCGTCACTACTACCGTCACTAATACCGTCACTACTACCGTCACTACTACCGACCCTACTACCGTCCCTACCACCGTCCCTGCCACCGTCACTACTATCGTCACTATTACCGTGACTAATACCGTCCCTACTACCGTCCCTGCTACCGTGACTAGTACCGTCTCTAATACCGTCCATACTACCGTCACTACCACCGTGACTAATACCGTCCCTATTACCATCTCTAGGTCCGTCTCTAATACCGTCCATACTACCGATACTACTACCGTCACTACTACCGTCACTACTATCGTCACTTCTAGCGTGACTAATACCGTCCCTACTACCGGCACTACTACCGTGACTAATACCGTCCCTATTACCGTCCCAACTACCGTCACTACTTCAGTCATTACTGCCGTCACTACTACCGTCCCTGATGCCGTCATTACTATGGTCACTACTATCGTCAGCAGTAAGGCTAGGCGGGTTCCAACCCAGGTCCTCTGAGGGGAGCGCGGGGGCGAAGGGAAGTGAAGGCGCGCGGGGGAGCGCGGCGGAGGGAAACCTCGGCGCGGGGCCTGCGGGGAGTGGAAGAGCGGTTGCGCGCGCACGAGCCGCGGAGTGGTGGAAGCCGCAACCGCGGAGGGGATCAGTCCGGGCCGAGCAGCCGCGGAGACCTGGCCCACCGTCCCCGAAATTTTTTAGAGGGAGGGAATGACCTCCGAAAAGTCTTTTTCAGACTTTGGCCCACCCCGAAAATTTTTTCAGACCTAACCCAGGGAAGGCACACTCCCCAGTATTTTTTTTCAAACCAACATGCGTCGGAAATTGTTTAATAATTTATTTTTTATCCGAAATTGTTTCGGACGATGTCGGGAAAGATCGGGAAAGATCGACGTTCTTTTCTTTTACGAACCACGTCTTCGGGACGGAAAGAGAGAGAGCAATACTTCGTTATAAATCTAAATTCGGAGGTTGGGAAAGAGAGAGCATCACTTTTAAAGCTAAATTCGAGAGAAAGAGACAGCACTACATAGCGGTACACTCGCAGATATTCTAAAATTTTTAACCAGCGATCTACCAAACCATTATGCAGCATTCATTCTAAAGCTACCAGTATTCTAAAGCGTTCCGATTTAACGTCGCAGCGTATCGCGCGATCGTGCGTAACTTGACTCCCCTGGAGCAGTCGCGCGGGATGACGTCATTTGGCGGCGCGAAGAATGAAATAGAATTATGCGACGTCAGCAAATCTTAAAATTATGTGGCGAGAAGGAAGACGGGTAAATGAAATGGAGAAATAATATGATTAAGAGATTTATTTAAAATTAAAAGAATATAAAAATATAAATAGAAATGTAATATAATTTAACATTTTTTTCCTTCGAGCATTAGCTAGAATATCATTGATGGCACATGCTACCAGTTCGCAATCTATAAGATAATCCTCGTCGTAATATTCGCCATCACGTATGATTTTAGCAGCAGGACGCGTATCTAATGTTTAGCAGGCAGCATCGCTCTGTTACAACACGTTAACAATAGTTTTAAAGTTTTTCCTCACATCTTCTGCAGTTTGATGCAGCCGCGGATACACATATGTAGCTTATACATTGCTTAAGATTAAATAAAAATGATACTGTATTCAGTTTGAAATACAAAGACTTCTTATGTAGTGTCGTCTTTACAATTGGAGGCGAGAATCATAGAAAGAATTATGCAGAGTCGATAGAAATTGGTGAGGAGTGAAGGAGGCAGACAGACAAGTAAATAGATTGTAATATATGTAAAATGATTATATATTGTTCCATTAATTAAAAAATAGAAATATAAAAAGAAAAAATATAAAAATAGAATATAAATAGTGTCCCGGCAGAACCATCTTTCTCTCCCCCCCCCCCCCCACCTCTCTCTCTCTCTCTCTCTCTCTCTATCAATCTCTTTCTTTCTCATTCTCTTTCCTTCTCTTTTTCTCTTCTTCACATCAATCGCAAGACAACTTGAACATTCTCGAACAACTGATGGACTTCCTATTTACTTTTCGCGACATCATACATACATACTCTTCCCACAACACCTCGTATAAATTCATACACACTCGCGCTCTCGTGACCAACCCGAGTGCTCAGTTACACAGAACAGTAAATAACTCGACTATCTATTGTATCGCCTCAATTCTTTATCTCTAAATAAATCGCACTATTCTCAACATTTTTTAGTTCTCTCTATACAAATAGGATATCAAAATACAATATAAAAAGAAAAAATATAATAATAATAATAATAATAATAATAATTTAATTTAATTTATTGCCACTTTCGTGTTACAATTTAACGATCAAATAATCTTTCCATTTCATTCCCATGATTGTGTCAGTGTAAGTCCCACCCTTCTAATGTATCCTGTTGTCTCTTTACAATTTTTTCTATTTTACAAGTGTTTCCTAATCTGTTCTATGTTATATAATCTTCTTTTATCACTATCTCCCGTAGAATAGCCAAGTTTTTCCCTTTTCCTCTAATTACCTCTGCACAATTCCTGCCACTCTCTCAACTTACTTCACATGTTTCAATCGCGTGTTTCACTGTTTCTTCCTCTTTCTTACATACCCTTTCTTCTTTCATTAGCCAATATTTGCATGTTCTTGTTTCACTATCCTGTATGAATCTTTCTATCCTTTCTAATTCTCCTCTCCTTTTTTCATTTCCTCCCATAAGCATTTCGGCTTATCTCCTGGTTTCCTTGCCACCTCTTTTAATTCTCTTAGGAACTTTGACTCTTTTACTTTCATGTGTCTTTCTTGTTCTTGGATGTCAATTACTTATCTGTTCTAATTTTTAATCCACACTTCTTCCCCATTTAATCTTCTTCTTTTCCATTCTTCGTTTGACCATCCTCTCCCTTCCAAGAATTTGATTCGCATTCTTTCCTTTTTTCGTTACTTCATTTCCTCTCATTAGTCTTCTCCTACATTCATATCGTATCGATCCTTCTTCTGAGTTTATTAGTGTCTCTTCAAACTTCATTACCCTTACTCCCATTTTAATTGCTATGCCATCTCTTCCTGTTTCTTTTAACAGCCAATATGTTGATGTTGATCTCTCCAATTTCATTATCCATCGTATGTATTTCGCCTGCAATTTTTCTATTTCCTCATACCTTCTCCATCCCCATATCGCTGCTCCATACGCCACGGTGTTCCTAACTAGCGCATCAAACAGTTTCATTCTTCTTTCAGTCATCTCTGAATAATCTTTCTCCAATCCCCCCATACTTCTCCTAGTATCATATTCGCTTCCCTAACTACCTTCTTAATATGGTGTTTATCCTCGTTGTTCTCTCCCTCTCGTTCTATAATCTAAATATTTCAGTTCTCTTACTCTTTCTTCTTCATTCCAACGGAATCTTTCCTATTTTCTTCTTCCTCCTACTTTCCTGCATATCATTATCTTAGACTTTTACACATTTAACTCCAAGCCTTTCTTCTTTATGTATCTCTCGAATCTATTTATCATATTCTTAGGTCCCTGTGCATTATTTACCATTAACACATCACCCGCGTATGAAATTGTTAAAATTTTCCTTCTACCTATTACGACTCCTCCTTCCTGTTCTTTGCTCATTTCTTCTTTCCAGGTCTGCAAATGTGACATTGAAAAGTGTCAAGCTTAACGGGCACCCTTGTCTAACACCCTTTCCTGTTAAAAAAACTTTCCTATCAGTTCCTTCTTCATTCCTAAAGGGCATATAGTTCTGTCGTGCATTTCCTGTATCCGTATTCTTAGTTGTTCGCCTACTCCTTCTTCATAAAGTCTTTTCCAAATTTCTTCCCTTTCCAATCAATCAAATGCTCTCTTCATATCCGTGAAAAACAGATATAGTTTCCGTCTTTCTTTTGAGGTTTCTATATCTATAACCATTTTAACTACCGCTATTGCGTCTACTGTTCCTCTCCTTCTCCTGAATCCCATATGCGTATCGTTTAATATCCCATTTTCCATTTGTTCTTCTAATTTTCTCCTTAGAATTTCCACGCATATCTTATAATCCGTGTCCATCTAAGTTATGCCCCTATAATTCTTAACCATTTCCCTTTCTCCTTTTTTTTTTTTTTTTTTTTTTTTTTTAATACAGAACTTACTATTCCTTCTTTCCATTCTTCCGGAAAGTCCCCTTTCTTCCATGTTCTGTTTATCACCTTTGTTTGATTACCTATATTTATATTTATGAAGATGATTGCGACCTCGATGTTGAATTAAGATATAATTTAAATGCAGGAGTTTAAATTTTAAGTCTGTTCGACTTTTAATATCTTACATGATTTGAGTTGAAATCGACGTGAACCAGATCGGTTTCTATCTATATTTACCTAATAAATTTTTATACAAAAGGACTTAATTTGTAAATTATTTTTTGCTATATTCAATAAAAATTGGAATTTTATGTTCATTAAGAATAGGTGTTTACCCTGTGATAATTGTTGGTTGGGCTTCAAATTCTAATTATTCAATATTAGGACCGATTGGGTCAATTTCACAATCAGTTTCTTATGAAGTAAGTTTATTTTTAACAATATTTTCTGTAATTTTATTAATTGAAAATTATTCATTATTGGATTTATATAAATTCCAATATTATATTAAATTTATTTTAATTTTAATTCCAATACTACGACAAGAAAATCGCGGATAGTTCTTTTAAAATCGGAGACCAAGTGCTACTGCACGACAAGACGCGAGCGGTCAAAAACTAACACCTGCGTGGATAGGCTCTAACACGATTCAAAACACGCACGATAATAATAATTACAGTATAGAGGGCGACGAACAATCCGCGTTCAGACAAACACTTCATAGAATAGGGCAGTAATAGGGAAATGGTCACAGTTTTGAAGGAAAGTAACGATACACTAACAATTACATATAAGGATAAGACTAAGAAAGGTAATTTATTGAAAAAGATGGTAAATAAGCGCACAACTAGGCGTCGTCGTCCCAGCCACGTAGGGCGCAGTCGGCCTCCAATAGCGACCACAGTCGAGGCCGCGGATCAGGCCCAACGAAGATGTCCCCATGACGTTCTACACAAAAAAAAACAATTGCAAGACTATTACTATACGCACGGAAATAGAAACAATAAGCAGATCTACAATCCCCGATGCAATAAGACACTCACCAAATAGGACCCTCAGACCTCATGAGTCTTCGTCATCCTCCCAGAATTCTGCATGCTGGAAGAATCGGTGCCAGTGCACCCGATACTCCCTAATTGCCACCATGTAGGCAATGCTGATACAACCCGGCGGGCGCGGCACTGGAAACGCTAGAGGGATAAACGGATAAATAGGATAATAAAATAACACACACGAAGAACAAACAAACAAACATCACTCGCACGTACAATTAGAGCAAACATAATGTCTCGGGGCACGTCTAAGATGGCCGACAACATCTTTGTCCAGGAGATCGCAACGAAATAAGAAGCGACTAAGAAAATCGAGACCCATTTGCCCTAACTTCTCACTTCTACTCAAGCCCGGACGAAGAAGATAAACTGTACTACGTTCGCAAAAAATTTATCACACACACACACACACACACGCACGCGCGCGCGCACGAGGAAAGACTCTATGAAACGCCAACTACACCTCGGCATTATAATTTACAGGATTTTTGTCCTACAAACGACGATACCACTCGCAGGAGGAACAACCCCCGACATAGATTTCACTATAAAAGAATTCCAACACCACCCCGACATTTACTTCGAAAACCTAGGAGATTTACAAATTTATCGAGATAGCTGGAAGTTAGTACTACATGTAAACATATCTTACATCTACCGACGCGAAGCAAACCTCCAAGTTGCACTATATGATATACTTGCGCAATGTAAAAAACCTTGTACCGACAACTTACAAAAATTTTGTCAAACATTCACCGCGAAAATCCAAGACAAGGTAGACCGCATCGCCAAAACTCTTTACCTACGTCCAGTAAACTAAAAGCTCAGCACAAAACAGCGTCGTGCACAAATAGACGGATTAGGTTACATAGGCAAATCACTCTTGGGGCTAATGGATTCCGGGGATAGAAAGAAAATCGATGATTTTACTAGACCTTTTCAAAACACAAGATAACAGACTTTTAAAAAAAAAAGTAAAACGCAATCAAGGGACAAATGCAAATTTTAAGAGCAAATACCAAACTTCTCAACGAGACTATACATGACATACGAGACAACGATAACACACTCTTAAACGCGACGTGACAAATTCAATACTTACTCCAACAGACAGCCAACATTACTAAATTTCGAGAGACAGTAGACGAACCCCTCATACTAATAAACGGCCTCGCAGAAACACTATTGCGCGACACGCAAGTCTTGTTAGAATTCATTATGGATATAAAGAAAGGAGTCCTAAACCTACGATTAATACCACCAGCACAAATCATAACGTACCTCACTTCCGCATTAGCACATATTTCGAATGGACTAGACTTCACAATTGGAATAAAATTAGAAAACTAGCCGCCATTATCAAAATCCTCCAGCTCTCCACATTTTCGGATACCAAATCAATTACTGTAGTACTAGATATTTCATTGTTAAACGCGAAAAAATTCTAATTGAGCAAGGTACGCCTGATACCCACGAAGATAAACGAATCGTTCTACGCGTATAGAACCCCTCGACTCGTACGAGGTACATGACACCTTGGTGCAAGATTACATACAACTAAGCAAACAGGGCCTAGCAAAATGTAAGACAATAAACGATCTGTACCTCTGCACCTCTAATCACCCGATGTTCAAATCGATACCATACAGACCGTGCGAAGTACAATTGTACCCAAAATTAACAAACACATGTAAAATGCGAATTATGACACTGAATCACACATTCCAGATAGAATTACAACTACCAGGCACGTGGATTTATATCGCACCGAAACCGATACAACTAGCAGTATAATAACAATAAGAAACAAATGTACAATCACTACCACCAAATTCACAATAGAAACTAGAAAACAATGCGGATTAGAAAGAACATGGTACTACTTACCTGACCA
The DNA here is from genome assembly GCA_944738655.2 of Andrena hattorfiana. Taxonomy (NCBI): domain Eukaryota; kingdom Metazoa; phylum Arthropoda; class Insecta; order Hymenoptera; family Andrenidae; genus Andrena; species Andrena hattorfiana. Next base: position 31,402,208 of record OX122894.2, on the reverse strand, counting down.
CAATTTTTTTGCCATCAGATGAAATCACACTTTCACAGCCTACTGTAAGTTCGTACGGAAACACAAATTTCAAGCTTAAAAGGATAATCGAACACCCCGAAGAATTAAATAAAGTTAGCAAACAAATTAGAAGACTTACAAAAACGATTTAGAAAAACCCGAAATTATACCAACCGAGTATCACCAAGCATCTTTATACCATCCACAGTAACGGGATTTATCACATGAGGACCCATGCCTAAAGTTGCATACGTTGCAAAGTAGGATGCCTTCGTTCTTCCTCTTCACTGACAATCCCCCTTCCTCCTTGCACTAATCTGCTTCGAATTCTTCACAGATCATCCTCTCATTCTTTGGCCTCATAATTTGACTAAACCATATCACTTGATCGTGCATCGAACGTGAATCGTACCACTCTGAACGTGTATTGAACGTCTATCAAACGTGTATCATACCACTTTCAACGTCTATCGTACCACTTTCAACATCAATCGAACATGAATCGAACCACTTTCAACATCAATCGAACATGAATCGAACCACTTTCAACATCAATCGAACCACTCCGAACATGTATTGAACCACTTTCAACATGAATCGAACCACTTTCAACATGAATCGAACCACTTTCAACATGAATCGAACCACTTTCAACATCAATTGAACCACTTTCAACCACAATTGAAACACTTTCAACATCAATCGAACCACTCCGAACATGTATTGAACCACTTTCAACATGAATCGAACCACTTTCAACATCAATCGTACCACTTTCAACATCAAACGTACCACTTTTAACATCTATCGAACCACTTTCAACATCAATCGAACATCAATCGAACCACTTTCAACCACAATCGAACCACTTTCAACATAAATCGTACCACTTTCAATATCAATCGAACATCAATCGTACCACTTTCAACATCAATCGTACCACTTTCAACATCAAACGTACAAAGTGGTACAATTGATGTTGAAAGTGGTTCGATTGTGGTTGAAAGTGGTTCCATTCATGTTCGATTGATGTTGAAAGTGGTACGATTGATGTTGAAAGTGGTACGATTGATGTTGAAAGTGGTTCGATTCATGTTGAAAGTGGTTCAATACATGTTCGGAGTGGTTCGATTGATGTTGAAAGTGGTTCGATTCATGTTCGATTGATGTTGAAAGTGGTTCGATTCATGTTCGATTGATGTTGAAAGTGGTACGATAGACGTTGAAAGTGGTATGATACACGTTTGATAGACGTTCAATACACGTTCAGAGTGGTACGATTCACGTTCGATGCACGATCAAGTGATATGGTTTAGTCAAATTATGAGGCCAAAGAATGAGAGGATGATCTGTGAAGAATTCGAAGCAGATTAGTGCAAGGAGGAAGGGGGATTGTCAGTGAAGAGGAAGGTGAAGAACGAAGGCATCCTACTTTGCAACGTATGCAACTTTAGGCATGGGTCCTCATGTGATAAATCCCGTTACTGTGGATGGTATAAAGATGCTTGGTGATACTCGGTTGGTATAATTTCGGGTTTTTCTAAATCGTTTTTGTAAGTCTTCTAATTTGTTTGCTAACTTTATTTAATTCTTCGGGGTGTTCGATTATCCTTTTAAGCTTGAAATTTGTGTTTCCGTACGAACTTACAGTAGGCTGTGAAAGTGTGATTTCATCTGATGGCAAAAAAATTGTGGTCAGGTAAGTAGTACCATGTTCTTTCTAATCCGCATTGTTTTCTAGTTTCTATTGTGAATTTGGTGGTAGTGATTGTACATTTGTTTCTTATTGTTATTATACTGCTAGTTGTATCGGTTTCGGTGCGATATAAATCCACGTGCCTGGTAGTTGTAATTCTATCTGGAATGTGTGATTCAGTGTCATAATTCGCATTTTACATGTGTTTGTTAATTTTGGGTACAATTGTACTTCGCACGGTCTGTATGGTATCGATTTGAACATCGGGTGATTAGAGGTGCAGAGGTACAGATCGTTTATTGTCTTACATTTTGCTAGGCCCTGTTTGCTTAGTTGTATGTAATCTTGCACCAAGGTGTCATGTACCTCGTACGAGTCGAGGGGTTCTATACGCGTAGAACGATTCGTTTATCTTCGTGGGTATCAGGCGTACCTTGCTCAATTAGAATTTTTTCGCGTTTAACAATGAAATATCTAGTACTACAGTAATTGATTTGGTATCCGAAAATGTGGAGAGCTGGAGGATTTTGATAATGGCGGCTAGTTTTCTAATTTTATTCCAATTGTGAAGTCTAGTCCATTCGAAATATGTGCTAATGCGGAAGTGAGGTACGTTATGATTTGTGCTGGTGGTATTAATCGTAGGTTTAGGACTCCTTTCTTTATATCCATAATGAATTCTAACAAGACTTGCGTGTCGCGCAATAGTGTTTCTGCGAGGCCGTTTATTAGTATGAGGGGTTCGTCTACTGTCTCTCGAAATTTAGTAATGTTGGCTGTCTGTTGGAGTAAGTATTGAATTTGTCACGTCGCGTTTAAGAGTGTGTTATCGTTGTCTCGTATGTCATGTATAGTCTCGTTGAGAAGTTTGGTATTTGCTCTTAAAATTTGCATTTGTCCCTTGATTGCGTTTTACTTTTTTTTTTAAAAGTCTGTTATCTTGTGTTTTGAAAAGGTCTAGTAAAATCATCGATTTTCTTTCTATCCCCGGAATCCATTAGCCCCAAGAGTGATTTGCCTATGTAACCTAATCCGTCTATTTGTGCACGACGCTGTTTTGTGCTGAGCTTTTAGTTTACTGGACGTAGGTAAAGAGTTTTGGCGATGCGGTCTACCTTGTCTTGGATTTTCGCGGTGAATGTTTGACAAAATTTTTGTAAGTTGTCGGTACAAGGTTTTTTACATTGCGCAAGTATATCATATAGTGCAACTTGGAGGTTTGCTTCGCGTCGGTAGATGTAAGATATGTTTACATGTAGTACTAACTTCCAGCTATCTCGATAAATTTGTAAATCTCCTAGGTTTTCGAAGTAAATGTCGGGGTGGTGTTGGAATTCTTTTATAGTGAAATCTATGTCGGGGGTTGTTCCTCCTGCGAGTGGTATCGTCGTTTGTAGGACAAAAATCCTGTAAATTATAATGCCGAGGTGTAGTTGGCGTTTCATAGAGTCTTTCCTCGTGCGCGCGCGCGTGCGTGTGTGTGTGTGTGTGTGTGATAAATTTTTTGCGAACGTAGTACAGTTTATCTTCTTCGTCCGGGCTTGAGTAGAAGTGAGAAGTTAGGGCAAATGGGTCTCGATTTTCTTAGTCGCTTCTTATTTCGTTGCGATCTCCTGGACAAAGATGTTGTCGGCCATCTTAGACGTGCCCCGAGACATTATGTTTGCTCTAATTGTACGTGCGAGTGATGTTTGTTTGTTTGTTCTTCGTGTGTGTTATTTTATTATCCTATTTATCCGTTTATCCCTCTAGCGTTTCCAGTGCCGCGCCCGCCGGGTTGTATCAGCATTGCCTACATGGTGGCAATTAGGGAGTATCGGGTGCACTGGCACCGATTCTTCCAGCATGCAGAATTCTGGGAGGATGACGAAGACTCATGAGGTCTGAGGGTCCTATTTGGTGAGTGTCTTATTGCATCGGGGATTGTAGATCTGCTTATTGTTTCTATTTCCGTGCGTATAGTAATAGTCTTGCAATTGTTTTTTTTTGTGTAGAACGTCATGGGGACATCTTCGTTGGGCCTGATCCGCGGCCTCGACTGTGGTCGCTATTGGAGGCCGACTGCGCCCTACGTGGCTGGGACGACGACGCCTAGTTGTGCGCTTATTTACCATCTTTTTCAATAAATTACCTTTCTTAGTCTTATCCTTATATGTAATTGTTAGTGTATCGTTACTTTCCTTCAAAACTGTGACCATTTCCCTATTACTGCCCTATTCTATGAAGTGTTTGTCTGAACGCGGATTGTTCGTCGCCCTCTATACTGTAATTATTATTATCGTGCGTGTTTTGAATCGTGTTAGAGCCTATCCACGCAGGTGTTAGTTTTTGACCGCTCGCGTCTTGTCGTGCAGTAGCACTTGGTCTCCGATTTTAAAAGAACTATCCGCGATTTTCTTGTCGTAGTATTGGAATTAAAATTAAAATAAATTTAATATAATATTGGAATTTATATAAATCCAATAATGAATAATTTTCAATTAATAAAATTACAGAAAATATTGTTAAAAATAAACTTACTTCATAAGAAACTGATTGTGAAATTGACCCAATCGGTCCTAATATTGAATAATTAGAATTTGAAGCCCAACCAACAATTATCACAGGGTAAACACCTATTCTTAATGAACATAAAATTCCAATTTTTATTGAATATAGCAAAAAATAATTTACAAATTAAGTCCTTTTGTATAAAAATTTATTAGGTAAATATAGATAGAAACCGATCTGGTTCACGTCGATTTCAACTCAAATCATGTAAGATATTAAAAGTCGAACAGACTTAAAATTTAAACTCCTGCATTTAAATTATATCTTAATTCAACATCGAGGTCGCAATCATCTTCATAAATATAAATATAGGTAATCAAACAAAGGTGATAAACAGAACATGGAAGAAAGGGGACTTTCCGGAAGAATGGAAAGAAGGAATAGTAAGTTCTGTATTAAAAAAAAAAAAAAAAAAAAAAAAAAAAGGAGAAAGGGAAATGGTTAAGAATTATAGGGGCATAACTTAGATGGACACGGATTATAAGATATGCGTGGAAATTCTAAGGAGAAAATTAGAAGAACAAATGGAAAATGGGATATTAAACGATACGCATATGGGATTCAGGAGAAGGAGAGGAACAGTAGACGCAATAGCGGTAGTTAAAATGGTTATAGATATAGAAACCTCAAAAGAAAGACGGAAACTATATCTGTTTTTCACGGATATGAAGAGAGCATTTGATTGATTGGAAAGGGAAGAAATTTGGAAAAGACTTTATGAAGAAGGAGTAGGCGAACAACTAAGAATACGGATACAGGAAATGCACGACAGAACTATATGCCCTTTAGGAATGAAGAAGGAACTGATAGGAAAGTTTTTTTAACAGGAAAGGGTGTTAGACAAGGGTGCCCGTTAAGCTTGACACTTTTCAATGTCACATTTGCAGACCTGGAAAGAAGAAATGAGCAAAGAACAGGAAGGAGGAGTCGTAATAGGTAGAAGGAAAATTTTAACAATTTCATACGCGGGTGATGTGTTAATGGTAAATAATGCACAGGGACCTAAGAATATGATAAATAGATTCGAGAGATACATAAAGAAGAAAGGCTTGGAGTTAAATGTGTAAAAGTCTAAGATAATGATATGCAGGAAAGTAGGAGGAAGAAGAAAATAGGAAAGATTCCGTTGGAATGAAGAAGAAAGAGTAAGAGAACTGAAATATTTAGATTATAGAACGAGAGGGAGAGAACAACGAGGATAAACACCATATTAAGAAGGTAGTTAGGGAAGCGAATATGATACTAGGAGAAGTATGGGGGGATTGGAGAAAGATTATTCAGAGATGACTGAAAGAAGAATGAAACTGTTTGATGCGCTAGTTAGGAACACCGTGGCGTATGGAGCAGCGATATGGGGATGGAGAAGGTATGAGGAAATAGAAAAATTGCAGGCGAAATACATACGATGGATAATGAAATTGGAGAGATCAACATCAACATATTGGCTGTTAAAAGAAACAGGAAGAGATGGCATAGCAATTAAAATGGGAGTAAGGGTAATGAAGTTTGAAGAGACACTAATAAACTCAGAAGAAGGATCGATACGATATGAATGTAGGAGAAGACTAATGAGAGGAAATGAAGTAACGAAAAAAGGAAAGAATGCGAATCAAATTCTTGGAAGGGAGAGGATGGTCAAACGAAGAATGGAAAAGAAGAAGATTAAATGGGGAAGAAGTGTGGATTAAAAATTAGAACAGATAAGTAATTGACATCCAAGAACAAGAAAGACACATGAAAGTAAAAGAGTCAAAGTTCCTAAGAGAATTAAAAGAGGTGGCAAGGAAACCAGGAGATAAGCCGAAATGCTTATGGGAGGAAATGAAAAAAGGAGAGGAGAATTAGAAAGGATAGAAAGATTCATACAGGATAGTGAAACAAGAACATGCAAATATTGGCTAATGAAAGAAGAAAGGGTATGTAAGAAAGAGGAAGAAACAGTGAAACACGCGATTGAAACATGTGAAGTAAGTTGAGAGAGTGGCAGGAATTGTGCAGAGGTAATTAGAGGAAAAGGGAAAAACTTGGCTATTCTACGGGAGATAGTGATAAAAGAAGATTATATAACATAGAACAGATTAGGAAACACTTGTAAAATAGAAAAAATTGTAAAGAGACAACAGGATACATTAGAAGGGTGGGACTTACACTGACACAATCATGGGAATGAAATGGAAAGATTATTTGATCGTTAAATTGTAACACGAAAGTGGCAATAAATTAAATTAAATTATTATTATTATTATTATTATTATTATATTTTTTCTTTTTATATTGTATTTTGATATCCTATTTGTATAGAGAGAACTAAAAAATGTTGAGAATAGTGCGATTTATTTAGAGATAAAGAATTGAGGCGATACAATAGATAGTCGAGTTATTTACTGTTCTGTGTAACTGAGCACTCGGGTTGGTCACGAGAGCGCGAGTGTGTATGAATTTATACGAGGTGTTGTGGGAAGAGTATGTATGTATGATGTCGCGAAAAGTAAATAGGAAGTCCATCAGTTGTTCGAGAATGTTCAAGTTGTCTTGCGATTGATGTGAAGAAGAGAAAAAGAGAAGGAAAGAGAATGAGAAAGAAAGAGATTGATAGAGAGAGAGAGAGAGAGAGAGAGAGGTGGGGGGGGGGGGGGCAGAGAGAGATGGTTCTGCCGAGACACTATTTATATTCTATTTTTATATTTTTTCTTTTTATATTTCTATTTTTTAATTAATGGAACAATATATAATCATTTTACATATATTACAATCTATTTACTTGTCTGTCTGCCTCCTTCACTCCTCACCAATTTCCATCGAATCTGCATAATTCTTTCTATGATTCTCGCCTCCAATTGTAAAGACGACACTACATAAGAAGTCTTTGTATTTCAAACTGAATACAGTATCATTTTTATTTAATCTTAAGCCATGTATAAGCTACATATGTGTATCAGCGGCTGCATCAAACTGCAGAAGATGTGAGGAAAAACTTTAAAACTATTGTTAACGTGTTGTAACAGAGCGATGCTGCCTGCTAAACATTAGATACGCGTCCTGCTGCTAAAATCATACGTGATGGCGAATATTACGACGAGGATTATCTTATAGATTGCGAACTGGTAGCATGTGCCATCAATGATATTCTAGCTAATGCTCGTAGGAAAAAAATGTTAAATTATATTACATTTCTATTTATATTTTTATATTCTTTTAATTTTAAATAAATCTCTTAATCATATTATTTCTCCATTTCATTTACCCGTCTTCCTTCTCGCCACATAATTTTAAGATTTGCTGACGTCGCATAATTCTATTTCATTCTTCGCGCCGCCAAATGACGTCATCCCGCGCGACTGCTCCAGGGGAGTCAAGTTACGCACGATCGCGCGATACGCTGCGACGTTAAATCGGAACGCTTTAGAATACTGGTAGCTTTAGAATGAATGCTGCATAATGGTTTGGTAGATCGCTGGTTAAAAATTTTAGAATATCTGCGAGTGTACCGCTATGTAGTGCTGTCTCTTTCTCTCGAATTTAGCTTTAAAAGTGATGCTCTCTCCTTCCCACCCTCCGAATTTAGATTTATAACGAAGTATTGCTCTCTCTCTTTCCGTCCCGAAGACGCGGTTCGTAAAAGAAAAGAACGTCGATCTTTCCCGATCTTTCCCGACATCGTCCGAAACAATTTCGGATAAAAAATAAATTATTAAACAATTTCCGACGCATGTTGGTTTGAAAAAAAATCCTGGTGGCTGTGCCCTCCCTGGGTTAGGTCTGAAAAAATTTTCGGGGTGGGCTAAAGTCTGAGAAAGACTTTACGGAGGTCATTCCCTCCATCTAAAAAATTTCGGGGACTAACCCAAGACTAACCCCCACTCCGCGGCTCGTGCGCGCGCAACCGCTCTTCCACTCCCCGCAGGCCCCGCGCCCAGGTTTCCCTCCGCCGCGCTCCCCCGCGCGCCCTCACTTCCCCCCGCCCCCGCGCTCCCCTCAGAGGACCTGGTTTGGAACCCGCCTAGCCTTACTACTATCGTCTCTACTAGCGTCACTAATACCGTCCCTCCTACCGTCACTACTACCGACACTACTACCGTCACTACTACGGTCACTACAATCGTCTCTACTAGCGTGACTAATACCGTCCCTACCACCGGCACTACTACCGTGACTAATACCGTCCCTATTACCGTTACAACTTCCGTCACTACTTCCGTCACTACTTCCGTCACTACTACCGTCTCTACTGCCGTCCCTACTACCGTCGCTACCGCCGTCCGTACTACCGTCTCTGCTACCGCCACTACTTCCGTCACTACTATCGTCACTACTACCGCCACTACTATCGTCACTACTATCGTCACTACTATCGTCACAACTGCCGTCACTACTACCGTCACTACTACCGCCACTACTATCGCCACTACTATCGTCACTACTATCGTCACAACTACCGTGACTAATTCTGTCCCTACTACCGTCCCTACTACCGTCACTACTACCGTCCCTACTGCCGTCCCTGCTACCGTCACTACTTCCTTCACTACTACCGTGACTATTACCGTCCCTACTATCGTCACTACTACCGAGACTAATTCTGTCCCTACTACCGTCCCTCCAACCGTCACTACTACCGTCCCTACTACCGTCCTTGCTACCGTCGCTACTACCGTCTCTGCTACCGTCACTACTTCCGTCACTACTACCGTCACTACTACCGTCACTACTATCGTCACAACTACCGTGACTAATTCGGTCCCTACTGCCGTCCCTACTACCGTCACTACTACCGACCCTACTACCGTCCTTGCTACCGCCACTATTACCGTCCCTGCTACCGTCACTACTTCCGTCACTACTACCGCCACTACTATCGTCACTACTATCGTGACTACAACCGTCACTACTACCGACCCTACCACCGTCACTATTGCCGTCGCTACTACAGTCACTACTACCGTCACTACTACCGTCCCTACTACCGTCACTACTACCGTCCTTGCTACCGTCACTACTACCGTCCCTGCGACCATCACTACTTCCGTCACTACCACCGTCACTTCTATCGTCCCGACTTCAGTCCCTACTACCGACCCTACTACCGTCCCTACCACCGTCCCTGTTACCGTCACTACTATCGTCACTAATACCGTGACTAATACCGTCCCTACTACCGTCCCTGCTACCGTCCCTTCTTCCGTCACTACTACGGTCAATACTATCGTCACTAGTGGCGTGACTAATACCGTTCCTGCTACCGTCACTACTTCCGTCATTACGGCCGTTACAACTAGCGTCACTACTACCGTCACTACTATCGTCACTACTAGCGTTACTAATACCGTCCCTACTACCGTCACTACTACCGTGACTAATACCGTCCCTATTACCGTTACTACTTCCGTCATTACTTCCGTCACTACTACCGCCACTACTACCGTCCCTACCACCGTCCCTGCTACAGTCACTACTTCCATCACTACTACGGTGCCTACTATCGTCACTATTACCGTGGCTAATACCGTCACCACTACCGTCTCAACTACCGTCCCTACTACCATCTCTAAGTCCGTCCCTAATACCGTCCCTACTACCGTCACTACTACCGTCCCTACTACCGTCCCTGATACCGTCACTACTTCCGTCACTACTACGGTAACTACTATCACCTCTACTAGCGTGACTAATACCGTCCTTCCTACCGTCACTACTACCGAAACTACTACCGTCAGTACTACCGTCACTACTAGCGTGACTAATACCGTCCCTACTACTGGCACTACTACCGTGACTAATACCGTCCCTATTACCGTTACTACTTCCGTCACTACTTCCGTCACTACTACCGTCACTACTGCCGTCCTTGCTACCGTCCTTGCTACCGCCACTATTACCGTCCCTGCTACCGTCACTACTTCCGTCACTACTACCGCCACTACTATCGTCACTACTATCGTCACTACTATCGTCACAACTACCGTGACTAATTCTGTCCCTACTACCGTCCCTACTACCGTCACTACTACCGTCCCTACTACCGTCCTTGCTACCGCCACTATTACCGTCCCTGATACCGTCACTACTTCCGTCACTACTACCGCCACTACTATCGTCACTACTATCGTCACTACTACCGCCACAACTACCGACCCTACCACCGTCACTATTGCCGTCGCTACTACAGTCACTACTACCGTCACTACTACCGTCCCTACTACCGTCACTACTGCCGTCCTTGCTACCGTCACTACTACCGTCCCTGTGACCATCACTACTTCCGTCACTACCACAGTCACTACTATCATCACTACTATCGTCACTACTACCGTCCCTACTACCGCCCCTACCACCGTCCCTGCTGCAGTCACTACTTCCGTTACTACTACGGTGCCTACTATCGTCACTACTAGCGTCACTAATACCGTCACTACTACCGTCACTACTACCGACCCTACTACCGTCCCTACCACCGTCCCTGCTACCGTCACTACTATCGTCACTATTACCCTGACTAATACCGTCCCTACTACCGTCCCTGCTACCGCCACTACTTCCGTCACTACTACGGTCACTACTATCGTCACTAGTAGCGTGACTAATACCGTTCCTGCCACCGTCACTACTTCCGTCATTACGGCCGTCACTACTAGCTTCACCACTACCGTGACTACTATCGTCACTTCTAGCGTGACTAATACCGTCACTACTACCCTGACTAATACCGTCCCTATTACCGTTACTACTTCCGTCATTACTTCCGTCACTACTACCGCCACTACTACCGTCCCTACCACCGTCCCTGCTACAGTCACAAATTCCGTCACTACTACGGTGCCTACTATCGTCACTATTACCGTCACTAATACCGTCACTACTACCGTCTCAACTACCGTCCCTACTACCATCTCTACGGCCGTCCCTAATACCGTCCCTACTACCGTCACTACTACCGTCCCTACTACCGTCCCTGATACCGTCACTACTTCCGTCACTACTACGGTCACTACTACCGTCCTTGCTACCGCCACTATTACCGTCCCTGATACCGTCACTACTACCGTCACTACTACCGTCCCTACTACCGTCCCTGATACCGTCACTACTTCCGTCTCTACTACGGTAACTACTATCACCTCTACGAGCGTGACTAATACCGTCCTTCGTACCGTCACTACTACCGTCCCTACTACCGCCCCTACTACCATCCCTGCTGCAGTCACTACTTCCGTCACTACTACGGTGCCTACTATCGTCACTACTACCGTCACTAATACCGTCACTACTACCGTCTCAACTACCGTCCCTACTACCATCTCTACGGCCGTCCCTAATACCGTCCCTACTACCGTCACTACTACCGTCCCTACTACCGTCCCTGATACCGTCACTACTTCCGTCACTACTACGGTCACTACTACCGTCCCTACTACCGTCCCTACCACCGTCCCTGCTACAGTCACTACTTCCGTCACTACTACCGTCACTACTATCGTCACTACTACCGTGACTAATACCGTCCCTACTACCGTCCCTACTACCGTCACTACTACCGTCCCTACTACCGTCCTTGCTACCGCCACTATTACCGTCCCTGCTACCGTCAATACTTCCGTCACTACTACCGCCACTACTATCGTCACTACTATCGTCACTACTGCCGTCACTACTACCGTCCCTGCGACCATCACTACTTCCGTCACTACCACAGTCACTACTATCATCACTACTATCGTCACTACTACCGTCCCTACTACCGCCCCTACCACCGTCCCAGCTGCTGTCACTACTTCCGTCACTACTACGGTGCCTACTATCGTCACTACTACCCTCACTAATACCGTCACTACTACCGTCTGAACTACCGTCCCTACTACCATCTCTACGTCCGTCCCTAATACCGTCCCTACTACCGTCACTACTACCGTCACTACTACCGTCCCTGGTACCGCCACTACTTCCGTCACTACTACGGTCACTAATATCGTCACTAATACCGTCACTACTACCGTCCCAATTACCGTCCCTAATACCGTCACTACTTCCGTCATTACTGCCGTCACTACTATCGTCACTACTGCCGTCCCTACTACCGTCCCTCCTACCGTGACTAATACCGTACCTACTACCGTTCCTACTACCGTCACTACTTCCGCCACTACTACCGGACCTACTACCGTCCCTGCTACCGTCACTACTATCGTCACTACTAGCGTGACTAATACCGTCCCTATTACCGTTACTACTTCCGTCACAATTTCCGTCCCTAATACCGTCACTACTACCGTCCCAATTAACGTCCCTACTACCGTCACTACTTCCGTCATTACTGCCGTCACTACTATCGTCACTACTACTGTCACTACTACTGTCCCAACTACCGTCCCAACTACCGTCACTACTACCGTGACTAATACCGTACCTACTACCGTCCCTACTACCGTCACTACTTCCGCCACTACTACCGGCCCTACTACCGTCCCTGCTACCGTCACTAGTATCGTCACTACTAGCGTGACCAATACCGTCCCTACTACCGGCACTACTACCGTGACTAATACCGTCCCTATTACCGTTACTACTTCCGTCACTACTTCCGTCACTACTACCGCCACTACTACCGTCCCTACCACCGTCCCTGCTACAGTCACTACTTCCGTCACTACTACGGTGCCTACTATCGTCACTATTACCGTGACTAATACCGTCACTACTACCGTCTCAACTACCGTCCCTACTACCATCTCTAAGTCCGTCCCTAATACCGTCCCTACTACCGTCACTACTACCGTCCCTGATACCGCCACTACTTCCGTCACTACTACGGTCACTAATATCGTCACTACTGGCGTGACTAATACCGTCCCTCCTGCCGTCACTACTTCCGTCAATACTGCCGTCACTACTACCGTCACTACTACCGTCACTAATATCGTCACTACTAGCGTGACTAATACCGTCCCTACTACCGTCACTACTACCGTGACTAATACCGTCCGTACTATCGTCACTACTTCCGTCACTACTAACGTCACTATTATCGTCACTAATACCATCCCAACTACCCTCCCTACTACCGTCACTACTTCCGTCACTACTACCGTCTCTACTGCCGTCCCTAATACCGCCCCTCCTACCGTCACTACTTCCGTCATTACTGCCGTCACTGCTACCGTCACTATTACCGTCACTATTATCTTCACTACTAGCGTGACTAATACCGTCCCTACTACCGTCACCACTACCGTGACTAATACCGTCCCTATTACCGTTACTACTTCCGTCACAACTTCCGTCACTAATACCGTCACTACTACCGTCCCAATTACCGTCCCTACTACCGTCACTACTTCCGTCATTACTGCCGTCACTACTATCGTCACTACTACTGTCACTACTACTGTCCCAACTACCGTCCCAACTACCGTCACTACTACCGTGACTAATACCGTACCTACTACCGTCCCTACTACCGTCACTACTTCCGCCACTACTACCGGCCCTGCTACCGTCCCTGCTACCGTCACTACTATCGTCACTACTAGCGTGACTAATACCGTCCCTACTACCGGCACTACTACCGTGACTAATACCGTCCCTATTACCGTTACTACTTCCGTCACTACTTCCGATACTACTACCGTCTCTACTACCGTCACTACTACATTCCCTTCTACCACACCCACTACCGTCCTTACTACCGTCCGTACTACCGACAATACCACCGTCACTATTGCCGTCGCTACTACAGTCACTACTACCGTCACTACTACCGTCCCTACTTCCGTCACTACTACCGTCCCTGGTACCGCCACTACTTCCGTCACTACTACGGTCACTAATATCGTCACTAATACCGTCACTACTACCGTCCCAATTACCGTCCCTACTACCGTCACTACTTCCGTCATTACTGCCGTCACTACTATCGTCACTACTGCCGTCCCTACTACCGTCCCTCCTACCGTGACTAATACCGTACCTACTACCGTCCCTACTACCGTCACTACTTCCGCCACTACTACCGGCCCTACTACCGTCCCTGCTACCGTCACTACTATCGTCACTACTAGCGTGACTAATACCGTCCCTATTACCGTTACTACTTCCGTCACAACTTCCGTCACTAATACCGTCACTACTACCGTCCCAATTAACGTCCCTACTACCGTCACTACTTCCGTCATTACTGCCGTCACTACTATCGTCACTACTACTGTCACTACTACTGTCCCAACTACCGTCCCAACTACCGTCACTACTACCGTGACTAATACCGTACCTACTACCGTCCCTACTACCGTCACTACTTCCGCCACTACTACCGGCCCTACTACCGTCCCTGCTACCGTCACTACTATCGTCACTACTAGCGTGACTAATACCGTCCCTACTACCGGCACTACTACCGTGACTAATACCGTCCCTATTACCGTTACTACTTCCGTCACTACTTCCGTCACTACTACCGCCACGACTACCGTCCCTACCACCGTCCCTGCTACAGTCACTACTTCCGTCACTACTACGGTGCCTACTATCGTCACTATTACCGTGACTAATACCGTCACTACTACCGTCTCAACTACCGTCCCTACTACCATCTCTAAGTCCGTCCCTAATACCGTCCCTACTACCGTCACTACTACCGTCCCAGGTACCGCCACTACTTCCGTCACTACTACGGTCACTAATATCGTCACTACTGGCGTGACTAATACCGTCCCTCCTGCCGTCACTACTTCCGTCAATACTGCCGTCACTACTACCGTCACTACTACCGTCACTAATATCGTCACTACTAGCGTGACTAATACCGTCCCTACTACCGTCACTACTACCGTGACTAATACCGTCCGTACTATCGTCACTACTTCCGTCACTACTAACGTCACTATTATCGTCACTAATACCATCCCAACTACCGTCCCTACTACCGTCACTACTTCCGTCACTACTACCGTCTCTACTGCCGTCCCTAATACCGCCCCTCCTACCGTCACTACTTCCGTCATTACTGCCGTCACTGCTACCGTCACTACTACCGTCACTATTATCTTCCCTACTAGCGTGACTAATACCGTCCCTACTACCGTCACCACTACCGTGACTAATACCGTCCCTATTACCGTTACTACTTCCGTCACAACTTCCGTCACTAATACCGTCACTACTACCGTCCCAATTACCGTCCCTACTACCGTCACTACTTCCGTCATTACTGCCGTCACTACTATCGTCACTACTACTGTCACTACTACTGTCCCAACTACCGTCCCAACTACCGTCACTACTACCGTGAATAATACCGTACCTACTACCGTCCCTACTACCGTCACTACTTCCGCCACTACTACCGGCCCTACTACCGTCCCTGCTACCGTCACTACTATCGTCACTACTAGCGTGACTAATACCGTCCCTACTACCGGCACTACTACCGTGACTAATACCGTCACTACTATCGTCACTACTATCGTCACAACTACCGTGACTAATTCTGTCCCTACTACCGTCCCTACTACCGTCACTACTACCGTCCCTACTACCGTCCTTGCTACCGCGACTATTACCGTCCCTGCTACCGTCACTACTTCCGTCACTACTACCGCCACTACTATCGTCACTACTACCGTCACTAATACCGTCACTACTACCGTCACTACTACCGACCCTACTACCGTCCCTGCTACCGTCACTACTATCGTCACTATTACCGTGACTAATACCGTCCCTACTACCGTCCCTGCTACCGTGACTAGTACCGTCTCTAATACCGTCCATACTACCGTCACTACTACCGTGACTAAAACCGTCCCTATTACCGTTACTACTTCCGTCACTACTTCCGTCACTAATACCGTCACTACTACCGTCCCAACTACCGTACCTACTACCGTCACTACTACGGTGACTAATACCGTCCCTACTACCATCTCTACGTCCGCCCCTAATACCGTCCCTACTACCGACACAACTACCGTCCCTACTACCGTCCCTGCTACCGTGCCTACTACCGTCACTGCTACCATCACTACTACCGTCACTATTATCTTCACTACTAGCGTGACTAATACCGTCCCTACTACCGCCACCACTACCGTGACTAATACCGTCCCTATTACCGTTACTACTTCCGTCACTACTTCCGTCACTAATACCGTCACTACTACCGTCCCAACTACCGTCCCTACTACCGTCACTACTACGGTGACTAATACCGTCCCTGCTACCATCTCCAAGTCCGCCCCTAATACCGTCCCTACTAGCGACACAACTACCGTCCCTACTACCGTCCCTGCTACCGTGCCTACTACCGTCCCTGCTATCGTCACTACTTCCGTCACTACTACTGTCACTACTATCGTCACTACAACCGTGACTAACACCATCCATACTACCGTGACTAATACCGCCACTACTACCGTCCCTACTGCCGTCCCTACTGCCGTCCCTGCTACCGTCACTACTTCCTTCACTACTACCGTGACTAATACCGCCCCTACTACCGTCACCACTACCGTGACTAATACCGTCCCTATTACCGTTACTACTTCCGTCACTACTTCCGTCACTAATACCGTCACTACTACCGTCACAACTACCGTCCCTACTACCGTCACTACTACCGTCCCTACTACCGGCCCTACCACCGTCCCTGTTAGAGTCATTACTTCCGTCACTACTACGGTGCCTACTATCGTCACTACTACCGTCACTACTACTGTACCAACTACCGTCCCAACTACCGTCACTACTTCAGTCATTACTGCCGTCACTACTACCGTCCCTGATGCCGTCATTACTATGGTCACTACTATCGTCAGCAGTAAGGCTAGGCGGGTTCCAACCCAGGTCCTCTGAGGGGAGCGCGGGGGCGAAGGGAAGTGAGGGCCCGCGGGGGAGCGCGGCGGAGGGAAACCTTGGCGCGGGGCCTGCGGGGAGTGGAAGAGCGGTTGCGCGCGCACGAGCCGCGGAGTGGGGGAAGCCGCAACCGCGGAGGGGATCAGTCCGGGCCGAGCAGCCGCGGAGACCTGGCCCACCGTCCCCGAAATTTTTTAGAGGGAGGGAATGACCTCCGAAAAGTCTTTTTCAGACTTTGGCCCACCCCGAAAATTTTTTCAGACCTAACCCAGGGAGGGCACAGCCACCAGGATTTTTTTTCAAACCAACATGCGTCGGAAATTGTTTAATAATTTATTTTTTATCCGAAATTGTTTCGGACGATGTCGGGAAAGATCGGGAAAGATCGACGTTCTTTTCTTTTACGAACCACGTCTTCGGGACGGAAAGAGAGAGAGCAATACTTCGTTATAAATCTAAATTCGGAGGGTGGGAAAGAGAGAGCATCACTTTTAAAGCTAAATTCGAGAGAAAGAGACAGCACTACATAGCGGTACACTCGCAGATATTCTAAAATTTTTAACCAGCGATCTACCAAACCATTATGCAGCATTCATTCTAAAGCTACCAGTATTCTAAAGCGTTCCGATTTAACGTCGCAGCGTATCGCGCGATCGTGCGTAACTTGACTCCCCTGGAGCAGTCGCGCGGGATGACGTCATTTGGCGGCGCGAAGAATGAAATAGAATTATGCGACGTCAGCAAATCTTAAAATTATGTGGCGAGAAGGAAGACGGGTAAATGAAATGGAGAAATAATATGATTAAGAGATTTATTTAAAATTAAAAGAATATAAAAATATAAATAGAAATGTAATATAATTTAACATTTTTTTCCTACGAGCATTAGCTAGAATATCATTGATGGCACATGCTACCAGTTCGCAATCTATAAGATAATCCTCGTCGTAATATTCGCCATCACGTATGATTTTAGCAGCAGGACGCGTATCTAATGTTTAGCAGGCAGCATCGCTCTGTTACAACACGTTAACAAAAGTTTTAAAGTTTTTCCTCACATCTTTTGCAGTTTGATGCAGCCGCGGATACACATATGTAGCTTATACATGGCTTAAGATTAAATAAAAATGATACTGTATTCAGTTTGAAATACAAAGACTTCTTATGTAGTGTCGTCTTTACAATTGGAGGCGAGAATCATAGAAAGAATTATGCAGAGTCGATAGAAATTGGTGAGGAGTGAAGGAGGCAGACAGACAAGTAAATAGATTGTAATATATGTAAAATGATTATATATTGTTCCATTAATTAAAAAATAGAAATATAAAAAGAAAAAATATAAAAATAGAATATAAATAGTGTCTCGGCAGAACCATCTTTCTCTCCCCCCCCCACCTCTCTCTCTCTCTCTCTCTCTCTATCAATCTCTTTCTTTCTCATTCTCTTTCCTTCTCTTTTTCTCTTCTTCACATCAATCGCAAGACAACTTGAACATTCTAGAACAACTGATGGACTTCCTATTTACTTTTCGCGACATCATACATACATACTCTTCCCACAACACCTCGTATAAATTCATACACACTCGCGCTCTCGTGACCAACCCGAGTGCTCAGTTACACAGAACAGTAAATAACTCGACTATCTATTGTATCGCCTCAATTCTTTATCTCTAAATAAATCGCACTATTCTCAACATTTTTTAGTTCTCTCTATACAAATAGGATATCAAAATACAATATAAAAAGAAAAAATATAATAATAATAATAATAATAATAATAATTTAATTTAATTTATTGCCACTTTCGTGTTACAATTTAACGATCAAATAATCTTTCCATTTCATTCCCATGATTGTGTCAGTGTAAGTCCCACCCTTCTAATGTATCCTGTTGTCTCTTTACAATTTTTTCTATTTTACAAGTGTTTCCTAATCTGTTCTATGTTATATAATCTTCTTTTATCACTATCTCCCGTAGAATAGCCAAGTTTTTCCCTTCTCCTCTAATTACCTCTGCACAATTCCTGCCACTCTCTCAACTTACTTCACATGTTTCAATCGCGTGTTTCACTGTTTCTTCCTCTTTCTTACATACCCTTTCTTCTTTCATTAGCCAATATTTGCATGTTCTTGTTTCACTATCCTGTATGAATCTTTCTATCCTTTCTAATTCTCCTCTCCTTTTTTCATTTCCTCCCATAAGCATTTCGGCTTATCTCCTGGTTTCCTTGCCACCTCTTTTAATTCTCTTAGGAACTTTGACTCTTTTACTTTCATGTGTCTTTCTTGTTCTTGGATGTCAATTACTTATCTGTTCTAATTTTTAATCCACACTTCTTCCCCATTTAATCTTCTTCTTTTCCATTCTTCGTTTGACCATCCTCTCCCTTCCAAGAATTTGATTCGCATTCTTTCTTTTTTTCGTTACTTCATTTCCTCTCATTAGTCTTCTCCTACATTCATATCGTATCGATCCTTCTTCCGAGTTTATTAGTGTCTCTTCAAACTTCATTACCCTTACTCCCATTTTAATTGCTATGCCATCTCTTCCTGTTTCTTTTAACAGCCAATATGTTGATGTTGATCTCTCCAATTTCATTATCCATCGTATGTATTTCGCCTGCAATTTTTCTATTTCCTCATACCTTCTCCATCCCCATATCGCTGCTCCATACGCCACGGTGTTCCTAACTAGCGCATCAAACAGTTTCATTCTTCTTTCAGTCATCTCTGAATAATCTTTCTCCAATCCCCCCATACTTCTCCTAGTATCATATTCGCTTCCCTAACTACCTTCTTAATATGGTGTTTATCCTCGTTGTTCTCTCCCTCTCGTTCTATAATCTAAATATTTCAGTTCTCTTACTCTTTCTTCTTCATTCCAACGGAATCTTTCCTATTTTCTTCTTCCTCCTACTTTCCTGCATATCATTATCTTAGACTTTTACACATTTAACTCCAAGCCTTTCTTCTTTATGAATCTCTCGAATCTATTTATCATATTCTTAGGTCCCTGTGCATTATTTACCATTAACACATCACCCGCGTATGAAATTGTTAAAATTTTCCTTCTACCTATTACGACTCCTCCTTCCTGTTCTTTGCTAATTTCTTCTTTCCAGGTCTGCAAATGTGACATTGAAAAGTGTCAAGCTTAACGGGCACCCTTGTCTAACACCCTTTCCTGTTAAAAAAACTTTCCTATCAGTTCCTTCTTCATTCCTAAAGGGCATATAGTTTGTCGTGCATTTCCTGTATCCGTATTCTTAGTTGTTCGCCTACTCCTTCTTCATAAAGTCTTTTCCAAATTTCTTCCCTTTCCAATCAATCAAATGCTCTCTTCATATCCGTGAAAAACAGATATAGTTTCCGTCTTTCTTTTGAGGTTTCTATATCTATAACCATTTTAACTACCGCTATTGCGTCTACTGTTCCTCTCCTTCTCCTGAATCCCATATGCGTATCGTTTAATATCCCATTTTCCATTTGTTCTTCCAATTTTCTCCTTAGAATTTCCACGCATATCTTATAATCCGTGTCCATCTAAGTTATGCCCCTATAGTTCTTAACCATTTCCCTTTCTCCTTTTTTTTTTTTTTTTTTTTTTTTTAATACAGGACTTACTATTCCTCCTTTCCATTCTTCCGGAAAGTCCCCTTTCTTCCATGTACTGTTTATCACCTTTGTTTGATTACCTATATTTATATTTATGAAGATGATTGCGACCTCGATGTTGAATTAAGATATAATTTAAATGCAGGAGTTTAAATTTTAAGTCTGTTCGACTTTTAATATCTTACATGATTTGAGTTGAAATCGACGTGAACCAGATCGGTTTCTATCTATATTTACTTAATAAATTTTTATACAAAAGGACTTAATTTGTAAATTATTTTTGCTATATTCAATAAAAATTGGAATTTTATGTTCATTAAGAATAGGTGTTTACCCTGTGATAATTGTTGGTTGGGCTTCAAATTCTAATTATTCAATATTTGGACCGATTGGGTCAATTTCACAATCAGTTTCTTATGAAGTAAGTTTATTTTTAACAATATTTTCTGTAATTTTATTAATTGAAAATTATTCATTATTGGATTTATATAAATTTCAATATTATATTAAATTTATTTTAATTTTAATTCCAATACTACGACAAGAAAATCGCGGATAGTTCTTTTAAAATCGGAGACCAAGTGCTACTGCACGACAAGACGCGAGCGGTCAAAAACTAACACCTGCGTGAATAGGCTCTAACACGATTCAAAACACGCACGATAATAATAATTACAGTATAGAGGGCGACGAACAATCCGCGTTCAGACAAACACTTCATAGAATAGGGCAGTAATAGGGAAATGGTCACAGTTTTGAAGGAAAGTAACGATACACTAACAATTACATATAAGGATAAGACTAAGAAAGGTAATTTATTGAAAAAGATGGTAAATAAGCGCACAACTAGGCGTCGTCGTCCCAGCCACGTAGGGCGCAGTCGGCCTCCAATAGCGACCACAGTCGAGGCCGCGGATCAGGCCCAACGAAGATGTCCCCATGACGTTCTACACAAAAAAAAAAACAATTGCAAGACTATTACTATACGCACGGAAATAGAAACAATAAGCAGATCTACAATCCCCGATGCAATAAGACACTCACCAAATAGGACCCTCAGACCTCATGAGTCTTCGTCATCCTCCCAGAATTCTGCATGCTGGAAGAATCGGTGCCAGTGCACCCGATACTCCCTAATTGCCACCATGTAGGCAATGCTGATACAACCCGGCGGGCGCGGCACTGGAAACGCTAGAGGGATAAACGGATAAATAGGATAATAAAATAACACACACGAAGAACAAACAAACAAACATCACTCGCACGTACAATTAGAGCAAACATAATGTCTCGGGGCACGTCTAAGATGGCCGACAACATCTTTGTCCAGGAGATCGCAACGAAATAAGAAGCGACTAAGAAAATCGAGACCCATTTGCCCTAACTTCTCACTTCTACTCAAGCCCGGACGAAGAAGATAAACTGTACTACGTTCGCAAAAAATTTATCACACACACACACACACACACGCACGCGCGCGCGCACGAGGAAAGACTCTATGAAACGCCAACTACACCTCGGCATTATAATTTACAGGATTTTTGTCCTACAAACGACGATACCACTCGCAGGAGGAACAACCCCCGACATAGATTTCACTATAAAAGAATTCCAACACCACCCCGACATTTACTTCGAAAACCTAGGAGATTTACAAATTTATCGAGATAGCTGGAAGTTAGTACTACATGTAAACATATCTTACATCTACCGACGCGAAGCAAACCTCCAAGTTGCACTATATGATATACTTGCGCAATGTAAAAAACCTTGTACCGACAACTTACAAAAATTTTGTCAAACATTCACCGCGAAAATCCAAGACAAGGTAGACCGCATCGCCAAAACTCTTTACCTACGTCCAGTAAACTAAAAGCTCAGCACAAAACAGCGTCGTGCACAAATAGACGGATTAGGTTACATAGGCAAATCACTCTTGGGGCTAATGGATTCCGGGGATAGAAAGAAAATCGATGATTTTACTAGACCTTTTCAAAACACAAGATAACAGACTTTTAAAAAAAAAAGTAAAACGCAATCAAGGGACAAATGCAAATTTTAAGAGCAAATACCAAACTTCTCAACGAGACTATACATGACATACGAGACAACGATAACACACTCTTAAACGCGACGTGACAAATTCAATACTTACTCCAACAGACAGCCAACATTACTAAATTTCGAGAGACAGTAGACGAACCCCTCATACTAATAAACGGCCTCGCAGAAACACTATTGCGCGACACGCAAGTCTTGTTAGAATTCATTATGGATATAAAGAAAGGAGTCCTAAACCTACGATTAATACCACCAGCACAAATCATAACGTACCTCACTTCCGCATTAGCACATATTTCGAATGGACTAGACTTCACAATTGGAATAAAATTAGAAAACTAGCCGCCATTATCAAAATCCTCCAGCTCTCCACATTTTCGGATACCAAATCAATTACTGTAGTACTAGATATTTCATTGTTAAACGCGAAAAAATTCTAATTGAGCAAGGTACGCCTGATACCCACGAAGATAAACGAATCGTTCTACGCGTATAGAACCCCTCGACTCGTACGAGGTACATGACACCTTGGTGCAAGATTACATACAACTAAGCAAACAGGGCCTAGCAAAATGTAAGACAATAAACGATCTGTACCTCTGCACCTCTAATCACCCGATGTTCAAATCGATACCATACAGACCGTGCGAAGTACAATTGTACCCAAAATTAACAAACACATGTAAAATGCGAATTATGACACTGAATCACACATTCCAGATAGAATTACAACTACCAGGCACGTGGATTTATATCGCACCGAAACCGATACAACTAGCAGTATAATAACAATA
Source organism: Andrena hattorfiana (assembly GCA_944738655.2). Taxonomy (NCBI): domain Eukaryota; kingdom Metazoa; phylum Arthropoda; class Insecta; order Hymenoptera; family Andrenidae; genus Andrena; species Andrena hattorfiana. Next base: position 31,378,648 of record OX122894.2, on the reverse strand, counting down.
AGAAACAAATGTACAATCACTACCACCAAATTCACAATAGAAACTAGAAAACAATGCGGATTAGAAAGAACATGGTACTACTTACCTGACCACAATTTTTTTGCCATCAGATGAAATCACACTTTCACAGCCTACTGTAAGTTCGTACGGAAACACAAATTTCAAGCTTAAAAGGATAATCGAACACCCCGAAGAATTAAATAAAGTTAGCAAACAAATTAGAAGACTTACAAAAACGATTTAGAAAAACCCGAAATTATACCAACCGAGTATCACCAAGCATCTTTATACCATCCACAGTAACGGGATTTATCACATGAGGACCCATGCCTAAAGTTGCATACGTTGCAAAGTAGGATGCCTTCGTTCTTCACCTTCCTCTTCACTGACAATCCCCCTTCCTCCTTGCACTAATCTGCTTCGAATTCTTCACAGATCATCCTCTCATTCTTTGGCCTCATAATTTGACTAAACCATATCACTTGATCGTGCATCGAACGTGAATCGTACCACTCTGAACGTGTATTGAACGTCTATCAAACGTGTATCATACCACTTTCAACGTCTATCGTACCACTTTCAACATCAATCGAACATGAATCGAACCACTTTCAACATCAATCGAACATGAATCGAACCACTTTCAACATCAATCGAACCACTCCGAACATGTATTGAACCACTTTCAACATGAATCGAACCACTTTCAACATCAATCGTACCACTTTCAACATCAATCGTACCACTTTCAACATCAATCGAACATGAATGGAACCACTTTCAACCACAATCGAACCACTTTCAACATCAATTGTACCACTTTGTACGTTTGATGTTGAAAGTGGTACGATTGATGTTGAAAGTGGTACGATTGATGTTCGATTGATATTGAAAGTGGTACGATTTATGTTGAAAGTGGTTCGATTGTGGTTGAAAGTGGTTCGATTGATGTTCGATTGATGTTGAAAGTGGTTCGATAGATGTTAAAAGTGGTACGTTTGATGTTGAAAGTGGTACGATTGATGTTGAAAGTGGTTCGATTCATGTTGAAAGTGGTTCAATACATGTTCGGAGTGGTTCGATTGATGTTGAAAGTGTTTCAATTGTGGTTGAAAGTGGTTCAATTGATGTTGAAAGTGGTTCGATTCATGTTGAAAGTGGTTCGATTCATGTTGAAAGTGGTTCGATTCATGTTGAAAGTGGTTCAATACATGTTCGGAGTGGTTCGATTGATGTTGAAAGTGGTTCGATTCATGTTCGATTGATGTTGAAAGTGGTTCGATTCATGTTCGATTGATGTTGAAAGTGGTACGATAGACGTTGAAAGTGGTATGATACACGTTTGATAGACGTTCAATACACGTTCAGAGTGGTACGATTCACGTTCGATGCACGATCAAGTGATATGGTTTAGTCAAATTATGAGGCCAAAGAATGAGAGGATGATCTGTGAAGAATTCGAAGCAGATTAGTGCAAGGAGGAAGGGGGATTGTCAGTGAAGAGGAAGGTGAAGAACGAAGGCATCCTACTTTGCAACGTATGCAACTTTAGGCATGGGTCCTCATGTGATAAATCCCGTTACTGTGGATGGTATAAAGATGCTTGGTGATACTCGGTTGGTATAATTTCGGGTTTTTCTAAATCGTTTTTGTAAGTCTTCTAATTTGTTTGCTAACTTTATTTAATTCTTCGGGGTGTTCGATTATCCTTTTAAGCTTGAAATTTGTGTTTCCGTACGAACTTACAGTTGGCTGTGAAAGTGTGATTTCATCTGATGACAAAAAAATTGTGGTCAGGTAAGTAGTACCATGTTCTTTCTAATCCGCATTGTTTTCTAGTTTCTATTGTGAATTTGGTGGTAGTGATTGTACATTTGTTTCTTATTGTTATTATACTGCTAGTTGTATCGGTTTCGGTGCGATATAAATCCACGTGCCTGGTAGTTGTAATTCTATCTGGAATGTGTGATTCAGTGTCATAATTCGCATTTTACATGTGTTTGTTAATTTTGTGTACAATTGTACTTCGCACGGACTGTATGGTATCGCTTTGAACATCGGGTGATTAGAGGTGCAGAGGTACAGATCGTTTATTGTCTTACATTTTGCTAGGCCCTGTTTGCTTAGTTGTATGTAATCTTGCACCAAGGTGTCACGTACCTCGTACGAGTCGAGGGGTTCTATACGCGTAGAACGATTCGTTTATCTTCGTGGGTATCAGGCGTACCTTGCTCAATTAGAATTTTTTCGCGTTTAACAATGAAATATCTAGTACTACAGTAATTGATTTGGTATCCGTAAATGTGGAGAGCTGGAGAATTTTGATAATGGCGGCTAGTTTTCTAATTTTATTCCAATTGTGAAGTCTAGTCCATTCGAAATATGTGCTAATGCGGAAGCGAGGTACGTTATGATTTGTGCTGGTGGTATTAATCGTAGGTTTAGGACTCCTTTCTTTATATCCATAATGAATTCTAACAAGACTTGCGTGTCGCGCAATAGTGTTTCTGCGGGGCCGTTTATTAGTATGAGGGGTTCGTCTACTGTCTCTCGAAATTTAGTAATGTTGGCTGTCTGTTGGAGTAAGTATTGAATTTGTCACGTCGCGTTTAAGAGTGTGTTATCGTTGTCTCGTATGTCATGTATAGTCTCGTTGAGAAGTTTGGTATTTGCTCTTAAAATTTGCATTTGTCCCTTGATTGCGTTTTACTTTTTTTTTTAAAAGTCTGTTATCTTGTGTTTTGAAAAGGTCTAGTAAAATCATCGATTTTCTTTCTATCCCCGGAATCCATTAGCCCCAAGAGTGATTTGCCTATGTAACCTAATCCGTCTATTTGTGCACGACGCTGTTTTGTGCTGAGCTTTTAGTTTACTGGACGTAGGTAAAGAGTTTTGGCGATGCGGTCTACCTTGTCTTGGATTTTCGCGGTGAATGTTTGACAAAATTTTTGTAAGTTGTCGGTACAAGGTTTTTTACATTGCGCAAGTATATCATATAGTGCAACTTGGAGGTTTGCTTCGCGTCGGTAGATGTAAGATATGTTTACATGTAGTACTAACTTCCAGCTATCTCGATAAATTTGTAAATCGCCTCGGTTTTCGAAGTAAATGTCGGGGTGGTGTTGGAATTCTTTTATAGTGAAATCTATGTCGGGGGTTGTTCCTCCTGCGAGTGGTATCGTCGTTTGTAGGACAAAAATCCTGTAAATTATAATGCCGAGGTGTAGTTGGCGTTTCATAGAGTCTTTCCTCGTGCGCGCGCGCGTGCGCGTGTGTGTGTGTGTGTGTGATAAATTTTTTGCGAACGTAGTACAGTTTATCTTCTTCGTCCGGGCTTGAGTAGAAGTGAGAAGTTAGGGCAAATGGGTCTCGATTTTCTTAGTCGCTTCTTATTTCGTTGCGATCTCCTGGACAAAGATGTTGTCGGCCATCTTAGACGTGCCCCGAGACATTATGTTTGCTCTAATTGTACGTGCGAGTGATGTTTGTTTGTTTGTTCTTCGTGTGTGTTATTTTATTATCCTATTTATCCGTTTATCCCTCTAGCGTTTCCAGTGCCGCGCCCGCCGGGTTGTATCAGCATTGCCTACATGGTGGCAATTAGGGAGTATCGGGTGCACTGGCACCGATTCTTCCAGCATGCAGAATTCTGGGAGGATGACGAAGACTCATGAGGTCTGAGGGTCCTATTTGGTGAGTGTCTTATTGCATCGGGGATTGTAGATCTGCTTATTGTTTCTATTTCCGTGCGTATAGTAATAGTCTTGCAATTGTTTTTTTTTGTGTAGAACGTCATGGGGACATCTTCGTTGGGCCTGATCCGCGGCCTCGACTGTGGTCGCTATTGGAGGCCGACTGCGCCCTCCGTGGCTGGGACGACGACGCCTAGTTGTGCGCTTATTTACCATCTTTTTCAATAAATTACCTTTCTTAGTCTTATCCTTATATGTAATTGTTAGTGTATCGTTACTTTTCTTCAAAACTGTGACCATTTCCCTATTACTGCCCTATTCTATGAAGTGTTTGTCTGAACGCGGATTGTTCGTCGCCCTCTATACTGTAATTATTATTATCGTGCGTGTTTTGAATCGTGTTAGAGCCTATCCACGCAGGTGTTAGTTTTTGACCGCTCGCGTCTTGTCGTGCAGTAGCACTTGGTCTCCGATTTTAAAAGAACTATCCGCGATTTTCTTGTCGTAGTATTGGAATTAAAATTAAAATAAATTTAATATAATATTGGAATTTATATAAATCCAATAATGAATAATTTTCAATTAATAAAATTACAGAAAATATTGTTAAAAATAAACTTACTTCATAAGAAACTGATTGTGAAATTGACCCAATCGGTCCTAATATTGAATAATTAGAATTTGAAGCCCAACCAACAATTATCACAGGGTAAACACCTATTCTTAATGAACATAAAATTCCAATTTTTATTGAATATAGCAAAAAATAATTTACAAATTAAGTCCTTTTGTATAAAAATTTATTAGGTAAATATAGATAGAAACCGATCTGGTTCACGTCGATTTCAACTCAAATCATGTAAGATATTAAAAGTCGAACAGACTTAAAATTTAAACTCCTGCATTTAAATTATATCTTAATTCAACATCGAGGTCGCAATCATCTTCATAAATATAAATATAGGTAATCAAACAAAGGTGATAAACAGAACATGGAAGAAAGGGGACTTTCCGGAAGAATGGAAAGGAGGAATAGTAAGTTCTGTATTCAAAAAAAAAAAAAAAAAAAAAAAAAGGAGAAAGGGAAATGGTTAAGAACTATAGGGGTGTGACGTCCCACTATTTATCGCGCGGTATTATTCTAAAGTCTCCCTCATAAATCGCTCCACAACTCCATAAAAATTCCTCAATTCAAGTCTTACCCCTTTTCCCCAATCATTGATCACCTTGACGATGTACCTTAGCGGTCCCCATCTCCAGATGATCTAATTTCAAATCCCCTTCCCCTCTTCGGCCTTCGAGGCGCGAACTCCTTCCACGTTTAAATCTTAGACAAGTCCCTCACTAAAAACTCGCTCATCTCGAGACTATGTCTCACCCCCCCCCCCTCCTTTTACAACAAACGTATCCAAACCTCCGCTTTTCAAACCCCAATCAAAACCCTCCAAACCCATCCAACGGGTGGAGTACCCCTTTTCAAAGCCCCGAAAGAGCCGCCGAAATACGCAATAACGACACATATTTTACGCATGAATCATCAATACGCGCCGATTACATAACACATATTTTAAGCATGAGTCATCACGCATACCGCAAATTCCCCACATTCCTGACATTCCATCGCTTTGTATAAATACCAGCGCCGCATGGACCACACACAGTCAGTCACAGTCAGACACAGTCAGTCACAGTCAGTTAATTCGGGAACATCCGTTACGCTAAACTCTCTATAAAAGTACATTGTATTAAAATTTCGCTTCAGTGCAACGTCCTCAATAGGGTTACCAAACCTTCTACATCACTGTAAGCATTTATCAATTTATCTTATTGTAAAACACTAACACTATCGTCTTCTATTATTTTCATTTACTTATGCTTATCTATACTTATATCATTTGATTTTGCTCACGCTTATTGTTTATGTTATTTCCTTTTGCTTATGCTATTTGCTTTATATTCTTTGCTCACGCTTATTGCATTTATATCATTTAGCTTCTTACTCTTATTGCTTTATATTGTATTCTTTCGCTTAAGTTATTTGCTTATATTATCTTCTCTTCTTACGCTTATCGCTTTAAATCGTTTCATTGCTTATATTACCGCCTAATTATATTATTGCCTAAGCTTATTGCCTTATGTTAACCTGTTTATAACCAACTCTAACACTTCTTATGTTTATCTTATCTTATGCGTAATATTATTATCATTGATCATCGTTATATAAATGTCTTGTGCTAATGCTTAATGTCCAACGCATTGTTATAATACGTTTACCGCCATTGCTTCAGTAGTGCATGGCTTATTCACACGCGTTCCAATAAATAACGCTTTTGTTTTACCCGACATTTGAATTCTTGTAATTATCCTTCGAATACCTAGAATCGTTACGAGCCATAGCAACAGCTGATCTCTCTTCGCGAACACCGGGAGTTCTTATCAGTGTTTACAAGCTTACTTTCGCTTAGGGTCCCGCATGCCCAATGCTACACCTATTGAAAATAACTACGACGCGTGTCTTTTTATTGCAATGCAGTAGTTAAGCCAATTATAGAGCCATAAATACAAACCACAAGAGTTCTAACGGGTGTCACTCTGGTGAGCGATAACTCCCTAACCTTCCCTGGTCGATTTATGCTGCGAAGCTGGCCTTCGTGCTGAACGCCTAAACTCCCCAGAGCTGCGAAGCTGGCCTTCGTGCCTGAATACCATCCACCCCTCAGAGCTGCGAAGCTGGCCTTCGTGTCTGAGCTCCTAAACTCCCCAGAGCTGCGAAGCTGGCCTTCGTGCTGAACGCCTAAACTCCCCAGAGCTGCGAAGCTGGCCTTCGTGCCTGAATACCATCCACCTGCCTGCTAAACATTAGATACGCGTCCTGCTGCTAAAATCATACGTGATGGCGAATATTACGACGAGGATTATCTTATAGATTGCGAACTGGTAGCATGTGCCATCAATGATATTCTAGCTAATGCTCGTAGGAAAAAAATGTTAAATTATATTACATTTCTATTTATATTTTTATATTCTTTTAATTTTAAATAAATCTCTTAATCATATTATTTCTCCATTTCATTTACCCGTCTTCCTTCTCGCCACATAATTTTAAGATTTGCTGACGTCGCATAATTCTATTTCATTCTTCGCGCCGCCAAATGACGTCATCCCGCGCGACTGCTCCAGGGGAGTCAAGTTACGCACGATCGCGCGATACGCTGCGACGTTAAATCGGAACGCTTTAGAATACTGGTAGCTTTAGAATGAATGCTGCATAATGGTTTGGTAGATCGCTGGTTAAAAATTTTAGAATATCGGCGAGTGTACCGCTATGTAGTGCTGTCTCTTTCTCTCGAATTTAGCTTTAAAAGTGATGCTCTCTCTTTCCCACCCTCCGAATTTAGATTTATAACGAAGTATTGCTCTCTCTCTTTCCGTCCCGAAGACGTGGTTCGTAAAAGAAAAGAACGTCGATCTTTCCCGATCTTTCCCGACATCGTCCGAAACAATTTCGGATAAAAAATAAATTATTAAACAATTTCCGACGCATGTTGGTTTGAAAAAAAATACTGGGGGCTGTGCCCTCCCTGGGTTAGGTCTGAAAAAATTTTCGGGGTGGGCCAAAGTCTGAAAATGACTTTACGGAGGTCATTCCCTCCCTCTAAAAAATTTCGGGGACGGTGGGCCAGGTCTCCGCGGCTGCTCGGCCCGGACTGATCCCCTCCGCGGTTACGGCTTCCCCCACTCCGCGGCTCGTGCGCGCGCAACCGCTCTTCCACTTCCCGCAGGCCCCGCGCCCAGGTTTCCCTCCGCCGCGCTCCCCCGCGCGCCCTCACTTCCCCGCGCCCCCGCGCTCCCCTCAGAGGACCTGGGTTGGAACCCGCCTAGCCTTACTACTATCGTCTCTACTAGCGTCACTAATACCGTCCCTCCTACCGTCACTACTACCGACACTACTGCCGTCACTACTACGGTCACTACAATCGTCTCTACTAGCGTGACTAATACCGTCCCTACCACCGGCACTACTACCGTGACTAATACCGTCCCTATTACCGTTACAACTTCCGTCACTACTTCCGTCACTACTTCCGTCACTACTACCGTCTCTACTGCCGTCCCTACTACCGTCGCTACTGCCGTCCGTACTACCGTCTCTACTACCGTCACTACTTCCGTCACTACTACCGTCACTACTACCGTCCCTGCTACGGTCACTACTTCCGTCACTACTATCGTCACTACTATCGTCACTACTACCGTCACTACTATCGTCCCTACTACCGTCCCTACCACCGTCCCTGCTACAGTCACTACTTCCGTCACTACTACGGTCACTACTATCGTCACTACTGGCGTGACTAATACCGTCCCTCCTACCGTCACTACTTCAGTCATTACTGCCGTCACTACTACCGTCACTACTACGGTCACTACTATCGTCACTACTGGCGTGACTAATACCGTCCCTCCTACCGTCACTACTACCGTCACTACTACCGCTACTACTATCGTCACTACTATCGTCACTAATATCGTCACAACTACCGTCACTACTACCGTCACTACTACCGCCACTACTATCGTCACTACTATCGTTACTACTATCGTCACAACTACCGTGACTAATTCTGTCCCTACTACCGTCCCTACTACCGTCACTACTACTGTCCCTACTACCGTCCTTGCTACTGCCACTATTACCGTCCCTGCTACCGTCACTACTTCCGTCACTACTACCGCCACTACTATCGTCACTACTATCGTCACTACTACCGTCACTACTACCGACCCTACCACCGTCACTATTGCCGTCACTACTACCGTCCCTGCTACCGTCACTACTATCGTCACTACTACCGTGACTAATACCGTCCCTACTACCGGCACTACTACCGTGACTAATACCGTCCCTATTACCGTTACTACTTCCGTCACTACTTCCGTCACTTCTACCGTCACTACTACCGTCCCAACTACCGTCCCTACTACCGACACTAATACGGTGACTAATACCGTCCGTACTACCATCTCTACGTCCGCCCCTAATACCGTCCCTACTACCGACACAACTACCGTCCCTACTACCGTCCCTGCTACCGTCACTACTTCCGTCACTACTACCGTCACTACTTTCGTCACTACAACCGTGACTAACACCGTCCATACTACCGTCACTAATTCCGTTCCTACTACCGTCACTACTACCGTCCCTACTGCCGTCCCTGCTACCGTCACTACTTCCTTCACTACTACCGTGACTATTACCGTCCCTACTACCGTCACTACTTCCGTCACTAATACGGTCTCAACTACCGTCCCTACTACCATCTCTACGTCCGTCCCTAATACAGTCCCTACTACCGTCCTTGCTACCGTCCCTACTACCCTCCCTGCTACCGTCACTACTTCCGTCACTACTACCGTCACTACTACCGTCACTACTATCGTCACTACTACCGTGATTAATACCGTCCCTATTACCGTTACTACTTCCGTCGCTACTTCCGTCACTATTACCGTCACTACTACCGTCCCAACTACCGTCCCTACTACAGTCACTACTTCCGTCACTACTACCGTCTCTACTGCCGTGACTAATACCGTCCTTATTACCGTTACTACTTCCGTCACTACTTCCGTCACTACTACCGTCACTACTATCGTCACTACTAGAGCGACTAATACCGTCCCTACTACCGGCACTACTACCGTGACTAATACCGTCCCTATTACCGTTACTGCTTCCGTCACTACTTCCGTTACTACTACCGTCACTACTATCGTCACTACTAGCGTGACTAATACCGTCCCTACTACCGTCACTACTATCATTCCTACCACCGTCCCTGCTAACGTCACTACTGTCGTCACTACTACCGTCCCTACTACCGTCCTTCCTACCGTCACTACTACCGTCACTACTACCGACACTACTACCGTCACTACTACCGTCACTACTTCCGTCACTACTACCGTCTCTACTGCCGTCCCTAGTACCGTCCCTCCTGCCGTCACTACTTCCGTCATTACTGCCGTCACTACTACCGTCACTACTACCGTCACTATTATCTTCACTACTAGCGTAACTAATACCGTCCCTACTACCGCCCCTACCACCGTCCCTGCTGCAGTTACTACTTCCGTCACTACTACGGTGCCTACTATCGTCACTACTACCGGCACTAATACCTTCACTACTACCGTCCCTGCTACCGTCCCTACTACCGTCCCTGCTACCGTCACTACTTCCGTCACTACTACAGTCCCTACTACCACACCCACTACCGTCCCTACTTCCGTCCCTACTACCGTCAATACTACCCCCAATAGTACCGCCCCTACTACCGTCCCTACTACCGTCCCTCCTAACGTCACTACTTCCGTCATTACTGCCGTCACTACTACCGTCACTACTACCGTCACTATTATCTTCACTACTAGCGTAACTAATACCGTCCCTACTACCGCCCCTACCACCGTCCCTGCTGCAGTCACTACTACCGTCCCTACTACCGTCCGTGCTACCGTCACTACTTCCGTCACTACTAGGGTCACTACTATCGTCTCTACTACCGTGACTAATACCGTCACTACTTCCGTCATTACTTCCGTCACTACTACCGTCTCAACTACCGTCCCTACTACCATCTCTACGTCCGTCCCTAATACCGTCCCAACTACCGTTACTACTACCGTCCCTACTACCGTTCCTGCTACCGTCACTACTTCCGTCACTACTACCTCCTCTACTGCCGTCCCTAGTACCGTCCCTCCTACCGTCACTACTTCCGTCATTACTGCCGTCACTACTACCGTCACTACTACCGTCACTATTATCTTCACTACTAGCGTAACTGATACCGTCCCTACTACCGCCCCTACCACCGTCCCTGCTGCAGTCACTACTTCCGTCACTACTACGGTGCCTACTATCGTCACTACTACCGGCACTAATACCGTCACTACTACCGTTCCTGCTACCGTCCCTACTACCGTCCCTGCTACCGTCACTACTTCCGTCACTACTACCGTCACTACTATCGTCACTACAACCGTGACTAATACCGTCCGTACTACCGTCACTAATTCCGTTACTACTACCGTCACTACTATCGTCACTACTTCCTTCCCTACTACCGTTCCTACCACCGTCCCTGCTAACGTCACTACTGTCGTCACTACTACCGTCCCTACTACCGTCCTTCCTACCGTCACTACTACCGTCACTACTACCGACACTACTACCGTCACTACTACCGTCACTACTATCGTCACTTCTAGCGTGACTAATACCGTCCCTACTACCATATCTATGTCCGCCCCTAATACCGTCCCTACTACCGTCACAACTACCGTCCCTACTACCGTCCCAACTACCGTCCCTACTACCGTCACTACTACCGTCACTACTACCGACTCAACTACCGTCCCTACTACCGTCCCTGCTACCGTCACTACTTCCGTCACTACTACCGTCACTACTATCGTCACAACAACCGTGACTAATACCGTCCCAACTACCGTCCCTACTACCGTTCCTGTTACCGTCACTATTTCCGTCACTACTACCGTCACTACTACCGTCACTACTGCCGTCACTACTATCGACACTACTTCCGCCACTACTACCGTGGCTAATACCGTCCCTACTACCGTCACTACTATCGTCACTACTACCGTCCCAACTACCGTCCCTACTACCGTCACTAGTACCGTCACTACTACCGACTCAACTACCGTCCCTACTACCGTCCCTGCTACCGTCACTACTTCCGTCACTACTACCGTCACTACTATCGCCACTACCACCGTGACTAATACCGCCCCTACTATCGTCAATACTTCCATCACTACTACCTTCACTGCTATCGTCACTACTACCGTGACTGATACCGTCCCTACTACCGTCTCTACTAACGTCAACACTACCGTCACTACTACCGCCCCTATTACCGCCCCTACTACCGTCCCTACTACCGTCACTAGTACCGTCACTACTACCGTCACTAAAACCGTCCCAACTACCGTCCCTACTACCGTCCCTGCTACCGTCACAATTTCCGTCACTACTACCGTCCCTGTTACCGCAACTACTTCCGTCACTACTACGGTCACTACTATCGTCACTACTACCGTGACTACTACCGTCCCAACTACCGTCCCTACTACCGTCCCTTCTACTGTCACTACTACCGTCCCTACTACCGTCCCTGCTACCGTCACTACTTCCGTCACTACTACCGTCACTACTATCGCCACTACCACCGTGACTAATACCGCCCCTACTATCGTCAATACTTCCATCACTACTACCGTCACTGCTATCGTCACTACTACCGTGACTGATACCGTCCCTACTACCGTCTCTACTAACGTCAACACTACCGTCACTACTACCGCCCCTATTACCGCCCCTACTACCGTCCCTACTACCGTCACTAGTACCGTCACTACTACCGTCACTAAAACCGTCCCAACTACCGTCCCTACTACCGTCCCTGCTACCGTCACTATTTCCGTCACTACTACCGTCCCTGTTACCGCAACTACTTCCGTCACTACTACGGTCACTACTATCGTCACTACTACCGTGACTACTACCGTCCCAACTACCGTCCCTACTACCGTCCCTTCTACTGTCACTACTACCGTCCCTACTACCGTCCCTGCTACCGTCACTACTACCGTCACTACTACCGTCACTACTAACGTCCCTGCATCCGTCCCTACTACCGCCCCTACGACCGTCACTACTACCGTCCCTGCTACCGTCCCTACTACCGACCCTGCTACCGTCACTACTTCCGTCACTAGTACGGTCACTACTATTGTCACCACTACCGTGACTAATACCGTCCCAACTACCGTCCCTACTACATTTCCTGCTACCGTCACTATTTCCGTCACTACTACCGTCACTACTACCGTCACTACTGCCGTCACTACTATCGACGCTATTTCCGTCACTACTACGGTCACTACTATCGTCATTACTACCGTGACTAATAGCGTCTCTACTACCGTCACTACTTCCGTCGCTACTACGGTCACTACTATCGTCACTACTACCGTGACTAATACCGTCCCTACTACCGTCACCACCTCCGTCACTGCTACCGTCACTACTTCCGTCACTACTACGGTCACTACCATCGTCACTACTACCGTGACTAATACCGTCCCTACTACCGTCACTACTTCCGTCACTACTACCGTCACTAGTATCGCTACTACTACCGTGACTAATACCGTCCCTACTACCGTCCCTACTACCGTCACTACTTCCGTCAGTACTACCGTCACTACTATCGACGCTACTACCGTCACTACTACCGTGGCTAATACCGTCCCTACTACCTTCACTACTACCGTCCCTACTACCGTCACTACTACCGTCACTACTACGGTCTCAACTACCGTCCCTACTGCCGTCGCTACTTCGTCCCTAGTATCGTCTCTACTACCGTCCCAACTACCTTCCCTACCACCGTCCCAACTACCGTCCCTACTACCGTCACTACTACCGTCCCTACTACCGTCCCTGCTACCGTCACTACTTCCGTCACTACTACCGTCACTACTATCGTCACTACCACCGTGACTGATACCGTCCCTACTACCGTCTCTACTACCGTCAACACTACCGGCACTACTACCGCCCCTACCACCGCCCCTACTACCGTCCCTACTACCGTCACTAGTACCGTCACTACTACCGTCACTAAAACCGTCCCAACTACCGTCCCTACTACCGTCCCTGCTACCGTCACTATTTCCGTCACTACTACCGTCCCTGTTACCGCCACTACTTCCGTCACTACTACGGTCACTACTACCGTCCCTACTACCGTCCCAACTACCGTCTACACTACCGTCACTACTACCGCCCCTACTACTGTCCCTACTTCCGTCCCTAGTATCGTCTCTACTACCGTCCCAACTACTGTCCCTAATACCGTCACTACTACCGTCACTCCTACCGTCTCAACTACCGTCCCTACTACCGTCCCTGCTACCGTCACTACTTCCGTCACTACTACGGTCACTACTATCGTCATTACTACCGTGACTAATAGCGTCTCTACTACCGTCACTACTTCCGTCACTACTACGGTCACTACTATCGTCACTACTACCGTGACTAATACCGTCCCTACTACCGTCCCTACTACCGTCACTACTACCGTCACTACTGCCGTCACTACTATCGACACTATTTCCGCCACTACTACCGTGGCTAATACCGTCCCTACTACAGTCACTACTACCGTCACTACTACCGTCCCTACTACCGTCCCTGCTACCTTCACTACTACCGTCTCAACTACCGTCCCTACTACCGTCCCTACATCCGTCCCTACTACCGTCCTTACGACCGTCACTACTACCGTCCCTACTACTGTCCCTACTACCGTCCCTGCTACCGTCACTACTTCCGTCACTACTACCGTTACGATAACCGTGAATAATACCGTCCCTATTACCGTTACTACTTCCGTCACTACTACCGTCACTACTAATGTCACTACTAGCGTGATTAATACCGTCCCTACTACCGTCACTACTATCGTCATTACTACGGTCACTACTATCGTCATTACTACCGTGACTAATAGCGTCTCTACTACCGCCACTACTTCCGTCACTACTACGGTCACTACTATCGTCACTACTACCGTGAATAATACCGTCACTACTACCGCCCCTAATACCGTCCCTACTTCCGTCCCTAGTATCGTCTCTACTACCGTCCCAACTACCGTCCCTACTACCGTCACTACTACCGTCACTCCTACCGTCTCAACTACCGTCCCTACTACCATCCCTGCTCCCGTCACTACTTCCGTCACAACTACGGTCACTACTATCGTCATTACTACCGTGACTAATAGCGTCCCTACTACCGTCACTACTACCGTCACTACTACCGTCTCAACTACCATCCCTACTACCGTCGCTACTTCGTCCCTAGTATCGTCTCTACTACCGTCCCAACTACCGTCCCTACTACCGTCCCTGCTACCGCCACTATTTCCGTCACTACTACCGTCCCTGTTACCGCCACTACTTCCGTCACTACTACGGTCACTACTACCGTCCCTACTACCGTCCCAACTACCGTCTACACTACCGTCACTACTACCGCCCCTACTACTGTCCCTACTTCCGTCCCTAGTATCGTCTCTACTACCGTCCCAACTACTGTCCCTAATACCGTCACTACTACCGTCACTCCTACCGTCTCAACTACCGTCCCTACTACCGTCCCTGCTACCGTCACTACTTCCGTCACTACTACGGTCACTACTATCGTCATTACTACCGTGACTAATAGCGTCTCTACCACCGCCACTACTTCCGTCACTACTACGGTCACTACTATCGTCACTACTACCGTGACTAATACCGTCCCAACTACCGTCCCTATTACCCTCCCTACTACTGCCACTACTACCGTCCATACTACTGTCCCAACTAGCGTCCCTACTACCATCACTACTACCGTCACTACTACCGTCTCATCTACCGTCCCTACTACCGTCCCTGCTCCCGTCACTACTTCCGTCACAACTACGGTCACTACTATCGTCATTACTACCGTGACTAATAGCGTCCCTACTACCGTCACTACTACCGTCACTACTACCGTCTCAACTACCATCCCTACTACCGTCGCTACTTCGTCCCTAGTATCGTCTCTACTACCGTCCCAACTACCGTCCCTACTACCGTCCCTGCTACCGCCACTATTTCCGTCACTACTACCGTCCCTGTTACCGCAACTACTTCCGTCACTACTACGGTCACTACTATCGTCACTACTACCGTGACTAATACCGTCCCTACTACCGTCACTACTTCCGTCAATACTACCGTTACTACTCCCGTCACTACTATCGTCACTACTACCGTGAATAATACCGTCACTACTACCGCCCCTAATACCGTCCCTACTTCCGTCCCTAGTATCGTCTCTACTACCGTCCCAACTACCGTCCCTACTACCGTCACTACTACCGTCACTCCTACCGTCTCAACTACCGTCCCTACTACCATCCCTGCTACCGCCACTACTTCCGTCACTACTACGGTCACTACTATCGTCATGACTACCGTGACTAATAGCGTCTCTACTACCGTCACTACTTCCGTCACTTCTACGGTCACTACTATCGTCACTACTACCGTGAATAATACCGTCCCTACTACCGTCACCACCTCCGTCACTACTACCGTCACTACTATCGTCACTACTACCGTGACAAATACCGTCCCTACTACCGTCCCTACTACCGTCACTACTACCGTCACTACTGCCGTCACTACTATCGACACTACTTCCGCCACTACTACCGTGCCTGCTACCGTTAATACTACCCTCACTTGTACCGTCCCTACTACCGTGCCTGCTACCGTCCCTACTTCCGTCACTACTACCGTTACGATAACCGTGAATAATACCGTCCCTATTACCGTTACTACTTCCGTCACTACTACCGTCACTACTAATGTCACTACTAGCGTGATTAATACCGTCCCTACTACCGTCACTACTATCGTCACTACTACCGTCCCAACTACCGCCCCTACTACCGTCACTACTTCCGTCACTACTACCGTCACATCTCCCGTCACTACTATCGTCACAACTACCGTGAATAATACCGACCCTACTACCGTCCTTACTACCGTCAATACTACCCTCACTAGTACCGTCCCTACTGCCGTGCCTGCTACCGTCACTACTTCCGTCACTACTACCGTCACTACTACCGTCACTACTGCCGTCCCAACTACCGTCTCTACTACCGTCCCTAGTACCGTCTCTACTACCGCCACTACTACAGTTCCTACTACCGTCACTACTACCGTCCCTACTACCGTCCCTACTACCGTCACTACTACCGTCACTACTATCGTCCCTACTACCGTCCCTACCACCGTCCCTGCTACAGTCACTACTTCCGTCACTACTACGGTCACTACTATCGTCACTACTGGCGTGACTAATACCGTCCCTCCTACCGTCACTACTTCAGTCATTACTGCCGTCACTACTACCGTCACTACTACGGTCACTACTATCGTCACTACTGGCGTGACTAATACCGTCCCTCCTACCGTCACTACTACCGTCACTACTACCGCCACTACTATCGTCCCTACTACCGTCCCTACCACCGTCCCTGCTACAGTCACTACTTCCGTCACTACTACGGTCACAACTATCGTCACTACTGGCGTGACTAATACCGTCCCTCCTACCGTCACTACTTCAGTCATTACTGCCGTCACTACTACCGTCACTACTACGGTCACTACTATCGTCACTACTGGCGTGACTAATACCGTCCCTCCTACCGTCACTACTACCGTCACTACTACCGCCACTACTATCGTCACTACTATCGTCACTAATATCGTCACAACTACCGTCACTACTACCGTCACTACTACCGCCACTACTATCGTCACTACTATCGTTACTACTATCGTCACAACTACCGTGACTAATTCTGTCCCTACTACCGTCCCTACTACCGTCACTACTACTGTCCCTACTACCGTCTTTGCTACTGCCACTATTACCGTCCCTGCTACCGTCACTACTTCCGTCACTACTACCGCCACTACTATCGTCACTACTATCGTCACTACTACCGTCACTACTACCGACCCTACCACCGTCACTATTGCCGTCACTACTACCGTCCCCGCTACCGTCACTACTATCGTCACTACTACCGTGACTAATACCGTCCCTACTACCTTCACTACTACCGTGACTAATACCGTCCCTATTACCGTTACTACTTCCGTCACTACTTCCGTCACTTCTACCGTCACTACTACCGTCCCAACTACCGTCCCTACTACCGACACTACTACGGTGACTAATACCGTCCGTACTACCATCTCTACGTCCGCCCCTAATACCGTCCCTACTACCGACACAACTACCGTCCCTACTACCGTCCCTGCTACCGTCACTACTACCGTCCCTGCTACCGTCACTACTTCCGTCATTACTGCCGTCACTACTACCGTCACTACTACCGTCACTATTATCTTCACTACTAGCGTAACTAATACCGTCCCTACTACCGCCCCTACCACCGTCCCTGCTGCAGTTACTACTTCCGTCACTACTACGGTGCCTACTATCGTCACTACTACCGGCACTAATACCTTCACTACTACCGTCCCTGCTACCGTCCCTACTACCGTCCCTGCTACCGTCACTACTTCCGTCACTACTACGGTGACTAATACCGTCCGTACTACCATCTCTACGTCCGCCCCTAATACCGTCCCTACTACCGACACAACTACCGTCCCTACCACCGTCCCTGCTACCGTCACTACTACCGTCCCTGCTACCGTCACTACTTCCGTCACTACTACCGTCACTACTTTCGTCACTACAACCGTGACTAACACCGTCCATACTACCGTCACTAATTCCGTTCCTACTACCGTCACTACTACCGTCCCTACTGCCGTCCCTGCTACCGTCACTACTTCCTTCACTACTACCGTGACTATTACCGTCCCTACTACCGTCACTACTTCCGTCACTAATACGGTCTCAACTACCGTCCCTACTACCATCTCTACGTCCGTCCCTAATACAGTCCCTACTACCGTCCTTGCTACCGTCCCTACTACCCTCCCTGCTACCGTCACTACTTCCGTCACTACTACCGTCACTACTATCGTCACTACTACCGTGATTAATACCGTCCCTATTACCGTTACTACTTCCGTCGCTACTTCCGTCACTATTACCGTCACTACTACCGTCCCAACTACCGTCCCTACTACAGTCACTACTTCCGTCACTACTACCGTCTCTACTGCCGTGACTAATACCGTCCTTATTACCGTTACTACATCCGTCACTACTTCCGTCACTACTACCGTCACTACTATCGTCACTACTAGAGCGACTAATACCGTCCCTACTACCGGCACTACTACCGTGACTAATACCGTCCCTATTACCGTTACTGCTTCCGTCACTACTTCCGTTACTACTACCGTCACTACTATCGTCACTACTAGCGTGACTAATACCGTCCCTACTACCGTCACTACTATCGTCACTACTTCCTTCCCTACTACCGTTCCTACCACCGTCCCTGCTAACGTCACTACTGTCGTCACTACTACCGTCCCTACTACCGTCCTTCCTACCGTCACTACTACCGTCACTACTACCGACACTACTACCGTCACTACTACCGTCACTACTTCCGTCACTACTACCGTCTCTACTGCCGTCCCTAGTACCGTCCCTCCTACCGTCACTACTTCCGTCATTACTGCCGTCACTACTACCGTCACTACTACCGTCACTATTATCTTCACTACTAGCGTAACTAATACCGTCCCTACTACCGCCCCTACCACCGTCCCTGCTGCAGTTACTACTTCCGTCACTACTACGGTGCCTACTATCGTCACTACTACCGGCACTAATACCTTCACTACTACCGTCCCTGCTACCGTCCCTACTACCGTCCCTGCTACCGTCACTACTTCCGTCACTACTACAGTCCCTACTACCACACCCACTACCGTCCCTACTTCCGTCCCTACTACCGTCAATACTACCCCCAATAGTACCGCCCCTACTACCGTCCCTACTACCGTCCCTCCTAACGTCACTACTTCCGTCATTACTGCCGTCACTACTACCGTCACTACTACCGTCACTATTATCTTCACTACTAGCGTAACTAATACCGTCCCTACTACCGCCCCTACCACCGTCCCTGCTGCAGTCACTACTACCGTCCCTACTACCGTCCGTGCTACCGTCACTACTTCCGTCACTACTAGGGTCACTACTATCGTCTCTACTACCGTGACTAATAGCGTCACTACTTCCGTCATTACTTCCGTCACTACTACCGTCTCAACTACCGTCCCTACTACCATCTCTACGTCCGTCCCTAATACCGTCCCAACTACCGTTACTACTACCGTCCCTACTACCGTTCCTGCTACCGTCACTACTTCCGTCACTACTACCGCCTCTACTGCCGTCCCTAGTACCGTCCCTCCTACCGTCACTACTTCCGTCATTACTGCCGTCACTACTACCGTCACTACTACCGTCACTATTATCTTCACTACTAGCGTAACTGATACCGCCCCTACTACCGCCCCTACCACCGTCCCTGCTGCAGTCACTACTTCCGTCACTACTACGGTGCCTACTATCGTCACTACTACCGGCACTAATACCGTCACTACTACCGTTCCTGCTACCGTCCCTACTACCGTCCCTGCTACCGTCACTACTTCCGTCACTACTACCGTCACTACTATCGTCACTACAACCGTGACTAATACCGTCCGTACTACCGTCACTAATTCCGTTACTACTACCGTCACTACTATCGTCACTACTTCCTTCCCTACTACCGTTCCTACCACCGTCCCTGCTAACGTCACTACTGTCGTCACTACTACCGTCCCTACTACCGTCCTTCCTACCGTCACTACTACCGTCACTACTACCGACACTACTACCGTGACTACTACCGTCACTACTATCGTCACTTCTAGCGTGACTAATACCGTCCCTACTACCATATCTATGTCCGCCCCTAATACCGTCCCTACTACCGTCACAACTACCGTCCCTACTACCGTCCCTGCTACCGTCCCTACTACAGTCCCTGCTACCGTCACTACTTCCGTCACTACTACCGTCACTACTATCGTCACAACAACCGTGACTAATACCGTCCCAACTACCGTCCCTACTACCGTTCCTGTTACCGTCACTATTTCCGTCACTACTACCGTCACTACTACCGTCACTACTGCCGTCACTACTATCGGCACTACTTCCGCCACTACTACCGTGGCTAATACCGTCCCTACTACCGTCACTACTGCCGTCCCTACTACCGTCACTACTACAGCCACTACTATCGTCACTACTACCGTGACTAATACCGTCCCTACTACCGTCACTACTGCCGGCCCTACTACCGACACTACTTCCGCCAGTACTACCGTGCCTAATACCGTCCCTACTACCGTCACTACTACCGTCCCTACAACCGTCACTACTACCGTCCCTGCTACCGTCACTACTACCGTCCCTGCTACCGTCATTACTTCCGTCACTACTACCGTCACTAGTATCGCTACTACTACCGTGACTAATACCGTCCCTACTACCGTCACTACTTCCGTCAGTACTACCGTCACTACTACCGTCACTACTATCGTCACTACTACCGTGACAAATATCGTCCCTACTACCGTCCCTACTACCGACACTACTACCGTCCCTACTACCGTCACTGCTACCGTCACTACTTCCGTCACTACTACGGTCACTACCATCGTCACTACTACCGTGACTAATACCGTCCCTACTACCGTCACTACTTCCGTCACTACTACCGTCACTAGTATCGCTACTACTACCGTGACTAATACCGTCCCTACTACCGTCCCTACTACCGTCACTACTTCCGTCAGTACTACCGTTACTACTATCGACACTACTACCGTCACTACTACCGTGGCTAATACCGTCACTACTACCGTGGCTAATACCGTCCCTACTACCTTCACTATTACCGTCCCTACTACCGTCACTACTACCGTCACTACTACGGTCTCAACTACCGTCCCTACTGCCGTCGCTACTTCGTCCCTAGTATCGTCTCTACTACCGTCCCAACTACCGTCCCTACTACCGTCACTAGTACCGTCACTACTACCGACTCAACTACCCTCCCTACTACCGTCCCTGCTACCGTCACTACTACCGTCACTACTACCGTCACTACTACCGTCCCTACTAACGTCCCAACTACCGTCCCTACTACCGTCACTACTACCGTCACTACTACCGTCCCTGCGACCGTCACTACTTCCGTCACTACTACCGTCACTACTATCGTCACTACCACCGTGACTAATACCGCCCCTACTACCGTCCCCACTACCGTCAATACTACCCTCACTAGTACCGTCCCTACTACCGTGCCTGCTACCGTCAATACAACCCTCACTAGTACCGTCCCTATTACCGTGCCTGGTACCGTCCCTACTTCCGTCACTACTACCGTTACTATAACCGTGAATAATACCGTCCCTATTAGCGTTACTATTTCCGTCACTACTGCCGTCACTACTAATGTCACTACTAGCGTGATTAATACCGTCCCTACTACCGTCACTACTATCGTCACTACTACCGTCCCAACTACCGTCCCTACTACCGTCACTAGTACCGTCACTACTACCGACTCAACTACCGTCCCTACTACCGTCCCTGCTACCGTCACTACTTCCGTCACTACTACCGTCACTACTATCGCCACTACCACCGTGACTAATACCGCCCCTACTATCGTCAATACTTCCATCACTACTACCGTCACTGCTATCGTCACTACTACCGTGACTGATACCGTCCCTACTACCGTCTCTACTAACGTCAACACTACCGTCACTACTACCGCCCCTATTACCGCCCCTACTACCGTCCCTACTACCGTCACTAGTACCGTCACTACTACCGTCACTAAAACCGTCCCAACTACCGTCCCTACTACCGTCCCTGCTACCGTCACTATTTCCGTCACTACTACCGTCCCTGTTACCGCAACTACTTCCGTCACTACTACGGTCACTACTATCGTCACTACTACCGTGACTACTACCGTCCCAACTACCGTCCCTACTACCGTCCCTTCTACTGTCACTACTACCGTCCCTACTACCGTCCCTGCTACCGTCACTACTACCGTCACTACTACCGTCACTACTACCGTCCCTACTAACGTCCCTGCATCCGTCCCTACTACCGTCCCTACGACCGTCACTACTACCGTCCCTGCTACCGTCCCTACTACCGACCCTGCTACCGTCACTACTTCCGTCACTAGTACGGTCACTACTATTGTCACCACTACCGTGACTAATACCGTCCCAACTACCGTCCCTACTACCGTTCCTGCTACCGTCACTATTTCCGTCACTACTACCGTCACTACTACCGTCACTACTGCCGTCACTACTATCGACGCTATTTCCGTCACTACTACGGTCACTACTATCGTCATTACTACCGTGACTAATAGCGTCTCTACTACCGTCACTACTTCCGTCGCTACTACGGTCACTACTATCGTCACTACTACCGTGACTAATACCGTCCCTACTACCGTCACCACCTCCGTCACTGCTACCGTCACTACTTCCGTCACTACTACGGTCACTACCATCGTCACTACTACCGTGACTAATACCGTCCCTACTACCGTCACTACTTCCGTCACTACTACCGTCACTAGTATCGCTACTACTACCGTGACTAATACCGTCCCTACTACCGTCCCTACTACCGTCACTACTTCCATCAGTACTACCGTCACTACTATCGACGCTACTACCGTCACTACTACCGTGGCTAATACCGTCCCTACTACCTTCACTACTACCGTCCCTACTACCGTCACTACTACCGTCACTACTACGGTCTCAACCGCCGTCCCTACTGCCGTCGCTACTTCGTCCCTAGTATCGTCTCTACTACCGGC
Source organism: Andrena hattorfiana (assembly GCA_944738655.2). Taxonomy (NCBI): domain Eukaryota; kingdom Metazoa; phylum Arthropoda; class Insecta; order Hymenoptera; family Andrenidae; genus Andrena; species Andrena hattorfiana. The sequence goes on along the minus strand of OX122894.2, from coordinate 31,355,379 downwards.
CCAACTACCTGCCCTACTACCGTCCCAACTACCGTCCCTACTACCGTCACTACTACCGTCCCTACTACCGTCCCTGCTACCGTCACTACTTCCGTCACTACTACCGTCACTACTATCGTCACTACCACCGTGACTGATACCGTCCCTACAACCGTCTCTACTACCGTCAACACTACCGGCACTACTACCGCCCCTACCAACGCCCCTACTACCGTCCCTACTACCGTCACTAGTACCGTCACTACTACCGTCACTAAAACCGTCCCAACTACCGTCCCTACTACCGTCCCTGCTACCGTCACTATTTCCGTCAATACTACCGTCACTACTCCCGTCACTACTATCGTCACTACTACCTTGAATAATACCGTCCCTACTACCGTCCCCACTACCGTCAATACTACCCTCACTAGTACCGTCTCTACTACCGTCACTACTTCCGTCACTACTACGGTCACTACTACCGTCCCTACTACCGTCCAAACTACCGTCTACACTACCGTCACTACTACCGCCCCTACTACTGTCCCTACTTCCGTCCCTAGTATCGTCTCTACTACCGTCCCAACTACCGTCCCTACTACCGTCACTACTACCGTCACTCCTACCGTCTCATCTACCGTCCCTACTACCGTCCCTGCTACCGTCACTACTTCCGTCACTACTACGGTCACTACTATCGTCATTACTACCGTGACTAATAGCGTCTCTACTACCGTCACTACTTCCGTCACTACTACGGTCACTACTATCGTCACTACTACTGTGACTAATACCGTCCCTACTACCGTCACCACCTCCGTCACTACTACCGTCACTACTATCGTCACTACTACCGTGACAAATACCGTCCCTACTACCGTCCCTACTACCGTCACTACTACCGTCACTACTGCCGTCACTACTATCGACACTACTTCCGCCACTACTACCGTGGCTAATACCGTCCCTACTACAGTCACTACTACCGTCACTACTACCGTCCCTACTACCGTCCCTGCTACCTTCACTACTACCGTCTCAACTACCGTCCCTACTACCGTCCCTACATCCGTCCCTACTACCGTCCTTACGACCGTCACTACTACCGTCCCTACTACTGTGCCTACTACCGTCCCTGCTACCGTCACTATTTCCGTCACTACTACCGTCCCTGTTACCGCCACTACTTCCGTCACTACTACGGTCACTACTATCGTCACTACTACCGTGACTAATACCGTCCCAACTACCGTCCCTATTACCCTTCCTACTACTGCCACTACTACCGTCCATACTACTGTCCCAACTAGCGTCCCTACTACCATCACTACTACCGTCACTACTACCGTCTCATCTACCGTCCCTACTACCGTCCCTGCTCCCGTCACTACTTCCGTCACTACTACGGTCACTACTATCGTCATTACTACCGTGACTAATAGCGTCCCTACTACCGTCACTACTACCGTCATTACTACCGTCTCAACTACCGTCCCTACTACCGTCGCTACTTCGTCCCTAGTATCGTCTCTACTACCGTCCCAACTACCGTCCCTACTACCGTCACTACTACCGTCACTACTTCCGTCACTACTACCGTCCCTACTACCGTCCCTGCTACCGTCACTACTTCCGTCACTACTACCGTCACTACTATCGTCACTACCACCGTGACTAATACCGCCCCTACTACCGTCCCCACTACCGTCAATACTACCCTCACTATTACCGTCCCTACTACCGTGCCTGCTACCGTCAATACTACCCTCACTAGTACCGTCCCTACTACGGTGCCTGCTACCGTCCCTACTTCCGTCACTACTACCGTTACTATAACCGCGAATAATACCGTCCCTATTACCGTTACTACTTCCGTCACTACTACCGTCACTACTATCGTCACTACTACCGTGACTAATACCGTACCTCCTACCGTCCCAACTACCGTCACTACTTCCGTCAATACTACCGTCACTACTCCCGTCACTACTATCGTCACTACTACCTTGAATAATACCGTCCCTACTACCGTCCCCACTACCGTCAATACTACCCTCACTAGTACCGTCTCTACTACCGTCACTACTTCCGTCACTACTACCGTCTCTACTACCGTCACTACTACCGTCACTACTACCGTCACTACTACCGTCCCAAATACCGTTCCTACTACCGTCCCTATTACTGTCACTACTACCGTCACAACTACAGTTTCTACTATCGACACAATTACCGTAACTAATACCGTCCCTACCACCCGACTCTACTACCGTCCCTAGTACCGTCGCTACTACCGCCCCAACTACCGTCCCTACTACCGTCACTACTGCCGTCCCTACTACCGTCACTACTACAGCCACTACTATCGTCACTACTACCGTGACTAATACCGTCCCTACTACCGTCACTACTGCCGGCCCTACTACCGACACTACTTCCGCCAGTACTACCGTGCCTAATACCGTCCCTACTACCGTCACTACTACCGTCCCTACAACCGTCACTACTACCGTCCCTGCTACCGTCACTACTACCGTCACAACTACAGTTTCTACTATCGACACAATTACCGTAACTAATACCGTCCTTACCACCCGACTCTACTACCGTCCCTAGTACCGTCGCTACTACCGCCCCAACTACCGTCCCTACTACCGTCACTACTGCCGTCCCTACTACCGTCACTACTACAGCCACTACTATCGTCACTACTACCGTGACTAATACCGTCCCTACTACCGTCACTACTGCCGGCCCTACTACCGACACTACTTCCGCCAGTACTACCGTGCCTAATACCGTCCCTACTACCGTCACTACTACCGTCCCTACAACCGTCACTACTACCGTCCCTGCTACCGTCACTACTACCGTCCCTGCTACCGTCATTACTTCCGTCACTACTACCGTCATTAGTATCGCTACTACTACCGTGACTAATACCGTCCCTACTACCGTCACTACTTCCGTCAGTACTACCGTCACTACTATCGTCACTACTACCGTCACTACTACCGTGGCTAATACCGTCCCTACTAACTTCACTACTACCGTCCCTACTACCGTCACTACTACCGTCACTACTACCGTCACTACTACCGTCTCAACTACCGTCCCTACTACCGTCGCTACTTCGTCCCTAGTATCGTCTCTACTACCGTCCCAACTACCGTCCAAACTACCGTCACTACTACCGTCACTACTACCGACTCAACTACCGTCCCTACTACCGTCCCTGCTACCGTCACTACTTCCGTCACTACTACCGTCACTACTACGGTCACTACTATCGTCATTACTACCGTGACTAATAGCGTCTCTACTACCGTCACTACTTCCGTCGCTACTACGGTCACTACTATCGTCACTACTACCGTGACTAATACCGTCCCTACTACCGTCACCACCTCCGTCCCTACTACCGTCACCACCTCCGTCACTACTACCGTCACTACTACCGTCACTACTATCGTCACTACTACCGTGACAAATATCGTCCCTACTACCGTCCCTACTACCGACACTACTACCGTCCCTACTACCGTCACTGCTACCGTCACTACTTCCGTCACTACTACGGTCACTACCATCGTCACTACTACCGTGACTAATACCGTCCCTACTACCGTCACTACTTCCGTCACTACTACCGTCACTAGTATCGCTACTACTACCGTGACTAATACCGTCCCTACTACCGTCCCTACTACCGTCACTACTTCCGTCAGTACTACCGTTACTACTATCGACACTACTACCGTCACTACTACCGTGGCTAATACCGTCACTACTACCGTGGCTAATACCGTCCCTACTACCTTCACTACTACCGTCCCTACTACCGTCACTACTACCGTCACTACTACGGTCTCAACTACCGTCCCTACTGCCGTCGCTACTTCGTCCCTAGTATCGTCTCTACTACCGTCCCAACTACCGTCCCTACTACCGTCACTAGTACCGTCACTACTACCGACTCAACTACCGTCCCTACTACCGTCCCTGCTACCGTCACTACTACCGTCACTACTACCGTCACTACTACCGTCCCTACTAACGTCCCAACTACCGTCCCTACTACTGTCACTATTACCGTCACTACTACCGTCCCTGCGACCGTCACTACTTCCGTCACTACTACCGTCACTACTATCGTCACTACCACCGTGACTAATACCGCCCCTACTACCGTCCCCACTACCGTCAATACTACCCTCACTAGCACCGTCCCTACTACCGTGCCTGGTACCGTCCCTACTTCCGTCACTACTACCGTTACTATAACCGTGAATAATACCGTCCCTATTAGCGTTACTATTTCCGTCACTACTACCGTCACTACTAATGTCACTACTAGCGTGATTAATACCGTCCCTACTACCGTCACTACTATCGTCACTACTACCGTCCCAACTACCGTCCCTACTACCGTCACTAGTACCGTCACTACTACCGACTCAACTACCGTCCCTACTACCGTCCCTGCTACCGTCACTACTTCCGTCACTACTACCGTCACTATTATCGCCACTACCACCGTGACTAATACCGCCCCTACTATCGTCAATACTTCCATCACTACTACCGTCACTGCTATCGTCACTACTACCGTGACTGATACCGTCCCTACTACCGTCTCTACTAACGTCAACACTACCGTCACTACTACCGCCCCTATTACCGCCCCTACTACCGTCCCTACTACCGTCACTAGTACCGTCACTACTACCGTCACTAAAACCGTCCCAACTACCGTCCCTACTACCGTCCCTGCTACCGTCACTATTTCCGTCACTACTACCGTCCCTGTTACCGCAACTACTTCCGTCACTACTACGGTCACTACTATCGTCACTACTACCGTGACTACTACCGTCCCAACTACCGTCCCTACTACCGTCCCTTCTACTGTCACTACTACCGTCCCTACTACCGTCCCTGCTACCGTCACTACTACCGTCACTACTACCGTCACTACTACCGTCCCTACTAACGTCCCTGCATCCGTCCCTACTACCGTCCCTACGACCGTCACTACTACCGTCCCTGCTACCGTCCCTACTACCGACCCTGCTACCGTCACTACTTCCGTCACTAGTACGGTCACTACTATTGTCACCACTACCGTGACTAATACCGTCCCAACTACCGTCCCTACTACCGTTCCTGCTACCGTCACTATTTCCGTCACTACTACCGTCACTACTACCGTCACTACTGCCGTCACTACTATCGACGCTATTTCCGTCACTACTACGGTCACTACTATCGTCATTACTACCGTGACTAATAGCGTCTCTACTACCGTCACTACTTCCGTCGCTACTACGGTCACCACTATCGTCACTACTACCGTGACTAATACCGTCCCTACTACCGTCACCACCTCCGTCACTGCTACCGTCACTACTTCCGTCACTACTACGGTCACTACCATCGTCACTACTACCGTGACTAATACCGTCCCTACTACCGTCACTACTTCCGTCACTACTACCGTCACTAGTATCGCTACTACTACCGTGACTAATACGGTCCCTACTACCGTCCCTACTACCGTCACTACTTCCGTCAGTACTACCGTCACTACTATCGACGCTACTACCGTCACTACTACCGTGGCTAATACCGTCCCAACTACCTTCACTACTACCGTCCCTACTACCGTCACTACTACCGTCACTACTACGGTCTCAACTACCGTCCCTACTGCCGTCGCTACTTCGTCCCTAGTATCGTCTCTACTACCAGCCCAACTACCTTCTCTACTACCGTCCCAACTACCGTCCCTACTACCGTCACTACTACCGTCCCTACTACCGTCCCTGCTACCGTCACTACTTCCGTCACTACTACCGTCACTACTATCGTCACTACCACCGTGACTGATACCGTCCCTACAACCGTCTCTACTACCGTCAACACTACCGGCACTACTACCGCCCCTACCACCGCCCCTACTACCGTCCCTACTACCGTCACTAGTACCGTCACTACTACCGTCACTAAAACCGTCCCAACTACCGTCCCTACTACCGTCCCTGCTACCGTCACTATTTCCGTCACTACTACCGTCCCTGTTACCGCCACTACTTCCGTCACTACTACGGTCACTACTACCGTCCCTACTACCGTCCAAACTACCGTCTACACTACCGTCACTACTACCGCCCCTACTACTGTCCCTACTTCCGTCCCTAGTATCGTCTCTACTACCGTCCCAACTACCGTCCCTACTACCGTCACTACTACCGTCACTACTACCGTCACTCCTACCGTCTCATCTACCGTCCCTACTACCGTCCCTGCTACCGTCACTACTTCCGTCACTACTACGGTCAATACTATCGTCATTACTACCGTGACTAATAGCGTCTCTACTACCGTCACTACTTCCGTCACTACTACGGTCACTACTATCGTCACTACTACCGTGACTAATACCGTCCCTACTACCGTCACCACCTCCGTCACTACTACCGTCACTACTATCGTCACTACTACCGTGACAAATACCGTCCCTACTACCGTCCCTACTACCGTCACTACTACCGTCACTACTGCCGTCACTACTACCGTCCCTGCTACCTTCACTACTACCGTCTCAACTACCGCCCCTACTACCGTCCCTGCTACCGTCACTACTTCCGTCACTACTACCGTCACTACTATCGTCACTACCACCGTGACTAATACCGCCCCTACTACCGTCCCCACTACCGTCAATACTACCCTCACTATTACCGTCCCTACTACCGTGCCTGCTACCGTCAATACTACCCTCACTAGTACCGTCCCTACTACGGTGCCTGCTACCGTCCCTACTTCCGTCACTACTACCGTTACTATAACCGCGAAAAATACCGTCCCTATTACCGTTACTACTTCCGTCACTACTACCGTCCCTACTACAGTCACTACTACCGTCACTACTACCGTCCCTACTACCGTCCCTGCTACCTTCACTACTACCGTCTCAACTACCGTCCCTACTACCGTCCCTACATCCGTCCCTACTACCGTCCTTACGACCGTCACTACTACCGTCCCTACTACTGTCCCTACTACCGTCCCTGCTACCGTCACTATTTCCGTCACTACTACCGTCCCTGTTAACGCCACTACTTCCGTCACTACTACGGTCACTACTATCGTCACTACTACCGTGACTAATACCGTCCCAACTACCGTCCCTATTACCCTCCCTACTACTGCCACTACTACCGTCCATACTACTGTCCCAACTAGCGTCCCTACTACCATCACTACTACCGTCACTACTACCGTCTCATCTACCGTCCCTACTACCGTCCCTGCTCCCGTCACTACTTCCGTCACTACTACGGTCACTACTATCGTCATTACTACCGTGACTAATAGCGTCCCTACTACCGTCACTACTACCGTCACTACTACCGTCTCAACTACCGTCCCTACTACCGTCGCTACTTCGTCCCTAGTATCGTCTCTACTACCGTCCCAACTACCGTACCTACTACCGTCACTACTACCGTCACTACTTCCGTCACTACTACCGTCCCTACTACCGTCCCTGCTACCGTCACTACTTCCGTCACTACTACCGTCACTACTATCGTCACTACCACCGTGACTAATACCGCCCCTACTACCGTCCCCACTACCGTCAATACTACCCTCACTATTACCGTCCCTACTACCGTGCCTGCTACCGTCAATACTACCCTCACTAGTACCGTCCCTACTACGGTGCCTGCTACCGACCCTACTTCCGTCACTACTACCGTTACTATAACCGCGAATAATACCGTCCCTATTACCGTTACTACTTCCGTCACTACTACCGTCACTACTATCGTCACTACTACCGTGACTAATACCGTACCTCCTACCGTCCCAACTACCGTCACTACTTCCGTCAATACTACCGTCACTACTCCCGTCACTACTATCGTCACTACTACCTTGAATAATACCGTCCCTACTACCGTCCCCACTACCGTCAATACTACCCTCACTAGTACCGTCTCTACTACCGTCACTACTTCCGTCACTACTACCGTCTCTACTACCGTCACTACTACCGTCACTACTACCGTCACTACTACCGTCCCAAATACCGTTCCTACTACCGTCCCTATTACTGTCACTACTACCGTCACAACTACAGTTTCTACTATCGACACAATTACCGTAACTAATACCGTCCCTACCACCCGACTCTACTACCGTCCCTAGTACCGTCGCTACTACCGCCCCAACTACCGTCCCTACTACCGTCACTACTGCCGTCCCTACTACCGTCACTACTACAGCCACTACTATCGTCACTACTACCGTGATTAATACCGTCCCTACTACCGTCACTACTGCCGGCCCTACTACCGACACTACTTCCGCCAGTACTACCGTGCCTAATACCGTCCCTACTACCGTCACTACTACCGTCCCTACAACCGTCACTACTACCGTCCCTGCTACCGTCACTACTACCGTCCCTGCTACCGTCATTACTTCCGTCACTACTACCGTCACTAGTATCGCTACTACTACCGTGACTAATACCGTCCCTACTACCGTCACTACTTCCGTCAGTACTACCGTCACTACTATCGTCACTACTACCGTCACTACTACCGTGGCTAATACCGTCCCTACTAACTTCACTACTACCGTCCCTACTACCGTCACTACTACCGTCACTACTACCGTCTCAACTACCGTCCCTACTACCGTCGCTACTTCGTCCCTAGTATCGTCTCTACTACCGTCCCAACTACCGTCCCTACTACCGTCACTACTACCGTCACTGCTACCGACTCAACTACCGTCCCTACTACCGTCCCTGCTACCGTCACTACTTCCGTCACTACTACCGTCACGACTACGGTCACTACTATCGTCATTACCACCGTGACTAATAGCGTCTCTACTACCGTCACTACTTCCGTCGCTACTACGGTCACTACTATCGTCACTACTACCGTGACTAATACCGTCCCTACTACCGTCACCACCTCCGTCCCTACTACCGTCACCACCTCCGTCACTACTACCGTCACTACTACCGTCACTACTATCGTCACTACTACCGTGACAAATATCGTCCCTACTACCGTCCCTACTACCGACACTACTACCGTCCCTACTACCGTCACTGCTACCGTCACTACTTCCGTCACTACTACGGTCACTACCATCGTCACTACTACCGTGACTAATACCGTCCCTACTACCGTCGCTACTTCCGTCACTACTACCGTCACTAGTATCGCTACTACTACCGTGACTAATACCGTCCCTACTACCGTCCCTACTACCGTCACTACTTTCGTCAGTACTACCGTTACTACTATCGACACTACTACCGTCACTACTACCGTGGCTAATACCGTCCCTACTACCTTCACTACTACCGTCCCTACTACCGTCACTACTACCGTCACTACTACGGTCTCAACTACCGTCCCTACTGCCGTCGCTACTTCGTCCCTAGTATCGTCTCTACTACCGTCCCAACTACCGTCCCTACTACCGTCACTAGTACCGTCACTACTACCGACTCAACTACCGTCCCTACTACCGTCCCTGCTACCGTCACTACTTCCGTCACTACTACCGTCACTGCTATCGTCACTACCACCGTGACTATTACCGCCCCTACTATCGTCACTACTTCCATCACTACTACCGTCACTGTTATCGTCACTACTACCGTGACTGATACCGTCCCTACTACCGTCTCTACTAACGTCAACACTACCGTCACTACTACCGCCCCTATTACCGCCCCCACTACCGTCCCTACTACCGTCACTAGTACCGTCACTACTACCGTCACTACTACGGTCACTACTATCGTCACTACTACCGTGACTAATACCGTCCCAACTACCGTCCCTACTACCGTCCCTTCTACTGTCACTACTACCGTCCCTACTACCGTCCCTGCTACCGTCACTATTTCCGTCACTACTACCGTCCCTGTTACCGCCACTACTTCCGTCACTACTACGGTCACTACTATCGTCACTACTACCGTGACTAATACCGTCCCAACTACCGTCCCTATTACCCTCCCTACTACTGCCACTACTACCGTCCATACTACTGTCCCAACTAGCGTCCCTACTACCATCACTACTACCGTCACTACTACCGTCTCATCTACCGTCCCTACTACCGTCCCTGCTCCCGTCACTACTTCCGTCACTACTACGGTCACTACTATCGTCATTACTACCGTGACTAATAGCGTCCCTACTACCGTCACTACTACCGTCACTACTACCGTCTCAACTACCGTCCCTACTACCGTCGCTACTTCGTCCCTAGTATCGTCTCTACTACCGTCCCAACTACCGTCCCTACTACCGTCACTACTACCGTCACTACTTCCGTCACTACTACCGTCCCTACTACCGTCCCTGCTACCGTCACTACTTCCGTCACTACTACCGTCACTACTATCGTCACTACAACCGTGACTAATACCGCCCCTACTATCGTCCCCACTACCGTCAATACTACCCTCACTATTACCGTCCCTACTACCGTGCCTGCTACCGTCAATACTACCCTCACTAGTACCGTCCCTATTACGGTGCCTGCTACCGTCCCTATTACTGTCACTACTACCGTCACAACTACAGTTTCTACTATCGACACAATTACCGTAACTAATACCGTCCCTACCACCCGACTCTACTACCGTCCCTAGTACCGTCGCTACTACCGCCCCAACTACCGTCCCTACTACCGTCACTACTGCCGTCCCTACGACCGTCACTACTACAGCCACTACTATCGTAACTACTACCGTGACTAATACCGTCCCTACTACCGTCACTACTGCCGGCCCTACTACCGACACTACTTCCGCCAGTACTACCGTGCCTAATACCGTCCCTACTACCGTCACTACTACCGTCCCTACAACCGTCACTACTACCGTCCCTGCTACCGTCACTACTACCGTCCCTGCTACCCTCATTACTTCCGTCACTACTACCGTCACTAGTATCGCTACTACTACCGTGACTAATACCGTCCCTACTACCGTCACTACTTCCGTCAGTACTACCGTCACTACTATCGTCACTACTACCGTCACTACTACCGTGGCTAATACAGTCCCTACTAACTTCACTACTACCGTCCCTACTACCGTCACTACTACCGTCACTACTACCGTCTCAACTACCGTCCCTACTACCGTCGCTACTTCGTCCCTAGTATCGTCTCTACTACCGTCCCAACTACCGTCCCTACTACCGTCACTACTACCGTCACTACTGCCGACTCAACTACCGTCCCTACTACCGTCCCTGCTACCGTCACTACTTCCGTCACTACTACCGTCACGACTACGGTCACTACTATCGTCATTACTACCGTGACTAATAGCGTCTCTACTACCGTCACTACTTCCGTCGCTACTACGGTCACTACTATCGTCACTACTACCGTGACTAATACCGTCCCTACTACCGTCCCTACTACCGTCACTACTTCCGTCAGTACTACCGTTACTACTATCGACACTACTACCGTCACTACTACCGTGGCTAATACCGTCCCTACTACCTTCACTACTACCGTCCCTACTACCGTCACTACTACCGTCACTACTACGGTCTCAACTACCGTCCCTACTGCCGTCGCTACTTCGTCCCTAGTATCGTCTCTACTACCGTCCCAACTACCGTCCCTACTACCGTCACTAGTACCGTCACTACTACCGACTCAACTACCGTCCCTACTACCGTCCCTGCTACCGTCACTACTTCCGTCACTACTACCGTCACTACTATCGCCACTACCACCGTGACTAATACCGCCCCTACTATCGTCAATACTTCCATCACTACTACCGTCACTGCTATCGTCATTACTACCGTGACTAATAGCGTCCCTACTACCGTCACTACTACCGTCACTACTACCGTGACTAATACCGTCCCAACTACCGTCCCTACTACCGTCCCTTCTACTGTCACTACTACCGTCCCTACTACCGTCCCTGCTACCGTCACTACTACCGTCACTACTACCGTCACTACTACCGTCCCTACTAACGTCCCAACTACCGTCCCTACTACCGTCACTACTACCGTCACTACTACCGTCCCTGCGACCGTCACTACTTCCGTCACTACTACCGTCACTACTATCGTCACTACCACCGTGACTAATACCGCCCCTACTACCGTCCCCACTACCGTCAATACTACCCTCACTAGTACCGTCCCTACTACCGTGCCTGCTACCGTCACTACTTCCGTCACTACTACGGTCACTACTATCGTCATTACTACCGTGACTAATAGCGTCCCTACTACCGTCACTACTACCGTCCCTACTACCGACACTACTACCGTCACTACTACAGTCTCAACTACCGTCCCTACTACGGTCAATACTACCGTCACTACTACCGTCACTACTACCGTCACTACGACCGTCACTACTACCGTCACTACGACCGTCTCAACTACCGACCCTACTACCGTCCCTGCTACCGTCACTATTTCCGTCACTACTACCGTCCCTGTTACCGCCACTACTTCCGTCACTACTACGGTCACTACTATCGTCACTAATACCGTGTCTAATACCGTCCCTACTACCTTCACTACTACCGTCCCTACTACCGTCACTACTACCGTCACTACTACCGTCACTACTACCGTCTCAACTACCGTCCCTACTGCCGTCGCTACTTCGTCCCTAGTATCGTCTCTACTACCGTCCCAACTACCGTCCCTACTACCGTCACTAGTACCGTCACTACTACCGACTCAACTACCGTCCCTACTACCGTCCCTGCTACCGTCACTACTTCCGTCACTACTACCGTCACTACTATCGCCACTACCACCGTGACTAATACCGCCCCTACTATCGTCAATACTTCCATCACTACTACCGTCACTGCTATCGTCACTACTACCGTGACTGCTACCGTCCCTACTACCGTCTCTACTAACGTCAACACTACCGTCACTACTACCGCCCCTATTACCGCCCCTACTACCGTCCCTACTACCGTCACTAGTACCGTCACTACTACCGTCACTAAAACCGTCCCAACTACCGTCCCTACTACCGTCCCTGCTACCGTCACTATTTCCGTCACTACTACCGTCCCTGTTACCGCAACTACTTCCGTCACTACTACGGTCACTACTATCGTCACTACTACCGTGACTACTACCGTCCCAACTACCGTCCCTACTACCGTCCCTTCTACTGTCACTACTACCGTCCCTACTACCGTCCCTGCTACCGTCACTACTACCGTCACTACTACCGTCACTACTACCGTCACTACTACCGTCACTACTACCGTCCCTACTAACGTCCCTGCATCCGTCCCTACTACCGCCCCTACGACCGTCACTACTACCGTCCCTGCTACCGTCCCTACTACCGACCCTGCTACCGTCACTACTTCCGTCACTAGTACGGTCACTACTATTGTCACCACTACCGTGACTAATACCGTCCCAACTACCGTCCCTACTACATTTCCTGCTACCGTCACTATTTCCGTCACTACTACCGTCACTACTACCGTCACTACTGCCGTCACTACTATCGACGCTATTTCCGTCACTACTACGGTCACTACTATCGTCATTACTACCGTGACTAATAGCGTCTCTACTACCGTCACTACTTCCGTCGCTACTACGGTCACTACTATCGTCACTACTACCGTGACTAATACCGTCCCTACTACCGTCACCACCTCCGTCACTGCTACTGTCACTACTTCCGTCACTACTACGGTCACTACCATCGTCACTACTACCGTGACTAATACCGTCCCTACTACCGTCACTACTTCCGTCACTACTACCGTCACTAGTATCGCTACTACTACCGTGACTAATACCGTCCCTACTACCGTCCCTACTACCGTCACTACTTCCGTCAGTACTACCGTCACTACTATCGACGCTACTACCGTCACTACTACCGTGGCTAATACCGTCCCTACTACCTTCACTACTACCGTCCCTACTACCGTCACTACTTCCGTCACTACTACCGTCACGACTACGGTCACTACTATCGTCATTACCACCGTGACTAATAGCGTCTCTACTACCGTCACTACTTCCGTCGCTACTACGGTCACTACTATCGTCACTACTACCGTGACTAATACCGTCCCTACTACCGTCACCACCTCCGTCCCTACTACCGTCACCACCTCCGTCACTACTACCGTCACTACTACCGTCACTACTATCGTCACTACTACCGTGACAAATATCGTCCCTACTACCGTCCCTACTACCGACACTACTACCGTCCCTACTACCGTCACTGCTACCGTCACTACTTCCGTCACTACTACGGTCACTACCATCGTCACTACTACCGTGACTAATACCGTCCCTACTACCGTCGCTACTTCCGTCACTACTACCGTCACTAGTATCGCTCCTACTACCGTGACTAATACCGTCCCTACTACCGTCCCTACTACCGTCACTACTTTCGTCAGTACTACCGTTACTACTATCGACACTACTACCGTCACTACTACCGTGGCTAATACCGTCCCTACTACCTTCACTACTACCGTCCCTACTACCGTCACTACTACCGTCACTACTACGGTCTCAACTACCGTCCCTACTGCCGTCGCTACTTCGTCCCTAGTATCGTCTCTACTACCGTCCCAACTACCGTCCCTACTACCGTCACTAGTACCGTCACTACTACCGACTCAACTACCGTCCCTACTACCGTCCCTGCTACCGTCACTACTTCCGTCACTACTACCGTCACTGCTATCGTCACTACCACCGTGACTATTACCGCCCCTACTATCGTCACTACTTCCATCACTACTACCGTCACTGTTATCGTCACTACTACCGTGACTGATACCGTCCCTACTACCGTCTCTACTAACGTCAACACTACCGTCACTACTACCGCCCCTATTACCGCCCCCACTACCGTCCCTACTACCGTCACTAGTACCGTCACTACTACCGTCACTACTACGGTCACTACTATCGTCACTACTACCGTGACTAATACCGTCCCAACTACCGTCCCTACTACCGTCCCTTCTACTGTCACTACTACCGTCCCTACTACCGTCCCTGCTACCGTCACTACTACCGTCACTACTACCGTCACTACTACCGTCCCTACAACCGTCACTACTACCGTCCCTGCTACCGTCACTACTACCGTCCCTGCTACCCTCATTACTTCCGTCACTACTACCGTCACTAGTATCGCTACTACTACCGTGACTAATACCGTCCCTACTACCGTCACTACTTCCGTCAGTACTACCGTCACTACTATCGTCACTACTACCGTCACTACTACCGTGGCTAATACAGTCCCTACTAACTTCACTACTACCGTCCCTACTACCGTCACTACTACCGTCACTACTACCGTCTCAACTACCGTCCCTACTACCGTCGCTACTTCGTCCCTAGTATCGTCTCTACTACCGTCCCAACTACCGTCCCTACTACCGTCACTACTACCGTCACTACTACCGACTCAACTACCGTCCCTACTACCGTCCCTGCTACCGTCACTACTTCCGTCACTACTACCGTCACGACTACGGTCACTACTATCGTCATTACTACCGTGACTAATAGCGTCTCTACTACCGTCACTACTTCCGTCGCTACTACGGTCACTACTATCGTCACTACTACCGTGACTAATACCGTCCCTACTACCGTCCCTACTACCGTCACTACTTCCGTCAGTACTACCGTTACTACTATCGACACTACTACCGTCACTACTACCGTGGCTAATACCGTCCCTACTACCTTCACTACTACCGTCCCTACTACCGTCACTACTACCGTCACTACTACGGTCTCAACTACCGTCCCTACTGCCGTCGCTACTTCGTCCCTAGTATCGTCTCTACTACCGTCCCAACTACCGTCCCTACTACCGTCACTAGTACCGTCACTACTACCGACTCAACTACCGTCCCTACTACCGTCCCTGCTACCGTCACTACTTCCGTCACTACTACCGTCACTACTATCGCCACTACCACCGTGACTAATACCGCCCCTACTATCGTCAATACTTCCATCACTACTACCGTCACTGCTATCGTCATTACTACCGTGACTAATAGCGTCCCTACTACCGTCACTACTACCGTCACTACTACCGTGACTAATACCGTCCCAACTACCGTCCCTACTACCGTCCCTTCTACTGTCACTACTACCGTCCCTACTACCGTCCCTGCTACCGTCACTACTACCGTCACTACTACCGTCACTACTACCGTCCCTACTAACGTCCCAACTACCGTCCCTACTACCGTCACTACTACCGTCACTACTACCGTCCCTGCGACCGTCACTACTTCCGTCACTACTACCGTCACTACTATCGTCACTACCACCGTGACTAATACCGCCCCTACTACCGTCCCCACTACCGTCAATACTACCCTCACTAGTACCGTCCCTACTACCGTGCCTGCTACCGTCACTACTTCCGTCACTACTACGGTCACTACTATCGTCATTACTACCGTGACTAATAGCGTCCCTACTACCGTCACTACTACCGTCCCTACTACCGACACTACTACCGTCACTACTACAGTCTCAACTACCGTCCCTACTACGGTCAATACTACCGTCACTACTACCGTCACTACTACCGTCACTACGACCGTCACTACTACCGTCACTACGACCGTCTCAACTACCGACCCTACTACCGTCCCTGCTACCGTCACTATTTCCGTCACTACTACCGTCCCTGTTACCGCCACTACTTCCGTCACTACTACGGTCACTACTATCGTCACTAATACCGTGTCTAATACCGTCCCTACTACCTTCACTACTACCGTCCCTACTACCGTCACTACTACCGTCACTACTACCGTCTCAACTACCGTCCCTACTGCCGTCGCTACTTCGTCCCTAGTATCGTCTCTACTACCGTCCCAACTACCGTCCCTACTACCGTCACTAGTACCGTCACTACTACCGACTCAACTACCGTCCCTACTACCGTCCCTGCTACCGTCACTACTTCCGTCACTACTACCGTCACTACTATCGCCACTACCACCGTGACTAATACCGCCCCTACTATCGTCAATACTTCCATCACTACTACCGTCACTGCTATCGTCACTACTACCGTGACTGCTACCGTCCCTACTACCGTCTCTACTAACGTCAACACTACCGTCACTACTACCGCCCCTATTACCGCCCCTACTACCGTCCCTACTACCGTCACTAGTACCGTCACTACTACCGTCACTAAAACCGTCCCAACTACCGTCCCTACTACCGTCCCTGCTACCGTCACTATTTCCGTCACTACTACCGTCCCTGTTACCGCAACTACTTCCGTCACTACTACGGTCACTACTATCGTCACTACTACCGTGACTACTACCGTCCCAACTACCGTCCCTACTACCGTCCCTTCTACTGTCACTACTACCGTCCCTACTACCGTCCCTGCTACCGTCACTACTACCGTCACTACTACCGTCACTACTACCGTCACTACTACCGTCACTACTACCGTCCCTACTAACGTCCCTGCATCCGTCCCTACTACCGCCCCTACGACCGTCACTACTACCGTCCCTGCTACCGTCCCTACTACCGACCCTGCTACCGTCACTACTTCCGTCACTAGTACGGTCACTACTATTGTCACCACTACCGTGACTAATACCGTCCCAACTACCGTCCCTACTACATTTCCTGCTACCGTCACTATTTCCGTCACTACTACCGTCACTACTACCGTCACTACTGCCGTCACTACTATCGACGCTATTTCCGTCACTACTACGGTCACTACTATCGTCATTACTACCGTGACTAATAGCGTCTCTACTACCGTCACTACTTCCGTCGCTACTACGGTCACTACTATCGTCACTACTACCGTGACTAATACCGTCCCTACTACCGTCACCACCTCCGTCACTGCTACCGTCACTACTTCCGTCACTACTACGGTCACTACCATCGTCACTACTACCGTGACTAATACCGTCCCTACTACCGTCACTACTTCCGTCACTACTACCGTCACTAGTATCGCTACTACTACCGTGACTAATACCGTCCCTACTACCGTCCCTACTACCGTCACTACTTCCGTCAGTACTACCGTCACTACTATCGACGCTACTACCGTCACTACTACCGTGGCTAATACCGTCCCTACTACCTTCACTACTACCGTCCCTACTACCGTCACTACTTCCGTCACTACTACCGTCACGACTACGGTCACTACTATCGTCATTACCACCGTGACTAAGAGCGTCTCTACTACCGTCACTACTTCCGTCGCTACTACGGTCACTACTATCGTCACTACTACCGTGACTAATACCGTCCCTACTACCGTCACCACCTCCGTCCCTACTACCGTCACCACCTCCGTCACTACTACCGTCACTACTACCGTCACTACTATCGTCACTACTACCGTGACAAATATCGTCCCTACTACCGTCCCTACTACCGACACTACTACCGTCCCTACTACCGTCACTGCTACCGTCACTACTTCCGTCACTACTACGGTCACTACCATCGTCACTACTACCGTGAGTAATACCGTCCCTACTACCGTCGCTACTTCCGTCACTACTACCGTCACTAGTATCGCTCCTACTACCGTGACTAATACCGTCCCTACTACCGTCCCTACTACCGTCACTACTTTCGTCAGTACTACCGTTACTACTATCGACACTACTACCGTCACTACTACCGTGGCTAATACCGTCCCTACTACCATCACTACTACCGTCCCTACTACCGTCACTACTACCGTCACTACTACGGTCTCAACTACCGTCCCTACTGCCGTCGCTACTTCGTCCCTAGTATCGTCTCTACTACCGTCCCAACTACCGTCCCTACTACCGTCACTAGTACCGTCACTACTACCGACTCAACTACCGTCCCTACTACCGTCCCTGCTACCGTCACTACTTCCGTCACTACTACCGTCACTGCTATCGTCACTACCACCGTGACTATTACCGCCCCTACTATCGTCACTACTTCCATCACTACTACCGTCACTGTTATCGTCACTACTACCGTGACTGATACCGTCCCTACTACCGTCTCTACTAACGTCAACACTACCGTCACTACTACCGCCCCTATTACCGCCCCCACTACCGTCCCTACTACCGTCACTAGTACCGTCACTACTACCGTCACTACTACGGTCACTACTATCGTCACTACTACCGTGACTAATACCGTCCCAACTACCGTCCCTACTACCGTCCCTTCTACTGTCACTACTACCGTCCCTACTACCGTCCCTGCTACCGTCACTACTACCGTCACTACTACCGTCACTACTACCGTCCCTACAACCGTCACTACTACCGTCCCTGCTACCGTCACTACTACCGTCCCTGCTACCCTCATTACTTCCGTCACTACTACCGTCACTAGTATCGCTACTACTACCGTGACTAATACCGTCCCTACTACCGTCACTACTTCCGTCAGTACTACCGTCACTACTATCGTCACTACTACCGTCACTACTACCGTGGCTAATACAGTCCCTACTAACTTCACTACTACCGTCCCTACTACCGTCACTACTACCGTCACTACTACCGTCTCAACTACCGTCCCTACTACCGTCGCTACTTCGTCCCTAGTATCGTCTCTACTACCGTCCCAACTACCGTCCCTACTACCGTCACTACTACCGTCACTACTACCGACTCAACTACCGTCCCTACTACCGTCCCTGCTACTGTCACTACTTCCGTCACTACTACCGTCACGACTACGGTCACTACTATCGTCATTACTACCGTGACTAATAGCGTCTCTACTACCGTCACTACTTCCGTCGCTACTACGGTCACTACTATCGTCACTACTACCGTGACTAATACCGTCCCTACTACCGTCCCTACTACCGTCACTACTTCCGTCAGTACTACCGTTACTACTATCGACACTACTACCGTCACTACTACCGTGGCTAATACCGTCCCTACTACCTTCACTACTACCGTCCCTACTACCGTCACTACTACCGTCACTACTACGGTCTCAACTACCGTCCCTACTGCCGTCGCTACTTCGTCCCTAGTATCGTCTCTACTACCGTCCCAACTACCGTCCCTACTACCGTCACTAGTACCGTCACTACTACCGACTCAACTACCGTCCCTACTACCGTCCCTGCTACCGTCACTACTTCCGTCACTACTACCGTCACTACTATCGCCACTACCACCGTGACTAATACCGCCCCTACTATCGTCAATACTTCCATCACTACTACCGTCACTGCTATCGTCATTACTACCGTGACTAATAGCGTCCCTACTACCGTCACTACTACCGTCACTACTACCGTGACTAATACCGTCCCAACTACCGTCCCTACTACCGTCCCTTCTACTGTCACTACTACCGTCCCTACTACCGTCCCTGCTACCGTCACTACTACCGTCACTACTACCGTCACTACTACCGTCCCTACTAACGTCCCAACTACCGTCCCTACTACCGTCACTACTACCGTCACTACTACCGTCCCTGCGACCGTCACTACTTCCGTCACTACTACCGTCACTACTATCGTCACTACCACCGTGACTAATACCGCCCCTACTACCGTCCCCACTACCGTCAATACTACCCTCACTAGTACCGTCCCTACTACCGTGCCTGCTACCGTCACTACTTCCGTCACTACTACGGTCACTACTATCGTCATTACTACCGTGACTAATAGCGTCCCTACTACCGTCACTACTACCGTCCCTACTACCGACACTACTACCGTCACTACTACAGTCTCAACTACCGTCCCTACTACGGTCAATACTACCGTCACTACTACCGTCACTACTACCGTCACTACGACCGTCTCAACTACCGACCCTACTACCGTCCCTGCTACCGTCACTATTTCCGTCACTACTACCGTCCCTGTTACCGCCACTACTTCCGTCACTACTACGGTCACTACTATCGTCACTAATACCGTGTCTAATACCGTCCCTACTACCTTCACTACTACCGTCCCTACTACCGTCACTACTACCGTCACTACTACCGTCTCAACTACCGTCCCTACTGCCGTCGCTACTTCGTCCCTAGTATCGTCTCTACTACCGTCCCAACTACCGTCCCTACTACCGTCACTAGTACCGTCACTACTACCGACTCAACTACCGTCCCTACTACCGTCCCTGCTACCGTCACTACTTCCGTCACTACTACCGTCACTACTATCGCCACTACCACCGTGACTAATACCGCCCCTACTATCGTCAATACTTCCATCACTACTACCGTCACTGCTATCGTCAGTACTACCGTGACTGCTACCGTCCCTACTACCGTCTCTACTAACGTCAACACTACCGTCACTACTACCGCCCCTATTACCGCCCCTACTACCGTCCCTACTACCGTCACTAGTACCGTCACTACTACCGTCACTAAAACCGTCCCAACTACCGTCCCTACTACCGTCCCTGCTACCGTCACTATTTCCGTCACTACTACCGTCCCTGTTACCGCAACTACTTCCGTCACTACTACGGTCACTACTATCGTCACTACTACCGTGACTACTACCGTCCCAACTACCGTCCCTACTACCGTCCCTTCTACTGTCACTACTACCGTCCCTACTACCGTCCCTGCTACCGTCACTACTACCGTCACTACTACCGTCACTACTACCGTCACTACTACCGTCACTACTACCGTCACTACTACCGTCCCTACTAACGTCCCTGCATCCGTCCCTACTACCGCCCCTACGACCGTCACTACTACCGTCCCTGCTACCGTCCCTACTACCGACCCTGCTACCGTCACTACTTCCGTCACTAGTACGGTCACTACTATTGTCACCACTACCGTGACTAATACCGTCCCAACTACCGTCCCTACTACATTTCCTGCTACCGTCACTATTTCCGTCACTACTACCGTCACTACTACCGTCACTACTGCCGTCACTACTATCGACGCTATTTCCGTCACTACTACGGTCACTACTATCGTCATTACTACCGTGACTAATAGCGTCTCTACTACCGTCACTACTTCCGTCGCTACTACGGTCACTACTATCGTCACTACTACCGTGACTAATACCGTCCCTACTACCGTCACCACCTCCGTCACTGCTACCGTCACTACTTCCGTCACTACTACGGTCACTACCATCGTCACTACTACCGTGACTAATACCGTCCCTACTACCGTCACTACTTCCGTCACTACTACCGTCACTAGTATCGCTACTACTACCGTGACTAATACCGTCCCTACTACCGTCCCTACTACCGTCACTACTTCCGTCAGTACTACCGTCACTACTATCGACGCTACTACCGTCACTACTACCGTGGCTAATACCGTCCCTACTACCTTCACTACTACCGTCCCTACTACCGTCACTACTACCGTCACTACTACGGTCTCAACTACCGTCCCTACTGCCGTCGCTACTTCGTCCCTAGTATCGTCTCTACTACCGTCCCAACTACCTTCCCTACCACCGTCCCAACTACCGTCCCTACTACCGTCACTACTACCGTCCCTACTACCGTCCCTGCTACCGTCACTACTTCCGTCACTACTACCGTCACTACTATCGTCACTACCACCGTGACTGATACCGTCCCTACTACCGTCTCTACTACCGTCAACACTACCGGCACTACTACCGCCCCTACCACCGCCCCTACTACCGTCCCTACTACCGTCACTAGTACCGTCACTACTACCGTCACTAAAACCGTCCCAACTACCGTCCCTACTACCGTCCCTGCTACCGTCACTATTTCCGTCACTACTACCGTCCCTGTTACCGCCACTACTTCCGTCACTACTACGGTCACTACTACCGTCCCTACTACCGTCCCAACTACCGTCTACACTACCGTCACTACTACCGCCCCTACTACTGTCCCTACTTCCGTCCCTAGTATCGTCTCTACTACCGTCCCAACTACTGTCCCTAATACCGTCACTACTACCGTCACTCCTACCGTCTCAACTACCGTCCCTACTACCGTCCCTGCTACCGTCACTACTTCCGTCACTACTACGGTCACTACTATCGTCATTACTACCGTGACTAATAGCGTCTCTACTACCGTCACTACTTCCGTCACTACTACGGTCACTACTATCGTCACTACTACCGTGACTAATACCGTCCCTACTACCGTCACCACCTCCGTCACTACTACCGTCACTACTATCGTCACTACTACCGTGACAAATACCGTCCCTACTACCGTCCCTACTACCGTCACTACTACCGTCACTACTGCCGTCACTACTATCGACACTATTTCCGCCACTACTACCGTGGCTAATACCGTCCCTACTACAGTCACTACTACCGTCACTACTAGCGTCCCTACTACCGTCCCTGCTACCTTCACTACTACCGTCTCAACTACCGTCCCTACTACCGTCCCTACATCCGTCCCTACTACCGTCCTTACGACCGTCACTACTACCGTCCCTACTACTGTCCCTACTACCGTCCCTGCTACCGTCACTACTTCCGTCACTACTACCGTTACGATAACCGTGAATAATACCGTCCCTATTACCGTTACTACTTCCGTCACTACTACCGTCACTACTAATGTCACTACTAGCGTGATTAATACCGTCCCTACTACCGTCACTACTATCGTCACTACTACGGTCACTACTATCGTCATTACTACCGTGACTAATAGCGTCTCTACTACCGCCACTACTTCCGTCACTACTACGGTCACTACTATCGTCACTACTACCGTGAATAATACCGTCACTACTACCGCCCCTAATACCGTCCCTACTTCCGTCCCTAGTATCGTCTCTACTACCGTCCCAACTACCGTCCCTACTACCGTCACTACTACCGTCACTCCTACCGTCTCAACTACCGTCCCTACTACCATCCCTGCTCCCGTCACTACTTCCTTTACAACTACGGTCACTACTATCGTCATTACTACCGTGACTAATAGCGTCCCTACTACCGTCACTACTACCGTCACTACTACCGTCTCAACTACCATCCCTACTACCGTCGCTACTTCGTCCCTAGTATCGTCTCTACTACCGTCCCAACTACCGTCCCTACTACCGTCCCTGCTACCGCCACTATTTCCGTCACTACTACCGTCCCTGTTACCGCAACTACTTCCGTCACTACTACGGTCACTACTATCGTCACTACTACCGTGACTAATACCGTCCCTACTACCGTCACTACTTCCGTCAATACTACCGTTACTACTCCCGTCACTACTATCGTCACTACTACCGTGAATAATACCGTCACTACTACCGCCCCTAATACCGTCCCTACTTCCGTCCCTAGTATCGTCTCTACTACCGTCCCAACTACCGTCCCTACTACCGTCACTACTACCGTCACTCCTACCGTCTCAACTACCGTCCCTACTACCATCCCTGCTACCACCACTACTTCCGTCACTACTACGGTCACTACTATCGTCATGACTACCGTGACTAATAGCGTCTCTACTACCGTCACTACTTCCGTCACTTCTACGGTCACTACTATCGTCACTACTACCGTGACTAATACCGTCCCTACTACCGTCACCACCTCCGTCACTACTACCGTCACTACTATCGTCACTACTACCGTGACAAATACCGTCCCTACTACCGTCCCTACTACCGTCACTACTACCGTCACTACTGCCGTCACTACTATCGACACTACTTCCGCCACTACTACCGTGCCTGCTACCGTCAATACTACCCTCACTTGTACCGTCCCTACTACCGTGCCTGCTACCGTCCCTACTTCCGTCACTACTACCGTTACGATAACCGTGAATAATACCGTCCCTATTACCGTTACTACTTCCGTCACTACTACCGTCACTACTAATGTCACTACTAGCGTGATTAATACCGTCCCTACTACCGTCACTACTATCGTCACTACTACCGTCCCAACTACCGCCCCTACTACCGTCACTACTTCCGTCACTACTACCGTCACATCTCCCGTCACTACTATCGTCACAACTACCGTGAATAATACCGACCCTACTACCGTCCTTACTACCGTCAATACTACCCTCACTAGTACCGTCCCTACTGCCGTGCCTGCTACCGCCACTACTTCCGTCACTACTACCGTCACTACTACCGTCACTACTGCCGTCCCAACTACCGTCTCTACTACCGTCCCTAGTACCGTCTCTACTACCGCCACTACTACAGTTCCTACTACCGTCACTACTACCGTCCCTACTACCGTCACTACTACCGTCACTACTATCGTCCCTACTACCGTCCCTACCACCGTCCCTGCTACAGTCACTACTTCCGTCACTACTACGGTCACTACTATCGTCACTACTGGCGTGACTAATACCGTCCCTCCTACCGTCACTACTTCAGTCATTACTGCCGTCACTACTACCGTCACTACTACGGTCACTACTATCGTCACTACTGACGTGACTAATACCGTCCCTCCTACCGTCACTACTACCGTCACTACTACCGCCACTACTATCGTCCCTACTACCGTCCCTACCACCGTCCCTGCTACAGTCACTACTTCCGTCACTACTACGGTCACAACTATCGTCACTACTGGCGTGACTAATACCGTCACAACTACCGTGACTAATTCTGTCCCTACTACCGTCCCTACTACCGTCACTACTACTGTCCCTACTACCGTCTTTGCTACTGCCACTATTACCGTCCCTGCTACCGTCACTACTTCCGTCACTACTACCGCCACTACTATCGTCACTACTATCGTCACTACTACCGTCACTACTACCGACCCTACCACCGTCACTATTGCCGTCACTACTACCGTCCCTGCTACCGTCACTACTATCGTCACTACTACCGTGACTAATACCGTCCCTACTACCTTCACTACTACCGTGACTAATACCGTCCCTATTACCGTTACTACTTCCGTCACTACTTCCGTCACTTCTACCGTCACTACTACCGTCCCAACTACCGTCCCTACTACCGACACTACTACGGTGACTAATACCGTCCGTACTACCATCTCTACGTCCGCCCCTAATACCGTCCCTACTACCGACACAACTACCGTCCCTACTACCGTCCCTGCTACCGTCACTACTACCGTCCCTGCTACCGTCACTACTTCCGTCATTACTGCCGTCACTACTACCGTCACTACTACCGTCACTATTATCTTCACTACTAGCGTAACTAATACCGTCCCTACTACCGCCCCTACCACCGTCCCTGCTGCAGTTACTACTTCCGTCACTACTACGGTGCCTACTATCGTCACTACTACCGGCACTAATACCTTCACTACTACCGTCCCTGCTACCGTCCCTACTACCGTCCCTGCTACCGTCACTACTTCCGTCACTACTACGGTGACTAATACCGTCCGTACTACCATCTCTACGTCCGCCCCTAATACCGTCCCTACTACCGACACAACTACCGTCCCTACTACCGTCCCTGCTACCGTCACTACTACCGTCCCTGCTACCGTCACTACTTCCGTCACTACTACCGTCACTACTTTCGTCACTACAACCGTGACTAACACCGTCCATACTACCGTCACTAATTCCGTTCCTACTACCGTCACTACTACCGTCCCTACTGCCGTCCCTGCTACCGTCACTACTTCCTTCACTACTACCGTGACTATTACCGTCCCTACTACCGTCACTACTTCCGTCACTAATACGGTCTCAACTACCGTCCCTACTACCATCTCTACTTCCGTCCCTAATACAGTCCCTACTACCGTCCTTGCTACCGTCCCTACTACCCTCCCTGCTACCGTCACTACTTCCGTCACTACTACCGTCACTACTATCGTCACTACTACCGTGATTAATACCGTCCCTATTACCGTTACTACTTCCGTCGCTACTTCCGTCACTATTACCGTCACTACTACCGTCCCAACTACCGTCCCTACTACAGTCACTACTTCCGTCACTACTACCGTCTCTACTGCCGTGACTAATACCGTCCTTATTACCGTTACTACTTCCGTCACTACTTCCGTCACTACTACCGTCACTACTATCGTCACTACTAGAGCGACTAATACCGTCCCTACTACCGGCACTACTACCGTGACTAATACCGTCCCTATTACCGTTACTGCTTCCGTCACTACTTCCGTTACTACTACCGTCACTACTATCGTCACTACTAGCGTGACTAATACCGTCCCTACTACCGTCACTACTATCGTCACTACTTCCTTCCCTACTACCGTTCCTACCACCGTCCCTGCTAACGTCACTACTGTCGTCACTACTACCGTCCCTACTACCGTCCTTCCTACCGTCACTACTACCGTCACTACTACCGACACTACTACCGTCACTACTACCGTCACTACTTCCGTCACTACTACCGTCTCTACTGCCGTCCCTAGTACCGTCCCTCCTACCGTCACTACTTCCGTCATTACTGCCGTCACTACTACCGTCACTACTACCGTCACTATTATCTTCACTACTAGCGTAACTGATACCGTCCCTACTACCGCCCCTACCACCGTCCCTGCTGCAGTCACTACTTCCGTCACTACGACGGTGCCTACTATCGTCACTACTACCGGCACTAATACCGTCACTACTACCGTTCCTGCTACCGTCCCTACTACCGTCCCTGCTACCGTCACTACTTCCGTCACTACTACCGTCACTACTATCGTCACTACAACCGTGACTAATACCGTCCGTACTACCGTCACTAATTCCGTTACTACTACCGTCACTACTATCGTCACTACTTCCTTCCCTACTACCGTTCCTACCACCGTCCCTGCTAACGTCACTACTGTCGTCACTACTACCGTCCCTACTACCGTCCTTCCTACCGTCACTACTACCGTCACTACTACCGACACTACTACCGTGACTACTACCGTCACTACTATCGTCACTTCTAGCGTGACTAATACCGTCCCTACTACCATATCTATGTCCGCCCCTAATACCGTCCCTACTACCGTCACAACTACCGTCCCTACTACCGTCCCTGCTACCGTCCCTACTACAGTCCCTGCTACCGTCACTACTTCCGTCACTACTACCGTCACTACTATCGTCACAACAACCGTGACTAATACCGTCCCAACTACCGTCCCTACTACCGTTCCTGTTACCGTCACTATTTCCGTCACTACTACCGTCACTACTACCGTCACTACTGCCGTCACTACTATCGACACTACTTCCGCCACTACTACCGTGGCTAATACCGTCCCTACTACCGTCACTACTGCCGTCCCTACTACCGTCACTACTACAGCCACTACTATCGTCACTACTACCGTGACTAATACCGTCCCTACTACCGTCACTACTGCCGGCCCTACTACCGACACTACTTCCGCCAGTACTACCGTGCCTAATACCGTCCCTACTACCGTCACTACTACCGTCCCTACAACCGTCACTACTACCGTCCCTGCTACCGTCACTACTACCGTCCCTGCTACCGTCATTACTTCCGTCACTACTACCGTCACTAGTATCGCTACTACTACCGTGACTAATACCGTCCCTACTACCGTCACTACTTCCGTCAGTACTACCGTCACTGCTATCGTCACTACTACCGTCACTACTACCGTGGCTAATACCGTCCCTACTAACTTCACTACTACCGTCCCTACTACCGTCACTACTACCGTCACTACTACCGTCTCAACTACCGTCCCTACTACCGTCGCTACTTCGTCCCTAGTATCGTCTCTACTACCGTCCCAACTACCGTCCCTACTACCGTCACTACTACCGTCACTACTACCGACTCAACTACCGTCCCTACTACCGTCCCTGCTACCGTCACTACTTCCGTCACTACTACCGTCACTACTACGGTCACTACTATCGTCATTACTACCGTGACTAATAGCGTCTATACTACCGTCACTACTTCCGTCGCTACTACGGTCACTACTATCGTCACTACTACCGTGACTAATACCGTCCCTACTACCGTCACCACCTCCGTCCCTACTACCGTCACCACCTCCGTCACTACTACCGTCACTACTACCGTCACTACTATCGTCACTACTACCGTGACAAATATCGTCCCTACTACCGTCCCTACTACCGACACTACTACCGTCCCTACTACCGTCACTGCTACCGTCACTACTTCCGTCACTACTACGGTCACTACCATCGTCACTACTACCGTGACTAATACCGTCCCTACTACCGTCACTACTTCCGTCACTACTACCGTCACTAGTATCGCTACTACTACCGTGACTAATACCGTCCCTACTACCGTCCCTACTACCGTCACTACTTCCGTCAGTACTACCGTTACTACTATCGACACTACTACCGTCACTACTACCGTGGCTAATACCGTCACTACTACCGTGGCTAATACCGTCCCTACTACCTTCACTACTACCGTCCCTACTACCGTCACTACTACTGTCACTACTACGGTCTCAACTACCGTCCCTACTGCCGTCGCTACTTCGTCCCTAGTATCGTCTCTACTACCGTCCCAACTACCGTCCCTACTACCGTCACTAGTACCGTCACTACTACCGACTCAACTACCGTCCCTACTACCGTCCCTGCTACCGTCACTACTACCGTCACTACTACCGTCACTACTACCGTCCCTACTAACGTCCCAACTACCGTCCCTACTACCGTCACTACTACCGTCACTACTACCGTCCCTGCGACCGTCACTACTTCCGTCACTACTACCGTCACTACTATCGTCACTACCACCGTGACTAATACCGCCCCTACTACCGTCCCCACTACCGTCAATACTACCCTCACTAGTACCGTCCCTACTACCGTGCCTGCTACCGTCAATACAACCCTCACTAGTACCGTCCCTATTACCGTGCCTGGTACCGTCCCTACTTCCGTCACTACTACCGTTACTATAACCGTGAATAATACCGTCCCTATTAGCGTTACTATTTCCGTCACTACTACCGTCACTACTAATGTCACTACTAGCGTGATTAATACCGTCCCTACTACCGTCACTACTATCGTCACTACTACCGTCCCAACTACCGTCCCTACTACCGTCACTAGCACCGTCACTACTACCGACTCAACTACCGTCCCTAATACCGTCACTACTACCGTCACTACTATCGCCACTACCACCGTGACTAATACCGCCCCTACTATCGTCAATACTTCCATCACTACTACCGTCACTGCTATCGTCACTACTACCGTGACTGATACCGCCCCTACTACCGTCTCTACTAACGTCAACACTACCGTCACTACTACCGCCCCTATTACCGCCCCTACTACCGTCCCTACTACCGTCTCTAGTACCGTCACTACTACCGTCACTAAAACCGTCCCAACTACCGTCCCTACTACCGTCCCTGCTACCGTCACTATTTCCGTCACTACTACCGTCCCTGTTACCGCAACTACTTCCGTCACTACTACGGTCACTACTATCGTCACTACTACCGTGACTACTACCGTCCCAACTACCGTCCCTACTACCGTCCCTTCTACTGTCACTACTACCGTCCCTACTACCGTCCCTGCTACCGTCACTACTACCGTCACTACTACCGTCACTACTACCGTCCCTACTAACGTCCCTGCATCCGTCCCTACTACCGTCCCTACGACCGTCACTACTACCGTCCCTGCTACCGTCCCTACTACCGACCCTGCTACCGTCACTACTTCCGTCACTACTACGGTCACTACTATCGTCATTACTACCGTGACTAATAGCGTCTCTACTACCGTCACTACTTCCGTCACTACTACGGTCACTACTATCGTCACTACTACTGTGACTAATACCGTCCCTACTACCGTCACTACTTCCGTCACTACTACCGTCACTAGTATCGCTACTACTACCGTGACTAATACCGTCCCTACTACCGTCCCTACTACCGTCACTACTTCCGTCAGTACTACCGTCACTACTATCGACGCTACTACCGTCACTACTACCGTGGCTAATACCGTCCCTACTACCTTCACTACTACCGTCCCTACTACCGTCACTACTACCGTCACTACTACGGTCTCAACCGCCGTCCCTACTGCCGTCGCTACTTCGTCCCTAGTATCGTCTCTACTACCGGCCCAACTACCTGCCCTACTACCGTCCCAACTACCGTCCCTACTACCGTCACTACTACCGTCCCTACTACCGTCCCTGCTACCGTCACTACTTCCGTCACTACTACCGTCACTACTATCGTCACTACCACCGTGACTGATACCGTCCCTACAACCGTCTCTACTACCGTCAACACTACCGGCACTACTACCGCCCCTACCAACGCCCCTACTACCGTCCCTACTACCGTCACTAGTACCGTCACTACTACCGTCACTAAAACCGTCCCAACTACCGTCCCTACTACCGTCCCTGCTACCGTCACTATTTCCGTCACTACTACCGTCCCTGTTACCGCCACTACTTCCGTCACTACTACGGTCACTACTACCGTCCCTACTACCGTCCAAACTACCGTCTACACTACCGTCACTACTACCGCCCCTACTACTGTCCCTACTTCCGTCCCTAGTATCGTCTCTACTACCGTCCCAACTACCGTCCCTACTACCGTCACTACTACCGTCACTCCTACCGTCTCATCTACCGTCCCTACTACCGTCCCTGCTACCGTCACTACTTCCGTCACTACTACGGTCACTACTATCGTCATTACTACCGTGACTAATAGCGTCTCTACTACCGTCACTACTTCCGTCACTACTACGGTCACTACTATCGTCACTACTACTGTGACTAATACCGTCCCTACTACCGTCACCACCTCCGTCACTACTACCGTCACTACTATCGTCACTACTACCGTGACAAATACCGTCCCTACTACCGTCCCTACTACCGTCACTACTACCGTCACTACTGCCGTCACTACTATCGACACTACTTCCGCCACTACTACCGTGGCTAATACCGTCCCTACTACAGTCACTACTACCGTCACTACTACCGTCCCTACTACCGTCCCTGCTACCTTCACTACTACCGTCTCAACTACCGTCCCTACTACCGTCCCTACATCCGTCCCTACTACCGTCCTTACGACCGTCACTACTACCGTCCCTACTACTGTCCCTACTACCGTCCCTGCTACCGTCACTATTTCCGTCACTACTACCGTCCCTGTTACCGCCACTACTTCCGTCACTACTACGGTCACTACTATCGTCACTACTACCGTGACTAATACCGTACCAACTACCGTCCCTATTACCCTCCCTACTACTGCAACTACTACCGTCCATACTACTGTCCCAACTAGCGTCCCTACTACCATCACTACTACCGTCACTACTACCGTCTCATCTACCGTCCCTACTACCGTCCCTGCTCCCGTCACTACTTCCGTCACTACTACGGTCACTACTATCGTCATTACTACCGTGACTAATAGCGTCCCTACTACCGTCACTACTACCGTCACTACTACCGTCCCTACTAACGTCCCAACTACCGTCCCTACTACCGTCACTACTACCGTCACTACTACCGTCCCTGCGACCGTCACTACTTCCGTCACTACTACCGTCACTACTATCGTCACTACCACCGTGACTAATACCGCCCCTACTACCGTCCCCACTACCGTCAATACTACCCTCACTAGTACCGTCCCTACTACCGTGCCTGCTACCGTCACTACTTCCGTCACTACTACGGTCACTACTATCGTCATTACTACCGTGACTAATAGCGTCCCTACTACCGTCACTACTACCGTCCCTACTACCGACACTACTACCGTCACTACTACAGTCTCAACTACCGTCCCTACTACGGTCAATACTACCGTCACTACTACCGTCACTACTACCGTCACTACGACCGTCACTACTACCGTCACTACGACCGTCTCAACTACCGACCCTACTACCGTCCCTGCTACCGTCACTATTTCCGTCACTACTACCGTCCCTGTTACCGCCACTACTTCCGTCACTACTACGGTCACTACTATCGTCACTAATACCGTGTCTAATACCGTCCCTACTACCTTCACTACTACCGTCCCTACTACCGTCACTACTACCGTCACTACTACCGTCTCAACTACCGTCCCTACTGCCGTCGCTACTTCGTCCCTAGTATCGTCTCTACTACCGTCCCAACTACCGTCCCTACTACCGTCACTAGTACCGTCACTACTACCGACTCAACTACCGTCCCTACTACCGTCCCTGCTACCGTCACTACTTCCGTCACTACTACCGTCACTACTATCGCCACTACCACCGTGACTAATACCGCCCCTACTATCGTCAATACTTCCATCACTACTACCGTCACTGCTATCGTCACTACTACCGTGACTGCTACCGTCCCTACTACCGTCTCTACTAACGTCAACACTACCGTCACTACTACCGCCCCTATTACCGCCCCTACTACCGTCCCTACTACCGTCACTAGTACCGTCACTACTACCGTCACTAAAACCGTCCCAACTACCGTCCCTACTACCGTCCCTGCTACCGTCACTATTTCCGTCACTACTACCGTCCCTGTTACCGCAACTACTTCCGTCACTACTACGGTCACTACTATCGTCACTACTACCGTGACTACTACCGTCCCAACTACCGTCCCTACTACCGTCCCTTCTACTGTCACTACTACCGTCCCTACTACCGTCCCTGCTACCGTCACTACTACCGTCACTACTACCGTCACTACTACCGTCACTACTACCGTCACTACTACCGTCCCTACTAACGTCCCTGCATCCGTCCCTACTACCGCCCCTACGACCGTCACTACTACCGTCCCTGCTACCGTCCCTACTACCGACCCTGCTACCGTCACTACTTCCGTCACTAGTACGGTCACTACTATTGTCACCACTACCGTGACTAATACCGTCCCAACTACCGTCCCTACTACATTTCCTGCTACCGTCACTATTTCCGTCACTACTACCGTCACTACTACCGTCACTACTGCCGTCACTACTATCGACGCTATTTCCGTCACTACTACGGTCACTACTATCGTCATTACTACCGTGACTAATAGCGTCTCTACTACCGTCACTACTTCCGTCGCTACTACGGTCACTACTATCGTCACTACTACCGTGACTAATACCGTCCCTACTACCGTCACCACCTCCGTCACTGCTACCGTCACTACTTCCGTCACTACTACGGTCACTACCATCGTCACTACTACCGTGACTAATACCGTCCCTACTACCGTCACTACTTCCGTCACTACTACCGTCACTAGTATCGCTACTACTACCGTGACTAATACCGTCCCTACTACCGTCCCTACTACCGTCACTACTTCCGTCAGTACTACCGTCACTACTATCGACGCTACTACCGTCACTACTACCGTGGCTAATACCGTCCCTACTACCTTCACTACTACCGTCCCTACTACCGTCACTACTTCCGTCACTACTACCGTCACGACTACGGTCACTACTATCGTCATTACCACCGTGACTAAGAGCGTCTCTACTACCGTCACTACTTCCGTCGCTACTACGGTCACTACTATCGTCACTACTACCGTGACTAATACCGTCCCTACTACCGTCACCACCTCCGTCCCTACTACCGTCACCACCTCCGTCACTACTACCGTCACTACTACCGTCACTACTATCGTCACTACTACCGTGACAAATATCGTCCCTACTACCGTCCCTACTACCGACACTACTACCGTCCCTACTACCGTCACTGCTACCGTCACTACTTCCGTCACTACTACGGTCACTACCATCGTCACTACTACCGTGAGTAATACCGTCCCTACTACCGTCGCTACTTCCGTCACTACTACCGTCACTAGTATCGCTCCTACTACCGTGACTAATACCGTCCCTACTACCGTCCCTACTACCGTCACTACTTTCGTCAGTACTACCGTTACTACTATCGACACTACTACCGTCACTACTACCGTGGCTAATACCGTCCCTACTACCATCACTACTACCGTCCCTACTACCGTCACTACTACCGTCACTACTACGGTCTCAACTACCGTCCCTACTGCCGTCGCTACTTCGTCCCTAGTATCGTCTCTACTACCGTCCCAACTACCGTCCCTACTACCGTCACTAGTACCGTCACTACTACCGACTCAACTACCGTCCCTACTACCGTCCCTGCTACCGTCACTACTTCCGTCACTACTACCGTCACTGCTATCGTCACTACCACCGTGACTATTACCGCCCCTACTATCGTCACTACTTCCATCACTACTACCGTCACTGTTATCGTCACTACTACCGTGACTGATACCGTCCCTACTACCGTCTCTACTAACGTCAACACTACCGTCACTACTACCGCCCCTATTACCGCCCCCACTACCGTCCCTACTACCGTCACTAGTACCGTCACTACTACCGTCACTACTACGGTCACTACTATCGTCACTACTACCGTGACTAATACCGTCCCAACTACCGTCCCTACTACCGTCCCTTCTACTGTCACTACTACCGTCCCTACTACCGTCCCTGCTACCGTCACTACTACCGTCACTACTACCGTCACTACTACCGTCCCTACAACCGTCACTACTACCGTCCCTGCTACCGTCACTACTACCGTCCCTGCTACCCTCATTACTTCCGTCACTACTACCGTCACTAGTATCGCTACTACTACCGTGACTAATACCGTCCCTACTACCGTCACTACTTCCGTCAGTACTACCGTCACTACTATCGTCACTACTACCGTCACTACTACCGTGGCTAATACAGTCCCTACTAACTTCACTACTACCGTCCCTACTACCGTCACTACTACCGTCACTACTACCGTCTCAACTACCGTCCCTACTACCGTCGCTACTTCGTCCCTAGTATCGTCTCTACTACCGTCCCAACTACCGTCCCTACTACCGTCACTACTACCGTCACTACTACCGACTCAACTACCGTCCCTACTACCGTCCCTGCTACTGTCACTACTTCCGTCACTACTACCGTCACGACTACGGTCACTACTATCGTCATTACTACCGTGACTAATAGCGTCTCTACTACCGTCACTACTTCCGTCGCTACTACGGTCACTACTATCGTCACTACTACCGTGACTAATACCGTCCCTACTACCGTCCCTACTACCGTCACTACTTCCGTCAGTACTACCGTTACTACTATCGACACTACTACCGTCACTACTACCGTGGCTAATACCGTCCCTACTACCTTCACTACTACCGTCCCTACTACCGTCACTACTACCGTCACTACTACGGTCTCAACTACCGTCCCTACTGCCGTCGCTACTTCGTCCCTAGTATCGTCTCTACTACCGTCCCAACTACCGTCCCTACTACCGTCACTAGTACCGTCACTACTACCGACTCAACTACCGTCCCTACTACCGTCCCTGCTACCGTCACTACTTCCGTCACTACTACCGTCACTACTATCGCCACTACCACCGTGACTAATACCGCCCCTACTATCGTCAATACTTCCATCACTACTACCGTCACTGCTATCGTCATTACTACCGTGACTAATAGCGTCCCTACTACCGTCACTACTACCGTCACTACTACCGTGACTAATACCGTCCCAACTACCGTCCCTACTACCGTCCCTTCTACTGTCACTACTACCGTCCCTACTACCGTCCCTGCTACCGTCACTACTACCGTCACTACTACCGTCACTACTACCGTCCCTACTAACGTCCCAACTACCGTCCCTACTACCGTCACTACTACCGTCACTACTACCGTCCCTGCGACCGTCACTACTTCCGTCACTACTACCGTCACTACTATCGTCACTACCACCGTGACTAATACCGCCCCTACTACCGTCCCCACTACCGTCAATACTACCCTCACTAGTACCGTCCCTACTACCGTGCCTGCTACCGTCACTACTTCCGTCACTACTACGGTCACTACTATCGTCATTACTACCGTGACTAATAGCGTCCCTACTACCGTCACTACTACCGTCCCTACTACCGACACTACTACCGTCACTACTACAGTCTCAACTACCGTCCCTACTACGGTCAATACTACCGTCACTACTACCGTCACTACTACCGTCACTACGACCGTCTCAACTACCGACCCTACTACCGTCCCTGCTACCGTCACTATTTCCGTCACTACTACCGTCCCTGTTACCGCCACTACTTCCGTCACTACTACGGTCACTACTATCGTCACTAATACCGTGTCTAATACCGTCCCTACTACCTTCACTACTACCGTCCCTACTACCGTCACTACTACCGTCACTACTACCGTCTCAACTACCGTCCCTACTGCCGTCGCTACTTCGTCCCTAGTATCGTCTCTACTACCGTCCCAACTACCGTCCCTACTACCGTCACTAGTACCGTCACTACTACCGACTCAACTACCGTCCCTACTACCGTCCCTGCTACCGTCACTACTTCCGTCACTACTACCGTCACTACTATCGCCACTACCACCGTGACTAATACCGCCCCTACTATCGTCAATACTTCCATCACTACTACCGTCACTGCTATCGTCAGTACTACCGTGACTGCTACCGTCCCTACTACCGTCTCTACTAACGTCAACACTACCGTCACTACTACCGCCCCTATTACCGCCCCTACTACCGTCCCTACTACCGTCACTAGTACCGTCACTACTACCGTCACTAAAACCGTCCCAACTACCGTCCCTACTACCGTCCCTGCTACCGTCACTATTTCCGTCACTACTACCGTCCCTGTTACCGCAACTACTTCCGTCACTACTACGGTCACTACTATCGTCACTACTACCGTGACTACTACCGTCCCAACTACCGTCCCTACTACCGTCCCTTCTACTGTCACTACTACCGTCCCTACTACCGTCCCTGCTACCGTCACTACTACCGTCACTACTACCGTCACTACTACCGTCACTACTACCGTCACTACTACCGTCACTACTACCGTCCCTACTAACGTCCCTGCATCCGTCCCTACTACCGCCCCTACGACCGTCACTACTACCGTCCCTGCTACCGTCCCTACTACCGACCCTGCTACCGTCACTACTTCCGTCACTAGTACGGTCACTACTATTGTCACCACTACCGTGACTAATACCGTCCCAACTACCGTCCCTACTACATTTCCTGCTACCGTCACTATTTCCGTCACTACTACCGTCACTACTACCGTCACTACTGCCGTCACTACTATCGACGCTATTTCCGTCACTACTACGGTCACTACTATCGTCATTACTACCGTGACTAATAGCGTCTCTACTACCGTCACTACTTCCGTCGCTACTACGGTCACTACTATCGTCACTACTACCGTGACTAATACCGTCCCTACTACCGTCACCACCTCCGTCACTGCTACCGTCACTACTTCCGTCACTACTACGGTCACTACCATCGTCACTACTACCGTGACTAATACCGTCCCTACTACCGTCACTACTTCCGTCACTACTACCGTCACTAGTATCGCTACTACTACCGTGACTAATACCGTCCCTACTACCGTCCCTACTACCGTCACTACTTCCGTCAGTACTACCGTCACTACTATCGACGCTACTACCGTCACTACTACCGTGGCTAATACCGTCCCTACTACCTTCACTACTACCGTCCCTACTACCGTCACTACTACCGTCACTACTACGGTCTCAACTACCGTCCCTACTGCCGTCGCTACTTCGTCCCTAGTATCGTCTCTACTACCGTCCCAACTACCTTCCCTACCACCGTCCCAACTACCGTCCCTACTACCGTCACTACTACCGTCCCTACTACCGTCCCTGCTACCGTCACTACTTCCGTCACTACTACCGTCACTACTATCGTCACTACCACCGTGACTGATACCGTCCCTACTACCGTCTCTACTACCGTCAACACTACCGGCACTACTACCGCCCCTACCACCGCCCCTACTACCGTCCCTACTACCGTCACTAGTACCGTCACTACTACCGTCACTAAAACCGTCCCAACTACCGTCCCTACTACCGTCCCTGCTACCGTCACTATTTCCGTCACTACTACCGTCCCTGTTACCGCCACTACTTCCGTCACTACTACGGTCACTACTACCGTCCCTACTACCGTCCCAACTACCGTCTACACTACCGTCACTACTACCGCCCCTACTACTGTCCCTACTTCCGTCCCTAGTATCGTCTCTACTACCGTCCCAACTACTGTCCCTAATACCGTCACTACTACCGTCACTCCTACCGTCTCAACTACCGTCCCTACTACCGTCCCTGCTACCGTCACTACTTCCGTCACTACTACGGTCACTACTATCGTCATTACTACCGTGACTAATAGCGTCTCTACTACCGTCACTACTTCCGTCACTACTACGGTCACTACTATCGTCACTACTACCGTGACTAATACCGTCCCTACTACCGTCACCACCTCCGTCACTACTACCGTCACTACTATCGTCACTACTACCGTGACAAATACCGTCCCTACTACCGTCCCTACTACCGTCACTACTACCGTCACTACTGCCGTCACTACTATCGACACTATTTCCGCCACTACTACCGTGGCTAATACCGTCCCTACTACAGTCACTACTACCGTCACTACTAGCGTCCCTACTACCGTCCCTGCTACCTTCACTACTACCGTCTCAACTACCGTCCCTACTACCGTCCCTACATCCGTCCCTACTACCGTCCTTACGACCGTCACTACTACCGTCCCTACTACTGTCCCTACTACCGTCCCTGCTACCGTCACTACTTCCGTCACTACTACCGTTACGATAACCGTGAATAATACCGTCCCTATTACCGTTACTACTTCCGTCACTACTACCGTCACTACTAATGTCACTACTAGCGTGATTAATACCGTCCCTACTACCGTCACTACTATCGTCACTACTACGGTCACTACTATCGTCATTACTACCGTGACTAATAGCGTCTCTACTACCGCCACTACTTCCGTCACTACTACGGTCACTACTATCGTCACTACTACCGTGAATAATACCGTCACTACTACCGCCCCTAATACCGTCCCTACTTCCGTCCCTAGTATCGTCTCTACTACCGTCCCAACTACCGTCCCTACTACCGTCACTACTACCGTCACTCCTACCGTCTCAACTACCGTCCCTACTACCATCCCTGCTCCCGTCACTACTTCCTTTACAACTACGGTCACTACTATCGTCATTACTACCGTGACTAATAGCGTCCCTACTACCGTCACTACTACCGTCACTACTACCGTCTCAACTACCATCCCTACTACCGTCGCTACTTCGTCCCTAGTATCGTCTCTACTACCGTCCCAACTACCGTCCCTACTACCGTCCCTGCTACCGCCACTATTTCCGTCACTACTACCGTCCCTGTTACCGCAACTACTTCCGTCACTACTACGGTCACTACTATCGTCACTACTACCGTGACTAATACCGTCCCTACTACCGTCACTACTTCCGTCAATACTACCGTTACTACTCCCGTCACTACTATCGTCACTACTACCGTGAATAATACCGTCACTACTACCGCCCCTAATACCGTCCCTACTTCCGTCCCTAGTATCGTCTCTACTACCGTCCCAACTACCGTCCCTACTACCGTCACTACTACCGTCACTCCTACCGTCTCAACTACCGTCCCTACTACCATCCCTGCTACCACCACTACTTCCGTCACTACTACGGTCACTACTATCGTCATGACTACCGTGACTAATAGCGTCTCTACTACCGTCACTACTTCCGTCACTTCTACGGTCACTACTATCGTCACTACTACCGTGACTAATACCGTCCCTACTACCGTCACCACCTCCGTCACTACTACCGTCACTACTATCGTCACTACTACCGTGACAAATACCGTCCCTACTACCGTCCCTACTACCGTCACTACTACCGTCACTACTGCCGTCACTACTATCGACACTACTTCCGCCACTACTACCGTGCCTGCTACCGTCAATACTACCCTCACTTGTACCGTCCCTACTACCGTGCCTGCTACCGTCCCTACTTCCGTCACTACTACCGTTACGATAACCGTGAATAATACCGTCCCTATTACCGTTACTACTTCCGTCACTACTACCGTCACTACTAATGTCACTACTAGCGTGATTAATACCGTCCCTACTACCGTCACTACTATCGTCACTACTACCGTCCCAACTACCGCCCCTACTACCGTCACTACTTCCGTCACTACTACCGTCACATCTCCCGTCACTACTATCGTCACAACTACCGTGAATAATACCGACCCTACTACCGTCCTTACTACCGTCAATACTACCCTCACTAGTACCGTCCCTACTGCCGTGCCTGCTACCGCCACTACTTCCGTCACTACTACCGTCACTACTACCGTCACTACTGCCGTCCCAACTACCGTCTCTACTACCGTCCCTAGTACCGTCTCTACTACCGCCACTACTACAGTTCCTACTACCGTCACTACTACCGTCCCTACTACCGTCACTACTACCGTCACTACTATCGTCCCTACTACCGTCCCTACCACCGTCCCTGCTACAGTCACTACTTCCGTCACTACTACGGTCACTACTATCGTCACTACTGGCGTGACTAATACCGTCCCTCCTACCGTCACTACTTCAGTCATTACTGCCGTCACTACTACCGTCACTACTACGGTCACTACTATCGTCACTACTGGCGTGACTAATACCGTCCCTCCTACCGTCACTACTTCAGTCATTACTGCCGTCACTACTACCGTCACTACTACGGTCCCTACTACCGTCACTACTACCGTCACTACTGCCGTCACTACTATCGACACTACTTCCGCCACTACTACCGTGCCTGCTACCGTCAATACTACCCTCACTTGTACCGTCCCTACTACCGTGCCTGCTACCGTCCCTACTACCGTCACTACTACTGTCCCTACTACCGTCTTTGCTACTGCCACTATTACCGTCCCTGCTACCGTCACTACTTCCGTCACTACTACCGCCACTACTATCGTCACTACTATCGTCACTACTACCGTCACTACTACCGACCCTACCACCGTCACTATTGCCGTCACTACTACCGTCCCTGCTACCGTCACTACTATCGTCACTACTACCGTGACTAATACCGTCCCTACTACCTTCACTACTACCGTGACTAATACCGTCCCTATTACCGTTACTACTTCCGTCACTACTTCCGTCACTTCTACCGTCACTACTACCGTCCCAACTACCGTCCCTACTACCGACACTACTACGGTGACTAATACCGTCCGTACTACCATCTCTACGTCCGCCCCTAATACCGTCCCTACTACCGACACAACTACCGTCCCTACTACCGTCCCTGCTACCGTCACTACTACCGTCCCTGCTACCGTCACTACTTCCGTCATTACTGCCGTCACTACTACCGTCACTACTACCGTCACTATTATCTTCACTACTAGCGTAACTAATACCGTCCCTACTACCGCCCCTACCACCGTCCCTGCTGCAGTTACTACTTCCGTCACTACTACGGTGCCTACTATCGTCACTACTACCGGCACTAATACCTTCACTACTACCGTCCCTGCTACCGTCCCTACTACCGTCCCTGCTACCGTCACTACTTCCGTCACTACTACGGTGACTAATACCGTCCGTACTACCATCTCTACGTCCGCCCCTAATACCGTCCCTACTACCGACACAACTACCGTCCCTACTACCGTCCCTGCTACCGTCACTACTACCGTCCCTGCTACCGTCACTACTTCCGTCACTACTACCGTCACTACTTTCGTCACTACAACCGTGACTAACACCGTCCATACTACCGTCACTAATTCCGTTCCTACTACCGTCACTACTACCGTCCCTACTGCCGTCCCTGCTACCGTCACTACTTCCTTCACTACTACCGTGACTATTACCGTCCCTACTACCGTCACTACTTCCGTCACTAATACGGTCTCAACTACCGTCCCTACTACCATCTCTACTTCCGTCCCTAATACAGTCCCTACTACCGTCCTTGCTACCGTCCCTACTACCCTCCCTGCTACCGTCACTACTTCCGTCACTACTACCGTCACTACTATCGTCACTACTACCGTGATTAATACCGTCCCTATTACCGTTACTACTTCCGTCGCTACTTCCGTCACTATTACCGTCACTACTACCGTCCCAACTACCGTCCCTACTACAGTCACTACTTCCGTCACTACTACCGTCTCTACTGCCGTGACTAATACCGTCCTTATTACCGTTACTACTTCCGTCACTACTTCCGTCACTACTACCGTCACTACTATCGTCACTACTAGAGCGACTAATACCGTCCCTACTACCGGCACTACTACCGTGACTAATACCGTCCCTATTACCGTTACTGCTTCCGTCACTACTTCCGTTACTACTACCGTCACTACTATCGTCACTACTAGCGTGACTAATACCGTCCCTACTACCGTCACTACTATCGTCACTAC
Organism: Andrena hattorfiana; assembly: GCA_944738655.2. Lineage (NCBI taxonomy): Eukaryota > Metazoa > Arthropoda > Insecta > Hymenoptera > Andrenidae > Andrena > Andrena hattorfiana. The sequence goes on along the minus strand of OX122894.2, from coordinate 31,311,841 downwards.
TTCCTTCCCTACTACCGTTCCTACCACCGTCCCTGCTAACGTCACTACTGTCGTCACTACTACCGTCCCTACTACCGTCCTTCCTACCGTCACTACTACCGTCACTACTACCGACACTACTACCGTCACTACTACCGTCACTACTTCCGTCACTACTACCGTCTCTACTGCCGTCCCTAGTACCGTCCCTCCTACCGTCACTACTTCCGTCATTACTGCCGTCACTACTACCGTCACTACTACCGTCACTATTATCTTCACTACTAGCGTAACTGATACCGTCCCTACTACCGCCCCTACCACCGTCCCTGCTGCAGTCACTACTTCCGTCACTACGACGGTGCCTACTATCGTCACTACTACCGGCACTAATACCGTCACTACTACCGTTCCTGCTACCGTCCCTACTACCGTCCCTGCTACCGTCACTACTTCCGTCACTACTACCGTCACTACTATCGTCACTACAACCGTGACTAATACCGTCCGTACTACCGTCACTAATTCCGTTACTACTACCGTCACTACTATCGTCACTACTTCCTTCCCTACTACCGTTCCTACCACCGTCCCTGCTAACGTCACTACTGTCGTCACTACTACCGTCCCTACTACCGTCCTTCCTACCGTCACTACTACCGTCACTACTACCGACACTACTACCGTGACTACTACCGTCACTACTATCGTCACTTCTAGCGTGACTAATACCGTCCCTACTACCATATCTATGTCCGCCCCTAATACCGTCCCTACTACCGTCACAACTACCGTCCCTACTACCGTCCCTGCTACCGTCCCTACTACAGTCCCTGCTACCGTCACTACTTCCGTCACTACTACCGTCACTACTATCGTCACAACAACCGTGACTAATACCGTCCCAACTACCGTCCCTACTACCGTTCCTGTTACCGTCACTATTTCCGTCACTACTACCGTCACTACTACCGTCACTACTGCCGTCACTACTATCGACACTACTTCCGCCACTACTACCGTGGCTAATACCGTCCCTACTACCGTCACTACTGCCGTCCCTACTACCGTCACTACTACAGCCACTACTATCGTCACTACTACCGTGACTAATACCGTCCCTACTACCGTCACTACTGCCGGCCCTACTACCGACACTACTTCCGCCAGTACTACCGTGCCTAATACCGTCCCTACTACCGTCACTACTACCGTCCCTACAACCGTCACTACTACCGTCCCTGCTACCGTCACTACTACCGTCCCTGCTACCGTCATTACTTCCGTCACTACTACCGTCACTAGTATCGCTACTACTACCGTGACTAATACCGTCCCTACTACCGTCACTACTTCCGTCAGTACTACCGTCACTGCTATCGTCACTACTACCGTCACTACTACCGTGGCTAATACCGTCCCTACTAACTTCACTACTACCGTCCCTACTACCGTCACTACTACCGTCACTACTACCGTCTCAACTACCGTCCCTACTACCGTCGCTACTTCGTCCCTAGTATCGTCTCTACTACCGTCCCAACTACCGTCCCTACTACCGTCACTACTACCGTCACTACTACCGACTCAACTACCGTCCCTACTACCGTCCCTGCTACCGTCACTACTTCCGTCACTACTACCGTCACTACTACGGTCACTACTATCGTCATTACTACCGTGACTAATAGCGTCTATACTACCGTCACTACTTCCGTCGCTACTACGGTCACTACTATCGTCACTACTACCGTGACTAATACCGTCCCTACTACCGTCACCACCTCCGTCCCTACTACCGTCACCACCTCCGTCACTACTACCGTCACTACTACCGTCACTACTATCGTCACTACTACCGTGACAAATATCGTCCCTACTACCGTCCCTACTACCGACACTACTACCGTCCCTACTACCGTCACTGCTACCGTCACTACTTCCGTCACTACTACGGTCACTACCATCGTCACTACTACCGTGACTAATACCGTCCCTACTACCGTCACTACTTCCGTCACTACTACCGTCACTAGTATCGCTACTACTACCGTGACTAATACCGTCCCTACTACCGTCCCTACTACCGTCACTACTTCCGTCAGTACTACCGTTACTACTATCGACACTACTACCGTCACTACTACCGTGGCTAATACCGTCACTACTACCGTGGCTAATACCGTCCCTACTACCTTCACTACTACCGTCCCTACTACCGTCACTACTACTGTCACTACTACGGTCTCAACTACCGTCCCTACTGCCGTCGCTACTTCGTCCCTAGTATCGTCTCTACTACCGTCCCAACTACCGTCCCTACTACCGTCACTAGTACCGTCACTACTACCGACTCAACTACCGTCCCTACTACCGTCCCTGCTACCGTCACTACTACCGTCACTACTACCGTCACTACTACCGTCCCTACTAACGTCCCAACTACCGTCCCTACTACCGTCACTACTACCGTCACTACTACCGTCCCTGCGACCGTCACTACTTCCGTCACTACTACCGTCACTACTATCGTCACTACCACCGTGACTAATACCGCCCCTACTACCGTCCCCACTACCGTCAATACTACCCTCACTAGTACCGTCCCTACTACCGTGCCTGCTACCGTCAATACAACCCTCACTAGTACCGTCCCTATTACCGTGCCTGGTACCGTCCCTACTTCCGTCACTACTACCGTTACTATAACCGTGAATAATACCGTCCCTATTAGCGTTACTATTTCCGTCACTACTACCGTCACTACTAATGTCACTACTAGCGTGATTAATACCGTCCCTACTACCGTCACTACTATCGTCACTACTACCGTCCCAACTACCGTCCCTACTACCGTCACTAGCACCGTCACTACTACCGACTCAACTACCGTCCCTAATACCGTCACTACTACCGTCACTACTATCGCCACTACCACCGTGACTAATACCGCCCCTACTATCGTCAATACTTCCATCACTACTACCGTCACTGCTATCGTCACTACTACCGTGACTGATACCGCCCCTACTACCGTCTCTACTAACGTCAACACTACCGTCACTACTACCGCCCCTATTACCGCCCCTACTACCGTCCCTACTACCGTCTCTAGTACCGTCACTACTACCGTCACTAAAACCGTCCCAACTACCGTCCCTACTACCGTCCCTGCTACCGTCACTATTTCCGTCACTACTACCGTCCCTGTTACCGCAACTACTTCCGTCACTACTACGGTCACTACTATCGTCACTACTACCGTGACTACTACCGTCCCAACTACCGTCCCTACTACCGTCCCTTCTACTGTCACTACTACCGTCCCTACTACCGTCCCTGCTACCGTCACTACTACCGTCACTACTACCGTCACTACTACCGTCCCTACTAACGTCCCTGCATCCGTCCCTACTACCGTCCCTACGACCGTCACTACTACCGTCCCTGCTACCGTCCCTACTACCGACCCTGCTACCGTCACTACTTCCGTCACTACTACGGTCACTACTATCGTCATTACTACCGTGACTAATAGCGTCTCTACTACCGTCACTACTTCCGTCACTACTACGGTCACTACTATCGTCACTACTACTGTGACTAATACCGTCCCTACTACCGTCACTACTTCCGTCACTACTACCGTCACTAGTATCGCTACTACTACCGTGACTAATACCGTCCCTACTACCGTCCCTACTACCGTCACTACTTCCGTCAGTACTACCGTCACTACTATCGACGCTACTACCGTCACTACTACCGTGGCTAATACCGTCCCTACTACCTTCACTACTACCGTCCCTACTACCGTCACTACTACCGTCACTACTACGGTCTCAACCGCCGTCCCTACTGCCGTCGCTACTTCGTCCCTAGTATCGTCTCTACTACCGGCCCAACTACCTGCCCTACTACCGTCCCAACTACCGTCCCTACTACCGTCACTACTACCGTCCCTACTACCGTCCCTGCTACCGTCACTACTTCCGTCACTACTACCGTCACTACTATCGTCACTACCACCGTGACTGATACCGTCCCTACAACCGTCTCTACTACCGTCAACACTACCGGCACTACTACCGCCCCTACCAACGCCCCTACTACCGTCCCTACTACCGTCACTAGTACCGTCACTACTACCGTCACTAAAACCGTCCCAACTACCGTCCCTACTACCGTCCCTGCTACCGTCACTATTTCCGTCACTACTACCGTCCCTGTTACCGCCACTACTTCCGTCACTACTACGGTCACTACTACCGTCCCTACTACCGTCCAAACTACCGTCTACACTACCGTCACTACTACCGCCCCTACTACTGTCCCTACTTCCGTCCCTAGTATCGTCTCTACTACCGTCCCAACTACCGTCCCTACTACCGTCACTACTACCGTCACTCCTACCGTCTCATCTACCGTCCCTACTACCGTCCCTGCTACCGTCACTACTTCCGTCACTACTACGGTCACTACTATCGTCATTACTACCGTGACTAATAGCGTCTCTACTACCGTCACTACTTCCGTCACTACTACGGTCACTACTATCGTCACTACTACTGTGACTAATACCGTCCCTACTACCGTCACCACCTCCGTCACTACTACCGTCACTACTATCGTCACTACTACCGTGACAAATACCGTCCCTACTACCGTCCCTACTACCGTCACTACTACCGTCACTACTGCCGTCACTACTATCGACACTACTTCCGCCACTACTACCGTGGCTAATACCGTCCCTACTACAGTCACTACTACCGTCACTACTACCGTCCCTACTACCGTCCCTGCTACCTTCACTACTACCGTCTCAACTACCGTCCCTACTACCGTCCCTACATCCGTCCCTACTACCGTCCTTACGACCGTCACTACTACCGTCCCTACTACTGTCCCTACTACCGTCCCTGCTACCGTCACTATTTCCGTCACTACTACCGTCCCTGTTACCGCCACTACTTCCGTCACTACTACGGTCACTACTATCGTCACTACTACCGTGACTAATACCGTACCAACTACCGTCCCTATTACCCTCCCTACTACTGCAACTACTACCGTCCATACTACTGTCCCAACTAGCGTCCCTACTACCATCACTACTACCGTCACTACTACCGTCTCATCTACCGTCCCTACTACCGTCCCTGCTCCCGTCACTACTTCCGTCACTACTACGGTCACTACTATCGTCATTACTACCGTGACTAATAGCGTCCCTACTACCGTCACTACTACCGTCACTACTACCGTCTCAACTACCGTCCCTACTACCGTCGCTACTTCGTCCCTAGTATCGCCTCTACTACCGTCCCAACTACCGTCCCTACTACCGTCACTACTACCGTCACTACTTCCGTCACTACTACCGTCCCTACTACCGTCCCTGCTACCGTCACTACTTCCGTCACTACTACCGTCACTACTATCGTCACTACCACCGTGACTGATACCGCCCCTACTACCGTCCCCACTACCGTCAATACTACCCTCACTATTACCGTCCCTACTACCGTGCCTGCTACCGTCAATACTACCCTCACTAGTACCGTCCCTACTACGGTGCCTGCTACCGTCCCTACTTCCGTCACTACTACCGTTACTATAACCGCGAATAATACCGTCCCTATTACCGTTACTACTTCCGTCACTACTACCGTCACTACTATCGTCACTACTACCGTGACTAATACCGTACCTCCTACCGTCCCAACTACCGTCACTACTTCCGTCAATACTACCGTCACTACTCCCGTCACTACTATCGGCACTACTACCTTGAATAATACCGTCCCTACTACCGTCCCCACTACCGTCAATACTACCCTCACTAGTACCGTCTCTACTACCGTCACTACTTCCGTCACTACTACCGTCTCTACTACCGTCACTACTACCGTCACTACTACCGTCACTACTACCGTCCCAAATACCGTTCCTACTACCGTCCCTATTACTGTCACTACTACCGTCACAACTACAGTTTCTACTATCGACACAATTACCGTAACTAATACCGTCCCTACCACCCGACTCTACTACCGTCCCTAGTACCGTCGCTACTACCGCCCCAACTACCGTCCCTACTACCGTCACTACTGCCGTCCCTACTACCGTCACTACTACAGCCACTACTATCGTCACTACTACCGTGACTAATACCGTCCCTACTACCGTCACTACTGCCGGCCCTACTACCGACACTACTTCCGCCAGTACTACCGTGCCTAATACCGTCCCTACTACCGTCACTACTACCGTCCCTACAACCGTCACTACTACCGTCCCTGCTACCGTCACTACTACCGTCCCTGCTACCGTCATTACTTCCGTCACTACTACCGTCATTAGTATCGCTACTACTACCGTGACTAATACCGTCCCTACTACCGTCACTACTTCCGTCAGTACTACCGTCACTACTATCGTCACTACTACCGTCACTACTACCGTGGCTAATACCGTCCCTACTAACTTCACTACTACCGTCCCTACTACCGTCACTACTACCGTCACTACTACCGTCTCAACTACCGTCCCTACTACCGTCGCTACTTCGTCCCTAGTATCGTCTCTACTACCGTCCCAACTACCGTCCCAACTACCGTCACTACTACCGTCACTACTACCGACTCAACTACCGTCCCTACTACCGTCCCTGCTACCGTCACTACTTCCGTCACTACTACCGTCACTACTACGGTCACTACTATCGTCATTACTACCGTGACTAATAGCGTCTCTACTACCGTCACTACTTCCGTCGCTACTACGGTCACTACTATCGTCACTACTACCGTGACTAATACCGTCCCTACTACCGTCACCACCTCCGTCCCTACTACCGTCACCACCTCCGTCACTACTACCGTCACTACTACCGTCACTACTATCGTCACTACTACCGTGACAAATATCGTCCCTACTACCGTCCCTACTACCGACAATACTACCGTCCCTACTACCGTCACTGCTACCGTCACTACTTCCGTCACTACTACGGTCACTACCATCGTCACTACTACCGTGACTAATACCGTCCCTACTACCGTCACTACTTCCGTCACTACTACCGTCACTAGTATCGCTACTACTACCGTGACTAATACCGTCCCTACTACCGTCCCTACTACCGTCACTACTTCCGTCAGTACTACCGTTACTACTATCGACACTACTACCGTCACTACTACCGTGGCTAATACCGTCACTACTACCGTGGCTAATACCGTCCCTACTACCTTCACTACTACCGTCCCTACTACCGTCACTACTACCGTCACTACTACCGTCACTACTACGGTCTCAACTACCGTCCCTACTGCCGTCGCTACTTCGTCCCTAGTATCGTCTCTACTACCGTCCCAACTACCGTCCCTACTACCGTCACTAGTACCGTCACTACTACCGACTCAACTACCGTCCCTACTACCGTCCCTGCTACCGTCACTACTACCGTCACTACTACCGTCACTACTACCGTCCCTACTAACGTCCCAACTACCGTCCCTACTACCGTCACTATTACCGTCACTACTACCGTCCCTGCGACCGTCACTACTTCCGTCACTACTACCGTCACTACTATCGTCACTACCACCGTGACTAATACCGCCCCTACTACCGTCCCCACTACCGTCAATACTACCCTCACTAGTACCGTCCCTACTACCGTGCCTGCTACCGTCAATACAACCCTCACTAGTACCGTCCCTACTACCGTGCCTGGTACCGTCCCTACTTCCGTCCCTACTACCGTTACTATAACCGTGAATAATACCGTCCCTATTAGCGTTACTATTTCCGTCACTACTACCGTCACTACTAATGTCACTACTAGCGTGATTAATACCGTCCCTACTACCGTCACTACTATCGTCACTACTACCGTCCCAACTACCGTCCCTACTACCGTCACTAGTACCGTCACTACTACCGACTCAACTACCGTCCCTACTACCGTCCCTGCTACCGTCACTACTTCCGTCACTACTACCGTCACTATTATCGCCACTACCACCGTGACTAATACCGCCCCTACTATCGTCAATACTTCCATCACTCCTACCGTCACTGCTATCGTCACTACTACCGTGACTGATACCGTCCCTACTACCGTCTCTACTAACGTCAACACTACCGTCACTACTACCGCCCCTATTACCGCCCCTACTACCGTCCCTACTACCGTCACTAGTACCGTCACTACTACCGTCACTAAAACCGTCCCAACTACCGTCCCTACTACCGTCCCTGCTACCGTCACTATTTCCGTCACTACTACCGTCCCTGTTACCGCAACTACTTCCGTCACTACTACGGTCACTACTATCGTCACTACTACCGTGACTACTACCGTCCCAACTACCGTCCCTACTACCGTCCCTTCTACTGTCACTACTACCGTCCCTACTACCGTCCCTGCTACCGTCAGTACTACCGTCACTACTACCGTCACTACTACCGTCCCTACTAACGTCCCTGCATCCGTCCCTACTACCGTCCCTACGACCGTCACTACTACCGTCCCTGCTACCGTCCCTACTACCGACCCTGCTACCGTCACTACTTCCGTCACTAGTACGGTCACTACTATTGTCACCACTACCGTGACTAATACCGTCCCAACTACCGTCCCTACTACCGTTCCTGCTACCGTCACTATTTCCGTCACTACTACCGTCACTACTACCGTCACTACTGCCGTCACTACTATCGACGCTATTTCCGTCACTACTACGGTCACTACTATCGTCATTACTACCGTGACTAATAGCGTCTCTACTACCGTCACTACTTCCGTCGCTACTACGGTCACCACTATCGTCACTACTACCGTGACTAATACCGTCCCTACTACCGTCACCACCTCCGTCACTGCTACCGTCACTACTTCCGTCACTACTACGGTCACTACCATCGTCACTACTACCGTGACTAATACCGTCCCTACTACCGTCACTACTTCCGTCACTACTACCGTCACTAGTATCGCTACTACTACCGTGACTAATACGGTCCCTACTACCGTCCCTACTACCGTCACTACTTCCGTCAGTACTACCGTCACTACTATCGACGCTACTACCGTCACTACTACCGTGGCTAATACCGTCCCTACTACCTTCACTACTACCGTCCCTACTACCGTCACTACTACCGTCACTACTACGGTCTCAACTACCGTCCCTACTGCCGTCGCTACTTCGTCCCTAGTATCGTCTCTACTACCGGCCCAACTACCTTCCCTACTACCGTCCCAACTACCGTCCCTACTACCGTCACTACTACCGTCCCTACTACCGTCCCTGCTACCGTCACTACTTCCGTCACTACTACCGTCACTACTATCGTCACTACCACCGTGACTGATACCGTCCCTACAACCGTCTCTACTACCGTCAACACTACCGGCACTACTACCGCCCCTACCACCGCCCCTACTACCGTCCCTACTACCGTCACTAGTACCGTCACTACTACCGTCACTAAAACCGTCCCAACTACCGTCCCTACTACCGTCCCTGCTACCGTCACTATTTCCGTCACTACTACCGTCCCTGTTACCGCCACTACTTCCGTCACTACTACGGTCACTACTACCGTCCCTACTACCGTCCAAACTACCGTCTACACTACCGTCACTACTACCGCCCCTACTACTGTCCCTACTTCCGTCCCTAGTATCGTCTCTACTACCGTCCCAACTACCGTCCCTACTACCGTCACTACTACCGTCACTCCTACCGTCTCATCTACCGTCCCTACTACCGTCCCTGCTACCGTCACTACTTCCGTCACTACTACGGTCAATACTATCGTCATTACTACCGTGACTAATAGCGTCTCTACTACCGTCACTACTTCCGTCACTACTACGGTCACTACTATCGTCACTACTACCGTGACTAATACCGTCCCTACTACCGTCACCACCTCCGTCACTACTACCGTCACTACTATCGTCACTACTACCGTGACAAATACCGTCCCTACTACCGTCCCTACTACCGTCACTACTACCGTCACTACTGCCGTCACTACTACCGTCCCTGCTACCTTCACTACTACCGTCTCAACTACCGCCCCTACTACCGTCCCTGCTACCGTCACTACTTCCGTCACTACTACCGTCACTACTATCGTCACTACCACCGTGACTAATACCGCCCCTACTACCGTCCCCACTACCGTCAATACTACCCTCACTATTACCGTCCCTACTACCGTGCCTGCTACCGTCAATACTACCCTCACTAGTACCGTCCCTACTACGGTGCCTGCTACCGTCCCTACTTCCGTCACTACTACCGTTACTATAACCGCGAATAATACCGTCCCTATTACCGTTACTACTTCCGTCACTACTACCGTCCCTACTACAGTCACTACTACCGTCACTACTACCGTCCCTACTACCGTCCCTGCTACCTTCACTACTACCGTCTCAACTACCGTCCCTACTACCGTCCCTACATCCGTCCCTACTACCGTCCTTACGACCGTCACTACTACCGTCCCTACTACTGTCCCTACTACCGTCCCTGCTACCGTCACTATTTCCGTCACTACTACCGTCCCTGTTAACGCCACTACTTCCGTCACTACTACGGTCACTACTATCGTCACTACTACCGTGACTAATACCGTCCCAACTACCGTCCCTATTACCCTCCCTACTACTGCCACTACTACCGTCCATACTACTGTCCCAACTAGCGTCCCTACTACCATCACTACTACCGTCACTACTACCGTCTCATCTACCGTCCCTACTACCGTCCCTGCTCCCGTCACTACTTCCGCCACTACTACGGTCACTACTATCGTCATTACTACCGTGACTAATAGCGTCCCTACTACCGTCACTACTACCGTCACTACTACCGTCTCAACTACCGTCCCTACTACCGTCGCTACTTCGTCCCTAGTATCGTCTCTACTACCGTCCCAACTACCGTACCTACTACCGTCACTACTACCGTCACTACTTCCGTCACTACTACCGTCCCTACTACCGTCCCTGCTACCGTCACTACTTCCGTCACTACTACCGTCACTACTATCGTCACTACCACCGTGACTAATACCGCCCCTACTACCGTCCCCACTACCGTCAATACTACCCTCACTATTACCGTCCCTACTACCGTGCCTGCTACCGTCAATACTACCCTCACTAGTACCGTCCCTACTACGGTGCCTGCTACCGACCCTACTTCCGTCACTACTACCGTTACTATAACCGCGAATAATACCGTCCCTATTACCGTTACTACTTCCGTCACTACTACCGTCACTACTATCGTCACTACTACCGTGACTAATACCGTACCTCCTACCGTCCCAACTACCGTCACTACTTCCGTCAATACTACCGTCACTACTCCCGTCACTACTATCGTCACTACTACCTTGAATAATACCGTCCCTACTACCGTCCCCACTACCGTCAATACTACCCTCACTAGTACCGTCTCTACTACCGTCACTACTTCCGTCACTACTACCGTCTCTACTACCGTCACTACTACCGTCCCAAATACCGTTCCTACTACCGTCCCTATTACTGTCACTACTACCGTCACAACTACAGTTTCTACTATCGACACAATTACCGTAACTAATACCGTCCCTACCACCCGACTCTACTACCGTCCCTAGTACCGTCGCTACTACCGCCCCAACTACCGTCCCTACTACCGTCACTACTGCCGTCCCTACTACCGTCACTACTACAGCCACTACTATCGTCACTACTACCGTGATTAATACCGTCCCTACTACCGTCACTACTGGCGGCCCTACTACCGACACTACTTCCGCCAGTACTACCGTGCCTAATACCGTCCCTACTACCGTCACTACTACCGTCCCTACAACCGTCACTACTACCGTCCCTGCTACCGTCACTACTACCGTCCCTGCTACCGTCATTACTTCCGCCACTACTACCGTCACTAGTATCGCTACTACTACCGTGACTAATACCGTCCCTACTACCGTCACTACTTCCGTCAGTACTACCGTCAGTACTACCGTCACTACTATCGACGCTACTACCGTCACTACTACCGTGGCTAATACCGTCCCTACTACCTTCACTACTACCGTCCCTACTACCGTCACTACTACCGTCACTACTACGGTCTCAACTACCGTCCCTACTGCCGTCGCTACTTCGTCCCTAGTATCGTCTCTACTACCGGCCCAACTACCTTCCCTACTACCGTCCCAACTACCGTCCCTACTACCGTCACTACTACCGTCCCTACTACCGTCCCTGCTACCGTCACTACTTCCGTCACTACTACCGTCACTACTATCGTCACTACCACCGTGACTGATACCGTCCCTACAACCGTCTCTACTACCGTCAACACTACCGGCACTACTACCGCCCCTACCACCGCCCCTACTACCGTCCCTACTACCGTCACTAGTACCGTCACTACTACCGTCACTAAAACCGTCCCAACTACCGTCCCTACTACCGTCCCTGCTACCGTCACTATTTCCGTCACTACTACCGTCCCTGTTACCGCCACTACTTCCGTCACTACTACGGTCACTACTACCGTCCCTACTACCGTCCAAACTACCGTCTACACTACCGTCACTACTACCGCCCCTACTACTGTCCCTACTTCCGTCCCTAGTATCGTCTCTACTACCGTCCCAACTACCGTCCCTACTACCGTCACTACTACCGTCACTCCTACCGTCTCATCTACCGTCCCTACTACCGTCCCTGCTACCGTCACTACTTCCGTCACTACTACGGTCAATACTATCGTCATTACTACCGTGACTAACAGCGTCTCTACTACCGTCACTACTTCCGTCACTACTACGGTCACTACTATCGTCACTACTACCGTGACTAATACCGTCCCTACTACCGTCACCACCTCCGTCACTACTACCGTCACTACTATCGTCACTACTACCGTGACAAATACCGTCCCTACTACCGTCCCTACTACCGTCACTACTACCGTCACTACTGCCGTCACTACTACCGTCCCTGCTACCTTCACTACTACCGTCTCAACTACCGCCCCTACTACCGTCCCTGCTACCGTCACTACTTCCGTCACTACTACCGTCACTACTATCGTCACTACCACCGTGACTAATACCGCCCCTACTACCGTCCCCACTACCGTCAATACTACCCTCACTATTACCGTCCCTACTACCGTGCCTGCTACCGTCAATACTACCCTCACTAGTACCGTCCCTACTACGGTGCCTGCTACCGTCCCTACTTCCGTCACTACTACCGTTACTATAACCGCGAATAATACCGTCCCTATTACCGTTACTACTTCCGTCACTACTACCGTCCCTACTACAGTCACTACTACCGTCACTACTACCGTCCCTACTACCGTCCCTGCTACCTTCACTACTACCGTCTCAACTACCGTCCCTACTACCGTCCCTACATCCGTCCCTACTACCGTCCTTACGACCGTCACTACTACCGTCCCTACTACTGTCCCTACTACCGTCCCTGCTACCGTCACTATTTCCGTCACTACTACCGTCCCTGTTAACGCCACTACTTCCGTCACTACTACGGTCACTACTATCGTCACTACTACCGTGACTAATACCGTCCCAACTACCGTCCCTATTACCCTCCCTACTACTGCCACTACTACCGTCCATACTACTGTCCCAACTAGCGTCCCTACTACCATCACTACTACCGTCACTACTACCGTCTCATCTACCGTCCCTACTACCGTCCCTGCTCCCGTCACTACTTCCGCCACTACTACGGTCACTACTATCGTCATTACTACCGTGACTAATAGCGTCCCTACTACCGTCACTACTACCGTCACTACTACCGTCTCAACTACCGTCCCTACTACCGTCGCTACTTCGTCCCTAGTATCGTCTCTACTACCGTCCCAACTACCGTACCTACTACCGTCACTACTACCGTCACTACTTCCGTCACTACTACCGTCCCTACTACCGTCCCTGCTACCGTCACTACTTCCGTCACTACTACCGTCACTACTATCGTCACTACCACCGTGACTAATACCGCCCCTACTACCGTCCCCACTACCGTCAATACTACCCTCACTATTACCGTCCCTACTACCGTGCCTGCTACCGTCAATACTACCCTCACTAGTACCGTCCCTACTACGGTGCCTGCTACCGACCCTACTTCCGTCACTACTACCGTTACTATAACCGCGAATAATACCGTCCCTATTACCGTTACTACTTCCGTCACTACTACCGTCACTACTATCGTCACTACTACCGTGACTAATACCGTACCTCCTACCGTCCCAACTACCGTCACTACTTCCGTCAATACTACCGTCACTACTCCCGTCACTACTATCGTCACTACTACCTTGAATAATACCGTCCCTACTACCGTCCCCACTACCGTCAATACTACCCTCACTAGTACCGTCTCTACTACCGTCACTACTTCCGTCACTACTACCGTCTCTACTACCGTCACTACTACCGTCACTACTACCGTCCCAAATACCGTTCCTACTACCGTCCCTATTACTGTCACTACTACCGTCACAACTACAGTTTCTACTATCGACACAATTACCGTAACTAATACCGTCCCTACCACCCGACTCTACTACCGTCCCTAGTACCGTCGCTACTACCGCCCCAACTACCGTCCCTACTACCGTCACTACTGCCGTCCCTACTACCGTCACTACTACAGCCACTACTATCGTCACTACTACCGTGATTAATACCGTCCCTACTACCGTCACTACTGCCGGCCCTACTACCGACACTACTTCCGCCAGTACTACCGTGCCTAATACCGTCCCTACTACCGTCACTACTACCGTCCCTACAACCGTCACTACTACCGTCCCTGCTACCGTCACTACTACCGTCCCTGCTACCGTCATTACTTCCGTCACTACTACCGTCACTAGTATCGCTACTACTACCGTGACTAATACCGTCCCTACTACCGTCACTACTTCCGTCAGTACTACCGTCACTACTATCGTCACTACTACCGTCACTACTACCGTGGCTAATACCGTCCCTACTAACTTCACTACTACCGTCCCTACTACCGTCACTACTACCGTCACTACTACCGTCTCAACTACCGTCCCTACTACCGTCGCTACTTCGTCCCTAGTATCGTCTCTACTACCGTCCCAACTACCGTCCCTACTACCGTCACTTCTACCGTCACTGCTACCGACTCAACTACCGCCCCTACTACCGTCCCTGCTACCGTCACTACTTCCGTCACTACTACCGTCACGACTACGGTCACTACTATCGTCATTACTACCGTGACTAATAGCGTCTCTACTACCGTCACTACTTCCGTCGCTACTACGGTCACTACTATCGTCACTACTACCGTGACTAATACCGTCCCTACTACCGTCACCACCTCCGTCCCTACTACCGTCACCACCTCCGTCACTACTACCGTCACTACTACCGTCACTACTATCGTCACTACTACCGTGACAAATATCGTCCCTACTACCGTCCCTACTACCGACACTACTACCGTCCCTACTACCGTCACTGCTACCGTCACTACTTCCGTCACTACTATGGTCACTACCATCGTCACTACTACCGTGACTAATACCGTCCCTACTACCGTCGCTACTTCCGTCACTACTACCGTCACTAGTATCGCTACTACTACCGTGACTAATACCGTCCCTACTACCGTCCCTACTACCGTCACTACTTTCGTCAGTACTACCGTTACTACTATCGACACTACTACCGTCACTACTACCGTGGCTAATACCGTCCCTACTACCTTCACTACTACCGTCACTAGTACCGTCACTACTACCGTCACTACTACGGTCACTACTATCGTCACTACTACCGTGACTAATACCGTCCCAACTACCGTCCCTACTACCGTCCCTTCTACTGTCACTACTACCGTCCCTACTACCGTCCCTGCTACCGTCACTACTACCGTCACTACTACCGTCACTACTACCGTCCCTACTAACGTCCCAACTACCGTCCCTACTACCGTCACTACTACCGTCACTACTACCGTCCCTGCGACCGTCACTACTTCCGTCACTACTACCGTCACTACTATCGTCACTACTACCGTGACTGATACCGTCCCTACTACCGTCTCTACTAACGTCAACACTACCGTCACTACTACCGCCCCTATTACCGCCCCCACTACCGTCCCTACTACCGTCACTAGTACCGTCACTACTACCGTCACTACTACGGTCACTACTATCGTCACTACTACCGTGACTAATACCGTCCCAACTACCGTCCCTACTACCGTCCCTTCTACTGTCACTACTACCGTCCCTACTACCGTCCCTGCTACCGTCCCTACTACCGTCACTACTACCGTCACTACTACCGTCTCAACTACCGTCACTACTTCCGTCACTACTACCGTCACTACTATCGCCACTACCACCGTGACTAATACCGCCCCTACTATCGTCAATACTTCCATCACTACTACCGTCACTGCTATCGTCATTACTACCGTGACTAATAGCGTCCCTACTACCGTCACTACTACCGTCACTACTACCGTGACTAATACCGTCCCAACTACCGTCCCTACTACCGTCCCTTCTACTGTCACTACTACCGTCCCTACTACCGTCCCTGCTACCGTCACTACTACCGTCACTACTACCGTCACTACTACCGTCCCTACTACCGTCCCTGCGACCGTCACTACTTCCGTCACTACTACCGTCACTACTATCGTCACTACTACCGTGACTGATACCGTCCCTACTACCGTCTCTACTAACGTCAACACTACCGTCACTACTACCGCCCCTATTACCGCCCCCACTACCGTCCCTACTACCGTCACTAGTACCGTCACTACTACCGTCACTACTACGGTCACTACTATCGTCACTACTACCGTGACTAATACCGTCCCAACTACCGTCCCTACTACCGTCCCTTCTACTGTCACTACTACCGTCCCTACTACCGTCCCTGCTACCGTCCCTACTACCGTCACTACTACCGTCACTACTACCGTCTCAACTACCGTCACTACTTCCGTCACTACTACCGTCACTACTATCGCCACTACCACCGTGACTAATACCGCCCCTACTATCGTCAATACTTCCATCACTACTACCGTCACTGCTATCGTCATTACTACCGTGACTAATAGCGTCCCTACTACCGTCACTACTACCGTCACTACTACCGTGACTAATACCGTCCCAACTACCGTCCCTACTACCGTCCCTTCTACTGTCACTACTACCGTCCCTACTACCGTCCCTGCTACCGTCACTACTACCGTCACTACTACCGTCACTACTACCGTCCCTACTAACGTCCCAACTACCGTCACTACTCCCGTCACTACTATCGTCACTACTACCTTGAATAATACCGTCCCTACTACCGTCCCCACTACCGTCAATACTACCCTCACTAGTACCGTCTCTACTACCGTCACTACTTCCGTCACTACTACCGTCTCTACTACCGTCACTACTACCGTCCCAACTACCGTCCCTACTACCGTCACTACTACCGTCACTACTACCGACTCAACTACCGTCCCTACTACCGTCCCTGCTACCGTCACTACTTCCGTCACTACTACCGTCACGACTACGGTCACTACTATCGTCATTACTACCGTGACTAATAGCGTCTCTACTACCGTCACTACTTCCGTCGCTACTACGGTCACTACTATCGTCACTACTACCGTGACTAATACCGTCCCTACTACCGTCCCTACTACCGTCACTACTTCCGTCAGTACTACCGTTACTACTATCGACACTACTACCGTCACTACTACCGTGGCTAATACCGTCCCTACTACCTTCACTACTACCGTCCCTACTACCGTCACTACTACCGTCACTACTACGGTCTCAACTACCGTCCCTACTGCCGTCGCTACTTCGTCCCTAGTATCGTCTCTACTACCGTCCCAACTACCGTCCCTACTACCGTCACTAGTACCGTCACTAGTACCGACTCAACTACCGTCCCTACTACCGTCCCTGCTACCGTCACTACTTCCGTCACTACTACCGTCACTACTATCGCCACTACCACCGTGACTAATACCGCCCCTACTATCGTCAATACTTCCATCACTACTACCGTCACTGCTATCGTCATTACTACCGTGACTAATAGCGTCCCTACTACCGTCACTACTACCGTCACTACTACCGTGACTAATACCGTCCCAACTACCGTCCCTACTACCGTCCCTTCTACTGTCACTACTACCGTCCCTACTACCGTCCCTGCTACCGTCACTACTACCGTCACTACTACCGTCACTACTACCGTCCCTACTAACGTCCCAACTACCGTCCCTACTACCGTCACTACTACCGTCACTACTACCGTCCCTGCGACCGTCACTACTTCCGTCACTACTACCGTCACTACTATCGTCACTACCACCGTGACTAATACCGCCCCTACTACCGTCCCCACTACCGTCAATACTACCCTCACTAGTACCGTCCCTACTACCGTGCCTGCTACCGTCACTACTTCCGTCACTACTACGGTCACTACTATCGTCATTACTACCGTGACTAATAGCGTCCCTACTACCGTCACTACTACCGTCCCTATTACCGACACTACTACCGTCACTACTACAGTCTCAACTACCGTCCCTACTACGGTCAATACTACCGTCACTACTACCGTCACTACTACCGTCACTACGACCGTCACTACTACCGTCACTACGACCGTCTCAACTACCGACCCTACTACCGTCCCTGCTACCGTCACTATTTCCGTCACTACTACCGTCCCTGTTACCGCCACTACTTCCGTCACTACTACGGTCACTACTATCGTCACTAATACCGTGTCTAATACCGTCCCTACTACCTTCACTACTACCGTCCCTACTACCGTCACTACTACCGTCACTACTACCGTCTCAACTACCGTCCCTACTGCCGTCGCTACTTCGTCCCTAGTATCGTCTCTACTACCGTCCCAACTACCGTCCCTACTACCGTCACTAGTACCGTCACTACTACCGACTCAACTACCGTCCCTACTACCGTCCCTGCTACCGTCACTACTTCCGTCACTACTACCGTCACTACTATCGCCACTACCACCGTGACTAATACCGCCCCTACTATCGTCAATACTTCCATCACTACTACCGTCACTGCTATCGTCACTACTACCGTGACTGCTACCGTCCCTGCTACCGTCCCTACTACCGACCCTGCTACCGTCACTACTTCCGTCACTAGTACGGTCACTACTATTGTCACCACTACCGTGACTAATACCGTCCCAACTACCGTCCCTACTACATTTCCTGCTACCGTCACTATTTCCGTCACTACTACCGTCACTACTACCGTCACTACTGCCGTCACTACTATCGACGCTATTTCCGTCACTACTACGGTCACTACTATCGTCATTACTACCGTGACTAATAGCGTCTCTACTACCGTCACTACTTCCGTCGCTACTACGGTCACTACTATCGTCACTACTACCGTGACTAATACCGTCCCTACTACCGTCACCACCTCCGTCACTGCTACCGTCACTACTTCCGTCACTACTACGGTCACTACCATCGTCACTACTACCGTGACTAATACCGTCCCTACTACCGTCACTACTTCCGTCACTACTACCGTCACTAGTATCGCTACTACTACCGTGACTAATACCGTCCCTACTACCGTCCCTACTACCGTCACTACTTCCGTCAGTACTACCGTCACTACTATCGACGCTACTACCGTCACTACTACCGTGGCTAATACCGTCCCTACTACCTTCACTACTACCGTCCCTACTACCGTCACTACTACCGTCACTACTACGGTCTCAACTACCGTCCCTACTGCCGTCGCTACTTCGTCCCTAGTATCGTCTCTACTACCGTCCCAACTACCTTCCCTACCACCGTCCCAACTACCGTCCCTACTACCGTCACTACTAC
Source organism: Andrena hattorfiana (assembly GCA_944738655.2). Classification (NCBI taxonomy): domain Eukaryota; kingdom Metazoa; phylum Arthropoda; class Insecta; order Hymenoptera; family Andrenidae; genus Andrena; species Andrena hattorfiana. The sequence goes on along the minus strand of OX122894.2, from coordinate 31,291,845 downwards.
CGTCCCTACTACCGTCCCTGCTACCGTCACTACTTCCGTCACTACTACCGTCACTACTATCGTCACTACCACCGTGACTGATACCGTCCCTACTACCGTCTCTACTACCGTCAACACTACCGGCACTACTACCGCCCCTACCACCGCCCCTACTACCGTCCCTACTACCGTCACTAGTACCGTCACTACTACCGTCACTAAAACCGTCCCAACTACCGTCCCTACTACCGTCCCTGCTACCGTCACTATTTCCGTCACTACTACCGTCCCTGTTACCGCCACTACTTCCGTCACTACTACGGTCACTACTACCGTCCCTACTACCGTCCCAACTACCGTCTACACTACCGTCACTACTACCGCCCCTACTACTGTCCCTACTTCCGTCCCTAGTATCGTCTCTACTACCGTCCCAACTACTGTCCCTAATACCGTCACTACTACCGTCACTCCTACCGTCTCAACTACCGTCCCTACTACCGTCCCTGCTACCGTCACTACTTCCGTCACTACTACGGTCACTACTATCGTCATTACTACCGTGACTAATAGCGTCTCTACTACCGTCACTACTTCCGTCACTACTACGGTCACTACTATCGTCACTACTACCGTGACTAATACCGTCCCTACTACCGTCACCACCTCCGTCACTACTACCGTCACTACTATCGTCACTACTACCGTGACAAATACCGTCCCTACTACCGTCCCTACTACCGTCACTACTACCGTCACTACTGCCGTCACTACTATCGACACTATTTCCGCCACTACTACCGTGGCTAATACCGTCCCTACTACAGTCACTACTACCGTCACTACTACCGTCCCTACTACCGTCCCTGCTACCTTCACTACTACCGTCTCAACTACCGTCCCTACTACCGTCCCTACATCCGTCCCTACTACCGTCCTTACGACCGTCACTACTACCGTCCCTACTACTGTCCCTACTACCGTCCCTGCTACCGTCACTACTTCCGTCACTACTACCGTTACGATAACCGTGAATAATACCGTCCCTATTACCGTTACTACTTCCGTCACTACTACCGTCACTACTAATGTCACTACTAGCGTGATTAATACCGTCCCTACTACCGTCACTACTATCGTCACTACTACGGTCACTACTATCGTCATTACTACCGTGACTAATAGCGTCTCTACTACCGCCACTACTTCCGTCACTACTACGGTCACTACTATCGTCACTACTACCGTGAATAATACCGTCACTACTACCGCCCCTAATACCGTCCCTACTTCCGTCCCTAGTATCGTCTCTACTACCGTCCCAACTACCGTCCCTACTACCGTCACTACTACCGTCACTCCTACCGTCTCAACTACCGTCCCTACTACCATCCCTGCTCCCGTCACTACTTCCGTCACAACTACGGTCACTACTATCGTCATTACTACCGTGACTAATAGCGTCCCTACTACCGTCACTACTACCGTCACTACTACCGTCTCAACTACCATCCCTACTACCGTCGCTACTTCGTCCCTAGTATCGTCTCTACTACCGTCCCAACTACCGTCCCTACTACCGTCCCTGCTACCGCCACTATTTCCGTCACTACTACCGTCCCTGTTACCGCAACTACTTCCGTCACTACTACGGTCACTACTATCGTCACTACTACCGTGACTAATACCGTCCCTACTACCGTCACTACTTCCGTCAATACTACCGTTACTACTCCCGTCACTACTATCGTCACTACTACCGTGAATAATACCGTCACTACTACCGCCCCTAATACCGTCCCTACTTCCGTCCCTAGTATCGTCTCTACTACCGTCCCAACTACCGTCCCTACTACCGTCACTACTACCGTCACTCCTGCCGTCTCAACTACCGTCCCTACTACCATCCCTGCTACCACCACTACTTCCGTCACTACTACGGTCACTACTATCGTCATGACTACCGTGACTAATAGCGTCTCTACTACCGTCACTACATCCGTCACTTCTACGGTCACTACTATCGTCACTACTACCGTGACTAATACCGTCCCTACTACCGTCACCACCTCCGTCACTACTACCGTCACTACTATCGTCACTACTACCGTGACAAATACCGTCCCTACTACCGTCCCTACTACCGTCACTACTACCGTCACTACTGCCGTCACTACTATCGACACTACTTCCGCCACTACTACCGTGCCTGCTACCGTCAATATTACCCTCACTTGTACCGTCCCTACTACCGTGCCTGCTACCGTCCCTACTTCCGTCACTACTACCGTTACGATAACCGTGAATAATACCGTCCCTATTACCGTTACTACTTCCGTCACTACTACCGTCACTACTAATGTCACTACTAGCGTGATTAATACCGTCCCTACTACCGTCACTACTATCGTCACTACTACCGTCCCAACTACCGCCCCTACTACCGTCACTACTTCCGTCACTACTACCGTCACATCTCCCGTCACTACTATCGTCACAACTACCGTGAATAATACCGACCCTACTACCGTCCTTACTACCGTCAATACTACCCTCACTAGTACCGTCCCTACTGCCGTGCCTGCTACCGTCACTACTTCCGTCACTACTACCGTCACTACTACCGTCACTACTGCCGTCCCAACTACCGTCTCTACTACCGTCCCTAGTACCGTCTTTACTACCGCCACTACTACAGTTCCTACTACCGTCACTACTACCGTCCCTACTACCGTCACTACTACCGTCACTACTATCGTCCCTACTACCGTCCCTACCACCGTCCCTGCTACAGTCACTACTTCCGTCACTACTACGGTCACTACTATCGTCACTACTGGCGTGACTAATACCGTCCCTCCTACCGTCACTACTTCAGTCATTACTGCCGTCACTACTACCGTCACTACTACGGTCACTACTATCGTCACTACTGGCGTGACTAATACCGTCCCTCCTACCGTCACTACTACCGTCACTACTACCGCCACTACTATCGTCCCTACTACCGTCCCTACCACCGTCCCTGCTACAGTCACTACTTCCGTCACTACTACGGTCACAACTATCGTCACTACTGGCGTGACTAATACCGTCCCTCCTACCGTCACTACTTCAGTCATTACTGCCGTCACTACTACCGTCACTACTACGGTCACTACTATCGTCACTACTGGCGTGACTAATACCGTCCCTCCTACCGTCACTACTACCGTCACTACTACCGCCACTACTATCGTCACTACTATCGTCACTAATATCGTCACAACTACCGTCACTACTACCGTCACTACTACCGCCACTACTATCGTCACTACTATCGTTACTACTATCGTCACAACTACCGTGACTAATTCTGTCCCTACTACCGTCCCTACTACCGTCTTTGCTACTGCCACTATTACCGTCCCTGCTACCGTCACTACTTCCGTCACTACTACCGCCACTACTATCGTCACTACTATCGTCACTACTACCGTCACTACTACCGACCCTACCACCGTCACTATTGCCGTCACTACTACCGTCCCTGCTACCGTCACTACTATCGTCACTACTACCGTGACTAATACCGTCCCTACTACCTTCACTACTACCGTGACTAATACCGTCCCTATTACCGTTACTACTTCCGTCACTACTTCCGTCACTTCTACCGTCACTACTACCGTCCCAACTACCGTCCCTACTACCGACACTACTACGGTGACTAATACCGTCCGTACTACCATCTCTACGTCCGCCCCTAATACCGTCCCTACTACCGACACAACTACCGTCCCTACTACCGTCCCTGCTACCGTCACTACTACCGTCCCTGCTACCGTCACTACTTCCGTCATTACTGCCGTCACTACTACCGTCACTACTACCGTCACTATTATCTTCACTACTAGCGTAACTAATACCGTCCCTACTACCGCCCCTACCACCGTCCCTGCTGCAGTTACTACTTCCGTCACTACTACGGTGCCTACTATCGTCACTACTACCGACACTAATACCTTCACTACTACCGTCCCTGCTACCGTCCCTACTACCGTCCCTGCTACCGTCACTACTTCCGTCACTACTACGGTGACTAATACCGTCCGTACTACCATCTCTACGTCCGCCCCTAATACCGTCCCTACTACCGACACAACTACCGTCCCTACTACCGTCCCTGCTACCGTCACTACTACCGTCCCTGCTACCGTCACTACTTCCGTCACTACTACCGTCACTACTTTCGTCACTACAACCGTGACTAACACCGTCCATACTACCGTCACTAATTCCGTTCCTACTACCGTCACTACTACCGTCCCTACTGCCGTCCCTGCTACCGTCACTACTTCCTTCACTACTACCGTGACTATTACCGTCCCTACTACCGTCACTACTTCCGTCACTAATACGGTCTCAACTACCGTCCCTACTACCATCTCTACGTCCGTCCCTAATACAGTCCCTACTACCGTCCTTGCTACCGTCCCTACTACCCTCCCTGCTACCGTCACTACTTCCGTCACTACTACCGTCACTACTATCGTCACTACTACCGTGATTAATACCGTCCCAATTACCGTTACTACTTCCGTCGCTACTTCCGTCACTATTACCGTCACTACTACCGTCCCAACTACCGTCCCTACTACAGTCACTACTTCCGTCACTACTACCGTCTCTACTGCCGTGACTAATACCGTCCTTATTACCGTTACTACTTCCGTCACTACTTCCGTCACTACTACCGTCACTACTATCGTCACTACTAGAGCGACTAATACCGTCCCTACTACCGGCACTACTACCGTGACTAATACCGTCCCTATTACCGTTACTGCTTCCGTCACTACTTCCGTTACTACTACCGTCACTACTATCGTCACTACTAGCGTGACTAATACCGTCCCTACTACCGTCACTACTATCATCACTACTTCCTTCCCTACTACCGTTCCTACCACCGTCCCTGCTAACGTCACTACTGTCGTCACTACTACCGTCCCTACTACCGTCCTTCCTACCGTCACTACTACCGTCACTACTACCGACACTACTACCGTCACTACTACCGTCACTACTTCCGTCACTACTACCGTCTCTACTGCCGTCCCTAGTACCGCCCCTCCTACCGTCACTACTTCCGTCATTACTGCCGTCACTACTACCGTCACTACTACCGTCACTATTATCTTCACTACTAGCGTAACTAATACCGTCCCTACTACCGCCCCTACCACCGTCCCTGCTGCAGTTACTACTTCCGTCACTACTACGGTGCCTACTATCGTCACTACTACCGGCACTAATACCTTCACTACTACCGTCCCTGCTACCGTCCCTACTACCGTCCCTGCTACCGTCACTACTTCCGTCACTACTACAGTCCCTACTACCACACCCACTACCGTCCCTACTTCCGTCCCTACTACCGTCAATACTACCCCCAATAGTACCGCCCCTACTACCGTCCCTACTACCGTCCCTCCTAACGTCACTACTTCCGTCATTACTTCCGTCACTACTACCGTCTCAACTACCGTCCCTACTACCATCTCTACGTCCGTCCCTAATACCGTCCCAACTACCGTTACTACTACCGTCCCTACTACCGTTCCTGCTACCGTCACTACTTCCGTCACTACTACCGCCTCTACTGCCGTCCCTAGTACCGTCCCTCCTACCGTCACTACTTCCGTCATTACTGCCGTCACTACTACCGTCACTACTACCGTCACTATTATCTTCACTACTAGCGTAACTGATACCGTCCCTACTACCGCCCCTACCACCGTCCCTGCTGCAGTCACTACTTCCGTCACTACTACGGTGCCTACTATCGTCACTACTACCGGCACTAATACCGTCACTACTACCGTTCCTGCTACCGTCCCTACTACCGTCCCTGCTACCGTCACTACTTCCGTCACTACTACCGTCACTACTATCGTCACTACAACCGTGACTAATACCGTCCGTACTACCGTCACTAATTCCGTTACTACTACCGTCACTACTATCGTCACTACTTCCTTCCCTACTACCGTTCCTACCACCGTCCCTGCTAACGTCACTACTGTCGTCACTACTACCGTCCCTACTACCGTCCTTCCTACCGTCACTACTACCGTCACTACTACCGACACTACTACCGTGACTACTACCGTCACTACTATCGTCACTTCTAGCGTGACTAATACCGTCCCTACTACCATATCTATGTCCGCCCCTAATACCGTCCCTACTACCGTCACAACTACCGTCCCTACTACCGTCCCTGCTACCGTCCCTACTACAGTCCCTGCTACCGTCACTACTTCCGTCACTACTACCGTCACTACTATCGTCACAACAACCGTGACTAATACCGTCCCAACTACCGTCCCTACTACCGTTCCTGTACCGTCACTATTTCCGTCACTACTACCGTCACTACTACCGTCACTACTGCCGTCACTACTATCGACACTACTTCCGCCACTACTACCGTGGCTAATACCGTCCCTACTACCGTCACTACTGCCGTCCCTACTACCGTCACTACTACAGCCACTACTATCGTCACTACTACCGTGACTAATACCGTCCCTACTACCGTCACTACTGCCGGCCCTACTACCGACACTACTTCCGCCAGTACTACCGTGCCTAATACCGTCCCTACTACCGTCACTACTACCGTCCCTACAACCGTCACTACTACCGTCCCTGCTACCGTCACTACTACCGTCCCTGCTACCGTCATTACTTCCGTCACTACTACCGTCATTAGTATCGCTACTACTACCGTGACTAATACCGTCCCTACTACCGTCACTACTTCCGTCAGTACTACCGTCACTACTATCGTCACTACTACCGTCACTACTACCGTGGCTAATACCGTCCCTACTAACTTCACTACTACCGTCCCTACTACCGTCACTACTACCGTCACTACTACCGTCTCAACTACCGTCCCTACTACCGTCGCTACTTCGTCCCTAGTATCGTCTCTACTACCGTCCCAACTACCGTCCCAACTACCGTCACTACTACCGTCACTACTACCGACTCAACTACCGTCCCTACTACCGTCCCTGCTACCGTCACTACTTCCGTCACTACTACCGTCACTACTACGGTCACTACTATCGTCATTACTACCGTGACTAATAGCGTCTCTACTACCGTCACTACTTCCGTCGCTACTACGGTCACTACTATCGTCACTACTACCGTGACTAATACCGTCCCTACTACCGTCACCACCTCCGTCCCTACTACCGTCACCACCTCCGTCACTACTACCGTCACTACTACCGTCACTACTATCGTCACTACTACCGTGACAAATATCGTCCCTACTACCGTCCCTACTACCGACAATACTACCGTCCCTACTACCGTCACTGCTACCGTCACTACTTCCGTCACTACTACGGTCACTACCATCGTCACTACTACCGTGACTAATACCGTCCCTACTACCGTCACTACTTCCGTCACTACTACCGTCACTAGTATCGCTACTACTACCGTGACTAATACCGTCCCTACTACCGTCCCTACTACCGTCACTACTTCCGTCAGTACTACCGTTACTACTATCGACACTACTACCGTCACTACTACCGTGGCTAATACCGTCACTACTACCGTGGCTAATACCGTCCCTACTACCTTCACTACTACCGTCCCTACTACCCTCACTAGTACCGTCCCTACTACCGTGCCTGCTACCGTCAATACAACCCTCACTAGTACCGTCCCTACTACCGTGCCTGGTACCGTCCCTACTTCCGTCACTACTACCGTTACTATAACCGTGAATAATACCGTCCCTATTAGCGTTACTATTTCCGTCACTACTACCGTCACTACTAATGTCACTACTAGCGTGATTAATACCGTCCCTACTACCGTCACTACTATCGTCACTACTACCGTCCCAACTACCGTCCCTACTACCGTCACTAGTACCGTCACTACTACCGACTCAACTACCGTCCCTACTACCGTCCCTGCTACCGTCACTACTTCCGTCACTACTACCGTCACTATTATCGCCACTACCACCGTGACTAATACCGCCCCTACTATCGTCAATACTTCCATCACTACTACCGTCACTGCTATCGTCACTACTACCGTGACTGATACCGTCCCTACTACCGTCTCTACTAACGTCAACACTACCGTCACTACTACCGCCCCTATTACCGCCCCTACTACCGTCCCTACTACCGTCACTAGTACCGTCACTACTACCGTCACTAAAACCGTCCCAACTACCGTCCCTACTACCGTCCCTGCTACCGTCACTATTTCCGTCACTACTACCGTCCCTGTTACCGCAACTACTTCCGTCACTACTACGGTCACTACTATCGTCACTACTACCGTGACTACTACCGTCCCAACTACCGTCCCTACTACCGTCCCTTCTACTGTCACTACTACCGTCCCTACTACCGTCCCTGCTACCGTCAGTACTACCGTCACTACTACCGTCACTACTACCGTCCCTACTAACGTCCCTGCATCCGTCCCTACTACCGTCCCTACGACCGTCACTACTACCGTCCCTGCTACCGTCCCTACTACCGACCCTGCTACCGTCACTACTTCCGTCACTAGTACGGTCACTACTATTGTCACCACTACCGTGACTAATACCGTCCCAACTACCGTCCCTACTACCGTTCCTGCTACCGTCACTATTTCCGTCACTACTACCGTCACTACTACCGTCACTACTGCCGTCACTACTATCGACGCTATTTCCGTCACTACTACGGTCACTACTATCGTCATTACTACCGTGACTAATAGCGTCTCTACTACCGTCACTACTTCCGTCGCTACTACGGTCACCACTATCGTCACTACTACCGTGACTAATACCGTCCCTACTACCGTCACCACCTCCGTCACTGCTACCGTCACTACTTCCGTCACTACTACGGTCACTACCATCGTCACTACTACCGTGACTAATACCGTCCCTACTACCGTCACTACTTCCGTCACTACTACCGTCACTAGTATCGCTACTACTACCGTGACTAATACGGTCCCTACTACCGTCCCTACTACCGTCACTACTTCCGTCAGTACTACCGTCACTACTATCGACGCTACTACCGTCACTACTACCGTGGCTAATACCGTCCCTACTACCTTCACTACTACCGTCCCTACTACCGTCACTACTACCGTCACTACTACGGTCTCAACTACCGTCCCTACTGCCGTCGCTACTTCGTCCCTAGTATCGTCTCTACTACCGGCCCAACTACCTTCCCTACTACCGTCCCAACTACCGACCCTACTACCGTCACTACTACCGTCCCTCCTACCGTCCCTGCTACCGTCACTACTTCCGTCACTACTACGGTCACTACTATCGTCACTACTACCGTGACTAATACCGTCCCTACTACCGTCACCACCTCCGTCACTACTACCGTCACTACTATCGTCACTACTACCGTGACAAATACCGTCCCTACTACCGTCCCTACTACCGTCACTACTACCGTCACTACTGCCGTCACTACTACCGTCCCTGCTACCTTCACTACTACCGTCTCAACTACCGCCCCTACTACCGTCCCTGCTACCGTCACTACTTCCGTCACTACTACCGTCACTACTATCGTCACTACCACCGTGACTAATACCGCCCCTACTACCGTCCCCACTACCGTCAATACTACCCTCACTATTACCGTCCCTACTACCGTGCCTGCTACCGTCAATACTACCCTCACTAGTACCGTCTCTACTACCGTCACTACTTCCGTCACTACTACCGTCTCTACTACCGTCACTACTACCGTCACTACTACCGTCACTACTACCGTCCCAAATACCGTTCCTACTACCGTCCCTATTACTGTCACTACTACCGTCACAACTACAGTTTCTACTATCGACACAATTACCGTAACTAATACCGTCCCTACCACCCGACTCTACTACCGTCCCTAGTACCGTCGCTACTACCGCCCCAACTACCGTCCCTACTACCGTCACTACTGCCGTCCCTACTACCGTCACTACTACAGCCACTACTATCGTCACTACTACCGTGATTAATACCGTCCCTACTACCGTCACTACTGCCGGCCCTACTACCGACACTACTTCCGCCAGTACTACCGTGCCTAATACCGTCCCTACTACCGTCACTACTACCGTCCCTACAACCGTCACTACTACCGTCCCTGCTACCGTCACTACTACCGTCCCTGCTACCGTCATTACTTCCGTCACTACTACCGTCACTAGTATCGCTACTACTACCGTGACTAATACCGTCCCTACTACCGTCACTACTTCCGTCAGTACTACCGTCACTACTATCGTCACTACTACCGTCACTACTACCGTGGCTAATACCGTCCCTACTAACTTCACTACTACCGTCCCTACTACCGTCACTACTACCGTCACTACTACCGTCTCAACTACCGTCCCTACTACCGTCGCTACTTCGTCCCTAGTATCGTCTCTACTACCGTCCCAACTACCGTCCCTACTACCGTCACTACTACCGTCACTACTACCGACTCAACTACCGTCCCTACTACCGTCCCTGCTACCGTCACTACTTCCGTCACTACTACCGTCACGACTACGGTCACTACTATCGTCATTACTACCGTGACTAATAGCGTCTCTACTACCGTCACTACTTCCGTCGCTACTACGGTCACTACTATCGTCACTACTACCGTGACTAATACCGTCCCTAGTACCGTCACCACCTCCGTCCCTACTACCGTCACCACCTCCGTCACTACTACCGTCACTACTACCGTCACTACTATCGTCACTACTACCGTGACAAATATCGTCCCTACTACCGTCCCTACTACCGACACTAATACCGTCCCTACTACCGTCACTGCTACCGTCACTACTTCCGTCACTACTACGGTCACTACCATCGTCACTACTACCGTGACTAATACCGTCCCTACTACCGTCGCTACTTCCGTCACTACTACCGTCACTAGTATCGCTACTACTACCGTGACTAATACCGTCCCTACTACCGTCCCTACTACCGTCACTACTTTCGTCAGTACTACCGTTACTACTATCGACACTACTACAGTCACTACTACCGTGGCTAATACCGTCCCTACTACCTTCACTACTACCGTCCCTACTACCGTCACTACTACCGTCACTACTACGGTCTCAACTACCGTCCCTACTGCCGTCGCTACTTCGTCCCTAGTATCGTCTCTACTACCGTCCCAACTACCGTCCCTACTACCGTCACTAGTACCGTCACTACTACCGACTCAACTACCGTCCCTACTACCGTCCCTGCTACCGTCACTACTTCCGTCACTACTACCGTCACTGCTATCGTCACTACCACCGTGACTATTACCGCCCCTACTATCGTCACTACTTCCATCACTACTACCGTCACTGTTATCGTCACTACTACCGTGACTGATACCGTCCCTACTACCGTCTCTACTAACGTCAACACTACCGTCACTACTACCGCCCCTATTACCGCCCCCACTACCGTCCCTATTACCGTCACTAGTACCGTCACTACTACCGTCACTACTACGGTCACTACTATCGTCACTACTACCGTGACTAATACCGTCCCAACTACCGTCCCTACTACCGTCCCTTCTACTGTCACTACTACCGTCCCTACTACCGTCCCTGATACCGTCACTACTACCGTCACTACTACCGTCACTACTACCGTCCCTACTAACGTCCCAACTACCGTCCCTACTACCGTCACTACTACCGTCACTACTACCGTCCCTGCGACCGTCACTACTTCCGTCACTACTACCGTCACTACTATCGTCACTACCACCGTGACTAATACCGCCCCTACTACCGTCCCCACTACCGTCAATACTACCCTCACTAGTACCGTCCCTACTACCGTGCCTGCTACCGTCAATACAACCCTCACTAGTACCGTCCCTACTACCGTGCCTGGTACCGTCCCTAATTCCGTCACTACTACCGTTACTATAACCGTGAATAATACCGTCCCTATTAGCATTATTATTTCCGTCACTACTACCGTCACTACTAATGTCACTACTAGCGTGATTAATACCGTCCCTACTACCGTCACTACTATCGTCACTACTACCGTCCCAACTACCGTCCCTACTACCGTCACTACTTTCGTCACTACTACCGTCACATCTCCCGTCACTACTATCGTCACAACTACCGTGAATAATACCGTCCCTACTACCGTCCCTACTACCGTCCCTGCTACCGTCACTATTTCCGTCACTACTACCGTCCCTGTTACCGCCACTACTTCCGTCACTACTACGGTCACTACTATCGTCACTACTACCGTGACTAATACCGTCCCAACTACCGTCCCTACTACCGTCCCTACTACTGTCACTACTACCGTCCCTACTACCGTCCCAACTACCGTCCCTACTACCGTCACTACTACCGTCACTACTACCGCCTCAACTACCGTCCCTACTACCGTCCCTGCTACCGTCACTACTTCCGTCACTACTACGGTCACTACTATCGTCATTACTACCGTGACTAATAGCGTCCCTACTACCGTCACTACTACCGTCCCTACTACCGACACTACTACCGTCACTAATACAGTCTCAACTACCGTCCCTACTACGGTCAATACTACCGTCACTACTACCGTCACTGCTACCGTCACTACGACCGTCACTACTACCGTCACTACGACCGTCTCAACTACCGTCCCTACTACCGTCCCTGCTACCGTCACTATTTCCGTCACTACTACCGTCCCTGTTACCGCCACTACTTCCGTCACTACTACGGTCACTACTATCGTCACTACTACCGTGTCTAATACCGTCCCTACTACCTTCACTACTGCCGTCCCTACTACCGTCACTACTACCGTCACTACTACCGTCTCAACTACCGTCCCTACTGCCGTCGCTACTTCGTCCCTAGTATCGTCTCTACTACCGTCCCAACTACCGTCCCTACTACCGTCACTAGTACCGTCACTACTACCGACTCAACTACCGTTCCTACTACCGTCCCTGCTACCGTCACTACTTCCGTCACTACTACCGTCACTACTATCGCCACTACCACCGTGACTAATACCGCCCCTACTATCGTCAATACTTCCATCACTACTACCGTCACTGCTATCGTCACTACTACCGTGACTGATACCGTCCCTACTACCGTCTCTACTAACGTCAACACTACCGTCACTACTACCGCCCCTATTACCGCCCCTACTACCGTCCCTACTACCGTCACTAGTACCGTCACTACTACCGTCACTAAAACCGTCCCAACTACCGTCCCTACTACCGTCCCTGCTACCGTCACTATTTCCGTCACTACTACCGTCCCTGTTACCGCCACTACTTCCGTCACTACTACGGTCACTACTACCGTCCCTACTACCGTCCCAACTACCGTCTACATTACCGTCACTACTACCGCCCCTACTACTGTCCCTACTTCCGTCCCTAGTATCGTCTCTACTACCGTCCCAACTACCGTCCCTACTACCGTCACTACTACCGTCACTCCTACCGTCTCAACTACCGTCCCTACTACCGTCCCTGCTACCGTCACTACTTCCGTCACTACTACGGTCACTACTATCGTCATTACTACCGTGACTAATAGCTTCTCTACTACCGTCACTACTTCCGTCACTACTGCGGTCACTACTATCGTCACTACTACCGAGACTAATACCGTCCCTACTACCGTCACCACCTCCGTCACTACTACCGTCACTACTATCGTCACTACTACCGTGACAAATACCGTCCCTACTACCGTCCCTACTACCGTCACTACTACCGTCACTACTGCCGTCACTACTATCGACACTACTTCCGCCACTACTACCGTGGCTAATACCGTCCCTACTACAGTCACTACTACCGTCAATACTACCGTCCCTACTACCGTCCCTGCTACCTTCACTAATACCGTCTCAACTACCGTCCCTACTACCGTCCCTACATCCGTCCCTACTACCGTCCTTACGACCGTCACTACTACCGTCCCTACTACTGTCCCTACTACCGTCCCTGCTACCGTCACTATTTCCGTCACTACTACCGTCCCTGTTACCGCCACTACTTCCGTCACTACTACGGTCACTACTATCGTCACTACTACCGTGACTAATACCGTCCCAACTACCGTCCCTATTACCCTCCCTACTACTGCCACTACTACCGTCCATACTACTGTCCCAACTAGCGTCCCTACTACCATCACTACTACCGTCACTACTACCGTCTCATCTACCGTCCCTACTACCGTCCCTGCTCCCGTCACTACTTCCGTCACAACTACGGTCACTACTATCGTCATTACTACCGTGACTAATAGCGTCCCTACTACCGTCACTACTACCGTCACTACTACCGTCTCAACTACCATCCCTACTACCGTCGCTACTTCGTCCCTAGTATCGTCTCTACTACCGTCCCAACTACCGTCCCTACTACCGTCCCTGCTACCGCCACTATTTCCGTCACTACTACCGTCCCTGTTACCGCAACTACTTCCGTCACTACTACGGTCACTACTATCGTCACTACTACCGTGACTAATACCGTCCCTACTACCGTCACTACTTCCGTCAATACTACCGTTACTACTCCCGTCACTACTATCGTCACTACTACCGTGAATAATACCGTCACTACTACCGCCCCTAATACCGTCCCTACTTCCGTCCCTAGTATCGTCTCTACTACCGTCCCAACTACCGTCCCTACTACCGTCACTACTACCGTCACTCCTACCGTCTCAACTACCGTCCCTACTACCGTCCCTGCTACCGCCACTACTTCCGTCACTACTACGGTCACTACTATCGTCATGACTACCGTGACTAATAGCGTCTCTACTACCGTCACTACTTCCGTCACTTCTACGGTCACTACTATCGTCACTACTACCGTGACTAATACCGTCCCTACTACCGTCACCACCTCCGTCACTACTACCGTCACTACTATCGTCACTACTACCGTGACAAATACCGTCCCTACTACCGTCCCTACTACCGTCACTACTACCGTCACTACTGCCGTCACTACTATCGACACTACTTCCGCCACTACTACCGTGGCTAATACCGTCCCTACTACAGTCACTACTACCGTCCCTACTACCGTCACTACTACCATCCCAACTACCGTCCCTACTATCGTCATTCCTAGGGTGACTAATACCGTCCCTACTACCGTCACTATAACCGTGAACAGTACCGTCCCTATTACTGTTACTACTTCCTTCACTACTACCGTCTCTACTACCGTCTCTACTACCGTCTCTAGTACCGTCTCTACTACCGCCCCTACTACAGTTCCTACTACCGTCACTACTACCGTCCCTACTACCGTGCCTGCTACCGTCACTACGTCCGTCATTACTACCGTCACTACTACCGTCCCTACCACCCGACTCTACTACCGTCCCTAGTACCGTCGCTACTACCGCCCCAACTACCGTCCCTACTACCGTCACTACTACCGTCACTACTTCCGTTACTACTACCGTCCCTACTACCGTCCCTACGACCGTCAGTTCTTCCGTCACTACTACCGTCACTACTCCCGTCACTACTATCGTCACTACTACCGTGAATAATACCGTCCCTACTACTGTCCCTACTACCGTCAATACTACCCTCACTAGTACCGTCTCTACTACCGTCACTAAAACCGTCCCAACTACCGTCCCTACTACCGTCCCTGCTACCGCCACTATTTCCCTCACTACTACCGTCCCTGTTACCGCAACTACTTCCGTCACTACTACGGTCACTACTATCGTCACTACTACCGTGACTAATACCGTCCCTACTACCGTCACCACCTCCGTCACTACTACCGTCACTACTATCGTCACTACTACCGTGACAAATACCGTCCCTACTACCTTCCCTACTACCGTCAACACTACCGTCACTACTACCGTCCCAACTACCGTCCATGCTACCGTCACTACTTCCGTCACTACTACGGTCACTACTATCGTCACTACAACCGTGATTGATACCGTCCCTACTACCGTCTCTACTACCGTCAATACTACCGTCACTACTACCGTCCCTACTACCGTCCCTGCTACCGTCACTACTTCCGTCACTACTACGGTCACTATTATCGTCACTATTACCGTGACTAATACCGTCCCCACTACCGCCCCTACTTCCGTCCCTAGTATCGTCTCTACTACCGTCCCAACTACCGTCCCTACTACCGTCACTACTACCGTTACTACTACCGTCCCAACTACCGTCCATGTTACCGTCACTACTTCCGTCACTACTACGGTCACTACTATCGTCACTTCAACCGTGACTGATACCGTCCCTAGTACCGTCTCTACAACCGTCACTACTTCCGTCACTACTACGGTCACTACTATCGTCACTACTACCGTGACTAATACCGTCCCTACTACCGTCACCACCTCCGTCACTACTACCGTCACTACTACCGTCACTACTATCGTCACTACTACCGTCCCAACTACCGTCCATGCTACCGTCACTACTTCCGTCACTACTACCGTCACTACTATCGTCACTACAACCGTGACTGATACCGTCCCTAGTACCGTCTCTACAACCGTCACTACTTCCGTCACTACTACGGTCACTACTATCGTCACTACTACCGTGACTAATACCGTCCCTACTACCGTCACCACCTCCGTCACTACTACCGTCACTACTACCGTCACTACTATCGTCACTACTACCGTGACAAATACCGTCCCTACTACCGTCCCTACTACCGACACTACTACCGTCCCTACTACCTTCAATACTACCGTCACTACTACCGTCACTACTACCGTCACTACTACCGTCCCTGCTACCGTCACTACTACCGTCCCTGCTACCGTCATTACTTCCGTCACTACTACCGTCACTAGTATCGCTACCACTACCGTGACTAATACCGTCCCTACTACCGTCCCTACTACAGTCACTACTTCCGTCAGTACAACCGTCACTACTATAGTCACTACTGCCGTCACTACTACCGTGGCTAATACCGTCCCTACTAACTTCACTACTACCGTCCCTACTACCAGCACTACTACCGTCACTACTACCGTCTCAACTACCGTCCCTACTACCGTCGCTACTTCGTCCCTAGTATCGTCTCTACTACCGTCCCAACTACCGTCCCTACTACCGTCACTACTACCGTCACTACTACCGACTCAACTACCGTCCCTACTACCGTCCCTACTACCGTCACTACTTCCGTCACTACTACCGTCACTACTATCGTCACTACCACTGTGACTAATACCCGTCCCTACTATCGGCACTACTTCCATCACTACTACCGTCACTACTATCGTCACTACTACCGTCACTACTACCGTCACTACTACCGCCCCTACTACCGTGCCTGCTACCGTTAATACTTCCGTCACTACTACCGTCACTACTCCCGTCACTACTATCGTCACTACTACCGTGAATAATACCGTCCCTACTACCGTCCCCACTACCGTCAATACTACCCTCACTATTACATTCCCTACTACCGTGCCTGCTACCGTCAATACTACCCTCACTTGTACCGTCCCTACTACCGTGCCTGCTACCGTCCCTACTTCCGTCACTACTACCGTTACGATAACCGTGAATAATACCGTCCCTATTACCGTTACTACTTCCGTCACTACTACCGTCACTACTAATGTCACTACTAGCGTGATTAATACCGTCCCTACTACCGTCACTACTATCGTCACTACTACCGTCCCAACTACCGCCCCTACTACCGTCACTACTTCCGTCACTACTACCGTCACATCTCCCGTCACTACTATCGTCACAACTACCGTGAATAATACCGACCCTACTACCGTCCTTACTACCGTCAATACTACCCTCACTAGTACCGTCCCTACTGCCGTGCCTGCTACCGTCACTACTTCCGTCACTACTACCGTCACTACTACCGTCACTACTGCCGTCCCAACTACCGTCTCTACTACCGTCCCTAGTACCGTCTCTACTACCGCCACTACTACAGTTCCTACTACCGTCACTACTACCGTCCCTACTACCGTCCCTACTACCGTCACTACTACCGTCACTACTATCGTCCCTACTACCGTCCCTACCACCGTCCCTGCTACAGTCACTACTTCCGTCACTACTACGGTCACTACTATCGTCACTACTGGCGTGACTAATACCGTCCCTCCTACCGTCACTACTTCAGTCATTACTGCCGTCACTACTACCGTCACCACTACGGTCACTACTATCGTCACTACTGGCGTGACTAATACCGTCCCTCCTACCGTCACTACTACCGTCACTACTACCGCCACTACTATCGTCCCTACTACCGTCCCTACCACCGTCCCTGCTACAGTCACTACTTCCGTCACTACTACGGTCACTACTATCGTCACTACTGGCGTGACTAATACCGTCCCTCCTACCGTCACTACTTCAGTCATTACTGCCGTCACTACTACCGTCACTACTACGGTCACTACTATCGTCACTACTGGCGTGACTAATACCGTCCCTGCTACCGTCACTACTACCGTCCCTGCTACCGTCATTACTTCCGTCACTACTACCGTCACTAGTATCGCTACCACTACCGTGACTAATACCGTCCCTACTACCGTCCCTACTACCTTCACTACTTCCGTCAGTACAACCGTCACTACTATAGTCACTACTACCGTCACTACTACCGTGGCTAATACCGTCCCTACTAACTTCACTACTATCGTCCCTACTACCAGCACTACTACCGTCACTACTACCGTCTCAACTACCGTCCCTACTACCGTCGCTACTTCGTCCCTAGTATCGTCTCTACTACCGTCCCAACTACCGTCCCTACTACCGTCACTACTACCGTCACTACTATTGTCCCTACTACCGTCCCTACCACCGTCCCTGCTACAGTCACTACTTCCGTCACTACTACGATCACTACTATCGTCACTACTGGCGTGACTAATACCGTCCCTCCTACCGTCACTACTTCAGTCATTACTGCCGTCACTACTACCGTCACTACTACGGTCACTACTATCGTCACTACTGGCGTGACTAATACCGTCCCTCCTACCGTCACTACTACCGTCACTACTACCGCCACTACTATCGTCACTACTATCGTCACTACTACCGTCACTACTACCGACCCTACCACCGTCACTATTGCCGTCACTACTACCGTCCCTGCTACCGTCACTACTATCGTCACTACTACCGTGACTAATACCGTCCCTACTACCTTCACTACTACCGTGACTAATACCGTCCCTATTACCGTTACTACTTCCGTCACTACTTCCGTCACTTCTACCGTCACTACTACCGTCCCAACTACCGTCCCTACTACCGACACTACTACGGTGACTAATACCGTCCGTACTACCATCTCTACGTCCGCCCCTAATACCGTCCCTACTACCGACACAACTACCGTCCCTACTACCGTCCCTCCTACCGTCACTACTACCGTCCCTGCTACCGTCACTACTTCCGTCACTACTACCGTCACTACTTTCGTCACTACAACCGTGACTAACACCGTCCATACTACCGTCACTAATTCCGTTCCTACTACCGTCACTACTACCGTCCCTACTGCCGCCCCTGCTACCGTCACTACTTCCTTCACTACTACCGTGACTATTACCGTCCCTACTACCGTCACTACTTCCGTCACTAATACGGTCTCAACTACCGTCCCTACTACCATCTCTACGTCCGTCCCTAATACAGTCCCTACTACCGTCCTTGCTACCGTCCCTACTACCGTCCCTGCTACCGTCACTACTTCCGTCACTACTACCGTCACTACTATCGTCACTACTACCGTGATTAATACCGTCCCTATTACCGTTACTACTTCCGTCGCTACTTCCGTCACTATTACCGTCACTACTACCGTCCCAACTACCGTCCCTACTACAGTCACTACTTCCGTCACTACTACCGTCTCTACTGCCGTGACTAATACAGTCCTTATTACCGTTACTACTTCCGTCACTACTTCCGTCACTACTACCGTCACTACTATCGTCACTACTAGAGCGACTAATACCGTCCCTACTACCGGCACTACTACCGTGACTAATACCGTCCCTATTACCGTTACTGCTTCCGTCACTACTTCCGTTACTACTACCGTCACTACTATCGTCACTACTAGCGTGACTAATACCGTCCCTACTACCGTCACTACTACCGTGACTAATACCGTCCTTACTATCGTCACTACTTCCGTCACTACTAACGTCACTATTATCCGCACTACTACCGTCCCAACTACCGTCCCTACTACCGTCACTACTACCGTCCCTACCACCGTCCCTGCTACAGTCACTACTTCCGTAACTACTACCGTCACTACTATCGTCACTACAACCGTGACTAACACCGTCCGTACTACCGTCACTAATTCCGTTGCTACTACCGTCACTACTCCCGTCATTACTACCGTCACTACTACCGTCACTACTTCCGTCTCAACTACCGTCCCTACTACCATCTCTACATCCGTCCCAAATACCTTCCCTACTACCTTCACAACTACCGTCCCTACTACCGTCCCGGCTACCGTCCCTACTACCGTCCCTGCTACCGTCACTACTACCGTCACTACTAGCGTGAATAATACCGTCCCTACTACCGTCACTAATTCCGATACTACTACCGACCTTGCTACCGTCACTACTACCGTGACTAAAACCGTCCCTACTACCGTCCCTGCTACCGTCCCTACTACCGTCCCTGCTACCGTCACTACTTCCGTCACTACTACCGTCACTACTATCGTCACTACAACCGTGACTAATACCGTCCGTACTACCGTCACTAATTCCGTTACTACTACCGTCACTACTATCGTCACTACTTCCTTCCCTACTACCGTTCCTACCACCGTCCCTGCTAACGTCACTACTGTCGTCACTACTACCGTCCCTACTACCGTCCTTCCTACCGTCACTACTACCGTCACTACTACCGACACTACTACCGTCACTACTACCGTCACTACTTCCGTCACTACTACCGTCTCTACTGCCGTCCCTAGTACCGTCCCTCCTACCGTCACTACTTCCGTCATTACTGCCGTCACTACTACCGTCACTACTACCGTCACTATTATCTTCACTACTAGCGTAACTAATACCGTCCCTACTACCGCCCCTACCACCGTCCCTGCTGCAGTTACTACTTCCGTCACTACTACGGTGCCTACTATCATCACTACTACCGGCACTAATACCTTCACTACTACCGTCCCTGCTACCGTCCCTACTACCGTCCCTGCTACCGTCACTACTTCCGTCACTACTACAGTCCCTACTACCACACCCACTACCGTCCCTACTTCCGTCCCTACTACCGTCAATACTACCCCCAATAGTACCGCCCCTACTACCGTCCCTACTACCGTCCCTCCTAACGTCACTACTTCCGTCATTACTGCCGTCACTACTACCGTCACTACTACCGTCACTATTATCTTCACTACTAGCGTAACTAATACCGTCCCTACTACCGCCCCTACCACCGTCCCGGCTGCAGTCACTACTACCGTCCCTACTACCGTCCGTGCTCCCGTCACTACTTCCGTCACTACTAGGGTCACTACTATCGTCTCTACTACCGTGACTAATACCGTCACTACTTCCGTCATTACTTCCGTCACTACTACCGTCTCAACTACCGTCCCTACTACCATCTCTACGTCCGTCCCTAATACCGTCCCAACTACCGTTACTACTACCGTCCCTACTACCGTTCCTGCTACCGTCACTACTTCCGTCACTACTACCGTCTCTACTGCCGTCCCTAGTACCGTCCCTCCTACCGTCACTACTTCCGTCATTACTGCCGTCACTACTACCGTCACTACTACCGTCACTATTATCTTCACTACTAGCGTAACTGATACCGTCCCTACTACCGCCCCTACCACCGTCCCTGCTGCAGTCACTACTTCCGTCACTACTACGGTGCCTACTATCGTCACTACTACCGGCACTAATACCGTCACTACTACCGTCCCTGCTACCGTCCCTACTACCGTCCCTGCTACCGTCACTACTTCCGTCACTACTACCGTCACTACTATCGTCACTACAACCGTGACTAATACCGTCCGTACTACCGTCACTAATTCCGTTACTACTACCGTCACTACTATCGTCACTACTTCCTTCCCTACTACCGTTCCTACCACCGTCCCTGCTAACGTCACTACTGTCGTCACTACTACCGTCCCTACTACCGTCCTTCCTACCGTCACTACTACCGTCACTACTACCGTCACTCCTACCGTCTCAACTACCGTCCCTACTACCGTCCCTGCTACCGTCACTACTTCCGTCACTACTACGGTCACTACTATCGTCATTACTACCGTGACTAATAGCGTCTCTACTACCGTCACTACTTCCGTCACTACTACGGTCACTACTATCGTCACTACTACCGTGACTAATACCGTCCCTACTACCGTCACCACCTCCGTCACTACTACCGTCACTACTATCGTCACTACTACCGTGACAAATACCGTCCCTACTACCGTCCCTACTACCGTCACTACTACCGTCACTACTGCCGTCACTACTATCGACACTACTTCCGCCACTACTACCGTGGCTAATACCGTCCCTACTACAGTCACTACTACCGTCACTACTACCGTCCCTACTACCGTCCCTGCTACCTTCACTACTACCGTCTCAACTACCGTCCCTACTACCGTCCCTACATCCGTCCCTACTACCGTCCTTACGACCGTCACTACTACCGTCCCTACTACTGTCCCTACTACCGTCCCTGCTACCGTCACTATTTCCGTCACTACTACCGTCCCTGTTACCGCCACTACTTCCGTCACTACTACGGTCACTACTATCGTCACTACTACCGTGACTAATACCGTCCCAACTACCGTCCCTATTACCCTCCCTACTACCGTCACTACTACCATCCCAACTACCGTCCCTACTATCGTCATTCCTAGGGTGACTAATACCGTCCCTACTACCGTCACTATAACCGTGAACAATACCGTCCCTATTACTGTTACTACTTCCTTCACTACTACCGTCTCTACTACCGTCACTACTTCTGTCACTACTACCGTCTCTACTACCGCCACTACTACCGTCACTACTACCGTCACTACTACCGTCCCAAATACCGTTCCTACTACCGTCCCTACTACTGTCACTACTAACGTCACAACTACAGTTTCTACTATCAACACAATTACCGTAACTAATACCGTCCCTACTACCGTCTCTACTACCGTCCCTAGTACCGTCGCTACTACCGCCCCTACTACCGTGCCTGCTACCGTCAATACGTCCGTCACTAATACCGTCACTACTCCCGTCACTACTATCGTCACTACTACCGTGAATAATACCGTCCCTATTACCGTCCCCACTACCGTCAATACTACCCTCACTAGTACCGTCCCTACTACCGTGCCTGCTACCGTCCCTACTTCCGTCACTACTACCGTTACTATAACCGTGAATAATACCGTCCCTATTACCGTTACTACTTCCGTCACTACTACCGTCACTACTAATGTCACTACTAGCGTGATTAATACCGTCCCTACTACCGTCACTACTATCGTCACTACTACCGTCCCAACTACCGTCCCTACTACCGTCACTACTTCCGTCATTACTAACGTCACATCTCCCGTCACTACTATCGTCACAACTACCGTGAATAACACCGTCCCTACTACCGTCCTTACTACCGTCAATACTACCCTCACTAGTACCGTCCCTACTGCCGTGCCTGCTACCGTCACTACTTCCGTCACTACTTCCGTCACTACTACCGTCACTACTACCGTCACTACTGCCGTCCCAACTACCGTCTCTACTACCGTCTCTAGTACCGTCTCTACTACCGCCCCTACTACAGTTCCTACTACCGTCACTACTACCGTCCCTACTACCGTGCCTGCTACCGTCACTACGTCCGTCATTACTACCGTCACTACTACCGTCCCTACCACCCGACTCTACTACCGTCCCTAGTACCGTCGCTACTACCGCCCCAACTACCGTCCCTACTACCGTCACTACTACCGTCACTACTTCCGTTACTACTACCGTCCCTACTACCGTCCCTACGACCGTCAGTTCTTCCGTCACTACTACCGTCACTACTCCCGTCACTACTATCGTCACTACTACCGTGAATAATACCGTCCCTACTACTGTCCCTACTACCGTCAATACTACCCTCACTAGTACCGTCTCTACTACCGTCACTAAATCCGTCCCAACTACCGTCCCTACTACCGTCCCTGCTACCGCCACTATTTCCCTCACTACTACCGTCCCTGTTACCGCAACTACTTCCGTCACTACTACGGTCACTACTATCGTCACTACTACCGTGACAAATACCGTCCCTACTACCTTCCCTACTACCGTCAACACTACCGTCACTACTACCGTCCCAACTACCGTCCATGCTACCGTCACTACTTCCGTCACTACTACGGTCACTACTATCGTCACTACAACCGTGATTGATACCGTCCCTACTACCGTCTCTACTACCGTCAATACTACCGTCACTACTACCGTCCCTACTACCGTCCCTGCTACCGTCACTACTTCCGTCACTACTACGGTCACTATTATCGTCACTATTACCGTGACTAATACCGTCCCCACTACCGCCCCTACTTCCGTCCCTAGTATCGTCTCTACTACCGTCCCAACTACCGTCCCTACTACCGTCACTACTACCGTTACTACTACCGTCCCAACTACCGTCCATGTTACCGTCACTACTTCCGTCACTACTACGGTCACTACTATCGTCACTTCAACCGTGACTGATACCGTCCCTAGTACCGTCTCTACAACCGTCACTACTTCCGTCACTACTACGGTCACTACTATCGTCACTACTACCGTGACTAATACCGTCCCTACTACCGTCACCACCTCCGTCACTACTACCGTCACTACTACCGTCACTACTATCGTCACTACTACCGTCCCAACTACCGTCCATGCTACCGTCACTACTTCCGTCACTACTACCGTCACTACTATCGTCACTACAACCGTGACTGATACCGTCCCTAGTACCGTCTCTACAACCGTCACTACTTCCGTCACTACTACGGTCACTACTATCGTCACTACTACCGTGACTAATACCGTCCCTACTACCGTCACCACCTCCGTCACTACTACCGTCACTACTACCGTCACTACTATCGTCACTACTACCGTGACAAATACCGTCCCTACTACCGTCCCTACTACCGACACTACTACCGTCCCTACTACCTTCAATACTACCGTCACTACTACCGTCACTACTACCGTCACTACTACCGTCCCTGCTACCGTCACTACTACCGTCCCTGCTACCGTCATTACTTCCGTCACTACTACCGTCACTAGTATCGCTACCACTACCGTGACTAATACCGTCCCTACTACCGTCCCTACTACAGTCACTACTTCCGTCAGTACAACCGTCACTACTATAGTCACTACTGCCGTCACTACTACCGTGGCTAATACCGTCCCTACTAACTTCACTACTACCGTCCCTACTACCAGCACTACTACCGTCACTACTACCGTCTCAACTACCGTCCCTACTACCGTCGCTACTTCGTCCCTAGTATCGTCTCTACTACCGTCCCAACTACCGTCCCTACTACCGTCACTACTACCGTCACTACTACCGACTCAACTACCGTCCCTACTACCGTCCCTACTACCGTCACTACTTCCGTCACTACTACCGTCACTACTATCGTCACTACCACTGTGACTAATACCCGTCCCTACTATCGGCACTACTTCCATCACTACTACCGTCACTACTATCGTCACTACTACCGTCACTACTACCGTCACTACTACCGCCCCTACTACCGTGCCTGCTACCGTTAATACTTCCGTCACTACTACCGTCACTACTCCCGTCACTACTATCGTCACTACTACCGTGAATAATACCGTCCCTACTACCGTCCCCACTACCGTCAATACTACCCTCACTATTACATTCCCTACTACCGTGCCTGCTACCGTCAATACTACCCTCACTTGTACCGTCCCTACTACCGTGCCTGCTACCGTCCCTACTTCCGTCACTACTACCGTTACGATAACCGTGAATAATACCGTCCCTATTACCGTTACTACTTCCGTCACTACTACCGTCACTACTAATGTCACTACTAGCGTGATTAATACCGTCCCTACTACCGTCACTACTATCGTCACTACTACCGTCCCAACTACCGCCCCTACTACCGTCACTACTTCCGTCACTACTACCGTCACATCTCCCGTCACTACTATCGTCACAACTACCGTGAATAATACCGACCCTACTACCGTCCTTACTACCGTCAATACTACCCTCACTAGTACCGTCCCTACTGCCGTGCCTGCTACCGTCACTACTACCGTCCCTACTACCGTCCCTGCTACCTTCACTACTACCGTCTCAACTACCGTCCCTACTACCGTCCCTACATCCGTCCCTACTACCGTCCTTACGACCGTCACTACTACCGTCCCTACTACTGTCCCTACTACCGTCCCTGCTACCGTCACTATTTCCGTCACTACTACCGTCCCTGTTACCGCCACTACTTCCGTCACTACTACGGTCACTACTATCGTCACTACTACCGTGACTAATACCGTCCCAACTACCGTCCCTATTACCCTCCCTACTACCGTCACTACTACCATCCCAACTACCGTCCCTACTATCGTCATTCCTAGGGTGACTAATACCGTCCCTACTACCGTCACTATAACCGTGAACAATACCGTCCCTATTACTGTTACTACTTCCTTCACTACTACCGTCTCTACTACCGTCACTACTTCCGTCACTACTACCGTCTCTACTACCGCCACTACTACCGTCACTACTACCGTCACTACTACCGTCCCAAATACCGTTCCTACTACCGTCCCTACTACTGTCACTACTAACGTCACAACTACAGTTTCTACTATCAACACAATTACCGTAACTAATACCGTCCCTACTACCGTCTCTACTACCGTCCCTAGTACCGTCGCTACTACCGCCCCTACTACCGTGCCTGCTACCGTCAATACGTCCGTCACTAATACCGTCACTACTCCCGTCACTACTATCGTCACTACTACCGTGAATAATACCGTCCCTATTACCGTCCCCACTACCGTCAATACTACCCTCACTAGTACCGTCCCTACTACCGTGCCTGCTACCGTCCCTACTTCCGTCACTACTACCGTTACTATAACCGTGAATAATACCGTCCCTATTACCGTTACTACTTCCGTCACTACTACCGTCACTACTAATGTCACTACTAGCGTGATTAATACCGTCCCTACTACCGTCACTACTATCGTCACTACTACCGTCCCAACTACCGTCCCTACTACCGTCACTACTTCCGTCATTACTAACGTCACATCTCCCGTCACTACTATCGTCACAACTACCGTGAATAACACCGTCCCTACTACCGTCCTTACTACCGTCAATACTACCCTCACTAGTACCGTCTCTACTACCGTCACTAAAACCGTCCCAACTACCGTCCCTACTACCGTCCCTGCTACCGCCACTATTTCCCTCACTACTACCGTCCCTGTTACCGCAACTACTTCCGTCACTACTACGGTCACTACTATCGTCACTACTACCGTGACAAATACCGTCCCTACTACCTTCCCTACTACCGTCAACACTACCGTCACTACTACCGTCCCAACTACCGTCCATGCTACCGTCACTACTTCCGTCACTACTACGGTCACTACTATCGTCACTACAACCGTGATTGATACCGTCCCTACTACCGTCTCTACTACCGTCAATACTACCGTCACTACTACCGTCCCTACTACCGTCCCTGCTACCGTCACTACTTCCGTCACTACTACGGTCACTATTATCGTCACTATTACCGTGACTAATACCGTCCCCACTACCGCCCCTACTTCCGTCCCTAGTATCGTCTCTACTACCGTCCCAACTACCGTCCCTACTACCGTCACTACTACCGTTACTACTACCGTCCCAACTACCGTCCATGTTACCGTCACTACTTCCGTCACTACTACGGTCACTACTATCGTCACTTCAACCGTGACTGATACCGTCCCTAGTACCGTCTCTACAACCGTCACTACTTCCGTCACTACTACGGTCACTACTATCGTCACTACTACCGTGACTAATACCGTCCCTACTACCGTCACCACCTCCGTCACTACTACCGTCACTACTACCGTCACTACTATCGTCACTACTACCGTCCCAACTACCGTCCATGCTACCGTCACTACTTCCGTCACTACTACCGTCACTACTATCGTCACTACAACCGTGACTGATACCGTCCCTAGTACCGTCTCTACAACCGTCACTACTTCCGTCACTACTACGGTCACTACTATCGTCACTACTACCGTGACTAATACCGTCCCTACTACCGTCACCACCTCCGTCACTACTACCGTCACTACTACCGTCACTACTATCGTCACTACTACCGTGACAAATACCGTCCCTACTACCGTCCCTACTACCGACACTACTACCGTCCCTACTACCTTCAATACTACCGTCACTACTACCGTCACTACTACCGTCACTACTACCGTCCCTGCTACCGTCACTACTACCGTCCCTGCTACCGTCATTACTTCCGTCACTACTACCGTCACTAGTATCGCTACCACTACCGTGACTAATACCGTCCCTACTACCGTCCCTACTACAGTCACTACTTCCGTCAGTACAACCGTCACTACTATAGTCACTACTGCCGTCACTACTACCGTGGCTAATACCGTCCCTACTAACTTCACTACTACCGTCCCTACTACCAGCACTACTACCGTCACTACTACCGTCTCAACTACCGTCCCTACTACCGTCGCTACTTCGTCCCTAGTATCGTCTCTACTACCGTCCCAACTACCGTCCCTACTACCGTCACTACTACCGTCACTACTACCGACTCAACTACCGTCCCTACTACCGTCCCTACTACCGTCACTACTTCCGTCACTACTACCGTCACTACTATCGTCACTACCACTGTGACTAATACCCGTCCCTACTATCGGCACTACTTCCATCACTACTACCGTCACTACTATCGTCACTACTACCGTCACTACTACCGTCACTACTACCGCCCCTACTACCGTGCCTGCTACCGTTAATACTTCCGTCACTACTACCGTCACTACTCCCGTCACTACTATCGTCACTACTACCGTGAATAATACCGTCCCTACTACCGTCCCCACTACCGTCAATACTACCCTCACTATTACATTCCCTACTACCGTGCCTGCTACCGTCAATACTACCCTCACTTGTACCGTCCCTACTACCGTGCCTGCTACCGTCCCTACTTCCGTCACTACTACCGTTACGATAACCGTGAATAATACCGTCCCTATTACCGTTACTACTTCCGTCACTACTACCGTCTCTACTACCGTCCCAACTACCGTCCCTACTACCGTCCCTACTACCGTCACTACTACCGTCACTACTATCGTCACTACTACCGTGACTAATACCGACCCTACTACCGTCACCACCTCCGTCACTAATACTGTCACTACTATCGTCACTACTACCGTGACTAATACCGTCCCTACTACCGTCCCTACGACCGTTCCTACTACCGTCACTACTACCGTCCCTACTACCGTCCCTGCTACCGTCACTACTTCCGTCACTACTACCGTCACTACTATCGTCACTACCACCGTGACTAATACCGCCCCTACTATCGTCACTACTTCCATCACTACTACCGTCACTACTATCGTCACTACTACCGTGACTGATACCGTCCCTACTACCGTCTCTACTACCGTCAACACTACCGTCACTACTACCGTCCCAACTACCGTCCATGCTACCGTCACTACTTCCGTCACTACTACGGTCACTACTATCGTCACTACAACCGTGATTGATACCGTCCCTACTACCGTCTCTACTACCGTCAATACTACCGTCACTACTACCGTCCCTACTACCATCCCTGCTACCGTCACTACTTCCGTCACTACTACGGTCACTATTATAGTCACTATTACCGTGACTAATACCGTCCCCACTACCGTCCCTACTTCCGTCCCTAGTATCGTCTCTACTACCGTCCCAACTACCGTCCCTACTACCGTCACTACTACCGTCACTACTACCGTCCCAACTACCGTCCATGCTACCGTCACTACTTCCGTCACTACTACGGTCACTACTATCGTCACTTCAACCGTGACTGATACCGTCCCTAGTACCGTCTCTACAACCGTCACTACTTCCGTCACTACTACGGTCACTACTATCGTCACTACTACCGTGACTAATACCGTCCCTACTACCGTCCCCACTACCGTCAATACTACCCTCACTAGTACAGTCCCTACTACCGTGCCTGCTACCGTCAATACTACCCTCACTTGTACCGTCCCTACTACCGTGCCTGCTACCGTCCCTACTTCCGTCACTACTACCGTTACGATAACCGTGAATAATACCGTCCCTATTACCGTTACTACTTCCGTCACTACTACCGTCACTACTAATGTCACTACTAGCGTGATTAATACCGTCCCTACTACCGTCACTACTATCGTCACTACTACCGTCCCAACTACCGCCCCTACTACCGTCACTACTTCCGTCACTACTACCGTCACATCTCCCGTCACTACTATCGTCACAACTACCGTGAATAATACCGTCCCTACTACCGTCCTTACTACCGTCAATACTACCCTCACTAGTACCGTCCCTACTGCCGTGCCTGCTACCGTCACTACTTCCGTCACTACTACCGTCACTACTACCGTCACTACTGCCGTCCCAACTACCGTCTCTACTACCGTCCCTAGTACCGTCTCTACTACCGCCACTACTACAGTTCCTACTACCGTCACTACTACCGTCCCTACTACCGTCCCTACTACCGTCACTACTACCGTCACTACTATCGTCCCTACTACCGTCCCTACCACCGTCCCTGCTACAGTCACTACTTCCGTCACTACTACGGTCACTACTATCGTCACTACTGGCGTGACTAATACCGTCCCTCCTACCGTCACTACTTCAGTCATTACTGCCGTCACTACTACCGTCACCACTACGGTCACTACTATCGTCACTACTGGCGTGACTAATACCGTCCCTCCTACCGTCACTACTACCGTCACTACTACCGCCACTACTATCGTCCCTACTACCGTCCCTACCACCGTCCCTGCTACAGTCACTACTACCGTCACTACTATTGTCCCTACTACCGTCCCTACCACCGTCCCTGCTACAGTCACTACTTCCGTCACTACTACGGTCACTACTATCGTCACTACTGGCGTGACTAATACCGTCCCTCCTACCGTCACTACTACCGTCACTACTACCGCCACTACTATCGTCACTACTATCGTCACTAATATCGTCACAACTACCGTCACTACTACCGTCACTACTACCGCCACTACTATCGTCACTACTATCGTTACTACTATCGTCACAACTACCGTGACTAATTCTGTCCCTACTGCCGTCCCTACTACCGTCACTACTACTGTCCCTACTACCGTCCTTGCTACTGCCACTATTACCGTCCCTGCTACCGTCACTACTTCCGTCACTACTACCGCCACTACTATCGTCACTACTATCGTCACTACTACCGTCACTACTACCGACCCTACCACCGTCACTATTGCCGTCACTACTACCGTCCCTGCTACCGTCACTACTATCGTCACTACTACCGTGACTAATACCGTCCCTACTACCTTCACTACTACCGTGACTAATACCGTCCCTATTACCGTTACTACTTCCGTCACTACTTCCGTCACTTCTACCGTCACTACTACCGTCCCAACTACCGTCCCTACTACCGACACTACTACGGTGACTAATACCGTCCGTACTACCATCTCTACGTCCGCCCCTAATACCGTCCCTACTACCGACACAACTACCGTCCCTACTACCGTCCCTGCTACCGTCACTACTACCGTCCCTGCTACCGTCACTACTTCCGTCACTACTACCGTCACTACTTTCGTCACTACAACCGTGACTAACACCGTCCATACTACCGTCACTAATTCCGTTCCTACTACCGTCACTACTACCGTCCCTACTGCCGCCCCTGCTACCGTCACTACTTCCTTCACTACTACCGTGACTATTACCGTCCCTACTACCGTCACTACTTCCGTCACTAATACGGTCTCAACTACCGTCCCTACTACCATCTCTACGTCCGTCCCTAATACAGTCCCTACTACCGTCCTTGCTACCGTCCCTACTACCGTCCCTGCTACCGTCACTACTTCCGTCACTACTACCGTCACTACTATCGTCACTACTACCGTGATTAATACCGTCCCTATTACCGTTACTACTTCCGTCGCTACTTCCGTCACTATTACCGTCACTACTACCGTCCCAACTACCGTCCCTACTACAGTCACTACTTCCGTCACTACTACCGTCTCTACTGCCGTGACTAATACAGTCCTTATTACCGTTACTACTTCCGTCACTACTTCCGTCACTACTACCGTCACTACTATCGTCACTACTAGAGCGACTAATACCGTCCCTACTACCGGCACTACTACCGTGACTAATACCGTCCCTATTACCGTTACTGCTTCCGTCACTACTTCCGTTACTACTACCGTCACTACTATCGTCACTACTAGCGTGACTAATACCGTCCCTACTACCGTCACTACTACCGTGACTAATACCGTCCTTACTATCGTCACTACTTCCGTCACTACTAACGTCACTATTATCCGCACTACTACCGTCCCAACTACCGTCCCTACTACCGTCACTACTACCGTCCCTACCACCGTCCCTGCTACAGTCACTACTTCCGTAACTACTACCGTCACTACTATCGTCACTACAACCGTGACTAACACCGTCCGTACTACCGTCACTAATTCCGTTGCTACTACCGTCACTACTCCCGTCATTACTACCGTCACTACTACCGTCACTACTTCCGTCTCAACTACCGTCCCTACTACCATCTCTACATCCGTCCCAAATACCTTCCCTACTACCTTCACAACTACCGTCCCTACTACCGTCCCGGCTACCGTCCCTACTACCGTCCCTGCTACCGTCACTACTACCGTCACTACTAGCGTGAATAATACCGTCCCTACTACCGTCACTAATTCCGATACTACTACCGACCTTGCTACCGTCACTACTACCGTGACTAAAACCGTCCCTACTACCGTCCCTGCTACCGTCCCTACTACCGTCCCTGCTACCGTCACTACTTCCGTCACTACTACCGTCACTACTATCGTCACTACAACCGTGACTAATACCGTCCGTACTACCGTCACTAATTCCGTTACTACTACCGTCACTACTATCGTCACTACTTCCTTCCCTACTACCGTTCCTACCACCGTCCCTGCTAACGTCACTACTGTCGTCACTACTACCGTCCCTACTACCGTCCTTCCTACCGTCACTACTACCGTCACTACTACCGACACTACTACCGTCACTACTACCGTCACTACTTCCGTCACTACTACCGTCTCTACTGCCGTCCCTAGTACCGTCCCTCCTACCGTCACTACTTCCGTCATTACTGCCGTCACTACTACCGTCACTACTACCGTCACTATTATCTTCACTACTAGCGTAACTAATACCGTCCCTACTACCGCCCCTACCACCGTCCCTGCTGCAGTTACTACTTCCGTCACTACTACGGTGCCTACTATCATCACTACTACCGGCACTAATACCTTCACTACTACCGTCCCTGCTACCGTCCCTACTACCGTCCCTGCTACCGTCACTACTTCCGTCACTACTACAGTCCCTACTACCACACCCACTACCGTCAATACTACCCCCAATAGTACCGCCCCTACTACCGTCCCTACTACCGTCCCTCCTAACGTCACTACTTCCGTCATTACTGCCGTCACTACTACCGTCACTACTACCGTCACTATTATCTTCACTACTAGCGTAACTAATACCGTCCCTACTACCGCCCCTACCACCGTCCCGGCTGCAGTCACTACTACCGTCCCTACTACCGTCCGTGCTCCCGTCACTACTTCCGTCACTACTAGGGTCACTACTATCGTCTCTACTACCGTGACTAATACCGTCACTACTTCCGTCATTACTTCCGTCACTACTACCGTCTCAACTACCGTCCCTACTACCATCTCTACGTCCGTCCCTAATACCGTCCCAACTACCGTTACTACTACCGTCCCTACTACCGTTCCTGCTACCGTCACTACTTCCGTCACTACTACCGTCTCTACTGCCGTCCCTAGTACCGTCCCTCCTACCGTCACTACTTCCGTCATTACTGCCGTCACTACTACCGTCACTACTACCGTCACTATTATCTTCACTACTAGCGTAACTGATACCGTCCCTACTACCGCCCCTACCACCGTCCCTGCTGCAGTCACTACTTCCGTCACTACTACGGTGCCTACTATCGTCACTACTACCGGCACTAATACCGTCACTACTACCGTCCCTGCTACCGTCCCTACTACCGTCCCTGCTACCGTCACTACTTCCGTCACTACTACCGTCACTACTATCGTCACTACAACCGTGACTAATACCGTCCGTACTACCGTCACTAATTCCGTTACTACTACCGTCACTA
Source organism: Andrena hattorfiana (assembly GCA_944738655.2). Lineage (NCBI taxonomy): Eukaryota > Metazoa > Arthropoda > Insecta > Hymenoptera > Andrenidae > Andrena > Andrena hattorfiana. The sequence goes on along the minus strand of OX122894.2, from coordinate 31,257,079 downwards.
CTATCGTCACTACTTCCTTCCCTACTACCGTTCCTACCACCGTCCCTGCTAACGTCACTACTGTCGTCACTACTACCGTCCCTACTACCGTCCTTCCTACCGTCACTACTACCGTCACTACTACCGTCACTCCTACCGTCTCAACTACCGTCCCTACTACCGTCCCTGCTACCGTCACTACTTCCGTCACTACTACGGTCACTACTATCGTCATTACTACCGTGACTAATAGCGTCTCTACTACCGTCACTACTTCCGTCACTACTACGGTCACTACTATCGTCACTACTACCGTGACTAATACCGTCCCTACTACCGTCACCACCTCCGTCACTACTACCGTCACTACTATCGTCACTACTACCGTGACAAATACCGTCCCTACTACCGTCCCTACTACCGTCACTACTACCGTCACTACTGCCGTCACTACTATCGACACTACTTCCGCCACTACTACCGTGGCTAATACCGTCCCTACTACAGTCACTACTACCGTCACTACTACCGTCCCTACTACCGTCCCTGCTACCTTCACTACTACCGTCTCAACTACCGTCCCTACTACCGTCCCTACATCCGTCCCTACTACCGTCCTTACGACCGTCACTACTACCGTCCCTACTACTGTCCCTACTACCGTCCCTGCTACCGTCACTATTTCCGTCACTACTACCGTCCCTGTTACCGCCACTACTTCCGTCACTACTACGGTCACTACTATCGTCACTACTACCGTGACTAATACCGTCCCAACTACCGTCCCTATTACCCTCCCTACTACCGTCACTACTACCATCCCAACTACCGTCCCTACTATCGTCATTCCTAGGGTGACTAATACCGTCCCTACTACCGTCACTATAACCGTGAACAATACCGTCCCTATTACTGTTACTACTTCCTTCACTACTACCGTCTCTACTACCGTCACTACTTCCGTCACTACTACCGTCTCTACTACCGCCACTACTACCGTCACTACTACCGTCACTACTACCGTCCCAAATACCGTTCCTACTACCGTCCCTACTACTGTCACTACTAACGTCACAACTACAGTTTCTACTATCAACACAATTACCGTAACTAATACCGTCCCTACTACCGTCTCTACTACCGTCCCTAGTACCGTCGCTACTACCGCCCCTACTACCGTGCCTGCTACCGTCAATACGTCCGTCACTAATACCGTCACTACTCCCGTCACTACTATCGTCACTACTACCGTGAATAATACCGTCCCTATTACCGTCCCCACTACCGTCAATACTACCCTCACTAGTACCGTCCCTACTACCGTGCCTGCTACCGTCCCTACTTCCGTCACTACTACCGTTACTATAACCGTGAATAATACCGTCCCTATTACCGTTACTACTTCCGTCACTACTACCGTCACTACTAATGTCACTACTAGCGTGATTAATACCGTCCCTACTACCGTCACTACTATCGTCACTACTACCGTCCCAACTACCGTCCCTACTACCGTCACTACTTCCGTCATTACTAACGTCACATCTCCCGTCACTACTATCGTCACAACTACCGTGAATAACACCGTCCCTACTACCGTCCTTACTACCGTCAATACTACCCTCACTAGTACCGTCCCTACTGCCGTGCCTGCTACCGTCACTACTTCCGTCACTACTTCCGTCACTACTACCGTCACTACTACCGTCAATACTACCGTCACTACTACCGTCCCTACTACCGTCCCTGCTACCGTCACTACTTCCGTCACTACTACGGTCACTATTATCGTCACTATTACCGTGACTAATACCGTCCCCACTACCGCCCCTACTTCCGTCCCTAGTATCGTCTCTACTACCGTCCCAACTACCGTCCCTACTACCGTCACTACTACCGTTACTACTACCGTCCCAACTACCGTCCATGTTACCGTCACTACTTCCGTCACTACTACGGTCACTACTATCGTCACTTCAACCGTGACTGATACCGTCCCTAGTACCGTCTCTACAACCGTCACTACTTCCGTCACTACTACGGTCACTACTATCGTCACTACTACCGTGACTAATACCGTCCCTACTACCGTCACCACCTCCGTCACTACTACCGTCACTACTACCGTCACTACTATCGTCACTACTACCGTCCCAACTACCGTCCATGCTACCGTCACTACTTCCGTCACTACTACCGTCACTACTATCGTCACTACAACCGTGACTGATACCGTCCCTAGTACCGTCTCTACAACCGTCACTACTTCCGTCACTACTACGGTCACTACTATCGTCACTACTACCGTGACTAATACCGTCCCTACTACCGTCACCACCTCCGTCACTACTACCGTCACTACTACCGTCACTACTATCGTCACTACTACCGTGACAAATACCGTCCCTACTACCGTCCCTACTACCGACACTACTACCGTCCCTACTACCTTCAATACTACCGTCACTACTACCGTCACTACTACCGTCACTACTACCGTCCCTGCTACCGTCACTACTACCGTCCCTGCTACCGTCATTACTTCCGTCACTACTACCGTCACTAGTATCGCTACCACTACCGTGACTAATACCGTCCCTACTACCGTCCCTACTACAGTCACTACTTCCGTCAGTACAACCGTCACTACTATAGTCACTACTGCCGTCACTACTACCGTGGCTAATACCGTCCCTACTAACTTCACTACTACCGTCCCTACTACCAGCACTACTACCGTCACTACTACCGTCTCAACTACCGTCCCTACTACCGTCGCTACTTCGTCCCTAGTATCGTCTCTACTACCGTCCCAACTACCGTCCCTACTACCGTCACTACTACCGTCACTACTACCGACTCAACTACCGTCCCTACTACCGTCCCTACTACCGTCACTACTTCCGTCACTACTACCGTCACTACTATCGTCACTACCACTGTGACTAATACCCGTCCCTACTATCGGCACTACTTCCATCACTACTACCGTCACTACTATCGTCACTACTACCGTCACTACTACCGTCACTACTACCGCCCCTACTACCGTGCCTGCTACCGTTAATACTTCCGTCACTACTACCGTCACTACTCCCGTCACTACTATCGTCACTACTACCGTGAATAATACCGTCCCTACTACCGTCCCCACTACCGTCAATACTACCCTCACTATTACATTCCCTACTACCGTGCCTGCTACCGTCAATACTACCCTCACTTGTACCGTCCCTACTACCGTGCCTGCTACCGTCCCTACTTCCGTCACTACTACCGTTACGATAACCGTGAATAATACCGTCCCTATTACCGTTACTACTTCCGTCACTACTACCGTCACTACAAATGTCACTACTAGCGTGATTAATACCGTCCCTACTACCGTCACTACTATCGTCACTACTACCGTCCCAACTACCGCCCCTACTACCGTCACTACTTCCGTCACTACTACCGTCACATCTCCCGTCACTACTATCGTCACAACTACCGTGAATAATACCGACCCTACTACCGTCCTTACTACCGTCAATACTACCCTCACTAGTACCGTCCCTACTGCCGTGCCTGCTACCGTCACTACTTCCGTCACTACTACCGTCACTACTACCGTCACTACTGCCGTCCCAACTACCGTCTCTACTACCGTCCCTAGTACCGTCTCTACTACCGCCACTACTACAGTTCCTACTACCGTCACTACTACCGTCCCTACTACCGTCCCTACTACCGTCACTACTACCGTCACTACTATCGTCCCTACTACCGTCCCTACCACCGTCCCTGCTACAGTCACTACTTCCGTCACTACTACGGTCACTACTATCGTCACTACTGGCGTGACTAATACCGTCCCTCCTACCGTCACTACTTCAGTCATTACTGCCGTCACTACTACCGTCACTACTACGGTCACTACTATCGTCACTACTGGCGTGACTAATACCGTCCCTCCTACCGTCACTACTACCGTCACTACTACCGCCACTACTATCGTCCCTACTACCGTCCCTACCACCGTCCCTGCTACAGTCACTACTTCCGTCACTACTACGGTCACAACTATCGTCACTACTGGCGTGACTAATACCGTCCCTCCTACCGTCACTACTTCAGTCATTACTGCCGTCACTACTACCGTCACTACTACGGTCACTACTATCGTCACTACTGGCGTGACTAATACCGTCCCTCCTACCGTCACTACTACCGTCACTACTACCGCCACTACTATCGTCACTACTATCGTCACTAATATCGTCACAACTACCGTCACTACTACCGTCACTACTACCGCCACTACTATCGTCACTACTATCGTTACTACTATCGTCACAACTACCGTGACTAATTCTGTCCCTACTACCGTCCCTACTACCGTCACTACTACTGTCCCTACTACCGTCTTTGCTACTGCCACTATTACCGTCCCTGCTACCGTCACTACTTCCGTCACTACTACCGCCACTACTATCGTCACTACCACTGTGACTAATACCCGTCCCTACTATCGGCACTACTTCCATCACTACTACCGTCACTACTATCGTCACTACTACCGTCACTACTACCGTCACTACTACCGTCCCTACTACCGTCCCTACATCCGTCCCTACTACCGTCCTTACGACCGTCACTACTACCGTCCCTACTACTGTCCCTACTACCGTCCTTGCTACCGTCACTATTTCCGTCACTACTACCGTCCCTGTTACCGCCACTACTTCCGTCACTACTACCGTTACTATAACCGTGAATAATACCGTCCCTATTACCGTTACTACTTCCGTCACTACTACCGTCACTACTAATGTCACTACTAGCGTGATTAATACCGTCCCTACTACCGTCACTACTATCGTCACTACTACCGTCCCAACTACCGTCCCTACTACCGTCACTACTTCCGTCACTACTAACGTCACATCTCCCGTCACTACTATCGTCACAACTACCGTGAATAACACCGTCCCTACTACCGTCCTTACTACCGTCAATACTACCCTCACTAGTACCGTCCCTACTGCCGTGCCTGCTACCGTCACTACTTCCGTCACTACTACCGTCACTACTACCGTCACTACTGCCGTCCCAACTACCGTCTCTACTACCGTCTCTAGTACCGTCTCTACTACCGCCCCTACTACAGTTCCTACTACCGTCACTACTACCGTCCCTACTACCGTGCCTGCTACCGTCACTACGTCCGTCATTACTACCGTCACTACTACCGTCCCTACCACCCGACTCTACTACCGTCCCTAGTACCGTCGCTACTACCGCCCCAACTACCGTCCCTACTACCGTCACTACTACCGTCACTACTTCCGTTACTACTACCGTCCCTACTACCGTCCCTACGACCGTCAGTTCTTCCGTCACTACTACCGTCACTACTCCCGTCACTACTATCGTCACTACTACCGTGAATAATACCGTCCCTACTACTGTCCCTACTACCGTCAATACTACCCTCACTAGTACCGTCTCTACTACCGTCACTAAAACCGTCCCAACTACCGTCCCTACTACCGTCCCTGCTACCGCCACTATTTCCCTCACTACTACCGTCCCTGTTACCGCAACTACTTCCGTCACTACTACGGTCACTACTATCGTCACTACTACCGTGACTAATACCGTCCCTACTACCGTCACCACCTCCGTCACTACTACCGTCACTACTATGGTCACTACTACCGTGACAAATACCGTCCCTACTACCTTCCCTACTACCGTCAACACTACCGTCACTACTACCGTCCCAACTACCGTCCATGCTACCGTCACTACTTCCGTCACTACTACGGTCACTACTATCGTCACTACAACCGTGATTGATACCGTCCCTACTACCGTCTCTACTACCGTCAATACTACCGTCACTACTACCGTCCCTACTACCGTCCCTGCTACCGTCACTACTTCCGTCACTACTACAGTCACTATTATCGTCACTATTACCGTGACTAATACCGTCCCCACTACCGTCCCTACTTCCGTCCCTAGTATCGTCTCTACTACCGTCCCAACTACCGTCCCTACTACCGTCACTACTACCGTTACTACTACCGTCCCAACTACCGTCCATGTTACCGTCACTACTTCCGTCACTACTACGGTCACTACTATCGTCACTTCAACCGTGACTGATACCGTCCCTAGTACCGTCTCTACAACCGTCACTACTTCCGTCACTACTACGGTCACTACTATCGTCACTACTACCGTGACTAATACCGTCCCTACTACCGTCACCACCTCCGTCACTACTACCGTCACTACTACCGTCACTACCATCGTCACTACTACCGTCCCAACTACCGTCCATGCTACCGTCACTACTTCCGTCACTACTACCGTCACTACTATCGTCACTACAACCGTGACTGATACCGTCCCTAGTACCGTCTCTACAACCGTCACTACTTCCGTCACTACTACGGTCACTACTATCGTCACTACTACCGTGACTAATACCGTCCCTACTACCGTCACCACCTCCGTCACTACTACCGTCACTACTACCGTCCCTACTATCGTCACTACTACCGTGACAAATACCGTCCCTACTACCGTCCCTACTACCGACACTACTACCGTCCCTACTACCTTCAATACTACCGTCACTACTACCGTCACTACTACCGTCACTACTACCGTCCTTGCTACCGTCCCTACTACCGACCCTGCTACCGTCACTACTTCCGCCACTTGTACGGTCACTACTATTGTCACCACTACCGTGACTATTACCGTCCAAACTACCGTCCCTACTACCGCTCCTGCTACCGTCACTATTTCCGTCACTACTACCGTCACTACTGCCGTCACTACTGCCGTCACTACTATCGACACTACTTCCGCCACTACTACCGTGACTAATACCGTCCCTACTACCGTCACTACTACCGTCCCTACTACCGTCACTACTACCGCCACTACTATCGTCACTACTACCGTGACTAATACCGTGCCTACTACCGTCACTACTGCCGTCCCTACTACCGACACTACTTCCGCCAGTACTACCGTGCCTAATACCGTCCCTACTACCGTCACTACTACCGTCCCTACAACCGTCACTACTACCGTCCCTGCTACCGTCACTACTACCGTCCCTGCTACCGTCATTACTTCCGTCACTACTACCGTCACTAGTATCGCTACCACTACCGTGACTAATACCGTCCCTACTACCGTCCCTACTACAGTCACTACTTCCGTCAGTACAACCGTCACTACTATAGTCACTACGACCGTCACTACTACCGTCCCTACTACCGTCACTACTACCGTCACTACTACGGTCTCAACTACCGTCCCTACTGCCGTCGCTACTTCGTCCCTAGTATCGTCTCTACTACCGTCCCAACTACCGTCCCTACTACCGTCACTAGTACCGTCACTACTACCGACTCAACTACCGTCCCTACTACCGTCCCTGCTACCGTCACTACTTTCGTCAGTACTACCGTTACTACTATCGACACTACTACCGTCACTACTACCGTGGCTAATACCGTCCCTACTACCTTCACTACTACCGTCCCTACTACCGTCACTACTACCGTCACTACTACGGTCTCAACTACCGTCCCTACTGCCGTCGCTACTTCGTCCCTAGTATCGTCTCTACTACCGTCCCAACTACCGTCCCTACTACCGTCACTAGTACCGTCACTACTACCGACTCAAATACCGTCCCTACTACCGTCCCTGCTACCGTCACTACTTCCGTCACTACTACCGTCACTGCTATCGTCACTACCACCGTGACTATTACCGCCCCTACTATCGTCACTACTTCCATCACTACTACGGTCACTACTATCGTCACTACTACCGTGTCTAATACCATCCCTACTACCTTCACTACTACCGTCCCTACTACCGTCACTACTACCGTCACTACTACCGTCTCAACTACCGTCCCTACTGCCGTCGCTACTTCGTCCCTAGTATCGTCTCTACTACCGTCCCAACTACCGTCCCTACTACCGTCACTAGTACCGTCACTACTACCGACTCAACTACCGTTCCTACTACCGTCCCTGCTACCGTCACTACTTCCGTCACTACTACCGTCACTACTATCGCCACTACCACCGTGACTAATACCGCCCCTACTACCGTCACCACCTCCGTCACTACTACCGTCACTACTACCGTCCCTACTATCGTCACTACTACCGTGACAAATACCGTCCCTACTACCGTCCCTACTACCGTCACTACTACCGTCCCTGCTACCGTCACTACTACCGTCCCTGCTACCGTCATTACTTCCGTCACTACTACCGTCACTAGTATCGCTACCACTACCGTGACTAATACCGTCCCTACTACCGTCCCTACTACAGTCACTACTTCCGTCAGTACAACCGTCACTACTATAGTCACTACGACCGTCACTACTACCGTCCCAACTACCGTCCCTACTACCGTCACTACTACCGTGGCTAATACCGTCCCTACTACCTTCACTACTACCGTCCCTACTACCGTCACTAGTACCGTCACTACTACCGACTCAACTACCGTCCCTACTACCGTCCCTGCTACCGTCACTACTTTCGTCAGTACTACCGTTACTACTATCGACACTACTACCGTCACTACTACCGTGGCTAATACCGTCCCTACTACCTTCACTACTACCGTCCCTACTACCGTCACTACTACCGTCACTACTACGGTCTCAACTACCGTCCCTACTGCCGTCGCTACTTCGTCCCTAGTATCGTCTCTACTACCGTCCCAACTACCGTCCCTACTACCGTCACTAGTACCGTCACTACTACCGACTCAAATACCGTCCCTACTACCGTCCCTGCTACCGTCACTACTTCCGTCACTACTATCGTCACTACTACCGTGACTAATACCGTCCCTACTACCGTCACCACCTCCGTCACTACTACCGTCACTACTATGGTCACTACTACCGTGACAAATACCGTCCCTACTACCGTCTCTACTAACGTCAACACTACCGTCACTACTACCGCCCCTATTACCGCCCCCACTACCGTCCCTATTACCGTCACTAGTACCGTCACTACTACCGTCACTACTACGGTCACTACTATCGTCACTACTACCGTGACTAATACCGTCCCAACTACCGTCCCTACTACCGTCCCTTCTACTGTCACTACTACCGTCCCTACTACCGTCCCTGCTACCGTCACTACTACCGTCACTACTACCGTCACTACTACCGTCCCTACTAACGTCCCAACTACCGTCCCTACTACCGTCACTACTACCGTCACTACTACCGTCCCTGCGACCGTCACTACTTCCGTCACTACTACCGTCACTACTATCGTCACTACCACCGTGACTAATACCGCCCCTACTACCGTCCCCACTACCGTCAATACTACCCTCACTAGTACCGTCCCTACTACCGTGCCTGCTACCGTCAATACAACCCTCACTACTACCGTCCCTACTACCGTGCCTGGTACCGTCCCTAATTCCGTCACTACTACCGTTACTATAACCGTGAATAATACCGTCCCTATTAGCATTATTATTTCCGTCACTACTACCGTCACTACTAATGTCACTACTAGCGTGATTAATACCGTCCCTACTACCGTCACTACTATCGTCACTACTACCGTCCCAACTACCGTCCCTACTACCGTCACTACTTTCGTCACTACTACCGTCACATCTCCCGTCACTACTATCGTCACAACTACCGTGAATAATACCGTCCCTACTACCGTCCCTACTACCGTCCCTGCTACCGTCACTATTTCCGTCACTACTACCGTCCCTGTTACCGCCACTACTTCCGTCACTACTACGGTCACTACTATCGTCACTACTACCGTGACTAATACCGTCCCAACTACCGTCCCTACTACCGTCCCTACTACTGTCACTACTACCGTCCCTACTACCGTCCCAACTACCGTCCCTACTACCGTCACTACTACCGTCACTACTACCGCCTCAACTACCGTCCCTACTACCGTCCCTGCTACCGTCACTACTTCCGTCACTACTACGGTCACTACTATCGTCATTACTACCGTGACTAATAGCGTCCCTACTACCGTCACTACTACCGTCCCTACTACCGACACTACTACCGTCACTACTACAGTCTCAACTACCGTCCCTACTACGGTCAATACTACCGTCACTACTACCGTCACTGCTACCGTCACTACGACCGTCACTACTACCGTCACTACGACCGTCTCAACTACCGTCCCTACTACCGTCCCTGCTACCGTCACTATTTCCGTCACTACTACCGTCCCTGTTACCGCCACTACTTCCGTCACTACTACGGTCACTACTATCGTCACTACTACCGTGTCTAATACCATCCCTACTACCTTCACTACTACCGTCCCTACTACCGTCACTACTACCGTCACTACTACCGTCTCAACTACCGTCCCTACTGCCGTCGCTACTTCGTCCCTAGTATCGTCTCTACTACCGTCCCAACTACCGTCCCTACTACCGTCACTAGTACCGTCACTACTACCGACTCAACTACCGTTCCTACTACCGTCCCTGCTACCGTCACTACTTCCGTCACTACTACCGTCACTACTATCGCCACTACCACCGTGACTAATACCGCCCCTACTATCGTCAATACTTCCATCACTACTACCGTCACTGCTATCGTCACTACCACTGTGACTAATACCCGTCCCTACTATCGGCACTACTTCCATCACTACTACCGTCACTACTATCGTCACTACTACCGTCACTACTACCGTCCCTGCTACCGTCCCTACTACCGACCCTGCTACCGTCACTACTTCCGTCACTAGTACGGTCACTACTATTGTCACCACTACCGTGACTAATACCGTCCCAACTACCGTCCCTACTACCGTTCCTGTTACCGTCACTATTTCCGTCACTACTACCGTCACTACTACCGTCACTACTGCCGTCACTACTATCGACACTACTTCCGCCACTACTACCGTGGCTAATACCGTCCCTACTACCGTCACTACTGCCGACCCTACTACCGTCACTACTACAGCCACTACTATCGTCACTACTACCGTGACTAATACCGTCCCTACTACCGTCACTACTGCCGGCCCTACTACCGACACTGCTTCCGCCAGTACTACCGTGCCTAATACCGTCCCTACTACCGTCACTACTACCGTCCCTACAACCGTCACTACTACCGTCCCTGCTACCGTCACTACTACCGTCCCTGCTACCGTCATTACTTCCGTCACTACTACCGTCACTAGTATCGCTACTACTACCGTGACTAATACCGTCCCTACTACCGTCACTACTTCCGTCAGTACTACCGTCACTACTATCGTCACTACTACCGTCACTACTACCGTGGCTAATACCGTCCCTACTAACTTCACTACTACCGTCCCTACTACCGTCACTACTACCGGCACTACTACCGTCTCAACTACCGTCCCTACTACCGTCGCTACTTCGTCCCTAGTATCGTCTCTACTACCGTCCCAACTACCGTCCCTACTACCGTCACTACTACCGTCACTACTACCGACTCAACTACCGTCCCTACTACCGTCCCTGCTACCGTCACTACTTCCGTCACTACTACCGTCACTACTACGGTCACTACTATCGTCATTACTACCGTGACTAATAGCGTCTCTACTACCGTCACTACTTCCGTCGCTACTACGGTCACTACTATCGTCACTACTACCGTGACTAATACCGTCCCTACTACCGTCACCACCTCCGTCCCTACTACCGTCACCACCTCCGTCACTACTACCGTCACTACTACCGTCACTACTATCGTCACTACTACCGTGACAAATATCGTCCCTACTACCGTCCCTACTACCGACACTACTACCGTCCCTACTACCGTCACTGCTACCGTCACTACTTCCGTCACTACTACGGTCACTACCATCGTCACTACTACCGTGACTAATACCGTCCCTACTCCCGTCACTACTTCCGTCACTACTACCGTCACTAGTATCGCTACTACTACCGTGACTAATACCGTCCCTACTACCGTCCCTACTACCGTCACTACTTCCGTCAGTACTACCGTTACTACTATCGACACTACTACCGTCACTACTACCTTGGCTAATACCGTCCCTACTACCTTCACTACTACCGTCCCTACTACCGTCACTACTACCGTCACTACTACGGTCTCAACTACCGTCCCTACTGCCGTCGCTACTTCGTCCCTAGTATCGTCTCTACTACCGTCCCAACTACCGTCCCTACTACCGTCACTAGTACCGTCACCACTACCGACTCAACTACCGTCCCTACTACCGTCCCTGCTACCGTCACTACTTCCGTCACTACTACCGTCACTACTATCGTCACTACCACCGTGACTAATACCCGTCCCTACTATCGGCACTACTTCCATCACTACTACCGTCACTGTTATCGTCACTACTACCGTGACTTTTACCGTCCCTACTACCGTCTCTACTAACGTCAACACTACCGTCACTACTACCGCCCCTATTACCGCCCCCACTACCGTCCCTACTACCGTCACTAGTACCGTCACTACTACCGTCACTACTACGGTCACTACTATCGTCACTACTACCGTAACTAATACCGTCCCAACTACCGTCCCTACTACCGTCCCTTCTACTGTCACTACTACCGTCCCTACTACCGTCCCTGCTACCGTCACTACTACCGTCCCTACTAACGTCCCAACTACCGTCCCTACTACCGTCACTACTACCGTCACTACTACCGTCCCTGCGACCGTCACTACTTCCGTCACTACTACCGTCACTACTATCGTCACTACCACCGTGACTAATACCGCCCCTACTACCGTCCCCACTACCGTCAATACTACCCTCACTAGTACCGTCCCTACTACCGTGCCTGCTACCGTCAATACAACCCTCACTAGTACCGTCCCTACTACCGAGCCTGGTACCGTCCCTACTTCCGTCACTACTACCGTTACTATAACCGTGAATAATACCGTCCCTATTAGCGTTACTATTTCCGTCACTACTACCGTCACTACTAATGTCACTACTAGCGTGATTAATACCGTCCCTACTACCGTCACTACTATCGTCACTACTACCGTCCCTGCTACCGTCACTATTTCCGTCACTACTACCGTCCCTGTTACCGCCACTACTTCCGTCACTACTACGGTCAATACCATCGTCACTACTACCGTGACTAATACCGTCCCTACTCCCGTCACTACTTCCGTCACTACTACCGTCACTAGTATCGCTACTACTACCGTGACTAATACCGTCCCTACTACCGTCCCTACTACCGTCACTACTTCCGTCAGTACTACCGTTACTACTATCGACACTACTACCGTCACTACTACCGTGGCTAATACCGTCCCTACTACCTTCACTACTACCGTCCCTACTACCGTCACTACTACCGTCACTACTACGGTCTCAACTACCGTCCCTACTGCCGTCGCTACTTCGTCCCTAGTATCGTCTCTACTACCGTCCCAACTACCGTCCCTACTACCGTCACTAGTACCGTCACTACTACCGACTCAACTACCGTCCCTACTACCGTCCCTGCTACCGTCACTACTTCCGTCACTACTACCGTCACTACTATCGTCACTACCACCGTGACTATTACCGCCCCTACTATCGTCACTACTTCCATCACTACTACCGTCACTGTTATCGTCACTACTACCGTGACTGATACCGTCCCTACTACCGTCTCTACTAACGTCAACACTACCGTCACTACTACCGCCCCTATTACCGCCCCCACTACCGTCCCTACTACCGTCACTAGTACCGTCACTACTACCGTCACTACTACGGTCACTACTATCGTCACTACTACCGTGACTAATACCGCCCCTACTACCGTCCCCACTACCGTCAATACTACCCTCACTAGTACCGTCCCTACTACCGTGCCTGCTACCGTCAATACAACCCTCACTAGTACCGTCCCTACTACCGTGCCTGGTACCGTCCCTACTTCCGTCACTACTACCGTTACTATAACCGTGAATAATACCGCCCCTATTAGCGTTACTATTTCCGTCACTACTACCGTCACTACTAATGTCACTACTAGCGTGATTAATACCGTCCCTACTACCGTCACTACTATCGTCACTACTACCGTCCCTGCTACCGTCACTATTTCCGTCACTACTACCGTCCCTGTTACCGCCACTACTTCCGTCAACACTACGGTCACTACTATCGTCACTACTACCGTGTCTAATACCGTCCCTACTACCTTCACTACTACCGTCCCTACTACCGTCACTACTACCGTCACTACTACCGTCTCAACTACCGTCCCTACTGCCGTCACTACTACCGTCACTACTACGGTCTCAACTACCGTCCCTACTGCCGTCGCTACTTCGTCCCTAGTATCGTCTCTACTACCGTCCCAACTACCTTCCCTACTACCGTCCCAACTACCGTCCCTACTACCGTCACTAGTACCGTCACTACTACCGACTCAACTACCGTCCCTACTACCGTCCCTGCTACCGTCACTACTTCCGTCACTACTACCGTCACTACTATCGCCACTACCACCGTGACTAATACCGCCCCTACTATCGTCAATACTTCCATCACTACTACCGTCACTGCTATCGTCACTACTACCGTGACTGATACCGTCCCTACTACCGTCTCTACTAACGTCAACACTACCGTCACTACTACCGCCCCTATTACCGCCCCTACTACCGTCCCTACTACCGTCACTAGTACCGTCACTACTACCGTCACTAAAACCGTCCCAACTACCGTCCCTACTACCGTCCCTGCTACCGTCACTATTTCCGTCACTACTACCGTCACTACTACCGTCACTACTGCCGTCACTACTATCGACGCTATTTCCGTCACTACTACCGTCACTAGTATCGCTACTACTACCGTGACTAATAGCGTCCCTACTACCGTCCCTACTACCGTCACTACTACCGTCACTACTTCCGTTACTATTACCGTCACTACTACCCTCCCTACGACCGTCAGTTCTTCCGTCACTACTACCGTCACTACTCCCGTCACTACTATCGTCACTACTAACGTGAATAATACCGTCCCTACTACCGTCCCTACTACCGTCAATACTACCCTCACTAGTACCGTCTCTACTACCGTCTCTAAAACCGTCCCAACTACCGTCCCTACTACCGTCCCTGCGACCGCCACTATTTCCGTCACTACTACCGTCCCTGTTACCGCAACTACTTCCGTCACTACTACGGTCACTACTATCGTCACTACTACCGTGACTAATACCGTCCCTACTACCGTCACTACTTCCGTCAATACTACCGTCACTACTCCCGTCACTACTATCGTCACTACTACCGTGAATAATACCGTCACTACTACCGCCCCTAATACCGTCCCTACTTCCGTCCCTAGTATCGTCTCTACTACCGTCCCAACTACCGTCCCTACTACCGTCACTACTACCGTCACTCCTACCGTCACAACTACCGTCCCTACTACCGTCCCTGCTACCGCCACTACTTTCGTCACTACTACGGTCACTACTATCGTCATGACTACCGTGACTAATAGCGTCTCTACTACCGTCACTACTTCCGTCACTTCTACGGTCACTACTATCGTCACTACTACCGTGACTAATACCGTCCCTACTACCGTCACCACCTCCGTCACTACTACCGTCACTACTATCGTCACTACTACCGTGACAAATACCGTCCCTACTACCGTCCCTACTACCGTCACTACTACCGTCACTACTACCGTCCCTGCGACCGTCACTACTTCCGTCACTACTACCGTCACTACTATCGTCACTACCACCGTGACTAATACCGCCCCTACTACCGTCCCCACTACCGTCAATACTACCCTCACTAGTACCGTCCCTACTACCGTGCCTGCTACCGTCAATACAACCCTCACTAGTACCGTCCCTACTACCGTGCCTGGTACCGTCCCTACTTCCGTCACTACTACCGTTCCTATAACCGTGAATAATACCGTCCCTATTAGCGTTACTATTTCCGTCACTACTACCGTCACTACTAATGTCACTACTAGCGTGATTAATACCGTCCCTACTACCGTCACTACTATCGTCACTACTACCGTCCCTGCTACCGTCACTATTTCCGTCACTACTACCGTCCCTGTTACCGCCACTACTTCCGTCACTACTACGGTCACTACTATCGTCACTACTACCGTGTCTAATACCGTCCCTAGTACCTTCACTACTACCGTCCCTACTACCGTCACTACTACCGTCACTACTACCGTCTCAACTACCGTCCCTACTGCCGTCGCTACTTCGTCCCTAGTATCGTCTCTACTACCGTCCCAACTACCGTCCCTACTACCGTCACTAGTACCGTCACTACTACCGACTCAACTACCGTCCCTACTACCGTCCCTGTTACCGTCACTACTTCCGTCACTACTACCGTCACTACTATCGCCACTACCACCGTGACTAATACCGCCCCTACTATCGTCAATACTTCCATCACTACTACCGTCATTGCTATCGTCACTACTACCGTGACTGATACCGTCCCTACTACCGTCTCTACTAACGTCAACACTACCGTCACTACTACCGCCCCTATTACCGCCCCTACTACCGTCCCTACTACCGTCACTAGTACCGTCACTACTACCGTCACTAAAACCGTCCCAACTACCGTCCCTACTACCGTCCCTGCTACCGTCACTATTTCCGTCACTACTACCGTCCCTGTTACCGCAACTACTTCCGTCACTACTACGGTCACTACTATCGTCACTACTACCGTGACTACTACCGTCCCAACTACCGTCCCTACTACCGTCCCTTCTACTGTCACTACTACCGTCCCTACTACCGTCACTACTGCCGTTACTACTATCGACGCTATTTCCGTCACTACTACGGTCACTACTATGGTCACTACTACCGTGACTAATACCGTCCCTACCACCGTCACCACCTCCGTCACTGCTACCGTCACTACTTCCGTCACTACTACGGTCACTACCATCGTCACTACTACCGTGACTAATACCGTCCCTACTACCGTCACTACTTCCGTCACTACTACCGTCACTAGTATCGCTACTACTACCGTGACTAATACCGTCCCTACTACCGTCCCTACTACCGTCACTACTTCCGTCAGTACTACCGTCACTACTATCGACGCTACTACCGTCACTACTACCGTGGCTAATACCGTCCCTACTACCTTCACTACTACCGTCCATACTACCGTCACTACTACCGTCACTACTACGGTCTCAACTACCGTCCCTACTGCCGTCGCTACTTCGTCCCTAGTATCGTCTCTACTACCGTCCCAACTACCTTCCCTACTACCGTCCCAACTACCGTCCCTACTACCGTCACTACTACCGTCCCTACTACCGTCCCTGCTACCGTCACTACTTCCGTCACTACTACCGTCACTACTATCGTCACTACCACCGTGACTGATACCGTCCCTACTACCGTCTCTACTACCGTCAACACTACCGGCACTACTACCGCCCCTACCACCGCCCCTACTACCGTCCCTACTACCGTCACTAGTACCGTCACTACTACCGTCACTAAAACCGTCCCAACTACCGTCCCTACTACCGTCCCTGCTACCGTCACTATTTCCGTCACTACTACCGTCCCTGTTACCGCCACTACTTCCGTCACTACTACGGTCACTACTACCGTCCCTACTACCGTCCCAACTACCGTCTACACTACCGTCACTACTACCGCCCCTACTACCGTCCCTACTTCCGTCCCTAGTATCGTCTCTACTACCGTCCCAACTACCGTCCCTAATACCGTCACTACTACCGTCACTCCTACCGTCTCAACTACCGTCCCTACTACCGTCCCTGCTACCGTCACTACTTCCGTCACTACTACGGTCACTACTATCGTCATTACTACCGTGACTAATAGCGTCTCTACTACCGCCACTACTTCCGTCACTACTACGGTCACTACTATCGTCACTACTACCGTGACTAATACCGTCCCTACTACCGTCACCACCTCCGTCACTACTACCGTCTCTACTACCGTCCCAACTACCGTCCCTGTTACCGTCACTACTACCGTCACTGCTATCGTCACTACTACCGTGACTGATACCGTCCCTACTACCGTCTCTACTAACGTCAACACTACCGTCACTACTACCGCCCCTATTACCGCCCCTACTACCGTCCCTACTACCGTCACTAGTACCGTCACTACTACCGTCACTAAAACCGTCCCAACTACCGTCCCTACTACCGTCCCTGCTACCGTCACTATTTCCGTCACTACTACCGTCCCTGTTACCGCAACTACTTCCGTCACTACTACGGTCACTACTATCGTCACTACTACCGTGACTACTACCGTCCCAACTACCGTCCCTACTACCGTCCCTTCTACTGTCACTACTACCGTCCCTACTACCGTCGCTGCTACCGTCACTACTACCGTCACTACTACCGTCACTACTACCGTCCCTACTAACGTCCCTGCATCCGTCCCTACTACCGTCCCTACGACCGTCACTACTACCGTCCCTGCTACCGTCCCTACTACCGACCCTGCTACCGTCACTACTTCCGTCACTAGTACGGTCACTACTATTGTCACCACTACCGTGACTAATACCGTCCCAACTACCGTCCCTACTACCGTTCCTGCTACCGTCACTATTTCCGTCACTACTACCGTCACTACTACCGTCACTACTGCCGTTACTACTATCGACGCTATTTCCGTCACTACTACGGTCACTACTATGGTCACTACTACCGTGACTAATACCGTCCCTACCACCGTCACCACCTCCGTCACTGCTACCGTCACTACTTCCGTCACTACTACGGTCACTACCATCGTCACTACTACCGTGACTAATACCGTCCCTACTACCGTCACTACTTCCGTCACTACTACCGTCACTAGTATCGCTACTACTACCGTGACTAATACCGTCCCTACTACCGTCCCTACTACCGTCACTACTTCCGTCAGTACTACCGTCACTACTATCGACGCTACTACCGTCACTACTACCGTGGCTAATACCGTCCCTACTACCTTCACTACTACCGTCCATACTACCGTCACTACTACCGTCACTACTACGGTCTCAACTACCGTCCCTACTGCCGTCGCTACTTCGTCCCTAGTATCGTCTCTACTACCGTCCCAACTACCTTCCCTACTACCGTCCCAACTACCGTCCCTACTACCGTCACTACTACCGTCCCTACTACCGTCCCTGCTACCGTCACTACTTCCGTCACTACTACCGTCACTACTATCGTCACTACCACCGTGACTGATACCGTCCCTACTACCGTCTCTACTACCGTCAACACTACCGGCACTACTACCGCCCCTACCACCGCCCCTACTACCGTCCCTACTACCGTCACTAGTACCGTCACTACTACCGTCACTAAAACCGTCCCAACTACCGTCCCTACTACCGTCCCTGCTACCGTCACTATTTCCGTCACTACTACCGCCCCTGTTACCGCCACTACTTCCGTCACTACTACGGTCACTACTACCGTCCCTACTACCGTCCCAACTACCGTCTACACTACCGTCACTACTACCGCCCCTACTACCGTCCCTACTTCCGTCCCTAGTATCGTCTCTACTACCGTCCCAACTACCGTCCCTAATACCGTCACTACTACCATCACTCCTACCGTCTCAACTACCGTCCCTACTACCGTCCCTGCTACCGTCTCTACTTCCGTCACTACTACGGTCACTACTATCGTCATTACTACCGTGACTAATAGCGTCTCTACTACCGCCACTACTTCCGTCACTACTACGGTCACTACTATCGTCACTACTACCGTGACTAATACCGTCCCTACTACCGTCACCACCTCCGTCACTACTACCGTCACTACTATCGTCACTACTACCGTGACTAATACCGTCCCTACTACCGTCACCACCTCCGTCACTACTACCGTCACTACTATCGTCACTACTACCGTGACAAATACCGTCCCTACTACCGTCCCTACTACCGTCACTACTACCGTCACTACTGCCGTCACTACTATCGACACTACTTCCGCCACTACTACCGTGGCTAATACCGTCCCTACTACAGTCACTACTACCGTCACTACTACCGTCCCTACTACCGTCCCGGCTACCTTCACTACTACCGTCTCAACTACCGTCCCTACTACCGTCCCTACATCCGTCCCTACTACCGTCCTTACGACCGTCACTACTACCGTCCCTACTACTGTCCCTACTACCGTCCCTGCTACCGTCACTATTTCCGTCACTACTACCGTCCCTGTTACCGCCACTACTTCCGTCACTACTACGGTCACTACTATCGTCACTACTACCGTGACTAATACCGTCCCAACTACCGTCCCTATTACCCTCCCTACTACTGCCACTACTACCGTCCATACTACTGTCCCAACTAGCGTCCCTACTACCATCACTACTACCGTCTCATCTACCGTCCCTACTACCGTCCCTGCTCCCGTCACTACTTCCGTCACTACTACGGTCACTACTATCGTCATTACTACCGTGACTAATAGCGTCCCTACTACCGTCACTACTACCGTCACTACTACCGTCTCAACTACCGTCCCTACTACCGTCGCTACTTCGTCCCTAGTATCGTCTCTACTACCGTCCCAACTACCGTCCCTACTACCGTCACTACTACCGTCACTACTTCCGTCACTACTACCGTCCCTACTACCGTCCCTGCTACCGTCACTACTTCCGTCACTACTACCGTCACTACTATCGTCACTACCACCGTGACTAATACCGCCCCTACTACCGTCCCCACTACCGTCAATACTACCCTCACTATTACCGTCCCTACTACCGTGCCTGCTACCGTCAATACTACCCTCACTAGTACCGTCCCTACTACGGTGCCTGCTACCGTCCCTACTTCCGTCACTACTACCGTTACTATAACCGCGAATAATACTGTCCCTATTACCGTTACTACTTCCGTCACTACTACCGTCACTACTACCGTCCCAAATACCGTTCCTACTACCGTCCCTATTACTGTCACTACTACCGTCACAACTACAGTTTCTACTATCGACACAATTACCGTAACTAATACCGTCCCTACCACCCGACTCTACTACCGTCCCTAGTACCGTCGCTACTACCGCCCCAACTACCGTCCCTACTACCGTCACTACTACCGTCACTACTTCCGTTACTATTACCGTCCCTACTACCGTCCCTACGACCGTCAGTTCTTCCGTCACTACTACCGTCACTACTCCCGTCACTACTATCGTCACTACTACCGTGAATAATACCGTCCCTACTACCGTCCCTACTACCGTCAATACTACCCTCACTAGTACCGTCTCTACTACCGTCACTAAAACCGTCCCAACTACCGTCCCTACTACCGTCCCTGCGACCGCCACTATTTCCGTCACTACTACCGTCCCTGTTACCGCAACTACTTCCGTCACTACTACGGTCACTACTATCGTCACTACTACCGTGACTAATACCGTCCCTACTACCGTCACTACTTCCGTCAATACTACCGTCACTACTCCCGTCACTACTATCGTCACTACTACCGTGAATAATACCGTCACTACTACCGCCCCTAATACCGTCCCTACTTCCGTCCCTAGTATCGTCTCTACTACCGTCCCAACTACCGTCCCTACTACCGTCACTACTACCGTCACTCCTACCGTCTCAACTACCGTCCCTACTACCGTCCCTGCTACCGCCACTACTTCCGTCACTACTACGGTCACTACTATCGTCATGACTACCGTGACTAATAGCGTCTCTACTACCGTCACTACTTCCGTCACTTCTACGGTCACTACTATCGTCACTACTACCGTGACTAATACCGTCCCTACTACCGTCACCACCTCCGTCAATACTACCCTCACTAGTACCGTCCCTACTACCGTGCCTGCTACCGTCCCTACTTCCGTCACTACTACCGTTACTATAACCGTGAATAATACCGTCCCTATTACCGTTACTACTTCCGTCACTACTACCGTCACTACTAATGTCACTACTAGCGTGATTAATACCGTCCCTACTACCGTCACTACTATCGTCACTACTACCGTCCCAACTACCGTCCCTACTACCGTCACTACTTCCGTCACTACTAACGTCACATCTCCCGTCACTACTGTCGTCACAACTACCGTGAATAACACCGTCCCTACTACCGTCCTTACTACCGTCAATACTACCCTCACTAGTACCGTCCCTACTGCCGTGCCTGCTACCATCACTACTTCCGTCACTACTACCGTCACTACTACCGTCACTACTGCCGTCCCAACTACCGTCTCTACTACCGTCTCTAGTACCGTCTCTACTACCGCCCCTACTTCAGTTCCTACTACCGTCACTACTACCGTCCCTACTACCGTGCATGCTACCGTCACTACGTCCGTCACTACTACCGTCACTACTACCGTCCCTACCACCCGACTCTACTACCGTCCCTAGTACCGTCGCTACTACCGCCCCAACTACCGTCCCTACTACCGTCCCTACTACCGTCACTACTTCCGTTACTACTACCGTCCCTACTACCGTCCCTACGACCGTCAGTTCTTCCGTCACTACTACCGTCACTACTCCCGTCTCTACTACCGTCACTAAAACCGTCCCAACTACCGTCCCTACTACCGTCTCTGCTACCGCCACTATTTCCCTCACTACTACCGTCCCTGTTACCGCAACTACTTCCGCCACTACTACGGTCACTACTATCGTCACTACTACCGTGACTAATACCGTCCCTACTACCGTCACTACTTCCATCTCTACTACCGTCGCTACTATCGTCACTACTACCGTCCCTACTACCGTCCCTGCTACCGTCATTACTTCCGTCACTACTACCGTCACTAGTATCGCTACTACTATCGTGACTAATACCGTCCCTACTAGCGTCCCTACTACCTTCACTACTACCGTCCATACTACCGTCACTACTACCGTCACTACTACGGTCTCAACTACCGTCCCTACTGCCGTCGCTACTTCGTCCCTAGTATCGTCTCTACTACCGTCCCAACTACCTTCCCTACTACCGTCCCAACTACCGTCCCTACTACCGTCACTACTACCGTCCCTACTACCGTCCCTGCTACCGTCACTACTTCCGTCACTACTACCGTCACTACTATCGTCACTACCACCGTGACTGATACCGTCCCTACTACCGTCTCTACTACCGTCAACACTACCGGCACTACTACCGCCCCTACCACCGCCCCTACTACCGTCCCTACTACCGTCACTAGTACCGTCACTACTACCGTCACTAAAACCGTCCCAACTACCGTCCCTACTACCGTCCCTGCTACCGTCACTATTTCCGTCACTACTACCGTCCCTGTTACCGCAACTACTTCCGTCACTACTACGGTCACTACTATCGTCACTACTACCGTGACTACTACCGTCCCAACTACCGTCCCTACTACCGTCCCTTCTACTGTCACTACTACCGTCCCTACTACCGTCACTACTGCCGTTACTACTATCGACGCTATTTCCGTCACTACTACGGTCACTACTATGGTCACTACTACCGTGACTAATACCGTCCCTACCACCGTCACCACCTCCGTCACTGCTACCGTCACTACTTCCGTCACTACTACGGTCACTACCATCGTCACTACTACCGTGACTAATACCGTCCCTACTACCGTCACTACTTCCGTCACTACTACCGTCACTAGTATCGCTACTACTACCGTGACTAATACCGTCCCTACTACCGTCCCTACTACCGTCACTACTTCCGTCAGTACTACCGTCACTACTATCGACGCTACTACCGTCACTACTACCGTGGCTAATACCGTCCCTACTACCTTCACTACTACCGTCCATACTACCGTCACTACTACCGTCACTACTACGGTCTCAACTACCGTCCCTACTGCCGTCGCTACTTCGTCCCTAGTATCGTCTCTACTACCGTCCCAACTACCTTCCCTACTACCGTCCCAACTACCGTCCCTACTACCGTCACTACTACCGTCCCTACTACCGTCCCTGCTACCGTCACTACTTCCGTCACTACTACCGTCACTACTATCGTCACTACCACCGTGACTGATACCGTCCCTACTACCGTCTCTACTACCGTCAACACTACCGGCACTACTACCGCCCCTACCACCGCCCCTACTACCGTCCCTACTACCGTCACTAGTACCGTCACTACTACCGTCACTAAAACCGTCCCAACTACCGTCCCTACTACCGTCCCTGCTACCGTCACTATTTCCGTCACTACTACCGTCCCTGTTACCGCCACTACTTCCGTCACTACTACGGTCACTACTACCGTCCCTACTACCGTCCCAACTACCGTCTACACTACCGTCACTACTACCGCCCCTACTACCGTCCCTACTTCCGTCCCTAGTATCGTCTCTACTACCGTCCCAACTACCGTCCCTAATACCGTCACTACTACCGTCACTCCTACCGTCTCAACTACCGTCCCTACTACCGTCCCTGCTACCGTCACTACTTCCGTCACTACTACGGTCACTACTATCGTCATTACTACCGTGACTAATAGCGTCTCTACTACCGCCACTACTTCCGTCACTACTACGGTCACTACTATCGTCACTACTACCGTGACTAATACCGTCCCTACTACCGTCACCACCTCCGTCACTACTACCGTCTCTACTACCGTCCCAACTACCGTCCCTGTTACCGTCACTACTACCGTCACTGCTATCGTCACTACTACCGTGACTGATACCGTCCCTACTACCGTCTCTACTAACGTCAACACTACCGTCACTACTACCGCCCCTATTACCGCCCCTACTACCGTCCCTACTACCGTCACTAGTACCGTCACTACTACCGTCACTAAAACCGTCCCAACTACCGTCCCTACTACCGTCCCTGCTACCGTCACTATTTCCGTCACTACTACCGTCCCTGTTACCGCAACTACTTCCGTCACTACTACGGTCACTACTATCGTCACTACTACCGTGACTACTACCGTCCCAACTACCGTCCCTACTACCGTCCCTTCTACTGTCACTACTACCGTCCCTACTACCGTCGCTGCTACCGTCACTACTACCGTCACTACTACCGTCACTACTACCGTCCCTACTAACGTCCCTGCATCCGTCCCTACTACCGTCCCTACGACCGTCACTACTACCGTCCCTGCTACCGTCCCTACTACCGACCCTGCTACCGTCACTACTTCCGTCACTAGTACGGTCACTACTATTGTCACCACTACCGTGACTAATACCGTCCCAACTACCGTCCCTACTACCGTTCCTGCTACCGTCACTATTTCCGTCACTACTACCGTCACTACTACCGTCACTACTGCCGTTACTACTATCGACGCTATTTCCGTCACTACTACGGTCACTACTATGGTCACTACTACCGTGACTAATACCGTCCCTACCACCGTCACCACCTCCGTCACTGCTACCGTCACTACTTCCGTCACTACTACGGTCACTACCATCGTCACTACTACCGTGACTAATACCGTCCCTACTACCGTCACTACTTCCGTCACTACTACCGTCACTAGTATCGCTACTACTACCGTGACTAATACCGTCCCTACTACCGTCCCTACTACCGTCACTACTTCCGTCAGTACTACCGTCACTACTATCGACGCTACTACCGTCACTACTACCGTGGCTAATACCGTCCCTACTACCTTCACTACTACCGTCCATACTACCGTCACTACTACCGTCACTACTACGGTCTCAACTACCGTCCCTACTGCCGTCGCTACTTCGTCCCTAGTATCGTCTCTACTACCGTCCCAACTACCTTCC
Organism: Andrena hattorfiana; assembly: GCA_944738655.2. Classification (NCBI taxonomy): domain Eukaryota; kingdom Metazoa; phylum Arthropoda; class Insecta; order Hymenoptera; family Andrenidae; genus Andrena; species Andrena hattorfiana. Next base: position 31,231,196 of record OX122894.2, on the reverse strand, counting down.
CTACTACCGTCCCAACTACCGTCCCTACTACCGTCACTACTACCGTCCCTACTACCGTCCCTGCTACCGTCACTACTTCCGTCACTACTACCGTCACTACTATCGTCACTACCACCGTGACTGATACCGTCCCTACTACCGTCTCTACTACCGTCAACACTACCGGCACTACTACCGCCCCTACCACCGCCCCTACTACCGTCCCTACTACCGTCACTAGTACCGTCACTACTACCGTCACTAAAACCGTCCCAACTACCGTCCCTACTACCGTCCCTGCTACCGTCACTATTTCCGTCACTACTACCGCCCCTGTTACCGCCACTACTTCCGTCACTACTACGGTCACTACTACCGTCCCTACTACCGTCCCAACTACCGTCTACACTACCGTCACTACTACCGCCCCTACTACCGTCCCTACTTCCGTCCCTAGTATCGTCTCTACTACCGTCCCAACTACCGTCCCTAATACCGTCACTACTACCATCACTCCTACCGTCTCAACTACCGTCCCTACTACCGTCCCTGCTACCGTCTCTACTTCCGTCACTACTACGGTCACTACTATCGTCATTACTACCGTGACTAATAGCGTCTCTACTACCGCCACTACTTCCGTCACTACTACGGTCACTACTATCGTCACTACTACCGTGACTAATACCGTCCCTACTACCGTCACCACCTCCGTCACTACTACCGTCACTACTATCGTCACTACTACCGTGACTAATACCGTCCCTACTACCGTCACCACCTCCGTCACTACTACCGTCACTACTATCGTCACTACTACCGTGACAAATACCGTCCCTACTACCGTCCCTACTACCGTCACTACTACCGTCACTACTGCCGTCACTACTATCGACACTACTTCCGCCACTACTACCGTGGCTAATACCGTCCCTACTACAGTCACTACTACCGTCACTACTACCGTCCCTACTACCGTCCCGGCTACCTTCACTACTACCGTCTCAACTACCGTCCCTACTACCGTCCCTACATCCGTCCCTACTACCGTCCTTACGACCGTCACTACTACCGTCCCTACTACTGTCCCTACTACCGTCCCTGCTACCGTCACTATTTCCGTCACTACTACCGTCCCTGTTACCGCCACTACTTCCGTCACTACTACGGTCACTACTATCGTCACTACTACCGTGACTAATACCGTCCCAACTACCGTCCCTATTACCCTCCCTACTACTGCCACTACTACCGTCCATACTACTGTCCCAACTAGCGTCCCTACTACCATCACTACTACCGTCTCATCTACCGTCCCTACTACCGTCCCTGCTCCCGTCACTACTTCCGTCACTACTACGGTCACTACTATCGTCATTACTACCGTGACTAATAGCGTCCCTACTACCGTCACTACTACCGTCACTACTACCGTCTCAACTACCGTCCCTACTACCGTCGCTACTTCGTCCCTAGTATCGTCTCTACTACCGTCCCAACTACCGTCCCTACTACCGTCACTACTACCGTCACTACTTCCGTCACTACTACCGTCCCTACTACCGTCCCTGCTACCGTCACTACTTCCGTCACTACTACCGTCACTACTATCGTCACTACCACCGTGACTAATACCGCCCCTACTACCGTCCCCACTACCGTCAATACTACCCTCACTATTACCGTCCCTACTACCGTGCCTGCTACCGTCAATACTACCCTCACTAGTACCGTCCCTACTACGGTGCCTGCTACCGTCCCTACTTCCGTCACTACTACCGTTACTATAACCGCGAATAATACTGTCCCTATTACCGTTACTACTTCCGTCACTACTACCGTCACTACTACCGTCCCAAATACCGTTCCTACTACCGTCCCTATTACTGTCACTACTACCGTCACAACTACAGTTTCTACTATCGACACAATTACCGTAACTAATACCGTCCCTACCACCCGACTCTACTACCGTCCCTAGTACCGTCGCTACTACCGCCCCAACTACCGTCCCTACTACCGTCACTACTACCGTCACTACTTCCGTTACTATTACCGTCCCTACTACCGTCCCTACGACCGTCAGTTCTTCCGTCACTACTACCGTCACTACTCCCGTCACTACTATCGTCACTACTACCGTGAATAATACCGTCCCTACTACCGTCCCTACTACCGTCAATACTACCCTCACTAGTACCGTCTCTACTACCGTCACTAAAACCGTCCCAACTACCGTCCCTACTACCGTCCCTGCGACCGCCACTATTTCCGTCACTACTACCGTCCCTGTTACCGCAACTACTTCCGTCACTACTACGGTCACTACTATCGTCACTACTACCGTGACTAATACCGTCCCTACTACCGTCACTACTTCCGTCAATACTACCGTCACTACTCCCGTCACTACTATCGTCACTACTACCGTGAATAATACCGTCACTACTACCGCCCCTAATACCGTCCCTACTTCCGTCCCTAGTATCGTCTCTACTACCGTCCCAACTACCGTCCCTACTACCGTCACTACTACCGTCACTCCTACCGTCTCAACTACCGTCCCTACTACCGTCCCTGCTACCGCCACTACTTCCGTCACTACTACGGTCACTACTATCGTCATGACTACCGTGACTAATAGCGTCTCTACTACCGTCACTACTTCCGTCACTTCTACGGTCACTACTATCGTCACTACTACCGTGACTAATACCGTCCCTACTACCGTCACCACCTCCGTCAATACTACCCTCACTAGTACCGTCCCTACTACCGTGCCTGCTACCGTCCCTACTTCCGTCACTACTACCGTTACTATAACCGTGAATAATACCGTCCCTATTACCGTTACTACTTCCGTCACTACTACCGTCACTACTAATGTCACTACTAGCGTGATTAATACCGTCCCTACTACCGTCACTACTATCGTCACTACTACCGTCCCAACTACCGTCCCTACTACCGTCACTACTTCCGTCACTACTAACGTCACATCTCCCGTCACTACTGTCGTCACAACTACCGTGAATAACACCGTCCCTACTACCGTCCTTACTACCGTCAATACTACCCTCACTAGTACCGTCCCTACTGCCGTGCCTGCTACCATCACTACTTCCGTCACTACTACCGTCACTACTACCGTCACTACTGCCGTCCCAACTACCGTCTCTACTACCGTCTCTAGTACCGTCTCTACTACCGCCCCTACTACAGTTCCTACTACCGTCACTACTACCGTCCCTACTACCGTGCATGCTACCGTCACTACGTCCGTCACTACTACCGTCACTACTACCGTCCCTACCACCCGACTCTACTACCGTCCCTAGTACCGTCGCTACTACCGCCCCAACTACCGTCCCTACTACCGTCCCTACTACCGTCACTACTTCCGTTACTACTACCGTCCCTACTACCGTCCCTACGACCGTCAGTTCTTCCGTCACTACTACCGTCACTACTCCCGTCTCTACTACCGTCACTAAAACCGTCCCAACTACCGTCCCTACTACCGTCTCTGCTACCGCCACTATTTCCCTCACTACTACCGTCCCTGTTACCGCAACTACTTCCGCCACTACTACGGTCACTACTATCGTCACTACTACCGTGACTAATACCGTCCCTACTACCGTCACTACTTCCATCTCTACTACCGTCGCTACTATCGTCACTACTACCGTCCCTACTACCGTCCCTGCTACCGTCATTACTTCCGTCACTACTACCGTCACTAGTATCGCTACTACTATCGTGACTAATACCGTCCCTACTAGCGTCCCTACTACCTTCACTACTACCGTCCATACTACCGTCACTACTACCGTCACTACTACGGTCTCAACTACCGTCCCTACTGCCGTCGCTACTTCGTCCCTAGTATCGTCTCTACTACCGTCCCAACTACCTTCCCTACTACCGTCCCAACTACCGTCCCTACTACCGTCACTACTACCGTCCCTACTACCGTCCCTGCTACCGTCACTACTTCCGTCACTACTACCGTCACTACTATCGTCACTACCACCGTGACTGATACCGTCCCTACTACCGTCTCTACTACCGTCAACACTACCGGCACTACTACCGCCCCTACCACCGCCCCTACTACCGTCCCTACTACCGTCACTAGTACCGTCACTACTACCGTCACTAAAACCGTCCCAACTACCGTCCCTACTACCGTCCCTGCTACCGTCACTATTTCCGTCACTACTACCGCCCCTGTTACCGCCACTACTTCCGTCACTACTACGGTCACTACTACCGTCCCTACTACCGTCCCAACTACCGTCTACACTACCGTCACAACTACCGCCCCTACTACCGTCCCTACTTCCGTCCCTAGTATCGTCTCTACTACCGTCCCAACTACCGTCCCTAATACCGTCACTACTACCATCACTCCTACCGTCTCAACTACCGTCCCTACTACCGTCCCTGCTACCGTCTCTACTTCCGTCACTACTACGGTCACTACTATCGTCATTACTACCGTGACTAATAGCGTCTCTACTACCGCCACTACTTCCGTCACTACTACGGTCACTACTATCGTCACTACTACCGTGACTAATACCGTCCCTACTACCGTCACCACCACCGTCACTACTACCGTCACTACTATCGTCACTACTACCGTGACTAATACCGTCCCTACTACCGTCACCACCTCCGTCACTACTACCGTCACTACTATCGTCACTACTACCGTGACAAATACCGTCCCTACTACCGTCCCTGCTACCGTCACTACTACCGTCACTACTGCCGTCACTACTATCGACACTACTTCCGCCACTACTACCGTGGCTAATACCGTCCCTACTACAGTCACTACTACCGTCACTACTACCGTCCCTACTACCGTCCCGGCTACCTTCACTACTACCGTCTCAACTACCGTCCCTACTACCGTCCCTACATCCGTCCCTACTACCGTCCTTACGACCGTCACTACTACCGTCCCTACTACTGTCCCTACTACCGTCCCTGCTACCGTCACTATTTCCGTCACTACTACCGTCCCTGTTACCGCCACTACTTCCGTCACTACTACGGTCACTACTATCGTCACTACTACCGTGACTAATACCGTCCCAACTACCATCCCTATTACCCTCCCTACTACTGCCACTACTACCGTCCATACTACTGTCCCAACTAGCGTCCCTACTACCATCACTACTACCGTCTCATCTACCGTCCCTACTACCGTCCCTGCTCCCGTCACTACTTCCGTCACTACTACGGTCACTACTATCGTCATTACTACCGTGACTAATAGCGTCCCTACTACCGTCACTACTACCGTCACTACTACCGTCTCAACTACCGTCCCTACTACCGTCGCTACTTCGTCCCTAGTATCGTCTCTACTACCGTCCCAACTACCGTCCCTACTACCGTCACTACTACCGTCACTACTTCCGTCACTACTACCGTCCCTACTACCGTCCCTGCTACCGTCACTACTTCCGTCACTACTACCGTCACTACTATCGTCACTACCACCGTGACTAATACCGCCCCTACTACCGTCCCCACTACCGTCAATACTACCCTCACTATTACCGTCCCTACTACCGTGCCTGCTACCGTCAATACTACCCTCACCAGTACCGTCCCTACTACGGTGCCTGCTACCGTCCCTACTTCCGTCACTACTACCGTTACTATAACCGCGAATAATACTGTCCCTATTACCGTTACTACTTCCGTCACTACTACCGTCACTACTACCGTCCCAAATACCGTTCCTACTACCGTCCCTATTACTGTCACTACTACCGTCACAACTACAGTTTCTACTATCGACACAATTACCGTAACTAATACCGTCCCTACCACCCGACTCTACTACCGTCCCTAGTACCGTCGCTACTACCGCCCCAACTACCGTCCCTACTACCGTCACTACTACCGTCACTACTTCCGTTACTATTACCGTCCCTACTACCGTCCCTACGACCGTCAGTTCTTCCGTCACTACTACCGTCACTACTCCCGTCACTACTATCGTCACTACTACCGTGAATAATACCGTCCCTACTACCGTCCCTACTACCGTCAATACTACCCTCACTAGTACCGTCTCTACTACCGTCACTAAAACCGTCCCAACTACCGTCCCTACTACCGTCCCTGCGACCGCCACTATTTCCGTCACTACTACCGTCCCTGTTACCGCAACTACTTCCGTCACTACTACGGTCACTACTATCGTCACTACTACCGTGACTAATACCGTCCCTACTACCGTCACTACTTCCGTCAATACTACCGTCACTACTCCCGTCACTACTATCGTCACTACTACCGTGAATAATACCGTCACTACTACCGCCCCTAATACCGTCCCTACTTCCGTCCCTAGTATCGTCTCTACTACCGTCCCAACTACCGTCCCTACTACCGTCACTCCTACCGTCTCAACTACCGTCCCTACTACCGTCCCTGCTACCGCCACTACTTCCGTCACTACTACGGTCACTACTATCGTCATGACTACCGTGACTAATAGCGTCTCTACTACCGTCACTACTTCCGTCACTTCTACGGTCACTACTATCGTCACTACTACCGTGACTAATACCGTCCCTACTACCGTCACCACCTCCGTCACTACTACCGTCACTACTATCGTCACTACTACCGTGACAAATACCGTCCCTACTACCGTCCCTACTACCGTCACTACTACCGTCACTACTGCCGTCACTACTATCGACACTACTTCCGCCACTACTACCGTGGCTAATACCGTCCCTACTACACTCACTACTACCGTCCCTACTACCGTCACTACTACCATCCCAACTACCGTCCCTATTATCGTCATTCCTAGGGTGACTAATACCGTCCCTACTACCGTCACTATAACCGTGAATAATACCGTCCCTATTACCGTTACTACTTCCTTCACTACTACCGTCTCTACTACCGTCACTACTTCCGTCACTACTACCGTCTCTACTACCGTCACTACTACCGTCACTACTACCGTCACTACTACCGTCCCAAATACCGTTCCTACTACCGTCCCTACTACTGTCACTACTACCGTCACAACTACAGTTTCTACTATCAACACAATTACCGTAACTAATACCGTCCCTACTACCGTCTCTACTACCGTCCCTAGTACCGTCGCTACTACCGCCCCTACTACCGTGCCTGCTACCGTCAATACTTCCGTCACTAATACCGTCACTACTCCCGTCACTACTATCGTCACTACTACCGTGAATAATACCGTCCCTAATACCGTCCCCACTACCGTCAATACTACCCTCACTAGTACCGTCCCTACTACCGTGCCTGCTACCGTCCCTACTTCCGTCACTACTACCGTTACTATAACCGTGAATAATACCGTCCCTATTACCGTTACTACTTCCGTCACTACTACCGTCACTACTAATGTCACTACTAGCGTGATTAATACCGTCCCTACTACCGTCACTACTATCGTCACTACTACCGTCCCAACTACCGTCCCTACTACCGTCACTACTTCCGTCACTACTAACGTCACATCTCCCGTCACTACTGTCGTCACAACTACCGTGAATAACACCGTCCCTACTACCGTCCTTACTACCGTCAATACTACCCTCACTAGTACCGTCCCTACTGCCGTGCCTGCTACCATCACTACTTCCGTCACTACTACCGTCACTACTACCGTCACTACTGCCGTCCCAACTACCGTCTCTACTACCGTCTCTAGTACCGTCTCTACTACCGCCCCTACTACAGTTCCTACTACCGTCACTACTACCGTCCCTACTACCGTGCATGCTACCGTCACTACGTCCGTCACTACTACCGTCACTACTACCGTCCCTACCACCCGACTCTACTACCGTCCCTAGTACCGTCGCTACTACCGCCCCAACTACCGTCCCTACTACCGTCCCTACTACCGTCACTACTTCCGTTACTACTACCGTCCCTACTACCGTCCCTACGACCGTCAGTTCTTCCGTCACTACTACCGTCACTACTCCCGTCTCTACTACCGTCACTAAAACCGTCCCAACTACCGTCCCTACTACCGTCTCTGCTACCGCCACTATTTCCCTCACTACTACCGTCCCTGTTACCGCAACTACTTCCGCCACTACTACGGTCACTACTATCGTCACTACTACCGTGACTAATACCGTCCCTACTACCGTCACTACTTCCATCTCTACTACCGTCGCTACTATCGTCACTACTACCGTCCCTACTACCGTCCCTGCTACCGTCATTACTTCCGTCACTACTACCGTCACTAGTATCGCTACTACTATCGTGACTAATACCGTCCCTACTAGCGTCCCTACTACCTTCACTACTACCGTCCATACTACCGTCACTACTACCGTCACTACTACGGTCTCAACTACCGTCCCTACTGCCGTCGCTACTTCGTCCCTAGTATCGTCTCTACTACCGTCCCAACTACCTTCCCTACTACCGTCCCAACTACCGTCCCTACTACCGTCACTACTACCGTCCCTACTACCGTCCCTGCTACCGTCACTACTTCCGTCACTACTACCGTCACTACTATCGTCACTACCACCGTGACTGATACCGTCCCTACTACCGTCTCTACTACCGTCAACACTACCGGCACTACTACCGCCCCTACCACCGCCCCTACTACCGTCCCTACTACCGTCACTAGTACCGTCACTACTACCGTCACTAAAACCGTCCCAACTACCGTCCCTACTACCGTCCCTGCTACCGTCACTATTTCCGTCACTACCACCGCCCCTGTTACCGCCACTACTTCCGTCACTACTACGGTCACTACTACCGTCCCTACTACCGTCCCAACTACCGTCTACACTACCGTCACAACTACCGCCCCTACTACCGTCCCTACTTCCGTCCCTAGTATCGTCTCTACTACCGTCCCAACTACCGTCCCTAATACCGTCACTACTACCATCACTCCTACCGTCTCAACTACCGTCCCTACTACCGTCCCTGCTACCGTCTCTACTTCCGTCACTACTACGGTCACTACTATCGTCATTACTACCGTGACTAATAGCGTCTCTACTACCGCCACTACTTCCGTCACTACTACGGTCACTACTATCGTCACTACTACCGTGACTAATACCGTCCCTACTACCGTCACCACCACCGTCACTACTACCGTCACTACTATCGTCACTACTACCGTGACTAATACCGTCCCTACTACCGTCACCACCTCCGTCACTACTACCGTCACTACTATCGTCACTACTACCGTGACAAATACCGTCCCTACTACCGTCCCTACTACCGTCACTACTACCGTCACTACTGCCGTCACTACTATCGACACTACTTCCGCCACTACTACCGTGGCTAATACCGTCCCTACTACAGTCACTACTACCGTCACTACTACCGTCCCTACTACCGTCCCGGCTACCTTCACTACTACCGTCTCAACTACCGTCCCTACTACCGTCCCTACATCCGTCCCTACTACCGTCCTTACGACCGTCACTACTACCGTCCCTACTACTGTCCCTACTACCGTCCCTGCTACCGTCACTATTTCCGTCACTACTACCGCCCCTGTTACCGCCACTACTTCCGTCACTACTACGGTCACTACTATCGTCACTACTACCGTGACTAATACCGTCCCAACTACCATCCCTATTACCCTCCCTACTACTGCCACTACTACCGTCCATACTACTGTCCCAACTAGCGTCCCTACTACCATCACTACTACCGTCTCATCTACCGTCCCTACTACCGTCCCTGCTCCCGTCACTACTTCCGTCACTACTACGGTCACTACTATCGTCATTACTACCGTGACTAATAGCGTCCCTACTACCGTCACTACTACCGTCACTACTACCGTCTCAACTACCGTCCCTACTACCGTCGCTACTTCGTCCCTAGTATCGTCTCTACTACCGTCCCAACTACCGTCCCTACTACCGTCACTACTACCGTCACTACTTCCGTCACTACTACCGTCCCTACTACCGTCCCTGCTACCGTCACTACTTCCGTCACTACTACCGTCACTACTATCGTCACTACCACCGTGACTAATACCGCCCCTACTACCGTCCCCACTACCGTCAATACTACCCTCACTATTACCGTCCCTACTACCGTGCCTGCTACCGTCAATACTACCCTCACCAGTACCGTCCCTACTACGGTGCCTGCTACCGTCCCTACTTCCGTCACTACTACCGTTACTATAACCGCGAATAATACTGTCCCTATTACCGTTACTACTTCCGTCACTACTACCGTCACTACTACCGTCCCAAATACCGTTCCTACTACCGTCCCTATTACTGTCACTACTACCGTCACAACTACAGTTTCTACTATCGACACAATTACCGTAACTAATACCGTCCCTACCACCCGACTCTACTACCGTCCCTAGTACCGTCGCTACTACCGCCCCAACTACCGTCCCTACTACCGTCACTACTACCGTCACTACTTCCGTTACTATTACCGTCCCTACTACCGTCCCTACGACCGTCAGTTCTTCCGTCACTACTACCGTCACTACTCCCGTCACTACTATCGTCACTACTACCGTGAATAATACCGTCCCTACTACCGTCCCTACTACCGTCAATACTACCCTCACTAGTACCGTCTCTACTACCGTCACTAAAACCGTCCCAACTACCGTCCCTACTACCGTCCCTGCGACCGCCACTATTTCCGTCACTACTACCGTCCCTGTTACCGCAACTACTTCCGTCACTACTACGGTCACTACTATCGTCACTACTACCGTGACTAATACCGTCCCTACTACCGTCACTACTTCCGTCAATACTACCGTCACTACTCCCGTCACTACTATCGTCACTACTACCGTGAATAATACCGTCACTACTACCGCCCCTAATACCGTCCCTACTTCCGTCCCTAGTATCGTCTCTACTACCGTCCCAACTACCGTCCCTACTACCGTCACTCCTACCGTCTCAACTACCGTCCCTACTACCGTCCCTGCTACCGCCACTACTTCCGTCACTACTACGGTCACTACTATCGTCATGACTACCGTGACTAATAGCGTCTCTACTACCGTCACTACTTCCGTCACTTCTACGGTCACTACTATCGTCACTACTACCGTGACTAATACCGTCCCTACTACCGTCACCACCTCCGTCACTACTACCGTCACTACTATCGTCACTACTACCGTGACAAATACCGTCCCTACTACCGTCCCTACTACCGTCACTACTACCGTCACTACTGCCGTCACTACTATCGACACTACTTCCGCCACTACTACCGTGGCTAATACCGTCCCTACTACACTCACTACTACCGTCCCTACTACCGTCACTACTACCATCCCAACTACCGTCCCTATTATCGTCATTCCTAGGGTGACTAATACCGTCCCTACTACCGTCACTATAACCGTGATTAATACCGTCCCTATTACCGTTACTACTTCCTTCACTACTACCGTCTCTACTACCGTCACTACTTCCGTCACTACTACCGTCTCTACTACCGTCACTACTACCGTCACTACTACCGTCACTACTACCGTCCCAAATACCGTTCCTACTACCGTCCCTACTACTGTCACTACTACCGTCACAACTACAGTTTCTACTATCAACACAATTACCGTAACTAATACCGTCCCTACTACCGTCTCTACTACCGTCCCTAGTACCGTCGCTACTACCGCCCCTACTACCGTGCCTGCTACCGTCAATACTTCCGTCACTAATACCGTCACTACTCCCGTCACTACTATCGTCACTACTACCGTGAATAATACCGTCCCTAATACCGTCCCCACTACCGTCAATACTACCCTCACTAGTACCGTCCCTACTACCGTGCCTGCTACCGTCCCTACTTCCGTCACTACTACCGTTACTATAACCGTGAATAATACCGTCCCTATTACCGTTACTACTTCCGTCACTACTACCGTCACTACTAATGTCACTACTAGCGTGATTAATACCGTCCCTACTACCGTCACTACTATCGTCACTACTACCGTCCCAACTACCGTCCCTACTACCGTCACTACTTCCGTCACTACTAACGTCACATCTCCCGTCACTACTGTCGTCACAACTACCGTGAATAACACCGTCCCTACTACCGTCCTTACTACCGTCAATACTACCCTCACTAGTACCGTCCCTACTGCCGTGCCTGCTACCATCACTACTTCCGTCACTACTACCGTCACTACTACCGTCACTACTGCCGTCCCAACTACCGTCTCTACTACCGTCTCTAGTACCGTCTCTACTACCGCCCCTACTACAGTTCCTACTACCGTCACTACTACCGTCCCTACTACCGTGCATGCTACCGTCACTACGTCCTTCACTACTACCGTCACTACTACCGTCCCTACCACCCGACTCTACTACCGTCCCTAGTACCGTCGCTACTACCGCCCCAACTACCGTCCCTACTACCGTCCCTACTACCGTCACTACTTCCGTTACTACTACCGTCCCTACTACCGTCCCTACGACCGTCAGTTCTTCCGTCACTACTACCGTCACTACTCCCGTCTCTACTACCGTCACTAAAACCGTCCCAACTACCGTCCCTACTACCGTCTCTGCTACCGCCACTATTTCCCTCACTACTACCGTCCCTGTTACCGCAACTACTTCCGCCACTACTACGGTCACTACTATCGTCACTACTACCGTGACTAATACCGTCCCTACTACCGTCACTACTTCCATCTCTACTACCGTCGCTACTATCGTCACTACTACCGTCCCTACTACCGTCCCTGCTACCGTCATTACTTCCGTCACTACTACCGTCACTAGTATCGCTACTACTATCGTGACTAATACCGTCCCTACTAGCGTCCCTACTACCGTCACTACTTCCGTCAGTACTACCGTCACTACTATCGTCACTACTACCGTCACTACTACCGTGGCTAATACCGTCCCTACTAACTTCACTACTACCGTCCCTACTACCGTCACTACTGCCGTCACTACTACCGTCTCAACTACCGTCCCTACTACCGTCGCTACTTCGTCCCTAGTATCGTCTCTACTACCGTCCCAACTACCGTCCCTACTACCGTCACTACTACCGTGCCTGCTACCGTCAATACTTCCGTCACTAATACCGTCACTACTCCCGTCACTACTATCGTCACTACTACCGTGAATAATACCGTCCCTAATACCGTCCCCACTACCGTCAATACTACCCTCACTAGTACCGTCCCTACTACCGTGCCTGCTACCGTCCTTACTTCCGTCACTACTACCGTTACTATAACCGTGAATAATACCGTCCCTATTACCGTTACTACTTCCGTCACTACTACCGTCACTACTAATGTCACTACTAGCGTGATTAATACCGTCCCTACTACCGTCACTACTATCGTCACTACTACCGTCCCAACTACCGTCCCTACTACCGTCACTACTTCCGTCACTACTAACGTCACATCTCCCGTCACTACTGTCGTCACAACTACCGTGAATAACACCGTCCCTACTACCGTCCTTACTACCGTCAATACTACCCTCACTAGTACCGTCCCTACTGCCGTGCCTGCTACCATCACTACTTCCGTCACTACTACCGTCACTACTACCGTCACTACTGCCGTCCCAACTACCGTCTCTACTACCGTCTCTAGTACCGTCTCTACTACCGCCCCTACTACAGTTCCTACTACCGTCACTACTACCGTCCCTACTACCGTGCATGCTACCGTCACTACGTCCGTCACTACTACCGTCACTACTACCGTCCCTACCACCCGACTCTACTACCGTCCCTAGTACCGTCGCTACTACCGCCCCAACTACCGTCCCTACTACCGTCCCTACTACCGTCACTACTTCCGTTACTACTACCGTCCCTACTACCGTCCCTACGACCGTCAGTTCTTCCGTCACTACTACCGTCACTACTCCCGTCTCTACTACCGTCACTAAAACCGTCCCAACTACCGTCCCTACTACCGTCTCTGCTACCGCCACTATTTCCCTCACTACTACCGTCCCTGTTACCGCAACTACTTCCGCCACTACTACGGTCACTACTATCGTCACTACTACCGTGACTAATACCGTCCCTACTACCGTCACTACTTCCATCTCTACTACCGTCGCTACTATCGTCACTACTACCGTCCCTACTACCGTCCCTGCTACCGTCATTACTTCCGTCACTACTACCGTCACTAGTATCGCTACTACTATCGTGACTAATACCGTCCCTACTAGCGTCCCTACTACCGTCACTACTTCCGTCAGTACTACCGTCACTACTATCGTCACTACTACCGTCACTACTACCGTGGCTAATACCGTCCCTACTAACTTCACTACTACCGTCCCTACTACCGTCACTACTGCCGTCACTACTACCGTCTCAACTACCGTCCCTACTACCGTCGCTACTTCGTCCCTAGTATCGTCTCTACTACCGTCCCAACTACCGTCCCTACTACCGTCACTACTACCGTCACTACTACCGACTCAACTACCGTCCCTGCTACCGTCACTACTTCCGTCACTACTACCGTCACTACTATCGTCACTACCACCGTGACTAATACCGCGCCTACTATCGTCAATACTTCCATCACTACTGCCGTCACTTAGTAGTACCGTCCCTACTACCGTCACTACTATCGTCACTACTACCGTGACAAATACCGTCCCTACTACCGTACCCTACTACCGACACTACTACCGTCCCTACTACCGTGACTGCTACCGTCACTACTTCCGTCACTACTACGGTCACTACCATCGTCACTACTACCGTGACTAATACCGTCCCTACTACCGTCACTACTTCCGTCATTACTACCGTCACTAGTATCGCTACTACTACCGTGACTAATACTGTCCCTACTACCGTCCTTACTACCGTCCCTACTACCGTCCCTACTACCGTCACTACTTCCGCCAGTTCTACCGTCACTACTATCGACACTACTACCGTCACTACTACCGTGGCTAATACCGTCCCTACTACCTTCACTACTACCGTCCCTACTACCGTCACTACTACCGTCACTACTACCGTCCCAAATACCGTTCCTACTACCGTCCCTATTACTGTCGCTACTACCGTCACAACTACAGTTTCTACTATCGACACAATTACCGTAACTAATACAGTCCCTACCACCCGACTCTACTACCGCCCCTAGTACCGTCGCTACTACCGCCCCAACTACCGTCCCTACTACCGTCACTACTACCGTCACTACTTCCGTCACTACTACCGTCCCTACTACCGTCCCTACTACCTTCAATACTACCGTCACTACTACCGTCACTACTACCGTCCCAACTACCCTCCATGCTACCGTCACTACTTCCGTCACTACTACGGTCACTACTATCGTCACTACAACCGTGACTGATACCGTCCCTACTACCGTCTCTACTACCGTCAATACTACCGTCACTACTACCGTCCCTACTACCGTCCCTGCTACCGTCACTACTTCCGTCACTACTACGGTCACTATTATCGTCACTATTACCGTGACTAATACCGTCCCTACTACCGTCCCTACTTCCGTCCCTAGTATCGTTTCTACTACCGTCCCAACTACCGTACCTACTACCGTCCCTACTACCGTCACTACTACCGTCCCAACTACCGTCCATGCTACCGTCACTACTTCCGTCACTACTACGGTCACTACTATCGTCACTACTACCGTGACTAATACCGTCCCTACTACCGTCACCACCTCCGTCACTACTACCGTCACTACTACCGTCACTACTATCGTCACTACTACCGTCCCAACTACCGTCCATGCTACCGTCACTACTTCCGCCACTACTACGGTCACTACTATCGTCACTACAACCGTGATTGATACCGTCCCTAGTACCGTCTCTACAACCGTCACTACTTCCGTCACTACTACGGTCACTACTATCGTCACTACTACCGTGACTAATACCGTCCCTACTACCGTCACCACCTCCGCCATTACTCCCGTCACTACTACCGTCACTACTATCGTCACTACTACCGTGACAAATACCGTCCCTACTACCGTCCCTACTACCGACACTACTACCGTCCCTACTACCTTCAATACTACCGTCACTACTACCGTCACTACTACCGTCACTACTACCGTCCCTGCTACCGTCCCTACTACCGACCCTGCTACCGTCACTACTTCCGCCACTTGTACGGTCACTACTATTGTCACCACTACCGTGACTAATACCGTCCAAACTACCGTCCCTGCTACCGTTCCTGCTACCGTCACTATTTCCGTCACTACTACCGTCACTACTACCGTCACTACTGCCGTCACTACTATCGACACTACTTCCGCCACTACTACCGTGACTAATACCGTCCCTACTACCGTCACTACTACCGTCCCTACTACCATCACTACTACCGCCACTACTATCGTCACTACTACCGTGACTAATACCGTCCCTACTACCGTCACTACTGCCGTCCCTACTACCGACACTACTTCCGCCAGTACTACCGTGCCTAATACCGTCCCTACTACCGTCACTACTACCGTCCCTACAACCGTCACTACTACCGTCCCTGCTACCGTCACTACTACCGTCCCTGCTACCGTCATTACTTCCGTCACTACTACCGTCACTAGTATCGCTACCACTACCGTGACTAATACCGTCCCTACTACCGTCCCTACTACCGTCACTACTTCCGTCAGTACTACCGTCACTACTATAGTCACTACTACCGTCACTACTACCGTGGCTAATACCGTCTCTACTAACTTCACTACTACCGTCCCTACTACCAGCACTACTACCGTCACTACTACCGTCTCAACTACCGTCCCTACTACCGTAGCTACTTCGTCCCTAGTATCGTCTCTACTACCGTCCCAACTACCGTCCCTACTACCGTCACTACTACCGACTCAACTACCGTCCCTACTACCATCCCTGCTACCGTCACTACTTCCGTCACTACTACCGTCACTACTATCGTCACTACCACCGTGACTAATACCCGCCCCTACTATCGGCACTACTTCCATCACTACTACCGTCACTAGTATCGTCACTACTACCGTCACTACTACCGTGGCTAATACCGTCCCTACTACCTTCACTACTACCGTCCCTACTACCGTCCCTACTACCGACACTACTACCGTCCCTACTACCTTCAATACTACCGTCACTACTACCGTCACTACTACCGTCACTACTACCGTCCCTGCTACCGTCCCTACTACCGACCCTGCTACCGTCACTACTTCCGCCACTTGTACGGTCACTACTATTGTCACCACTACCGTGACTAATACCGTCCAAACTACCGTCCCTGCTAGCGTTCCTGCTACCGTCACTATTTCCGTCACTACTACCGTCACTACTACCGTCACTACTGCCGTCACTACTATCGACACTACTTCCGCCACTACTACCGTGACTAATACCGTCCCTACTACCGTCACTACTACCGTCCCTACTACCATCACTACTACCGCCACTACTATCGTCACTACTACCGTGACTAATACCGTCCCTACTACCGTCACTACTGCCGTCCCTACTACCGACACTACTTCCGCCAGTACTACCGTGCCTAATACCGTCCCTACTACCGTCACTACTACCGTCCCTACAACCGTCACTACTACCGTCCCTGCTACCGTCACTACTACCGTCCCTGCTACCGTCATTACTTCCGTCACTACTACCGTCACTACTTCCGTCAGTACTACCGTCACTACTATAGTCACTACTACCGTCACTACTACCGTGGCTAATACCGTCCCTACTACCTTCACTACTACCGTCCCTACTACCGTCACTACTACCGTCACTACTACCGTCTCAACTACCGTCCTTACTACCGTCGCTACTTCGTCCATAGTATCGTCTCTACTACCGTCCCAACTACCGTCCCTACTACCGTCACTAGTACCGTCACTACTACCGACTCAACTACCGTCCCTACTACCGTCCCTGCTACCGTCACTACTTCCGTCACTACTACCGTCACTACTATCGTCCCTACCACCGTGACTGATACCGCCCCTACTATCGTCACTACTTCCGTCACTACTACGGTCACTACTATCGTCACTACAACCGTGATTGATACCGTCCCTAGTACCGTCTCTACAACCGTCACTACTTCCGTCACTACTACGGTCACTACTATCGTCACTACTACCGTGACTAATACCGTCCCTACTACCGTCACCACCTCCGTCACTACTCCCGTCACTACTACCGTCACTACTATCGTCACTACTACCGTGACAAATACCGTCCCTACTACCGTCCCTACTACCGACACTACTACCGTCCCTACTACCTTCAATACTACCGTCACTACTACCGTCACTACTACCGTCACTACTACCGTCCCTGCTACCGTCCCTACTACCGACCCTGCTACCGTCACTACTTCCGCCACTTGTACGGTCACTACTATTGTCACCACTACCGTGACTAATACCGTCCAAACTACCGTCCCTGCTACCGTTCCTGCTACCGTCACTATTTCCGTCACTACTACCGTCACTACTACCGTCACTACTGCCGTCACTACTATCGACACTACTTCCGCCACTACTACCGTGACTAATACCGTCCCTACTACCGTCACTACTACCGTCCCTACTACCAGCACTACTACCGCCACTACTATCGTCACTACTACCGTGACTAATACCGTCCCTACTACCGTCACTACTGCCGTCCCTACTACCGACACTACTTCCGCCAGTACTACCGTGCCTAATACCGTCCCTACTACCGTCACTACTACCGTCCCTACAACCGTCACTACTACCGTCCCTGCTACCGTCACTACTACCGTCACTACTTCCGTCACTACTACCGTCCCTACTACCGTCCCTGCTACCGTCACTACTTCCGTCACTACTACCGTCACTACTATCGTCACTACCACCGTGACTAATACCGCCCCTACTACCGTCCCCACTACCGTCAATACTACCCTCACTATTACCGTCCCTACTACCGTCACTACTTCCGTCACTACTACCGTCTCTACTACCGTCACTACTACCGTCCCTACTACCGTCCCTGCTACCGTCACTACTTCCGTCACTACTACCGTCACTACTACCGTGAATAATACCGTCACTACTACCGCCCCTAATACCGTCCCTACTTCCGTCACTACTACCGTCACTACTATCGTCACTACCACCGTGACTAATACCGCCCCTACTACCGTCCCCACTACCGTCAATACTACCCTCACTATTACCGTCCCTACTACCGTGCCTGCTACCGTCAATACTACCCTCACTAGTACCGTCCCTACTACGGTGCCTGCTACCGTCCCTACTTCCGTCACTACTACCGTTACTATAACCGCGAATAATACCGTCCCTATTACCGTTACTACTTCCGTCACTACTACCGTCACTACTATCGTCACTACTACCGTGACTAATACCGTACCTCCTACCGTCCCTACTACCGTCACTACTTCCGTCAATACTACCGTCACTACTCCCGTCACTACTATCATCACTACTACCGTGAATAATACCGTCCCTACTACCGTCCCCACTACCGTCAATACTACCCTCACTAGTACCGTCTCTACTACCGTCACTACTTCCGTCACTACTACCGTCTCTACTACCGTCACTACTACCGTCACTACTACCGTCACTACTACCGTCCCAAATACCGTTCCTACTACCGTCCCTATTACTGTCACTACTACCGTCACAACTACAGTTTCTACTATCGACACAATTACCGTAACTAATACCGTCCCTACCACCCGACTCTACTACCGTCCCTAGTACCGTCGCTACTACCGCCCCAACTACCGTCCCTACTACCGTCACTACTACCGTCACTACTTCCGTTACTATTACCGTCCCTACTACCGTCCCTACTACCGACACTACTACCGTCCCTACTACCTTCAATACTACCGTCACTACTACCGTCACTACTACCGTCACTACTACCGTCCCTGCTACCGTCCCTACTACCGACCCTGCTACCGTCACTACTTCCGCCACTTGTACGGTCACTACTATTGTCACCACTACCGTGACTAATACCGTCCAAACTACCGTCCCTGCTACCGTTCCTGCTACCGTCACTATTTCCGTCACTACTACCGTCACTACTACCGTCACTACTGCCGTCACTACTATCGACACTACTTCCGCCACTACTACCGTGACTAATACCGTCCCTACTACCGTCACTACTACCGTCCCTACTACCAGCACTACTACCGCCACTACTATCGTCACTACTACCGTGACTAATACCGTCCCTACTACCGTCACTACTGCCGTCCCTACTACCGACACTACTTCCGCCAGTACTACCGTGCCTAATACCGTCCCTACTACCGTCACTACTACCGTCCCTACAACCGTCACTACTACCGTCCCTGCTACCGTCACTACTACCGTCACTACTTCCGTCACTACTACCGTCCCTACTACCGTCCCTGCTACCGTCACTACTTCCGTCACTACTACCGTCACTACTATCGTCACTACCACCGTGACTAATACCGCCCCTACTACCGTCCCCACTACCGTCAATACTACCCTCACTATTACCGTCCCTACTACCGTCACTACTTCCGTCACTACTACCGTCTCTACTACCGTCACTACTACCGTCCCTACTACCGTCCCTGCTACCGTCACTACTTCCGTCACTACTACCGTCACTACTACCGTGAATAATACCGTCACTACTACCGCCCCTAATACCGTCCCTACTTCCGTCACTACTACCGTCACTACTATCGTCACTACCACCGTGACTAATACCGCCCCTACTACCGTCCCCACTACCGTCAATACTACCCTCACTATTACCGTCCCTACTACCGTGCCTGCTACCGTCAATACTACCCTCACTAGTACCGTCCCTACTACGGTGCCTGCTACCGTCCCTACTTCCGTCACTACTACCGTTACTATAACCGCGAATAATACCGTCCCTATTACCGTTACTACTTCCGTCACTACTACCGTCACTACTATCGTCACTACTACCGTGACTAATACCGTACCTCCTACCGTCCCTACTACCGTCACTACTTCCGTCAATACTACCGTCACTACTCCCGTCACTACTATCATCACTACTACCGTGAATAATACCGTCCCTACTACCGTCCCCACTACCGTCAATACTACCCTCACTAGTACCGTCTCTACTACCGTCACTACTTCCGTCACTACTACCGTCTCTACTACCGTCACTACTACCGTCACTACTACCGTCACTACTACCGTCCCAAATACCGTTCCTACTACCGTCCCTATTACTGTCACTACTACCGTCACAACTACAGTTTCTACTATCGACACAATTACCGTAACTAATACCGTCCCTACCACCCGACTCTACTACCGTCCCTAGTACCGTCGCTACTACCGCCCCAACTACCGTCCCTACTACCGTCACTACTACCGTCACTACTTCCGTTACTATTACCGTCCCTACTACCGTCCCTACGACCGTCAGTTCTTCCGTCACTACTACCGTCACTACTCCCGTCACTACTATCGTCACTACTACCGTGAATAATACCGTCACTACTACCGCCCCTAATACCGTCCCTACTTCCGTCCCTAGTATCGTCTCTACTACCGTCCCAACTACCGTCCCTACTACCGCCACTACTACCGTCACTCCTACCGTCACAACTACCGTCCCTACTACCGTCCCTGCTACCGCCACTACTTTCGTCACTACTACGGTCACTACTATCGTCATGACTACCGTGACTAATAGCGTCTCTACTACCGTCACTACTTCCGTCACTTCTACGGTCACTACTATCGTCACTACTACCGTGACTAATACCGTCCCTACTACCGTCACCACCTCCGTCACTACTACCGTCACTACTATCGTCACTACTACCGTGACAAATACCGTCCCTACTACCGTCCCTACTACCGTCACTACTACCGTCACTACTACCGTCCCTGCGACCGTCACTACTTCCTTCACTACTACCGTCACTACTATCGTCACTACCACCGTGACTAATACCGCCCCTACTACCGTCCCCACTACCGTCAATACTACCCTCACTAGTACCGTCCCTACTACCGTGCCTGCTACCGTCAATACAACCCTCACTAGTACCGTCCCTACTACCGTGCCTGGTACCGTCCCTACTTCCGTCACTACTACCGTTCCTATAACCGTGAATAATACCGTCCCTATTAGCGTTACTATTTCCGTCACTACTACCGTCACTACTAATGTCACTACTAGCGTGATTAATACCGTCCCTACTACCGTCACTACTATCGTCACTACTACCGTCCCTGCTACCGTCACTATTTCCGTCACTACTACCGTCCCTGTTACCGCCACTACTTCCGTCACTACTACGGTCACTACTATCGTCACTACTACCGTGTCTAATACCGTCCCTACTACCTTCACTACTACCGTCCCTACTACCGTCACTACTACCGTCACTACTACCGTCTCAACTACCGTCCCTACTGCCGTCGCTACTTCGTCCCTAGTATCGTCTCTACTACCGTCCCAACTACCGTCCCTACTACCGTCACTAGTACCGTCACTACTACCGACTCAACTACCGTCCCTACTACCGTCCCTGTTACCGTCACTACTTCCGTCACTACTACCGTCACTACTATCGCCACTACCACCGTGACTAATACCGCCCCTACTATCGTCAATACTTCCATCACTACTACCGTCACTGCTATCGTCACTACTACCGTGACTGATACCGTCCCTACTACCGTCTCTACTAACGTCAACACTACCGTCACTACTACCGCCCCTATTACCGCCCCTACTACCGTCCCTACTACCGTCACTAGTACCGTCACTACTACCGTCACTAAAACCGTCCCAACTACCGTCCCTACTACCGTCCCTGCTACCGTCACTATTTCCGTCACTACTACCGTCCCTGTTACCGCAACTACTTCCGTCACTACTACGGTCACTACTATCGTCACTACTACCGTGACTACTACCGTCCCAACTACCGTCCCTACTACCGTCCCTTCTACTGTCACTACTACCGTCCCTACTACCGTCGCTGCTACCGTCACTACTACCGTCACTACTACCGTCACTACTACCGTCCCTACTAACGTCCCTGCATCCGTCCCTACTACCGTCCCTACGACCGTCACTACTACCGTCCCTGCTACCGTCCCTACTACCGACCCTGCTACCGTCACTACTTCCGTCACTAGTACGGTCACTACTATTGTCACCACTACCGTGACTAATACCGTCCCAACTACCGTCCCTACTACCGTTCCTGCTACCGTCACTATTTCCGTCACTACTACCGTCACTACTACCGTCACTACTGCCGTCACTACTATCGACGCTATTTCCGTCACTACTACGGTCACTACTATGGTCACTACTACCGTGACTAATACCGTCCCTACCACCGTCACCACCTCCGTCACTGCTACCGTCACTACTTCCGTCACTACTACGGTCACTACCATCGTCACTACTACCGTGACTAATACCGTCCCTACTACCGTCACTACTTCCGTCACTACTACCGTCACTAGTATCGCTACTACTACCGTGACTAATACCGTTCCTACTACCGTCCCTACTACCGTCACTACTTCCGTCAGTACTACCGTCACTACTATCGACGCTACTACCGTCACTACTACCGTGGCTAATACCGTCCCTACTACCTTCACTACTACCGTCCCTACTACCGTCACTACTACCGTCACTACTACGGTCTCAACTACCGTCCCTACTGCCGTCGCTACTTCGTCCCTAGTATCGTCTCTACTACCGTCCCAACTACCTTCCCTACTACCGTCCCAACTACCGTCCCTACTACCGTCACTACTACCGTCCCTACTACCGTCCCTGCTACCGTCACTACTTCCGTCACTACTACCGTCACTACTATCGTCACTACCACCGTGACTGATACCGTCCCTACTACCGTCTCTACTACCGTCAACACTACCGGCACTACTACCGCCCCTACCACCGCCCTACTACCGTCCCTACTACCGTCACTAGTACCGTCACTACTACCGTCACTAAAACCGTCCCAACTACCGTCCCTACTACCGTCCCTGCTACCGTCACTATTTCCGTCACTACTACCGTCCCTGTTACCGCCACTACTTCCGTCACTACTACGGTCACTACTACCGTCCCTACTACCGTCCCAACTACCGTCTACACTACCGTCACTACTACCGCCCCTACTACCGTCCCTACTTCCGTCCCTAGTATCGTCTCTACTACCGTCCCAACTACCGTCCCTAATACCGTCACTACTACCGTCACTCCTACCGTCTCAACTACCGTCCCTACTACCGTCCCTGCTACCGTCACTACTTCCGTCACTACTACGGTCACTACTATCGTCATTACTACCGTGACTAATAGCGTCTCTACTACCGTCACTACTTCCGTCACTACTACGGTCACTACTATCGTCACTACTACCGTGACTAATACCGTCCCTACTACCGTCACCACCTCCGTCACTACTACCGTCACTACTATCGTCACTACTACCGTGACTAATACCGTCCCTACTACCGTCACCACCTCCGTCACTACTACCGTCACTACTATCGTCACTACTACCGTGACAAATACCGTCCCTACTACCGTCCCTACTACCGTCACTGCTACCGTCACTACTGCCGTCACTACTATCGACACTACTTCCGCCACTACTACCGTGGCTAATACCGTCCCTACTACAGTCACTACTACCGTCACTACTACCGTCCCTACTACCGTCCCGGCTACCTTCACTACTACCGTCTCAACTACCGTCCCTACTACCGTCCCTACATCCGCCCCTACTACCGTCCTTACGACCGTCACTACTACCGTCCCTACTACTGTCCCTACTACCGTCCCTGCTACCGTCACTATTTCCGTCACTACTACCGTCCCTGTTACCGCCACTACTTCCGTCACTACTACGGTCACTACTATCGTCACTACTACCGTGACTAATACCGTCCCAACTACCGTCCCTATTACCCTCCCTACTACTGCCACTACTACCGTCCATACTACTGTCCCAACTAGCGTCCCTACTACCATCACTACTACCGTCTCATCTACCGTCCCTGCTCCCGTCACTACTTCCGTCACTACTACGGTCACTACTATCGTCATTACTACCGTGACTAATAGCGTCCCTACTACCGTCACTACTACCGTCACTACTACCGTCTCAACTACCGTCCCTACTACCGTCGCTACTTCGTCCCTAGTATCGTCTCTACTACCGTCCCAACTACCGTCCCTACTACCGTCACTACTACCGTCACTACTTCCGTCACTACTACCGTCCCTACTACCGTCCCTGCTACCGTCACTACTTCCGTCACTACTACCGTCACTACTATCGTCACTACCACCGTGACTAATACCGCCCCTACTACCGTCCCCACTACCGTCAATACTACCCTCACTATTACCGTCCCTACTACCGTGCCTGCTACCGTCAATACTACCCTCACTAGTACCGTCCCTACTACGGTGCCTGCTACCGTCCCTACTTCCGTCACTACTACCGTTACTATAACCGCGAATAATACCGTCCCTATTACCGTTACTACTTCCGTCACTACTACCGTCACTACTATCGTCACTACTACCGTGACTAATACCGTACCTCCTACCGTCCCTACTACCGTCACTACTTCCGTCAATACTACCGTCACTACTCCCGTCACTACTATCATCACTACTACCGTGAATAATACCGTCCCTACTACCGTCCCCACTACCGTCAATACTACCCTCACTAGTACCGTCTCTACTACCGTCACTACTTCCGTCACTACTACCGTCTCTACTACCGTCACTACTACCGTCACTACTACCGTCACTACTACCGTCCCAAATACCGTTCCTACTACCGTCCCTATTACTGTCACTACTACCGTCACAACTACAGTTTCTACTATCGACACAATTACCGTAACTAATACCGTCCCTACCACCCGACTCTACTACCGTCCCTAGTACCGTCGCTACTACCGCCCCAACTACCGTCCCTACTACCGTCACTACTACCGTCACTACTTCCGTTACTATTACCGTCCCTACTACCGTCCCTACGACCGTCAGTTCTTCCGTCACTACTACCGTCACTACTCCCGTCACTACTATCGTCACTACTAACGTGAATAATACCGTCCCTACTACCGTCCCTACTACCGTCAATACTACCCTCACTAGTACCGTCTCTACTACCGTCACTAAAACCGTCCCAACTACCGTCCCTACTACCGTCCCTGCGACCGCCACTATTTCCGTCACTACTACCGTCCCTGTTACCGCAACTACTTCCGTCACTACTACGGTCACTACTATCGTCACTACTACCGTGACTAATACCGTCCCTACTACCGTCACTACTTCCGTCAATACTACCGTCACTACTCCCGTCACTACTATCGTCACTACTACCGTGAATAATACCGTCACTACTACCGCCCCTAATACCGTCCCTACTTCCGTCCCTAGTATCGTCTCTACTACCGTCCCAACTACCGTCCCTACTACCGCCACTACTACCGTCACTCCTACCGTCACAACTACCGTCCCTACTACCGTCCCTGCTACCGCCACTACTTTCGTCACTACTACGGTCACTACTATCGTCATGACTACCGTGACTAATAGCGTCTCTACTACCGTCACTACTTCCGTCACTTCTACGGTCACTACTATCGTCACTACTACCGTGACTAATACCGTCCCTACTACCGTCACCACCTCCGTCACTACTACCGTCACTACTATCGTCACTACTACCGTGACAAATACCGTCCCTACTACCGTCCCTACTACCGTCACTACTACCGTCACTACTACCGTCCCTGCGACCGTCACTACTTCCTTCACTACTACCGTCACTACTATCGTCACTACCACCGTGACTAATACCGCCCCTACTACCGTCCCCACTACCGTCAATACTACCCTCACTAGTACCGTCCCTACTACCGTGCCTGCTACCGTCAATACAACCCTCACTAGTACCGTCCCTACTACCGTGCCTGGTACCGTCCCTACTTCCGTCACTACTACCGTTCCTATAACCGTGAATAATACCGTCCCTATTAGCGTTACTATTTCCGTCACTACTACCGTCACTACTAATGTCACTACTAGCGTGATTAATACCGTCCCTACTACCGTCACTACTATCGTCACTACTACCGTCCCTGCTACCGTCACTATTTCCGTCACTACTACCGTCCCTGTTACCGCCACTACTTCCGTCACTACTACGGTCACTACTATCGTCACTACTACCGTGTCTAATACCGTCCCTACTACCTTCACTACTACCGTCCCTACTACCGTCACTACTACCGTCACTACTACCGTCTCAACTACCGTCCCTACTGCCGTCGCTACTTCGTCCCTAGTATCGTCTCTACTACCGTCCCAACTACCGTCCCTACTACCGTCACTAGTACCGTCACTACTACCGACTCAACTACCGTCCCTACTACCGTCCCTGTTACCGTCACTACTTCCGTCACTACTACCGTCACTACTATCGCCACTACCACCGTGACTAATACCGCCCCTACTATCGTCAATACTTCCATCACTACTACCGTCACTGCTATCGTCACTACTACCGTGACTGATACCGTCCCTACTACCGTCTCTACTAACGTCAACACTACCGTCACTACTACCGCCCCTATTACCGCCCCTACTACCGTCCCTACTACCGTCACTAGTACCGTCACTACTACCGTCACTAAAACCGTCCCAACTACCGTCCCTACTACCGTCCCTGCTACCGTCACTATTTCCGTCACTACTACCGTCCCTGTTACCGCAACTACTTCCGTCACTACTACGGTCACTACTATCGTCACTACTACCGTGACTACTACCGTCCCAACTACCGTCCCTACTACCGTCCCTTCTACTGTCACTACTACCGTCCCTACTACCGTCGCTGCTACCGTCACTACTACCGTCACTACTACCGTCACTACTACCGTCCCTACTAACGTCCCTGCATCCGTCCCTACTACCGTCCCTACGACCGTCACTACTACCGTCCCTGCTACCGTCCCTACTACCGACCCTGCTACCGTCACTACTTCCGTCACTAGTACGGTCACTACTATTGTCACCACTACCGTGACTAATACCGTCCCAACTACCGTCCCTACTACCGTTCCTGCTACCGTCACTATTTCCGTCACTACTACCGTCACTACTACCGTCACTACTGCCGTCACTACTATCGACGCTATTTCCGTCACTACTACGGTCACTACTATGGTCACTACTACCGTGACTAATACCGTCCCTACCACCGTCACCACCTCCGTCACTGCTACCGTCACTACTTCCGTCACTACTACGGTCACTACCATCGTCACTACTACCGTGACTAATACCGTCCCTACTACCGTCACTACTTCCGTCACTACTACCGTCACTAGTATCGCTACTACTACCGTGACTAATACCGTTCCTACTACCGTCCCTACTACCGTCACTACTTCCGTCAGTACTACCGTCACTACTATCGACGCTACTACCGTCACTACTACCGTGGCTAATACCGTCCCTACTACCTTCACTACTACCGTCCCTACTACCGTCACTACTACCGTCACTACTACGGTCTCAACTACCGTCCCTACTGCCGTCGCTACTTCGTCCCTAGTATCGTCTCTACTACCGTCCCAACTACCTTCCCTACTACCGTCCCAACTACCGTCCCTACTACCGTCACTACTACCGTCCCTACTACCGTCCCTGCTACCGTCACTACTTCCGTCACTACTACCGTCACTACTATCGTCACTACCACCGTGACTGATACCGTCCCTACTACCGTCTCTACTACCGTCAACACTACCGGCACTACTACCGCCCCTACCACCGCCCTACTACCGTCCCTACTACCGTCACTAGTACCGTCACTACTACCGTCACTAAAACCGTCCCAACTACCGTCCCTACTACCGTCCCTGCTACCGTCACTATTTCCGTCACTACTACCGTCCCTGTTACCGCCACTACTTCCGTCACTACTACGGTCACTACTACCGTCCCTACTACCGTCCCAACTACCGTCTACACTACCGTCACTACTACCGCCCCTACTACCGTCCCTACTTCCGTCCCTAGTATCGTCTCTACTACCGTCCCAACTACCGTCCCTAATACCGTCACTACTACCGTCACTCCTACCGTCTCAACTACCGTCCCTACTACCGTCCCTGCTACCGTCACTACTTCCGTCACTACTACGGTCACTACTATCGTCATTACTACCGTGACTAATAGCGTCTCTACTACCGTCACTACTTCCGTCACTACTACGGTCACTACTATCGTCACTACTACCGTGACTAATACCGTCCCTACTACCGTCACCACCTCCGTCACTACTACCGTCACTACTATCGTCACTACTACCGTGACTAATACCGTCCCTACTACCGTCACCACCTCCGTCACTACTACCGTCACTACTATCGTCACTACTACCGTGACAAATACCGTCCCTACTACCGTCCCTACTACCGTCACTGCTACCGTCACTACTGCCGTCACTACTATCGACACTACTTCCGCCACTACTACCGTGGCTAATACCGTCCCTACTACAGTCACTACTACCGTCACTACTACCGTCCCTACTACCGTCCCGGCTACCTTCACTACTACCGTCTCAACTACCGTCCCTACTACCGTCCCTACATCCGCCCCTACTACCGTCCTTACGACCGTCACTACTACCGTCCCTACTACTGTCCCTACTACCGTCCCTGCTACCGTCACTATTTCCGTCACTACTACCGTCCCTGTTACCGCCACTACTTCCGTCACTACTACGGTCACTACTATCGTCACTACTACCGTGACTAATACCGTCCCAACTACCGTCCCTATTACCCTCCCTACTACTGCCACTACTACCGTCCATACTACTGTCCCAACTAGCGTCCCTACTACCATCACTACTACCGTCTCATCTACCGTCCCTGCTCCCGTCACTACTTCCGTCACTACTACGGTCACTACTATCGTCATTACTACCGTGACTAATAGCGTCCCTACTACCGTCACTACTACCGTCACTACTACCGTCTCAACTACCGTCCCTACTACCGTCGCTACTTCGTCCCTAGTATCGTCTCTACTACCGTCCCAACTACCGTCCCTACTACCGTCACTACTACCGTCACTACTTCCGTCACTACTACCGTCCCTACTACCGTCCCTGCTACCGTCACTACTTCCGTCACTACTACCGTCACTACTATCGTCACTACCACCGTGACTAATACCGCCCCTACTACCGTCCCCACTACCGTCAATACTACCCTCACTATTACCGTCCCTACTACCGTGCCTGCTACCGTCAATACTACCCTCACTAGTACCGTCCCTACTACGGTGCCTGCTACCGTCCCTACTTCCGTCACTACTACCGTTACTATAACCGCGAATAATACCGTCCCTATTACCGTTACTACTTCCGTCACTACTACCGTCACTACTATCGTCACTACTACCGTGACTAATACCGTACCTCCTACCGTCCCTACTACCGTCACTACTTCCGTCAATACTACCGTCACTACTCCCGTCACTACTATCATCACTACTACCGTGAATAATACCGTCCCTACTACCGTCCCCACTACCGTCAATACTACCCTCACTAGTACCGTCTCTACTACCGTCACTACTTCCGTCACTACTACCGTCTCTACTACCGTCACTACTACCGTCACTACTACCGTCACTACTACCGTCCCAAATACCGTTCCTACTACCGTCCCTATTACTGTCACTACTACCGTCACAACTACAGTTTCTACTATCGACACAATTACCGTAACTAATACCGTCCCTACCACCCGACTCTACTACCGTCCCTAGTACCGTCGCTACTACCGCCCCAACTACCGTCCCTACTACCGTCACTACTACCGTCACTACTTCCGTTACTATTACCGTCCCTACTACCGTCCCTACGACCGTCAGTTCTTCCGTCACTACTACCGTCACTACTCCCGTCACTACTATCGTCACTACTACCGTGAATAATACCGTCCCTACTACCGTCCCTACTACCGTCAATACTACCCTCACTAGTACCGTCTCTACTACGGTCACTAAAACCGTCCCAACTACCGTCCCTACTACCGTCCCTGCGACCGCCACTATTTCCGTCACTACTACCGTCCCTGTTACCGCAACTACTTCCGTCACTACTACGGTCACTACTATCGTCACTACTACCGTGACTAATACCGTCCCTACTACCGTCACTACTTCCGTCAATACTACCGTCACTACTCCCGTCACTACTATCGTCACTACTACCGTGAATAATACCGTCACTACTACCGCCCCTAATACCGTCCCTACTTCCGTCCCTAGTATCGTCTCTACTACCGTCCCAACTACCGTCCCTACTACCGTCACTACTACCGTCACTCCTACCGTCTCAACTACCGTCCCTACTACCGTCCCTGCTACCGCCACTACTTCCGTCACTACTACGGTCACTACTATCGTCATGACTACCGTGACTAATAGCGTCTCTACTACCGTCACTACTTCCGTCACTTCTACGGTCACTACTATCGTCACTACTACCGTGACTAATACCGTCCCTACTACCGTCACCACCTCCGTCACTACTACCGTCACTACTATCGTCACTACTACCGTGACAAATACCGTCCCTACTACCGTCCCTACTACCGTCACTACTACCGTCACTACTGCCGTCACTACTATCGACACTACTTCCGCCACTACTACCGTGGCTAATACCGTCCCTACTACACTCACTACTACCGTCCCTACTACCGTCACTACTACCATCCCAACTACCGTCCCTATTATCGTCATTCCTAGGGTGACTAATACCGTCCCTACTACCGTCACTATAACCGTGAATAATACCGTCCCTATTACCGTTACTACTTCTTTCACTACTACCGTCTCTACTACCGTCACTACTTCCGTCACTACTACCGTCTCTACTACCGTCACTACTACCGTCACTACTACCGTCACTACTACCGTCCCAAATACCGTCATTACTTCCGTCACTACTACCGTCACTAGTATCGCTACCACTACCGTGACTAATACCGTCCCTACTACCGTCCCTACTACCGTCACTACTTCCGTCAGTACAACCGTCACTACTATAGTCACTACTACCGTGACTAATACCGTCCCTACTACCGTCACCACCTCCGTCACTTCTACGGTCGCTACTATCGTCACTACTACCGTGACTAATACCGTCCCTACTACCGTCACCACCTCCGTCACTACTACCGTCACTACTATCGTCACTACTACCGTGACAAATACCGTCCCTACTACCGTCACTAATACCGTCCCTACTACCGTCACCACCTCCGTCACTACTACCGTCACTACTATCGTCACTACTACCGTGACAAATACCGTCCCTACTACCGTCCCTACTACCGTCACTACTACCGTCACTACTGCCGTCACTACTATCGACACTACTTCCGCCACTACTACCGTGGCTAATACCGTCCCTACTACACTCACTACTACCGTCCCTACTACCGTCACTACTACCATCCCAACTACCGTCCCTATTATCGTCATTCCTAGGGTGACTAATACCGTCCCTACTACCGTCACTATAACCGTGAATAATACCGTCCCTATTACCGTTACTACTTCCTTCACTACTACCGTCTCTACTACCGTCACTACTACCGCCCCTAATACCGTCCCTACTTCCGTCCCTAGTATCGTCTCTACTACCGTCCCAACTACCGTCCCTACTACCGTCACTACTACCGTCACTCCTACCGTCTCAACTACCGTCCCTACTACCGTCCCTGCTACCGCCACTACTTCCGTCACTACTACGGTCACTACTATCGTCATGACTACCGTGACTAATAGCGTCTCTACTACCGTTACTACTTCCGTCACTACTACCGTCCCTACTACCGTCACTATAACCGTGAATAATACCGTCCCTATTACCGTTACTACTTCCTTCACTACTACCGTCTCTACTACCGTCCCTAGTACCGTCGCTACTACCGCCCCTACTACCGTGCCTGCTACCGTCAATACTTCCGTCACTAATACCGTCACTACTCCCGTCACTACTATCGTCACTACTACCGTGAATAATACCGTCCCTACTACCGTCCCCACTACCGTCAATACTACCCTCACTAGTACCGTCCCTACTACCGTGCCTGCTACCGTCCCTACTTCCGTCACTACTACCGTTACTATAACCGTGAATAATACCGTCCCTATTACCGTTACTACTTCCGTCACTACTACCGTCACTACTAATGTCACTACTAGCGTGATTAATACCGTCCCTACTACCGTCACTACTATCGTCACTACTACCGTCCCAACTACCGTCCCTACTACCGTCACTACTTCCGTCACTACTAACGTCACATCTCCCGTCACTACTGTCGTCACAACTACCGTGAATAACACCGTCCCTACTACCGTCCTTACTACCGTCAATACTACCCTCACTAGTACCGTCCCTACTGCCGTGCCTGCTACCATCACTACTTCCGTCACTACTACCGTCACTACTACCGTCACTACTGCCGTCCCAACTACCGTCTCTACTACCGTCTCTAGTACCGTCTCTACTACCGCCCCTACTACAGTTCCTACTACCGTCACTACTACCGTCCCTACTACCGTGCATGCTACCGTCACTACGTCCGTCACTACTACCGTCACTACTACCGTCCCTACCACCCGACTCTACTACCGTCCCTAGTACCGTCGCTACTACCGCCCCAACTACCGTCCCTACTACCGTCCCTACTACCGTCACTACTTCCGTTACTACTACCGTCCCTACTACCGTCCCTACGACCGTCAGTTCTTCCGTCACTACTACCGTCACTACTCCCGTCACTTCTATCGTCACTACTACCGTGAATAATACCGTCCCTACTACCGTCCCTACTACCGTCAATACTACCCTCACTAGTACCGTCTCTACTACCGTCACTAAAACCGTCCCAACTACCGTCCCTACTACCGTCCCTGCTACCGCCACTACTTCCGTCACTACTACGGTCACTACTATCGTCATGACTACCGTGACTAATAGCGTCTCTACTACCGTCACTACTTCCGTCACTTCTACGGTCACTACTATCGTCACTACTACCGTGACTAATACCGTCCCTACTACCGTCACCACCTCCGTCACTTCTACGGTCACTACTATCGTCACTACTACCGTGACTAATACCGTCCCTACTACCGTCACCACCTCCGTCACTACTACCGTCACTACTATCGTCACTACTACCGTGACAAATACCGTCCCTACTACCGTCCCTACTACCGTCACTACTACCGTCACTACTGCCGTCCCTACTACCGACACTACTTCCGCCAGTACTACCGTGCCTAATACCGTCCCTACTACCGTCACTACTACCGTCCCTACAACCGTCACTACTACCGTCCCTGCTACCGTCACTACTACCGTCCCTGCTACCGTCATTACTTCCGTCACTACTACCGTCACTAGTATCGCTACCACTACCGTGACTAATACCGTCCCTACTACCGTCCCTACTACCGTCACTACTTCCGTCAGTACAACCGTCACTACTATAGTCACTACTACCGTCACTACTACCGTGGCTAATACCGTCCCTACTAACTTCACTACTACCGTCCCTACTACCAGCACTACTACCGTCACTACTACCGTCTCAACTACCGTCCCTACTACCGTCGCTACTTCGTCCCTAGTATCGTCTCTACTACCGTCCCAACTACCGTCCCTACTACCGTCACTACTACCGTCACTACTACCGACTCAACTACCGTCCCTACTACCGTCCCTGCTACCGTCACTACTTCCGTCACTACTACCGTCACTACTATCGTCACTACCACTGTGACTAATACCCGCCCCTACTATCGGCACTACTTCCATCACTACTATCGGCACTACTTCCATCACTACTACCGTCACTACTATCGTCACTACTACCGTCACTACTACCGTCACTACTACCGCCCCTACTACCGTGCCTGCTACCGTTAATACTTCCGTCACTACTACCGTCACTACTCCCGTCACTACTATCGTCACTACTACCGTGAATAATACCGTCCCTACTACCGTCCCCACTACCGTCAATACTACCCTCACTAGTACCGTCCCTACTACCGTGCCTGCTACCGTCAATACTACCCTCACTTGTACCGTCCCTACTACCGTGCCTGCTACCGTCCCTACTTCCGTCACTACTACCGTTACGATAACCGTGAATAATACCGTCCCTATTGCCGTTACTACTTCCGTCACTACTACCGTCACTACTAATGTCACTACTAGCGTGATTAATACCGTCCCTAATACCGTCACTACTATCGTCACTACTACCGTCCCAACTACCGCCCCTACTACCGTCACTACTTCCGTCACTACTACCGTCACATATCCCGTCACTACTATCGACACAACTACCGTGAATAATACCGTCCCTACTACCGTCCTTACTACCGTCAATACTACCCTCACTAGTACCGTCCCTACTGCCGTGCCTGCTACCGTCACTACTTCCGTCACTACTACCGTCACTACTACCGTCACTACTGCCGTCCCAACTACCGTCTCTACTACCGTCCCTAGTACCGTCTCTACTACCGCCACTACTACAGTTCCTACTACCGTCACTACTACCGTCCCTACTACCGTGCCTGCTACCGTCACTACGTCCGTCACTACTACCGTCACTACTACCGTCCCTACTACCGTCACTACTACCGTCACTACTACCGTCATTACTACCGTCTCAACTACCGTCCCTACTACCGTCCCTACTTCCGTCCCTACTACCGTCCCTACTACCGCCACTACTACCGTCCCTACTACCGTCCCTGCTACAGTCACTACTTCCGTCAGTACTACGGTCACTATTATCGTCACTATTACCGTGACTAATACCGTCCCTACTACCGTCCCTACTTCCGTCCCTAGTATCGTTTCTACTACCGTCCCAACTAC
Organism: Andrena hattorfiana; assembly: GCA_944738655.2. Lineage (NCBI taxonomy): Eukaryota > Metazoa > Arthropoda > Insecta > Hymenoptera > Andrenidae > Andrena > Andrena hattorfiana. The sequence continues at coordinate 31,195,091 of OX122894.2, read as the reverse complement.
CGTCCCTACTACCGTGACTGCTACCGTCACTACTTCCGTCACTACTACGGTCACTACCATCGTCACTACTACCGTGACTAATACCGTCCCTACTACCGTCACTACTTCCGTCATTACTACCGTCACTAGTATCGCTACTACTACCGTGACTAATACTGTCCCTACTACCGTCCCTACTACCGTCCCTACTACCGTCCCTACTACCGTCACTACTTCCGCCAGTTCTACCGTCACTACTATCGACACTACTACCGTCACTACTACCGTGGCTAATACCGTCCCTACTACCTTCACTACTACCGTCCCTACTACCGTCACTACTACCGTCACTACTACCGTCCCAAATACCGTTCCTACTACCGTCCCTATTACTGTCGCTACTACCGTCACAACTACAGTTTCTACTATCGACACAATTACCGTAACTAATACCGTCCCTACCACCCGACTCTACTACCGCCCCTAGTACCGTCGCTACTACCGCCCCAACTACCGTCCCTACTACCGTCACTACTACCGTCACTACTTCCGTCACTACTACCGTCCCTACTACCGTCCCTACTACCTTCAATACTACCGTCACTACTACCGTCACTACTACCGTCCCAACTACCCTCCATGCTACCGTCACTACTTCCGTCACTACTACGGTCACTACTATCGTCACTACAACCGTGACTGATACCGTCCCTACTACCGTCTCTACTACCGTCAATACTACCGTCACTACTACCGTCCCTACTACCGTCCCTGCTACCGTCACTACTTCCGTCACTACTACGGTCACTATTATCGTCACTATTACCGTGACTAATACCGTCCCTACTACCGTCCCTACTTCCGTCCCTTGTATCGTTTCTACTACCGTCCCAACTACCGTCCCTACTACCGTCCCTACTACCGTCACTACTACCGTCCCAACTACCGTCCATGCTACCGTCACTACTTCCGTCACTACTACGGTCACTACTATCGTCACTACTACCGTGACTAATACCGTCCCTACTACCGTCACCACCTCCGTCACTACTACCGTCACTACTACCGTCACTGCTATCGTCACTACTACCGTCCCAACTACCGTCCATGCTACCGTCACTACTTCCGTCACTACTACGGTCACTACTATCGTCACTACAACCGTGATTGATACCGTCCCTAGTACCGTCTCTACAACCGTCACTACTTCCGTCACTACTACGGTCACTACTATCGTCACTACTACCGTGACTAATACCGTCCCTACTACCGTCACTACTGCCGTCCCTACTACCGACACTACTTCCGCCAGTACTACCGTGCCTAATACCGTCCCTACTACCGTCACTACTACCGTCCCTACAACCGTCACTACTACCGTCCCTGCTACCGTCACTACTACCGTCCCTGCTACCGTCATTACTTCCGTCACTACTACCGTCACTAGTATCGCTACCACTACCGTGACTAATACCGTCCCTACTACCGTCCCTACTACCGTCACTACTTCCGTCAGTACTACCGTCACTACTATAGTCACTACTACCGTCACTACTACCGTGGCTAATACCGTCTCTACTAACTTCACTACTACCGTCCCTACTACCAGCACTACTACCGTCACTACTACCGTCTCAACTACCGTCCCTACTACCGTAGCTACTTCGTCCCTAGTATCGTCTCTACTACCGTCCCAACTACCGTCCCTACTACCGTCACTACTACCGACTCAACTACCGTCCCTACTACCATCCCTGCTACCGTCACTACTTCCGTCACTACTACCGTCACTACTATCGTCACTGCCACCGTGACTAATACCCGCCCCTACTATCGGCACTACTTCCATCACTACTACCGTCACTAGTATCGTCACTACTACCGTCACTACTACCGTGGCTAATACCGTCCCTACTACCTTCACTACTACCGTCCCTACTACCGTCCCTACTACCGACACTACTACCGTCCCCACTACCTTCAATACTACCGTCACTACTACCGTCACTACTACCGTCACTACTACCGTCCCTGCTACCGTCCCTACTACCGACCCTGCTACCGTCACTACTTCCGCCACTTGTACGGTCACTACTATTGTCACCACTACCGTGACTAATACCGTCCAAACTACCGTCCCTGCTAGCGTTCCTGCTACCGTCACTATTTCCGTCACTACTACCGTCACTACTACCGTCACTACTGCCGTCACTACTATCGACACTACTTCCGCCACTACTACCGTGACTAATACCGTCCCTACTACCGTCACTACTACCCTCCCTACTACCATCACTACTACCGCCACTACTATCGTCACTACTACCGTGACTAATACCGTCCCTACTACCGTCACTACTGCCGTCCCTACTACCGACACTACTTCCGCCAGTACTACCGTGCCTAATACCGTCCCTACTACCGTCACTACTACCGTCCCTACAACCGTCACTACTACCGTCCCTGCTACCGTCACTACTACCGTCCCTGCTACCGTCATTACTTCCGTCACTACTACCGTCACTACTTCCGTCAGTACTACCGTCACTACTATAGTCACTACTACCGTCACTACTACCGTGGCTAATACCGTCCCTACTAACTTCACTACTACCGTCCCTACTACCAGCACTACTACCGTCACTACTACCGTCTCAACTACCGTCCCTACTACCGTAGCTACTTCGTCCCTAGTATCGTGTCTACTACCGTCCCAACTACCGTCCCTACTACCGTCACTACTACCGTCACTACTACCGTCTCAACTACCGTCCTTACTACCGTCGCTACTTCGTCCATAGTATCGTCTCTTCTACCGTCCCAACTACCGTCCCTACTACCGTCACTAGTACCGTAACTACTACCGACTCAACTACCGTCCCTACTACCGTCCCTGCTACCGTCACTACTTCCGTCACTACTACCGTCACTACTATCGTCCCTACCACCGTGACTGATACCGCCCCTACTATCGTCACTACTTCCGTCACTACTACGGTCACTACTATCGTCACTACAACCGTGATTGATACCGTCCCTAGTACCGTCTCTACAACCGTCACTACTTCCGTCACTACTACGGTCACTACTATCGTCACTACTACCGTGACTAATACCGTCCAAACTACTGTCCCTGCTACCGTTCCTGCTACCGTCACTATTTCCGTCACTACTACCGTCACTACTACCGTCACTACTACCGTCCCTGCTACCGTCCCTACTACCGACCCTGCTACCGTCACTACTTCCGCCACTTGTACGGTCACTACTATTGTCACCACTACCGTGACTAATACCGTCCAAACTACTGTCCCTGCTACCGTTCCTGCTACCGTCACTATTTCCGTCACTACTACCGTCACTACTACCGTCACTACTGCCGTCACTACTATCGACACTACTTCCGCCACTACTACCGTGACTAATACCGTCCCTACTACCGTCACTACTACCGTCCCTACTACCATCACTACTACCGCCACTACTATCGTCACTACTACCGTGACTAATACCGTCCCTACTACCGTCACTACTGCCGTCCCTACTACCGACACTACTTCCGCCAGTACTACCGTGCCTAATACCGTCCCTACTACCGTCACTACTACCGTCCCTACAACCGTCACTACTACCGTCCCTGCTACCGTCACTACTACCGTCCCTGCTACCGTCATTACTTCCGTCACTACTACCGTCACTAGTATCGCTACCACTACCGTGATTAATACCGTCCCTACTACCGTCCCTACTACCGTCACTACTTCCGTCAGTACTACCGTCACTACTATAGTCACTACTACCGTCACTACTACCGTGGCTAATACCGTCCCTACTAACTTCACTACTACCGTCCCTACTACCAGCACTACTACCGTCACTACTACCGTCTCAACTACCGTCCCTACTACCGTAGCTACTTCGTCCCTAGTATCGTCTCTACTACCGTCCCAACTACCGTCCCTACTACCATCGCTACTACCGTCACTACTACCGACTCAACTACCGTCCCTACTACCATCCCTGCTACCGTCACTACTTCCGTCACTACTACCGTCACTACTATCGTCACTACCACCGTGACTAATACCCGCCCCTACTATCGGCACTACTTCCATCACTACTACCGTCACTAGTATCGTCACTACTACCGTCACTACTACCGTGGCTAATACCGTCCCTACTACCTTCACTACTACCGTCCCTACTACCGTCCCTACTACCGACACTACTACCGTCCCTACTACCTTCAATACTACCGTCACTACTACCGTCACTACTACCGTCACTACTACCGTCCCTGCTACCGTCCCTACTACCGACCCTGCTACCGTCACTACTTCCGCCACTTGTACGGTCACTACTATTGTCACCACTACCGTGACTAATACCGTCCAAACTACCGTCCCTGCTACCGTTCCTGCTACCGTCACTATTTCCGTCACTACTACCGTCACTACTACCGTCTCAACTACCGTTCCTACTACCGTCCCTGCTACCGTCACTACTTCCGTCACTACTACGGTCACTACTATCGTCATTACTACCGTGACTAATAGCGTCCCTACTACCGTCACTACTACCGTCACTACTACCGCCACTACTATCGTCACTACTACTGTGACTAATACCGTCCCTACTACCGTCACTACTGCCGTCCCTACTACCGACACTACTTCCGCCAGTACTACCGTGCCTAATACCGTCCCTACGACCGTCACTACTACCGTCCCTGCTACCGTCCCTACTACCGACCCTGCTACCGTCACTACTTCCGTCACTAGTACGGTCACTACTATTGTCACCACTACCGTGCCTAATACCGTCCCAACTACCGTCCCTACTACCGTTCCTGCTACCGTCACTATTTCCGTCACTACTACCGTCACTAATACCGTCACTACTGCCGTCACTACTATCGACACTACTTCCGCCACTACTACCGTGGCTAATACCGCCCCTACTAACGTCCCTATTACCGTCCCTACTACTGTCATTACTACCGTCCCTAGTATCGTCTCTACTATCGTCCCAACTACCGTCCCTACTACCGTCACTACTACCGCCACTCCTACCGTCTCAACTACCGTCCCTACTACCGTCCCTGCTACCGTCACTACTTCCGTAACTACTACGGTCACTACTATCGTCATTACTACCGTGACTAATACCGTCCCAACTACCGTCCCTACTACCGTCCCTACTACTGTCACTACTACCGTCCCTACTACCGTCCCTGCTACCGTCACTACTACCGTCACTGCTACCGTCACTACTACCGTCCCTACTAACGTCCCAACTACCGTCCCTACTACCGTCACTACTACCGTCACTACGACCGTCTCAACTACAGTCCCTACTACCGTCCCTGCTATTGTCACTATTTCCGTCACTACTACCGTCCCTGTTACCGCCACTACTTCCGTCACTACTACGGTCACTACTATCGTCACTACTACCGTGACTAATACCGTCCCAACTACCGTCCCTACTACCGTCCCTACTACTGTCACTACTACCGTCACTACTACCGTCTCAACTACCGTCCCTACTACCGTCCCTACTACCGACACTACTACCGTCCCTACTACCGTCACTGCTACCGTCACTACTTCCGTCACTACTACGGTCACTACCATCGTCACTACTACCGTGACTAATACCGTCCCTACTACCGTCACTACTTCCGTCATTACTACCGTCACTAGTATCGCTACTACTACCGTGACTAATACTGTCCCTACTACCGTCCCTACTACCGTCCCTACTACCGTCCCTACTACCGTCACTACTTCCGCCAGTACTACCGTCACTACTATCGACACTACTACCGTCACTACTACCGTGGCTAATACCGTCCCTACTACCTTCACTACTACCGTCCCTACTACCGTCACTACTACCGTCACTACTACCGTCCCAAATACCGTTCCTACTACCGTCCCTATTACTGTCGCTACTACCGTCACAACTACAGTTACACTAGTATCGTCACTACTACCGTCACTACTACCGTGGCTAATACCGTCCCTACTACCTTCACTACTACCGTCCCTACTACCGTCACTACTACCGTCACTACTACCGTCCCTGCTACCGTCACTACTACCGTCACTGCTACCGTCACTACTACCGTCCCTACTAACGTCCCAACTACCGTCACTAGTACCGTCACTACTACCGTCACTAAAACCGTCCCAACTACCGTCCCAACTACCGTCCCTGCTACCGCCACTATTTCCGTCACTACTACCGTCCCTGTTACCGCAACTACTTCCGTCACTACTACGGTCACTACTATCGTCACTACTACCGTGACTAATACCTTCCCAACTACCGTCCCTACTACCGTCCCTACTACTGTCACTACTACCGTCCCTACTACCGTCCCTGCTACCGTCACTACTACCGTCACTACTACCGTCACTACTACCGTCCCTACTAACGTCCCAACTACCGTCCCTACTACCGTCACTACTACCGTCACTACGACCGTCTCAACTACCGTCCCTATTACCGTCCCTGCTATTGTCACTATTTCCGTCACTACTACCGTCCCTGTTACCGCCACTACTTCCGTCACTACTACGGTCACTACTATCGTCACTACTACCGTGACTAATACCGTCCCAACTACCGTCCCTACTACCGTCCCTACTACTGTCACTACTACCGTCACTACTACCGTCTCAACTACCGTTCCTACTACCGTCCCTGCTACCGTCACTACTTCCGTCACTACTACGGTCACTACTATCGTCATTACTACCCTGACTAATAGCGTCCCTACTACCGTCACTACTACCGTCCCTACTACCGACACTACTACCGTCACTACTACAGTCTCAACTACCGACCCTACTACCGTCAATACTACCGTCACTACTACCGTCACTACTACCATCCCTACGACCGTCCATGCTACCGTCACTACTTCCGTCACTACTACGGTCAATACTACCGTCACTACTACCGTCACTATTATCGACACTACTTCCGTCACTACTACCGTGGCTAATACCGTCCCTACTGCCGTCACTAATACCGTCCCTACTACCGTCACTACTTCCGTCTCTACTACCGTCACTACTTCCGTCACTACTACGGTCACTACTATCGTCACTACTACCGTCACTACTACCGTCTCAACTACAGTCCCTACTACCGTCCCTGCTACCGTCACTACTTCCGTCACTACTACGGTCACTACTATCGTCATTACTACCGTGACTAATAGCGTCCCCACTATCGTCACTACTTCCATCACTACTACCGTCACTGCTATCGTCACTACTACCGTGACTGATACCGTCCCTACTACCGTCTCTACTAACGTCAACACTACCGTCACTACTACCGCCCCTATTACCGCCCCTACTACCGTCCCTACTACCGTCACTAGTACCGTCACTACTACCGTCACTAAAACCGTCCCAACTACCGTCCCTACTACCGTCCCTGCTACCGTCACTATTTCCGTCCCTACTACCGTCCCTACTACCGTCACTACTACCGTCCCTACTACCATCACTACTACCGTCACTACTACATTCCCAACTACCGTCCCTACTACCGTCACTACTACCGTCACTACTACCGCATCAACTACCGTACCTACTACCGTCCCTGCTACCGTCACTACTTCCGTCACTACTACGGTCACTACTATCGTCATTACTACCGTGACTAATAGCGTCCCTACTACCGTCACTACTTCCGTCACTATTACGGTCACTACTATCGTCACTACTACCGTGACTAATACCGTCCCTACTACCGTCACCACCTCCGTCACTATTACCGTCACTACTAGCGTCCCTACTACCATCACTACTACCGTCACTACTACCGTCACTACTACCGTCCCTACTAACGTCCCAACTACCGTCCCTACTACCGTCACTACTACCGTCACTACGACCGTCTCAACTACCGTCCCTATTACCGTCCCTGCTATTGTCACTATTTCCGTCACTACTACCGTCCCTGCTACCGACACTACTACCGTCCCTACTACCGTCACTGCTACCGTCACTACTTCCGTCACTACTACGGTCACTACCATCGTCACTACTACCGTGACTAATACCGTCCCTACTACCGTCACCACCTCCGTCACTATTACCGTCACTACTAGCGTCCCTACTACCATCACTACTACCGTCACTACTACCGTCACTACTACCGTCCCAACTACCGTCCCTACTACCGTCACTAGTACCGTCACTACTACCGACTCAACCACCGTCCCTACTACCGTCCCTGCTACCGTCACTACTTCCGTCACTACTACCGTCACTACTATCGTCCCTACCACCGTGACTGATACCGCCCCTACTATCGGCACTACTTCCATCACTACTACCGTCACTAGTATCGTCACTACTACCGTCACTACTACCGTGGCTAATACCGTCCCTACTACCTTCACTACTACCGTCCCTACTACCGTCACTACTTCCGTCACTACTACCGTCACTACTATCGTCCCTACCACCGTGACTACTACCGCCCCTACTATCGTCACTACTTCCGTCACTACTACGGTCACTACTATCGTCACTACTACCGTCACTACGACCGTCTCAACTACCGTCCCTATTACCGTCCCTGCTATTGTCACTATTTCCGTCACTACTACCGTCACTGTTACCGCCACTACTTCCGTCACTACTACGGTCACTACTATCGTCACTACTACCGTCACTAAAACCGTCCCAACTACCGTCCCTACTACCGTCCCTGCTACCGTCACTATTTCCGTCCCTACTACCGTCCCTACTACTGTCACTACTACCGTCCCTACTACCGTCCCTGCTACCGTCACTACTACCGTCACTACTACCGTCACTACTACCGTCCCTACTAACGTCCCAACTACCGTCCCTACTACCGTCACTACTACCGTCACTACGACCGTCTCAACTACCGTCCCTATTACCGTCCCTGCTATTGTCACTATTTCCGTCACTACTACCGTCCCTGCTACCGTCCCTACTACCGACCCTGCTACCGTCACTACTTCCGTCACTAGTACGGTCACTACTATTGTCACCACTACCGTGCCTAATACCGTCCCAACTACCGTCCCTACTACCGTTCCTGCTACCGTCACTATTTCCGTCACTACTACCGTCACTACTACCGTCACTACTGCCGTCACTACTATCGACACTACTTCCGCCACTACTACCGTGGCTAATACCGCCCCTACTAACGTCCCTATTACCGTCCCTACTACTGTCATTACTACCGTCCCTAGTATCGTCTCTACTACCGTCCCAACTACCGTCCCTACTACCGTCACTACTACCGCCACTCCTACCGTCTCAACTACCGTCCCTACTACCGTCCCTGCTACCGTCACTACTTCCGTCACTACTACGGTCACTACTATCGTCATTACTACCGTGACTAATAGCGTCTCTACTACCGTCACTACTTCCGTCACTATTACGGTCACTACTATCGTCACTACTACCGTGACTAATACCGTCCCTACTACCGTCACCACCTCCGTCACTATTACCGTCACTACTAGCGTCCCTACTACCATCACTACTACCGTCACTACTACCGTCTCAACTACCTTCCCTACTACCGTCCCTGCTACCGTCACTATTTCCGTCACTACTACCGTCCCTGTTACCGCCACTACTTCCGTCACTACTACGGTCACTACTACGGTCCCTACTACCGTCCCAACTACCGTCAACACTACCGTCACTACTACCGCACCTACTACTGTCCCTACTTCCGTCTCTAGTATCGTCTCTACTACCGTCCCAACTACCGTCCCTACTACCGTCACTACTACCGTCACTCCTACCGTCTCAACTACCGTCCCTACTACCGTCCCTGCTACAGTCAATACTTCCGTCACTACTACGGTCACTACTATCGTCATTACTACCGTGACTAATAGCGTCTCTACTACCGTCACTACTTCCGTCACTACTACGGTCACTACTATCGTCACTACTACCGTGACTAATACCGTCCCTACTACCGTCACCACCTCCGTCACTACTACCGTCACTACTATCGTCACTACTACCGTGACAAATACCGTCCCCACTACCGTCCCTACTACCGTCACTACTACCGTCACTACTGCCGTCACTACTACCGTCACTACTACATTCCCAACTACCGTCCCTACTACCGTCACTACTACCGTCACTACTACCGCATCAACAACCGTCGCTACTACCGTCCCTACATCCGTCCCCTACTACCGTCCTTACGACCGTCACTACTACCGTCCCTACTACTGTCACTACTACCGTCCCTACTACCGTCCCAACTACCGTCCCTACTACCGTCACTACTACCGTCACTACTACCGTCTCAACTACCGTCCCTACTACCGTCCCTGCTACCGTCACTACTTCCGTCACTACTACGGTCACTACTATCGTCATTACTACCGTGAATAATAGCGTCTCTACTACCGTCACTATTATCGTCCCTACTACCGACACTACTACCGTCCCAACTACCGTCCATGCTACCGTCACTACTACCGTCACTACTACCGTCTCAACTACCGTCCCTACTACCGTCCCTGCTACCGTCACTACTTCCGTCACTACTACGGTCACTACTATCGTCATACTACCGTGACTAATAGCGTCTCTACTACCGTCACTACTTCCGTCACTTCCACGGTCACTACTATCGTCACTACTACCGTGACTAATACCGTCCCTACTACCGTCACTACTTCCGTCAATACTACCGTCACTACTCCCGTCACTACTATCGTCACTACTACCGTGAATAACACCGTCACTACTACCGCCCCTAATACCGTCCCTACTTCCGTCCCTAGTATCGTCTCTACTACCGTTCCAACTACCGTCCCTACTACCGTCACTACTACCGTCACTACTACCGTCTCAACTACCGTCCCTACTACCGTCCCTGCTACCGTCACTACTTCCGTCACTACTACGGTCACTACTATCGTCATACTACCGTGACTAATAGCGTCTCTACTACCGTCACTACTTCCGTCACTTCCACGGTCACTACTATCGTCACTACTACCGTGACTAATACCGTCCCTACTACCGTCACTACTTCCGTCAATACTACCGTCACTACTCCCGTCACTACTATCGTCACTACTACCGTGAATAACACCGTCACTACTACCGCCCCTAATACCGTCCCTACTTCCGTCCCTAGTATCGTCTCTACTACCGTTCCAACTACCGTCCCTACTACCGTCACTACTACCGTCCCTGCTACCGTCCCTACTACCGACCCTGCTACCGTCACTACTTCTGTCACTAGTACGGTCACTACTATTGTCATCACTACCGTGCCTAATACCGTCCCAACTACCGTCCCTACTACCGTTCCTGCTACCGTCACTATTTCCGTCCCTACTACCGTCCCTACTACCGTCACTACTACCGTCCCTACTACCATCACTACTACCGTCACTACTACATTCCCAACTACCGTCCCTACTACCGTCACTACTACCGTCAATACTACTGCATCAACTACCGTCCCTACTACCGTCCCTGCATCCGTCCCTACTACCGTCCCTACGACCGTCACTACTACCGTCCCTGCTACCGTCCCTACTACCGACCCTGCTACCGTCACTACTTCCGTCACTAGTACGGTCACTACTATTGTCACCACTACCGTGCCAAATACCGTCCCAACTACCGTCCCTACTACCGTTCCTGCTACCGTCACTACTACCGTCACTACTACCGTCCCTACTAATGTCCCAACTACCGTCCCTACTACCGTCACTACTACCGTCACTACGACCGTCTCAACTACCGTCCCTACTACCGTCCCTGCTACCGTCACTATTTCCGTCACTACTACCGTCCCTGTTACCGCCACTACTTCCGTCACTACTACTGTCACTACTATCGTCACTACTACCGTCACTACTACCGTCCCTACTAACGTCCCTACTACCGTCCCTACTACCGTCACTACTACCGTCACTACGACCGTCTCAACTACCGTCCCTACTACCGTCCCTGCTACCGTCACTATTTCCGTCACTACTACCGTCCCTGTTACCGCCACTACTTCCGTCACTACTACGGTCACTACTATCGTCACTACTATCGTCATTACTACCGTGACTAATAGCGTCCCTACTATCGTCACTACTTCCATCACTACTACCGTCACTGCTATCGTCACTATTACCGTGACTGATACCGTCCCTACTACCGTCTCTACTAACGTCAACACTACCGTCACTACTACCGCCCCTATTACCGCCCCTACTACCGTCCCTACTACCGTCACTAGTACCGTCACTACTACCGTCACTAAAACCATCCCAACTACCGCCCCTACTACCGTCCCTGCTACAGTCACTATTTCCGTCCCTACTACCGTCCCTACTACCGTCACTACTACCGTCCCTACTACCATCACTACTTCCGTCACTACTACATTCCCAACTACCGTCCCTACTACCGTCACTACTACCGTCACTACTACCGCATCAACTACCGTCCCTACTACCGTCCCTGCATCCGTCCCTACTACCGTCCCTACGACCGTCACTACTACCGTCCCTGCTACCGTCCCTACTACCGACCCTGCTACCGTCACTACTTCCGTCACTAGTACGGTCACTACTATTGTCACCACTACCGTGCCTAATACCGTCCCAACTACCGTCCCTACTACCGTTCCTGCTACCGTCACTATTTCCGTCACTACTACCGTCACTACCACCGTCACTACTGCCGTCACTACTATCGACACTACTTCCGCCACTACTACCGTGGCTAATACCGCCCCTACTAACGTCCCTATTACCGTCCCTACTACTGTCACTACTACCGTCCCTGGTATCGTCTCTACTACCGTCCCAACTACCGTCCCTACTACCGTCACTACTACCGCCACTCCTACCGTCTCAACTACCTTCCCTCCTACCGTCCCTGCTACCGTCACTATTTCCGTCACTACTACCGTCCCTGTTACCGTCACTACTACCGTGACTGATACCGTCCCTACTACCGTCTCTACTACCGTCAATACTACCGCCACTACTACCGTCCCTGCTACCGTCACTACTTCTGTCACTAATACGGTCACTACTATCGTCATTACTACCGTGACAAATAGCGTCCCTACTACCGTCACTACTACCATCTCAACTACCGTCCCTACTACGGTCAATACTACCGTCACTACTACCGTCACTACTACCGTCACTATTATTGACACTACTTCCGTCACTACTACCGTGGCTAATACCGTCCCTACTACCGTCACTAGTACCGTCCCTACTACCGTGCCTGCTACCGTCCCTACTTCCGTCACTACTACCGTTACTATAACCGCGAATAATACCGTCCCTATTACCGTTACTACTTCCGTCACTACTACCATCACTACTATCGTCACTACTACCGTGACTAATACCGTACCTCCTACCGTCCCTACTACCGTCACTACATCCGTCAATACTACCGTCACTACTCCCGTCACTACTATCGTCACTACTACCGTGAATAATACCGTCCCTACTACCGTCCCCACTACCGTCAATACTACCCTCACTAGTACCGTCTCTACTACCGTCACTACTTCCGTCACTACTACCGTCTCTACTACCGTCACTACTACCGTCACTACTACCGTCACTACTACCGTCACTACTACCGTCACCACTACCGTCCCAAATACCGTTCCTAATACCGTCCCTATTACTGTCACTACTACCGTCACAACTACAGTTTCTACTATCGACACAATTACCGTAACTAATACCGTCCCTACCACCCGACTCTACTACCGTCCCTAGTACCGTCGCTACTACCGCCCCAACTACCGTCCCTACTACCGTCACTACTACCGTCACTACTTCCGTCACTACTACCGTCCCTACTACCGTCCCTACGACCGTCAGTACTTCCGTCACTACTACCGTCACTACTCCCGTCACTACTATCGTCACTACTACCGTGAATAATACCGTCCCTACTACCGTCCCTACTACCGTCAATACTACCCTCACTAGTACCGTCTCTACTACCGTCACTAAAACCGTCCCAACTACCGTCCCTACTACCGTCCCTGCTACCGCCACTATTTCCGTCACTACTACCGTCCCTGTTACCGCAACTACTTCCGTCACTACTACGGTCACTACTATCGTCACTACTACCGTGAGTAATACCGTCCCTACTACCGTCACCACCTCCGTCACTACTACCGTCACTATTATCGTCACTACTACCGTGACAAATACCGTCCCTACTACCGTCCCTACTACCGTCACTACTACCGTCACTACTGCCGTCACTATCGACACTACTTCCGCTACTACTACCGTGGCTAATACCGTCCCTACTACAGTCACTAAGTAGTATGTCTAGGCGGGTTCTAACGCTGGTCCTCTGAGGCGAGCGCGGGGGCGGGGGGAAGTGGGGGCGCGCGGGGGAGCGCGGCGGAGGGAAAGCTGGGCGCGGGGCCTGCGGGGAGTGGAAGAGCGGTTGCTCGCGCACGAGCCGCGGAGTGGGGGAAGCCGCAACCGCGGAGGGGATCACTCCGGGCCGAGCCGCCGCGGAGACCTGACCCACCGTCTCCGAAATTTTTCAAAGGGAGGGAATGACCCCCGAAAAGTCTTTTTCAGACTTTGGCCCACCCCGAAATTTTTTCAGACCTAACCCAGGGAGGGGACGGCCCCCGAAATTTTTTTTCAAACCAACATGCATCTGAAATTGTTTAATAATTTATTTTTTATCCGAAATTGTTTCGGACGATGTCGGGAAAGATCGACGTTCTTTTCTTTTACGCACCGCGTCTTCGGGACGGAAAGAGACAGAGCATTATTTTAAATCTAAATTCGGAGGAGGGAGAGAGACAGCACTACATAGCGGTACAATCGCAGATATTCTAAAATTTTGAATCAGCTATCTACAGAACCATTCTGTAGAAATATTATTTCAAGCAGATATGTAGCAAGCATTCTGAAGCTAACAGTATTTATTCTAAAGCGTTCCGATTTAACGTGGCAGCGTAATTCGAATCCTCTGGAGTAGCCGTACGGGATGACGTCATGTGGTGGCGCGAAGAAGGCGCGAATCAGAATTATGCGGCGTCAGCTGAAATTTCTTTCTCCAACGCAGAGAAATAATAATAATTTTTTTGAAACGCCGAATCTAAGAATTACGTGGCGAGGAGAGAAGGAGGATAAATGAAATTGGTACATAATATGTGTTTGAGATTATATATATATTGTTTACAAAAAAAGAATATATATAATATAATATAAAAAAGAATATATCATATAAAAAAGAAAATACAATAGAAAAAAAGAAAATAAAACAATAAAATAATAAAATAAAATAAAACTAGAATATAAAAAATAGCAAATAACTATTCGAAGAAGGGGGGGGATGGTGGTGGTGAGGGCGACGATGGTGGTGGTGAGGGCGACGATGGTGGTGGCGAGGGCGATGGCGGTGACGATGACAGGGGTGGCGACGATTGTGATGATGTTGTCACCGACGACGACAACGACGACATCACCCCCTCGAACCGCCATGGAGGCGACGGCTGCGGCCTACTGACATCGATCCAGGGAGGCGATGGGTGCCGCGGCCACCGCAGAGGTCCCATTTGGTGGTATGGGACCCATGGCTGTCGTACCCGTGCAGCCATCCTCGATGTGAATACTAGCCCCGACCGCCGCATGTGCACCTCTAGGGGTGCAGCCTGGGACCCTTCCCCCGCCAGGACCCGCGCCATGAGTGCCATTAAAATCATTGGCACATGGTCCTAGAACATAGACACAAACGATGATATAATATTGACACATTAAACATAATAAATATCGAATGTACGAAACAATGCAATGTATACATGCCTGTGGAGGCGGTGACGGCGGCGATGGCGACGGCGGCGGGGACTGCGGCGGCGGCGATGACGGCGGCGACGGCCAACGAGGTGGTGTGGGGGGTGATGGCGGCGGTGATCCCCAGTCGCTTGACCAGGTTGGTGACAGTGGTGGCGAATTAGAATTCTAGAACATAGTACACCACGATATTGAGATGGATAATCTCACTCGATAACAAAAGTTAAACGCGATAAATGTCAAAAAATATTTAAAAGTACATACCTCTGGATCACACTCCGGGGCAATCCTCGAAAATCCCATCGTTGCACAGAACAAGTCACACAAATTTGCACTTTCAAAATTGTTTAAAAAAAAATTCAACTGATGCCTTCAACGATTTGAAGACAACTGGTCTCGCTACATCTCCAAGCTCTCGCGTATAAACTCCTATCATGAAATCGAGAAGTGCATAGCTTTGCAAAAGTAAGATGCTGTTGTTCTCTACCTTCATTTTCGCTGACCATCCTCTCCTTATTCCCACGCATCTTCTTTCCCCTTTTTTCTTTGGACACATTATTCGACTAAATATAAAAAAATAGGGAAAAAATAGGAAAAAAATATATAACTATTCGAAGAAGGGGGATGGTGGCGATGAAGGCGGCGAAGGTGGCGAAGGCGACGAAGGCGTCCACGTATCCCACTCGATAGGGTCATCAGCAAATAGTTCACTTAATAATAAATCTACAGGAACTTGCGCAGGGTCAGTTTGAACTCCAACAACGCCAGCCCGAAGCCCCGATATTTTATTCGCGGAAACGTTATCATAATCAGTCTCTGTTTTCACGTTTCGCCAAACCATACTCTTTGGAGCATGCGTACGATTCCGCAGAGATATATTCCTATACACATCATCGCAGTCTAAAAACATTTGGTCCGCATATCGATGCAACCAATATTGCTCATCATCGAGGTACTCATACGCATGGTCATCCGTTAGGTTGCGAAATACTTTTAAATAAATGTCACCATCCCGATTAGCTTCCGCCTCATAAAGTTCTGCGCATCGAATTTCTTCGGTTTGAACCGCAACATTTCGACACGCCACATACACTTTCGGACTGTGTGAATGAATAACTGTCGCAGCACCGGTGATCGTAGCGGTAGCTGGACGTTTCAAATTTATGGGCAATGACATAATCTGAAACCGATTTTTCTTATAATTCTCAAAGTTACTAACACAACGATTCACTAAAAAATATGATAATGGAAACTTACGATATTAATTGATTGTATTTCCATGCGTCGAACGACTGACGATATCCTTGGAAAGCAATCTCCTTCAAAAGCAGTCTCCTTCAAAAACGATCCACTTCAAAAAGCGATTCACTTTGAAGCAATTGCACCTAAGGCGCTCGACATAGATACGATAAATTCTTAAAAAAAAAAAAAACGTTTCTCTCGGTAACATACGTCTTGACCGCTGCAGTAGCATTTTGAGATCTGATTTACGGCGTGAAGAACGCTCGAACGAAATAGAATTATGCGACGTCAGCAAATCTTAGAATTACGTGGCGAGGAGAGAAGGAGGACGGGTAAATAAAATGGAGAAATAATATACGTTTAAGAAATTTTATTTAAAATTAAAAGAATATAATTTAACATTTTTTCTTACGAGCATCAGCTAGAATATCATTGATGGCGCATGCTACCAGTTCGCAATCTACAAGATAATCCTCGTCGTAATATTCGCTATCACGTATGATTTTAGCAGCACGACGCGTATCTAATGTTTCGCAGGCAACATCGCCCTGCTGTAGCACGTTAACAAAAGATTCAAATTTTGTCCTCACATCTTCTGCAGTTTGATGCAGCCGCGCATACACATAGTTTATGCATGGTTCAAGATTTAATAAAAATGATACTGTATCCGGTTTGAAATACAGTGGCTTATCATGTAGCATCATCTTTACAATCGGTGAATTAAAGATCCGAATAAATTCCACCGTTAATTCATCAATCCGCATCGAAGGTGATCCAGGTAATCGTGAACGTTCTTCGATGGTTGTACGACTGTTGCATAGCACATGCCATGTATACGATGGTAATATCAGATGATTCCCACGATTGTCACCGAGAAGAACTTCAACATCGACCGTAGGCTGTACGTGGATTCCAATTTCCAAATACTTGCTGCCCATGGATGTTAACGCGTATCTTCTGACCATGATACGCGATACTCGGCGCGGGCTAAGAGAACAATCAAAGCTATGAAATTGTCCGCTCGTATCAGGAATACAATTTTGAGAATATGTGAAAATTAAGTCTTACCAAGCAACTGTATCCTCACCGCATCGAGCTACACAATCATCTCGCACGATCGGAACGTAATAATTCATACGTTCAACGTTTCCTTCGACACTGGTACTGCACATTTTTTTTCAGAGCGCTATTTGTTCCGTCGAACGTCACTGAGGGTACTGAGCGATTGATGGAATAGCGACCGGGAGACAGGCTTAAATAGCGGTGCAATTGGTTCCCCCACCACCACCGCATTTTATTCTAAAGCTACCAATTTTTCCATAATGTTTTTTCAATCTTAACGTCGCAGCATATCGCACCATTGTATGTAATTTAATCCCCATCCTCAAGGATAAAAGTCTCGACACGTGTTGAATGTAATATAATACCTGTGGAAGCGCAGAATCTTAGAATTATGCGGTGTCAGCAGAAACTGTGTCGGATGATTTTGCGCGCTAATTCGTCATACGCGTGAATCACGGAAAGAATTATGCTGTATCGGCAGAAACTGCACAGATCGTCTTTTTTTTGCATGCGGTGCATTCGAGGGAGGGGGTACGCCAAAAGAGTTAGACAGAGATACCAAATCGTGGTATCAGTCATAAAAGCACGCTCCGAACTGCACAAAGTCTCAAATCGTTGCAACCTGTTGCGCGTAAAAGACGTTACATATACAGTCCATTTACAATCACTCCATTTACAATCATGGAATTCGCACACGTAACCCGTCAATTATTGGATCAATCTGCACGATTGATTTCACGGGAAGAGTACCTCGCGTGGGAAGAACGGTGCAACGAGTGCATCGAATCGTTGGAAGAACACAGCCGAGTGAAACGCCCACGATTATCGATCGGTGTTCAACAATCGCTGATTGCTCGAATCGCGCGACTCGAAAGACTGAAACATTCGTTGCGCGGCCGTTTCGTGCGCGAAGGTGCAGGACATTCGAGCGCAAGACTTTTGTGGCGCGAAATAGACACTGCCTTCGATAGCCGCGTGTTAACCGGTGCCGTGCTCAATTCGAACTATATCGAGCCGCGCAACTTCCTCCAGGATGCGGCGACCATTGTGTTGGAGCATGTGCGGGGCGCTTTGAGGAAACGTCGAAACCTCAAAGTGAACACGATGTTCAACGGTGAATTTGTGGTGGGTGATAAACATGCTTGCAAAAGCATCAACACCC
Source organism: Andrena hattorfiana (assembly GCA_944738655.2). Taxonomy (NCBI): domain Eukaryota; kingdom Metazoa; phylum Arthropoda; class Insecta; order Hymenoptera; family Andrenidae; genus Andrena; species Andrena hattorfiana. The sequence continues at coordinate 31,175,784 of OX122894.2, read as the reverse complement.
GGAACTGCGAACTCTTCGACACATCCGATCTGCAGGAGTGGTACCAGCGATGCGTCGTCGAACCCACCCTGACATCGTTGGAAGAGTTCCAGGAACGCGACAGCGGATGGGCATTGACGAGAATCCTCAACCTAACCGTCAATGTCAATAAGTACAATCCGCTGCGCGCAGGGTGCCACCACAAGTTGCCGCGGGAAATATCGCTGAAGAAGGCAACGATCAGTGTGCAATCCCCGGACAATGCGTGTTTCGCGTGGGCAGTGGTCGCCGCTCTTCATCCTGCTGAACGAGACACCGAGCGCCCAAGTTCATATCCGCCATATGCTTCCGTATTAAATCTCCAGGGCATTGAGTTTCCAATGTCCCTGGAGCAAATTGGGAAGTTTGAGCGGTTGAACGAAATCTCGATCAACGTCTATAGCTTCGAGGCGGAGAAGACGAAGACGGTCTTTCCGCTGCGTCTCACCAGCCACAAGAGGGATCGGCACATCAACCTGCTCTACATACCGAATGATGGAGATGTAGGGCACTTTGTATGGATCAAGGACTTGTCCCGGCTGGTGAGCGCACAGCTGAGCAAGAAGAAGGCAAAGAAATTCATCTGCGACCGGTACGTATATTAACGTATGAAATGTTGAAATGTCTCGCGAAACAAATTAAATAAAATTTTTTTTGTTTTTTTACAGATGCATGCACTACTTCGGATCTGCTGAGAAGTTGGAGCTTCATTCGCTGGACTGTGGCAAGATGAACGACTGCGCCATCCTGCTGCCCAGCGAAGGTAACAACTTGCTCAGCGTCGAGAACCACTGTAGGAAGGAGCGGCTCCCCTTCGTGGTGTACGCCGATCTGGAGTGCATCATCGAGAAAACAGAGGACAGCCAACGAATGGGTGATGATAATAAATTACACACATATCAACACCACGAAGTTCATAGTATAGCCTACTACATGCATTGCTCGTACGATACATCGCTATCGGTGTATCGATGTCGCCGCGACGCGGATTGCGTTTCATGGTTCGTAGACGAACTAAAAAATTTTGCGAATTTCGCCAAACCCATCCTGACCAGCAATGTTCCCATGCTTGATTTAACTACCGAACAGTGGACGGCATTTCGCGATGCAACACACTGTCATATTTGCGAAGAACCATTCGAGGCTGGCGATATACGAGTCCGCGATCATTGTCATCTATCCGGACGGTTTAGAGGTCCAGCACATTCGGAGTGCAATTTAAATTATAAAAACGCGTTTTACATCCCCATAGTTTTTAATAATTTATCAGGCTACGATTCGCATTTCATTATCGAGGAAATAGCTACCGCTTTCGAAGGTCACGTCGACGTATTACCCATAACTAAAGAAAAGTATATTTCTTTCACAAAAAATGTTGAAGATACGGCTGATTCAGACTCGCGAAATTGTATTAAATTGCGATTCATCGATTCGTACAAATTTCTCAACACCAGTCTCGACAAATTAGCATCTTTTCTTAGCACAGATCAATTAAAAATTTTACGATCCCAATTTCAAACATTATCCGTCGAGGATTTCAATTTACTGACGCGAAAGGGTGTCTTTCCGTACGAATATCTTGATTGCGCGAACAAACTGCAGGGCCCATGCTTACCACCGCGCGAATCATTCTACAGTTCGTTAACGGGTGAGACTGTATCCGAGAGCGATTACGCGCACGCCGAGACTGTCTGGCAGCGTTTCGGCATTAGAACCTTGGGCGAATACAGCGATTTGTATTTGAAAACAGATGTCTTGTTATTGGCAGATATTTTTGAAAATTTTCGCGAAAGTTGCATCAAGAGTTACGGACTAGATTCAGCGCATTATTATACATTACCCGGTTTCACGTGGGATGCCATGCTAAAACATACCAAAATTACATTCGAATTGCTCACCGACGTCGATATGGTCATGTTTATCGAACGCGGTATACGCGGGGGTTTGAGTCAATGTTCCGGAAGATACGCACATGTCAATAACAAGTACATGCCATCTTACGACGCATCGGAAGAGACATCGTACTTGATGTACTTTGATGTGAACAATTTGTATGGATGGGCAATGTGTCAGCCTCTGCCATATGCTAAATTTCAATGGGTCGAAGATGTTGAAAAATTTGACGTGTCTTCGATCGCTGTCGATTTGCCCACGGGGTATATTCTCGAGGTAGATCTGGAATATCCGCAAAGTCTGCACGACGCTCATGCCGATCTACCGTTCTGCCTGACGCGTGCCAAACCACCTGGCAGCAGACAGGACAAGTTACTCGCGACGGTATACGATAAGCAGCGTTACGTCATCCATTACCGCAACCTGCAGCAGTGCACGCGTCACGGTCTTCGTGTTACAAAGATACATCGCGTGCTTCAATTCGCTCAATCCCCCTGGCTCCGCGATTACATCGAACTCAATACACGGTTTAGAACAGGCGCGACAAACGACTTCGAAAAAAATTTGTACAAATTGATGAACAACGCGGTTTTCGGTAAAACTATGGAAAATGTACGAAATCACGTGGACGTAAAACTTTTGACACATTGGGAAGGGCGATATGGCGCGGAGGCAATGATCGCGAAACCGAATTTCCACAGCAGAAGTGTTTTTTCGGAAAATTTAATAGCTGTTGAATTGCGAAAACTCGAGGTGAAATTCAACAAACCGATATACGTGGGTATGTGCATTCTGGACATATCAAAAATTTGTTTGTACGAATTTCATCACGAGTACATGTCTCCCCTGCACGGGCAAAATTGTAAAATTCTATACACAGACACGGACAGCCTCGTTTATCACATTCGATGCGACGATATCTACGAGTCCATGAAACGCGATATCGATAGATTCGACACAAGCGATTATCCTATCGACAATTCATATAATATGCCGTGTGTAAATAAGAAGGTTCCGGGGCTGATGGAAGATGAAAATAACGGTGCGATAATGACCGAGTTCGTAGGTCTTAGAGCGAAAATGTATACACTCCGCGTAGACGGCAAAAAAGATACGAAAAAGGCGAAAGGCGTCAAGACCAACGTCATAGCCAGAACGATAACTTTCGACGACTACGCGCAGTGTTTGCAAAGGGAGATCGAAATGGTTCGCAGGCAATCGTGCATACGGTCTAAATGGCACAAAGTGTACACCATTTCGGAATCCAAAATCGCTCTAAGTCCGTACGACGACAAGCGGTATATCGTACCTGATTCGATCGACACTCTACCCTGGGGACATTATAAAATACCATTATAAAATTCCGTTGTAAAAAAAAGAAAAAAATCGATGTAAAATAGAAATTATTGTATTTATTAACTCCTTCATATAAAATGGTTGAATTATTGTATAAAAAATTGTTCACACATGTATATATCATTGTATTTTTTTATTGAATCATATATTATTATGCTACAATACATTATTTTTATTTATCCAAGAATTGTGTGATTTATCAAACCCCAACCACTTGACGTACACCTTATCCCCCTTCCTACGCAACACTTTTTCCACCAGATATACATCAGGATCGGTGACGCGTTGCAGCTCGTGTTCATAGAATCCTCCGGCAACAGGTTTTCCACAGGAATCGAGGAGCAGATACGTCGCGGGATTAGTTGCCTGTACTTTGGCTATCTTGAACACCTCCGTTGTCCAATTCGGCGTATAGCCTTTATCGAAGATGGTTTTAAATTTGCTCACGCGCACAAACTCGCCCAACTTGAATCTCGCCGGAGCAGCGATCTTTATGTTGCCGTATACGGTGGCTAGCAGCTTGTCGGCGATCGCAGGGGTAACATCGCGAGGACGCATTCCGATGGTTCTATGTTTTCGCGCGTTATACTCTGCGAGAAGACGCGATAGCGAATCGATCCATTTGTAGGTTCCATTGAGCGTAAACATTTTCCACATATTGTTCTTCAAAGTTCGATTGAAACGTTCTACGACGGAGGCCTTCATCACCGAATACGTCGAATAATGATTAATGTCATGTTTTGACAAGAGTTTCTGCACATCGGCGTTGTAAAATTCTTTTCCTTGATCGGTTTGCAAATTTTTCGGATATCGATCTCTAAATATCTTTGCAAACGCTTTGGTCACCTCAGCACCACTTTTAGTCTTCAGCGGCACCGCCCATGCATACTTGCTCAACACATCGATGACGGTGAGTATGTAGTGGTGACCTTGGTTGAATCGCGAGTATGGACGCATTTCTACAACGTCAGCTTGCCACAGATCGTCGTATCCGTGCACTATGACGCGCCTCCGCGGGAAATGTCTTCGAGCTGGAGCATGCAATTCCTCAACAAGTTGCCGCTTCTTGGGGCCATGGTTTTCTTTACTTTTGGATTTCGATAATGGTTGCATGTTTGATCGCAGAGGTGTCTTTGACACGAATGATGCGATAATTATCGTGTACATGCATTATGTGCTCCCCATCGGTCCGAGGACAAGTTCAGCCACCTCGCATGATTCTCCTTCGCAACGCTGCTGTGGGATTGAATTTGACGCCTGTGATATCTTTTTAACGCTGTTTTGCAACGTCAGCATATCTCTCTGAAACACGACCAGCTTCCTCTCTAATTCTTCCTGCTGCTCTCTCAAAAGTTTAATGCTCTTTTCCATGTATAGTTTATTGACGACATCGCTGTCAACCACCGGCTGAGCTACGCGTCGTATCTTGCGTGATTTTGCATCAAAGTCGACACCGTCCACGCAAAGAGCGTTATCTCGCATATAATTTCGAAGCATGCCGCTCCATTTGTAATAGTCCATTCTAGCTGCTCCACTCTTCTCGAGCGATACTCCAAATTTGTTGATCGGCATCTCGATGCATACAGTGCAAATCATCGACGTGTGGTTTAATTTATAATGAGGCCTACCTCGCGGAGTTCCTCGATAATCGATAGACTTTCGGGATCGTGGGAGTTGTTACCAGCCTGACGCGACGCTTCCAACAAACGCAATCGATCCACCAACTCGTTGGGATCGTCCCAATGCACGTAATCGATCTTGTTGTCGTTTACCATCATAGCTAGCGGTGTTCTTAGACCTTTCCCTGTCCTAGTAGCCGATACACGGGGGAGTAGAGGTGCAATTACATGTTTGTACTTGTATCCCTTATTGCTTAATATGGGATATTTAGCGTTATGACTGCGTCTGTGGGCATTCGTCGTCAGCAGTATACTTTTGTATTTTTGTTTGTCGGCATCGGTGTACAGGGCATCGTCGGGAATTCTTTTGAAAATCAGTTCGTAAAGACCGGACGTTCCTCTGTATCTTACACCATCAATGATTATATTATCATCCTTGTCTATATCGAAAGCCTTATCTCCAAGCATCGTTCCACTATTGCCAAAGTATACACCATACACATAGTCCATTGTTGTATCCCTATCACCACTTAGGATTGCGCCCATGTATTTTTGCCCCAGCGGACCGAAATGGCTGCGAAACGTTTCTTGTCCCTCGGATGTTTGGAGTTGATGTCTGATAGATGTTGCAAACGACTCATCGGGACTAGTTTCGAAAACGTTGTCATCAATGGTTGTGAGCGATTGTATACCGGTATTTATTGGTGTGGGAGGAACCGAGGAATCGTTTTGTCGTTTCCGCTTCGATTGAACTGGTGTGGAGGTTATGGGTGAATATTCCGATGACATGTGTGGTTTCCTCTTTGTCTTGCGCGATGTGTTCCCTTTCCACTGAATTTTTGTTTTAGGCGTTAATGTTTCATTCCCTCCAACGTCTGTGCTCATCGACGGTGATGCGTCAGCTTCTGCCGCTGTGGTATTTTTCATGATATGTTTTAAGGGTTCGACGACAGGTTTGAAGTATCTCTCCAACGCGATATCTTCCTCCATCTTGCCAGTCTTCAAAGCCTGATGTTTCTTACGAATGGATTCGCTGGTTTTTGCAATTTCCTACGCTATTCTCTCGCGATCCTTAATCTCCAGACTATCGATATCAATCATCGTTGTACCGCAGACGTTGCTTTCCCACCGACGTGTTGACGACAATTGACCATCTCACGGTACGGCAAACTCGTTAAATCCCTTTCTATAACGTCCATTGGGCATCGCGCTATCCTTGTCTATTACCACGAAACCATATTCCCGTTACCAACAATTACGGCACAAAGCGCAGAAATCCTCGTAAGACATATCAGTATTTACATGATCGTTGTACACATGTTTCAAGTTGGTACCATCCTGCTTAAACAGAATCAACAGATTGGCATTGTCACGTATAAGATGTTTGGGAATCTTTGCATACGTCTGACAGAGATAGAAGCAGTCAACGTTCGAGTGGCGCCCCATTGCAAAGTATTCCCTTATCGTATCTTGCTTGTCGCATGCCACGTCATCAAAGATAAAAATGGAATTCGGAAGCGATTCGCTCGGTGGGATGACATCGCTGTTATTCGAAAACGTAAAGTAGCCAATTTCATCTATCGGAGTCAATAAATTCTCCAAATACTGATATTTCGGCTGTTGCAACGACTTGGAATACACGTACACGTTCTCGAAGCGAACACCGTGAGGACTTTCCAACAAGCTCACCAGCACGTTGGTCTTTCCACAATTTGATGGGCCACAAATGAGACAGCGTATAGTGTTTGGTAGAATGCTGCCATGTTTGCGCTTTGTTTTCGAGGACATCACTCGTGATTTATCGTCAAAATTTGTCACGCGTATCGTCACAGGTTGTCGCACGAATCGCATCCTCTCCGCGAATTGTGAAAAAATGATTTTGATACGTCGAAGCGGCGACGCGCCCTATTTATAGGTCCGCGCTGAAGCAAAACAGCTCAGTGTTCAAAATGCTTCTGATCCTGTCGGATAATTGCGATATTCGACACTTAACCTCTGAACAGTTGAAATATATACCAAAGATTATTCTACTGCGAGAGTTTGGCAGACACATTGATCAGTTGTGGGACAGACTCCCCGAGCATATAAAAGCTGATTCCGAGGTTCAGCAGTATCGTCGGTGTCTGGAACATTATAATCGCCCTTGGCAGCGAACGCATATCGACGGTCCGGCACCATTGATTAAAAACTGTAGCGAATGTCACCAACGGGAGTAAAGAAAGGTAATGGTTTGTTAAATCGGGTGATAAACGCGCTACCTATCGAATTACATATCCCGGGATTCCAGTTTTGCGGTCCAGGAACACATCTGGCAAAACGATTGGCTAGAGGTGATCAAGGCATCAATCCGTTGGACGCAGCGTGTCGCGAACACGATATTGCGTATTCGCGCAGTAACGACCTCGGCGAAAGGCACACGGCAGATAACGTACTCGCTGACAAAGCGCGAAAACGCATCGTTGCGCGAGACTCGACTCTGGGCGAAAGAGGTGCTGCTACGGCTATTTGGGCAGCTATGAAGGCCAAGACGAAAATCGGAATGGGGATGAAAGCAAAATTGCGCAAAAGGATTCCAAAAAGAGCATCGAAAAAGCGGATTCCAAAGAGAGCATCGAAAAAACGGATTCTCCCAGTGGCAAAACGGGGTGGTATATTACCACTTCTCCCGCTGCTAGGTGTTCTCGGATCGTTAGCTGGTGGAGCGGCGGGGATCGCTAAGGTGGTAAACGATAATAAGGCGGCCCAACATCAGCTGCAGGAAATGCAACGTCATAATCGCTCCATGGAAGGTCGTGGACTTTATCTCGCACCATACAAGCGCGGACAGGGAATATCGAAACGAAAAAAAAAACGTCGAAAAGAAAATAAAAATGTCCGCGGGCGTAACTACCGACGCGCAATTGGAGGAGTTTGCAAAACGTATGCGTATTCCATTCTTTAGAGGCGTTTTCATGCGTAACGCGCTACCCGCCGGAGGAGTACGTCGAAACGAGAGCGGTATCGTGAATTTGGACAATGTCGAGGGGCCGGGGACTCATTGGGTGGCGTATGCGAAGAGAGGGTGTCGAGCTATATATTTCGACAGTTTTGGGAATCCTCGACCGCCTAAGGAATTGGTACAATATCTGGACAAAGATGCTGTGAAAATCGAATACAATCGAACGGCTTATCAGAAGTACGATCAGAGCAATTGTGGACAACTATGCCTACGCTTCCTACAAACGATTGGCACCAAATTTAACGATTGACTTCCCATCACTCTGATTCAGTACCAGTCCAGTCGCACAGCTCGGAATATGTCGTTAACATTCACTCTAACCGGCAAGAGTAGCACCCTCGCGGTAAGCTACTTTCCGCCCATAGATTTGAGCGACGATGATTACGAGCTTGGTCTAGCAACCTTTGAAACTTATCACACGATACCAAACATCGACTCGAGCAACGATAAATTCTACTTTGTCGTAAACTATGACATCAACAATAGCATCGACACCACTCATGAATACATTACGATTCCCCACGGCTCCTACGAACTAGACGCCATTGCCAAGTATTTGAAGCAGCGATTACTCGAGCGGTATCCTCAAAATCTCGGCGGCATCGATGACGGTGACAACGATGTGTATCCAATAGTGTTGCGTCCCAACAACAACACCATGAAAAGCGAGCTGTACTGCTCGTTCGCCATAGACTTTACGAAACCCAATAACATTGGATCGCTACTAGGATTCTCGACGAATCGGGTATTAGAATCTGGACGGTGGTATGAATCGGACGATCCAATTAATATCATGAACGTGAACATTATTCGCATAGAATGCAGCGTGACCGCTGGCGCGTACAACAATGGGAAGCGCGTACATACGATACATGAATTTTCTCCGAGAGTCCCACCAGGATATAAGATATCGGAAACGCCCGCGCAGATCATTTACCTTCCAATCACCGCACGGGTCATTACGGATCTAACGATACGCGTTGTGGATCAAGACGGACGGTTGCTCGATTTTCGAGGTGAAGAGATTACCATCAGATTGCACGTACGACGGCGACGACGATAATACGTGTGGCGTGACCGAAAGAGATGCTTGTGTTGAACGACTCCAGAAACTCGTTTCTTCCAAGTGAAATTGTTTGCAACAACAACAACAACAACAACAACAACAACAACAACAACAGCTCTGATTATACTAAAAAGAAAAGGCTCAGTTCTGCGAACATTGCATTTTTGAAATCATTGGGATTCCTTGTGCGCATTTAAGTTGAAAAAAATGGTGGACATTCTAAGCATTGGAGGGAAGCCGACGTTCGACGATCGCATCGTCAAGCTCGAGACTCACACATACAACCCATACGTCAACACGACGTTTGGATACAGCGATGAGATAAGAATACCCATACAGCAGCAGGATTTATACACATTGCCGTGTGAAAGTTTCCTCTACTTGGAGGGGAAATTGAAGATAAACAAGCCAAGCGATACATTAACGGTGACGTTGGGAAATAATTGCGTGGCGTTCTTATTCGATGAGATTCGATACGAGCTGAATGGCGTGGAGATTGATCGCAACAGAAACGTTGGAATAACTAGCACGCTTAAAAACTATGTATCGCTGGCATCTGGCGAAGACAAAAGTATGGAGAAGTATGGTCAATATTGAAAAATCATTTCAATTTTTGCATCTCGCTTAAATATTTGCTGGGATTTTGCGAGGACTACAAACGCATGATTATTAATGCGCGTCACGAATTGATTTTAATACGATCGCGCAACGACAATAATGCTCTAATAGGATCGCCGATGCTGGAACCAGAAATTGAATTACTTAAAGTGCAATGGCGGATGCCTCATGTGACGCTGAACGACGTTAATAAGCTATCGTTGCTACGTGCTTTGGAAAGTGGAAAAAACCTGAGCATTTGTTTTCACTCGTGGGATCTGTACGAGTATCCTCTCTTACAGAGCACGACCAAGCATTCGTGGGCCGTGAAGGCATCCGCACAGCTGGAGAAGCCGCGAGTTATTATCCTTATTCTACAGACTGATCGAAAGAATGTGATGAGCGAAGATGTTACTAAGTTCAACAACTGCAAATTGGCCAATGTAAAACTTTTTCTCAACTCGGAATTTTACCCATACGATGACCTGAACTTGGACTTTGACAAGAATAAGCATGCCATCTTGTATCACATGTATACGCAATTCCGTAAATCGTATTATGGACATAGTTGCAACGAGGCATTATTCACCGTGGCCGAATTTTTACAATTTGGTCCCCTCGTGGTGATTGATTGCTCGCGACAAAATGAGTCGATCAAGAATGGCACCGTGGACGTGCGCATAGAATTCGAGTGTAAAGAGAATGTGCCTGCAAATACTACGGCCTACTGTCTGATTCTACACGATCGTGTGGTTGAATACAATCCGCTGACAAACGTGGTGCGCAAAATCAATTAAATTGCCCCGCCCTCTCCTGTGTCAAATTCATACAAATATTTCATCGTGAAAATCGAGATGCTTTACGAGAAGGACTGCATTCTCCCGACTGTCTTGGAAGCGAGCGGACCTCTAAATCGTATCGATAATGGTCGTACCAACATTTGTTGACCTGCAAGGGTTCATCGTCGATGGAAGATTTGTCGTCAAGGAAGTGGCTGTCCTGCGAAAGGGAACAATTCTCTCGCACTATATTTTTGGGAGTTCGATGCCGCAATATCTTCTTACGAAATCCGACAAATCGAACATCCGGTGGTTGGTGGCAAAACATCACGGGCTACGGTGGGACGATGGAGACGTTCCATACTGTATGGCTAAACGGCTAATTACGAAAGCTGTAGCTGATGCGATCGACGAAGAAGATGACGCATCCCATATCGTATACGTTAAAGGGTTGCAGAAACGCGACTGGCTTGCGAATTTCCTCGATGAAGATACGAGAATGGACGTGGTCATCGAGACGCTGGACATTGACTACGAGGATATCAAATCTCTAAATAAGCTAAATGTAATTAATACTCTGCGATGTGGCAGACACGCAAAGCACTGTGCCATGCAAAATGTATTTAAAATATTCAACTGGTGGTCTAAACGCCAGAGAGAAATGCTTAAATAAAATAAAATCAATTTTTTTAATGTATAAATGTTTTTTCTTCACCCTCCCAACCTCCTGCATGTAATGTACGCTAGATTAAGACGATAGTTATGCAGAAACGGTATGATTCATGTTCGATTCACGTTCAGAGTGGTATGATTCATGTTCAATACCCGTTCGATACCCGATCAAAGCCGTTCGATACCCGATCAAAGCCGTTCGATACCCGATCAAAGCCGTTCGATACCCGTTCGATACCTGATCAAACCCGTTCGATACCCGATCAAAGCCGTTCGATACCCGTTCGATACCCGATCAAAGCTGTTCGATACCCGATCAAACCCGTTCGATCCCCGATCAAAGCCGTTCGATACCCGATCAAAGCCGTTCGATACCCGATCAAAGCCGTTCGATACCCGATCAAAGCCGTTCGATACCCATTCGATACCGTTCGATACTCGTTCGATTCATGTTGAAAATGGTGTGATCTAGTCGAATGATGTGTCAAAGAAGGAGAAACGATTCAGCCAAATGATACATGCGAAGAAGATAAAAGAGAGGATGGTCAGTGAGTAGTTCGAAGAAGATGTATGGAAGGTGTTGATGTAAGTGGAGTACATAGAAGGAGAGGGTGGTCAGTGAAGAAGAAGATAAGTATATATAGAATGGTCAGCGAAAATGCAGGTGGCCTGTAATGAAGATTGTGAAGAACAACAGCATCTTACTTTGCAAAGCTATGCACTTCTCGATTTCATGATAGGAGTTTATACGCGAGAGCTTGGAGGTGCAGCGAGACCAGTTGCCTTTCAATCGCGACGGAGAACAGTGTAATCATTTCGATTTTCATTTTGTGCAACGATGGGATTTTTGAGGATTGCCCCGGAGTGTGTCCCCGAGGTATGTACTTTTAAATATTTTAACATTTATCGCGTTTAACCTTTGCTATCCAGTGAGATTAAAAATCAGACGTTTGTAGTCCTCGCAAAATCCCAGCAAATATTTAAGCGTGATGCAAAAATTGAAATGATTTTTCAATATTGACCCATCGCGTCGTTTCAAGCCCCATCCGGCATTCTCCATACTTTTGTCTTCGCCAGATGCCAGCGATACATAGTTTTTAAGCGTGCTAGTTATTCCAACGTTTCTGTTGCGATCAATCTCCACGCCATTCAGCTCGTATCGAATCTCATCGAATAAGAACGCCACGCAATTATTTCCCAACGTCACCGTTAATGTATCGCTTGGCTTGTTTATCTTCAATTTCCCCTCCAAGTAGAGGAAACTTTCACACGGCAATGTGTATAAATCCTGCTGCTGTATGGGTATTCTTATCTCATCGCTGTATCCAAACGTCGTGTTGACGTATGGGTTGTATGTGTGAGTCTCGAGCTTGACGATGCGATCGTCGAACGTCGGCTTCCCCCCAATGCTTAGAATGTCCACCATTTTTTTTCAACTTAAATGCGCACAAGGAATCCCAATGATTTCAAAAATGCAATGTTCGCAGAACTCGCCACCACCGTCGCCCCCCTCGCCTCAACCGCAGGGGCCCGACTCGCCGCCGCCGCTACAGCCGCCGCAGTCCCCGCCGCCGTAGCCATCGCCGTCGCCGCCTCCAGTGGTATGTAATACATTGCATTGTTTCGTACATTCGATATTTATTATGTTTAATGTGTCAATATTATATCATCGTTTGTGTCTGTGTTCTAGGACATGAATGCGCGGCTGCTGGAGGAGGAGGAGGAGGAGGAGGTGGCGCCCCCCCGCCATCAGATCGCGGTTGGTCGGGTGATGGTGGCTCGGCTGCGGCACCCTTGGGTGCCAAATCAACGGGTGGGGTTCCTGCCGTTGAGGCGGCCGCGGTCCCCATCACCGTCGTGGATGCGACGGTTGCGACGACAACCGCTGCCGCAGCTGCCGCAGCTGCCATCGCTCCCCCCCGAATGGATGGCTATATCGCCATCACCGTCGCCCTCGCCACCACCATCGTCGCCCTCACCACCACCACCATCGTCGCCCTCACCACCACCATCCCCCCCCTTCTTCGAATAGTTATTTGCTATTTTTTATATTCTAGTTTTATTTTATTATTTTATTGTTTTATTTTCTTTTTTTCTATTGTATTTTCTTTTTTATATTATATATTATTTTTTATATTATATTATATATATTTTCTTTTTTTGTAATCAATATATATATATATATAATCTCTTAAACACATATTATTTACCAATTTCATTTATCCTCCTTCTCTCCTTGCCACGTAATTCTAAGATTCGGCGTTTCAAAAAATTATTATTATTTCTCTGCGTTGGAGAAAGAAATTTCAGCTGACGCCGCATAATTCTGATTCGCGCCTTCTTCGCACCACCACATGACGTCATCCCGTACGGCTGCTCCAGAGGATTCGAATTACGCTGCGACGTTAAATCGGAACGCTTTAGAATAAATATTGTTAGCTTCAGAATGCTTGCTACATATCTGATTGAAATAATATTTCTACAGAATGGTTCTGTAGATAGCTGATTCAAAATTTTAGAATATCTGCGATTGTACCGCTATGTAGTGCTGTCTCTCTCCCTCCTCCGAATTTAGATTTAAAATAATGCTCTGTCTCTTTCCGTCCCGAAGACGCGGTGCGTAAAAGAAAAGAACGTCGATCTTTCCCGACATCGTCCGAAACAATTTCGGATAAAAAATAAATTATTAAACAATTTCAGCTGCATGTTGGTTTGAAAAAAATTTCGGGGGCCGTCCCCTCCCTGGGTTAGGTCTGAAAAAATTTCGGGGTGGGCCAAAGTCTGAAAAAGACTTTTCGGGGGTCATTCCCTCCCTTTGAAAAATTTCGGAGACGGTGGGTCAGGTCTCCGCGGCGGCTCGGCCCGGAGTGATCCCCTCCGCGGTTGCGGCTTCCCCCACTCCGCGGCTCGTGCGCGCGCAACCGCTCTTCCACTCCCCGCAGGCCCCGCGCCCAGGTTTCCCTCCGCCGCGCTCCCCCGCGCGCCCTCACTTCCCCCCGCCCCCGCGCTCCCCTCAGAGGACCTGCGTTAGAACCCGCCTAGACATACTACTTCACTACTACCGTCCCTACTACCGTCACTACTACCGTCCCAACTACCGTCCCTACTAGCGTCATTCCTAGGGTGACTAATACCGTCCCTACTACCGTCACTATAACCGTGAATAATACCGTCCCTATTACCGTTACTACTTCCTTCACTACTACCGTCACTGCTATCGTCACTACTACCGTGACTAATACCGTACCTCCTACCGTCGCTACTACCGTCACTACTTCCGTCACTACTACCGTCACTACTTCCGTCACTACTACCGTCACTACTCCCGTCACTACTATCGTCACTACTACCGTGAATAATACCGTCCCTACTACCGTCCCTACTACCGTCAATACTACCCTCACTAGTACCGTCTCTACTACCGTCACTACTTCCGTCACTACTACCGTCTCTACTACCGTCACTACTACCGTCACTACTACCGTCACTACTACCGTCCCAAATACCGTTCCTACTACTGTCCCTACAACTGTCACTACTACCGTCACAACTACAGTTTCTACTATCGACACAATTACCGTAACTAATACCGTCCCTACTACCGTCTCTACTACCGTCCCTAGTACCGTCGCTACTACCGCCTCTACTACCGTGCCTGCTACCGTCAATACTTCCGTCACTACTACCGTCACTACTCCCGTCACTACTATCGTCACTGCTACCGTGAATAATACCGTCCCTACTACCGTCCCCACTACCGTCAATACTACCCTCACTAGTACCGTCCCTACTACCGTGCCTGCTACCGTCAATACTACCCTCACTAGTACCGTCCCTACTATCGTGCCTGCTACCGTCCCTACTTCCGTCACTACTACCGTTACTATAACCGTGAATAATACCGTCCCTATTACCGTTACTACTTCCGTCACTACTACCGTCACTACTAATGTCACTACTAGCGTGATTAATACCGTCCCTACTACCGTCACTACTATCGTCACTACTACCGTCCCAACTACCGTCCCTACTACCGTCACTACTTCCGTCACTACTACCGTCACATCTCCCGTCACTACTATCGTCACAACTACCGTGAATAATACCGTCCCTACTACCGTCCTTACTACCGTCAATACTACCCTCACTAGTACCGTCCCTACTGCCGTGCCTGCTACCGTCACTACTTCCGTCACTACTACCGTCACTACTACCGTCACTACTGCCGTCCCAACTACCGTCTCTACTACCGTCCCTAGTACCGTCTCTACTACCGCCCCTACTACAGTTCCTACCACCGTCACTACTACCATCCCTACTACCGTGCCTGCTACCGTCACTACGTCCGTCACTACTACCGTCACTACTACCGTCCCTACTACCGTCACTAATACCGTCACTACTACCGTCATTACTACCGTCTCAACTACCGTCCCTACTACCGACCATACTTCCGTCCCTACTACCGTCCCTACTACCGTCACTACTTCCGTACAGTACTACCGTCACTACTATCGTCACTACTACCGTCATTACTACCGTGGCTAATACCGTCCCTACTAACTTCACTACTACCGTCCCTACTACCGTCACTACTACCGTCACTACTACCGTCTCAACTACCGTCCCTACTACCGTCGCTACTTCGTCCCTAGTATCGTCTCTACTACCGTCCCAACTATCGTCCCTAATACCGTCACTACTACCGTCACTACTACCGACTCCATTACCGTCCCTACTACCGTCCCTGCTACCGTCACTACTTCCGTCACTACCACCGTCACTACTACCGTCCCTGCTACCGTCACTACTTCCGTCACTACTACGGTCACTATTATCGTCACTATTACCGTGACTAATACCGTTCCTACTACCGTCCCTACTTCCGTCCCTAGTATCGTCTCTACTACCGTCCCAACTACCGTCCCTACTACTGTCACTACTACCGTCACTACTACCGTCCCAACTACCGTCCATGCTACCGTCACTACTTCCGTCACTACTACGGTCACTACTATCATCACTACAACCGTGACTGATACCGTCCCTAGTACCGTCTCTACAACCGTCACTACTTCCGTCACTACTACGGTCACTACTATCGTCACTACTACCGTGACTAATACCGTCCCTACTACCGTCACCACCTCCGTCACTACTACCGTCACTACTACCGTCACTACTATCGTCACTACTACCGTGACAAATACCGTCCCTACTACCGTCCCTACTACCGACACTACTACCGTCCCTATTACCTTCGTTACTACCGTCACGACTACCGTCACTACTACCGTCCCAACTACCGTCCATGCTACCGTCACTACTTCCGTCACTACTACGGTCACTACTATCGTCACTACAACCGTGACTGATACCGTCCCTACTACCGTCTCTACTACCGTCAATACTACCGTCACTACTACCGTCCCTACTACTGTCACTACTACCGCCCCTGCTACCGTCACTACTTCCGTCACTACTACGGTCACTATTATCGTCACTATTACCGTGACTAATACCGTCCCTACTACCGTCCCAACTACCGTCCCTACTACCGTCACTACTACCGTCACTACTACCGTCCCAACTACCGTCCATGCTACCGTCACTACTTCCGTCACTACTACGGTCACTACTATCGTCACTACAACCGTGACTAATACCGTCCCTACTACCGTCCCTACTTGCGTCCCTAGTATCGTCTCTACTACCGTCCCAACTACCGTCCCTACTACCGTCACTACTACCGTCACTACTACCGTCCCAACTACCGTCCATGCTACCGTCACTACTATCGTCACTACTACCGTCACTACAACCGTGGCTAATACCGTCCCTACTAACTTCACTACTACCGTCCCTACTACCGTCTCAACTACCGTCCCTACTACCGTCGCTACTTCGTCCCTAGTATCGTCTCTACTACCGTCCCAACTACCGTCCCTACTACCGTCCCTACTACCGTCCCTACTACCGTCACTACTTCCGTCAATACTACCGTCACTACTATCGACACTACTACCGTCACTACTACCGTGGCTAATACCGTCCCAACTACCTTCACTAATACCGTCCCTACTACCGTCACTACTACCGTCACTACTACCGTTACTACTACCGTCCCAAATACCGTTCCTACTACCGTCCCTATTACTGTCACTACTACCGTCACAACTACAGTTTCTACTATCGACACAATTACCGTAACTAATACCGACCCTACCACCCGACTCTACTACCGTCCCTAGTACCGTCGCTACTACCGGCCCAACTACCGTCCCTACTACCGTCACTACTTCCGTCACTACTTCCGTCACTACTACCGTCCCTACTACCGTCCCTGCTACCGTCACTACTTCCGTCAGTACTACGGTCACTATTATCGTCACTACTACCGTGACTAATACCGTCCCTCCTACCGTCCCTACTTCCGTCCCTAGTATCGTCTCTACTACCGTCCCAACTACCGTCCCTACTACCGTCACTACTACCGTCCCTACTACCGTCCCTGCTACCGTCACTACTTCTGTCACTACTACCGTCACTAGTATCGTCACTACCACCGTGACTAATACCGCCCCTACTATCGTCACTACTTCCATCACTACTACCGTCACTACTATCGTCACTACTACCGTGATTGATACCGTGCCTACTACCGTCTCTACTACCGTCAACACTACCGTCACTACTACCGCCCCTACTACCGTCCCTACGTCCGTCCCTAGTATCGTCACTCCTACCGTCTCAACTACCGTCCCTACTACCGTCCCTGCTACCGTCACTACATCCGTCACTACTACCGTCACTGCTACCGTCACTACTTCCGTCACTACTACGGTCACTACCATCGTCACTACTACCGTGACTAATACCGTCCCTACTACCGTCACTACTTCCGTCATTACTACTGTCACTAGTATCGCTACTACTACCGTGACTAATACTGTCCCTACTACCGTCCCTACTACCGTCCCTACTACCGTCACTACTTCCGTCAGTACTACCGTCACTACTATCGACACTACTACCGTCACTACTACCGTGGCTAATACCGTCCCTACTACCTTCACTACTACCGTCCCTACTACCGTCACTAATACCGCCACTACTACCGTCCCAAATACCGTTCCTACTACCGTCCCTATTACTGCCACTACTACTGTCACAACTACAGTTTCTACTATCGACACAATTACCGTAACTAATACCGTCCCTACCACCCGACTCTACTACCGTCCCTAGTACCGTCGCTACTACCGCCCCAACTACCGTCCCTACTACCGTCACTACTACCGTCACTACTTCCGTCACTACTACCGTCCCTACTACCGTCCCTACTACCTTCAATACTACCGTCACTACTACCGTCACTACTACCGTCCCAACTACCGTCCATGCTACCGTCACTACTTCCGTCACTACTACGGTCACTACTATCGCCACTACAACCGTGACTGATACCGTCCCTACTACCGTCTCTACTACCGTCAATACTACCGTCACTACTACCATCCCTACTACCGTCCCTGCTACCGTCACTACTTCCGTCACTACTACGGTCACTATTATCGTCACTATTACCGTGACTAATACCGTCCCTACTACCGTTTCCTACTTCCGTCCCTAGTATCGTCTCTACTACCGTCCCAACTACCGTCCCTACTACCGTCACTACTACCGTCACTACTACCGTCCCAACTACCGTCCATGCTACCGTCACTACTTCCGTCACTACTACGGTCACTACTATCGTCACTACAACCGTGACTGATACCGTCCCTAGTACCGTCCCTACTACCGTCACCACCTCCGTCACTACTACCGTCACTACTACCGTCACTACTATCGTCACTACTACCGTGACAAATACCGTCCCTACTACCGTCCCTACTACCGACACTACTACCGTCCCTATTACCTTCGTTACTACCGTCACGACTACCGTCACTACTACCGTCCCAACTACCGTCCATGCTACCTTCACTACTTCCGTCACTACTACGGTCACTACTATCGTCACTACAACCGTGACTAATACCGTCCCTACTACCGTCCCTACTTCCGTCCCTAGTATCGTCTCTACTACCGTCCCAACTACCGTCCCTACTACCGTCACTACTACCGTCACTACTACCGTCCCAACTACCGTCCATGCTACCGTCGCTACTATCGTCACTACTACCGTCACTACAACCGTAGCTAATACCGTCCCTACTAACTTCACTACTACCGTCCCTACTACCGTCACTACTACCGTCACTACTACCGTCTCAACTACAATCCCTACTACCGTCGCTACTTCGTCCCTAGTATCGTCTCTACTACAGTCCCAACTACCGTCCCTACTACCGTCCCTACTACCGTCCCTACTACCGTCACTACTTCCGTCAGTACTACCGTCACTACTATCGACACTACTACGGTCACTACTACCGTGGCTAATACCGTCCCAACTACCTTCAGTACTACCGTCCCTACTACCGTCACTACTACCGTCACTACTACCGTCACTACTACCGTCCCAAATACCGTTCCTACTACCGTCCCTATTACTGTAACTACTACCGTCACAACTACAGTTTCTACTATCGACACAATTACCGTAACTAATACCGTCCCTACCACCCGACTCTACTACCGTCCCTAGTACCGTCGCTACTACCGCCCCAACTACCGTCCCTACTACCGTCACTACTTCCGTCACTACTTCCGTCACTACTACCGTCCCTACTACCGTCCCTGCTACCGTCACTACTTCCGTCACTACTACGGTCACTATTATCGTCACTACTACCGTGACTAATACCGTCCCTCCTACCGTCCCTACTTCCGTCCCTAGTATCGTCTCTACTACCGTCCCAACTACCGTCCCTACTACCGTCACTACTACCGTCCCTACTACCGTCCCTGCTAGCGTCACTACTTCCGTCACTACTACCGTCACTAGTATCGTCACTACCACCGTGACTACTACCGCCCCTACTATCGTCACTACTTCCATCACTACTACCGTCACTACTATCGTCACTACTACCGTGACTGATACCGTCCCTACTACCGTCTCTACTACCGTCAACACAACCGGCACTACTACCGCCCCTACTACCGTCCCAACTACCGTCCCTACTACCGTCACTACTACCGTCACTACTACCGTCTCAACTACCGTCCCTACTACCTTCAATACTACCGTCACTACTACCGTCACTACTACCGTCCCAACTACCGTCCATGCTACCGTCACTACTTCCGTCACTACTACGGTCACTACTATCGTCACTACAACCGTGACTGATACCGTCCCTACTACCGTCAATACTACCGCCACTACTACCGTCACTACTACCGACCCTACTACCGTCAGTACTACCGTCACTACTACCGTCCCTGCTACCGCCACTACTTCCGACACTACTACCGTCACTAATATCGTCACTACTACCGTGACTAATTCCGTCCCTATTACCGTCCTTACTACCGTCCCTACTACTGTCACTACTACCGTCCCCACTACCGTCACTACTACCGTCACAACTACATTCCCAACTGCCGACCCTACTACCGTCACTACTACCGTCACTACTACCGTCGCTACTACCGTCACTACTACCGTCACTACTATCGTCACTACTGCCGTCACTACTATCGACACTACTTCCGCCACTACTACCGTGGCTAATACCGTCCCTACTACCGTCACTTTTACCGTCCCTACTACCGTCACTACTACCGTCACTACTACCGTCTCAACTACAGTCCCTACTACCGTCCCTGCAACCGTCACTACTACGGTCACTATTATCGTCACTATTACCGTGACTAATACCGTCCCTACTACCGTCCCTACTTCCGTCCCTAGTATCGTCTCTACTACCGTCCCAACTACCGTCCCTACTACCGTCACTACTACCGTCCCTAGTATCGTCTCTACTACCGTCCCAACTACCGTCCCTACTTCCGTCACTACTACGGTCACTACTATCGTCATTACTACCGTGACTAATAGCGTCCCTAATACCGTCTCTATTACCGCCCCTACTACCGTCCCTACTACCGTCACTACTACCGTCCCTACTACCGTCACTTCTACCGTCACTACTACATTCCCAACTGCCGTCCCTACTACCGTCCCTACTACCGCCACTACTACCGTCCCTACTACCGTCCCTGCTACCGTCACTACTACCGTCCCTACTACCATCACTACTACCGTCACTACTACCGTCTCAACTACCGCCCCTACTACCGTCACTACTACCGTCCTGCTACCGTCACTACTACATTCCCAACTGCCGACCCTACTACCGTCACTACTACCGTCCTGCTACCGTCGCTGCTACCGTCACTACTAGCGTCCCTACTACCGTCTCTATTACCGTCCCTACTACCGTCCCTACTACCGTCACTACTACCGTCCCTACTACCGTCACTTCTACCGTCACTACTACATTCCCAACTGCCGACCCTATTACCGTCACTACTACCGTCACTACTACCGTCCCAACTACCGTCCCTGCTACCGTCACTACTACGGTCACTATTATCGTCACTATTACCGTGACTAATACCGTCCCTACTACCGTCCCTACTTCCGTCCCTAGTATCGTCTCTACTACCGTCCCAACTACCGTCCCTACTACCGTCACTACTACCGTCACTACTACCGTCCCAACTACCGTCCATGCTACCGTCACTACTTCCGTCGCTACTACGGTCAATACTATCGTCACTACTACCGTGGCTGATACCGTCCCTACTACCGTCTCTACTAACGTCAACACTACCGTCACTACTACCGCTCCTATTACCGCCCCTACTACCGTCCCTACTACCGTCACTAGTACCGTCACTACTACCGTCACTAAAACCTTCCCAACTACCGTCCCTACTACCGTCCCTGCTACCGTCACTATTTCCGTCCCTACTACCGTCCCTACTACCGTCACTACTACCGTCCCTACTACCATCACTACTACCGTCACTACTACATTCCCAACTGCCGACCCTACTACCGTCACTACTACCGTCATGCTACCGTCGCTGCTACCGTCACTACTACCGTCACTACTATCGTCACTACTGCCGTCACTACTATCGACACTACTTCCGCCACTACTACCGTGGCTAATACCGTCCCTCCTACCGTCCCTACTACCGTCACTAGTACCGTCCCTACTACCGTCACTACTACTGTCACTACTACATTCCCAACTACCGTCCCTACTACCGTCACTACTACCGTCACTACTACCGTCACTACTGCCGTCCCAACTACCGTCCCTAGTACCGTCACTACTACCGCCCCTACTACAGTTCCTACTACCGTCACTACTACCGTCCCTGCTACCGTGCCTGCTACAGTCAATACTTCCGTCACTACTACGGTCACTATTATCGTCACTACTATCGTGACTAATACCGTCCCTACTACCGTCACCACCTCCGTCACTACTACCGTCCCGGTTACCGCCACTACTTCCGTCACTACTACGGTCACTACTATCGTCACTACTACCGTGACTAATACCGTCCCAACTACCGTCCCTACTACCGTCCCTACTACTGTCACTACTACCGTCCCTACTACCGTCCCAACTACCGTCCCTACTACCGTCACTACTACCGTCACTACTACAGTCTCAACTACCGTCCCTACTACCGTCCCTGCTACCGTCACTACTTCCGTCACTACTACGGTCACTACTATCGTCATTACTACCGTGACTAATAGCGTCCCTACTACCGTCACTACTACCGTCCCTACTACCGACACTACTACCGTCACTACTACAGTCTCAACTACCGTCCCTACTACCGTCAATACTACCGTCACTACTACCGTCACTACTACCGTCCCTACGACCGTCCATGCTACCGTCACTACTTCCGTCACTAATACGGTCACTACTATCGTCATTACTACCGTGACAAAGAGCGCCCCTACTACCGTCACTACTACCGCCCCTACTACCGTCCCTACTACCGTCACTACTACCGTCCCTACTACCGTCCCTACTACCGTCACTACTTCCGTCACTACTACGGTCACTATTATCGTCACTACTACCGTGACTAATACCGTCCCTACTACCGTCCCTACTTCCGTCCCTAGTATCGTCCCTACTACCGTCCCAACTACCGTCCCTGCTACCGTCACTACTTCCGACACTACTACCGTCACTACTATCGTCACTACTACCGTGACTAATTTCGTCCCTATTACCGTCCTTACTACCGTCCCTACTACTGTCACTACTACCGTCCCCACTACCGTCACTACTACCGTCACTACTACATTCCCAACTGCCGACCCTACTACCGTCACTACTACCGTCACTACTACCGTCGCTACAACCGTCACTACTACCGTCACTACTATCGTCACTACTGCCGTCACTACTATCGACACTACTTCCGCCACTACTACCGTGGTTAATACCGTCCCTACTACCGTCACTACTACCGTCCCTACTACCGTCACTACTACCGTCACTACTACCGTCTCAACTACCGTCCCTACTACCGTCCCTGCTACCGTCACTACTTCCCTCAGTACTACGGTCACTACTATCGTCATTACTACCGTGACTAATAGCGTCCCTACTACCGTCTCTATTACCGTCCCTACTACCGTCCCTACTACCGTCACTACTACCGTCCCTACTACCGTCACTACTACCGTCACAACTATCGTCACTACTACCTTCACTACTACCGTCACTACTACCGTCTCAACTACCGTTCCTACTACCGTCCCTACTACCGTCCCTGCTACCGTCACTACTTCCCTCAGTACTACGGTCACTACTATCGTCATTACTGCCGTGACTAATAGCGTCCCTACTACCGTCTCTATTACCATCCCTACTACCGTCCCTGCTACCGTCACTACTTCCGTCGATACTACCGTCACTACTATCGTCACTACTGCCGCCACTACTATCGACACTACTTCCGCCACTACTACCGTGGCTAATACCGTCCCTACTACCGTCACTTTTACCGTCCCTACTACCGTCACTACTACCGTCACTACTACCGTCTCAACTACCGTCCCTACTACCGTCCCTGCAACCGTCACTACTTCCGTCACTACTACGGTCACTACTATCGTCATTACTACCGTGACTAATAGCGTCCCTACTACCGTCTCTATTACCGCCCCTACTACCGTCCCTACTACCGTCACTACTACCGTCCCTACTACCGTCACTTCTACCGTCACTACTACATTCCCAACTGCCGACCCTACTACCGTCACTACTACCGTCACTACTACCGTCACTACTGCCGTCCCAACTACCGTCACTAATACCGTCACTACTACCGTCCCTACTACCGTCACTAATACCGTCACTACTACCGTCATTACTACCGTCTCAAATACCGTCGCTACTACCGTCCCTACTTCCGTCCCTACTACCGTCCCTACTACCGCCACTACTACCGTCCCTACTACCGTCCCTGCTACCGTCACTACTACCGTCCCTACTACCATCACTACTACCGTCACTACTACCGTCTCAACTACCGCCCCTACTACCGTCACTACTACCGTCCTGCTACCGTCACTACTACATTCCCAACTGCCGACCCTACTACCGTCACTACTACCGTCCTGCTACCGTCGCTGCTACCGTCACTACTAGCGTCCCTACTACCGTCTCTATTACCGTCCCTACTACCGTCCCTACTACCGTCACTACTACCGTCCCTACTACCGTCACTTCTACCGTCACTACTACATTCCCAACTGCCGACCCTACTACCGTCACTACTACCGTCACTACTACCGTCCCAACTACCGTCCCTGCTACCGTCACTACTTCCGTCACTACTACGGTCACTATTATCGTCACTATTACCGTGACTAATACCGTCCCTCCTACCGTCACTAATACCGTCACTACTACCGTCATTACTACCGTCTCAAATACCGTCGCTACTACCGTCCCTACTTCCGTCCCTAGTATCGTCTCTACTACCGTCCCAACTACCGTCCCTACTACCGTCACTACTACCGTCCCTACTACCGTCCCTGCTAGCGTCACTACTTCCGTCACTACTACCGTCACTAGTATCGTCACTACCACCGTGACTACTACCGCCCCTACTATCGTCACTACTTCCATCACTACTACCGTCACTACTATCGTCACTACTACCGTGACTGATACCGTCCCTACTACCGTCTCTACTACCGTCAACACTACCGGCACTACTACCGCCCCTACTACCGTCCCAACTACCGTCCCTACTACCGTCACTACTACCGTCACTACTACCGTCTCAACTACCGTCCCTACTACCTTCAATACTACCGTCACTACTACCGTCCCAACTACCGTCCATGCTACCGTCACTACTTCCGTCACTACTACGGTCACTACTATCGTCACTACAACCGTGACTGATACCGTCCCTACTACCGTCAATACTACCGCCACTACTACCGTCACTACTACCGACCCTACTACCGTCAGTACTACCGTCACTACTACCGTCCCTGCTACCGCCACTACTTCCGACACTACTACCGTCACTACTACCGTCACAACTACATTCCCAACTGCCGACCCTACTAATGTCACTACTACCGTCACTACTACCGTCGCTACTACCGTCACTACTACCGTCACTACTATCGTCACTACTGCCGTCACTACTATCGACACTACTTCCGCCTGTACTACCGTGGCTAATACCGTCCCTACTACCGTCACTTTTACCGTCCCTACTACCGTCACTACTACCGTCACTACTACCGTCTCAACTACCGTCCCTACTACCGTCCCTGCAACCGTCACTACTTCCGTCACTACTACGGTCACTACTATCGTCATTACTACCGTGACTAATAGCGTCCCTAATACCGTCTCTATTACCGCCCCTACTACCGTCCCTACTACCGTCACTACTACCGTCCCTACTACCGTCACTTCTACAGTCACTACTACAATCCTAACTGCCGACCCTACTACCGTCACTACTACCGTCACTACTACCGTCCCAACTACCGTCCATGCTACCGTCACTACTTCCGTCACTACTACGGTCACTACTATCGTCATTACTACCGTGACTAATAGCGTCCCTACTACCGTCTCTATTACCATCCCTACTACCGTCCCTGCCACCGTCACTACTTCCGTCACTACTACCGTCACTACTATCGTCACTACTGCCGCCACTACTATCGACACTACTTCCGCCACTACTACCGTGGCTAATACCGTGCCTACTACCGTCACTTTTACCGTCCCTACTACCGTCACTACTACCGTCACTACTACCGTCTCAACTACCGTCCCTACTACCGTCCCTGCAACCGTCACTACTTCCGTCACTACTACGGTCACTACTATCGTCATTACTACCGTGACTAATAGCGTCCCTACTACCGTCTCTATTACCGCCCCTACTACCGTCCCTACTACCGTCACTACTACCGTCCCTACTACCGTCACTTCTACCGTTACTACTACATTCCCAACTGCCCACCCTACTACCGTCACTACTACCGTCACTACTACCGTCACTACTGCCGTCCCAACTACCGTCCCTAGTACCGTCGCTACTACCGCCCCTACTACAGTTCCTACTACCGTCACTACTACCGTCCCTGCTACCGTGCCTGCTACCGTCACTACTTCCGTCACTACTACCGTCACTACTACCGTCCCTACTACCGTCACTAATACCGTCACTACTACCGTCCCTACTACCGTCACTAATACCGTCACTACTACCGCCATTACTACCGTCTCAAATACCGTCGCTACTACCGTCCCTACTTCCGTCCCTACTACCGTCCCTACTACCGCCACTACTACCGTCCCTACTACCGTCCCTGCTACCGTCACTACTACCGTCCCTACTACCGTCACTACTACCGTCCCTACTACCGTCACTTCTACCGTCACTACTACATTCCCAACTGCCGACCCTACTACCGTCACTACTACCGTCACTACTACCGTCCCAACTACCGTCCCTGCTACCGTCACTACTTCCGTCACTACTACGGTCACTATTATCGTCACTATTACCGTGACTAATACCGTCCCTACTACCGTCCCTACTTCCGTCCCTAGTATCGTCTCTACTACCGTCCCAACTACCGTCCCTACTACCGTCACTACTACCGTCACTACTACCGTCCCAACTACCGTCCATGCTACCGTCACTACTTCCGTCGCTACTACGGTCAATACTATCGTCACTACTACCGTGAATGATACCGTCCCTACTACCGTCTCTACTAACGTCAACACTACCGTCACTACTACCGCCCCTATTACCGCCCCTACTACCGTCCCTACTACCGTCACTAGTACCGTCACTACTACCGTCACTAAACCTTCCCAACTACCGTCCCTACTACCGTCCCTGCTACCGTCACTATTTCCGTCCCTACTACCGTCCCTACTACCGTCACTACTACCGTCCCTACTACCATCACTACTACCGTCACTACTACATTCCCAACTGCCGACCCTACTACCGTCACTACTACCGTCCTGCTACCGTCGCTGCTACCGTCACTACTACCGTCACTACTATCGTCACTACTGCCGTCACTACTATCGACGCTACTTCCGCCACTACTACCGTGGCTAATACCGTCCCTCCTACCGTCCCTACTACCGTCACTAGTACCGTCCCTACTACCGTCACTACTACCGTCACTACTACATTCCCAACTACCGTCCCTACTACCGTCACTACTACCGTCACTACTACCGTCACTACTGCCGTCCCAACTACCGTCCCTAGTACCGTCACTACTACCGCCCCTACTACAGTTCCTACTACCGTCACTACTTCCGACACTACTACCGTCACTACTATCGTCACTACTACCGTGACTAATTTCGTCCCTATTACCGTCCTTACTACCGTCCCTACTACTGTCACTACTACCGTCCCCACTACCGTCACTACTACCGTCACTACTACATTCCCAACTGCCGACCCTACTACCGTCACTACTACCGTCACTACTACCGTCGCTACAACCGTCACTACTACCGTCACTACTATCGTCACTACTGCCGTCACTACTATCGACACTACTTCCGCCACTACTACCGTCACTACTACCGTCCCTACTACCGTCACTACTACCGTCACTACTACCGTCTCAACTACCGTCCCTACTACCGTCCCTGCTACCGTCACTACTTCCCTCAGTACTACGGTCACTACTATCGTCATTACTACCGTGACTAATAGCGTCCCTACTACCGTCTCTATTACCGTCCCTACTACCGTCCCTACTACCGTCACTACTACCGTCCCTACTACCGTCACTACTACCGTCACAACTATCGTCACTACTACCTTCACTACTACCGTCACTACTACCGTCTCAACTACCGTTCCTACTACCGTCCCTACTACCATCACTACTACCGTCACTACTACCGTCCCTACGACCGTCCATGCTACCGTCACTACTTCCGTCACTACTACGGTCACTACTATCGTCATTACTACCGTGACAAATAGCGTCCCTACTACCGTCACTACTACCGCCCCTACTACCGACACTACTACCGTCACTACTACCATCTCAACTACCGTCCCTACTACGGTCAATACTACCGTCACTACTACCGTCACTACTACCGTCACTACTACCGTCCCTACGACCGTCCATGCTACCGTCACTACTTCCGTCACTACTACGGTCACTACTATCGTCATTACTACCGTGACAAATAGCGTCCCTACTACCGTCACTACTACCGCCCCTACTACCGACACTACTACCGTCACTACTACCATCTCAACTACCGTCCCTACTACGGTCAATACTACCGTCACTACTACCGTCACTACTACCGTCACTACTACCGTCACTATTATCGACACTACTTCCGTCACTACTACAGTCTCAACTACCGTCCCTACTACCGTCAATACTACCGTCACTACTACCGTCTCTACTACCGTCTCAACTACCGCCCCTACTGCCGTCGCTACTACCGTCACTACTACCGTCTCAACTACCGTCCCTACTACCGTCCCTGCTACCGTCACTACTTCCGTCACTACTACGGTCACTACTATCGTCATTACTACCGTGACTAATAGCGTCCCTACTACCGCCACTACTATCGTCACTACTACCGTCCCTACTACCATCCCTGCTACCGCCACTACTTCCGACACTACTACCGTCACTACTATCGTCACTACTACCGTGACTAATTCCGTCCCTATTAACGTCCTTACTACTGTCCCAACTACCGTCCCTACTACCGTCACTACTACCGTCACTCCTACCGTCTCAACTACCGTCCCTACTACCGTCCCTACTACCATCACTACTACCGTCACTACTACCGTCCCTACGACCGTCCCTACTACCATCCCTACTACCGTCCCTGCTACCGTCCCTCCTACCGTCCCTACTACCGTCACTAGTACCGTCCCTACTACCGTCACTACTACCGTCACTACTACATTCCCAACTACCGTCCCTACTACCGTCCCTGCTACCGTCCCTGCTACCGTCACTACTTCCGTCACTACTACCGTCACTACTACCGTCCCTACTACCGTCACTAATACCGTCACTACTACCGTCCCTACTACCGTCACTAATACCGTCACTACTACCGCCATTACTACCGTCTCAAATACCGTCGCTACTACCGTCCCTACTTCCGTCCCTACTACCGTCCCTACTACCGCCACTACTACCGTCCCTACTACCGTCCCTGCTACCGTCACTACTACCGTCCCTACTACCATCCCTACTACCGTCCCTGCTACCGTCCCTCCTACCGTCCCTACTACCGTCACTAGTACCGTCCCTACTACCGTCACTACTACCGTCACTACTACATTCCCAACTACCGTCCCTACTACCGTCCCTGCTACATTGACTACTTCCGTCACTACTACGGTCACTACTATCGTCATTACTACCGTGACTAATAGCGTCCCTACTACCGTCACTACTACCGTCACTACTACCGTCTCAACTACCGTCCCTACTACCGTCGCTACTTCGTCCATAGTATCGTCTCTACTACCGTCCAAACTACCGTCCCTACTACCGTCACTACTACCGTCACTACTATCGACGCTACTTCCGCCACTATTATCGACACTACTTCCGTCACTACTACCGTGGCTAATACCGTCCCTACTACCGTCACTAATACCGTCCCTACTACCGTTACTACTTCCGTCTCTACTACCGTCACTACTTCCGTCACTACTACGGTCACTACTATCGTCATTACTACCGTGACTAATAGCGTCCCTACTACCGTGACTACTACCGTCCCTACTACCGACACTACTACCGTCACTACTACAGTCTCAACTACCGTCCCTACTACCGTCAATACTACCGTCACTACTACCGTCGCTACTACCGTCTCAACTACCGCCCCTACTGCCGTCGCTACTACCGTCACTACTACCGTCTCAACTACCGTCCCTACTACCGTCCCTGCTACCGTCACTACTTCCGTCACTACTACGGTCACTACTATCGTCATTACTACCGTGACTAATAGCGTCCCTACTACCGCCACTACTATCGTCACTACTACCGTCCCTACTACCATCCCTGCTACCGCCACTACTTCCGACACTACTACCGTCCCTACTATCGTCACTACTACCGTGACTAATTCCGTCCCTATTAACGTCCTTACTACTGTCCCAACTACCGTCCCTACTACCGTCACTACTACCGTCACTCCTACCGTCTCAACTACCGTCCCTACTACCGTCCCTACTACCATCACTACTTCCCTCAGTACTACGGTCACTACTATCGTCATTACTACCGTGACTAATAGCGTCCCTACTACCGTCTCTATTACCGTCCCTACTACCGTCCCTACTACCGTCACTACTACCGTCCCTACTACCGTCACTACTACCGTCACAACTATCGTCACTACTACCTTCACTACTACCGTCACTACTACCGTCTCAACTACCGTTCCTACTACCGTCCCTACTACCATCACTACTACCGTCACTACTACCGTCCCTACGACCGTCCATGCTACCGTCACTACTTCCGTCACTACTACGGTCACTACTATCGTCATTACTACCGTGACAAATAGCGTCCCTACTACCGTCACTACTACCGCCCCTACTACCGACACTACTACCGTCACTACTACCATCTCAACTACCGTCCCTACTACGGTCAATACTACCGTCACTACTACCGTCACTACTACCGTCACTACTACCGTCCCTACGACCGTCCATGCTACCGTCACTACTTCCGTCACTACTACGGTCACTACTATCGTCATTACTACCGTGACAAATAGCGTCCCTACTACCGTCACTACTACCGCCCCTACTACCGACACTACTACCGTCACTACTACCATCTCAACTACCGTCCCTACTACGGTCAATACTACCGTCACTACTACCGTCACTACTACCGTCACTACTACCGTCACTATTATCGACACTACTTCCGTCACTACTACAGTCTCAACTACCGTCCCTACTACCGTCAATACTACCGTCACTACTACCGTCTCTACTACCGTCTCAACTACCGCCCCTACTGCCGTCGCTACTACCGTCACTACTACCGTCTCAACTACCGTCCCTACTACCGTCCCTGCTACCGTCACTACTTCCGTCACTACTACGGTCACTACTATCGTCATTACTACCGTGACTAATAGCGTCCCTACTACCGCCACTACTATCGTCACTACTACCGTCCCTACTACCATCCCTGCTACCGCCACTACTTCCGACACTACTACCGTCACTACTATCGTCACTACTACCGTGACTAATTCCGTCCCTATTAACGTCCTTACTACTGTCCCAACTACCGTCCCTACTACCGTCACTACTACCGTCACTCCTACCGTCTCAACTACCGTCCCTACTACCGTCCCTACTACCATCACTACTACCGTCACTACTACCGTCCCTACGACCGTCCCTACTACCATCCCTACTACCGTCCCTGCTACCGTCCCTCCTACCGTCCCTACTACCGTCACTAGTACCGTCCCTACTACCGTCACTACTACCGTCACTACTACATTCCCAACTACCGTCCCTGCTACCGTCCCTGCTACCGTCACTACTTCCGTCACTACTACCGTCACTACTACCGTCCCTACTACCGTCACTAATACCGTCACTACTACCGTCCCTACTACCGTCACTAATACCGTCACTACTACCGCCATTACTACCGTCTCAAATACCGTCGCTACTACCGTCCCTACTTCCGTCCCTACTACCGTCCCTACTACCGCCACTACTACCGTCCCTACTACCGTCCCTGCTACCGTCACTACTACCGTCCCTACTACCATCCCTACTACCGTCCCTGCTACCGTCCCTCCTACCGTCCCTACTACCGTCACTAGTACCGTCCCTACTACCGTCACTACTACCGTCACTACTACATTCCCAACTACCGTCCCTACTACCGTCCCTGCTACCTTGACTACTTCCGTCACTACTACGGTCACTACTATCGTCATTACTACCGTGACTAATAGCGTCCCTACTACCGTCACTACTACCGTCACTACTACCGTCTCAACTACCGTCCCTACTACCGTCGCTACTTCGTCCATAGTATCGTCTCTACTACCGTCCCAACTACCGTCCCTACTACCGTCACTACTACCGTCACTACTATCGACGCTACTTCCGCCACTATTATCGACACTACTTCCGTCACTACTACCGTGGCTAATACCGTCCCTACTACCGTCACTAATACCGTCCCTACTACCGTCACTACTTCCGTCTCTACTACCGTCACTACTTCCGTCACTACTACGGTCACTACTATCGTCATTACTACCGTGACTAATAGCGTCCCTACTACCGTGACTACTACCGTCCCTACTACCGACACTACTACCGTCACTACTACAGTCTCAACTACCGTCCCTACTACCGTCAATACTACCGTCACTACTACCGTCGCTACTACCGTCTCAACTACCGCCCCTACTGCCGTCGCTACTACCGTCACTACTACCGTCTCAACTACCGTCCCTACTACCGTCCCTGCTACCGTCACTACTTCCGTCACTACTACGGTCACTACTATCGTCATTACTACCGTGACTAATAGCGTCCCTACTACCGCCACTACTATCGTCACTACTACCGTCCCTACTACCATCCCTGCTACCGCCACTACTTCCGACACTACTACCGTCACTACTATCGTCACTACTACCGTGACTAATTCCGTCCCTATTAACGTCCTTACTACTGTCCCAACTACCGTCCCTACTACCGTCACTACTACCGTCACTCCTACCGTCTCAACTACCGTCCCTACTACCGTCCCTACTACCATCACTACTACCGTCACTACTACCGTCCCTACGACCGTCCATGCTACCGTCACTACTCCCGTCACTACTACGGTCACTACTATCGTCATTACTACCTTGACAAATGGCGTCCCTACTACCGTCACTACTACCGCCCCTACTACCGACACTACTACCGAAACTACTACCATCTCAACTACCGTCCCTACTACGGTCAATACTACCGTCACTACTACCGTCACTACTACCGTCACTACTACCGTCACTATTATCGACACTACTTCCGTCACTACTACCGTGGCTAATACCGTCCCTACTACCGTCACTAATACCGTCCCTACTACCGTCACTACTTCCGTCTCTACTACCGTCACTACTTCCGTCACTACTACGGTCACTAGTATCGTCACTACTACCGTGACTAATACTGTCCCTACTACCGTCACCACCTCCGTCACTAATATTGTCACTACTACCGTCACTACTACCGTCCCTACGACCGTCCATGCTACCGTCACTACTTCCGTCACTACTACGGTCACTACTATCGTCATTACTACCGTGACAAATAGCGTCCCTACTACCGTCGCTACTACCGCCCCTACTACCGACACTACTACCGTCACTACTACCAT
Source organism: Andrena hattorfiana (assembly GCA_944738655.2). Lineage (NCBI taxonomy): Eukaryota > Metazoa > Arthropoda > Insecta > Hymenoptera > Andrenidae > Andrena > Andrena hattorfiana. The sequence continues at coordinate 31,141,820 of OX122894.2, read as the reverse complement.
CTCAACTACCGTCCCTACTACGGTCAATACTACCGTCACTACTACCGTCACTACTACCGTCACTACTACCGTCACTATTATCGACACTACTTCCGTCACTACTACCATGGCTAATACCGTCCCTACTACCGTCACTAATACCGTCCCTACTACCGTCACTACTTCCGTCTCTACTACCGTCACTACTTCCGTCACTACTACGGTCACTAGTATCGTCACTACTACCGTGACTAATACTGTCCCTACTACCGTCACCACCTCCGTCACTAATACTGTCACTACTATCGTCATTACTACCGTGGCTAATACCGTCCCTACTACCGTCACTAATACCGTCCCTACTACCGTCACTACTTCCGTCTCTACTACCGTCACTACTTCCGTCACTACTACGGTCACTACTATCGTCATTACTACTGTGACAAATAGCGTCCCTACTACCGTCACTACTACCGCCCCTACTACCGACACTACTACCGTCACTACTACCATCTCAACTACCGTCCCTACTACGGTCAATACTACCGTCACTACTACCGTCACTATTATCGACACTACTTCCGTCACTACTACCGCGGCTAATACCGTCCCTACTACCGTCACTAATACCGTCCCTACTACCGTCACTACTGCCGTCCCTGCTACCGTCACTACTTCCGTCACTACTACCGTCACTACTATCGTCACTACCACCGTGACTAATACCGCCCCTACTATCGTCACTACTTCCATCACTACTACCGTCACTACTATCGTCACTACTACCGTGACTGATACCGTCCCTACTACCGTCTCTACTACCGTCAACACTACCGGCACTACTACCGTCACTACTATCGTCACTACTACCGTCACTACTACCGTGGCTAATACCGTCCCTACTAACTTCACTACTTCCGTCCCTAGTATCGTCACTCCTACCGTCTCAACTACCGTCCCAACTACCGTCCCTGCTACCGACACTACTTCCGTTACTACTACGGTCACTACTATCGTCATTACTACCGTGACTAATAGCGTCTCTACTACCGTCACTACTTCCGTCACTACTACGGTCACTACTATCGTCACTACTACCGTGACTAATACCGTCCCTACTACCGTCACCACCTCCGCCACTAATACTGTCACTACTATCGTCACTACTACCGTCACTAATACCGTCCCTACTACCGTCCCTACGACCGTCCCTACTACCGTCACTACTACCGACTCTACTACCGTCACTACTACCATCTCAACTACCGTCCCTACTACGGTCAATACTACCGTCACTACTACCGTCACTATTATCGACACTACTTCCGTCACTACTACCGTGGCTAATACCGTCCCTACTACCGTCACTAATACCGTCCCTACTACCGTCCCTACATCCGTACCTAGTATCGTCTCTACTACCGTCCCAACTACCGTCCCTACTGCCGTCACTACTACCGTCCCTACTACCGTCCCTGCTACCGTCACTACTTCCGTCACTACTACCGTCATTACTATCGTCACTACCACCGTGACTAATACCGCCCCTACTATCGTCACTACTTCCATCACTACTACCGTCACTACTATCGTCACTACTATCGTCATTACTACCGTGACTAATAGCGTCTCTACTACCGTCACTACTTCCGTCACTACTACGGTCACTACTATCGTCACTACTACCGTGACTAATACCGTCCCTACTACCGTCACCACCTCCGTCACTAATACTGTCACTACTATCGTCACTACTACCGTCATTACTACCGCCTCAACTACCATTCCTACTACCGTCCCTAGTACCGTCACTACTACCGTCCCTACTACCGTCCCTACTACCGTCACTACTACCGTCGCTACTACCGTCACTACTACAGTCACAACTACATTCCCAACTGCCGACCCTACTACCGTCACTACTACCGTCCTGCTACCGTCGCTGCTACCGTCATTACTACCGTCACTACTATCGTCACTACTACCTTCACTACTACCGTCACTACTACGGTCTCAACTACCGTTCCTACTACCGTCCCTGTTACCGTCACTATTTCCGTCACTACTACCGTCCATGTTACCGACACTACTTCCGTCACTACTACGGTCACTACTATCGTCACTACTACCGTGACTAATACCGTCCCAACTACCGTCCCTACTACCGTCCCTACTACTGTCACTACTACCGTCCCTACTACCGTCCCAACTACCGTCCCTACTACCATCACTACTACCGTCACTACTACCGTCTCAACTACCGTCCCTAATACCGTCCCTGCTACCGTCACTACTTCCGTCACTACTACGGTCACTACTATCGTCATTAGTACCGTGACTAATAGCGTCCCTACTACCGTCACTACTACCGTCACTACCACCGTCTCAACTACCGTCCCTACTACCGTCGCTACTACCGTCACTACTTCCGTCACTACTACGGTCACTACTATCGTCACTACTACCGTCCCTACTACCGTCCCTGCTACCGTCACTACTTCCGTCACTACTACGGTCACTACTATCGTCATTACTACCGTGACTAATAGCGTCCCTACTACCGTGACTACTACCGTCCCTACTACCGACACTACTACCGTCACTACTACAGTCTCAACTACCGTCCCTACTACCGTCAATACTACCGTCACTACTACCGTCACTACTACCGTCCCTACGACCGTCCATGTTACCGTCACTACTTCCGTCACTACTACGGTCACTACTATCGTCACTACTACCGTCCCTACTACCGTCCCTGCTACCGTCACTACTTCCGTCACTACTACGGTCACTATTATCGTCACTACTACCGTCCCTACTACCGTCTCTGCTACCGTCACTACTTCCGTCACTACTACCGTCACTACTATCGTCACTACCACCGTGACTAATACCGCCCCTACTATCGTCACTACTTCCATCACTACTACCGTCACTAATATCGTCACTCCTACCGTCTCAACTACCGTCCCTACTACCGTCCCTACTACCATCACTACTACCGTCACTACTACCGTCTCAACTACCGTCCCTACTACCGTCCCTGCTACCGTCACTACTATCGTCACTACTACCGTGACTAATTCCGTCCCTATTACCGTCCTTACTACCGTCCCTACTACTGTCACTACTACCGTCCCCACTACCGTCACTACTACCGTCACTACTACATTCCCAACTGCCGACCCTACTACCGTCACTAGTACCGTCACTACTACCGTCGCTAAAACCGTCACTACTACCGTCACTACTATCGTCAGTACTGCCGTCACTACTATCGACACTACTTCCGCCACTACTACCGTGGTTAATACCGTCCCTACTACCGTCACTAGTACCGTCACTACTACCGACTCAATTACCGTCCCTACTACCGTCCCTGCTACCGTCACTACTTCCGTCACTACTACCGTCACTACTATCGTCACTACCACCGTGACTAATACCGCCCCTACTATCGTCACTACTTCCATCACTACTACCGTCACTGCTATCGTCACTACTACCGTGACTGATACCGTCCCTACTACCGTCTCTACTAACGTCAACACTACCGTCACTACTACCGCCCCTATTACCGCCCCTACTACCGTCCCTACTACCGTCACTAGTACCGTCACCACTACCGTCACTAAAACCGTCCCAACTACCGTCCCTACTACCGTCCCTGCTACCGTCACTATTTCCGTCACTACTACCGTCCCTGTTACCGCAACTACTTCCGTCACTACTACGGTCACTACTATCGTCACTACTACCGTGACTAATACCATCCCAACTACCGTCCCTACTACCGTCCCTACTACTGTCACTACTACCGTCCCTACTACCGTCCCTGCTACCGTCACTACTACCGTCACTACTACCGTCACTACTACCGTCCCTACTAACGTCCCAACTACCGTCCCTACTACCGTCACTACTACCGTCACTACGACCGTCTCAACTACCGTCCCTACTACCGTCCCTGCTACCGTCGCTACTTCCGTCACTACTACGGTCACTACTATCGTCATTACTACCGTGATTAATAGCGTCCCTACTACCGTCACTACTACCGTCCTTACTACCGACACTACTACCGTCACTACTACATTCCCAACTACCGTCCCTGCTACCGTCCCTGCTACCGTCACTACTTCCGTCACTACTACCGTCACTACTACCGTCCCTACTACCGTCACTAATACCGTCACTACTACCGTCCCTACTACCGTCACTAATACCGTCACTACTACCGCCATTACTACCGTCTCAAATACCGTCGCTACTACCGTCCCTACTTCCGTCCCTACTACCGTCCCTACTACCGCCACTACTACCGTCCCTACTACCGTCCCTGCTACCGTCACTACTACCGTCCCTACTACCAACCCTACTACCGTCCCTGCTACCGTCCCTACGACCGTACATGCTACCGTCACTACTTCCGTCACTACTACGGTCACTACTATCGTCATTACTACCGTGACAAATGGCGTCCCTACTACCGTCACTAGTACCGTCCCTACTACCGTCACTACTACCGTCACTACTACATTCCCAACTACCGTCCCTACTACCGTCCCTGCTACCTTGACTACTTCCGTCACTACTACGGTCACTACTATCGTCATTACTACCGTGACTAATAGCGTCCCTACTACCGTCACTACTACCGTCACTACTACCGTCTCAACTACCGTCCCTACTACCGTCGCTACTTCGTCCATAGTATCGTCTCTACTACCGTCCCAACTACCGTCCCTACTACCGTCACTACTACCGTCACTACTATCGACGCTACTTCCGCCACTATTATCGACACTACTTCCGTCACTACTACCGTGGCTAATACCGTCCCTACTACCGTCACTAATACCGTCCCTACTACCGTCACTACTTCCGTCTCTACTACCGTCACTACTTCCGTCACTACTACGGTCACTACTATCGTCATTACTACCGTGACTAATAGCGTCCCTACTACCGTGACTACTACCGTCCCTACTACCGACACTACTACCGTCACTACTACAGTCTCAACTACCGTCCCTACTACCGTCAATACTACCGTCACTACTACCGTCGCTACTACCGTCTCAACTACCGCCCCTACTGCCGTCGCTACTACCGTCACTACTACCGTCTCAACTACCGTCCCTACTACCGTCCCTGCTACCGTCACTACTTCCGTCACTACTACGGTCACTACTATCGTCATTACTACCGTGACTAATAGCGTCCCTACTACCGCCACTACTATCGTCACTACTACCGTCCCTACTACCATCCCTGCTACCGCCACTACTTCCGACACTACTACCGTCACTACTATCGTCACTACTACCGTGACTAATTCCGTCCCTATTAACGTCCTTACTACTGTCCCAACTACCGTCCCTACTACCGTCACTACTACCGTCACTCCTACCGTCTCAACTACCGTCCCTACTACCGTCCCTACTACCATCACTACTACCGTCACTACTACCGTCCCTACGACCGTCCATGCTACCGTCACTACTTCCGTCACTACTACGGTCACTACTATCGTCATTACTACCGTGACAAATGGCGTCCCTACTACCGTCACTACTACCGCCCCTACTACCGACACTACTACCGAAACTACTACCATCTCAACTACCGTCCCTACTACGGTCAATACTACCGTCACTACTACCGTCACTACTACCGTCACTACTACCGTCACTATTATCGACACTACTTCCGTCACTACTACCGTGGCTAATACCGTCCCTACTACCGTCACTAATACCGTCCCTACTACCGTCACTACTTCCGTCTCTACTACCGTCACTACTTCCGTCACTACTACGGTCACTAGTATCGTCACTACTACCGTGACTAATACTGTCCCTACTACCGTCACCACCTCCGTCACTAATATTGTCACTACTACCGTCACTACTACCGTCCCTACGACCGTCCATGCTACCGTCACTACTTCCGTCACTACTACGGTCACTACTATCGTCATTACTACCGTGACAAATAGCGTCCCTACTACCGTCACTACTACCGCCCCTACTACCGACACTACTACCGTCACTACTACCATCTCAACTACCGTCCCTACTACGGTCAATACTACCGTCACTACTACCGTCACTACTACCGTCACTACTACCGTCACTATTATCGACACTACTTCCGTCACTACTACCATGGCTAATACCGTCCCTACTACCGTCACTAATACCGTCCCTACTACCGTCACTACTTCCGTCTCTACTACCGTCACTACTTCCGTCACTACTACGGTCACTAGTATCGTCACTACTACCGTGACTAATACTGTCCCTACTACCGTCACCACCTCCGTCACTAATACTGTCACTACTATCGTCATTACTACCGTGGCTAATACCGTCCCTACTACCGTCACTAATACCGTCCCTACTACCGTCACTACTTCCGTCTCTACTACCGTCACTACTTCCGTCACTACTACGGTCACTACTATCGTCATTACTACTGTGACAAATAGCGTCCCTACTACCGTCACTACTACCGCCCCTACTACCGACACTACTACCGTCACTACTACCATCTCAACTACCGTCCCTACTACGGTCAATACTACCGTCACTACTACCGTCACTATTATCGACACTACTTCCGTCACTACTACCGTGGCTAATACCGTCCCTACTACCGTCACTAATACCGTCCCTACTACCGTCACTACTGCCGTCCCTGCTACCGTCACTACTTCCGTCACTACTACCGTCACTACTATCGTCACTACCACCGTGACTAATACCGCCCCTACTATCGTCACTACTTCCATCACTACTACCGTCACTACTATCGTCACTACTACCGTGACTGATACCGTCCCTACTACCGTCTCTACTACCGTCAACACTACCGGCACTACTACCGTCACTACTATCGTCACTACTACCGTCACTACTACCGTGGCTAATACCGTCCCTACTAACTTCACTACTTCCGTCCCTAGTATCGTCACTCCTACCGTCTCAACTACCGTCCCAACTACCGTCCCTGCTACCGACACTACTTCCGTTACTACTACGGTCACTACTATCGTCATTACTACCGTGACTAATAGCGTCTCTACTACCGTCACTACTTCCGTCACTACTACGGTCACTACTATCGTCACTACTACCGTGACTAATACCGTCCCTACTACCGTCACCACCTCCGCCACTAATACTGTCACTACTATCGTCACTACTACCGTCACTAATACCGTCCCTACTACCGTCCCTACGACCGTCCCTACTACCGTCACTACTACCGACTCTACTACCGTCACTACTACCATCTCAACTACCGTCCCTACTACGGTCAATACTACCGTCACTACTACCGTCACTATTATCGACACTACTTCCGTCACTACTACCGTGGCTAATACCGTCCCTACTACCGTCACTAATACCGTCCCTACTACCGTCCCTACATCCGTACCTAGTATCGTCTCTATTACCGTCCCAACTACCGTCCCTACTGCCGTCACTACTACCGTCCCTACTACCGTCCCTGCTACCGTCACTACTTCCGTCACTACTACCGTCATTACTATCGTCACTACCACCGTGACTAATACCGCCCCTACTATCGTCACTACTTCCATCACTACTACCGTCACTACTATCGTCACTACTATCATCATTACTACCGTGACTAATAGCGTCTCTACTACCGTCACTACTTCCGTCACTACTACGGTCACTACTATCGTCACTACTACCGTGACTAATACCGTCCCTACTACCGTCACCACCTCCGTCACTAATACTGTCACTACTATCGTCACTACTACCGTCATTACTACCGCCTCAACTACCATTCCTACTACCGTCCCTAGTACCGTCACTACTACCGTCCCTACTACCGTCCCTACTACCGTCACTACTACCGTCGCTACTACCGTCACTACTACAGTCACAACTACATTCCCAACTGCCGACCCTACTACCGTCACTACTACCGTCCTGCTACCGTCGCTGCTACCGTCATTACTACCGTCACTACTATCGTCACTACTACCTTCACTACTACCGTCACTACTACGGTCTCAACTACCGTTCCTACTACCGTCCCTGTTACCGTCACTATTTCCGTCACTACTACCGTCCATGTTACCGACACTACTTCCGTCACTACTACGGTCACTACTATCGTCACTACTACCGTGACTAATACCGTCCCAACTACCGTCCCTACTACCGTCCCTACTACTGTCACTACTACCGTCCCTACTACCGTCCCAACTACCGTCCCTACTACCATCACTACTACCGTCACTACTACCGTCTCAACTACCGTCCCTAATACCGTCCCTGCTACCGTCACTACTTCCGTCACTACTACGGTCACTACTATCGTCATTAGTACCGTGACTAATAGCGTCCCTACTACCGTCACTACTACCGTCACTACCACCGTCTCAACTACCGTCCCTACTACCGTCGCTACTACCGTCACTACTTCCGTCACTACTACGGTCACTACTATCGTCACTACTACCGTCCCTACTACCGTCCCTGCTACCGTCACTACTTCCGTCACTACTACGGTCACTACTATCGTCATTACTACCGTGACTAATAGCGTCCCTACTACCGTGACTACTACCGTCCCTACTACCGACACTACTACCGTCACTACTACAGTCTCAACTACCGTCCCTACTACCGTCAATACTACCGTCACTACTACCGTCACTACTACCGTCCCTACGACCGTCCATGTTACCGTCACTACTTCCGTCACTACTACGGTCACTACTATCGTCACTACTACCGTCCCTACTACCGTCCCTGCTACCGTCACTACTTCCGTCACTACTACGGTCACTATTATCGTCACTACTACCGTCCCTACTACCGTCTCTGCTACCGTCACTACTTCCGTCACTACTACCGTCACTACTATCGTCACTACCACCGTGACTAATACCGCCCCTACTATCGTCACTACTTCCATCACTACTACCGTCACTAATATCGTCACTCCTACCGTCTCAACTACCGTCCCTACTACCGTCCCTACTACCATCACTACTACCGTCACTACTACCGTCTCAACTACCGTCCCTACTACCGTCCCTGCTACCGTCACTACTATCGTCACTACTACCGTGACTAATTCCGTCCCTATTACCGTCCTTACTACCGTCCCTACTACTGTCACTACTACCGTCCCCACTACCGTCACTACTACCGTCACTACTACATTCCCAACTGCCGACCCTACTACCGTCACTAGTACCGTCACTACTACCGTCGCTACAACCGTCACTACTACCGTCACTACTATCGTCAGTACTGCCGTCACTACTATCGACACTACTTCCGCCACTACTACCGTGGTTAATACCGTCCCTACTACCGTCACTAGTACCGTCACTACTACCGACTCAATTACCGTCCCTACTACCGTCCCTGCTACCGTCACTACTTCCGTCACTACTACCGTCACTACTATCGTCACTACCACCGTGACTAATACCGCCCCTACTATCGTCACTACTTCCATCACTACTACCGTCACTGCTATCGTCACTACTACCGTGACTGATACCGTCCCTACTACCGTCTCTACTAACGTCAACACTACCGTCACTACTACCGCCCCTATTACCGCCCCTACTACCGTCCCTACTACCGTCACTAGTACCGTCACCACTACCGTCACTAAAACCGTCCCAACTACCGTCCCTACTACCGTCCCTGCTACCGTCACTATTTCCGTCACTACTACCGTCCCTGTTACCGCAACTACTTCCGTCACTACTACGGTCACTACTATCGTCACTACTACCGTGACTAATACCATCCCAACTACCGTCCCTACTACCGTCCCTACTACTGTCACTACTAGCGTCCCTACTACCGTCCCTGCTACCGTCACTACTACCGTCACTACTACCGTCACTACTACCGTCCCTACTAACGTCCCAACTACCGTCCCTACTACCGTCACTACTACCGTCACTACGACCGTCTCAACTACCGTCCCTACTACCGTCCCTGCTACCGTCGCTACTTCCGTCACTACTACGGTCACTACTATCGTCATTACTACCGTGATTAATAGCGTCCCTACTACCGTCACTACTACCGTCCTTACTACCGACACTACTACCGTCACTACTACAGTCTCAACTACCGTCCCTACTACCGTCAATACTACCGTCACTACTACCGTCACTACTACCGTCCCTACGACCGTCCATGTTACCGTCACTACTTCCGTCACTACTACGGTCACTACTATCGTCACTACTACCGTCCCTACTACCGTCCCTGCTACCGTCACTACTTCCGTCACTACTACGGTCACTATTATCGTCACTACTACCGTCCCTACTACCGTCTCTGCTACCGTCACTACTTCCGTCACTACTACCGTCACTACTATCGTCACTACCACCGTGACTAATACCGCCCCTACTATCGTCACTACTTCCATCACTACTACCGTCACTACTATCGTCACTACTACCGTGACTGATACCGTCCCTACTACCGTCTCTACTACCGTCAACACTACCGGCACTACTACCGTCACTACTATCGTCACTACTACCGTCACTACTACCGTGGCTAATACCGTCCCTACTAACTTCACTACTTCCGTCCCTAGTATCGTCACTCCTACCGTCTCAACTACCGTCCCAACTACCGTCCCTGCTACCGACACTACTTCCGTTACTACTACGGTCACTACTATCGTCATTACTACCGTGACTAATACCGTCCCTACTACCGTCCCTACGACCGTCCCTACTACCGTCACTACTACCGTCACTACTACCGTCACTAAAACCGTCCCAACTACCGTCCCTACTACCGTCCCTGCTACCGTCACTATTTCCGTCACTACTACCGTCCCTGTTACCGCAACTACTTCCGTCACTACTACGGTCACTACTATCGTCACTACTACCGTGACTAATACCATCCCAACTACCGTCCCTACTACCGTCACTACTACCGTTACTACTATCGTCACTACTACCGTGACTGATACCGTCCCTACTACCGTCTTTACTAACGTCAACACTACCGTCACTACTACCGCCCCTATTACCGCCCCTACTACCGTCCCTACTACCGTCACTAGTACCGTCACTACTACCGTCACTAAAACCGTCCCAACTACCGTCCCTACTACCGTCCCTGCTACCGTCACTATTTCCGTCACTACTACCGTCCCTGTTACCGCAACTACTTCCGTCACTACTACGGTCACTACTATCGTCACTACTACCGTGACTAATACCATCCCAACTACCGTCCCTACTACCGTCACTACTACCGTCCCTACTACCGTCCCTGCTACCGTCACTACTACCGTCACTACTACCGTCACTACTACCGTCCCTACTAACGTCCCAACTACCGTCCCTACTACCGTCACTACTACCGTCACTACGACCGTCTCAACTACCGTCCCTACTACCGTCCCTGCTACCGTCACTACTTCCGTCACTACTACCGTCACTACTATCGTCACTACCACCGTGACTAATACCGCCCCTACTATCGTCACTACTTCCATCACTACTACCGTCACTGCTATCGTCACTACTACCGTGACTGATACCGTCCCTACTACCGTCTCTACTAACGTCAACACTACCGTCACTACTACCGCCCCTATTACCGCCCCTACTACCGTCCCTACTACCGTCACTAGTACCGTCACTACTACCGTCACTAAAACCGTCCCAACTACCGTCCCTACTACCGTCCCTGCTACCGTCACTATTTCCGTCACTACTACCGTCCCTGTTACCGCAACTACTTCCGTCACTACTACGGTCACTACTATCGTCACTACTACCGTGACTAATACCATCCCAACTACCGTCCCTACTACCGTCCCTACTACTGTCACTACTACCGTCCCTACTACCGTCCCTGCTACCGTCCCTACTACGGTCAATACTACCGTCACTACTACCGTCCCTACTGCCGTCCCTGCTACCGTCACTACTTCCGTCACTACTACGGTCACTACTATCGTCACTACCACCGTGACTAATACCGTCCCTACTACCGTCACCACCTCCGTCACTAATACTGTCACTACAATCGTCACTACTACCGTGACTAATACCGTCCCTACTACCGTCCCTACGACCGTCCCTACTACCGTGACTAATACCGTCCCTATTACCGTCCCTACGACCGTCCCTACTACCGTGACTACTACCGTTCCTACTACCGTCCCTGCTACCGTCACTACTTCCCTCACTACTACGGTCACTATTATCGTCACTACTACCGTGACTAATACCGTCCCTACTACCGTCCCTACTTCCGTCCCTAGTATCGTCTCTACTACCGTCCCAACTACCGTCCCTACTACCGTCACTACTACCGTCACTACCACCGTGACTAATACCGCCCCTACTATCGTCACTACTTCCATCACTACTACCGTCACTAATATCGTCAATACTACCGTGACTGATACCGTCCCTACTACCGTCTCTACTACCGTCAACACGACCGTCACTACTACCGTCCCAACTACCGTCCCTACTACCGTCACTACTACCGTCACTACCACCGTGACTAATACCGCCCCTACTATCGTCACTACTTCCATCACTACTACCGATACTAATATCGTCAATACTACCGTGACTGATACCGTCCCTACTACCGTCTCTACTACCGTCAACACGACCGTCACTACTACCGTCCCAACTACCGTCCATGCTACCGTCACTACTTCCGTCACTACTACGGTCACTACTATCGTCACTACCACCGTGACTAATACCGTCCCTACTACCGTCACCACCTCCGTCACTAATACTGTCACTACAATCGTCACTACTACCGTGACTAATACCGTCCCTACTACCGTCCCTACGACCGTCCCTACTACCGTGACTACTACCGTTCCTACTACCGTCCCTGCTACCGTCACTACTTCCCTCACTACTACGGTCACTATTATCGTCACTACTACCGTGACTAATACCGTCCCTACTACCGTCCCTACTTCCGGCCCTAGTATCGCCTCTACTACCGTCCCAACTACCGTCCCTACTACCGACCCTACTACCGTCCCTACTACCGTCCCTGCTACCGTCACTACTTCCGTCACTACTACGGACACTACTATCGCCATTACTACCGTGACTAATAGCGTCCCTACTATCGTCACTACTACCGTCACTACTAACGTCTCAACTACCGTCCCAACTACCGACCCTACTACCGTCACTACTACCGTCACTACTACCGTCGCTACTACCGTCACTACTACCGTCACTACTAACGTCACTACTGCCGTCACTACTATCGACGCTACATCCGCCACTACTACCGTGGCTAATACCGTCCCTACTACCGTCCCTACTACCGTCACTAGTACCGTCCCTACTACCGTCACTACTACCGTCACTACTACATTCCCAACTACCGTCCCTACTACCGTCACTACTACCGTCACTACTACCGCCTCAACTACCGTCCCTACTACCGTCCCTGCATCCGTCCCTACTACCGTCCCTACGACCGTCACTACTACCGTCCCTGCTACCGTCCCTACTACCGACCCTGCTACCGTCACTACTTCCGTCACTAGTACGGTCACTACTATTGTCACCACTACCGTGGCTAATACCGTCCCAACTACCGTCCCTACTACCTTCAGTACTACCGTCACTACTACCGTCATTACTACCGTCCCAACTACCGTCCATGCTACCGTCACTACCTCCGTCACTACTACGGTCACTAATATCGTCCCTGCTACCGTCCCTACTACCGTCCCTACGACCGTCCCTACTACCGTGACTACTACCGTTCCTACTACCGTCCCTGCTACCGTCACTACTTCCCTCACTACTACGGTCACTATTATCGTCACTACTACCGTGACTAATACCGTCCCTACTACCGTCCCTACTTCCGGCCCTAGTATCGCCTCTACTACCGTCCCAACTACCGTCCCTACTACCGACCCTACTACCGTCCCTACTACCGTCCCTGCTACCGTCACTACTTCCGTCACTACTACGGTCACTACTATCGTAATTACTACCGTGACTAATAGCGTCTCTACTACCGTCACTACTTCCGTCACTACTACGGTCACTACTATCGTCACTACTACCGTGTCTAATACCGTCACTACTACCGTCACCACCTCCGTCACTACTACCGTCACTACTATCGTCGCTACTATCGTCACTACTACCGTGACAAATACCGTCCCTACTACCGTCCCTACTACCGTCACTACTACCGTCACTACTGCCGTCACTACTATCGACACTACTTCCGCCACTATTACCGTGGCTATTACCGTCCCTACTACAGTCACTACTACCGTCCCTACTACCGTCCCTGCTACCTTCACTACTACCGTCTCAACTACCGTCCCTACTACCGTCCCTACATCCGTCCCTACTACCGTCCTTACGACCGTCACTACTACCGTCCCTGCTACCGTCACTATTTCCGTCACTACTACCGTCCCTGTTACCGCCACTACTTCCGTCACTACTACGGTCACTACTATCGTCACTACTACCGTGACTAATACCGTCCCTACTACCGTCCCTACGACCGTCCCTACTACCGTCACTACTACCGACACTACTACCGTCACTACTACCATGTCAACTACCGTCCCTACTACGGTCAATACTACCGTCACTATTACCGTCACTACTACCGTCACTATTATCGACACTACTTCCGTCACTACTACCCTGGCTAATACCGTCCCTACTACCGTCACTAATACCGTCCCTACTACTGTCCCTACTTCCGTCCCTAGTATCGTCTCTACTACCGTCCCAACTACCGTCCCTACTACCGTCACTACTACCGTCCCTACTACCGTCCCTGCTACCGTCACTACTTCCGTCACTACTACCGTCACTACTATCGTCACTACCACCGTGACTAATACCGCCCCTACTATCGTCACTATTTTCATCACTACTACCGTCACTACTATCGTCACTACTACCGTGACTGATAGCGTCCCTACTACCGTCTCTATTACCGTCCCTACTTCCGTCACTACTACCGTGGCTAATACCGCCCCTACTACCGTCACTAATACCGTCCCTACTACTGTCCCTACTTCCGTCCCTAGTATCGTCTCTACTACCGTCCCAACTACCGTCCCTACTACCGTCACTACTACCGTCCCTACTACCGTCCCTGCTACCGTCACTACTTCCGTCACTACTACGGTCACTACTATCGCTTGTATTACCAACGTGACTAATACCGTCCCTACTACCGTCACCACCTCCGTCACTAATACTGTCACTACTATCGTCACTACTACCGTGACTAATACCGTCCCTACTACCGTCCCTACGACCGTCCCTACTACCGTCACTACTACCGTTCCTACTACCGTCCCTGCTACCGTCACTAGTTCCCTCACTACTACGGTCACTATTATCGTCACTACTACCGTGACTAATACCGTCCCTACTACCGTCCCTAGTTCCGGCCCTAGTATCGCCTCTACTACCGTCCCAACTACCGTCCATACTACTGTCCCTGCTACCGTCACTACTTCCATCACTACTACGGTCACTACTATCGTAATTACTACCGTGACTAATAGCGTCTCTACTACCGTCCCAACTACCGTCCCTACTACCGTCAATACTACCGTCACTCCTACCGTCTCAACTACCGTCCATACTACTGTCCCTACCACCGTCACTACTACCGTCCCTGTTACCGCCACTACTTCCGTCACTACTACGGTCACTACTATCGTCACTACTACCGTGACTAATACCGTCCCAACTACCGTCCCTATTACCGTCCCTACTACTGTCACTACTACCGTCCCTACTACCGTCCCAACTACCGTCCCTACTACCGTCACTGCTACCGTCACTACTACCGTCACTACTACCGTCACTACTACCGTCCCTACTAACGTCCCAACTACCGTCCCTACTACCGTCACTACTACCGTCACTACGACCGTCTCAACGACAGTCCCTACTACCGTCCCTGCTACCGTCACTATTTCCGTCACTACTACCGTCCCTGTTACCGCCACTACTTCCGTCACTACTACGGTCACTACTATCGTCACTACTACCGTGACTAATACCGTCCCAACTACCGTCCCTACTACCGTCCCTACTACTGTCACTACTACCGTCCCAACTACCGTCCCTACTACCGTCACTACTACCGTCACTACTACCGTCTCAACTACCGTCCCTACTACCGTCCCTACTACCGTCACTACTTCCGTCACTACTACGGTCACTACTACCGTCTCAACTACCGTCCCTACTACCGTCCCTGCTACCGTCACTACTTCCGTCACTACTACGGACACTACTACCGTCACTACTACAGTCTCAACTACCGTCCCTACTACCGTCAATACTACCGTCACTACTACCGTCACTACTACCGTCCCTACGACCGTCCATGCTACCGTCACTACTTCCGTCACTACTACGGTCACTACTATAGTCATTACTAACGTGACAAATAGCGTCCCTACTACCGTCACTACTACCGCCCCTACTACCGACACTACTACCGTCACTACTACCATCTCAACTACCGTCCCTACTACGGTCAATACTACCGTCACTACTACCGTCACCACCTCCATCACTAATACTGTCACTACTATCATCACTACTACCGTGACTAATACCGTCCCTACTACCGTCCCTACGACCGTCCCTACTACCGTCACTACTACCGACACTACTACCGTCACTACTACCATCTCAACTACCGTCCCTACTACGGTCAATACTACCGTCACTACTACCGTCACTACTACCGTCACTATTATCGACACTACTTCCGTCACTACTACCGTGGCTAATACCGTCCCTACTACCGTCACTAATACCGTCCCTACTACTGTCCCTACTTCCGTCCCAAGTATCGTCTCTACTACCGTCCCAACTACCGTCCCTACTACCGTCACTACTACCGTCCCTACTACCGTCCCTGCTACCGTCACTACTTCCGTCACTACTTCCGTCACTACTACGGTCACTACTACCGTCTCAACTACCGTCCCTACTACCGTCCCTGCTACCGTCACTACTTCCGTCACTACTACGGACACTACTACCGTCACTACTACAGTCTCAACTACCGTCCCTACTACCGTCACTACTACCGTCCCTACTACCGTCCCTGCTACCGTCACTACTTCCGCCACTACTACGGTCACTACTATCGTCACTACCACCGTGACTAATACCGTCCCTACTACCGTCACCACCTCCGTCACTAATAATGTCACTACTATCGTCACTACTACCGTGACTAATACCGTCCCTACTACCGTCCCTACGACCGTCCCTACTACCGTCACTACTACCGTTCCTACTACCGTCCCTGCTACCGTCACTAGTTCCCTCACTACTACGGTCACTATTATCGTCACTACTACCGTGGCTAATACCGTCCCTACTACCGTCCCTACTTCCGGCCCTAGTATCGCCTCTACTACCGTCCCAACTACCGTCCCTACTACCGTCACTACTACCGTCCCTACTACCGTCCCTGCTACCGTCACTACTTCCGTCACTACTACCGTCACTACTATCGTCACTACCACCGTGACTAATACCGCCCCTACTATCGTCACTACTTCCATCACTACTACCGTCTCTACTATCGTCACTACTACCGTGACTGATACCGTCCCTACTACCATCTCTACTACCGTCAACACTACCGTCACTACTACCGTCCCAGCTACCGTCCATGCTACCGTCACTACTTCCGTCACTACTACCGTCACTACTATCGTCACTACCACCGTGACTAATACCGCCCCTACTATCGTCACTACTTCCATCACTACTACCGTCACTAATATCGTCACTACTACCGTGACTGATACCGTCCCTACTACCGTCTCTACTACCGTCAACACGACCGTCACTACTACCGTCCCAACTACCGTCCATGCTACCGTCACTACTTCCGTCACTACTACGGTCACTACTATCGTCACTACCACCGTGACTAATACCGTCCCTACTACCGTCACCACCTCCGTCACTAATACTGTCACTACTATCGTCACTACTACCGTGACTAATACCGTCCCTACTACCGTCCCTACGACCGTCCCTACGACCGTCCCTACTACCGTCACTACTACCGTTCCTACTACCGTCCCTGCTACCGTCACTACTTCCCTCACTACTACGGTCACTATTATCGTCACTACTACCGTGACTAATACCGTCCCTACTACCGTCCCTACTTCCGGCCCTAGTATCGCCTCTACTACCGTCCCAACTACCGTCCCTACTACCGTCACTACTACCGTCCCTACTGCCGTCCCTGCTACCGTCACTATTTCCGTCACTACTACGGTCACTACTATCGTCACTACCAGCGTGACTAATACCGTCCCTACTACCGTCACCAGCTCCGTCACTAATACTGTCACTACTATCGTCACTACTACCGTGACTAATACCGTCCCTACTACCGTCCCTACGACCGTCCCTACTACCGTCACTACTACCGTTCCTACTACCGTCCCTGCTACCGTCACTACTTCCCTCACTACTACGGTCACTATTATCGTCACTACTACCGTGACTGATACCGTCCCTACTACCGTCTCTACTACCGTCAACACTACCGGCACTACTACCGCACCTACTACCGCCCCTACTACCGTCCCTACTACCGTCACTAGTACCGTCACTACTACCGTCACTAAAACCGTCCAAACTACCGTCCCTACTACCGTCCCTGCTACCGTCACTATTTCCGTCACTACTACCGTCCCTGTTACCGCCACTACTTCCGTCACTACTACGGTCGCTACTACCGTCCCTACTACCGTCCCAACTACCGTCAACACTACCGTCACTACTACCGCCCCTGCTTCCGTCCCTACTTCCGTCCCTAGTATCGTCTCTACTACCGTCCCAACTACCGTCCCTACTACCGTCACTACTACCGTCACTCCTACCGTCTCAACTACCGTCCATACTACTGTCCCTGCTACCGTCACTACTTCCGTCACTACTACGGTCACTACTATCGTCATTACTACCGTGACTAATAGCGTCTCTACTACCGTCACTACTTCCGTCACTACTACGGTCACTACTATCGTCACTACTACCGTGTCTAATACCGTCACTACTACCGTCACCACCTCCGTCACTACTACCGTCACTACTATCGTCACTACTATCGTCACTACTACCGTGACAAATACCGTCCCTACTACCGTCCCTACTACCGTCACTACATCCGTCCCTACTACCGTCCTTACGACCGTCACTACTACCGTCCCTGCTACCGTCACTATTTCCGTCACTACTACCGTCCCTGTTACCGCCACTACTTCCGTCACTACTACGGTCACTACTATCGTCACTACTACCGTGACTAATACCGTCCCAACTACCGGCCCTATTACCGTCCCTACTACTGTCACTACTACCGTCCCTACTACAGTCACTACTACCGTCCCTACTACCGTCCCTGCTACCTTCACTACTACCGTCTCAACTACCGTCCCTACTACCGTCCCTACATCCGTCCCTACTACCGTCCTTACGACCGTCACTACTACCGTCCCTGCTACCGTCACTATTTCCGTCACTACTACCGTCCCTGTTACCGCCACTACTTCCGTCACTACTACGGTCACTACTATCGTCACTACTACCGTGACTAATTCCGTCCCTATTACCGTCCTTACTACCGTCCCTACTACTGTCACTACAACCGTCCCCACTACCGTCACTCTTACCGTCACTACTACATTCCCAACTGCCGAACCTACTACCGTCACTACTACCGTCACTACTACCGTCAGTACTACCGTCACTACTACCGTCCCTACTACCGTCCCCGCTACCGCCACTACTTCCGACACTACTACCGTCACTACTATCGCCACTACAACCGTGACTAATTCCGTCCCTATTACCGCCCTTACTACCGTCCCTACTACTGTCACTACTACCGTCCCCACTACCGTCACTACTACCGTCACTACTACCGTCGCTACTACCGTCACTACTACCGTCACTACTATCGTCACTACTACCGTCCCTACTACCGTCCCTGCTACCGTCCCTGCTACCGTCACTACTTCCGCCACTACTACGGTCACTATTATCGTCACTACTACCGTCCCTACTACCGTCTCTGCTACCGTCACTACTTCCGTCACTACTACCGTCACTACTATCGTCACTACCACCGTGACTAATACCGCCCCTACTATCGTCACTACTTCCATCACTACTACCGTCACTAATATCGTCACTACTACCGTCACTACTACGGTCACTACTATCGTCACTACCACCGTGACTAATACCGTCCCTACTACCGTCACCACCTCCGTCACTAATACTGTCACTACTATCGTCACTACTACCGTGACTAATACCGTCGCTACTACCGTCCCTACGACCGTCCCTACTACCGTCACTACTACCGTTCCTACTACTGTCCCTGCTACCGTCACTACTTCCCTCACTACTACGGTCACTATTATCGTCACTACTACCGTGACTAATACCGTCCCTACTACCGTCCCTACTTCCGGCCCTAGTATCGCCACTACTACCGTCCCAACTACCGTCCCTACTACCATCACTACTACCGTCCCTACTACCGTCCCTGCTACCGTCACTACTTCCGTAACTACTACCGTCACTACTATCGTCACTACCACCGTGACTAATACCGCCCCTACTATCGTCACTACTTGCATCACTACTAGCGTCACTACTATCGTCACTACTACCGTGACTAATACCGCCCCTACTATCGTCACTACTTCCATCACTACTACCGTCACTAATATCGTCACTACTACCGTGACTGATACCGTCCCTACTACCGTCTCTACTACCGTCAACACTACCGTCACTACTACCGTCCATGCTACCGTCACTACTTCCGTCACTACTACCGTCACTACTATCGTCACTACCACCGTGACTAATACCGCCCCTACTATCGTCACTACTTCCATCACTACTACCGTCACTAATATCGTCACTACTACCGTGACTGATACCGTCCCTACTACCGTCTATACTACCGTCAACACGACCGTCACTACTACCGTCCCAACTACCGTCCATGCTACCGTCACTACTTCCGTCACTACTACGGTCACTACTATCGTCACTACCACCGTGACTAATACCGTCCCTACTACCGTCACCACCTCCGTCACTAATACTGTCACTACTATCGTCACTATTACCGTGACTAATACCGTCCCTACTACCGTCCCTACGACCGTCCCTACTACCGTCACTACTACCGTTCCTACTACCGTCCCTGCTACCGTCACTACTTCCCTCACTACTACGGTCACTATTATCGTCACTACTACCGTGACTAATACCGTCCCTACTACCGTCCCTACTTCCGGCCCTAGTATCGCCTCTACTACCGTCCCAACTACCGTCCCTACTACCGTCACTACTACCGTCCCTACTACCGTCCCTGCTACCGTCACTACTTCCGTCACTACTACGGTCACTACTATCGTCATTACTACCGTGACTAATAGCGTCCCTACTACCGTCACTACTACCGTCACTACTACCGTCTCAACTACCGTCCCTACTACCGTCGCTACTTCGTTCCAAGTATCGTCTCTACTACCGTCCCAACTACCGACCCTACTACCGTCACTACTACCGTCACTACTACCGTCGCTACTACCGTCACTACTACCGTCACTACTAACGTCACTACTGCCGTCACTACTATCGACGCTACATCCGCCACTACTACCGTGGCTAATACCGTCCCTACTACCGTCCCTACTACCGTCCCTACTACCGTCACTACTACCGTCACTACTACCGCCTCAACTACCGTCCCTACTACCGTCCCTGCATCCGTCCCTACTACCGTCCCTACGACCGTCACTACTACCGTCCCTGCTACCGTCCCTACTACCGACCCTGCTACCGTCACTACTTCCGTCACTAGTACGGTCACTACTATTGTCACCACTACCGTGACTAATACCGTCCCAACTACCGTCCCTACTACCTTCAATACTACCGTCACTACTACCGTCACTACTACCGTCCCAACTACCGTCCATGCTACCGTCACTACCTCCGTCACTA
The DNA here is from genome assembly GCA_944738655.2 of Andrena hattorfiana. Lineage (NCBI taxonomy): Eukaryota > Metazoa > Arthropoda > Insecta > Hymenoptera > Andrenidae > Andrena > Andrena hattorfiana. The sequence continues at coordinate 31,119,712 of OX122894.2, read as the reverse complement.
CTACGGTCACTACTATCGTCACTACAACCGTGACTGATACCGTCCCTACTACTGCCTCTACTACCGTCAATACTACCGCCACTACTACCGTCACTACTACCGACCGTACTACCGTCAGTACTACCGTCACTACTACCGTCCCTACTACCGTTCCTGCTACCGTCACTATTTCCGGCACTACTACCGTCACTACTACCGTCACTACTGCCGTCACTACTATCGACACTACTTCCGCCACTACTACCGTGGCTAATACCGCCCCTACTACCGTCAGTACTACCATCCCTACTACCGTCACTACTACCGCCACTACTACCGTCACTACTACCGTGACTAATACCGTCCCTACTACCGTCACTACTGCCGTCCCTACTACCGACACTACTTCCGCCAGTACTACCGTGCCTAATACCGTCCCTACTACCGTCACTAATACCGTCCCTACTACCGTCACTACTTCCGTCTCTACTACCGTCACTACTTCCGTCACTACTACCGTCACTACTACCGTCACTACTACCGTCCCTACTAACGTCCCAACTACCGTCCCTACTATCGTCACTACTACCGTCACTACGACCGTCTCAACGACCGTCCCTACTACCGTCCCTGCTACCGTCACTATTTCCGTCACTACTACCGTCCCTGTTACCGCCACTACTTCCGTTACTACTACGGTCACTACTATCGTCACTACTACCGTGACTAATACCGTCCCAACTACCGTCCCTACTACCGTCCCTACTATTGTCACTACTACCGTCCCAACTACCGTCCCTACTACCGTCACTACTACCGTCCCTACGACCGTCCATGCTACCGTCACTACTTCCTTCACTACTACGGTCACTACTATCGTCATTACTACCGTGACAAATAGCGTCTCTACTACCGTCACTACTACCGCCCCTACTACCGACACTACTACCGTCACTACTACCATCTCAACTACCGTCCCTACTACGGTCAATACTACCGTCACTACTACCGTCACTACTACCGTCACTATTATCGACACTACTTCCGTCACTACTACCGTGGCTAACACCGTCCCTACTACCGTCACTAATACCGTCCCTACTACCGTCACTACTTCCGTCTCTACTACCGTCACTACTTCCGTCACTACTACGGTCACTACTATCGTCACTACTACCGTGACTAATACCGTCCCTACTACCGTCACCACCTCCATCACTAATACTGTCACTACTATCATCACTACTACCGTGACTAATACCGTCCCTACTACCGTCCCTACGACCGTCCCTACTACCGTCACTACTACCGACACTACTACCGTCACTACTACCATCTCAACTACCGTCCCTACTACGGTCAATACTACCGTCACTACTACCCTCACTACTACCGTCACTATTATCGACACTACTTCCGTCACTACTACCGTGGCTAATACCGTCCCTACTACCGTCCCAACTACCGTCCCTACTACCGTCACTACTACCGTCACTACTACCGTCTCAACTACCGTCCCTACTACATTCAATACTACCGTCACTACTACCGTCACTACTACCGTCCCAACTACCGTCCATGCTACCGTCACTACTTCCGTCACTACTACGGTTACTACTATCGACACTACTTCCGCCACTACTACCGTGGCTAATACCGCCCCTACTACCGTCAGTACTACCATCCCTACTACCGTCACTACTACCGCCACTACTATCGTCACTACTACCGTGACTAATACCGTCCCTACTACCGTCACCACCTCCATCACTAATACTGTCACTACTATCATCACTACTACCGTGACTAATACCGTCACTACTACCGTCACTACTATCGTCACTACCACCGTGACTAATACCGCCCCTACTATCGTCACTACTTCCATCACTACTAACGTCACTACTATCGTCACTACTACCGTGACTGATACCGTCCCTACTACCGTCTCTACTACCGTCAACACTACCGGCACTACTACCGCCCCTACTACCGTCCCCACTACCGTCCCTACTACCGTCACTACTACCGTCACTACTATCGTCACTACTACCGTGACTAATTCCGTCCCTATTACCGTCCTTACTACCGTCCCTACTACTGTCACTACTACCGTCCCCACTACCGTCACTACTACATTCCCAACTGCCGACCCTACTACCGTCACTACTACCGTCCCTACTACCGTCACTACTTCCATCACTACTACCGTCACTACTATCGTCACTACTACCGTCACTACTACCGTCACTCCTACCGTCTCAACTACCGTCCCTAATACCGTCCCTACTACCGTCCCTACTACCGTCACCACCTCCGTCACTAATACTGTCACTACTACCGTCACTAATACCGTCCCTACTACCGTCCCTACTTCCGTCCCTAGTATCGTCACAACCACCGTGACTAATACCGTCCCTACTACCGTCACCACCTCCGTCACTAATACTGTCACTACTATCGTCACTACTACCGTGACTAATACCGTCCCTACTACCGTCCCTACGACCGTCCCTACTACCGTCACTACTACCGTTCCTACTACCGTCCCTGCTACCGTCACTAGTTCCCTCACTACTACGGTCACTATTATCGTCACTACTACCGTGACTAATACCGTCCCTACTACCGTCCCTACGACCGTCCCTAAGACCGTCCCTACTACCGTCCCAACTTCCGGCCCTAGTATCGCCTCTACTACCGTCCCAACTACCGTCCCTACTACCGTCACTACTACCGTCCCTGCTACCGTCCCCGCTACCGTCACTACTTCCGTCACTACTACCGTCACTACTATCGTCACTACCACCGTGACTAATACCGCCCCTACTATCGTCACTACTTCCATCACTACTACCGTCACTACTATCGTCACTACTACCGTGACTGATACCGTCCCTACTACCATCTCTACTACCGTCAACACTACCGTCACTACTACCGTCCCAACTACCGTCCATGCTACCGTCACTACTTCCGTCACTACTACCGTCACTACTATCGTCACTACCACCGTGACTAATACCGCCCCTACTATCGTCACTACTTCCATCACTACTACCGTCACTAATATCGTCACTACTACCGTGACTGATACCGTCCCTACTACCGTCTCTACTACCGTCAACACGACCGTCACTACTACCGTCCCAACTACCGTCCATGCTACCGTCACTACTTCCGTCACTACTACGGTCACTACTATCGTCACTACCACCGTGACTAATACCGTCCCTACTACCGTCACCACCTCCGTCACTAATACTGTCACTACTATCGTCACTACTACCGTGACTAATACCGTCCCTACTACCGTCCCTACGACCGTCCCTAAGACCGTCCCTACTACCGTCACTACTACCGTTCCTACTACCGTCCCTGCTACCGTCACTACTTCCCTCACTACTACGGTCACTATTATCGTCACTACTACCGTGACTAATACCGTCCCTACTACCGTCCCTACTTCCGGCCCTAGTATCGCCGCTACTACCGTCCCAACTACCGTCCCTACTACCGTCACTACTACCGTCCCTACTACCGTCCCTGCTACCGTCACTACTTCCGTCACTACTACCGTCACTACTATCGTCACTATCAGCGTGACTAATACCGTCCCTACTACCGTCACCAGCTCCGTCACTAATACTGTCACTACTATCGTCACTACTACCGTGACTAATACCGTCCCTACTACCGTCCCTACGACCGTCCCTACTACCGTCACTACTACCGTTCCTACTACCGTCCCTGCTACCGTCACTACTTCCCTCACTACTACGGTCACTATTATCGTCACTACTACCGTGACTGATACCGTCCCTACTACCGTCTCTACTACCGTCAACACTACCGGCACTACTACCGCCCCTACTACCGCCCCTACTACCGTCCCTACTACCGTCACTAGTACCGTCACTACTACCGTCACTAAAACCGTCCAAACTACCGTCCCTACTACCGTCCCTGCTACCGTCACTATTTCCGTCACTACTACCGTCCCTGTTACCGCCACTACTTCCGTCACTACTACGGTCGCTACTACCGTTCCTACTACCGTCCCAACTACCGTCAACACTACCGTCACCACTACCGCCCCTACTACCGTCCCTACTACCGTCACTCCTACCGTCTCAACTACCGTCCATACTACTGTCCCTGCTACCGTCACTACTTCCGTCACTACTACGGTCACTACTATCGTCCTTACTACCGTGACTAATAGCGTCTCTACTACCGTCACTACTTCCGTCACTACTACGGTCACTACTATCGTCACTACTACCGTGTCTAATACCGTCACTACTACCGTCACCACCTCCGTCACTACTACCGTCACTACTATCGTCACTACTATCGTCACTACTACCGTGACAAATACCGTCCCTACTACCGTCCCTACTACCGTCACTACATCCGTCCCTACTACCGTCACTACTACCGTCACTACTACCGTCACTACTACCGTGCCTACTAACGTCCCAACTACCGTCCCTACTACCGACACTACTACCGTCACTACTATCGTCACTACTACCGTGACTAATTCCGTCCCTATAACCGTCCTTACTACCGTCCCTACTACTGTCACTACTACCGTCCCCACTACCCTCACTACTACCGTCACTACTACATTCCCAACTGCCGAACCTACTACCGTCACTACTACCGTCACTACTACCGTCAGTACTACCGTCACTACTACCGTCCCTACTACCGTCCCCGCTACCGCCCCTACTTCCGACACTACTACCGTCACTACTATCGCCACTACCACCGTGACTAATACCGCCCCTACTATCGTCACTACTTCCATCACTACTACCGTCACTAATATCGTCACTACTACCGTCACTACTACCGTCACTATTATCGACACTACTTCCGTCACTACTACCGTGGCTAATACCGTCCCTACTACCGTCACTAATACCGTCCCTACTACCGTCACCACCTCCGTCGCTAATAATGTCACTACTATCGTCACTACTACCGTCACTAATACCGTCCCTACTACCGTCCCTACGACCGTCCCTACTACCGTCACTACTACCGACTCTACTACCGTCACTACTACCATCTCAACTACCGTCCCTACTACGGTCAATACTACCGTCACTACTACCGTCACTACTACCGTCACTATTATCGACACTACTTCCGTCACTACTACCGTGGCTAATACCGTCCCTACTACCGTCACTAATACCGTCCCTACTACCGTCCCTACTGCCGTCACTACTATCGACGCTACTTCCGCCACTACTACCGTGGCTAATACCGTCCCTACTACCGTCCCCACTACCGTCACTAGTACCGTCCCTACTACCGTCACTACTACCGTCACTACTACATTCCCAACTACCGTCCCTACTACCGTCACTACTACCGTCATTACTACCGCCTCAACTACCGTCCCTACTACCGTCCCTACTATCGTCACTACTACCGTCCCTACTACCGTCACTACTACCGTCACTACTACATTCCTAACTGCCGACCCTACTACCGTCACTACTACCGTCCTGCTACCGTCGCTGCTACCGTCACTACTACCGTCACTACTATCGTCACTACTGCCGTCACTACTATCGACGCTACTTCCGCCACTACTACCGTGGCTAATACCGTCCCTACTACCGTCCCTACTACCGTCACTAGTACCGTCCCTACTACCGTAACTACTACCGTCACTACTACCGTCACTACTACCGTCCCTACAACCGTCACTACTACCGTCCCTGCTACCGTCACTACTGCCGTCCCTGCTACCGTCATTACTTCCGTCACTACTACCGTCACTAGTATCGCTACTACTACCGTGACTAATACCGTCCCTACTACCGTCCCTACTACCGTCACTACTTCCGTCAGTACTACCGTCACTACTAACGTCACTACTACCGTCCCAACTACCGTCCCTACTACCGTCCCTGCTACGGTCACTACTTCCGTCACTACTACGGTCACTACTATCGTCATTACTACCGTCACTAATACCGTACCTGCTACCGTCACTACTTCCGTCTCTACTACCGTCACTACTTCCGTCACTACTACGGTCACTACTATCGACACTACTTCCGCCACTACTACCGTGGCTAATACCACCCCTACTACCGTCAGTACTACCGTCCCTACTACCGTCACTACTACCGCCACTACTTCCGTCACTACTACGGTCACTACTATCGTCACTACTACCGTGACTAATACCGTCCCAACTACCGTCCCTATTACCGTCCCTACTACTGTCACTACTACCGTCCCTACTACCGTCCCAACTACCGTCCCTACTACCGTCACTGCTACCGTCACTACTACCGTCACTACTACCGTCACTACTACCGTCCCTACTAACGTCCCAACTACCGTCCCTACTACCGTCACTGCTACCGTCACTACTACCGTCACTACTACCGTCACTACTACCGTCCCTACTAACGTCCCAACTACCGTCCCTACTACCGTCACTACTACCGTCACTACGACCGTCTCAACGACAGTCCCTACTACCGTCCCTGCTACCGTCACTATTTCCGTCACTACTACCGTCCCTGTTACCGCCACTACTTCCGTCACTACTACGGTCACTACTATCGTCACTACTACCGTGACTAATACCGTCCCAACTACCGTCCCTATTACGGTCCCTACTACTGTCACTACTACCGTCCCTACTACCGTCCCAACTACCGTCCCTACTACCGTCACTGCTACCGTCACTACTACCGTCACTACTACCGTCACTACTACCGTCCCTACTAACGTCCCAACTACCGTCCCTACTACCGTCACTACTACCGTCACTACGACCGTCTCAACGACAGTCCCTACTACCGTCCCTGCTACCGTCACTATTTCCGTCACTACTACCGTCCCTGTTACCGCCACTACTTCCGTCACTACTACGGTCACTACTATCGTCACTACTACCGTGACTAATACCGTCCCAACTACCGTCCCTACTACCGTCCCTACTACTGTCACTACTACCGTCCCAACTACCGTCCCTACTACCGTCACTACTACCGTCACTACTACCGTCTCAACTACCGTCCCTACTACCGTCCCTACTACCGTCACTACTTCCGTCACTACTACGGTCACTACTACCGTCTCAACTACCGTCCCTACTACCGTCCCTGCTACCGTCACTACTTCCGTCACTACTACGGACACTACTACCGTCACTACTACAGTCTCAACTACCGTCCCTACTACCGTCAATACTACCGTCACTACTACCGTCACTACTACCGTCCCTACGACCGTCCATGCTACCGTCACTACTTCCGTCACTACTACGGTCACTACTATAGTCATTACTAACGTGACAAATAGCGTCCCTACTACCGTCACTACTACCGCCCCTACTACCGACACTACTACCGTCACTACTACCATCTCAACTACCGTCCCTACTACGGTCAATACTACCGTCACTACTACCGTCACCACCTCCATCACTAATACTGTCACTACTATCATCACTACTACCGTGACTAATACCGTCCCTACTACCGTCCCTACGACCGTCCCTACTACCGTCACTACTACCGACACTACTACCGTCACTACTACCATCTCAACTACCGTCCCTACTACGGTCAATACTACCGTCACTACTACCGTCACTACTACCGTCACTATTATCGACACTACTTCCGTCACTACTACCGTGGCTAATACCGTCCCTACTACCGTCACTAATACCGTCCCTACTACTGTCCCTACTTCCGTCCCTAGTATCGTCTCTACTACCGTCCCAACTACCGTCCCTACTACCGTCACTACTACCGTCCCTACTACCGTCCCTGCTACCGTCACTACTTCCGTCACTACTACCGTCACTACTATCGTCACTACCACCGTGACTAATACCGCCCCTACTATCGTCACTACTTTCATCACTACTACCGTCACTACTATCGTCACTACTACCGTGACTGATAGCGTCCCTACTACCGTCTCTATTACCGTCCCTACTTCCGTCACTACTACCGTGGCTAATACCGTCCCTACTACCGTCACTAATACCGTCCCTACTACTGTCCCTACTTCCGTCCCTAGTATCGTCTCTACTACCGTCCCAACTACCGTCCCTACTACCGTCACTACTACCGTCACTACTACATTCCCAACTGCCGAACCTACTACCGTCACTACTACCGTCACTACTACCGTCAGTACTACCGTCACTACTACCGTGCCTACTAACGTCCCAACTACCGTCCCTACTACCGACACTACTACCGTCACTACTATCGTCACTACTACCGTGACTAATTCCGTCCCTATTACCGTCCTTACTACCGTCCCTACTACTGTCACTACTACCGTCCCCACTACCCTCACTACTACCGTCACTACTACATTCCCAACTGCCGAACCTACTACCGTCACTACTACCGTCACTACTACCGTCAGTACTACCGTCACTACTACCGTCCCTACTACCGTCCCCGCTACCGCCCCTACTTCCGACACTACTACCGTCACTACTATCGCCACTACCACCGTGACTAATACCGCCCCTACTATCGTCACTACTTCCATCACTACTACCGTCACTAATATCGTCACTACTACCGTCACTACTACCGTCACTATTATCGACACTACTTCCGTCACTACTACCGTGGCTAATACCGTCCCTACTACCGTCACTAATACCGTCCCTACTACCGTCACCACCTCCGTCGCTAATAATGTCACTACTATCGTCACTACTACCGTCACTAATACCGTCCCTACTACCGTCCCTACGACCGTCCCTACTACCGTCACTACTACCGACTCTACTACCGTCACTACTACCATCTCAACTACCGTCCCTACTACGGTCAATACTACCGTCACTACTACCGTCACTACTACCGTCACTATTATCGACACTACTTCCGTCACTACTACCGTGGCTAATACCGTCCCTACTACCGTCACTAATACCGTCCCTACTACCGTCCCTACTGCCGTCACTACTATCGACGCTACTTCCGCCACTACTACCGTGGCTAATACCGTCCCTACTACCGTCCCCACTACCGTCACTAGTACCGTCCCTACTACCGTCACTACTACCGTCACTACTACATTCCCAACTACCGTCCCTACTACCGTCACTACTACCGTCATTACTACCGCCTCAACTACCGTCCCTACTACCGTCCCTACTATCGTCACTACTACCGTCCCTACTACCGTCACTACTACCGTCACTACTACATTCCTAACTGCCGACCCTACTACCGTCACTACTACCGTCCTGCTACCGTCGCTGCTACCGTCACTACTACCGTCACTACTATCGTCACTACTGCCGTCACTACTATCGACGCTACTTCCGCCACTACTACCGTGGCTAATACCGTCCCTACTACCGTCCCTACTACCGTCACTAGTACCGTCCCTACTACCGTAACTACTACCGTCACTACTACCGTCACTACTACCGTCCCTACAACCGTCACTACTACCGTCCCTGCTACCGTCACTACTGCCGTCCCTGCTACCGTCATTACTTCCGTCACTACTACCGTCACTAGTATCGCTACTACTACCGTGACTAATACCGTCCCTACTACCGTCCCTACTACCGTCACTACTTCCGTCAGTACTACCGTCACTACTAACGTCACTACTACCGTCCCAACTACCGTCCCTACTACCGTCCCTGCTACGGTCACTACTTCCGTCACTACTACGGTCACTACTATCGTCATTACTACCGTCACTAATACCGTACCTGCTACCGTCACTACTTCCGTCTCTACTACCGTCACTACTTCCGTCACTACTACGGTCACTACTATCGACACTACTTCCGCCACTACTACCGTGGCTAATACCACCCCTACTACCGTCAGTACTACCGTCCCTACTACCGTCACTACTACCGCCACTACTTCCGTCACTACTACGGTCACTACTATCGTCACTACTACCGTGACTAATACCGTCCCAACTACCGTCCCTATTACCGTCCCTACTACTGTCACTACTACCGTCCCTACTACCGTCCCAACTACCGTCCCTACTACCGTCACTGCTACCGTCACTACTACCGTCACTACTACCGTCACTACTACCGTCCCTACTAACGTCCCAACTACCGTCCCTACTACCGTCACTGCTACCGTCACTACTACCGTCACTACTACCGTCACTACTACCGTCCCTACTAACGTCCCAACTACCGTCCCTACTACCGTCACTACTACCGTCACTACGACCGTCTCAACGACAGTCCCTACTACCGTCCCTGCTACCGTCACTATTTCCGTCACTACTACCGTCCCTGTTACCGCCACTACTTCCGTCACTACTACGGTCACTACTATCGTCACTACTACAGTGACTAATACCGTCCCAACTACCGTCCCTATTACCGTCCCTACTACTGTCACTACTACCGTCCCTACTACCGTCCCAACTACCGTCCCTACTACCGTCACTGCTACCGTCACTACTACCGTCACTACTACCGTCACTACTACCGTCCCTACTAACGTCCCAACTACCGTCCCTACTACCGTCACTACTACCGTCACTACGACCGTCTCAACGACAGTCCCTACTACCGTCCCTGCTACCGTCACTATTTCCGTCACTACTACCGTCCCTGTTACCGCCACTACTTCCGTCACTACTACGGTCACTACTATCGTCACTACTACCGTGACTAATTCCGTCCCAACTACCGTCCCTACTACCGTCCCTACTACTGTCACTACTACCGTCCCAACTACCGTCACTACTACCGTCACTACTACCGTCTCAACTACCGTCCCTACTACCGTCCCTACTACCGTCACTACTTCCGTCACTACTACGGTCACTACTACCGTCTCAACTACCGTCCCTACTACCGTCCCTGCTACCGTCACTACTTCCGTCACTACTACGGACACTACTACCGTCACTACTACAGTCTCAACTACCGTCCCTACTACCGTCAATACTACCGTCACTACTACCGTCACTACTACCGTCCCTACGACCGTCCATGCTACCGTCACTACTTCCGTCACTACTACGGTCACTACTATAGTCATTACTAACGTGACAAATAGCGTCCCTACTACCGTCACTACTACCGCCCCTACTACCGACACTACTACCGTCACTACTACCATCTCAACTACCGTCCCTACTACGGTCAATACTACCGTCACTACTACCGTCACCACCTCCATCACTAATACTGTCACTACTATCATCACTACTACCGTGACTAATACCGTCCCTACTACCGTCCCTACGACCGTCCCTACTACCGTCACTACTACCGACACTACTACCGTCACTACTACCATCTCAACTACCGTCCCTACTACGGTCAATACTACCGTCACTACTACCGTCACTACTACCGTCACTATTATCGACACTACTTCCGTCACTACTACCGTGGCTAATACCGTCCCTACTACCGTCACTAATACAGTCCCTACTACTGTCCCTACTTCCGTCCCTAGTATCGTCTCTACTACCGTCCCAACTACCGTCCCTACTACCGTCACTACTACCGTCCCTACTACCGTCCCTGCTACCGTCACTACTTCCGTCACTACTACCGTCACTACTATCGTCACTACCACCGTGACTAATACCGCCCCTACTATCGTCACTACTTTCATCACTACTACCGTCACTACTATCGTCACTACGACCGTGACTGATAGCGTCCCTACTACCGTCTCTATTACCGTCCCTACTTCCGTCACTACTACCGTGGCTAATACCGTCCCTACTACCGTCACTAATACCGTCCCTACTACTGTCCCTACTTCCGTCCCTAGTATCGTCTCTACTACCGTCCCAACTACCGTCCCTACTACCGTCACTACTACCGTCCCTACTACCGTCCCTGCTACCGTCACTACTTCCGTCACTACTACGGTCACTACTATCGTCACTACCACCGTGACTAATACCGTCCCTACTACCGTCACCACCTCCGTCACTAATACTGTCACTACTATCGTCACTACTACCGTGACTAATACCGTCCCTACTACCGTCCCTACGACCGTCCCTACTACCGTCACTACTACCGTTCCTACTACCGTCCCTGCTACCGTCACTAGTTCCCTCACTACTACGGTCACTATTATCGTCACTACTACCGTGGCTAATACCGTCCCTACTACCGTCCCTACTTCCGGCCCTAGTATCGCCTCTACTACCGTCCCAACTACCGTCCCTACTACCGTCACTACTACCGTCCCTACTACCGTCCCTGCTACCGTCACTACTTCCGTCACTACTACCGTCACTACTATCGTCACTACCACCGTGACTAATACCGCCCCTACTATCGTCACTACTTCCATCACTACTACCGTCACTACTATCGTCACTACTACCGTGACTGATACCGTCCCTACTACCATCTCTACTACCGTCAACACTACCGTCACTACTACCGTCCCAACTACCGTCCATGCTACCGTCACTACTTCCGTCACTACTACCGTCACTACTATCGTCACTACCACCGTGACTAATACCGCCCCTACTATCGTCACTACTTCCATCACTACTACCGTCACTAATATCGTCACTACTACCGTGACTGATACCGTCCCTACTACAGTCTCTACTACCGTCAACACGACCGTCACTACTACCGTCCCAACTACCGTCCATGCTACCGTCACTACTTCCGTCACTACTACGGTCACTACTATCGTCACTACCACCGTGACTAATACCGTCCCTACTACCGTCACCACCTCCGTCACTAATACTGTCACTACTATCGTCACTACCACCGTGACTAATACCGTCCCTACTACCGTCACCACCTCCGTCACTAATACTGTCACTACTATCGTCACTACTACCGTGACTAATACCGTCCCTACTACCGTCCCTACGACCGTCCCTACTACCGTCCCTACGACCGTCCCTACTACCGTCACTACTACCGTTCCTACTACCGTCCCTGCTACCGTCACTAGTTCCCTCACTACTACGGTCACTATTATCGTCACTACTACCGTGGCTAATACCGTCCCTACTACCGTCCCTACTTCCGGCCCTAGTATCGCCTCTACTACCGTCCCAACTACCGTCCCTACTACCGGCACTACTACCGCCCCTACTACCGCCCCTACTACCGTCCCTACTACCGTCACTAGTACCGTCACTACTACCGTCACTAAAACCGTCCAAACTACCGTCCCTACTACCGTCCCTGCTACCGTCACTATTTCCGTCACTACTACCGTCCCTGTTACCGCCACTACTTCCGTCACTACTACGGTCGCTACTACCGTCCCTACTACCGTCCCAACTACCGTCAACACTACCGTCACTACTACCGCCCCTACTTCCGTCCCTACTTCCGTCCCTAGTATCGTCTCTACTACCGTCCCAACTACCGTCCCTACTACCGTCACTACTACCGTCACTCCTACCGTCTCAACTACCGTCCATACTACTGTCCCTGCTACCGTCACTACTTCCGTCACTACTACGGTCACTACTATCGTCATTACTACCGTGACTAATAGCGTCTCTACTACCGTCACTACTTCCGCCACTACTACGGTCACTACTATCGTCACTACTACCGTGTCTAATACCGTCACTACTACCGTCACCACCTCCGTCACTACTACCGTCACTACTATCGTCACTACTATCGTCACTACTACCGTGACAAATACCGTCCCTACTACCGTCCCTACTACCGTCACTACATCCGTCCCTACTACCGTCCTTACGACCGTCACTACTACCGTCCCTGCTACCGTCACTATTTCCGTCACTACTACCGTCCCTGTTACCGCCACTACTTCCGTCACTACTACGGTCACTACTATCGTCCCTACTACCGTGACTAATACCGTCCCAACTACCGTCCCTATTACCGTCCCTACTACTGTCACTACTACCGTCCCTACTACAGTCACTACTACCGTCCCTACTACCGTCCCTGCTACCTTCACTACTACCGTCTCAACTACCGTCCCTACTACCGTCCCTACATCCGTCCCTACTACCGTCCTTACGACCGTCACTACTACCGTCCCTGCTACCGTCACTATTTCCGTCACTACTACCGTCCCTGTTACCGCCACTACTTCCGTCACTACTACGGTCACTACTATCGTCACTACTACCGTGACTAATTCCGTCCCTATTACCGTCCTTACTACCGTCCCTACTACTGTCACTACTACCGTCCCCACTACCGTCACTACTACCGTCACTACTACATTCCCAACTGCCGAACCTACTACCGTCACTACTACCGTCACTACTACCGTCAGTACTACCGTCACTACTACCGTCCCTACTACCGTCCCCGCTACCGCCACTACTTCCGACACTACTACCGTCACTACTATCGCCACTACAACCGTGACTAATTCCGTCCCTATTACCGCCCTTACTACCGTCCCTACTACTGTCACTACTACCGTCCCCACTACCGTCACTACTACCGTCACTACTACCGTCGCTACTACCGTCACTACTACCGTCACTACTATCGTCACTACTACCGTCCCTACTACCGTCCCTGCTACCGTCCCTGCTACCGTCACTACTTCCGTCACTACTACGGTCACTATTATCGTCACTACTACCGTCTCTGCTACCGTCACTACTTCCGTCACTACTACCGTCACTACTATCGTCACTACCACCGTGACTAATACCGCCCCTACTATCGTCACTACTTCCATCACTACTACCGTCACTAATATCGTCACTACTACCGTCACTACTACGGTCACTACTATCGTCACTACCACCGTGACTAATACCGTCCCTACTACCGTCACCACCTCCGTCACTAATACTGTCACTACTATCGTCACTACTACCGTGACTAATACCGTCGCTACTACCGTCCCTACGACCGTCCCTACTACCGTCACTACTACCGTTCCTACTACTGTCCCTGCTACCGTCACTACTTCCCTCACTACTACGGTCACTATTATCGTCACTACTACCGTGACTAATACCGTCCCTACTACCGTCCCTACTTCCGGCCCTAGTATCGCCACTACTACCGTCCCAACTACCGTCCCTACTACCATCACTACTACCGTCCCTACTGCCGTCCCTGCTACCGTCACTACTTCCGTAACTACTACCGTCACTACTATCGTCACTACCACCGTGACTAATACCGCCCCTACTATCGTCACTACTTGCATCACTACTACCGTCACTACTATCGTCACTACTACCGTGACTGATACCGTCCCTACTACCGTCTCTACTACCGTCAACACTACCGTCACTACTACCGTCCATGCTACCGTCACTACTTCCGTCACTACTACCGTCACTACTATCGTCACTACCACCGTGACTAATACCGCCCCTACTATCGTCACTACTTCCATCACTACTACCGTCACTAATATCGTCACTACTACCGTGACTGATACCGTCCCTACTACCGTCTCTACTACCGTCAACACGACCGTCACTACTACCGTCCCAACTACCGTCCATGCTACCGTCACTACTTCCGTCACTACTACGGTCACTACTATCGTCACTACCACCGTGACTAATACCGTCCCTACTACCGTCACCACCTCCGTCACTAATACTGTCACTACTATCGTCACTACTACCGTGACTAATACCGTCCCTACTACCGTCCCTACGACCGTCCCTACGACCGTCCCTACTACCGTCACTACTACCGTTCCTACTACCGTCCCTGCTACCGTCACTACTTCCCTCACTACTACGGTCACTATTATCGTCACTACTACCGTGACTAATACCGTCCCTACTACCGTCCCTACTTCCGGCCCTAGTATCGCCTCTACTACCGTCCCAACTACCGTCCCTACTACCGTCACTACTACCGTCCCTACTACCGTCCCTGCTACCGTCACTACTTCCGTCACTACTACGGTCACTACTATCGTCACTACCAGCGTGACTAATACCGTCCCTACTACCGTCACCAGCTCCGTCACTAATACTGTCACTACTATCGTCACTACTACCGTGACTAATACCGTCCCTACTACCGTCCCTACGACCGTCCCTACTACCGTCACTACTACCGTTCCTACTACCGTCCCTGCTACCGTCACTACTTCCCTCACTACTACGGTCACTATTATCGTCACTACTACCGTGACTGATACCGTCCCTACTACCGTCTCTACTACCGTCAACACTACCGGCACTACTACCGCCCCTACTACCGCCCCTACTACCGTCCCTACTACCGTCACTAGTACCGTCACTACTACCGTCACTAAAACCGTCCAAACTACCGTCCCTACTACCGTCCCTGCTACCGTCACTATTTCCGTCACTACTACCGTCCCTGTTACCGCCACTACTTCCGTCACTAATACGGTCGCTACTACCGTCCCTACTACCGTCCCAACTACCGTCAACACTACCGTCACTACTACCGCCCCTGCTTCCGTCCCTACTTCCGTCCCTAGTATCGTCTCTACTACCGTCCCAACTACCGTCCCTACTACCGTCACTACTACCGTCACTCCTACCGTCTCAACTACCGTCCATACTACTGTCCCTGCTACCGTCACTACTTCCGTCACTACTACGGTCACTACTATCGTCATTACTACCGTGACTAATAGCGTCTCTACTACCGTCACTACTTCCGTCACTACTACGGTCACTACTATCGTCACTACTACCGTGTCTAATACCGTCACTACTACCGTCACCACCTCCGTCACTACTACCGTCACTACTATCGTCACTACTATCGTCACTACTACCGTGACAAATACCGTCCCTACTACCGTCCCTACTACCGTCACTACATCCGTCCCTACTACCGTCCTTACGACCGTCACTACTACCGTCCCTGCTACCGTCACTATTTCCGTCACTACTACCGTCCCTGTTGCCGCCACTACTTCCGTCACTACTACGGTCACTACTATCGTCACTACTACCGTGACTAATACCGTCCCAACTACCGGCCCTATTACCGTCCCTACTACTGTCACTACTACCGTCCCTACTACAGTCACTACTACCGTCCCTACTACCGTCCCTGCTACCTTCACTACTACCGTCTCAACTACCGTCCCTACTACCGTCCCTACATCCGTCCCTACTACCGTCCTTACGACCGTCACTACTACCGTCCCTGCTACCGTCACTATTTCCGTCACTACTACCGTCCCTGTTACCGCCACTACTTCCGTCACTACTACGGTCACTACTATCGTCACTACTACCGTGACTAATTCCGTCCCTATTACCGTCCTTACTACCGTCCCTACTACTGTCACTACTACCGTCCCCACTACCGTCACTCTTACCGTCACTACTACATTCCCAACTGCCGAACCTACTACCGTCACTACTACCGTCACTACTACCGTCAGTACTACCGTCACTACTACCGTCACTACTACCGTCAGTACTACCGTCACTACTTCCGACACTACTACCGTCACTACTATCGCCACTACAACCGTGACTAATTCCGTCCCTATTACCGCCCTTACTACCGTCCCTACTACTGTCACTACTACCGTCCCCACTACCGTCACTACTACCGTCACTACTACCGTCGCTACTACCGTCACTACTACCGTCACTACTATCGTCACTACTACCGTCCCTACTACCGTCCCTGCTACCGTCCCTGCTACCGTCACTACTTCCGCCACTACTACGGTCACTATTATCGTCACTACTACCGTCCCTACTACCGTCTCTGCTACCGTCACTACTTCCGTCACTACTACCGTCACTACTATCGTCACTACCACCGTGACTAATACCGCCCCTACTATCGTCACTACTTCCATCACTACTACCGTCACTAATATCGTCACTACTACCGTCACTACTACGGTCACTACTATCGTCACTACCACCGTGACTAATACCGTCCCTACTACCGTCACCACCTCCGTCACTAATACTGTCACTACTATCGTCACTACTACCGTGACTAATACCGTCGCTACTACCGTCCCTACGACCGTCCCTACTACCGTCACTACTACCGTTCCTACTACTGTCCCTGCTACCGTCACTACTTCCCTCACTACTACGGTCACTATTATCGTCACTACTACCGTGACTAATACCGTCCCTACTACCGTCCCTACTTCCGGCCCTAGTATCGCCACTACTACCGTCCCAACTACCGTCCCTACTACCATCACTACTACCGTCCCTACTACCGTCCCTGCTACCGTCACTACTTCCGTAACTACTACCGTCACTACTATCGTCACTACCACCGTGACTAATACCGCCCCTACTATCGTCACTACTTGCATCACTACTAGCGTCACTACTATCGTCACTACTACCGTGACTGATACCGTCCCTACTACCGTCTCTACTACCGTCAACACTACCGTCACTACTACCGTCCATGCTACCGTCACTACTTCCGTCACTACTACCGTCACTACTATCGTCACTACCACCGTGACTAATACCGCCCCTACTATCGTCACTACTTCCATCACTACTACCGTCACTAATATCGTCACTACTACGGTGACTGATACCGTCCCTACTACCGTCTATACTACCGTCAACACGACCGTCACTACTACCGTCCCAACTACCGTCCATGCTACCGTCACTACTTCCGTCACTACTACGGTCACTACTATCGTCACTACCACCGTGACTAATACCGTCCCTACTACCGTCACCACCTCCGTCACTAATACTGTCGCTACTATCGTCACTATTACCGTGACTAATACCGTCCCTACTACCGTCCCTACGACCGTCCCTACTACCGTCACTACTACCGTTCCTACTACCGTCCCTGCTACCGTCACTACTTCCCTCACTACTACGGTCACTATTATCGTCACTACTACCGTGACTAATACCGTCCCTACTACCGTCCCTACTTCCGGCCCTAGTATCGCCTCTACTACCGTCCCAACTACCGTCCCTACTACCGTCACTACTACCGTCCCTACTACCGTCCCTGCTACCGTCACTACTTCCGTCACTACTACGGTCACTACTATCGTCATTACTACCGTGACTAATAGCGTCCCTACTACCGTCACTACTACCGTCACTACTACCGTCTCAACTACCGTCCCTACTACCGTCGCTACTTCGTTCCAAGTATCGTCTCTACTACCGTCCCAACTACCGACCCTACTACCGTCACTACTACCGTCACTACTACCGTCGCTACTACCGTCACTACTACCGTCACTACTAACGTCACTACTGCCGTCACTACTATCGACGCTACATCCGCCACTACTACCGTGGCTAATACCGTCCCTACTACCGTCCCTACTACCGTCCCTACTACCGTCACTACTACCGTCACTACTACCGCCTCAACTACCGTCCCTACTACCGTCCCTGCATCCGTCCCTACTACCGTCCCTACGACCGTCACTACTACCGTCCCTGCTACCGTCCCTACTACCGACCCTGCTACCGTCACTACTTCCGTCACTAGTACGGTCACTACTATTGTCACCACTACCGTGACTAATACCGTCCCAACTACCGTCCCTACTACCTTCAATACTACCGTCACTACTACCGTCACTACTACCGTCCCAACTACCGTCCATGCTACCGTCACTACCTCCGTCACTACTACGGTCACTACTATCGTCACTACAACCGTGACTGATACCGTCCCTACTACTGCCTCTACTACCGTCAATACTACCGCCACTACTACCGTCACTACTACCGACCGTACTACCGTCAGTACTACCGTCACTACTACCGTCCCTACTACCGTTCCTGCTACCGTCACTATTTCCGGCACTACTACCGTCACTACTACCGTCACTACTGCCGTCACTACTATCGACACTACTTCCGCCACTACTACCGTGGCTAATACCGCCCCTACTACCGTCAGTACTACCATCCCTACTACCGTCACTACTACCGCCACTACTATCGTCACTACTACCGTGACTAATACCGTCCCTACTACCGTCACTACTGCCGTCCCTACTACCGACACTACTTCCGCCAGTACTACCGTGCCTAATACCGTCCCTACTACCGTCACTAATACCGTCCCTACTACCGTCACTACTTCCGTCTCTACTACCGTCACTACTTCCGTCACTACTACCGTCACTACTACCGTCACTACTACCGTCCCTACTAACGTCCCAACTACCGTCCCTACTATCGTCACTACTACCGTCACTACGACCGTCTCAACGACCGTCCCTACTACCGTCCCTGCTACCGTCACTATTTCCGTCACTACTACCGTCCCTGTTACCGCCACTACTTCCGTTACTACTACGGTCACTACTATCGTCACTACTACCGTGACTAATACCGTCCCAACTACCGTCCCTACTACCGTCCCTACTATTGTCACTACTACCGTCCCAACTACCGTCCCTACTACCGTCACTACTACCGTCCCTACGACCGTCCATGCTACCGTCACTACTTCCTTCACTACTACGGTCACTACTATCGTCATTACTACCGTGACAAATAGCGTCCCTACTACCGTCACTACTACCGCCCCTACTACCGACACTACTACCGTCACTACTACCATCTCAACTACCGTCCCTACTACGGTCAATACTACCGTCACTACTACCGTCACTACTACCGTCACTATTATCGACACTACTTCCGTCACTACTACCGTGGCTAACACCGTCCCTACTACCGTCACTAATACCGTCCCTACTACCGTCACTACTTCCGTCTCTACTACCGTCACTACTTCCGTCACTACTACGGTCACTACTATCGTCACTACTACCGTGACTAATACCGTCCCTACTACCGTCACCACCTCCATCACTAATACTGTCACTACTATCATCACTACTACCGTGACTAATACCGTCCCTACTACCGTCCCTACGACCGTCCCTACTACCGTCACTACTACCGACACTACTACCGTCACTACTACCGTCTCAACTACCGTCCGTACTACGGTCAATACTACCGTCACTACTACCCTCACTACTACCGTCACTATTATCGACACTACTTCCGTCACTACTACCGTGGCTAATACCGTCCCTACTACCGTCCCAACTACCGTCCCTACTACCGTCACTACTACCGTCACTACTATCGTCTCAACTACCGTCCCTACTACATTCAATACTACCGTCACTACTACCGTCACTACTACCGTCCCAACTACCGTCCATGCTACCGTCACTACTTCCGTCACTACTACGGTTACTACTATCGTCACTACAACCGTGACTGATACCGTCCCTACTACCGTCTCTACTACCGTCAATACTACCGCCACTACTACCGTCACTACTACCGACCCTACTACAGTCAGTACTACCGTCACTACTACCGTCCCTACTACCGTCCCCGCTACCGCCACTACTTCCTACACTACTACCGTCACTACTATCGTCACTACTACCGTGACTAATTCCGTCCCTATTACCGTCCTTACTACGGTCCCTACTACTGTCACTACTACCGTCCCCACTACCGTCACTACTACCGTCACTACTACATTCCCAACTGCCGACCCTGCTACCGTCACTACTACCGTCACTACTACCGTCGCTACTACCGTCACTACTACCGTCACTACTACTGTCACTCCTACCATCTCAACTACCGTCCCTACTACCGTCACTGCTACCGTCACTACTTCCGTCACTACTACGGTCACTACTATCGTCATTACTACCGTGATTAATAGCGTCTCTACTACCGTCACTACTTCCGTCACTACTACGGTCACTACTATCGTCACTACTATCGTCACTACTACCGTGACTGATACCGTCCCTACTACCGTCTCTACTACCGTTAACACTACCGGCACTACTACCGCCCCTACTACCGCCCCTACTACCGTCCCTACTACCGTCACTAGTACTGTCACTACTACCGTCACTAAAACCGTCCCAACTACCGTCCCTACTACCGTCCCTGCTACCGTCACTATTTCCGTCACTACTACCGTCCCTGTTACCGCCACTACTTCCGTCACTACTACGGTCACTACTACCGTCCCTACTACCGTCCCAACTACCGTCCCTACTACCGTCACTACTACCATCACTACTACCGTCTCAACTACCGTCCCTAATACCGTCCCTGCTACCGTCACTACTACCGTCACTACTACAGTCCCTACTACCGTCCCAACTACCGCCACTACTACCGTCGCTACTACCGTCAGTACTACCGTCACTACTACCGTCACTACTACCGTCCCTACTACCGTCCCCGCTACCGCCACTACTTCCGACACTACTACCGTCACTACTATCGCCACTACAACCGTGACTAATTCCGTCCCTATTACCGCCCTTACTACCGTCCCTACTACTGTCACTACTACCGTCCCTACTACCGTCACTACTACCGTCTCAACTACCGTCCCTACTACCGTCGCTACTTCGTCTCTACTACCGTCCCTACTACCGTCCCTGCTACCGGCACTACTTACGTCACTACTACCGTCACTACTATCGTCACTACCACCGTGACTAATACCGCCCCTACTATCGTCACTACTTCCGTGATTGATACCGTGCCTACTACCGTCTCTACTACCATCAACATTACCGTCACTACTACCGCCCCTACTACCGTCCCTACTTCCGTCCCTAGTATCGTCACTCCAACCGTCTCAACTACCGTCCCTACTACCGTCCCTGCTACCGTCACTACTTCCGTCACTACTACGGTCACTACTATCGTCATCACTACCGTGACTAATAGCGTCTCTACTACCGTCACTACTTCCGTCACTACTACGGTCACTACTATCGCCACTATTACCGTGACTAATACCGTCCCTACTACCGTCACCACCTCCGTCACTAATACTGTCACTACTATCGTCACTACTACCGTCACTAATACCGTCCCTACTACCGTCCCTACGACCGTCCCTACTACCGTCACTACTACCGACTCTACTACCGTCACTACTACCATCTCAACTACGGTCCCTACTACGTTCAATACTACCGTTACTACTACATTCCCAACTGCCGACCCTGCTACCGTCACTACTACCGTCACTACTACCGTCACTACTACCGTCACTACTACATTCCCAACTGCCGACCCTACTACCGTCACTATTACCGTCCTGCTACCGTCGCTGCTACCGTCATTACTACCGTCCCTACTACCGTCCCTGCTACCGTCACTACTTACGTCACTACTACCGTCACTACTATCGTCACTACCACCGTGACTAATACCGCCCCTACTATCGTCACTACTTCCGTGATTGATACCGTGCCTACTACCGTCTCTACTACCGTCAACATTACCGTCACTACTACCGCCCCTACTACCGTCCCTACTTCCGTCCCTAGTATCGTCACTCCAACCGTCTCAACTACCGTCCCTGCTACCGTCACTACTTCCGTCACTACTACGGTCACTACTATCGTCATCACTACCGTGACTAATAGCGTGTCTACTACCGTCACTACTTCCGTCACTACTACGGTCACTACTATCGTCACTACTACCGTGACTAATACCGTCCCTACTACCGTCACCACCTCCGTCACTAATACTGTCACTACTATCGTCACTACTACCGTCACTAATACCGTCCCTACTACCGTCCCTACGACCGTCCCTACTACCGTCACTACTACCGACTCTACTACCGTCACTACTACCATCTCAACTACGGTCCCTACTACGTTCAATACTACCGTCACTACTACCGTCACTACTACCGTCACTATTATCGACACTACTTCCGTCACTACTACCGTGGCTGATACCGTCCCTACTACCGTCACTAATACCGTCCCTACTACAGTCCCTACTTCCGTCCCTAGTATCGTCTCTACTACCGTCCCAACTACCGTCCCTACTACCGTCACTACTACCGTCCCTACTACCGTCCCTGCTACCGTCACTATTTCCGTCACTACTACCGTCACTACTATCGTCACTACCACCGTGACTAATACCGCCCCTACTATCGTCACTACTTCCATCACTACTAACGTCACTACTATCGTCACTACTACCGTGACTGATACCGTCCCTACTACCGTCTCTACTACCGTCAACACTACCGGCACTACTACCGCCCCTACTACCGTCCCCACTACCGTCCCTACTACCGTCACTACTACCGTCACTACTATCGTCACTACTACCGTGACTAATTCCGTCCCTATTACCGTCCTTACTACCGTCCCTACTACTGTCACTACTACCGTCCCCACTACCGTCACTACTACATTCCCAACTGCCGACCCTACTACCGTCACTACTACCGTCCCTACTACCGTCACTACTTCCATCACTACTACCGTCACTACTATCGTCACTACTACCGTCACTACTACCGTCACTCCTACCGTCTCAACTACCGTCCCTAATACCGTCCCTACTACCGTCCCTACTACCGTCACCACCTCCGTCACTAATACTGTCACTACTACCGTCACTAATACCGTCCCTACTACCGTCCCTACATCCGTCCCTAGTATCGTCACAACCACCGTGACTAATACCGTCCCTACTACCGTCACCACCTCCGTCACTAATACTGTCACTACTATCGTCACTACTACCGTGACTAATACCGTCCCTACTACCGTCCCTACGACCGTCCCTACTACCGTCACTACTACCGTTCCTACTACCGTCCCTGCTACCGTCACTAGTTCCCTCACTACTACGGTCACTATTATCGTCACTACTACCGTGACTAATACCGTCCCTACTACCGTCCCTACGACCGTCCCTAAGACCGTCCCTACTACCGTCCCTACTTCCGGCCCTAGTATCGCCTCTACTACCGTCCCAACTACCGTCCCTACTACCGTCACTACTACCGTCCCTGCTACCGTCCCTGCTACCGTCACTACTTCCGTCACTACTACCGTCACTACTATCGTCACTACCACCGTGACTAATACCGCCCCTACTATCGTCACTACTTCCATCACTACTACCGTCACTACTATCGTCACTACTACCGTGACTGATACCGTCCCTACTACCATCTCTACTACCGTCAACACTACCGTCACTACTACCGTCCCAACTACCGTCCATGCTACCGTCACTACTTCCGTCACTACTACCGTCACTACTATCGTCACTACCACCGTGACTAATACCGTCCCTACTACCGTCACCACCTCCGTCACTAATACTGTCACTACTATCGTCACTACTACCGTGACTAATACCGTCCCTACTACCGTCCCTACGACCGTCCCTAAGACCGTCCCTACTACCGTCACTACTACCGTTCCTACTACCGTCCCTGCTACCGTCACTACTTCCCTCACTACTACGGTCACTATTATCGTCACTACTACCGTGACTAATACCGTCCCTACTACCGTCCCTACTTCCGGCCCTAGTATCGCCGCTACTACCGTCCCAACTACCGTCCCTACTACCGTCACTACTACCGTCCCTACTACCGTCGCTGCTACCGTCACTACTTCCGTCACTACTACGGTCACTACTATCGTCACTACCAGCGTGACTAATACCGTCCCTACTACCGTCACCAGCTCCGTCACTAATACTGTCACTACTATCGTCACTACTACCGTGACTAATACCGTCCCTACTACCGTCCCTACGACCGTCCCTACTACCGTCACTACTACCGTTCCTACTACCGTCCCTGCTACCGTCACTACTTCCCTCACTACTACGGTCACTATTATCGTCACTACTACCGTGACTGATACCGTCCCTACTACCGTCTCTACTACCGTCAACACTACCGGCACTACTACCGCCCCTACTACCGCCCCTACTACCGTCCCTACTACCGTCACTAGTACCGTCACTACTACCGTCACTAAAACCGTCCAAACTACCGTCCCTACTACCGTCCCTGCTACCGTCACTATTTCCGTCACTACTACCGTCCCTGTTACCGCCACTACTTCCGTCACTACTACGGTCGCTACTACCGTTCCTACTACCGTCCCAACTACCGTCAACACTACCGTCACCACTACCGCCCCTACTACCGTCCCTACTACCGTCACTCCTACCGTCTCAACTACCGTCCATACTAATGTCCCTGCTACCGTCACTACTTCCGTCACTACTACGGTCACTACTATCGTCCTTACTACCGTGACTAATAGCGTCTCTACTACCGTCACTACTTCCGTCACTACTACGGTCACTACTATCGTCACTACTACCGTGTCTAATACCGTCACTACTACCGTCACCACCTCCGTCACTACTACCGTCACTACTATCGTCACTACTATCGTCACTACTACCGTGACAAATACCGTCCCTACTACCGTCCCTACTACCGTCACTACATCCGTCCCTACTACCGTCCTTACGACCGTCACTACTACCGTCCCTGCTACCGTCACTATTTCCGTCACTACTACCGTCCCTGTTACCGCCACTACTTCCGTCACTACTACGGTCACTACTATCGTCACTACTACCGTGACTAATACCGTCCCAACTACCGGCCCTATTACCGTCCCTACTACTGTCACTACTACCGTCCCTACTACAGTCACTACTACCGTCCCTACTACCGTCCCTGCTACCTTCACTACTACCGTCTCAACTACCGTCCCTACTACCGTCCCTACATCCGTCCCTACTACCGTCCTTACGACCGTCACTACTACCGTCCCTGCTACCGTCACTATTTCCGTCACTACTACCGTCCCTGTTACCGCCACTACTTCCGTCACTACTACGGTCACTACTATCGTCACTACTACCGTGACTAATTCCGTCCCTATTACCGTCCTTACTACCGTCCCTACTACTGTCACTACAACCGTCCCCACTACCGTCACTCTTACCGTCACTACTACATTCCCAACTGCCGAACCTACTACCGTCACTACTACCGTCACTACTACCGTCAGTACTACCGTCACTACTACCGTCCCTACTACCGTCCCCGCTACCGCCACTACTTCCGACACTACTACCGTCACTACTATCGCCACTACAACCGTGACTAATTCCGTCCCTATTACCGCCCTTACTACCGTCCCTACTACTGTCACTACTACCGTCCCCACTACCGTCACTACTACCGTCACTACTACCGTCGCTACTACCGTCACTACTACCGTCACTACTATCGTCACTACTACCGTCCCTACTACCGTCCCTGCTACCGTCCCTGCTACCGTCACTACTTCCGCCACTACTACGGTCACTATTATCGTCACTACTACCGTCCCTACTACCGTCTCTGCTACCGTCACTACTTCCGTCACTACTACCGTCACTACTATCGTCACTACCACCGTGACTAATACCGCCCCTACTATCGTCACTACTTCCATCACTACTACCGTCACTAATATCGTCACTACTACCGTCACTACTACGGTCACTACTATCGTCACTACCACCGTGACTAATACCGTCCCTACTACCGTCACCACCTCCGTCACTAATACTGTCACTACTATCGTCACTACTACCGTGACTAATACCGTCGCTACTACCGTCCCTACGACCGTCCCTACTACCGTCACTACTACCGTTCCTACTACTGTCCCTGCTACCGTCACTACTTCCCTCACTACTACGGTCACTATTATCGTCACTACTACCGTGACTAATACCGTCCCTACTACCGTCCCTACTTCCGGCCCTAGTATCGCCACTACTACCGTCCCAACTACCGTCCCTACTACCATCACTACTACCGTCCCTACTACCGTCCCTGCTACCGTCACTACTTCCGTAACTACTACCGTCACTACTATCGTCACTACCACCGTGACTAATACCGCCCCTACTATCGTCACTACTTGCATCACTACTAGCGTCACTACTATCGTCACTACTACCGTGACTAATACCGCCCCTACTATCGTCACTACTTCCATCACTACTACCGTCACTAATATCGTCACTACTACCGTGACTGATACCGTCCCTACTACCGTCTCTACTACCGTCAACACTACCGTCACTACTACCGTCCATGCTACCGTCACTACTTCCGTCACTACTACCGTCACTACTATCGTCACTACCACCGTGACTAATACCGCCCCTACTATCGTCACTACTTCCATCACTACTACCGTCACTAATATCGTCACTACTACCGTGACTGATACCGTCCCTACTACCGTCTATACTACCGTCAACACGACCGTCACTACTACCGTCCCAACTACCGTCCATGCTACCGTCACTACTTCCGTCACTACTACGGTCACTACTATCGTCACTACCACCGTGACTAATACCGTCCCTACTACCGTCACCACCTCCGTCACTAATACTGTCACTACTATCGTCACTATTACCGTGACTAATACCGTCCCTACTACCGTCCCTACGACCGTCCCTACTACCGTCACTACTACCGTTCCTACTACCGTCCCTGCTACCGTCACTACTTCCCTCACTACTACGGTCACTATTATCGTCACTACTACCGTGACTAATACCGTCCCTACTACCGTCCCTACTTCCGGCCCTAGTATCGCCTCTACTACCGTCCCAACTACCGTCCCTACTACCGTCACTACTACCGTCCCTACTACCGTCCCTGCTACCGTCACTACTTCCGTCACTACTACGGTCACTACTATCGTCATTACTACCGTGACTAATAGCGTCCCTACTACCGTCACTACTACCGTCACTACTACCGTCTCAACTACCGTCCCTACTACCGTCGCTACTTCGTTCCAAGTATCGTCTCTACTACCGTCCCAACTACCGACCCTACTACCGTCACTACTACCGTCACTACTACCGTCGCTACTACCGTCACTACTACCGTCACTACTAACGTCACTACTGCCGTCACTACTATCGACGCTACATCCGCCACTACTACCGTGGCTAATACCGTCCCTACTACCGTCCCTACTACCGTCCCTACTACCGTCACTACTACCGTCACTACTACCGCCTCAACTACCGTCCCTACTACCGTCCCTGCATCCGTCCCTACTACCGTCCCTACGACCGTCACTACTACCGTCCCTGCTACCGTCCCTACTACCGACCCTGCTACCGTCACTACTTCCGTCACTAGTACGGTCACTACTATTGTCACCACTACCGTGACTAATACCGTCCCAACTACCGTCCCTACTACCTTCAATACTACCGTCACTACTACCGTCACTACTACCGTCCCAACTACCGTCCATGCTACCGTCACTACCTCCGTCACTACTACGGTCACTACTATCGTCACTACAACCGTGACTGATACCGTCCCTACTACTGCCTCTACTACCGTCAATACTACCGCCACTACTACCGTCACTACTACCGACCGTACTACCGTCAGTACTACCGTCACTACTACCGTCCCTACTACCGTTCCTGCTACCGTCACTATTTCCGGCACTACTACCGTCACTACTACCGTCACTACTGCCGTCACTACTATCGACACTACTTCCGCCACTACTACCGTGGCTAATACCGCCCCTACTACCGTCAGTACTACCATCCCTACTACCGTCACTACTACCGCCACTACTACCGTCACTACTACCGTGACTAATACCGTCCCTACTACCGTCACTACTGCCGTCCCTACTACCGACACTACTTCCGCCAGTACTACCGTGCCTAATACCGTCCCTACTACCGTCACTAATACCGTCCCTACTACCGTCACTACTTCCGTCTCTACTACCGTCACTACTTCCGTCACTACTACCGTCACTACTACCGTCACTACTACCGTCCCTACTAACGTCCCAACTACCGTCCCTACTATCGTCACTACTACCGTCACTACGACCGTCTCAACGACCGTCCCTACTACCGTCCCTGCTACCGTCACTATTTCCGTCACTACTACCGTCCCTGTTACCGCCACTACTTCCGTTACTACTACGGTCACTACTATCGTCACTACTACCGTGACTAATACCGTCCCAACTACCGTCCCTACTACCGTCCCTACTATTGTCACTACTACCGTCCCAACTACCGTCCCTACTACCGTCACTACTACCGTCCCTACGACCGTCCATGCTACCGTCACTACTTCCTTCACTACTACGGTCACTACTATCGTCATTACTACCGTGACAAATAGCGTCCCTACTACCGTCACTACTACCGCCCCTACTACCGACACTACTACCGTCACTACTACCATCTCAACTACCGTCCCTACTACGGTCAATACTACCGTCACTACTACCGTCACTACTACCGTCACTATTATCGACACTACTTCCGTCACTACTACCGTGGCTAACACCGTCCCTACTACCGTCACTAATACCGTCCCTACTACCGTCACTACTTCCGTCTCTACTACCGTCACTACTTCCGTCACTACTACGGTCACTACTATCGTCACTACTACCGTGACTAATACCGTCCCTACTACCGTCACCACCTCCATCACTAATACTGTCACTACTATCATCACTACTACCGTGACTAATACCGTCCCTACTACCGTCCCTACGACCGTCCCTACTACCGTCACTACTACCGACACTACTACCGTCACTACTACCATCTCAACTACCGTCCCTACTACGGTCAATACTACCGTCACTACTACCCTCACTACTACCGTCACTATTATCGACACTACTTCCGTCACTACTACCGTGGCTAATACCGTCCCTACTACCGTCCCAACTACCGTCCCTACTACCGTCACTACTACCGTCACTACTACCGTCTCAACTACCGTCCCTACTACATTCAATACTACCGTCACTACTACCGTCACTACTACCGTCCCAACTACCGTCCATGCTACCGTCACTACTTCCGTCACTACTACGGTTACTACTATCGACACTACTTCCGCCACTACTACCGTGGCTAATACCGCCCCTACTACCGTCAGTACTACCATCCCTACTACCGTCACTACTACCGCCACTACTATCGTCACTACTACCGTGACTAATACCGTCCCTACTACCGTCACCACCTCCATCACTAATACTGTCACTACTATCATCACTACTACCGTGACTAATACCGTCACTACTACCGTCACTACTATCGTCACTACCACCGTGACTAATACCGCCCCTACTATCGTCACTACTTCCATCACTACTAACGTCACTACTATCGTCACTACTACCGTGACTGATACCGTCCCTACTACCGTCTCTACTACCGTCAACACTACCGGCACTACTACCGCCCCTACTACCGTCCCCACTACCGTCCCTACTACCGTCACTACTACCGTCACTACTATCGTCACTACTACCGTGACTAATTCCGTCCCTATTACCGTCCTTACTACCGTCCCTACTACTGTCACTACTACCGTCCCCACTACCGTCACTACTACATTCCCAACTGCCGACCCTACTACCGTCACTACTACCGTCCCTACTACCGTCACTACTTCCATCACTACTACCGTCACTACTATCGTCACTACTACCGTCACTACTACCGTCACTCCTACCGTCTCAACTACCGTCCCTAATACCGTCCCTACTACCGTCCCTACTACCGTCACCACCTCCGTCACTAATACTGTCACTACTACCGTCACTAATACCGTCCCTACTACCGTCCCTACTTCCGTCCCTAGTATCGTCACAACCACCGTGACTAATACCGTCCCTACTACCGTCACCACCTCCGTCACTAATACTGTCACTACTATCGTCACTACTACCGTGACTAATACCGTCCCTACTACCGTCCCTACGACCGTCCCTACTACCGTCACTACTACCGTTCCTACTACCGTCCCTGCTACCGTCACTAGTTCCCTCACTACTACGGTCACTATTATCGTCACTACTACCGTGACTAATACCGTCCCTACTACCGTCCCTACGACCGTCCCTAAGACCGTCCCTACTACCGTCCCTACTTCCGGCCCTAGTATCGCCTCTACTACCGTCCCAACTACCGTCCCTACTACCGTCACTACTACCGTCCCTGCTACCGTCCCCGCTACCGTCACTACTTCCGTCACTACTACCGTCACTACTATCGTCACTACCACCGTGACTAATACCGCCCCTACTATCGTCACTACTTCCATCACTACTACCGTCACTACTATCGTCACTACTACCGTGACTGATACCGTCCCTACTACCATCTCTACTACCGTCAACACTACCGTCACTACTACCGTCCCAACTACCGTCCATGCTACCGTCACTACTTCCGTCACTACTACCGTCACTACTATCGTCACTACCACCGTGACTAATACCGCCCCTACTATCGTCACTACTTCCATCACTACTACCGTCACTAATATCGTCACTACTACCGTGACTGATACCGTCCCTACTACCGTCTCTACTACCGTCAACACGACCGTCACTACTACCGTCCCAACTACCGTCCATGCTACCGTCACTACTTCCGTCACTACTACGGTCACTACTATCGTCACTACCACCGTGACTAATACCGTCCCTACTACCGTCACCACCTCCGTCACTAATACTGTCACTACTATCGTCACTACTACCGTGACTAATACCGTCCCTACTACCGTCCCTACGACCGTCCCTAAGACCGTCCCTACTACCGTCACTACTACCGTTCCTACTACCGTCCCTGCTACCGTCACTACTTCCCTCACTACTACGGTCACTATTATCGTCACTACTACCGTGACTAATACCGTCCCTACTACCGTCCCTACTTCCGGCCCTAGTATCGCCGCTACTACCGTCCCAACTACCGTCCCTACTACCGTCACTACTACCGTCCCTACTACCGTCCCTGCTACCGTCACTACTTCCGTCACTACTACCGTCACTACTATCGTCACTATCAGCGTGACTAATACCGTCCCTACTACCGTCACCAGCTCCGTCACTAATACTGTCACTACTATCGTCACTACTACCGTGACTAATACCGTCCCTACTACCGTCCCTACGACCGTCCCTACTACCGTCACTACTACCGTTCCTACTACCGTCCCTGCTACCGTCACTACTTCCCTCACTACTACGGTCACTATTATCGTCACTACTACCGTGACTGATACCGTCCCTACTACCGTCTCTACTACCGTCAACACTACCGGCACTACTACCGCCCCTACTACCGCCCCTACTACCGTCCCTACTACCGTCACTAGTACCGTCACTACTACCGTCACTAAAACCGTCCAAACTACCGTCCCTACTACCGTCCCTGCTACCGTCACTATTTCCGTCACTACTACCGTCCCTGTTACCGCCACTACTTCCGTCACTACTACGGTCGCTACTACCGTTCCTACTACCGTCCCAACTACCGTCAACACTACCGTCACCACTACCGCCCCTACTACCGTCCCTACTACCGTCACTCCTACCGTCTCAACTACCGTCCATACTACTGTCCCTGCTACCGTCACTACTTCCGTCACTACTACGGTCACTACTATCGTCCTTACTACCGTGACTAATAGCGTCTCTACTACCGTCACTACTTCCGTCACTACTACGGTCACTACTATCGTCACTACTACCGTGTCTAATACCGTCACTACTACCGTCACCACCTCCGTCACTACTACCGTCACTACTATCGTCACTACTATCGTCACTACTACCGTGACAAATACCGTCCCTACTACCGTCCCTACTACCGTCACTACATCCGTCCCTACTACCGTCACTACTACCGTCACTACTACCGTCACTACTACCGTGCCTACTAACGTCCCAACTACCGTCCCTACTACCGACACTACTACCGTCACTACTATCGTCACTACTACCGTGACTAATTCCGTCCCTATTACCGTCCTTACTACCGTCCCTACTACTGTCACTACTACCGTCCCCACTACCCTCACTACTACCGTCACTACTACATTCCCAACTGCCGAACCTACTACCGTCACTACTACCGTCACTACTACCGTCAGTACTACCGTCACTACTACCGTCCCTACTACCGTCCCCGCTACCGCCCCTACTTCCGACACTACTACCGTCACTACTATCGCCACTACCACCGTGACTAATACCGCCCCTACTATCGTCACTACTTCCATCACTACTACCGTCACTAATATCGTCACTACTACCGTCACTACTACCGTCACTATTATCGACACTACTTCCGTCACTACTACCGTGGCTAATACCGTCCCTACTACCGTCACTAATACCGTCCCTACTACCGTCACCACCTCCGTCGCTAATAATGTCACTACTATCGTCACTACTACCGTCACTAATACCGTCCCTACTACCGTCCCTACGACCGTCCCTACTACCGTCACTACTACCGACTCTACTACCGTCACTACTACCATCTCAACTACCGTCCCTACTACGGTCAATACTACCGTCACTACTACCGTCACTACTACCGTCACTATTATCGACACTACTTCCGTCACTACTACCGTGGCTAATACCGTCCCTACTACCGTCACTAATACCGTCCCTACTACCGTCCCTACTGCCGTCACTACTATCGACGCTACTTCCGCCACTACTACCGTGGCTAATACCGTCCCTACTACCGTCCCCACTACCGTCACTAGTACCGTCCCTACTACCGTCACTACTACCGTCACTACTACATTCCCAACTACCGTCCCTACTACCGTCACTACTACCGTCATTACTACCGCCTCAACTACCGTCCCTACTACCGTCCCTACTATCGTCACTACTACCGTCCCTACTACCGTCACTACTACCGTCACTACTACATTCCTAACTGCCGACCCTACTACCGTCACTACTACCGTCCTGCTACCGTCGCTGCTACCGTCACTACTACCGTCACTACTATCGTCACTACTGCCGTCACTACTATCGACGCTACTTCCGCCACTACTACCGTGGCTAATACCGTCCCTACTACCGTCCCTACTACCGTCACTAGTACCGTCCCTACTACCGTAACTACTACCGTCACTACTACCGTCACTACTACCGTCCCTACAACCGTCACTACTACCGTCCCTGCTACCGTCACTACTGCCGTCCCTGCTACCGTCATTACTTCCGTCACTACTACCGTCACTAGTATCGCTACTACTACCGTGACTAATACCGTCCCTACTACCGTCCCTACTACCGTCACTACTTCCGTCAGTACTACCGTCACTACTAACGTCACTACTACCGTCCCAACTACCGTCCCTACTACCGTCCCTGCTACGGTCACTACTTCCGTCACTACTACGGTCACTACTATCGTCATTACTACCGTCACTAATACCGTACCTGCTACCGTCACTACTTCCGTCTCTACTACCGTCACTACTTCCGTCACTACTACGGTCACTACTATCGACACTACTTCCGCCACTACTACCGTGGCTAATACCACCCCTACTACCGTCAGTACTACCGTCCCTACTACCGTCACTACTACCGCCACTACTTCCGTCACTACTACGGTCACTACTATCGTCACTACTACCGTGACTAATACCGTCCCAACTACCGTCCCTATTACCGTCCCTACTACTGTCACTACTACCGTCCCTACTACCGTCCCAACTACCGTCCCTACTACCGTCACTGCTACCGTCACTACTACCGTCACTACTACCGTCACTACTACCGTCCCTACTAACGTCCCAACTACCGTCCCTACTACCGTCACTGCTACCGTCACTACTACCGTCCCAACTACCGTCCATGCTACCGTCACTACTTCCGTCACTACTACGGTCACTACTATCGTCACTACCACCGTGACTAATACCGTCCCTACTACCGTCACCACCTCCGTCACTAATACTGTCACTACTATCGTCACTACTACCGTGACTAATACCGTCCCTACTACCGTCCCTACGACCGTCCCTAAGACCGTCCCTACTACCGTCACTACTACCGTTCCTACTACCGTCCCTGCTACCGTCACTACTTCCCTCACTACTACGGTCACTATTATCGTCACTACTACCGTGACTAATACCGTCCCTACTACCGTCCCTACTTCCGGCCCTAGTATCGCCGCTACTACCGTCCCAACTACCGTCCCTACTACCGTCACTACTACCGTCCCTACTACCGTCCCTGCTACCGTCACTACTTCCGTCACTACTACCGTCACTACTATCGTCACTATCAGCGTGACTAATACCGTCCCTACTACCGTCACCAGCTCCGTCACTAATACTGTCACTACTATCGTCACTACTACCGTGACTAATACCGTCCCTACTACCGTCCCTACGACCGTCCCTACTACCGTCACTACTACCGTTCCTACTACCGTCCCTGCTACCGTCACTACTTCCCTCACTACTACGGTCACTATTATCGTCACTACTACCGTGACTGATACCGTCCCTACTACCGTCTCTACTACCGTCAACACTACCGGCACTACTACCGCCCCTACTACCGCCCCTACTACCGTCCCTACTACCGTCACTAGTACCGTCACTACTACCGTCACTAAAACCGTCCAAACTACCGTCCCTACTACCGTCCCTGCTACCGTCACTATTTCCGTCACTACTACCGTCCCTGTTACCGCCACTACTTCCGTCACTACTACGGTCGCTACTACCGTTCCTACTACCGTCCCAACTACCGTCAACACTACCGTCACCACTACCGCCCCTACTACCGTCCCTACTACCGTCACTCCTACCGTCTCAACTACCGTCCATACTACTGTCCCTGCTACCGTCACTACTTCCGTCACTACTACGGTCACTACTATCGTCCTTACTACCGTGACTAATAGCGTCTCTACTACCGTCACTACTTCCGTCACTACTACGGTCACTACTATCGTCACTACTACCGTGTCTAATACCGTCACTACTACCGTCACCACCTCCGTCACTACTACCGTCACTACTATCGTCACTACTATCGTCACTACTACCGTGACAAATACCGTCCCTACTACCGTCCCTACTACCGTCACTACATCCGTCCCTACTACCGTCACTACTACCGTCACTACTACCGTCACTACTACCGTGCCTACTAACGTCCCAACTACCGTCCCTACTACCGACACTACTACCGTCACTACTATCGTCACTACTACCGTGACTAATTCCGTCCCTATTACCGTCCTTACTACCGTCCCTACTACTGTCACTACTACCGTCCCCACTACCCTCACTACTACCGTCACTACTACATTCCCAACTGCCGAACCTACTACCGTCACTACTACCGTCACTACTACCGTCAGTACTACCGTCACTACTACCGTCCCTACTACCGTCCCCGCTACCGCCCCTACTTCCGACACTACTACCGTCACTACTATCGCCACTACCACCGTGACTAATACCGCCCCTACTATCGTCACTACTTCCATCACTACTACCGTCACTAATATCGTCACTACTACCGTCACTACTACCGTCACTATTATCGACACTACTTCCGTCACTACTACCGTGGCTAATACCGTCCCTACTACCGTCACTAATACCGTCCCTACTACCGTCACCACCTCCGTCGCTAATAATGTCACTACTATCGTCACTACTACCGTCACTAATACCGTCCCTACTACCGTCCCTACGACCGTCCCTACTACCGTCACTACTACCGACTCTACTACCGTCACTACTACCATCTCAACTACCGTCCCTACTACGGTCAATACTACCGTCACTACTACCGTCACTACTACCGTCACTATTATCGACACTACTTCCGTCACTACTACCGTGGCTAATACCGTCCCTACTACCGTCACTAATACCGTCCCTACTACCGTCCCTACTGCCGTCACTACTATCGACGCTACTTCCGCCACTACTACCGTGGCTAATACCGTCCCTACTACCGTCCCCACTACCGTCACTAGTACCGTCCCTACTACCGTCACTACTACCGTCACTACTACATTCCCAACTACCGTCCCTACTACCGTCACTACTACCGTCATTACTACCGCCTCAACTACCGTCCCTACTACCGTCCCTACTATCGTCACTACTACCGTCCCTACTACCGTCACTACTACCGTCACTACTACATTCCTAACTGCCGACCCTACTACCGTCACTACTACCGTCCTGCTACCGTCGCTGCTACCGTCACTACTACCGTCACTACTATCGTCACTACTGCCGTCACTACTATCGACGCTACTTCCGCCACTACTACCGTGGCTAATACCGTCCCTACTACCGTCCCTACTACCGTCACTAGTACCGTCCCTACTACCGTAACTACTACCGTCACTACTACCGTCACTACTACCGTCCCTACAACCGTCACTACTACCGTCCCTGCTACCGTCACTACTGCCGTCCCTGCTACCGTCATTACTTCCGTCACTACTACCGTCACTAGTATCGCTACTACTACCGTGACTAATACCGTCCCTACTACCGTCCCTACTACCGTCACTACTTCCGTCAGTACTACCGTCACTACTAACGTCACTACTACCGTCCCAACTACCGTCCCTACTACCGTCCCTGCTACGGTCACTACTTCCGTCACTACTACGGTCACTACTATCGTCATTACTACCGTCACTAATACCGTACCTGCTACCGTCACTACTTCCGTCTCTACTACCGTCACTACTTCCGTCACTACTACGGTCACTACTATCGACACTACTTCCGCCACTACTACCGTGGCTAATACCACCCCTACTACCGTCAGTACTACCGTCCCTACTACCGTCACTACTACCGCCACTACTTCCGTCACTACTACGGTCACTACTATCGTCACTACTACCGTGACTAATACCGTCCCAACTACCGTCCCTATTACCGTCCCTACTACTGTCACTACTACCGTCCCTACTACCGTCCCAACTACCGTCCCTACTACCGTCACTGCTACCGTCACTACTACCGTCACTACTACCGTCACTACTACCGTCCCTACTAACGTCCCAACTACCGTCCCTACTACCGTCACTGCTACCGTCACTACTACCGTCACTACTACCGTCACTACTACCGTCCCTACTAACGTCCCAACTACCGTCCCTACTACCGTCACTACTACCGTCACTACGACCGTCTCAACGACAGTCCCTACTACCGTCCCTGCTACCGTCACTATTTCCGTCACTACTACCGTCCCTGTTACCGCCACTACTTCCGTCACTACTACGGTCACTACTATCGTCACTACTACAGTGACTAATACCGTCCCAACTACCGTCCCTATTACCGTCCCTACTACTGTCACTACTACCGTCCCTACTACCGTCCCAACTACCGTCCCTACTACCGTCACTGCTACCGTCACTACTACCGTCACTACTACCGTCACTACTACCGTCCCTACTAACGTCCCAACTACCGTCCCTACTACCGTCACTACTACCGTCACTACGACCGTCTCAACGACAGTCCCTACTACCGTCCCTGCTACCGTCACTATTTCCGTCACTACTACCGTCCCTGTTACCGCCACTACTTCCGTCACTACTACGGTCACTACTATCGTCACTACTACCGTGACTAATTCCGTCCCAACTACCGTCCCTACTACCGTCCCTACTACTGTCACTACTACCGTCCCAACTACCGTCCCTACTACCGTCACTACTACCGTCACTACTACCGTCTCAACTACCGTCCCTACTACCGTCCCTACTACCGTCACTACTTCCGTCACTACTACGGTCACTACTACCGTCTCAACTACCGTCCCTACTACCGTCCCTGCTACCGTCACTACTTCCGTCACTACTACGGACACTACTACCGTCACTACTACAGTCTCAACTACCGTCCCTACTACCGTCAATACTACCGTCACTACTACCGTCACTACTACCGTCCCTACGACCGTCCATGCTACCGTCACTACTTCCGTCACTACTACGGTCACTACTATAGTCATTACTAACGTGACAAATAGCGTCCCTACTACCGTCACTACTACCGCCCCTACTACCGACACTACTACCGTCACTACTACCATCTCAACTACCGTCCCTACTACGGTCAATACTACCGTCACTACTACCGTCACCACCTCCATCACTAATACTGTCACTACTATCATCACTACTACCGTGACTAATACCGTCCCTACTACCGTCCCTACGACCGTCCCTACTACCGTCACTACTACCGACACTACTACCGTCACTACTACCATCTCAACTACCGTCCCTACTACGGTCAATACTACCGTCACTACTACCGTCCCTGCTACCGTCACTATTATCGACACTACTTCCGTCACTACTACCGTGGCTAATACCGTCCCTACTACCGTCACTAATACAGTCCCTACTACTGTCCCTACTTCCGTCCCTAGTATCGTCTCTACTACCGTCCCAACTACCGTCCCTACTACCGTCACTACTACCGTCCCTACTACCGTCCCTGCTACCGTCACTACTTCCGTCACTACTACCGTCACTACTATCGTCACTACCACCGTGACTAATACCGCCCCTACTATCGTCACTACTTTCATCACTACTACCGTCACTACTATCGTCACTACGACCGTGACTGATAGCGTCCCTACTACCGTCTCTATTACCGTCCCTACTTCCGTCACTACTACCGTGGCTAATACCGTCCCTACTACCGTCACTAATACCGTCCCTACTACTGTCCCTACTTCCGTCCCTAGTATCGTCTCTACTACCGTCCCAACTACCGTCCCTACTACCGTCACTACTACCGTCCCTACTACCGTCCCTGCTACCGTCACTACTTCCGTCACTACTACGGTCACTACTATCGTCACTACCACCGTGACTAATACCGTCCCTACTACCGTCACCACCTCCGTCACTAATACTGTCACTACTATCGTCACTACTACCGTGACTAATACCGTCCCTACTACCTTCCCTACGACCGTCCCTACTACCGTCACTACTACCGTTCCTACTACCGTCCCTGCTACCGTCACTAGTTCCCTCACTACTACGGTCACTATTATCGTCACTACTACCGTGGCTAATACCGTCCCTACTACCGTCCCTACTTCCGGCCCTAGTATCGCCTCTACTACCGTCCCAACTACCGTCCCTACTACCGTCACTACTACCGTCCCTACTACCGTCCCTGCTACCGTCACTACTTCCGTCACTACTACCGTCACTACTATCGTCACTACCACCGTGACTAATACCGCCCCTACTATCGTCACTACTTCCATCACTACTACCGTCACTACTATCGTCACTACTACCGTGACTGATACCGTCCCTACTACCATCTCTACTACCGTCAACACTACCGTCACTACTACCGTCCCAACTACCGTCCATGCTACCGTCACTACTTCCGTCACTACTACCGTCACTACTATCGTCACTACCACCGTGACTAATACCGCCCCTACTATCGTCACTACTTCCATCACTACTACCGTCACTAATATCGTCACTACTACCGTGACTGATACCGTCCCTACTACAGTCTCTACTACCGTCAACACGACCGTCACTACTACCGTCCCAACTACCGTCCATGCTACCGTCACTACTTCCGTCACTACTACGGTCACTACTATCGTCACTACCACCGTGACTAATACCGTCCCTACTACCGTCACCACCTCCGTCACTAATACTGTCACTACTATCGTCACTACCACCGTGACTAATACCGTCCCTACTACCGTCACCACCTCCGTCACTAATACTGTCACTACTATCGTCACTACTACCGTGACTAATACCGTCCCTACTACCGTCCCTACGACCGTCCCTACTACCGTCCCTACGACCGTCCCTACTACCGTCACTACTACCGTTCCTACTACCGTCCCTGCTACCGTCACTAGTTCCCTCACTACTACGGTCACTATTATCGTCACTACTACCGTGGCTAATACCGTCCCTACTACCGTCCCTACTTCCGGCCCTAGTATCGCCTCTACTACCGTCCCAACTACCGTCCCTACTACCGGCACTACTACCGCCCCTACTACCGCCCCTACTACCGTCCCTACTACCGTCACTAGTACCGTCACTACTACCGTCACTAAAACCGTCCAAACTACCGTCCCTACTACCGTCCCTGCTACCGTCACTATTTCCGTCACTACTACCGTCCCTGTTACCGCCACTACTTCCGTCACTACTACGGTCGCTACTACCGTCCCTACTACCGTCCCAACTACCGTCAACACTACCGTCACTACTACCGCCCCTACTTCCGTCCCTACTT
The DNA here is from genome assembly GCA_944738655.2 of Andrena hattorfiana. NCBI lineage: Eukaryota > Metazoa > Arthropoda > Insecta > Hymenoptera > Andrenidae > Andrena > Andrena hattorfiana. The sequence goes on along the minus strand of OX122894.2, from coordinate 31,077,729 downwards.
CCGTCCCTAGTATCGTCTCTACTACCGTCCCAACTACCGTCCCTACTACCGTCACTACTACCGTCACTCCTACCGTCTCAACTACCGTCCATACTACTGTCCCTGCTACCGTCACTACTTCCGTCACTACTACGGTCACTACTATCGTCATTACTACCGTGACTAATAGCGTCTCTACTACCGTCACTACTTCCGCCACTACTACGGTCACTACTATCGTCACTACTACCGTGTCTAATACCGTCACTACTACCGTCACCACCTCCGTCACTACTACCGTCACTACTATCGTCACTACTATCGTCACTACTACCGTGACAAATACCGTCCCTACTACCGTCCCTACTACCGTCACTACATCCGTCCCTACTACCGTCCTTACGACCGTCACTACTACCGTCCCTGCTACCGTCACTATTTCCGTCACTACTACCGTCCCTGTTACCGCCACTACTTCCGTCACTACTACGGTCACTACTATCGTCACTACTACCGTGACTAATTCCGTCCCTATTACCGTCCTTACTACCGTCCCTACTACTGTCACTACTACCGTCCCCACTACCGTCACTACTACCGTCACTACTACATTCCCAACTGCCGAACCTACTACCGTCACTACTACCGTCACTACTACCGTCAGTACTACCGTCACTACTACCGTCCCTACTACCGTCCCCGCTACCGCCACTACTTCCGACACTACTACCGTCACTACTATCGCCACTACAACCGTGACTAATTCCGTCCCTATTACCGCCCTTACTACCGTCCCTACTACTGTCACTACTACCGTCCCCACTACCGTCACTACTACCGTCACTACTACCGTCGCTACTACCGTCACTACTACCGTCACTACTATCGTCACTACTACCGTCCCTACTACCGTCCCTGCTACCGTCCCTGCTACCGTCACTACTTCCGTCACTACTACGGTCACTATTATCGTCACTACTACCGTCTCTGCTACCGTCACTACTTCCGTCACTACTACCGTCACTACTATCGTCACTACCACCGTGACTAATACCGCCCCTACTATCGTCACTACTTCCATCACTACTACCGTCACTAATATCGTCACTACTACCGTCACTACTACGGTCACTACTATCGTCACTACCACCGTGACTAATACCGTCCCTACTACCGTCACCACCTCCGTCACTAATACTGTCACTACTATCGTCACTACTACCGTGACTAATACCGTCGCTACTACCGTCCCTACGACCGTCCCTACTACCGTCACTACTACCGTTCCTACTACTGTCCCTGCTACCGTCACTACTTCCCTCACTACTACGGTCACTATTATCGTCACTACTACCGTGACTAATACCGTCCCTACTACCGTCCCTACTTCCGGCCCTAGTATCGCCACTACTACCGTCCCAACTACCGTCCCTACTACCATCACTACTACCGTCCCTACTGCCGTCCCTGCTACCGTCACTACTTCCGTAACTACTACCGTCACTACTATCGTCACTACCACCGTGACTAATACCGCCCCTACTATCGTCACTACTTGCATCACTACTACCGTCACTACTATCGTCACTACTACCGTGACTGATACCGTCCCTACTACCGTCTCTACTACCGTCAACACTACCGTCACTACTACCGTCCATGCTACCGTCACTACTTCCGTCACTACTACCGTCACTACTATCGTCACTACCACCGTGACTAATACCGCCCCTACTATCGTCACTACTTCCATCACTACTACCGTCACTAATATCGTCACTACTACCGTGACTGATACCGTCCCTACTACCGTCTCTACTACCGTCAACACGACCGTCACTACTACCGTCCCAACTACCGTCCATGCTACCGTCACTACTTCCGTCACTACTACGGTCACTACTATCGTCACTACCACCGTGACTAATACCGTCCCTACTACCGTCACCACCTCCGTCACTAATACTGTCACTACTATCGTCACTACTACCGTGACTAATACCGTCCCTACTACCGTCCCTACGACCGTCCCTACGACCGTCCCTACTACCGTCACTACTACCGTTCCTACTACCGTCCCTGCTACCGTCACTACTTCCCTCACTACTACGGTCACTATTATCGTCACTACTACCGTGACTAATACCGTCCCTACTACCGTCCCTACTTCCGGCCCTAGTATCGCCTCTACTACCGTCCCAACTACCGTCCCTACTACCGTCACTACTACCGTCCCTACTACCGTCCCTGCTACCGTCACTACTTCCGTCACTACTACGGTCACTACTATCGTCACTACCAGCGTGACTAATACCGTCCCTACTACCGTCACCAGCTCCGTCACTAATACTGTCACTACTATCGTCACTACTACCGTGACTAATACCGTCCCTACTACCGTCCCTACGACCGTCCCTACTACCGTCACTACTACCGTTCCTACTACCGTCCCTGCTACCGTCACTACTTCCCTCACTACTACGGTCACTATTATCGTCACTACTACCGTGACTGATACCGTCCCTACTACCGTCTCTACTACCGTCAACACTACCGGCACTACTACCGCCCCTACTACCGCCCCTACTACCGTCCCTACTACCGTCACTAGTACCGTCACTACTACCGTCACTAAAACCGTCCAAACTACCGTCCCTACTACCGTCCCTGCTACCGTCACTATTTCCGTCACTACTACCGTCCCTGTTACCGCCACTACTTCCGTCACTAATACGGTCGCTACTACCGTCCCTACTACCGTCCCAACTACCGTCAACACTACCGTCACTACTACCGCCCCTGCTTCCGTCCCTACTTCCGTCCCTAGTATCGTCTCTACTACCGTCCCAACTACCGTCCCTACTACCGTCACTACTACCGTCACTCCTACCGTCTCAACTACCGTCCATACTACTGTCCCTGCTACCGTCACTACTTCCGTCACTACTACGGTCACTACTATCGTCATTACTACCGTGACTAATAGCGTCTCTACTACCGTCACTACTTCCGTCACTACTACGGTCACTACTATCGTCACTACTACCGTGTCTAATACCGTCACTACTACCGTCACCACCTCCGTCACTACTACCGTCACTACTATCGTCACTACTATCGTCACTACTACCGTGACAAATACCGTCCCTACTACCGTCCCTACTACCGTCACTACATCCGTCCCTACTACCGTCCTTACGACCGTCACTACTACCGTCCCTGCTACCGTCACTATTTCCGTCACTACTACCGTCCCTGTTGCCGCCACTACTTCCGTCACTACTACGGTCACTACTATCGTCACTACTACCGTGACTAATACCGTCCCAACTACCGGCCCTATTACCGTCCCTACTACTGTCACTACTACCGTCCCTACTACAGTCACTACTACCGTCCCTACTACCGTCCCTGCTACCTTCACTACTACCGTCTCAACTACCGTCCCTACTACCGTCCCTACATCCGTCCCTACTACCGTCCTTACGACCGTCACTACTACCGTCCCTGCTACCGTCACTATTTCCGTCACTACTACCGTCCCTGTTACCGCCACTACTTCCGTCACTACTACGGTCACTACTATCGTCACTACTACCGTGACTAATTCCGTCCCTATTACCGTCCTTACTACCGTCCCTACTACTGTCACTACTACCGTCCCCACTACCGTCACTCTTACCGTCACTACTACATTCCCAACTGCCGAACCTACTACCGTCACTACTACCGTCACTACTACCGTCAGTACTACCGTCACTACTACCGTCACTACTACCGTCAGTACTACCGTCACTACTTCCGACACTACTACCGTCACTACTATCGCCACTACAACCGTGACTAATTCCGTCCCTATTACCGCCCTTACTACCGTCCCTACTACTGTCACTACTACCGTCCCCACTACCGTCACTACTACCGTCACTACTACCGTCGCTACTACCGTCACTACTACCGTCACTACTATCGTCACTACTACCGTCCCTACTACCGTCCCTGCTACCGTCCCTGCTACCGTCACTACTTCCGCCACTACTACGGTCACTATTATCGTCACTACTACCGTCCCTACTACCGTCTCTGCTACCGTCACTACTTCCGTCACTACTACCGTCACTACTATCGTCACTACCACCGTGACTAATACCGCCCCTACTATCGTCACTACTTCCATCACTACTACCGTCACTAATATCGTCACTACTACCGTCACTACTACGGTCACTACTATCGTCACTACCACCGTGACTAATACCGTCCCTACTACCGTCACCACCTCCGTCACTAATACTGTCACTACTATCGTCACTACTACCGTGACTAATACCGTCGCTACTACCGTCCCTACGACCGTCCCTACTACCGTCACTACTACCGTTCCTACTACTGTCCCTGCTACCGTCACTACTTCCCTCACTACTACGGTCACTATTATCGTCACTACTACCGTGACTAATACCGTCCCTACTACCGTCCCTACTTCCGGCCCTAGTATCGCCACTACTACCGTCCCAACTACCGTCCCTACTACCATCACTACTACCGTCCCTACTACCGTCCCTGCTACCGTCACTACTTCCGTAACTACTACCGTCACTACTATCGTCACTACCACCGTGACTAATACCGCCCCTACTATCGTCACTACTTGCATCACTACTAGCGTCACTACTATCGTCACTACTACCGTGACTGATACCGTCCCTACTACCGTCTCTACTACCGTCAACACTACCGTCACTACTACCGTCCATGCTACCGTCACTACTTCCGTCACTACTACCGTCACTACTATCGTCACTACCACCGTGACTAATACCGCCCCTACTATCGTCACTACTTCCATCACTACTACCGTCACTAATATCGTCACTACTACGGTGACTGATACCGTCCCTACTACCGTCTATACTACCGTCAACACGACCGTCACTACTACCGTCCCAACTACCGTCCATGCTACCGTCACTACTTCCGTCACTACTACGGTCACTACTATCGTCACTACCACCGTGACTAATACCGTCCCTACTACCGTCACCACCTCCGTCACTAATACTGTCGCTACTATCGTCACTATTACCGTGACTAATACCGTCCCTACTACCGTCCCTACGACCGTCCCTACTACCGTCACTACTACCGTTCCTACTACCGTCCCTGCTACCGTCACTACTTCCCTCACTACTACGGTCACTATTATCGTCACTACTACCGTGACTAATACCGTCCCTACTACCGTCCCTACTTCCGGCCCTAGTATCGCCTCTACTACCGTCCCAACTACCGTCCCTACTACCGTCACTACTACCGTCCCTACTACCGTCCCTGCTACCGTCACTACTTCCGTCACTACTACGGTCACTACTATCGTCATTACTACCGTGACTAATAGCGTCCCTACTACCGTCACTACTACCGTCACTACTACCGTCTCAACTACCGTCCCTACTACCGTCGCTACTTCGTTCCAAGTATCGTCTCTACTACCGTCCCAACTACCGACCCTACTACCGTCACTACTACCGTCACTACTACCGTCGCTACTACCGTCACTACTACCGTCACTACTAACGTCACTACTGCCGTCACTACTATCGACGCTACATCCGCCACTACTACCGTGGCTAATACCGTCCCTACTACCGTCCCTACTACCGTCCCTACTACCGTCACTACTACCGTCACTACTACCGCCTCAACTACCGTCCCTACTACCGTCCCTGCATCCGTCCCTACTACCGTCCCTACGACCGTCACTACTACCGTCCCTGCTACCGTCCCTACTACCGACCCTGCTACCGTCACTACTTCCGTCACTAGTACGGTCACTACTATTGTCACCACTACCGTGACTAATACCGTCCCAACTACCGTCCCTACTACCTTCAATACTACCGTCACTACTACCGTCACTACTACCGTCCCAACTACCGTCCATGCTACCGTCACTACCTCCGTCACTACTACGGTCACTACTATCGTCACTACAACCGTGACTGATACCGTCCCTACTACTGCCTCTACTACCGTCAATACTACCGCCACTACTACCGTCACTACAACCGACCGTACTACCGTCAGTACTACCGTCACTACTACCGTCCCTACTACCGTTCCTGCTACCGTCACTATTTCCGGCACTACTACCGTCACTACTACCGTCACTACTGCCGTCACTACTATCGACACTACTTCCGCCACTACTACCGTGGCTAATACCGCCCCTACTACCGTCAGTACTACCATCCCTACTACCGTCACTACTACCGCCACTACTATCGTCACTACTACCGTGACTAATACCGTCCCTACTACCGTCACTACTGCCGTCCCTACTACCGACACTACTTCCGCCAGTACTACCGTGCCTAATACCGTCCCTACTACCGTCACTAATACCGTCCCTACTACCGTCACTACTTCCGTCTCTACTACCGTCACTACTTCCGTCACTACTACCGTCACTACTACCGTCACTACTACCGTCCCTACTAACGTCCCAACTACCGTCCCTACTATCGTCACTACTACCGTCACTACGACCGTCTCAACGACCGTCCCTACTACCGTCCCTGCTACCGTCACTATTTCCGTCACTACTACCGTCCCTGTTACCGCCACTACTTCCGTTACTACTACGGTCACTACTATCGTCACTACTACCGTGACTAATACCGTCCCAACTACCGTCCCTACTACCGTCCCTACTATTGTCACTACTACCGTCCCAACTACCGTCCCTACTACCGTCACTACTACCGTCCCTACGACCGTCCATGCTACCGTCACTACTTCCTTCACTACTACGGTCACTACTATCGTCATTACTACCGTGACAAATAGCGTCCCTACTACCGTCACTACTACCGCCCCTACTACCGACACTACTACCGTCACTACTACCATCTCAACTACCGTCCCTACTACGGTCAATACTACCGTCACTACTACCGTCACTACTACCGTCACTATTATCGACACTACTTCCGTCACTACTACCGTGGCTAACACCGTCCCTACTACCGTCACTAATACCGTCCCTACTACCGTCACTACTTCCGTCTCTACTACCGTCACTACTTCCGTCACTACTACGGTCACTACTATCGTCACTACTACCGTGACTAATACCGTCCCTACTACCGTCACCACCTCCATCACTAATACTGTCACTACTATCATCACTACTACCGTGACTAATACCGTCCCTACTACCGTCCCTACGACCGTCCCTACTACCGTCACTACTACCGACACTACTACCGTCACTACTACCGTCTCAACTACCGTCCGTACTACGGTCAATACTACCGTCACTACTACCCTCACTACTACCGTCACTATTATCGACACTACTTCCGTCACTACTACCGTGGCTAATACCGTCCCTACTACCGTCCCAACTACCGTCCCTACTACCGTCACTACTACCGTCACTACTACCGTCTCAACTACCGTCCCTACTACATTCAATACTACCGTCACTACTACCGTCACTACTACCGTCCCAACTACCGTCCATGCTACCGTCACTACTTCCGTCACTACTACGGTTACTACTATCGTCACTACAACCGTGACTGATACCGTCCCTACTACCGTCTCTACTACCGTCAATACTACCGCCACTACTACCGTCACTACTACCGACCCTACTACAGTCAGTACTACCGTCACTACTACCGTCCCTACTACCGTCCCCGCTACCGCCACTACTTCCTACACTACTACCGTCACTACTATCGTCACTACTACCGTGACTAATTCCGTCCCTATTACCGTCCTTACTACGGTCCCTACTACTGTCACTACTACCGTCCCCACTACCGTCACTACTACCGTCACTACTACATTCCCAACTGCCGACCCTGCTACCGTCACTACTACCGTCACTACTACCGTCGCTACTACCGTCACTACTACCGTCACTACTACTGTCACTCCTACCATCTCAACTACCGTCCCTACTACCGTCACTGCTACCGTCACTACTTCCGTCACTACTACGGTCACTACTATCGTCATTACTACCGTGATTAATAGCGTCTCTACTACCGTCACTACTTCCGTCACTACTACGGTCACTACTATCGTCACTACTATCGTCACTACTACCGTGACTGATACCGTCCCTACTACCGTCTCTACTACCGTTAACACTACCGGCACTACTACCGCCCCTACTACCGCCCCTACTACCGTCCCTACTACCGTCACTAGTACTGTCACTACTACCGTCACTAAAACCGTCCCAACTACCGTCCCTACTACCGTCCCTGCTACCGTCACTATTTCCGTCACTACTACCGTCCCTGTTACCGCCACTACTTCCGTCACTACTACGGTCACTACTACCGTCCCTACTACCGTCCCAACTACCGTCCCTACTACCGTCACTACTACCATCACTACTACCGTCTCAACTACCGTCCCTAATACCGTCCCTGCTACCGTCACTACTACCGTCACTACTACAGTCCCTACTACCGTCCCAACTACCGCCACTACTACCGTCGCTACTACCGTCAGTACTACCGTCACTACTACCGTCACTACTACCGTCCCTACTACCGTCCCCGCTACCGCCACTACTTCCGACACTACTACCGTCACTACTATCGCCACTACAACCGTGACTAATTCCGTCCCTATTACCGCCCTTACTACCGTCCCTACTACTGTCACTACTACCGTCCCTACTACCGTCACTACTACCGTCTCAACTACCGTCCCTACTACCGTCGCTACTTCGTCTCTACTACCGTCCCTACTACCGTCCCTGCTACCGGCACTACTTACGTCACTACTACCGTCACTACTATCGTCACTACCACCGTGACTAATACCGCCCCTACTATCGTCACTACTTCCGTGATTGATACCGTGCCTACTACCGTCTCTACTACCATCAACATTACCGTCACTACTACCGCCCCTACTACCGTCCCTACTTCCGTCCCTAGTATCGTCACTCCAACCGTCTCAACTACCGTCCCTACTACCGTCCCTGCTACCGTCACTACTTCCGTCACTACTACGGTCACTACTATCGTCATCACTACCGTGACTAATAGCGTCTCTACTACCGTCACTACTTCCGTCACTACTACGGTCACTACTATCGCCACTATTACCGTGACTAATACCGTCCCTACTACCGTCACCACCTCCGTCACTAATACTGTCACTACTATCGTCACTACTACCGTCACTAATACCGTCCCTACTACCGTCCCTACGACCGTCCCTACTACCGTCACTACTACCGACTCTACTACCGTCACTACTACCATCTCAACTACGGTCCCTACTACGTTCAATACTACCGTTACTACTACATTCCCAACTGCCGACCCTGCTACCGTCACTACTACCGTCACTACTACCGTCACTACTACCGTCACTACTACATTCCCAACTGCCGACCCTACTACCGTCACTATTACCGTCCTGCTACCGTCGCTGCTACCGTCATTACTACCGTCCCTACTACCGTCCCTGCTACCGTCACTACTTACGTCACTACTACCGTCACTACTATCGTCACTACCACCGTGACTAATACCGCCCCTACTATCGTCACTACTTCCGTGATTGATACCGTGCCTACTACCGTCTCTACTACCGTCAACATTACCGTCACTACTACCGCCCCTACTACCGTCCCTACTTCCGTCCCTAGTATCGTCACTCCAACCGTCTCAACTACCGTCCCTACTACCGTCCCTGCTACCGTCACTACTTCCGTCACTACTACGGTCACTACTATCGTCATCACTACCGTGACTAATAGCGTGTCTACTACCGTCACTACTTCCGTCACTACTACGGTCACTACTATCGTCACTACTACCGTGACTAATACCGTCCCTACTACCGTCACCACCTCCGTCACTAATACTGTCACTACTATCGTCACTACTACCGTCACTAATACCGTCCCTACTACCGTCCCTACGACCGTCCCTACTACCGTCACTACTACCGACTCTACTACCGTCACTACTACCATCTCAACTACGGTCCCTACTACGTTCAATACTACCGTCACTACTACCGTCACTACTACCGTCACTATTATCGACACTACTTCCGTCACTACTACCGTGGCTGATACCGTCCCTACTACCGTCACTAATACCGTCCCTACTACAGTCCCTACTTCCGTCCCTAGTATCGTCTCTACTACCGTCCCAACTACCGTCCCTACTACCGTCACTACTACCGTCCCTACTACCGTCCCTGCTACCGTCACTATTTCCGTCACTACTACCGTCACTACTATCGTCACTACCACCGTGACTAATACCGCCCCTACTATCGTCACTACTTCCATCACTACTAACGTCACTACTATCGTCACTACTACCGTGACTGATACCGTCCCTACTACCGTCTCTACTACCGTCAACACTACCGGCACTACTACCGCCCCTACTACCGTCCCCACTACCGTCCCTACTACCGTCACTACTACCGTCACTACTATCGTCACTACTACCGTGACTAATTCCGTCCCTATTACCGTCCTTACTACCGTCCCTACTACTGTCACTACTACCGTCCCCACTACCGTCACTACTACATTCCCAACTGCCGACCCTACTACCGTCACTACTACCGTCCCTACTACCGTCACTACTTCCATCACTACTACCGTCACTACTATCGTCACTACTACCGTCACTACTACCGTCACTCCTACCGTCTCAACTACCGTCCCTAATACCGTCCCTACTACCGTCCCTACTACCGTCACCACCTCCGTCACTAATACTGTCACTACTACCGTCACTAATACCGTCCCTACTACCGTCCCTACATCCGTCCCTAGTATCGTCACAACCACCGTGACTAATACCGTCCCTACTACCGTCACCACCTCCGTCACTAATACTGTCACTACTATCGTCACTACTACCGTGACTAATACCGTCCCTACTACCGTCCCTACGACCGTCCCTACTACCGTCACTACTACCGTTCCTACTACCGTCCCTGCTACCGTCACTAGTTCCCTCACTACTACGGTCACTATTATCGTCACTACTACCGTGACTAATACCGTCCCTACTACCGTCCCTACGACCGTCCCTAAGACCGTCCCTACTACCGTCCCTACTTCCGGCCCTAGTATCGCCTCTACTACCGTCCCAACTACCGTCCCTACTACCGTCACTACTACCGTCCCTGCTACCGTCCCTGCTACCGTCACTACTTCCGTCACTACTACCGTCACTACTATCGTCACTACCACCGTGACTAATACCGCCCCTACTATCGTCACTACTTCCATCACTACTACCGTCACTACTATCGTCACTACTACCGTGACTGATACCGTCCCTACTACCATCTCTACTACCGTCAACACTACCGTCACTACTACCGTCCCAACTACCGTCCATGCTACCGTCACTACTTCCGTCACTACTACCGTCACTACTATCGTCACTACCACCGTGACTAATACCGTCCCTACTACCGTCACCACCTCCGTCACTAATACTGTCACTACTATCGTCACTACTACCGTGACTAATACCGTCCCTACTACCGTCCCTACGACCGTCCCTAAGACCGTCCCTACTACCGTCACTACTACCGTTCCTACTACCGTCCCTGCTACCGTCACTACTTCCCTCACTACTACGGTCACTATTATCGTCACTACTACCGTGACTAATACCGTCCCTACTACCGTCCCTACTTCCGGCCCTAGTATCGCCGCTACTACCGTCCCAACTACCGTCCCTACTACCGTCACTACTACCGTCCCTACTACCGTCCCTGCTACCGTCACTACTTCCGTCACTACTACGGTCACTACTATCGTCACTACCAGCGTGACTAATACCGTCCCTACTACCGTCACCAGCTCCGTCACTAATACTGTCACTACTATCGTCACTACTACCGTGACTAATACCGTCCCTACTACCGTCCCTACGACCGTCCCTACTACCGTCACTACTACCGTTCCTACTACCGTCCCTGCTACCGTCACTACTTCCCTCACTACTACGGTCACTATTATCGTCACTACTACCGTGACTGATACCGTCCCTACTACCGTCTCTACTACCGTCAACACTACCGGCACTACTACCGCCCCTACTACCGCCCCTACTACCGTCCCTACTACCGTCACTAGTACCGTCACTACTACCGTCACTAAAACCGTCCAAACTACCGTCCCTACTACCGTCCCTGCTACCGTCACTATTTCCGTCACTACTACCGTCCCTGTTACCGCCACTACTTCCGTCACTACTACGGTCGCTACTACCGTTCCTACTACCGTCCCAACTACCGTCAACACTACCGTCACCACTACCGCCCCTACTACCGTCCCTACTACCGTCACTCCTACCGTCTCAACTACCGTCCATACTAATGTCCCTGCTACCGTCACTACTTCCGTCACTACTACGGTCACTACTATCGTCCTTACTACCGTGACTAATAGCGTCTCTACTACCGTCACTACTTCCGTCACTACTACGGTCACTACTATCGTCACTACTACCGTGTCTAATACCGTCACTACTACCGTCACCACCTCCGTCACTACTACCGTCACTACTATCGTCACTACTATCGTCACTACTACCGTGACAAATACCGTCCCTACTACCGTCCCTACTACCGTCACTACATCCGTCCCTACTACCGTCACTACTACCGTCACTACTACCGTCACTACTACCGTGCCTACTAACGTCCCAACTACCGTCCCTACTACCGACACTACTACCGTCACTACTATCGTCACTACTACCGTGACTAATTCCGTCCCTATTACCGTCCTTACTACCGTCCCTACTACTGTCACTACTACCGTCCCCACTACCCTCACTACTACCGTCACTACTACATTCCCAACTGCCGAACCTACTACCGTCACTACTACCGTCACTACTACCGTCAGTACTACCGTCACTACTACCGTCCCTACTACCGTCCCCGCTACCGCCCCTACTTCCGACACTACTACCGTCACTACTATCGCCACTACCACCGTGACTAATACCGCCCCTACTATCGTCACTACTTCCATCACTACTACCGTCACTACTATCGTCGCTACTACCGTGACTGATACCGTCCCTACTACCATCTCTACTACCGTCAACACTACCGTCACTACTACCGTCCCAACTACCGTCCATGCTACCGTCACTACTTCCGTCACTACTACCGTCACTACTATCGTCACTACCACCGTGACTAATACCGCCCCTACCACCGTGACTAATACCGCCCCTACTATCGTCACTACTTCCATCACTACTACCGTCACTACTATCGTCACTACTACCGTGACTGATACCGTCCCTACTACCATCTCTACTACCGTCAACACTACCGTCACTACTACCGTCCCAACTACCGTCCATGCTACCGTCACTACTTCCGTCACTACTACCGTCACTACTATCGTCACTACCACCGTGACTAATACCGCCCCTACTATCGTCACTACTTCCATCACTACTACCGTCACTAATATCGTCACTACTACCGTCACTACTACCGTCACTATTATCGACACTACTTCCGTCACTACTACCGTGGCTAATACCGTCCCTACTACCGTCACTAATACCGTCCCTACTACCGTCACCACCTCCGTCACTAATAATGTCACTACTATCGTCACTACTACCGTCACTAATACCGTCCCTACTACCGTCCCTACGACCGTCCCTACTACCGTCACTACTACCGACTCTACTACCGTCACTACTACCATCTCAACTACCGTCCCTACTACGGTCAATACTACCGTCACTACTACCGTCACTACTACCGTCACTATTATCGACACTACTTCCGTCACTACTACCGTGGCTAATACCGTCCCTACTACCGTCACTAATACCGTCCCTACTACCGTCCCTACTTCCGTCCCTAGTATCGTCTCTACTACCGTCCCAACTACCGTCCCTACTACCGTCACTACTACCGTCCCTACTACCGTCCCTGCTACCGTCACTACTTCCGTCACTACTACCGTCACTACTATCGTCACTACCACCGTGACTAATACCGCCCCTACTATCGTCACTACTTCCATCACTACTACCGTCACTACTATCGTCACTACTACCGTGACTGATACCGTCCCTACTACCGTCTCTACTACCGTCAACACTACCGGCACTACTACAGCCCCTACTATCGTCCCAACTACCGTCTCTACTACCGTCACTACTACCGTCATTACTACCGTCTCAACTACCGTCCCTACTACCTTCAATACTACCGTCACTACTACCGTCACTACTACCGTCCCAACTACCGTCCATGCTACCGTCACTACTTCCGTCACTACTACGGTCACTACTATCGTCACTACAACCGTGACTGATACCGTCCCTACTACCGTCTCTACTACCGTCAATACTACCGCCACTACTACCGTCACTACTACCGACCCTACTACCGTCAGTACTACCGTCACTACTACCGTCCCCGCTACCGCCACTACTTCCGACACTACTACCGTCACTACTATCGTCACTACTACCGTGACTAATTCCGTCCCTATTACCGTCCTTACTACCGTCCCTACTACTGTCACTACTACCGTCACTACTATCGTCACTACTGCCGTCACTACTATCGACGCTACTTCCGCCACTACTACCGTGGCTAATACCGTCCCTACTACCGTCCCCACTACCGTCACTAGTACCGTCCCTACTACCGTCACTACTACCGTCACTACTACATTCCCAACTACCGTCCCTACTACCGTCACTACTACCGTCATTACTACCGCCTCAACTACCGTCCCTACTACCGTCCCTACTATCGTCACTACTACCGTCCCTACTACCGTCACTACTACCGTCACTACTACATTCCTAACTGCCGACCCTACTACCGTCACTACTACCGTCCTGCTACCGTCGCTGCTACCGTCACTACTACCGTCACTACTATCGTCACTACTGCCGTCACTACTATCGACGCTACTTCCGCCACTACTACCGTGGCTAATACCGTCCCTACTACCGTCCCTACTACCGTCACTAGTACCGTCCCTACTACCGTAACTACTACCGTCACTACTACCGTCACTACTACCGTCCCTACAACCGTCACTACTACCGTCCCTGCTACCGTCACTACTGCCGTCCCTGCTACCGTCATTACTTCCGTCACTACTACCGTCACTAGTATCGCTACTACTACCGTGACTAATACCGTCCCTACTACCGTCCCTACTACCGTCACTACTTCCGTCAGTACTACCGTCACTACTAACGTCACTACTACCGTCCCAACTACCGTCCCTACTACCGACCCTGCTACGGTCACTACTTCCGTCACTACTACGGTCACTACTATCGTCATTACTACCGTCACTAATACCGTCCCTGCTACCGTCACTACTTCCGTCTCTACTACCGTCACTACTTCCGTCACTACTACGGTCACTACTATCGACACTACTTCCGCCACTACTACCGTGGCTAATACCACCCCTACTACCGTCAGTACTACCGTCCCTACTACCGTCACTACTACCGCCACTACTATCGTCACTACTACCGTGACTAATACCGTCCCTACTACCGTCCCTACTTCCGTCCCTAGTATCGTCCCTACTACCGTCACTACTACCGTCCCTACTACCGACCCTACTACCGTCACTACTACCGTCCCTACTACCGTCACTACTTCCATCACTACTACCGTCACTACTATCGTCACTACTACCGTCACTACTACCGTCACTCCTACCGTCTCAACTACCGTCCCTAATACCGTCCCTACTACCGTCCCAACTACCGTCCATGCTACCGTCACTACTTCCGTCACTACTACGGTCACTACTATCGTCACTACCACCGTGACTAATACCGTCCCTACTACCGTCACCACCTCCGTCACTAATACTGTCACTACTATCGTCACTACTACCGTGACTAATACCGTCCCTACTACCGTCCCTACGACCGTCCCTACGACCGTCCCTACTACCGTCACTACTACCGTTCCTACTACCGTCCCTGCTACCGTCACTACTTCCCTCACTACTACGGTCACTATTATCGTCACTACTACCGTGACTAATACCGTCCCTACTACCGTCCCTACTTCCGTCCCTAGTATCGTCTCTACTACCGTCCCAACTACCGTCCCTACTACCGTCACTACTACCGTCACTCCTACCGTGACTAATACCGTCCCTACTACCGTCCCTACGACCGTCCCTACTACCGTCACTACTACCGTTCCTACTACCGTCCCTGCTACCGTCACTACTTCCCTCACTACTACGGTCACTATTATCGTCACTACTACAGTGACTGATACCGTCCCTACTACCGTCTCTACTACCGTCAACACTACCGGCACTACTACCGCCCCTACTACCGTCCCTACTACCGTCACTAGTACCGTCACTACTACCGTCACTAAAACCGTCCAAACTACCGTCCCTACTACCGTCCCTGCTACCGTCACTATTTCCGTCACTACTACCGTCCCTGTTACCGCCACTACTTCCGTCACTACTACGGTCGCTACTACCGTCCCTACTACCGTCCCAACTACCGTCAACACTACCGTCACTACTACCGCCCCTACTTCCGTCCCTACTTCCGTCCCTAGTATCGTCTCTACTACCGTCCCAACTACCGTCCCTACTACCGTCACTACTACCGTCACTCCTACCGTCTCAACTACCGTCCATACTACTGTCCCTGCTACCGTCACTACTTCCGTCACTACTACGGTCACTACTATCGTCATTACTACCGTGACTAATAGCGTCTCTACTACCGTCACTACTTCCGTCACTACTACGGTCACTACTATCGTCACTACTACCGTGTCTAATACCGTCACTACTACCGTCACCACCTCCGTCACTACTACCGTCACTACTATCGTCACTACTATCTTCACTACTACCGTGACAAATACCGTCCCTACTACCGTCCCTACTACCGTCACTACATCCGTCCCTACTACCGTCCTTACGACCGTCACTACTACCGTCCCTGCTACCGTCACTATTTCCGTCACTACTACCGTCCCTGTTACCGCCACTACTTCCGTCACTACTACGGTCACTACTATCGTCCCTACTACCGAGACTAATACCGTCCCAACTACCGTCCCTATTACCGTCCCTACTACTGTCACTACTACCGTCCCTACTACAGTCACTACTACCGTCCCTACTACCGTCCCTGCTACCTTCACTACTACCGTCTCAACTACCGTCCCTACTACCGTCCCTACATCCGTCCCTACTACCGTCCTTACGACCGTCACTACTACCGTCCCTGCTACCGTCACTATTTCCGTCACTACTACCGTCCCTGTTACCGCCACTACTTCCGTCACTACTACGGTCACTACTATCGTCACTACTACCGTGACTAATTCCGTCCCTATTACCGTCCTTACTACCGTCCCTACTACTGTCACTACTACCGTCCCCACTACCGTCACTACTACCGTCACTACTACATTCCCAACTGCCGAACCTACTACCGTCACTACTACCGTCACTACTACCGTGTGTACTACCGTCACTACTACCGTCCCTACTACCGTCCCCGCTACCGCCACTACTTCCGACACTACTACCGTCACTACTATCGCCACTACAACCGTGACTAATTCCGTCCCTATTACCGCCCTTACTACCGTCCCTACTACTGTCACTACTACCGTCCCCACTACCGTCACTACTACCGTCACTACTACCGTCGCTACTACCGTCACTACTACCGTCACTACTATCGTCACTACTACCGTCCCTACAACCGTCCCTGCTACCGTCCCTGCTACCGTCACTACTTCCGTCACTACTACGGTCACTATTATCGTCACTACTACCGTCCCTACTACCGTCTCTGCTACCGTCACTACTTCCGTCACTACTACCGTCACGACTATCGTCACTACCACCGTGACTAATACCGCCCCTACTATCGTCACTACTTCCATCACTACTACCGTCACTAATATCGTCACTACTACCGTCACTACTACGGTCACTACTATCGTCACTACCACCGTGACTAATACCGTCCCTACTACCGTCACCACCTCCGTCACTAATACTGTCACTACTATCGTCACTACTACCGTGACTAATACCGTCGCTACTACCGTCCCTACGACCGTCCCTACTACCGTCACTACTACCGTTCCTACTACTGTCCCTGCTACCGTCACTACTTCCCTCACTACTACGGTCACTATTATCGTCACTACTACCGTGACTAATACCGTCCCTACTACCGTCCCTACTTCCGGCCCTAGTATCGCCACTACTACCGTCCCAACTACCGTCCCTACTACCATCACTACTACCGTCCCTACTACCGTCCCTGCTACCGTCACTACTTCCGTAACTACTACCGTCACTACTATCGTCACTACCACCGTGACTAATACCGCCCCTACTATCGTCACTACTTGCATCACTACTACCGTCACTACTATCGTCACTACTACCGTGACTGATACCGTCCCTACTACCGTCTCTACTACCGTCAACACTACCGTCACTACTACCGTCCATGCTACCGTCACTACTTCCGTCACTACTACCGTCACTACTATCGTCACTACCACCGTGACTAATACCGCCCCTACTATCGTCACTACTTCCATCACTACTACCGTCACTAATATCGTCACTACTACCGTGACTGATACCGTCCCTACTACCGTCTCTACTACCGTCAACACGACCGTCACTACTACCGTCCCAACTACCGTCCATGCTACCGTCACTACTTCCGTCACTACTACGGTCACTACTATCGTCACTACCACCGTGACTAATACCGTCCCTACTACCGTCACCACCTCCGTCACTAATACTGTCACTACTATCGTCACTACTACCGTGACTAATACCGTCCCTACTACCGTCCCTACGACCGTCCCTACGACCGTCCCTACTACCGTCACTACTACCGTTCCTACTACCGTCCCTGCTACCGTCACTACTTCCCTCACTACTACGGTCACTATTATCGTCACTACTACCGTGACTAATACCGTCCCTACTACCGTCCCTACTTCCGGCCCTAGTATCGCCTCTACTACCGTCCCAACTACCGTCCCTACTACCGTCACTACTACCGTCCCTACTACCGTCCCTGCTACCGTCACTACTTCCGTCACTACTACGGTCACTACTATCGTCACTACCAGCGTGACTAATACCGTGCCTACTACCGTCACCAGCTCCGTCACTAATACTGTCACTACTATCGTCACTACTACCGTGACTAATACCGTCCCTACTACCGTCCCTACGACCGTCCCTACTACCGTCACTACTACCGTTCCTACTACCGTCCCTGCTACCGTCACTACTTCCCTCACTACTACGGTCACTATTATCGTCACTACTACCGTGACTGATACCGTCCCTACTACCGTCTCTACTACCGTCAACACTACCGGCACTACTACCGCCCCTACTACCGCCCCTACTACCGTCCCTACTACCGTCACTAGTACCGTCACTACTACCGTCACTAAAACCGTCCAAACTACCGTCCCTACTACCGTCCCTGCTACCGTCACTATTTCCGTCACTACTACCGTCCCTGTTACCGCCACTACTTCCGTCACTACTACGGTCGCTACTACCGTCCCTACTACCGTCCCAACTACCGTCAACACTACCGTCACTACTACCGCCCCTGCTTCCGTCCCTACTTCCGTCCCTAGTATCGTCTCTACTACCGTCCCAACTACCGTCCCTACTACCGTCACTACTACCGTCACTCCTACCGTCTCAACTACCGTCCATACTACTGTCCCTGCTACCGTCACTACTTCCGTCACTACTACGGTCACTACTATCGTCATTACTACCGTGACTAATAGCGTCTCTACTACCGTCACTACTTCCGTCACTACTACGGTCACTACTATCGTCACTACTACCGTGTCTAATACCGTCACTACTACCGTCACCACCTCCGTCACTACTACCGTCACTACTATCGTCACTACTATCGTCACTACTACCGTGACAAATACCGTCCCTACTACCGTCCCTACTACCGTCACTACATCCGTCCCTACTACCGTCCTTACGACCGTCACTACTACCGTCCCTGCTACCGTCACTATTTCCGTCACTACTACCGTCCCTGTTACCGCCACTACTTCCGTCACTACTACGGTCACTACTATCGTCACTACTACCGTGACTAATACCGTCCCAACTACCGGCCCTATTACCGTCCCTACTACTGTCACTACTACCGTCCCTACTACAGTCACTACTACCGTCCCTACTACCGTCCCTGCTACCTTCACTACTACCGTCTCAACTACCGTCCCTACTACCGTCCCTACATCCGTCCCTACTACCGTCCTTACGACCGTCACTACTACCGTCCCTGCTACCGTCACTATTTCCGTCACTACTACCGTCCCTGTTACCGCCACTACTTCCGTCACTACTACGGTCACTACTATCGTCACTACTACCGTGACTAATTCCGTCCCTATTACCGTCCTTACTACCGTCCCTACTACTGTCACTACTACCGTCCCCACTACCGTCACTACTACCGTCACTACTACATTCCCAACTGCCGAACCTACTACCGTCACTACTACCGTCACTACTATCGTCACTACCACCGTGACTAATACCGCCCCTACTATCGTCACTACTTCCATCACTACTACCGTCACTAATATCGTCACTACTACCGTGACTGATACCGTCCCTACTACCGTCTCTACTACCGTCAACACTACCGTCACTACTACCGTCCATGCTACCGTCACTACTTCCGTCACTACTACCGTCACTACTATCGTCACTACCACCGTGACTAATACCGCCCCTACTATCGTCACTACTTCCATCACTACTACCGTCACTAATATCGTCACTACTACCGTGACTGATACCGTCCCTACTACCGTCTATACTACCGTCAACACGACCGTCACTACTACCGTCCCAACTACCGTCCATGCTACCGTCACTACTTCCGTCACTACTACGGTCACTACTATCGTCACTACCACCGTGACTAATACCGTCCCTACTACCGTCACCACCTCCGTCACTAATACTGTCACTACTATCGTCACTATTACCGTGACTAATACCGTCCCTACTACCGTCCCTACGACCGTCCCTACTACCGTCACTACTACCGTTCCTACTACCGTCCCTGCTACCGTCACTACTTCCCTCACTACTACGGTCACTATTATCGTCACTACTACCGTGACTAATACCGTCCCTACTACCGTCCCTACTTCCGGCCCTAGTATCGCCTCTACTACCGTCCCAACTACCGTCCCTACTACCGTCACTACTACCGTCCCTACTACCGTCCCTGCTACCGTCACTACTTCCGTCACTACTACGGTCACTACTATCGTCATTACTACCGTGACTAATAGCGTCCCTACTACCGTCACTACTACCGTCACTACTACCGTCTCAACTACCGTCCCTACTACCGTCGCTACTTCGTTCCCAGTATCGTCTCTACTACCGTCCCAACTACCGACCCTACTACCGTCACTACTACCGTCACTACTACCGTCGCTACTACCGTCACTACTACCGTCACTACTAACGTCACTACTGCCGTCACTACTATCGACGCTACATCCGCCACTACTACCGTGGCTAATACCGTCCCTACTACCGTCCCTACTACCGTCCCTACTACCGTCACTACTACCGTCACTACTACCGCCTCAACTACCGTCCCTACTACCGTCCCTGCATCCGTCCCTACTACCGTCCCTACGACCGTCACTACTACCGTCCCTGCTACCGTCCCTACTACCGACCCTGCTACCGTCACTACTTCCGTCACTAGTACGGTCACTACTATTGTCACCACTACCGTGACTAATACCGTCCCAACTACCGTCCCTACTACCTTCAATACTACCGTCACTACTACCGTCACTACTACCGTCCCAACTACCGTCCATGCTACCGTCACTACCTCCGTCACTACTGCGGTCACTACTATCGTCACTACAACCGTGACTGATACCGTCCCTACTACTGCCTCTACTACCGTCAATACTACCGCCACTACTACCGTCACTACTACCGACCGTACTACCGTCAGTACTACCGTCACTACTACCGTCCCTACTACCGTTCCTGCTACCGTCACTATTTCCGGCACTACTACCGTCACTACTACCGTCACTACTGCCGTCACTACTATCGACACTACTTCCGCCACTACTACCGTGGCTAATACCGCCCCTACTACCGTCAGTACTACCATCCCTACTACCGTCACTACTACCGCCACTACTATCGTCACTACTACCGTGACTAATACCGTCCCTACTACCGTCACTACTGCCGTCCCTACTACCGACACTACTTCCGCCAGTACTACCGTGCCTAATACCGTCCCTACTACCGTCACTAATACCGTCCCTACTACCGTCACTACTTCCGTCTCTACTACCGTCACTACTTCCGTCACTACTACCGTCACTACTACCGTCACTACTACCGTCCCTACTAACGTCCCAACTACCGTCCCTACTATCGTCACTACTACCGTCACTACGACCGTCTCCACGACCGTCCCTACTACCGTCCCTGCTACCGTCACTATTTCCGTCACTACTACCGTCCCTGTTACCGCCACTACTTCCGTTACTACTACGGTCACTACTATCGTCACTACTACCGTGACTAATACCGTCCCAACTACCGTCCCTACTACCGTCCCTACTACTGTCACTACTACCGTCCCAACTACCGTCCCTACTACCGTCACTACTACCGTCCCTACGACCGTCCATGCTACCGTCACTACTTCCTTCACTACTACGGTCACTACTATCGTCATTACTACCGTGACAAATAGCGTCCCTACTACCGTCACTACTACCGCCCCTACTACCGACACTACTACCGTCACTACTACCATCTCAACTACCGTCCCTACTACGGTCAATACTACCGTCACTACTACCGTCACTACTACCGTCACTATTATCGACACTACTTCCGTCACTACTACCGTGGCTAACACCGTCCCTACTACCGTCACTACTTCCGTCTCTACTACCGTCACTACTTCCGTCACTACTACGGTCACTACTATCGTCACTACTACCGTGACTAATACCGTCCCTACTACCGTCACCACCTCCATCACTAATACTGTCACTACTATCATCACTACTACCGTGACTAATACCGTCCCTACTACCGTCCCTACGACCGTCCCTACTACCGTCACTACTACCGACACTACTACCGTCACTACTACCATCTCAACTACCGTCCCTACTACGGTCAATACTACCGTCACTACTACCGTCACTACTACCGACCCTACTACAGTCAGTACTACCGTCACTACTACCGTCCCTACTACCGTCCCCGCTACCGCCACTACTTCCTACACTACTACCGTCACTACTATCGTCACTACTACCGTGACTAATTCCGTCCCTATTACCGTCCTTACTACGGTCCCTACTACTGTCCCTACTACCGTCCCCACTACCGTCACTACTACCGTCACTACTACATTCCCAACTGCCGACCCTGCTACCGTCACTACTACCGTCACTACTACCGTCGCTACTACCGTCACTACTACCGTCACTACTACCGTCACTCCTACCGTCTCAACTACCGTCCCTACTACCGTCACTGCTACCGTCACTACTTCCGTCACTACTACGGTCACTACTATCGTCATTACTACCGTGATTAATAGCGTCTCTACTACCGTCACTACTTCCGTCACTACTACGGTCACTACTATCGTCACTACTATCGTCACTACTACCGTGACTGATACCGTCCCTACTACCGTCTCTACTACCGTTAACACTACCGGCACTACTACCGCCCCTACTACCGCCCCTACTACCGTCCATACTACCGACACTATTACCGTCGCTACTACCGTCAGTACTAGCGTCACTACTACCGTCCCTACTACCGTCCCCGCTACCGCCACTACTTCCGACACTACTACCGTCACTACTATCGCCACTACTACCGTGACTAATTCCGTCCCTATTACCGCCCTTACTACCGTCCCTACTACTGTCACTACTACCGTCCCTACTACCGTCACTACTACCGTCTCAACTACCGTCCCTACTACCGTCGCTACTTCGTCTCTACTACCGTCCCTACTACCGTCCCTGCTACCGTCACTACTTACGTCACTACTACCGTCACTACTATCGTCACTACCACCGTGACTAATACCGCCCCTACTATCGTCACTACTTCCGTGATTGATACCGTGCCTACTACCGTCTCTACTACCGTCAACATTACCGTCACTACTACCGCCCCTACTACCGTCCCTACTTCCGTCCCTAGTATCGTCACTCCAACCGTCTCAACTACCGTCCCTACTACCGTCCCTGCTACCGTCACTACTTCCGTCACTACTACGGTCACTACTATCGTCATCACTACCGTGACTAATAGCGTCTCTACTACCGTCACTACTTCCGTCACTACTACGGTCACTACTATCGTCACTATTACCGTGACTAATACCGTCCCTACTACCGTCACCACCTCCGTCACTAATACTGTCACTACTATCGTCACTACTACCGTCACTAATACCGTCCCTACTACCGTCCCTACGACCGTCCCTACTACCGTCACTACTACCGACTCTACTACCGTCACTACTACCATCTCAACTACGGTCCCTACTACGTTCAATACTACCGTCACTACTACATTCCCAACTGCCGACCCTGCTACCGTCACTACTACCGTCACTACTACCGTCGCTACTACCGTCACTACTACCGTCACTACTACCGTCACTCCTACCGTCTCAACTACCGTCCCTACTACCGTCACTGCTACCGTCACTACTTCCGTCACTACTACGGTCACCACTATCGTCATTACTACCGTGATTAATAGCGTCTCTACTACCGTCACTACTTCCGTCACTACTACGGTCACTACTATCGTCACTACTATCGTCACTACTACCGTGACTGATACCGTCCCTACTACCGTCTCTACTACCGTTAACACTACCGGCACTACTACCGCCCCTACTACCGCCCCTACTACCGTCCCTACTACCGTCACTAATACCGTCCCTACTACCGTCCCTACTTCCGTCCCTAGTATCGTCTCTACTACCGTCCCAACTACCGTCCCTACTACCGTCACTACTACCGTCCCTACTACCGTCCCTGCTACCGTCACTACTTCCGTCACTACTACCGTCACTACTATCGTCACTACCACCGTGACTAATACCGCCCCTACTATCGTCACTACTTCCATCACTACTAACGTCACTACTATCGTCACTACTACCGTGACTGATACCGTCCCTACTACCGTCTCTACTACCGTCAACACTACCGGCACTACTACCGCCCCTACTACCGTCCCAACTACCGTCCCTACTACCGTCACTACTACCGTCACTACTACCGTCTCATCTACCGTCCCTACTACCTTCAATACTACCGGCACTACTACCGTCACTACTACCGTCCCAACTACCGTCCATGCTACCGTCACTACTTCCGTCACTACTACGGTCACTACTATCGTCACTACTATCGTCACTACTACCGTGACTGATACCGTCCCTACTACCGTCTCTACTACCGTCAACACTACCGGCACTACTACCGCCCCTACTACCGCCCCTACTACCGTCCATACTACCGACACTACTACCGTCACTACTATCGTCACTACTACCGTGACTAATTCCGTCCCTATTACCGTCCTTACTACCGTCCCTACTACTGTCACTACTACCGTCCGCACTACCGTCACTACTACCGTCACTACTACATTCCCAACTGCCGAACCTACTACCGTCACTACTACCGTCACTACTACCGTCAGTACTACCGTCACTACTACCGTCCCTACTACCGTCCCCGCTACCGCCACTACTTCCGACACTACTACCGTCACTACTATCGCCACTACTACGGTGACTAATTCCGTCCCTATTACCGCCCTTACTACCGTCCCTACTACTGTCACTACTACCGTCCCCACTACCGTCACTACTACCGTCACTACTACATTCCCAACTGCCGACCCTACTACCGTCACTACTACCGTCACTACTACCGTCGCTACTACCGTCACTACTACCGTCACTACTATCGTCACTACTGCCGTAACTACTATCGACACTACTTCCGCCACTACTACCGTGGCTAATACCGTCCCTACTACTGTCACTACTACCGTCCCTACTATCGCCACTACTACCGTCACTACTACCGTCCCAACTACCGTCCCTACTACCGTCCCTGCTACGGTCACTACTTCCGTCACTACTACGGTCACTACTATCGTCATTACTACCGTGACTAATAGCGTCCCTACTACCGTCTCTATTACCGTCCCTACTACCGTCTCTACTACCGTCACTACTACCGTCCCTACTACCGTCACTACTACCGTCACTACTACATTCCCAACTGCCGACCCTACTACCGTCACTATTACCGTCCTGCTACCGTCGCTGCTACCGTCATTACTACCGTCCCTACTACCGTCCCTGCTACCGTCACTACTTACGTCACTACTACCGTCACTACTATCGTCACTACCACCGTGACTAATACCGCCCCTACTATCGTCACTACTTCCGTGATTGATACCGTGCCTACTACCGTCTCTACTACCGTCAACATTACCGTCACTTCTACCGCCCCTACTACCGTCCCTACTTCCGTCCCTAGTATCGTCACTCCAACCGTCTCAACTACCGTCCCTACTACCGTCCCTGCTGCCGTCACTACTTCCGTCACTACTACGGTCACTACTATCGTCATCACTACCGTGACTAATAGCGTGTCTACTACCGTCACTACTTCCGTCACTACTACGGTCACTACTATCGTCACTACTACCGTGACTAATACCGTCCCTACTACCGTCACCACCTCCGTCACTAATACTGTCACTACTATCGTCACTACTACCGTCACTAATACCGTCCCTACTACCGTCCCTACGACCGTCCCTACTACCGTCACTACTACCGTCACTATTATCGACACTACTTCCGTCACTACTACCGTGGCATATACCGTCCCTACTACCGTCACTAATACCGTCCCTACTACAGTCCCTACTTCCGTCCCTAGTATCGTCTCTACTACCGTCCCAACTACCGTCCCTACTACCGTCACTACTACCGTCCCTACTACCGTCCCTGCTACCGTCACTATTTCCGTCACTACTACCGTCACTACTATCGTCACTACCACCGTGACTAATACCGCCCCTACTATCGTCACTACTTCCATCACTACTAACGTCACTACTATCGTCACTACTACCGTGACTGATACCGTCCCTACTACCGTCTCTACTACCGTCAACACTACCGGCACTACTACCGCCCCTACTACCGTCCCCACTACCGTCCCTGCTACCGTCACTACTACCGTCACTACTATCGTCACTACTACCGTGACTAATTCCGTCCCTATTACCGTCCTTACTACCGTCCCTACTACTGTCACTACTACCGTCCCCACTACCGTCACTACTACATTCCCAACTGCCGACCCTACTACCGTCACTACTACCGTCCCTACTACCGTCACTACTTCCATCACTACTACCGTCACTACTATCGTCACTACTACCGTCACTACTACCGTCACTCCTACCGTCTCAACTACCGTCCCTAATACCGTCCCTACTACCGTCCCTACTACCGTCACCACCTCCGTCACTAATACTGTCACTACTACCGTCACTAATACCGTCCCTACTACCGTCCCTACTTCCGTCCCTAGTATCGTC
The DNA here is from genome assembly GCA_944738655.2 of Andrena hattorfiana. Lineage (NCBI taxonomy): Eukaryota > Metazoa > Arthropoda > Insecta > Hymenoptera > Andrenidae > Andrena > Andrena hattorfiana. The sequence goes on along the minus strand of OX122894.2, from coordinate 31,049,927 downwards.
ACAACCACCGTGACTAATACCGTCCCTACTACCGTCACCACCTCCGTCACTAATACTGTCACTACTATCGTCACTACTACCGTGACTAATACCGTCCCTACTACCGTCCCTACGACCGTCCCTACTACCGTCACTACTACCGTTCCTACTACCGTCCCTGCTACCGTCACTAGTTCCCTCACTACTACGGTCACTATTATCGTCACTACTACCGTGACTAATACCGTCCCTACTACCGTCCCTACGACCGTCCCTAAGACCGTCCCTACTACCGTCCCTACTTCCGGCCCTAGTATCGCCTCTACTACCGTCCCAACTACCGTCCCTACTACCGTCACTACTACCGTCCCTGCTACCGTCCCTGCTACCGTCACTACTTCCGTCACTACTACCGTCACTACTATCGTCACTACCACCGTGACTAATACCGCCCCTACTATCGTCACTACTTCCATCACTACTACCGTCACTACTATCGTCACTACTACCGTGACTGATACCGTCCCTACTACCATCTCTACTACCGTCAACACTACCGTCACTACTACCGTCCCAACTACCGTCCATGCTACCGTCACTACTTCCGTCACTACTACCGTCACTACTATCGTCACTACCACCGTGACTAATACCGCCCCTACTATCGTCACTACTTCCATCACTACTACCGTCACTAATATCGTCACTACTACCGTGACTGATACCGTCCCTACTACCGTCTCTACTACCGTCAACACGACCGTCACTACTACCGTCCCAACTACCGTCCATGCTACCGTCACTACTTCCGTCACTACTACGGTCACTACTATCGTCACTACCACCGTGACTAATACCGTCCCTACTACCGTCACCACCTCCGTCACTAATACTGTCACTACTATCGTAACTACTACCGTGACTAATACCGTCCCTACTACCGTCCCTACGACCGTCCCTAAGACCGTCCCTACTACCGTCACTACTACCGTTCCTACTACCGTCCCTGCTACCGTCACTACTTCCCTCACTACTACGGTCACTATTATCGTCACTACTACCGTGACTAATACCGTCCCTACTACCGTCCCTACTTCCGGCCCTAGTATCGCCGCTACTACCGTCCCAACTACCGTCCCTACTACCGTCACTACTACCGTCCCTACTACCGTCCCTGCTACCGTCACTACTTCCGTCACTACTACGGTCACTACTATCGTCACTACCAGCGTGACTAATACCGTCCCTACTACCGTCACCAGCTCCGTCACTAATACTGTCACTACTATCATCACTACTACCGTGACTAATACCGTCCCTACTACCGTCCCTACGACCGTCCCTACAACCGTCACTACTACCGTTCCTACTACCGTCCCTGCTACCGTCACTACTTCCCTCACTACTACGGTCACTATTATCGTCACTACTACCGTGACTGATACCGTCCCTACTACCGTCTCTACTACCGTCAACACTACCGGCACTAATATCGTCACTACTACCGTGACTGATACCGTCCCTACTACCGTCTCTACTACCGTCAACACGACCGTCACTACTACCGTCCCAACTACCGTCCATGCTACCGTCACTACTTCCGTCACTACTACGGTCACTACTATCGTCACTACCACCGTGACTAATACCGTCCCTACTACCGTCACCACCTCCGTCACTAATACTGTCACTACTATCGTCACTACTACCGTGACTAATACCGTCCCTACTACCGTCCCTACGACCGTCCCTAAGACCGTCCCTACTACCGTCACTACTACCGTTCCTACTACCGTCCCTGCTACCGTCACTACTTCCCTCACTACTACGGTCACTATTATCGTCACTACTACCGTGACTAATACCGTCCCTACTACCGTCCCTACGACCGTCCCTACGACCGTCCCTACTACCGTCACTACTACCGTTCCTACTACCGTCCCTGCTACCGTCACTACTTCCCTCACTACTACGGTCACTATTATCGTCACTACTACCGTGACTAATACCGTCCCTACTACCGTCCCTACTTCCGGCCCTAGTATCGCCACTACTACCGTCCCAACTACCGTCCCTACTACCATCACTACTACCGTCCCTACTACCGTCCCTGCTACCGTCACTACTTCCGTAACTACTACCGTCACTACTATCGTCACTACCACCGTGACTAATACCGCCCCTACTATCGTCACTACTTGCATCACTACTACCGTCACTACTATCGTCACTACTACCGTGACTGATACCGTCCCTACTACCGTCTCTACTACCGTCAACACTACCGTCACTACTACCGTCCATGCTACCGTCACTACTTCCGTCACTACTACCGTCACTACTATCGTCACTACCACCGTGACTAATACCGCCCCTACTATCGTCACTACTTCCATCACTACTACCGTCACTAATATCGTCACTACTACCGTCACTACTACGGTCACTACTATCGTCACTACCACCGTGACTAATACCGTCCCTACTACCGTCACCACCTCCGTCACTAATACTGTCACTACTATCGTCACTACTACCGTGACTAATACCGTCGCTACTACCGTCCCTACGACCGTCCCTACGACCGTCCCTACTACCGTCACTACTACCGTTCCTACTACCGTCCCTGCTACCGTCACTACTTCCCTCACTACTACGGTCACTATTATCGTCACTACTACCGTGACTAATACCGTCCCTACTACCGTCCCTACTTCCGGCCCTAGTATCGCCTCTACTACCGTCCCAACTACCGTCCCTACTACCGTCACTACTACCGTCCCTACTACCGTCCCTGCTACCGTCACTACTTCCGTCACTACTACGGTCACTACTATCGTCACTACCAGCGTGACTAATACCGTGCCTACTACCGTCACCAGCTCCGTCACTAATACTGTCACTACTATCGTCACTACTACCGTGACTAATACCGTCCCTACTACCGTCCCTACGACCGTCCCTAAGACCGTCCCTACTACCGTCACTACTACCGTTCCTACTACCGTCCCTGCTACCGTCACTACTTCCCTCACTACTACGGTCACTATTATCGTCACTACTACCGTGACTAATACCGTCCCTACTACCGTCCCTACTTCCGGCCCTAGTATCGCCGCTACTACCGTCCCAACTACCGTCCCTACTACCGTCACTACTACCGTCCCAACTACCGTCCATGCTACCGTCACTACTTCCGTCACTACTACCGTCACTACTATCGTCACTACCACCGTGACTAATACCGCCCCTACTATCGTCACTACTTCCATCACTACTACCGTCACTAATATCGTCACTACTACCGTCACTACTACGGTCACTACTATCGTCACTACCACCGTGACTAATACCGTCCCTACTACCGTCACCACCTCCGTCACTAATACTGTCACTACTATCGTCACTACTACCGTGACTAATACCGTCGCTACTACCGTCCCTACGACCGTCCCTACTACCGTCACTACTACCGTTCCTACTACTGTCCCTGCTACCGTCACTACTTCCCTCACTACTACGGTCACTATTATCGTCACTACTACCGTGACTAATACCGTCCCTACTACCGTCCCTACTTCCGGCCCTAGTATCGCCACTACTACCGTCCCAACTACCGTCCCTACTACCATCACTACTACCGTCCCTACTACCGTCCCTGCTACCGTCACTACTTCCGTAACTACTACCGTCACTACTATCGTCACTACCACCGTGACTAATACCGCCCCTACTATCGTCACTACTTGCATCACTACTACCGTCACTACTATCGTCACTACTACCGTGACTGATACCGTCCCTACTACCGTCTCTACTACCGTCAACACTACCGTCACTACTACCGTCCATGCTACCGTCACTACTTCCGTCACTACTACCGTCACTACTATCGTCACTACCACCGTGACTAATACCGCCCCTACTATCGTCACTACTTCCATCACTACTACCGTCACTAATATCGTCACTACTACCGTGACTGATACCGTCCCTACTACCGTCTCTACTACCGTCAACACGACCGTCACTACTACCGTCCCAACTACCGTCCATGCTACCGTCACTACTTCCGTCACTACTACGGTCACTACTATCGTCACTACCACCGTGACTAATACCGTCCCTACTACCGTCACCACCTCCGTCACTAATACTGTCACTACTATCGTCACTACTACCGTGACTAATACCGTCCCTACTACCGTCCCTACGACCGTCCCTACGACCGTCCCTACTACCGTCACTACTACCGTTCCTACTACCGTCCCTGCTACCGTCACTACTTCCCTCACTACTACGGTCACTATTATCGTCACTACTACCGTGACTAATACCGTCCCTACTACCGTCCCTACTTCCGGCCCTAGTATCGCCTCTACTACCGTCCCAACTACCGTCCCTACTACCGTCACTACTACCGTCCCTACTACCGTCCCTGCTACCGTCACTACTTCCGTCACTACTACGGTCACTACTATCGTCACTACCAGCGTGACTAATACCGTGCCTACTACCGTCACCAGCTCCGTCACTAATACTGTCACTACTATCGTCACTACTACCGTGACTAATACCGTCCCTACTACCGTCCCTACGACCGTCCCTACTACCGTCACTACTACCGTTCCTACTACCGTCCCTGCTACCGTCACTACTTCCCTCACTACTACGGTCACTATTATCGTCACTACTACCGTGACTGATACCGTCCCTACTACCGTCTCTACTACCGTCAACACTACCGGCACTACTACCGCCCCTACTACCGCCCCTACTACCGTCCCTACTACCGTCACTAGTACCGTCACTACTACCGTCACTAAAACCGTCCAAACTACCGTCCCTACTACCGTCCCTGCTACCGTCACTATTTCCGTCACTACTACCGTCCCTGTTACCGCCACTACTTCCGTCACTACTACGGTCGCTACTACCGTCCCTACTACCGTCCCAACTACCGTCAACACTACCGTCACTACTACCGCCCCTGCTTCCGTCCCTACTTCCGTCCCTAGTATCGTCTCTACTACCGTCCCAACTACCGTCCCTACTACCGTCACTACTACCGTCACTCCTACCGTCTCAACTACCGTCCATACTACTGTCCCTGCTACCGTCACTACTTCCGTCACTACTACGGTCACTACTATCGTCATTACTACCGTGACTAATAGCGTCTCTACTACCGTCACTACTTCCGTCACTACTACGGTCACTACTATCGTCACTACTACCGTGTCTAATACCGTCACTACTACCGTCACCACCTCCGTCACTACTACCGTCACTACTATCGTCACTACTATCGTCACTACTACCGTGACAAATACCGTCCCTACTACCGTCCCTACTACCGTCACTACATCCGTCCCTACTACCGTCCTTACGACCGTCACTACTACCGTCCCTGCTACCGTCACTATTTCCGTCACTACTACCGTCCCTGTTACCGCCACTACTTCCGTCACTACTACGGTCACTACTATCGTCACTACTACCGTGACTAATACCGTCCCAACTACCGGCCCTATTACCGTCCCTACTACTGTCACTACTACCGTCCCTACTACAGTCACTACTACCGTCCCTACTACCGTCCCTGCTACCTTCACTACTACCGTCTCAACTACCGTCCCTACTACCGTCCCTACATCCGTCCCTACTACCGTCCTTACGACCGTCACTACTACCGTCCCTGCTACCGTCACTATTTCCGTCACTACTACCGTCCCTGTTACCGCCACTACTTCCGTCACTACTACGGTCACTACTATCGTCACTACTACCGTGACTAATTCCGTCCCTATTACCGTCCTTACTACCGTCCCTACTACTGTCACTACTACCGTCCCCACTACCGTCACTACTACCGTCACTACTACATTCCCAACTGCCGAACCTACTACCGTCACTACTACCGTCACTACTACCGTCAGTACTACCGTCACTACTACCGTCCCTACTACCGTCCCCGCTACCGCCACTACTTCCGACACTACTACCGTCACTACTATCGCCACTACAACCGTGACTAATTCCGTCCCTATTACCGCCCTTACTACCGTCCCTACTACTGTCACTACTACCGTCCCCACTACCGTCACTACTACCGTCACTACTACCGTCGCTACTACCGTCACTACTACCGTCACTACTATCGTCACTACTACCGTCCCTACTACCGTCCCTGCTACCGTCCCTGCTACCGTCACTACTTCCGCCACTACTACGGTCACTATTATCGTGACTACTACCGTCCCTACTACCGTCTCTGCTACCGTCACTACTTCCGTCACTACTACCGTCACTACTATCGTCACTACCACCGTGACTAATACCGCCCCTACTATCGTCACTACTTCCATCACTACTACCGTCACTAATATCGTCACTACTACCGTCACTACTACGGTCACTACTATCGTCACTACCACCGTGACTAATACCGTCCCTACTACCGTCACCACCTCCGTCACTAATACTGTCACTACTATCGTCACTACTACCGTGACTAATACCGTCGCTACTACTGTCCCTACGACCGTCCCTACTACCGTCACTACTACCGTTCCTACTACTGTCCCTGCTACCGTCACTACTTCCCTCACTACTACGGTCACTATTATCGTCACTACTACCGTGACTAATACCGTCCCTACTACCGTCCCTACTTCCGGCCCTAGTATCGCCACTACTACCGTCCCAACTACCGTCCCTACTACCATCACTACTACCGTCCCTACTACCGTCCCTGCTACCGTCACTACTTCCGTAACTACTACCGTCACTACTATCGTCACTACCACCGTGACTAATACCGCCCCTACTATCGTCACTACTTGCATCACTACTAGCGTCACTACTATCGTCACTACTACCGTGACTGATACCGTCCCTACTACCGTCTCTACTACCGTCAACACTACCGTCACTACTACCGTCCATGCTACCGTCACTACTTCCGTCACTACTACCGTCACTACTATCGTCACTACCACCGTGACTAATACCGCCCCTACTATCGTCACTACTTCCATCACTACTACCGTCACTAATATCGTCACTACTACCGTGACTGATACCGTCCCTACTACCGTCTATACTACCGTCAACACGACCGTCACTACTACCGTCCCAACTACCGTCCATGCTACCGTCACTACTTCCGTCACTACTACGGTCACTACTATCGTCACTACCACCGTGACTAATACCGTCCCTACTACCGTCACCACCTCCGTCACTAATACTGTCACTACTATCGTCACTATTACCGTGACTAATACCGTCCCTACTACCGTCCCTACGACCGTCCCTACTACCGTCACTACTACCGTTCCTACTACCGTCCCTGCTACCGTCACTACTTCCCTCACTACTACGGTCACTATTATCGTCACTACTACCGTGACTAATACCGTCCCTACTACCGTCCCTACTTCCGGCCCTAGTATCGCCTCTACTACCGTCCCAACTACCGTCCCTACTACCGTCACTACTACCGTCCCTACTACCGTCCCTGCTACCGTCACTACTTCCGTCACTACTACGGTCACTACTATCGTCATTACTACCGTGACTAATAGCGTCCCTACTACCGTCACTACTACCGTCACTACTACCGTCTCAACTACCGTCCCTACTACCGTCGCTACTTCGTTCCAAGTATCGTCTCTACTACCGTCCCAACTACCGACCCTACTACCGTCACTACTACCGTCACTACTACCGTCGCTACTACCGTCACTACTACCGTCACTACTAACGTCACTACTGCCGTCACTACTATCGACGCTACATCCGCCACTACTACCGTGGCTAATACCGTCCCTACTACCGTCCCTACTACCGTCCCTACTACCGTCACTACTACCGTCACTACTACCGCCTCAACTACCGTCCCTACTACCGTCCCTGCATCCGTCCCTACTACCGTCCCTACGACCGTCACTACTACCGTCCCTGCTACCGTCCCTACTACCGACCCTGCTACCGTCACTACTTCCGTCACTAGTACGGTCACTACTATTGTCACCACTACCGTGACTAATACCGTCCCAACTACCGTCCCTACTACCTTCAATACTACCGTCACTACTACCGTCACTACTACCGTCCCAACTACCGTCCATGCTACCGTCACTACCTCCGTCACTACTGCGGTCACTACTATCGTCACTACAACCGTGACTGATACCGTCCCTACTACTGCCTCTACTACCGTCAATACTACCGCCACTACTACCGTCACTACTACCGACCGTACTACCGTCAGTACTACCGTCACTACTACCGTCCCTACTACCGTTCCTGCTACCGTCACTATTTCCGGCACTACTACCGTCACTACTACCGTCACTACTGCCGTCACTACTATCGACACTACTTCCGCCACTACTACCGTGGCTAATACCGCCCCTACTACCGTCAGTACTACCATCCCTACTACCGTCACTACTACCGCCACTACTATCGTCACTACTACCGTGACTAATACCGTCCCTACTACCGTCACTACTGCCGTCCCTACTACCGACACTACTTCCGCCAGTACTACCGTGCCTAATACCGTCCCTACTACCGTCACTAATACCGTCCCTACTACCGTCACTACTTCCGTCTCTACTACCGTCACTACTTCCGTCACTACTACCGTCACTACTACCGTCACTACTACCGTCCCTACTAACGTCCCAACTACCGTCCCTACTATCGTCACTACTACCGTCACTACGACCGTCTCCACGACCGTCCCTACTACCGTCCCTGCTACCGTCACTATTTCCGTCACTACTACCGTCCCTGTTACCGCCACTACTTCCGTTACTACTACGGTCACTACTATCGTCACTACTACCGTGACTAATACCGTCCCAACTACCGTCCCTACTACCGTCCCTACTACTGTCACTACTACCGTCCCAACTACCGTCCCTACTACCGTCACTACTACCGTCCCTACGACCGTCCATGCTACCGTCACTACTTCCTTCACTACTACGGTCACTACTATCGTCATTACTACCGTGACAAATAGCGTCCCTACTACCGTCACTACTACCGCCCCTACTACCGACACTACTACCGTCACTACTACCATCTCAACTACCGTCCCTACTACGGTCAATACTACCGTCACTACTACCGTCACTACTACCGTCACTATTATCGACACTACTTCCGTCACTACTACCGTGGCTAACACCGTCCCTACTACCGTCACTACTTCCGTCTCTACTACCGTCACTACTTCCGTCACTACTACGGTCACTACTATCGTCACTACTACCGTGACTAATACCGTCCCTACTACCGTCACCACCTCCATCACTAATACTGTCACTACTATCATCACTACTACCGTGACTAATACCGTCCCTACTACCGTCCCTACGACCGTCCCTACTACCGTCACTACTACCGACACTACTACCGTCACTACTACCATCTCAACTACCGTCCCTACTACGGTCAATACTACCGTCACTACTACCGTCACTACTACCGACCCTACTACAGTCAGTACTACCGTCACTACTACCGTCCCTACTACCGTCCCCGCTACCGCCACTACTTCCTACACTACTACCGTCACTACTATCGTCACTACTACCGTGACTAATTCCGTCCCTATTACCGTCCTTACTACGGTCCCTACTACTGTCCCTACTACCGTCCCCACTACCGTCACTACTACCGTCACTACTACATTCCCAACTGCCGACCCTGCTACCGTCACTACTACCGTCACTACTACCGTCGCTACTACCGTCACTACTACCGTCACTACTACCGTCACTCCTACCGTCTCAACTACCGTCCCTACTACCGTCACTGCTACCGTCACTACTTCCGTCACTACTACGGTCACTACTATCGTCATTACTACCGTGATTAATAGCGTCTCTACTACCGTCACTACTTCCGTCACTACTACGGTCACTACTATCGTCACTACTATCGTCACTACTACCGTGACTGATACCGTCCCTACTACCGTCTCTACTACCGTTAACACTACCGGCACTACTACCGCCCCTACTACCGCCCCTACTACCGTCCATACTACCGACACTATTACCGTCGCTACTACCGTCAGTACTAGCGTCACTACTACCGTCCCTACTACCGTCCCCGCTACCGCCACTACTTCCGACACTACTACCGTCACTACTATCGCCACTACTACCGTGACTAATTCCGTCCCTATTACCGCCCTTACTACCGTCCCTACTACTGTCACTACTACCGTCCCTACTACCGTCACTACTACCGTCTCAACTACCGTCCCTACTACCGTCGCTACTTCGTCTCTACTACCGTCCCTACTACCGTCCCTGCTACCGTCACTACTTACGTCACTACTACCGTCACTACTATCGTCACTACCACCGTGACTAATACCGCCCCTACTATCGTCACTACTTCCGTGATTGATACCGTGCCTACTACCGTCTCTACTACCGTCAACATTACCGTCACTACTACCGCCCCTACTACCGTCCCTACTTCCGTCCCTAGTATCGTCACTCCAACCGTCTCAACTACCGTCCCTACTACCGTCCCTGCTACCGTCACTACTTCCGTCACTACTACGGTCACTACTATCGTCATCACTACCGTGACTAATAGCGTCTCTACTACCGTCACTACTTCCGTCACTACTACGGTCACTACTATCGTCACTATTACCGTGACTAATACCGTCCCTACTACCGTCACCACCTCCGTCACTAATACTGTCACTACTATCGTCACTACTACCGTCACTAATACCGTCCCTACTACCGTCCCTACGACCGTCCCTACTACCGTCACTACTACCGACTCTACTACCGTCACTACTACCATCTCAACTACGGTCCCTACTACGTTCAATACTACCGTCACTACTACATTCCCAACTGCCGACCCTGCTACCGTCACTACTACCGTCACTACTACCGTCGCTACTACCGTCACTACTACCGTCACTACTACCGTCACTCCTACCGTCTCAACTACCGTCCCTACTACCGTCACTGCTACCGTCACTACTTCCGTCACTACTACGGTCACCACTATCGTCATTACTACCGTGATTAATAGCGTCTCTACTACCGTCACTACTTCCGTCACTACTACGGTCACTACTATCGTCACTACTATCGTCACTACTACCGTGACTGATACCGTCCCTACTACCGTCTCTACTACCGTTAACACTACCGGCACTACTACCGCCCCTACTACCGCCCCTACTACCGTCCCTACTACCGTCACTAATACCGTCCCTACTACCGTCCCTACTTCCGTCCCTAGTATCGTCTCTACTACCGTCCCAACTACCGTCCCTACTACCGTCACTACTACCGTCCCTACTACCGTCCCTGCTACCGTCACTACTTCCGTCACTACTACCGTCACTACTATCGTCACTACCACCGTGACTAATACCGCCCCTACTATCGTCACTACTTCCATCACTACTAACGTCACTACTATCGTCACTACTACCGTGACTGATACCGTCCCTACTACCGTCTCTACTACCGTCAACACTACCGGCACTACTACCGCCCCTACTACCGTCCCAACTACCGTCCCTACTACCGTCACTACTACCGTCACTACTACCGTCTCATCTACCGTCCCTACTACCTTCAATACTACCGGCACTACTACCGTCACTACTACCGTCCCAACTACCGTCCATGCTACCGTCACTACTTCCGTCACTACTACGGTCACTACTATCGTCACTACTATCGTCACTACTACCGTGACTGATACCGTCCCTACTACCGTCTCTACTACCGTCAACACTACCGGCACTACTACCGCCCCTACTACCGCCCCTACTACCGTCCATACTACCGACACTACTACCGTCACTACTATCGTCACTACTACCGTGACTAATTCCGTCCCTATTACCGTCCTTACTACCGTCCCTACTACTGTCACTACTACCGTCCGCACTACCGTCACTACTACCGTCACTACTACATTCCCAACTGCCGAACCTACTACCGTCACTACTACCGTCACTACTACCGTCAGTACTACCGTCACTACTACCGTCCCTACTACCGTCCCCGCTACCGCCACTACTTCCGACACTACTACCGTCACTACTATCGCCACTACTACGGTGACTAATTCCGTCCCTATTACCGCCCTTACTACCGTCCCTACTACTGTCACTACTACCGTCCCCACTACCGTCACTACTACCGTCACTACTACATTCCCAACTGCCGACCCTACTACCGTCACTACTACCGTCACTACTACCGTCGCTACTACCGTCACTACTACCGTCACTACTATCGTCACTACTGCCGTAACTACTATCGACACTACTTCCGCCACTACTACCGTGGCTAATACCGTCCCTACTACTGTCACTACTACCGTCCCTACTATCGCCACTACTACCGTCACTACTACCGTCCCAACTACCGTCCCTACTACCGTCCCTGCTACGGTCACTACTTCCGTCACTACTACGGTCACTACTATCGTCATTACTACCGTGACTAATAGCGTCCCTACTACCGTCTCTATTACCGTCCCTACTACCGTCTCTACTACCGTCACTACTACCGTCCCTACTACCGTCACTACTACCGTCACTACTACATTCCCAACTGCCGACCCTACTACCGTCACTATTACCGTCCTGCTACCGTCGCTGCTACCGTCATTACTACCGTCCCTACTACCGTCCCTGCTACCGTCACTACTTACGTCACTACTACCGTCACTACTATCGTCACTACCACCGTGACTAATACCGCCCCTACTATCGTCACTACTTCCGTGATTGATACCGTGCCTACTACCGTCTCTACTACCGTCAACATTACCGTCACTTCTACCGCCCCTACTACCGTCCCTACTTCCGTCCCTAGTATCGTCACTCCAACCGTCTCAACTACCGTCCCTACTACCGTCCCTGCTGCCGTCACTACTTCCGTCACTACTACGGTCACTACTATCGTCATCACTACCGTGACTAATAGCGTGTCTACTACCGTCACTACTTCCGTCACTACTACGGTCACTACTATCGTCACTACTACCGTGACTAATACCGTCCCTACTACCGTCACCACCTCCGTCACTAATACTGTCACTACTATCGTCACTACTACCGTCACTAATACCGTCCCTACTACCGTCCCTACGACCGTCCCTACTACCGTCACTACTACCGTCACTATTATCGACACTACTTCCGTCACTACTACCGTGGCATATACCGTCCCTACTACCGTCACTAATACCGTCCCTACTACAGTCCCTACTTCCGTCCCTAGTATCGTCTCTACTACCGTCCCAACTACCGTCCCTACTACCGTCACTACTACCGTCCCTACTACCGTCCCTGCTACCGTCACTATTTCCGTCACTACTACCGTCACTACTATCGTCACTACCACCGTGACTAATACCGCCCCTACTATCGTCACTACTTCCATCACTACTAACGTCACTACTATCGTCACTACTACCGTGACTGATACCGTCCCTACTACCGTCTCTACTACCGTCAACACTACCGGCACTACTACCGCCCCTACTACCGTCCCCACTACCGTCCCTGCTACCGTCACTACTACCGTCACTACTATCGTCACTACTACCGTGACTAATTCCGTCCCTATTACCGTCCTTACTACCGTCCCTACTACTGTCACTACTACCGTCCCCACTACCGTCACTACTACATTCCCAACTGCCGACCCTACTACCGTCACTACTACCGTCCCTACTACCGTCACTACTTCCATCACTACTACCGTCACTACTATCGTCACTACTACCGTCACTACTACCGTCACTCCTACCGTCTCAACTACCGTCCCTAATACCGTCCCTACTACCGTCCCTACTACCGTCACCACCTCCGTCACTAATACTGTCACTACTACCGTCACTAATACCGTCCCTACTACCGTCCCTACTTCCGTCCCTAGTATCGTCACAACCACCGTGACTAATACCGTCCCTACTACCGTCACCACCTCCGTCACTAATACTGTCACTACTATCGTCACTACTACCGTGACTAATACCGTCCCTACTACCGTCCCTACGACCGTCCCTACTACCGTCACTACTACCGTTCCTACTACCGTCCCTGCTACCGTCACTAGTTCCCTCACTACTACGGTCACTATTATCGTCACTACTACCGTGACTAATACCGTCCCTACTACCGTCCCTACGACCGTCCCTAAGACCGTCCCTACTACCGTCCCTACTTCCGGCCCTAGTATCGCCTCTACTACCGTCCCAACTACCGTCCCTACTACCGTCACTACTACCGTCCCTGCTACCGTCCCTGCTACCGTCACTACTTCCGTCACTACTACCGTCACTACTATCGTCACTACCACCGTGACTAATACCGCCCCTACTATCGTCACTACTTCCATCACTACTACCGTCACTACTATCGTCACTACTACCGTGACTGATACCGTCCCTACTACCATCTCTACTACCGTCAACACTACCGTCACTACTACCGTCCCAACTACCGTCCATGCTACCGTCACTACTTCCGTCACTACTACCGTCACTACTATCGTCACTACCACCGTGACTAATACCGCCCCTACTATCGTCACTACTTCCATCACTACTACCGTCACTAATATCGTCACTACTACCGTGACTGATACCGTCCCTACTACCGTCTCTACTACCGTCAACACGACCGTCACTACTACCGTCCCAACTACCGTCCATGCTACCGTCACTACTTCCGTCACTACTACGGTCACTACTATCGTCACTACCACCGTGACTAATACCGTCCCTACTACCGTCACCACCTCCGTCACTAATACTGTCACTACTATCGTCACTACTACCGTGACTAATACCGTCCCTACTACCGTCCCTACGACCGTCCCTAAGACCGTCCCTACTACCGTCACTACTACCGTTCCTACTACCGTCCCTGCTACCGTCACTACTTCCCTCACTACTACGGTCACTATTATCGTCACTACTACCGTGACTAATACCGTCCCTACTACCGTCCCTACTTCCGGCCCTAGTATCGCCGCTACTACCGTCCCAACTACCGTCCCTACTACCGTCACTACTACCGTCCCTACTACCGTCCCTGCTACCGTCACTACTTCCGTCACTACTACGGTCACTACTATCGTCACTACCAGCGTGACTAATACCGTCCCTACTACCGTCACCAGCTCCGTCACTAATACTGTCACTACTATCATCACTACTACCGTGACTAATACCGTCCCTACTACCGTCCCTACGACCGTCCCTACAACCGTCACTACTACCGTTCCTACTACCGTCCCTGCTACCGTCACTACTTCCCTCACTACTACGGTCACTATTATCGTCACTACTACCGTGACTGATACCGTCCCTACTACCGTCTCTACTACCGTCAACACTACCGGCACTAATATCGTCACTACTACCGTGACTGATACCGTCCCTACTACCGTCTCTACTACCGTCAACACGACCGTCACTACTACCGTCCCAACTACCGTCCATGCTACCGTCACTACTTCCGTCACTACTACGGTCACTACTATCGTCACTACCACCGTGACTAATACCGTCCCTACTACCGTCACCACCTCCGTCACTAATACTGTCACTACTATCGTCACTACTACCGTGACTAATACCGTCCCTACTACCGTCCCTACGACCGTCCCTAAGACCGTCCCTACTACCGTCACTACTACCGTTCCTACTACCGTCCCTGCTACCGTCACTACTTCCCTCACTACTACGGTCACTATTATCGTCACTACTACCGTGACTAATACCGTCCCTACTACCGTCCCTACTTCCGGCCCTAGTATCGCCGCTACTACCGTCCCAACTACCGTCCCTACTACCGTCCCTAGTATCGTCACTACCACCGTGACTAATACCGCCCCTACTATCGTCACTACTTCCGTGATTGATACCGTGCCTACTACCGTCTCTACTACCGTCAACATTACCGTCACTACTACCGCCCCTACTACCGTCCCTACTTCCGTCCCTAGTATCGTCACTCCAACCGTCTCAACTACCGTCCCTACTACCGTCCCTGCTACCGTCACTACTTCCGTCACTACTACGGTCACTACTATCGTCATCACTACCGTGACTAATAGCGTCTCTACTACCGTCACTACTTCCGTCACTACTACGGTCACTACTATCGTCACTATTACCGTGACTAATACCGTCCCTACTACCGTCACCACCTCCGTCACTAATACTGTCACTACTATCGTCACTACTACCGTCACTAATACCGTCCCTACTACCGTCCCTACGACCGTCCCTACTACCGTCACTACTACCGACTCTACTACCGTCACTACTACCATCTCAACTACGGTCCCTACTACGTTCAATACTACCGTCACTACTACATTCCCAACTGCCGACCCTGCTACCGTCACTACTACCGTCACTACTACCGTCGCTACTACCGTCACTACTACCGTCACTACTACCGTCACTCCTACCGTCTCAACTACCGTCCCTACTACCGTCACTGCTACCGTCACTACTTCCGTCACTACTACGGTCACCACTATCGTCATTACTACCGTGATTAATAGCGTCTCTACTACCGTCACTACTTCCGTCACTACTACGGTCACTACTATCGTCACTACTATCGTCACTACTACCGTGACTGATACCGTCCCTACTACCGTCTCTACTACCGTTAACACTACCGGCACTACTACCGCCCCTACTACCGCCCCTACTACCGTCCCTACTACCGTCACTAATACCGTCCCTACTACCGTCCCTACTTCCGTCCCTAGTATCGTCTCTACTACCGTCCCAACTACCGTCCCTACTACCGTCACTACTACCGTCCCTACTACCGTCCCTGCTACCGTCACTACTTCCGTCACTACTACCGTCACTACTATCGTCACTACCACCGTGACTAATACCGCCCCTACTATCGTCACTACTTCCATCACTACTAACGTCACTACTATCGTCACTACTACCGTGACTGATACCGTCCCTACTACCGTCTCTACTACCGTCAACACTACCGGCACTACTACCGCCCCTACTACCGTCCCAACTACCGTCCCTACTACCGTCACTACTACCGTCACTACTACCGTCTCATCTACCGTCCCTACTACCTTCAATACTACCGGCACTACTACCGTCACTACTACCGTCCCAACTACCGTCCATGCTACCGTCACTACTTCCGTCACTACTACGGTCACTACTATCGTCACTACTATCGTCACTACTACCGTGACTGATACCGTCCCTACTACCGTCTCTACTACCGTCAACACTACCGGCACTACTACCGCCCCTACTACCGCCCCTACTACCGTCCATACTACCGACACTACTACCGTCACTACTATCGTCACTACTACCGTGACTAATTCCGTCCCTATTACCGTCCTTACTACCGTCCCTACTACTGTCACTACTACCGTCCGCACTACCGTCACTACTACCGTCACTACTACATTCCCAACTGCCGAACCTACTACCGTCACTACTACCGTCACTACTACCGTCAGTACTACCGTCACTACTACCGTCCCCACTACCGTCCCCGCTACCGCCACTACTTCCGACACTACTACCGTCACTACTATCGCCACTACTAACGGTGACTAATTCCGTCCCTATTACCGCCCTTACTACCGTCCCTACTACTGTCACTACTACCGTACCCACTACCGTCACTACTACCGTCACTACTACATTCCCAACTGCCGACCCTACTACCGTCACTACTACCGTCACTACTACCGTCGCTACTACCGTCACTACTACCGTCACTACTATCGTCACTACTGCCGTAACTACTATCGACACTACTTCCGCCACTACTACCGTGGCTAATACCGTCCCTACTACTGTCACTACTACCGTCCCTACTATCGCCACTACTACCGTCACTACTACCGTCCCAACTACCGTCCCTACTACCGTCCCTGCTACGGTCACTACTTCCGTCACTACTACGGTCACTACTATCGTCATTACTACCGTGACTAATAGCGTCCCTACTACCGTCTCTATTACCGTCCCTACTACCGTCTCTACTACCGTCACTACTACCGTCCCTACTACCGTCACTACTACCGTCACTACTACATTCCCAACTGCCGACCCTACTACCGTCACTATTACCGTCCTGCTACCGTCGCTGCTACCGTCATTACTACCGTCCCTACTACCGTCCCTGCTACCGTCACTACTTACGTCACTACTACCGTCACTACTATCGTCACTACCACCGTGACTAATACCGCCCCTACTATCGTCACTACTTCCGTGATTGATACCGTGCCTACTACCGTCTCTACTACCGTCAACATTACCGTCACTTCTACCGCCCCTACTACCGTCCCTACTTCCGTCCCTAGTATCGTCACTCCAACCGTCTCAACTACCGTCCCTACTACCGTCCCTGCTGCCGTCACTACTTCCGTCACTACTACGGTCACTACTATCGTCATCACTACCGTGACTAATAGCGTGTCTACTACCGTCACTACTTCCGTCACTACTACGGTCACTACTATCGTCACTACTACCGTGACTAATACCGTCCCTACTACCGTCACCACCTCCGTCACTAATACTGTCACTACTATCGTCACTACTACCGTCACTAATACCGTCCCTACTACCGTCCCTACGACCGTCTCTACTACCGTCACTACTACCGACTCTACTACCGTCACTACTACCATCTCAACTACGGTCCCTACTACGTTCAATACTACCGTCACTACTACCGTCACTACTACCGTCACTATTATCGACACTACTTCCGTCACTACTACCGTGGCATATACCGTCCCTACTACCGTCACTAATACCGTCCCTACTACAGTCCCTACTTCCGTCCCTAGTATCGTCTCTACTACCGTCCCAACTACCGTCCCTACTACCGTCACTACTACCGTCCCTACTACCGTCCCTGCTACCGGCACTATTTCCGTCACTACTACCGTCACTACTATCGTCACTACCACCGTGACTAATACCGCCCCTACTATCGTCACTACTTCCATCACTACTAACGTCACTACTATCGTCACTACTACCGTGACTGATACCGTCCCTACTACCGTCTCTACTACCGTCAACACTACCGGCACTACTACCGCCCCTACTACCGTCCCCACTACCGTCCCTACTACCGTCACTACTACCGTCACTACTATCGTCACTACTACCGTGACTAATTCCGTCCCTATTACCGTCCTTACTACCGTCCCTACTACTGTCACTACTACCGTCCCCACTACCGTCACTACTACATTCCCAACTGCCGACCCTACTACCGTCACTACTACCGTCCCTACTACCGTCACTACTTCCATCACTACTACCGTCACTACTATCGTCACTACTACCGTCACTACTACCGTCACTCCTACCGTCTCAACTACCGTCCCTAATACCGTCCCTACTACCGTCCCTACTACCGTCACCACCTCCGTCACTAATACTGTCACTACTACCGTCACTAATACCGTCCCTACTACCGTCCCTACTTCCGTCCCTAGTATCGTCACAACCACCGTGACTAATACCGTCCCTACTACCGTCACCACCTCCGTCACTAATACTGTCACTACTATCGTCACTACTACCGTGACTAATACCGTCCCTACTACCGTCCCTACGACCGTCCCTACTACCGTCACTACTACCGTTCCTACTACCGTCCCTGCTACCGTCACTAGTTCCCTCACTACTACGGTCACTATTATCGTCACTACTACCGTGACTAATACCGTCCCTACTACCGTCCCTACGACCGTCCCTAAGACCGTCCCTACTACCGTCCCTACTTCCGGCCCTAGTATCGCCTCTACTACCGTCCCAACTACCGTCCCTACTACCGTCACTACTACCGTCCCTGCTACCGTCCCTGCTACCGTCACTACTTCCGTCACTACTACCGTCACTACTATCGTCACTACCACCGTGACTAATACCGCCCCTACTATCGTCACTACTTCCATCACTACTACCGTCACTACTATCGTCACTACTACCGTGACTGATACCGTCCCTACTACCATCTCTACTACCGTCAACACTACCGTCACTACTACCGTCCCAACTACCGTCCATGCTACCGTCACTACTTCCGTCACTACTACCGTCACTACTATCGTCACTACCACCGTGACTAATACCGCCCCTACTATCGTCACTACTTCCATCACTACTACCGTCACTAATATCGTCACTACTACCGTGACTGATACCGTCCCTACTACCGTCTCTACTACCGTCAACACGACCGTCACTACTACCGTCCCAACTACCGTCCATGCTACCGTCACTACTTCCGTCACTACTACGGTCACTACTATCGTCACTACCACCGTGACTAATACCGTCCCTACTACCGTCACCACCTCCGTCACTAATACTGTCACTACTATCGTCACTACTACCGTGACTAATACCGTCCCTACTACCGTCCCTACGACCGTCCCTAAGACCGTCCCTACTACCGTCACTACTACCGTTCCTACTACCGTCCCTGCTACCGTCACTACTTCCCTCACTACTACGGTCACTATTATCGTCACTACTACCGTGACTAATACCGTCCCTACTACCGTCCCTACTTCCGGCCCTAGTATCGCCGCTACTACCGTCCCAACTACCGTCCCTACTACCGTCACTACTACCGTCCCTACTACCGTCCCTGCTACCGTCACTACTTCCGTCACTACTACGGTCACTACTATCGTCACTACCAGCGTGACTAATACCGTCCCTACTACCGTCACCAGCTCCGTCACTAATACTGTCACTACTATCATCACTACTACCGTGACTAATACCGTCCCTACTACCGTCCCTACGACCGTCCCTACAACCGTCACTACTACCGTTCCTACTACCGTCCCTGCTACCGTCACTACTTCCCTCACTACTACGGTCACTATTATCGTCACTACTACCGTGACTGATACCGTCCCTACTACCGTCTCTACTACCGTCAACACTACCGGCACTAATATCGTCACTACTACCGTGACTGATACCGTCCCTACTACCGTCTCTACTACCGTCAACACGACCGTCACTACTACCGTCCCAACTACCGTCCATGCTACCGTCACTACTTCCGTCACTACTACGGTCACTACTATCGTCACTACCACCGTGACTAATACCGTCCCTACTACCGTCACCACCTCCGTCACTAATACTGTCACTACTATCGTCACTACTACCGTGACTAATACCGTCCCTACTACCGTCCCTACGACCGTCCCTAAGACCGTCCCTACTACCGTCACTACTACCGTTCCTACTACCGTCCCTGCTACCGTCACTACTTCCCTCACTACTACGGTCACTATTATCGTCACTACTACCGTGACTAATACCGTCCCTACTACCGTCCCTACTTCCGGCCCTAGTATCGCCGCTACTACCGTCCCAACTACCGTCCCTACTACCGTCACTACTACCGTCCCTACTACCGTCCCTGCTACCGTCACTACTTCCGTCACTACTACGGTCACTACTATCGTCACTACCAGCGTGACTAATACCGTCCCTACTACCGTCACCAGCTCCGTCACTAATACTGTCACTACTATCGTCACTACTACCGTGACTAATACCGTCCCTACTACCGTCCCTACGACCGTCCCTACTACCGTCACTACTACCGATCCTACTACCGTCCCTGCTACCGTCACTACTTCCCTCACTACTACGGTCACTATTATCGTCACTACTACCGTGACTGATACCGTCCCTACTACCGTCTCTACTACCGTCAACACTACCGGCACTACTACCGCCCCTACTACCGCCCCTACTACCGTCCCTACTACCGTCACTAGTACCGTCACTACTACCGTCACTAAAACCGTCCAAACTACCGTCCCTACTACCGTCCCTGCTACCGTCACTATTTCCGTCACTACTACCGTCCCTGTTACCGCCACTACTTCCGTCACTACTACGGTCGCTACTACCGTTCCTACTACCGTCCCAACTACCGTCAACACTACCGTCACCACTACCGCCCCTACTACCGTCCCTACTACCGTCACTCCTACCGTCTCAACTACCGTCCATACTACTGTCCCTGCTACCGTCACTACTTCCGTCACTACTACGGTCACTACTATCGTCCTTACTACCGTGACTAATAGCGTCTCTACTACCGTCACTACTTCCGTCACTACTACGGTCACTACTATCGTCACTACTACCGTGTCTAATACCGTCACTACTACCGTCACCACCTCCGTCACTACTACCGTCACTACTATCGTCACTACTATCGTCACTACTACCGTGACAAATACCGTCCCTACTACCGTCCCTACTACCGTCACTACATCCGTCCCTACTACCGTCACTACTACCGTCACTACTACCGTCACTACTGCCGTGCCTACTAACGTCCCAACTACCGTCCCTACTACCGACACTACTACCGTCACTACTATCGTCACTACTACCGTCACTACTACCGTCACTATTATCGACACTACTTCCGTCACTACTACCGTGGCTAATACCGTCCCTACTACCGTCCCTACTTCCGTCCCTAGTATCGTCTCTACTACCGTCCCAACTACCGTCCCTACTACCGTCACTACTACCGTCCCTACTACCGTCCCTGCTACCGTCACTACTTCCGTCACTACTACCGTCACTACTATCGTCACTACCACCGTGACTAATACCGCCCCTACTATCGTCACTACTTCCATCACTACTACCGTCACTACTATCGTCACTACTACCGTGACTGATACCGTCCCTACTACCGTCTCTACTACCGTCAACACTACCGGCACTACTACAGCCCCTACTATCGTCCCAACTACCGTCTCTACTACCGTCACTACTACCGTCATTACTACCGTCTCAACTACCGTCCCTACTACCTTCAATACTACCGTCACTACTACCGTCACTACTACCGTCCCAACTACCGTCCATGCTACCGTCACTACTTCCGTCACTACTACGGTCACTACTATCGTCACTACAACCGTGACTGATACCGTCCCTACTACCGTCTCTACTACCGTCAATACTACCGCCACTACTACCGTCACTACTACCGACCCTACTACCGTCAGTACTACCGTCACTACTACCGTCCCCGCTACCGCCACTACTTCCGACACTACTACCGTCACTACTATCGTCACTACTACCGTGACTAATTCCGTCCCTATTACCGTCCTTACTACCGTCCCTACTACTGTCACTACTACCGTCACTACTATCGTCACTACTGCCGTCACTACTATCGACGCTACTTCCGCCACTACTACCGTGGCTAATACCGTCCCTACTACCGTCCCCACTACCGTCACTAGTACCGTCCCTACTACCGTCACTACTACCGTCACTACTACATTCCCAACTACCGTCCCTACTACCGTCACTACTACCGTCATTACTACCGCCTCAACTACCGTCCCTACTACCGTCCCTACTATCGTCACTACTACCGTCCCTACTACCGTCACTACTACCGTCACTACTACATTCCTAACTGCCGACCCTACTACCGTCACTACTACCGTCCTGCTACCGTCGCTGCTACCGTCACTACTACCGTCACTACTATCGTCACTACTGCCGTCACTACTATCGACGCTACTTCCGCCACTACTACCGTGGCTAATACCGTCCCTACTACCGTCCCTACTACCGTCACTAGTACCGTCCCTACTACCGTAACTACTACCGTCACTACTACCGTCACTACTACCGTCACTACTATCGTCACTACTACCGTGACAAATACCGTCCCTACTACCGTCCCTACTACCGACACTACTACCGTCCCTACTACCGTCACTGCTACCGTCACTACTTCCGTCACTACTGCGGTCACTACCATCGTCACTACTACCGTGACTAATACCGTCCCTACTACCGTCACTACTTCCGTCATTACTACCGTCACTAGTATCGCTACTACAACCGTGACTAATACCGTCCCTACTACCGTCCCTACTACCGTCCCTACTACCGTCCCTACTACCGTCACTACTTCCGGCAGTACTACCGTCACTACTATCGACACTACTACCGTCACTACTACCGTGGCTAATACCGTCCCTACTACCTTCACTACTACCGTCCCTACTACCGTCACTACTACCGTCACTACTACCGTCTCAACTGCCGTCCCTACTGCCGTCACTACTTCGTCCCTAGTATCGTCTCTACTACCGTCCCAACTACCGTCCCTACTACCGTCACTAGTACCGTCACTACTACCGACTCAACTACCGTCCCTACTACCGTCCCTGCTACCGTCACTACTTCCTTCACTACTACTGTCACTACTATCGTCACTACCACCGTGACTAATACGGCCCCTACTATCGTCACTACCACCGTGACTAATACGGCCCCTACTATCGTCACTACTTCCATCACTACTACCGTCACTGCTATCGTCACTACTACCGTGACTGATACCGTCCCTACTACCGTCTCTACTAACGTCAACACTACCGTCATTACTACTGCCCCTATTACCGCCCCTTCTACCGTCCCTACTACCGTCACTAGTACCGTCACTACTACCGTCACTAAAACCGTCCCAACTACCGTCCCTAGTACCTCCCCTGCTACCGTCCCTATTTCCGTCACTACTACCGTCCCTGTTACCGCAACTACTTCCGCCACTACTACGGTCACTACTATCGTCACTACTACCGTGACTAATACCGTCCCAACTACCGTCCCTACTACCGTCCCTACTACCGTCCCTGCTACCGTCACTACTACCGTCACAACTATCGTCACTACTACCTTCACTACTACCGTCACTACTACCGTCTCAACTACCGTTCCTACTACCGTCCCTGTTACCGTCACTATTTCCGTCACTACTACCGTCCCTGTTACCGCCACTACTTCCATCACTACTACGGTCACTACTATCGTCACTACTACCGTGACTAATACCGTTCCAACTACCGTCCCTACTACCGTCACTACTGCCGTCCCTACTACCGACACTACTTCCGCCAGTACTACCGTGCCTAATACCGTCCCTACTACCGTCACTACTACCGTCACTAGTACATTCCCAACTGCCGACCCTGCTACCGTCACTACTACCGTCACTACTACCGTCGCTACTACCGTCACTACTACCGTCACTACTACCGTCACTCCTACCGTCTCAACTACCGTCCCTACTACCGTCACTGCTACCGTCACTACTTCCGTCACTACTACGGTCACTACTATCGTCATTACTACCGTGATTAATAGCGTCTCTACTACCGTCACTACTTCCGTCACTACTACGGTCACTACTATCGTCACTACTATCGTCACTACTACCGTGACTGATACCGTCCCTACTACCGTCTCTACTACCGTCAACACTACCGGCACTACTACCGCCCCTACTACCGCCCCTACTACCGTCCCTACTACCGTCAATAGTACTGTCACTACTACCGTCACTAAAACCGTCCCAACTACCGTCCCTACTACCGTCCCTGCTACCGTCACTATTTCCGTCACTACTACCGTCCCTGTTACCGCCACTACTTCCGTCACTACTACGGTCACTACTACCGTCCCTACTACCGTCCCAACTACCGTCCCTACTACCGTCACTACTACCATCACTACTACCGTCTCAACTACCGTCCCTAATACCGTCCCTGCTACCGTCACTACTACCGTCACTACTACAGTCCCTACTACCGTCCCAACTACCGCCACTACTACCGTCACTACTACCGTCAGTACTACCGTCACTACTACCGTCCCTAATACCGTCCCCGCTACCGCCACTACTTCCGACACTACTACCGTCACTACTATCGCCACTACTACCGTGACTAATTCCGTCCCTATTACCGCCCTTACTACCGTCCCTACTACTGTCACTACTACCGTCCCTACTACCGTCACTACTACCGTCTCAACTACCGTCCCTACTACCGTCGCTACTTCGTCTCTACTACCGTCCCTACTACCGTCCCTGCTACCATCACTACTTACGTCACTACTACCGTCACTACTATCGTCACTACCACCGTGACTAATACCGCCCCTACTATCGTCACTACTTCCGTGATTGATTCCCTGCCTACTACCGTCTCTACTACCGTCAACATTACCGTCACTACTACCGCCCCTACTACCGTCCCTACTTCCGTCCCTAGTATCGTCACTCCAACCGTCTCAACTACCGTCCCTACTACCGTCCCTGCTACCGTCACTACTTCCGTCACTACTACGGTCACTACTATCGTCATTACTACCGTGACTAATAGCGTCTCTACTACCGTCACTACTTCCGTCACTACTACGGTCACTACTATCGTCACTACTACCGTCGCTACTACCGTTACTACTACCGTCACTACTAACGTCACTACTGCCGTCACTACTATCGACGCTACATCCGGCACTACTACCGACCCTACTACCGTCACTACTACCGTCCCTACTACCGTCACTACTACCGTCACAACTATCGTCACTACTACCTTCACTACTACCGTCACTACTACCGTCTCAACTACCGTTCCTACTACCGTCCCTGTTACCGTCACTATTTCCGTCACTACTACCGTCCCTGTTACCGCCGCTACTTCCATCACTACTACGGTCACTACTATCGTCACTACTACCGTGACTAATACCGTTCCAACTACCGTCCCTACTACCGTCCCTACTACTGTCACTACTACCGTCCCTACTACCGTCCCAACTACCGTCCCTACTACCATCACTACTGCCGTCACTACTACCGTCTCAACTACCGTCCCTACTACCGTCCTTGCTACCGTCACTACTTCCGTCACTACTACGGTCACTACTATCGTCATTACTACCGTGACTAATAGCGTCCTTACTACCGTCCCTACTACCGTCACTAATACCGTCCCTACTACCGTCCCTACTTCCGTCCCTAGTATCGTCTCTACTACCGTCCCAACTACCGTCCCTACTGCCGTCCCTGCTACCGTCACTACTTCCGTCACTACTACCGTCATTACTATCGTCACTACCACCGTGACTAATACCGCCCCTACTATCGTCACTACTTCCATCACTACTACCGTCACTACTACCGTCACTACTACCGTGATTGATACCGTGCCTACTACCGTCTCTACTACCGTCAACATTACCGTCACTACTACCGCCCCTACTACCGTCCCTACTTCCGTCCCTAGTATCATCACTCCTACCGTCTCAACTACCGTCCCTACTACCGTCCCTGCTACCGTCACTACTTCCGTCACTACTACGGTCACTACTATCGTCATTACTACCGTGACTAATAGCGTCTCTACTACCGTCACTACTTCCGTCACTACTACGGTCACTACTATCGTCACTACTACCGTGACTAATACCGTCCCTACTACCGTCACCACCTCCGTCACTAATACTGTCACTACTATCGTCACTACTACCGTCATTACTATCGCCTCAACTACTGTCCCTACTACCGTCCCTACTACCGTCACTACTACCGTCCCTACAACCGTCACTACTACCGTCCCTGCTACCGTCACTACTACCGTCACTACTACCGTCACTACTATCGTCACTGCCACCGTGACTAATACCGCCCCTACTATCGTCACTACTTCCATCACTACTACCGTCACTACTATCGTCACTACCACCGTGACTAATACCGCCCCTACTATCGTCACTACTTCCATCACTACTACCGTCACTACTATCGTCACTACTCCCGTGATTGATACCGTGCCTACTACCGTCTCTACTACCGTCAACATTACCGTCACTAATACCGCCCCTACTACCGTCCCTACTTCCGTCCCTAGTATCGTCACTCCTACCGTCTCAACTACCGTCCCTACTACCGTCCCTGCTACCGTCACTACTACCGTCCCTACTAACGTCCCAACTACCGTCCCTACTACCGTCACTACTTCCGTCACTACTACGGTCACTATTATCGTCACTACTACCGTGACTAATACCGTCCCTACTACCGTCCCTACTTCCGTCCCTAGTATCGTCTCTACTACCGTCCCAACTACCGTCCCTACTACCGTCCCTACTAACGTCCCAATTACCGTCCCTACTACCGTCACTACTACCGTCACTACGACCGTCTCATCTACCGTCCCTACTACCGTCCCTGCTACCGTCACTATTTCCGTCACTACTACCGTCCCTGTTACCGCCACTACTTCCGTCACTACTACGGTCACTACTATCGTCAGTACTACCGTGACTAATACCGTCCCAACTACCGTCCCTACTACCGTCCCTACTACTGTCACTACTACCGTCCCTACTACCGTCCCAACTACCGTCCCTACGACCGTCACTACTACCGTCACTACTACCGTCTCAACTACCGTCCCTACTACCGTCCCTGCTACCGTCACTACTTCCGTCACTACTACGGTCACTACTATCGTCATTACTACCGTGACTAATAGCGTCCCTACTACCGTCACTACTACCGTCCCTACTACCGACACTACTACCGTCAATACTACAGTCTCAACTACCGTCCCTACTACGGTCAATACTACCGTCACTAATACCGTCACTACTACCGTCACTATTATCGACACTACTTCCGTCACTACTACCGTGGCTAATACCGTCCCTACC
This sequence comes from Andrena hattorfiana, assembly GCA_944738655.2. Lineage (NCBI taxonomy): Eukaryota > Metazoa > Arthropoda > Insecta > Hymenoptera > Andrenidae > Andrena > Andrena hattorfiana. The sequence continues at coordinate 31,021,283 of OX122894.2, read as the reverse complement.
ACCGTCACTAATACCGTCCCTACTACCGTCACTACTTCCGTCTCTACTACCGTCACTACTTCCGTCACTACAACGGTCACTACTATCATCACTACTACCGTGATTAATACCGTCCCTACTACTGTCACCACCTCCGTCACAAATACTGTCACTACTGTCGTCACTACTACCGTGACTAATACCGTCCCTACTACCGTCCCTACTACCGCCCCTACTACCGTCACTACTACCGTCCCTACTACCATCCCTGCTACCGTCACTACTACCGTCCCTACTACCGTCACTACTACCGTCCCTACTACCGCCCTGCTACCGTCACTACTTCCGCCACTACTACCGTCACTACTATCGTCACTACCACCGTGACTAATACCGCCCCTACTATCGTCACTACTTCCATCACTACTACCGTCACTACTATCGTCACTACTACCGTGATTGATACCGTGCCTACTACCGTCTCTACTACCGTCAACATTACCGTCACTACTACCGCCCCTACTACCGTCCCTATTTCCGTCCCTAGTATCGTCACTCCAACCGTCTCAACTACCGTCCCTACTACCGTCCCTGCTACCGTCACTACTTCCGTCACTACTACGGTCACTACTATCGTCATTACTACCGTGACTAATAGCGTCTCTACTACCGTCACTACTTCCGTCACTACTACGGTCACTACTATCGTCACTACTACCGTGACTAATACCGTCCCTACTACCGTCACCACCTCCGTCACTAATACTGTCACTACTATCGTCACTACTACCGTCATTACTACCGCCTCAACTACCGTCCCTACTACCGTCCCTACTACCGTCACTACTACCGTCCCTATTACCGGCACTACTACCGTCACTACTACCGTCTCAACTACCGTCCCTAATACCGTCCCTGCTACCGTCACTACTTCCCTCAGTACTACGGTCACTACTATCGTCATTACTACCGTGACTAATAGCGTCCCTACTACCGTCTCTATTACCGTCCCTACTACCGTCCCTACTACCGTCACTACTACCGTCCCTACTACCGTCACTACTACCGTCACAACTATCGTCACTACTACCTTCACTACTACCGTGATTAATACCGTCCCTACTACTGTCACCACCTCCGTCACAAATACTGTCACTACTGTCGTCACTACTACCGTGACTAATACCGTCCCTACTACCGTCCCTACTACCGCCCCTACTACCGTCACTACTACCGTCCCTACTACCGTCACTACTACCGCCCCTACTACCGTCCCTATTTCCGTCCCTATTATCGTCACTTAAACCGTCTCAACTACCGTCCCTACTACCGTCCCTGCTACCGTCACTACTTCCGTCACTACTACGGTCACTACTATCGTCATTACTACCGTGACTAATAGCGTCTCTACTACCGTCACTACTTCCGTCACTACTACGGTCACTACTATCGTCACTACTACCGTGACTAATACCGTCCCTACTACCGTCACCACCTCCGTCACTAATACTGTCACTACTATCGTCACTACTACCGTCATTACTACCGCCTCAACTACCGTCCCTACTACCGTCCCTACTACCGTCACTACTACCGTCCCTACTACCGGCACTACTACCGTCACTACTACCGTCTCAACTACCGTCCCTAATACCGTCCCTGCTACCGTCACTACTTCCCTCAGTACTACGGTCACTACTATCGTCATTACTACCGTGACTAATAGCGTCCCTACTACCGACTCTATTACCGTCCCTACTACCGTCCCTACTACCGTCACTACTACCGTCCCTACTACCGTCACTACTACCGTCACAACTATCGTCACTACTACCTTCACTACTACCGTCACTACTAACGTCTCAACTACCGTTCCTACTACCGTCCCTGTTACCGTCACTATTTCCGTCACTACTACCGTCCATGTTACCGCCACTACTTCCGTCACTACTACGGTCACTACTATCGTCACTACTAACGTGACTAATACCGTCCCAACTACCGTCCCTACTACCGTCCCTACTACTGTCACTACTACCGTCCCTACTACCGTCCCAACTACCGTCCCTACTACCATCACTACTACCGTCACTACTACCGTCTCAACTACCGTCCCTACTACCGTCCCTGCTACCGTCACTACTTCCGTCACTACTACGGTCACTACTATCGTCATTACTACCGTGACTAATAGCGTCCCTACTACCGTCACTACTACCGTCACTACTACCGTCTCAACTACCGTCCCTACTACCGTCGCTACTTCGTCCATAGTATCGTCTCTACTACCGTCCCAACTACCGTCCCTACTACCGTAACTACTACCGTCACTACTACCGAGTCAACTACCGTCCCTACTACCGTCCCTACTACCGTCACTACTACCGTCACTACGACCGTCTCAACTACCGTCCCTACTACCGTCCCTGCTACCGTCAATATTTCCGTCACTACTACCGTCCCTGTTACCGCCACTACTTCCGTCACTACTACGGTCGCTACTACCGTCCCTACTACCGTCCCTACTACTGTCACTACTACCGTCCCTACTACCGTCCCAACTACCGTCCCTACTACCGTCACTACTACCGTCACTACTATCGACGCTACTTCCGCCACTACTACCGTGGCTAATACCGTCCCTACTACTGTCCCTACTACCGTCACTACTTCCGTCACTACTACCGTCACTATTATCGACACTACTTCCGTCACTACTACCGTGGCTAATACCGTCCCTACTACCGTCACTAATACCGTCCCTACTACCGTCACTACTTCCGTCTCTACTACCGTCACTACTTCCGTCCCTACTACCATCACTACTACCGTCACTACTACCGTCACATCTCCCGTCACAACTATCGTCACTACTACCGTGACTAATACCGTCCGTACTACCGTCACTACTTCCGTCAGTACTACCGTCACTACTATCGTCACTACTACCGCCACTTCTACCGTGGCTAATACCGTCCCTACTAACTTCACTACTACCGTCCCTACTACCGTCACTACTACCGTCACTACTACCGTCTCAACTATCGTCCCTACTACCGTCGCTACTTCGTCCCTAGTATCGTCTCTACTACCGTCCCAACTACCGTCCCTACTACCGTAACTACTACCGTCACTACTACCGAGTCAACTACCGTCCCTACTACCGTCCCTACTACCGTCACTACTACCGTCACTACGACCGTCTCAACTACCGTCCCTACTACCGTCCCTGCTACCGTCAATATTTCCGTCACTACTACCGTCCCTGTTACCGCCACTACTTCCGTCACTACTACGGTCGCTACTACCGTCCCTACTACCGTCCCTACTACTGTCACTACTACCGTCCCTACTACCGTCCCAACTACCGTCCCTACTACCATCACTACTACCGTCACTACTACCGTCTCAACTACCGTCCCTACTACCGTCCCTGCTACCGTCCCTACTTCCGTCACTACTACCGTTACTATAACCGTGAATAATACCGTCCCTATTACCGTTACTACTTCCGTCACTACTACCGTAACTACTAATGTCACTACTAGCGTGATTAATACCGTCCCTACTACCGTCACTACTATCGTCACTACTACCGTCCCAACTACCGTCCCTACTACCGTCACTACTTCCGCCACTACTACCGTCACATCTCCCGTCACAACTATCGTCACTACTACCGTGACTAATACCGTCCGTACTACCGTCACTACTTCCGTCAGTACTACCGTCACTACTATCGTCACTACTACCGCCACTTCTACCGTGGCTAATACCGTCCCTACTAACTTCACTACTACCGTCCCTACTACCGTCACTACTACCGTCACTACTACCGTCTCAACTATCGTCCCTACTACCGTCGCTACTTCGTCCCTAGTATCGTCTCTACTACCGTCCCAACTACCGTCCCTACTACCGTAACTACTACCATCACTACTACCGAGTCAACTACCGTCCCTACTACCGTCCCTGCTACCGTCACTACTTCCGTCACTACTACCGTCACTACTATCGTCACTACCACCGTGACTAATACCGCCCCTACTATCGTCACTACTGCCATCACTACTACCGTCACTACTATCGTCACTACTACCGTGACTAATACCGTCCCAACTACCGTCCCTACTACCGTCACTACTACTGTCACTACTACCGTCACTACTATCGTCACTACTACCGTGACAAATACCGTCCCTACTACCGTCCCTACTACCGCCCCTACTACCGTCACTACTACCGTGCCTACTACCGTCTCTACTACCGTCAACACTACCGTCACTACTACCGCCCCTACTACCGTCCCTACTTCCGTCCCTAGTATCGTCACTCCTACCGTCTCAACTACCGTCCCTATTACCGTCCCTGCTACCGTCACTACTTCCGTCACTACTACGGTCACTACTATCGTCATTACTACCGTGACTAATAGTTTCTCTACTACCGTCACTACTTCCGTCACTACTACGGTCACTACTATCGTCACTACTACCGTGACTAATACCGTCCCTACTACCGTCACCACCTCCGTCACTACTACCGTCACTACTACCGTCACTACTATCGTCACTACTACCGTGACAAATACCGTCCCTACTACCGTCCCTACTACCGACACTACTACCGTCCCTACTACCGTCACTGCTACCGTCACTACTTCCGTCACTACTGCGGTCACTACCATCGTCACTACTACCGTGACTAATACCGTCCCTACTACCGTCACTACTTCCGTCATTACTACCGTCACTAGTATCGCTACTACTACCGTGACTAATACCGTCCCTACTACCGTCCCTACTACCGTCCCTACTACCGTCCCTACTACCGTCACTACTTCCGGCAGTACTACCGTCACTACTATCGACACTACTACCGTCACTACTACCGTGGCTAATACCGTCCCTACTACCTTCACTACTACCGTCCCTACTACCGTCACTACTACCGTCACTACTACCGTCTCAACTGCCGTCCCTACTGCCGTCACTACTTCGTCCCTAGTATCGTCTCTACTACCGTCCCAACTACCGTCCCTACTACCGTCACTAGTACCGTCACTACTACCGACTCAACTACCGTCCCTACTACCGTCCCTGCTACCGTCACTACTTCCGTCACTACTACCGTCACTACTATCGTCACTACCACCGTGACTAATACGGCCCCTACTATCGTCACTACCACCGTGACTAATACGGCCCCTACTATCGTCACTACTTCCATCACTACTACCGTCACTGCTATCGTCACTACAACCGTGACTGATACCGTCCCTACTACCGTCTCTACTAACGTCAACACTACCGTCATTACTACTGCCCCTATTACCGCCCCTACCACCGTGACTAATACGGCCCCTACTATCGTCACTACTTCCATCACTACTACCGTCACTGCTATCGTCACTACAACCGTGACTGATACCGTCCCTACTACCGTCACTATTACCGTCACTACTACCGTCACTAAAACCGTCCCAACTACCGTCCCTAGTACCTCCCCTGCTACCGTCACTATTTCCGTCACTACTACCGTCCCTGTTACCGCAACTACTTCCGCCACTACTACGGTCACTACTATCGTCACTACTACCGTGACTAATACCGTCCCAACTACCGTCCCTACTACCGTCCCTACTACCGTCCCTGCTACCGTCACTACTACCGTCACAACTATCGTCACTACTACCTTCACTACTACCGTCACTACTACCGTCTCAACTACCGTTCCTACTACCGTCCCTGTTACCGTCACTATTTCCGTCACTACTACCGTCCCTGTTACCGCCACTACTTCCATCACTACTACGGTCACTACTATCGTCACTACTACCGTGACTAATACCGTTCCAACTACCGTCCCTACTACCGTCCCTACTACTGTCACTACTACCGTCCCTACTACCGTCCCAACTACCGTCCCTACTACCATCACTACTGCCGTCACTACTACCGTCCCTGCTAACGTCACTACTTCCCTCAGTACTACGGTCACTACTATCGTCATTACTACCGTGACTAATAGCGTCCCTACTACCGTCTCTATTACCGTCCCTACTACCGACCCTACTACCGTCACTACTACCGTCCCTACTACCGTCACTACTACCGTCACAACTATCGTCACTACTACCTTCACTACTACCGTCACTACTACCGTCTCAACTACCGTTCCTACTACCGTCCCTGTTACCGTCACTATTTCCGTCACTACTACCGTCCCTGTTGCCGCCACTACTTCCATCACTAGTACGGTCACTACTATCGTCACTACTACCGTGACTAATACCGTTCCAACTACCGTCCCTACTACCGTCCCTACTACTGTCACTACTACCGTCCCTACTACCGTCCCAACTACCGTCCCTACTACCATCACTACTGCCGTCACTACTACCGTCTCAACTACCGTCCCTACTACCGTCCCTGCTACCGTCACTACTTCCGTCACTACTACGGTCACTACTATCGTCATTACTACCGTGACTAATAGCGTCCCTACTACCGTCCCTACTACCGTCACTAATACCGTCCCTACTACCGTCCCTACTTCCGTCCCTAGTATCGTCTCTACTACCGTCCCAACTACCGTCCCTACTGCCGTCCCTGCTACCGTCACTACTTCCGTCACTACTACCGTCACTACTATCGTCACTACCACCGTGACTAATACCGCCCCTACTATCGTCACTACTTCCATCACTACTACCGTCACTACTATCGTCACTACCACCGTGACTCATACCGCCCCTACTATCGTCACTACTTCCATCACTACTACCGTTACTACTATCGTCACTACCACCGTGACTAATACCGCCCCTACTATCGTCACTACTTTCATCACTACTACCGTCACTACTATCGTCACTACTACCGTGATTGATACCGTGCCTACTACCGTCTCTACTACCGTCAACATTACCGTCACTACTACCGCCCCTACTTCCGTCACTACTACGGTCACTATTATGGTCACTACTACCGTGACTAATACCGTCCCTACTACCGTCCCTACTTCCGTCCCTAGTATCGTCTCTACTACCGTCCCAACTACCGTCCCTACTACCGTCACTACTACCGTCCCTACTACCGCCCTGCTACCGTCACTACTTCCGTCACTACTACCGTCACTACTATCGTCACTACTATCGTCACTACCACCGTGACTAATACCGCCCCTACTATCGTCACTACTTCCATCACTACTACCGTCACTACTATCGTCACTACTACCGTGATTGATACCGTGCCTACTACCGTCTCTACTACCGTCAACATTACCGTCACTACTACCGCCCCTACTACCGTCCCTACTTCCGTCCCTAGTATCGTCACTCCAACCGTCTCAACTACCGTCCCTACTACCGTCCCTGCTACCGTCACTACTTCCGTCACTACTACGGTCACTACTATCGTCATTACTACCGTGACTGATAGCGTCTCTACTACCGTCACTACTTCCGTCACTACTACGGTCACTACTATCGTCACTACTACCGTCGCTACTACCGTTACTTCTACCGTCACTACTAACGTCACTACTGCCGTCACTACTATCGACGCTACATCCGGCACTACTACCGTGGCTAATACCGTCCCTACTACCGTCCCTACTACCATCACTACTACCGTCACTACTACATTCCCAACTGCCGACCCTACTACCGTCACTACTACCGTCCTGCTACCGTCGCTGCTTCCGTCACTACTACCGTCACTACTATCGTCACTACTGCCGTCACTACTATCGACGCTACTTCCGCCACTACTACCGTGGCTAATACCGTCCCTACTACCGTCCCTACTACCGTCCCTACTACCGTCCCTACTACTGTCACTACTACCGTCACTACGACCGTCACTACTACGGTCACTACTATCGTCACTACTAGCGTCCCTGCTACCGTCACTACTTCCGTCACTACTACCGTCACTACTATCGTCACTGCCACCGTGACTAATACCGCCCCTATTATCGTCACTACTTCCATCACTACTACCGTCACTACTATCGTCACTACCACCGTGACTAATACCGCCCCTACTATCGTCACTACTTCCATCACTACTACCGTCACTACTATCGTCACTACTCCCGTGATTGATACCGTGCCTACTACCGTCTCTACTACCGTCAACATTACCGTCACTACTACCGCCCCTACTACCGTCCCTACTTCCGTCGCTAGTATCGTCACTCCTACCGTCTCAACTACCGTCCCTACTACCATCCCTGCTACCGTCACTACTACCGTGCCTACTAACGTCCCAACTACCGTCCCTACTACCGTCACTACTTCCGTCACTACTACGGTCACTATTATCGTCACTACTACCGTGACTAATACCGTCCCTACTACCGTCCCTACTTCCGTCCCTAGTATCGTCTCTACTACCGTCCCAACTACCGTCCCTACTACCGTCACTACTACCGTCACTACGACCGTCTCAACTACCGTCCCTACTACCGTCCCTGCTACCGTCACTATTTCCGTCACTACTACCGTCCCTGTTACCGCCACTACTTCCGTCACTACTACGGTCACTACTATCGTCACTACTACCGTGACTAATACCGTCCCAACTACCGTCCCTACTACCGTCACTACTACTGTCACTACTACCGTCACTACTATCGTCACTACTACCGTGACAAATACCGTCCCTACTACCGTCCCTACTACCGCCCCTACTACCGTCACTACTACCGTCCCTACTACCGTCCCTGCTACCGTCACTACTTCCGTCACTACTACGGTCACTATTATCGTCACTACTACCGTGACTAATACCGTCCCTACTACCGTCCCTACTTCCGTCCCTAGTATTGTCTCTACTACCGTCTCAACTACCGTCCCTATTACCGTCCCTGCTACCGTCACTACTTCCGTCACTACTACGGTCACTACTATCGTCATTACTACCGTGACTAATAGCTTCTCTACTACCGTCACTACTTCCGTCACTACTACGGTCACTACTATCGTCACTACTACCGTGACTAATACCGTCCCTACTACCGTCACCACCTCCGTCACTACTACCGTCACTACTACCGTCACTACTATCGTCACTACTACCGTGACAAATACCGTGCCTACTACCGTCCCTACTACCGACACTACTACCGTCCCTACTACCGTCACTGCTACCGTCACTACTTCCGTCACTACTGCGGTCACTACCATCGTCACTACTACCGTGACTAATACCGTCCCTACTACCGTCACTACTTCCGTCATTACTACCGTCACTAGTATCGCTACTACTACCGTGACTAATACCGTCCCTACTACCGTCCCTACTACCGTCCCTACTACCGTCCCTACTACCGTCACTACTTCCGGCAGTACTACCGTCACTACTATCGACACTACTACCGTCACTACTACCGTGGCTAATACCGTCCCTACTACCTTCACTACTACCGTCCCTACTACCGTCACCACTACCGTCACTACTACCGTCTCAACTGCCGTCCCTACTGCCGTCACTACTTCGTCCCTAGTATCGTCTCTACTACCGTCCCAACTACCGTCCCTACTACCGTCACTAGTACCGTCACTACTACCGACTCAACTACCGTCCCTGCTACCGTCACTACTTCCGTCACTACTACCGTCACTACTATCGTCACTACCACCGTGACTAATACGGCCCCTACTATCGTCACTACCACCGTGACTAATACGGCCCCTACTATCGTCACTACTTCCATCACTACTACTGTCACTGCTATCGTCACTACTACCGTGACTGATACCGTCCCTACTACCGTCTCTACTAACGTCAACACTACCGTCATTACTACTGCCCCTATTACCGCCCCTTCTACCGTCCCTACTACCGTCACTAGTACCGTCACTACTACCGTCACTAAAACCGTCCCAACTACCGTCCCTAGTACCTCCCCTGCTACCGTCACTATTTCCGTCACTACTACCGTCCCTGTTACCGCAACTACTTCCGCCACTACTACGGTCACTACTATCGTCACTACTACCGTGACTAATACGGTCCCAACTACCGTCCCTACTACCGTCCCTACTACCGTCCCTGCTACCGTCACTACTACCGTCACTACTACCGTCCCTACTAACGTCCCAACTACCGTCCCTACTACCGTCACTACTACCGTCACTGCGACCGTCTCAACTACCGTCCCTAGTACCTCCCCTGCTACCGTCACTATTTCCGTCACTACTACCGTCCCTGTTACCGCCACTACTTCCGTCACTACTACGGTCACTACTATCGTCGCTACTACCGTGACCAATACCGTCCCAACTACCGTCCCTACTACCGTCCCTACTACTGTCACTACTACCGTCCCTACTACCGTCCCAACTACCGTCCCTACTACCGTCACTACTACCGTCACTACTACCGTCTCAACTACCGTCCCTACTACCGTCCCTGCTACCGTCACTACTTCCGTCACTACTACGGTCACTACTATCGTCATTACTACCGTGACTAATAGCGTCCCTACTACCGTCACTACTACCGTCCCTACTACCGACACTACTACCGTCACTACTACAGTCTCAACTACAGTCCCTACTACCGTCAATACTACCGTCACTACTACCGTCACTACTACCGTCCCTACGACCGTCCATGCTACCGTCACTACTTCCGTCACTAATACGGTCACTACTATCGTCATTACTACCGTGACAAAGAGCGCCCCTACTACCGTCACTACTACCGCCCCTACTACCGACACTACTACCGTCACTACTACCATCTCAACTACCGTGCCTACTACGGTCAATACTACCGTCACTACTACCGTCACTACTACCGTCACTATTATTGACACTACTTCCGTCACTACTACCGTGGCTAATACCGTCCCTACTACCGTCACTAATACCGTCCCTACTACCGTCACTACTTCCGTCTCTACTACCGTCACTACTTCCGTCACTACTACGGTCACTACTATCGTCACTACTACCGTGAGTAATACCGTCCCTACTACCGTCACCACCTCTGTCACTAATACTGTCACTACTATCGTCACTACTACCGTGACTAATACCGTCCCTACTACCGTCCCTACGACCGTCCCTACTACCGTCACTACTACCGTCCTTCTACTACCGTCCCTACTACCGTCACTACTTCCGTCACTACTACGGTCACTATTATCGTCACTACTACCGTGACTAATACCGTCCCTACTACCGTCCCTACTTCCGTCCCTAGTATCGTCTCTACTACCGTCCCAACTACCGTCCCTACTACCGTCAGTACTACCGTCCCTACTACCGTCCCAGCTACCGTCACTACTTCCGTCACTACTGCCGTCGCTAGAACCGTTACTACTACCGTCACTACTATCGTCTCTACTGCCGTCACTACTATCGACACTACTTCCGCCACTACTACCGTGGTTAATACCGTCCCTACTACCGTCACTACTACCGTCCCTACTACCGACACTACTACCGTCACTACTACCGTCTCAACTACCGTCCCTACTACCGTCCCTGCTACCGTCACTACTTCCCTCAGTACTACGGTCACTACTATCGTCATTACTACCGTGACTAATAGCGTCCCTACTACCGTCTCTATTACCGTCCCTACTACCGACCCTACTACCGTCACTACTACCGTCCCTACTACCGTCACTACTACCGTCACAACTATCGTCACTACTACCTTCACTACTACCGTCACTACTACCGTCTCAACTACCGTTCCTACTACCGTCCCTGTTACCGTCACTATTTCCGTCACTACTACCGTCCCTGTTACCGCCACTACTTCCATCACTACTACGGTCACTACTATCGTCACTACTACCGTGACTAATACCGTTCCAACTACCGTCCCTACTACCGTCCCTACTACTGTCACTACTACCGTCCCTACTACCGTCCCAACTACCGTCCCTACTACCATCACTACTGCCGTCACTACTACCGTCCCTGCTACCGTCACTACTTCCCTCAGTACTACTGTCACTACTATCGTCATTACTACCGTGACTAATAGCGTCCCTACTACCGTCTCTATTACCGTCCCTACTACCGACCCTACTACCGTCACTACTACCGTCCCTACTACCGTCACTACTACCGTCACAACTATCGTCACTACTACCTTCACTACTACCGTCACTACTACCGTCTCAACTACCGTTCCTACTACCGTCCCTGTTACCGTCACTATTTCCGTCACTACTACCGTCCCTGTTACCGCCGCTACTTCCATCACTACTACGGTCACTACTATCGTCACTACTACCGTGACTAATACCGTTCCAACTACCGTCCCTACTACCGTCCCTACTACTGTCACTACTACCGTCCCTACTACCGTCCCAACTACCGTCCCTACTACCATCACTACTGCCGTCACTACTACCGTCTCAACTACCGTCCCTACTACCGTCCCTGCTACCGTCACTACTTCCGTCACTACTACGGTCACTACTATCGTCATTACTACCGTGACTAATAGCGTCCTTACTACCGTCCCTACTACCGTCACTAATACCGTCCCTACTACCGTCCCTACTTCCGTCCCTAGTATCGTCTCTACTACCGTCCCAACTACCGTCCCTACTGCCGTCCCTGCTACCGTCACTACTTCCGTCACTACTACCGTCATTACTATCGTCACTACCACCGTGACTAATACCGCCCCTACTATCGTCACTACTTCCATCACTACTACCGTCACTACTATCGTCACTACTACCGTGATTGATACCGTGCCTACTACCGTCTCTACTACCGTCAACATTACCGTCACTACTACCGCCCCTACTACCGTCCCTACTTCCGTCCCTAGTATCATCACTCCTACCGTCTCAACTACCGTCCCTACTACCGTCCCTGCTACCGTCACTACTTCCGTCACTACTACGGTCACTACTATCGTCATTACTACCGTGACTAATAGCGTCTCTCCTACCGTCACTACTTCCGTCACTACTACGGTCACTACTATCGTCACTACTACCGTGACTAATACCGTCCCTACTACCGTCACCACCTCCGTCACTAATACTGTCACTACTATCGTCACTACTACCGTCATTACTACCGCCTCAACTACTGTCCCTACTACCGTCCCTACTACCGTCACTACTACCGTCCCTACAACCGTCACTACTACCGTCCCTGCTACCGTCACTACTAGCGTCACTACTACCGTCACTACTATCGTCACTGCCACCGTGACTAATACCGCCCCTACTATCGTCACTACTTCCATCACTACTACCGTCACTACTATCGTCACTACCACCGTGACTAATACCGCCCCTACTATCGTCACTACTTCCATCACTACTACCGTCACTACTATCGTCACTAATCCCGTGATTGATACCGTGCCTACTACCGTCTCTACTACCGTCAACATTACCGTCACTACTACCGCCCCTACTACCGTCCCTACTTCCGTCCCTAGTATCGTCACTCCTACCGTCTCAACTACCGTCCCTACTACCGTCCCTGCTACCGTCACTACTACCGTCCCTACTAACGTCCCAACTACCGTCCCTACTACCGTCACTACTTCCGTCACTACTACGGTCACTATTATCGTCACTACTACCGTGACTAATACCGTCCCTACTACCGTCCCTACTTCCGTCCCTAGTATCGTCTCTACTACCGTCCCAACTACCGTCCCTACTACCGTCCCTACTAACGTCCCAACTACCGTCCCTACTACCGTCACTACTACCGTCACTACGACCGTCTCATCTACCGTCCCTACTACCGTCCCTGCTACCGTCACTATTTCCGTCACTACTACCGTCCCTGTTACCGCCACTACTTCCGTCACTACTACGGTCACTACTATCGTCACTACTACCGTGACTAATACCGTCCCAACTACCGTCCCTACTACCGTCCCTACTACTGTCACTACTACCGTCCCTACTACCGTCCCAACTACCGTCCCTACGACCGTCACTACTACCGTCACTACTACCGTCTCAACTACCGCCCCTACTACCGTCCCTGCTACCGTCACTACTTCCGTCACTACTACGGTCACTACTATCGTCATTACTACCGTGACTAATAGCGTCCCTACTACCGTCACTACTACCGTCCCTACTACCGACACTACTACCGTCAATACTACAGTCTCAACTACCGTCCCTACTACGGTCAATACTACCGTCACTAATACCGTCACTACTACCGTCACTATTATCGACACTACTTCCGTCACTACTACCGTGGCTAATACCGTCCCTACCACCGTCACTAATACCGTCCCTACTACCGTCACTACTTCCGTCTCTACTACCGTCACTACTTCCGTCACTACAACGGTCACTACTATCATCACTACTACCGTGATTAATACCGTCCCTACTACTGTCACCACCTCCGTCACAAATACTGTCACTACTGTCGTCACTACTACCGTGACTAATACCGTCCCTACTACCGTCCCTACTACCGCCCCTACTACCGTCACTACTACCGTCCCTACTACCATCCCTGCTACCGTCACTACTACCGCCCCTACTACCGTCACTACTACCGTCCCTACTACCGTCCCTGCTACCGTCACTACTTCCGTCACTACTACGGTCACTATTATCGTCACTACTACCGTGACTAATACCGTCCCTACTACCGTCCCTACTTCCGTCCCTAGTATCGTCTCTACTACCGTCCCAACTACCGTCCCTACTACCGTCACTACTACCGTCCCTACTACCGCCCTGCTACCGTCACTACTTCCGCCACTACTACCGTCACTACTACCGTCTCAACTACCGTCCCTACTACCGTCGCTACTTCGTCCATAGTATCGTCTCTACTACCGTCCCAACTACCGTCCCTACTACCGTCACTACTACCGTCACTACTATCGACGCTACTTCCGCCACTACTACCGTGGCTAATACCGTCCCTACTACTGTCCCTACTACCGTCACTACTTCCGTCACTACTACCGTCACTATTATCGACACTACTTCCGTCACTACTACCGTGGCTAATACCGTCCCTACTACCGTCACTAATACCGTCCCTACTACCGTCACTACTTCCGTCTCTACTACCGTCACTACTTCCGTCCCTACTACCATCACTACTACCTTCACTACTACCGTCTCAACTACCGTCCCTACTACCGTCCCTGCTACCGTCACTACTTCCGTCACTACTACGGTCACTACTATCGTCATTACTACCGTGACTAATAGCGTCCCTACTACCGTGACTACTACCGTCCCTACTACCGACACTACTACCGTCACTACTACAGTCTCAACTACCGTCCCTACTACCGTCAATACTACCGTCACTACTACCGTCGCTACTACCGTCTCAACTAGCGCCCCTACTGCCGCCGCTACTACCGTCACTACTACCGTCTCAACTACCGTCCCTACTACCGTCCCTGCTAGCGTCACTACTTCCGTCACTACTACGGTCACTACTATCGTCATTACTACCGTGACTAATAGCGTCCCTACTACCGTCACTACTATCGTCACTACTACCGTCTCTACTACCGTCCCTGCTACCGCCACTACTTCCGACACTACTACCGTCACTACTATAGTCACTACTACCGTGACTAATTCCGTCCCTATTACCGTCCTTACTACCGTCCCTACTACTGTCACTACTACCGTCCCCACTACCGTCACTACTACCGTGACTAATTCCGTCCCTATTACCGTCCTTACTACCGTCCCTACTACTGTCACTACTACCGTCCCCACTACCGTCACTACTACCGTCACTACTACATTCCCAACTACCGTCCCAACTACCGTCCCTGCTACCGTCACTACTTCCGTCACTACTACGGTCACTACTATCGTCATTACTACCGTGACTAATAGCGTCTCTACTACCGTCACTACTTCCGTCACTACTACGGTCACTACTATCGTCACTACTACCGTGACTACTACCGTCCCTACTACCGTCACCACCTCCGTCACTAATACTGTCACTACTATCGTCACTACTACCGTCACTAATACCGTCCCTACTACCGTCCCTACGACCGTCCCTACTACCGTCACTATTACCGACTCTACTACCGTCACTACTACCATCTCAACTACCGTCCCTACTACGGTCAATACTACCGTCACTACTACCGTCACTACTACCGTCACTATTATCGACACTACTTCCGTCACTACTACCGTGGCTCATACCGTCCCTACTACCGTCACTAATACCGTCCCTACTACCGTCCCTACTTCCGTCCCTAGTATCGTCTCTACTACCGTCCCAACTACCGTCCCTACTGCCGTCCCTGCTACCGTCACTACTTCCGTCACTACTACCGTCATTACTATCGTCACTACCACCGTGACTAATACCGCCCCTACTATCGTCACTACTTCCATCACTACTACCGTCACTACTATCGTCACTACTACCGTGATTGATACCGTGCCTACTACCGTCTCTACTACCGTCAACATTACCGTCACTACTACCGCCCCTACTACCGTCCCTACTTCCGTCCCTAGTATCATCACTCCTACCGTCTCAACTACCGTCCCTACTACCGTCCCTGCTACCGTCACTATTTCCGTCACTACTACGGTCACTACTATCGTCATTACTACCGTGACTAATAGCGTCTCTACTACCGTCACTACTTCCGTCACTACTACGGTCACTACTATCGTCACTACTACCGTGACTAATACCGTCCCTACTACCGTCACCACCTCCGTCACTAATACTGTCACTACTATCGTCACTACTACCGTCATTACTACCGCCTCAACTACCGTCCCTACTACCGTCCCTACTACCGTCACTACTACCGTCCCTACAACCGCCACTACTACCGTCCCTGCTACCGTCACTACTACCGTCCCTGCTACCGTCATTACTTCCGTCACTACTACCGTCACTAGTATCGCTACTACTACCGTGACTAATACCGTCCCTACTACCGTCCCTACTACCGTCACTACTTCCGTCAGTACTACCGTCACTACTATCGTCACTACTACCGTGGCTAATACCGTCCCTACTACCGTCACTAATACCGTCCCTACTACCGTCACTACTGCCGTCTCTACTACCGTCACTACTTCCGTCACTACTACGGTCACTACTATCGTCACTACTACCGTCCCTACTACCGTCCCTGCTACCGTCACTACTTCCGTCACTACTACGGTCACTATTATCGTCACTACTACCGTCACTACTACCGTGGCTAATACCGTCCCTACTACCGTCACTACTACCGTCACTACTACCGTCTCAACTACCGTCCCTACTACCGTCGCTACTTCGTTCCTAGTATCGTCTCTACTACCGTCCCAACTACTGACCCTACTACCGTCACTACTACCGTCACTACTACCGTCGCTACTACCGTCACTACTACCGTCACTACTAACGTCACTACTGCCGTCACTACTATCGACGCTACATCCGCCACTACTACCGTGGCTAATACCGTCCCTACTACCGTCCCTACTACCGTCACTAGTACCGTCCCTACTACCGTCACTACTACATTCCCAACTACCGTCCCTACTACCGTCACTTCTACCGTCACTACTACCGCCTCAACTACCGTCCCTACTACCGTCCCTGCATCCGTACCTACTACCGTCCCTACGACCGTCACTACTACCGTCCCTGCTACCGTCCCTACTACCGACCCTGCTACCGTCACTACTTCCGTCACTAGTACGGTCACTACTATTGTCACCACTACCGTGACTAATACCGTCCCAACTACCGTCCCTACTACCTTCAATACTACCGTCACCACTACCGTCACTACTACCGTCCCAACTACCGTCCATGCTACCGTCACTACCTCCGTCACTACTACGGTCACTAATATCGTCACTACAACCGTGACTGATACCGTCCCTACTACCGCCTCTACTACCGTCAATACTACCGCCACTACTACCGTCACTACTACCGACCGTACTACCGTCAGTACTACCGTCACTACTACCGTCTCTACTACCGTCAACACTACCGGCACTACTACCGCCCCTATTACCGTCACTAGTACCGTCACTACTACCGTCACTAAAACCGTCCCAACTACCGTCCCTACTACCGTCCCTGCTACCGTCACTATTTCCGTCACTACTACCGCCCCTGTTACCGCCACTACTTCCGTCACTACTACGGTCGCTACTACCGTCCCTACTACCGTCCCAACTACCGTCAACACTACCGTCACTACTACCGCCCCTACTACCGTCCCTACTTCCGTCCCTAGTATCGTCTCTACTACCGTCCCAACTACCGTCCCTACTACCGTCACTACTACCGTCACTCCTACCGTCTCAACTAGCGTCCATACTACTGTCCCTGCTACCGTCACTACTTCCGTCACTACTACGGTCACTACTATCGTAATTACTACCGTGACTAATAGCGTCTCTACTACCGTCACTACTTCCGTCACTACTACGGTCACTACTATCGTCACTACTATCGTGTCTAATACCGTCACTACTACCGTCACCACCTCCGTCACTACTACCGTCACTACTATCGTCACTACTATCGTCACTACTACCGTGACAAATACCGTCCCTACTACCGTCCCTACTACCGTCACTACTACCGTCACTACTGCCGTCACTACTATCGACACTACTTCCGCCACTACTACCGTGGCTAATACCGTCCCTACTACAGTCACTACTACCGTCCCTACTACCGTCCCTGCTACCTTCACTACTACCGTCCCAACTACCGTCCCTACTACCGCCCCTACATCCGCCCCTACTACCGTCCTTACGACCGTCACTACTACCGTCCCTGCTACCGTCACTATTTCCGTCACTACTACCGTCACTGTTACCGCCACTACTTCCGTCACTACTACGGTCACTACTATCGTCACTACTACCGTGACTAATACCGTCCCAACTACCGTCCCTATTACCGTCCCTACTACTGTCACTACTACCGTCCCTACTACCGTCCCAACTACCGTCCCTACTACCGTCACTGCTACCGTCACTACTACCGTCACTACTACCGTCACTACTACCGTCCCTACTAACGTCCCAACTACCGTCCCTACTACCGTCACTACTACCGTCACTACTACCGTCACTACTACCGTCCCTACGACCGTCCATGATACCGTCACTACTTCCGTCACTACTACGGTCACTACTATCGTCATTACTACCGTGACAAATAGCGTCCCTACTACCGTCACCACCTCCATCACTAATACTGTCACTACTATCATCACTACTACCGTGACTAATACCGTCCCTACTACCGTCCCTACGACCGTCCCTACTACCGTCACTACTTCCGTCACTACTACGGACACTGCTACCGTCACTACTACAGTCTCAACTACCGTCCCTACTACCGTCAATACTACCGTCACTACTACCGTCACTACTACCGTCCCTACGACCGTCCATGATACCGTCACTACTTCCGTCACTACTACGGTCACTACTATCGTCATTACTACCGTGACAAATAGCGTCCCTACTACCGTCACCACCTCCATCACTAATACTGTCACTACTACCATCACTACTACCGTGACTAATACCGTCCCTACTACCGTCCCTACGACCGTCCCTACTACCGTCACTACTAGCGACAGTACTACCGTCACTACTACCATTTCAACTACCGTCCCTACTACGGTCAATACTACCGTCACTACTACCGTCACTACTACCGTCACTATTATCGACACTACTTCCGTCACTACTACCGTGGCTAATACCGTCCCTACTACCGTCACTAATACCGTCCCTACTACCGTCACTACTTCCGTCTCTACTACCGTCACTACTTCCGTCACTACTACGGTCACTACTATCGTCACTACTACCGTGACTAATACCGTCCCTACTACCGTCACCACCTCCATCACTAATACTGTCACTACTATCATCACTACTACCGTGACTAATACCGTCCCTACTACCGTCCCTACGACCGTCCCTACTACCGTCACTACTAGCGACACTACTACCGTCACTACTACCGTCACTATATCGACACTACTTCCGTCACTACTACCGTGGCTAATACCGTCCCTACTACCGTCATTAATACCGTCCCTACTACCGTCAGTACTTCCGTCCCTAGTATCGTCTCTACTACCGTCCCAACTACCGTCCCTACTACCGTCACTACTACCGTCCCTACTACCGTCCCTGCTACAGTCACTACTTCCGTCCCTACTACCGTCACTACTACCGTCATTACTACCGCCTCAACTACCGTCCCTACTACCGTCCCTACTACCGTCACTACTACCGTCCCTACAACCGTCACTACTACCGTCCCTGCTACCGTCACTACTACCGTCCCTGCTACCGTCATTACTTCCGTCACTACTACCGTCACTAGTATCGCTACTACTACCGAGACTAATACCGTCCCTACTACCGTCCCTACTACCGTCCCTACGACCGTCACTACTACCGTCACTACTACCGTCTCAACTACCGTCCCTACTACCGTCCCTGCTACCGTCACTACTTCCGTCACTACTACGGTCACTACTATCGTCATTACTACCGTGACTAATAGCGTCTCTACTACCGTCACTACTTCCGTCACTACTACGGTCACTACTATCGTCACTCCTACCGTGACTAATACCGTCCCTACTACCGTCACCACCTCCGTCACTAATACTGTCACTACTATCGTCACTACTACCGTGACTAATACCGTCCCTACTACCGTCCCTACTTCCGTCCCTAGTATCGTCTCTACTACCGTCCCAACTACCGTCCCTACTACCGTCCCTACTAACGTCCCAACTACCGTCCCTACTACCGTCACTACTACCGTCACTACGACCGTCTCAACTACCGTCCCTACTACCGTCCCTGCTACCGTCAATATTTCCGTCACTACTACCGTCCCTGTTACCGCCACTACTTCCGTCACTACTACGATCACTACTATCGTCACTACTACCGTGACTAATACCGTCCCAACTACCGTCCCTACTACCGTCCCTACTACTGTCACTACTACCGTCCCTACTACCGTCCCAACTACCGTCCCTACGACCGTCACTACTACCGTCACTACTACCGTCTCAACTACCGTCCCTACTACCGTCCCTGCTACCGTCACTACTTCCGTCACTACTACGGTCACTACTATCGTCATTACTACCGTGACTAATAGCGTCCCTACTACCGTCACTACTACCGTCCCTACTACCGACACTACTACCGTCAATACTACAGTCTCAACTACCGTCCCTACTACGGTCAATACTACCGTCACTAATACCGTCACTACTACCGTCACTATTATCGACACTACTTCCGTCACTACTACCGTGGCTAATACCGTCCCTACCACCGTCACTAATACCGTCCCTACTACCGTCACTACTGCCGTCTCTACTACCGTCACTACTTCCGTCACTACAACGGTCACTACTATCATCACTACTACCGTGATTAATACCGTCCCTACTACTGTCACCACCTCCGTCACAAATACTGTCACTACTGTCGTCACTACTACCGTGACTAATACCGTCCCTACTACCGTCCCTACTACCGCCCCTACTACCGTCACTACTACCGTCCCTACTACCATCCCTGCTACCGTCACTACTACCGCCCCTACTACCGTCCCTATTTCCGTCCCTAGTATCGTCACTTAAACCGTCTCAACTACCGTCCCTACTACCGTCCCTGCTACCGTCACTACTTCCGTCACTACTACGGTCACTACTATCGTCATTACTACCGTGACTAATAGCGTCTCTACTACCGTCACTACTTCCGTCACTACTACGGTCACTACTATCGTCACTACTACCGTGACTAATACCGTCCCTACTACCGTCACCACCTCCGTCACTAATACTGTCACTACTATCGTCACTACTACCGTCATTACTACCGCCTCAACTACCGTCCCTACTACCGTCCCTACTACCGTCACTACTACCGTCCCTACTACCGGCACTACTACCGTCACTACTACCGTCTCAACTACCGTCCCTAATACCGTCCCTGCTACCGTCACTACTTCCCTCAGTACTACGGTCACTACTATCGTCATTACTACCGTGACTAATAGCGTCCCTACTACCGACTCTATTACCGTCCCTACTACCGTCCCTACTACCGTCACTACTACCGTCCCTACTACCGTCACTACTACCGTCACAACTATCGTCACTACTACCTTCACTACTACCGTCACTACTACCGTCTCAACTACCGTTCCTACTACCGTCCCTGTTACCGTCACTATTTCCGTCACTACTACCGTCCATGTTACCGCCACTACTTCCGTCACTACTACGGTCACTACTATCGTCACTACTACCGTGACTAATACCGTCCCAACTACCGTCCCTACTACCGTCCCTACTACTGTCACTACTACCGTCCCTACTACCGTCCCAACTACCGTCCCTACTACCATCACTACTACCGTCACTACTACCGTCTCAACTACCGTCCCTACTACCGTCCCTGCTACCGTCACTACTTCCGTCACTACTACGGTCACTACTATCGTCATTACTACCGTGACTAATAGCGTCCCTACTACCGTCACTAATACCGTCCCTACTACCGTCACTACTTCCGTCTCTACTACCGTCACTACTTCCGTCCCTACTACCATCACTACTACCTTCACTACTACCGTCTCAACTACCGTCCCTACTACCGTCCCTGCTACCGTCACTACTTCCGTCACTACTACGGTCACTACTATCGTCATTACTACCGTGACTAATAGCGTCCCTACTACCGTGACTACTACCGTCCCTACTACCGACACTACTACCGTCACTACTACAGTCTCAACTACCGTCCCTACTACCGTCAATACTACCGTCACTACTACCGTCGCTACTACCGTCTCAACTAGCGCCCCTACTGCCGCCGCTACTACCGTCACTACTACCGTCTCAACTACCGTCCCTACTACCGTCCCTGCTAGCGTCACTACTTCCGTCACTACTACGGTCACTACTATCGTCATTACTACCGTGACTAATAGCGTCCCTACTACCGTCACTACTATCGTCACTACTACCGTCTCTACTACCGTCCCTGCTACCGCCACTACTTCCGACACTACTACCGTCACTACTATAGTCACTACTACCGTGACTAATTCCGTCCCTATTACCGTCCTTACTACCGTCCCTACTACTGTCACTACTACCGTCCCCACTACCGTCACTACTACCGTGACTAATTCCGTCCCTATTACCGTCCTTACTACCGTCCCTACTACTGTCACTACTACCGTCCCCACTACCGTCACTACTACCGTCACTACTACATTCCCAACTACCGTCCCAACTACCGTCCCTGCTACCGTCACTACTTCCGTCACTACTACGGTCACTACTATCGTCATTACTACCGTGACTAATAGCGTCTCTACTACCGTCACTACTTCCGTCACTACTACGGTCACTACTATCGTCACTACTACCGTGACTACTACCGTCCCTACTACCGTCACCACCTCCGTCACTAATACTGTCACTACTATCGTCACTACTACCGTCACTAATACCGTCCCTACTACCGTCCCTACGACCGTCCCTACTACCGTCACTATTACCGACTCTACTACCGTCACTACTACCATCTCAACTACCGTCCCTAATACGGTCAATACTACCGTCACTACTACCGTCACTACTACCGTCACTATTATCGACACTACTTCCGTCACTACTACCGTGGCTCATACCGTCCCTACTACCGTCACTAATACCGTCCCTACTACCGTCCCTACTTCCGTCCCTAGTATCGTCTCTACTACCGTCCCAACTACCGTCCCTACTGCCGTCCCTGCTACCGTCACTACTTCCGTCACTACTACCGTCATTACTATCGTCACTACCACCGTGACTAATACCGCCCCTACTATCGTCACTACTTCCATCACTACTAACGTCACTACTATCGTCACTACTACCGTGATTGATACCGTGCCTACTACCGTCTCTACTACCGTCAACATTACCGTCACTACTACCGCCCCTACTACCGTCCCTACTTCCGTCCCTAGTATCATCACTCCTACCGTCTCAACTACCGTCCCTACTACCGTCCCTGCTACCGTCACTATTTCCGTCACTACTACGGTCACTACTATCGTCATTACTACCGTGACTAATAGCGTCTCTACTACCGTCACTACTTCCGTCACTACTACGGTCACTACTATCGTCACTACTACCGTGACTAATACCGTCCCTACTACCGTCACCACCTCCGTCACTAATACTGTCACTACTATCGTCACTACTACCGTCATTACTACCGCCTCAACTACCGTCCCTACTACCGTCACTACTACCGTCACTACTACCGTCCCTACAACCGCCACTACTACCGTCCCTGCTACCGTCACTACTACCGTCCCTGCTACCGTCATTACTTCCGTCACTACTACCGTCACTAGTATCGCTACTACTACCGTGACTAATACCGTCCCTACTACCGTCCCTACTACCGTCACTACTTCCGTCAGTACTACCGTCACTACTATCGTCACTACTACCGTGGCTAATACCGTCCCTACTACCGTCACTAATACCGTCCCTACTACCGTCACTACTGCCGTCTCTACTACCGTCACTACTTCCGTCACTACTACGGTCACTACTATCGTCACTACTACCGTCCCTACTACCGTCCCTGCTACCGTCACTACTTCCGTCACTACTACGGTCACTATTATCGTCACTACTACCGTCACTACTACCGTGGCTAATACCGTCCCTACTACCGTCACTACTACCGTCACTACTACCGTCTCAACTACCGTCCCTACTACCGTCGCTACTTCGTTCCTAGTATCGTCTCTACTACCGTCCCAACTACTGACCCTACTACCGTCACTACTACCGTCACTACTACCGTCGCTACTACCGTCACTACTACCGTCACTACTAACGTCACTACTGCCGTCACTACTATCGACGCTACATCCGCCACTACTACCGTGGCTAATACCGTCCCTACTACCGTCCCTACTACCGTCACTAGTACCGTCCCTACTACCGTCACTACTACATTCCCAACTACCGTCCCTACTACCGTCACTTCTACCGTCACTACTACCGCCTCAACTACCGTCCCTACTACCGTCCCTGCATCCGTACCTACTACCGTCCCTACGACCGTCACTACTACCGTCCCTGCTACCGTCCCTACTACCGACCCTGCTACCGTCACTACTTCCGTCACTAGTACGGTCACTACTATTGTCACCACTACCGTGACTAATACCGTCCCAACTACCGTCCCTACTACCTTCAATACTACCGTCACCACTACCGTCACTACTACCGTCCCAACTACCGTCCATGCTACCGTCACTACCTCCGTCACTACTACGGTCACTAATATCGTCACTACAACCGTGACTGATACCGTCCCTACTACCGCCTCTACTACCGTCAATACTACCGCCACTACTACCGTCACTACTACCGACCGTACTACCGTCAGTACTACCGTCACTACTACCGTCTCTACTACCGTCAACACTACCGGCACTACTACCGCCCCTATTACCGTCACTAGTACCGTCACTACTACCGTCACTAAAACCGTCCCAACTACCGTCCCTACTACCGTCCCTGCTACCGTCACTATTTCCGTCACTACTACCGTCCCTGTTACCGCCACTACTTCCGTCACTACTACGGTCGCTACTACCGTCCCTACTACCGTCCCAACTACCGTCAACACTACCGTCACTACTACCGCCCCTACTACCGTCCCTACTTCCGTCCCTAGTATCGTCTCTACTACCGTCCCAACTACCGTCCCTACTACCGTCACTACTACCGTCACTCCTACCGTCTCAACTAGCGTCCATACTACTGTCCCTGCTACCGTCACTACTTCCGTCACTACTACGGTCACTACTATCGTAATTACTACCGTGACTAATAGCGTCTCTACTACCGTCACTACTTCCGTCACTACTACGGTCACTACTATCGTCACTACTATCGTGTCTAATACCGTCACTACTACCGTCACCACCTCCGTCACTACTACCGTCACTACTATCGTCACTACTATCGTCACTACTACCGTGACAAATACCGTCCCTACTACCGTCCCTACTACCGTCACTACTACCGTCACTACTGCCGTCACTACTATCGACACTACTTCCGCCACTACTACCGTGGCTAATACCGTCCCTACTACAGTCACTACTACCGTCCCTACTACCGTCCCTGCTACCTTCACTACTACCGTCCCAACTACCGTCCCTACTACCGCCCCTACATCCGCCCCTACTACCGTCCTTACGACCGTCACTACTACCGTCCCTGCTACCGTCACTATTTCCGTCACTACTACCGTCACTGTTACCGCCACTACTTCCGTCACTACTACGGTCACTACTATCGTCACTACTACCGTGACTAATACCGTCCCAACTACCGTCCCTATTACCGTCCCTACTACTGTCACTACTACCGTCCCTACTACCGTCCCAACTACCGTCCCTACTACCGTCACTGCTACCGTCACTACTACCGTCACTACTACCGTCACTACTACCGTCCCTACTAACGTCCCAACTACCGTCCCTACTACCGTCACTACTACCGTCACTACTACCGTCACTACTACCGTCCCTACGACCGTCCATGATACCGTCACTACTTCCGTCACTACTACGGTCACTACTATCGTCATTACTACCGTGACAAATAGCGTCCCTACTACCGTCACCACCTCCATCACTAATACTGTCACTACTATCATCACTACTACCGTGACTAATACCGTCCCTACTACCGTCCCTACGACCGTCCCTACTACCGTCACTACTTCCGTCACTACTACGGACACTACTACCGTCACTACTACAGTCTCAACTACCGTCCCTACTACCGTCAATACTACCGTCACTACTACCGTCACTACTACCGTCCCTACGACCGTCCATGATACCGTCACTACTTCCGTCACTACTACGGTCACTACTATCGTCATTACTACCGTGACAAATAGCGTCCCTACTACCGTCACCACCTCCATCACTAATACTGTCACTACTACCATCACTACTACCGTGACTAATACCGTCCCTACTACCGTCCCTACTTCCGTCCCTAGTATCGTCACTCCAACCGTCTCAACTACCGTCCCTACTACCGTCCCTGCTACCGTCACTACTTCCGTCACTACTACGGTCACTACTATCGTCATTACTACCGTGACTAATAGCGTCTCTACTACCGTCACTACTTCCGTCACTACTACGGTCACTACTATCGTCACTCCTACCGTGACTAATACCGTCCCTACTACCGTCACCACCTCCGTCACTAATACTGTCACTACTATCGTCACTACTACCGTGACTAATACCGTCCCTACTACCGTCCCTACTTCCGTCCCTAGTATCGTCTCTACTACCGTCCCAACTACCGTCCCTACTACCGTCCCTACTAACGTCCCAACTACCGTCCCTACTACCGTCACTACTACCGTCACTACGACCGTCTCAACTACCGTCCCTACTACCGTCCCTGCTACCGTCAATATTTCCGTCACTACTACCGTCCCTGTTACCGCCACTACTTCCGTCACTACTACGGTCACTACTATCGTCACTACTACCGTGACTAATACCGTCCCAACTACCGTCCCTACTACCGTCCCTACTACTGTCACTACTACCGTCCCTACTACCGTCCCAACTACCGTCCCTACGACCGTCAATACTACCGTCACTACTACCGTCTCAACTACCATCCCTACTACCGTCCCTGCTACCGTCACTACTTCCGTCACTACTACGGTCACTACTATCGTCATTACTACCGTGACTAATAGCGTCCCTACTACCGTCACTACTACCGTCCCTACTACCGACACTACTACCGTCAATACTACAGTCTCAACTACCGTCCCTACTACGGTCAATACTACCGTCACTAATACCGTCACTACTACCGTCACTATTATCGACACTACTTCCGTCACTACTACCGTGGCTAATACCGTCCCTACCACCGTCACTAATACCGTCCCTACTACCGTCACTACTGCCGTCTCTACTACCGTCACTACTTCCGTCACTACAACGGTCACTACTATCATCACTACTACCGTGATTAATACCGTCCCTACTACTGTCACCACCTCCGTCACAAATACTGTCACTACTGTCGTCACTACTACCGTGACTAATACCGTCCCTACTACCGTCCCTACTACCGCCCCTACTACCGTCACTACTACCGTCCCTACTACCATCCCTGCTACCGTCACTACTACCGCCCCTACTACCGTCCCTATTTCCGTCCCTAGTATCGTCACTTAAACCGTCTCAACTACCGTCCCTACTACCGTCCCTGCTACCGTCACTACTTCCGTCACTACTACGGTCACTACTATCGTCATTACTACCGTGACTAATAGCGTCTCTACTACCGTCACTACTTCCGTCACTACTACGGTCACTACTATCGTCACTACTACCGTGACTAATACCGTCCCTACTACCGTCACCACCTCCGTCACTAATACTGTCACTACTATCGTCACTACTACCGTCATTACTACCGCCTCAACTACCGTCCCTACTACCGTCCCTACTACCGTCACTACTACCGTCCCTACTACCGGCACTACTACCGTCACTACTACCGTCTCAACTACCGTCCCTAATACCGTCCCTGCTACCGTCACTACTTCCCTCAGTACTACGGTCACTACTATCGTCATTACTACCGTGACTAATAGCGTCCCTACTACCGACTCTATTACCGTCCCTACTACCGTCCCTACTACCGTCACTACTACCGTCCCTACTACCGTCACTACTACCGTCACAACTATCGTCACTACTACCTTCACTACTACCGTCACTACTACCGTCTCAACTACCGTTCCTACTACCGTCCCTGTTACCGTCACTATTTCCGTCACTACTACCGTCCATGTTACCGCCACTACTTCCGTCACTACTACGGTCACTACTATCGTCACTACTACCGTGACTAATACCGTCCCAACTACCGTCCCTACTACCGTCCCTACTACTGTCACTACTACCGTCCCTACTACCGTCCCAACTACCGTCCCTACTACCATCACTACTACCGTCACTACTACCGTCTCAACTACCGTCCCTACTACCGTCCCTGCTACCGTCACTACTTCCGTCACTACTACGGTCACTACTATCGTCATTACTACCGTGACTAATAGCGTCCCTACTACCGTCACTACTACCGTCACTACTACCGTCTCAACTACCGCCCCTACTACCGTTGCTACTTCGTCCATAGTATCGTCTCTACTACCGTCCCAACTACCGTCCCTACTACCGTCACTACTACCGTCACTACTATCGACGCTACTTCCGCCACTACTACCGTGGCTAATACCGTCCCTACTACTGTCCCTACTACCGTCACTACTTCCGTCACTACTACCGTCACTATTATCGACACTACTTCCGTCACTACTACCGTGGCTAATACCGTCCCTACTACCGTCACTAATACCGTCCCTACTACCGTCACTACTTCCGTCTCTACTACCGTCACTACTTCCGTCCCTACTACCATCACTACTACCGTCACTACTACCGTCACATCTCCCGTCACAACTATCGTCACTACTACCGTGACTAATACCGTCCGTACTACCGTCACTACTTCCGTCAGTACTACCGTCACTACTATCGTCACTACTACCGCCACTTCTACCGTGGCTAATACCGTCCCTACTAACTTCACTACTACCGTCCCTACTACCGTCACTACTACCGTCACTACTACCGTCTCAACTATCGTCCCTACTACCGTCGCTACTTCGTCCCTAGTATCGTCTCTACTACCGTCCCAACTACCGTCCCTACTACCGTAACTACTACCGTCACTACTACCGAGTCAACTACCGTCCCTACTACCGTCACTACTACCGTCACTACGACCGTCTCAACTACCGTCCCTACTACCGTCCCTGCTACCGTCAATATTTCCGTCACTACTACCGTCCCTGTTACCGCCACTACTTCCGTCACTACTACGGTCGCTACTACCGTCCCTACTACCGTCCCTACTACTGTCACTACTACCGTCCCTACTACCGTCCCAACTACCGTCCCTACTACCAACACTACTACCGTCACTACTACCGTCTCAACTACCGTCCCTACTACCGTCCCTGCTACCGTCCCTACTTCCGTCACTACTACCGTTACTATAACCGTGAATAATACCGTCCCTATTACCGTTACTACTTCCGTCACTACTACCGTAACTACTAATGTCACTACTAGCGTGATTAATACCGTCCCTACTACCGTCACTACTATCGTCACTACTACCGTCCCAACTACCGTCCCTACTACCGTCACTACTTCCGTCACTACTACCGTCACATCTCCCGTCACAACTATCGTCACTACTACCGTGACTAATACCGTCCGTACTACCGTCACTACTTCCGTCAGT
Organism: Andrena hattorfiana; assembly: GCA_944738655.2. Taxonomy (NCBI): domain Eukaryota; kingdom Metazoa; phylum Arthropoda; class Insecta; order Hymenoptera; family Andrenidae; genus Andrena; species Andrena hattorfiana. The sequence goes on along the minus strand of OX122894.2, from coordinate 30,990,831 downwards.
ACTACCGTCACTACTATCGTCACTACTACCGCCACTTCTACCGTGGCTAATACCGTCCCTACTAACTTCACTACTACCGTCCCTACTACCGTCACTACTACCGTCACTACTACCGTCTCAACTATCGTCCCTACTACCGTCGCTACTTCGTCCCTAGTATCGTCTCTACTACCGTCCCAACTACCGTCCCTACTACCGTAACTACTACCGTCACTACTACCGAGTCAACTACCGTCCCTACTACCGTCCCTGCTACCGTCACTACTTCCGTCACTACTACCGTCACTACTATCGTCACTACCACCGTGACTAATACCGCCCCTACTATCGTCACTACTTCCATCACTACTACCGTCACTACTATCGTCACTACTACCGTGACTAATACCGTCCCAACTACCGTCCCTAGTACCGTCACTACTACTGTCACTACTACCGTCACTACTATCGTCACTACTACCGTGACAATTACCGTCCCTACTACCGTCCCTACTACCGCCCCTACTACCGTCACTACTACCGTGCTTACTACCGTCTCTACTACCGTCAACACTACCGTCACTACTACCGCCCCTACTACCGTCCCTACTTCCGTCCCTAGTATCGTCACTCCTACCGTCTCAACTACCGTCCCTATTACCGTCCCTGCTACCGTCACTACTTCCGTCACTACTACGGTCACTACTATCGTCATTACTACCGTGACTAATAGCTTCTCTACTACCGTCACTACTTCCGTCACTACTACGGTCACTACTATCGTCACTACTACCGTGACTAATACCGTCCCTACTACCGTCACCACCTCCGTCACTACTACCGTCACTACTACCGTCACTACTATCGTCACTACTACCGTGACAAATACCGTCCCTCCTACCGTCCCTACTACCGACACTACTACCGTCCCTACTACCGTCACTGCTACCGTCACTACTTCCGTCACTACTGCGGTCACTACCATCGTCACTACTACCGTGACTAATACCGTCCCTACTACCGTCACTACTTCCGTCATTACTACCGTCACTAGTATCGCTACTACTACCGTGACTAATACCGTCCCTACTACCGTCCCTACTACCGTCCCTACTACCGTCCCTACTACCGTCACTACTTCCGGCAGTACTACCGTCACTACTATCGACACTACTACCGTCACTACTACCGTGGCTAATACCGTCCCTACTACCTTCACTACTACCGTCCCTACTACCGTCACTACTACCGTCACTACTACCGTCTCAACTGCCGTCCCTACTGCCGTCACGACTTCGTCCCTAGTATCGTCTCTACTACCGTCCCAACTACCGTCCCTACTACCGTCACTACTACCGTCCCTACTACCGCCCTGCTACCGTCACTACTTCCGTCACTACTACCGTCACTACTATCGTCACTACTATCGTCACTACCACCGTGACTAATACCGCCCCTACTATCGTCACTACTTCCATCACTACTACCGTCACTACTATCGTCACTACTACCGTGATTGATACCGTGCCTACTACCGTCTCTACTACCGTCAACATTACCGTCACTACTACCGCCCCTACTACCGTCCCTACTTCCGTCCCTAGTATCGTCACTCCAACCGTCTCAACTACCGTCCCTACTACCGTCCCTGCTACCGTCACTACTTCCGTCACTACTACGGTCACTACTATCGTCATTACTACCGTGACTAATAGCGTCTCTACTACCGTCACTACTTCCGTCACTACTACGGTCACTACTATCGTCACTACTACCGTCGCTACTACCGTTACTTCTACCGTCACTACTAACGTCACTACTGCCGTCACTACTATCGACGCTACATCCGGCACTACTACCGTGGCTAATACCGTCCCTACTACCGTCCCTACTACCATCACTACTACCGTCACTACTACATTCCCAACTGCCGACCCTACTACCGTCACTACTACCGTCCTGCTACCGTCGCTGCTTCCGTCACTACTACCGTCACTACTATCGTCACTACCACCGTGACTAATACCGCCCCTACTATCGTCACTACTTCCATCACTACTACCGTCACTACTATCGTCACTACTACCGTGACTAATACCGTCCCAACTACCGTCCCTAGTACCGTCACTACTACTGTCACTACTACCGTCACTACTATCGTCACTGCCACCGTGACTAATACCGCCCCTACTATCGTCACTACTTCCATCACTACTACCGTCACTACTATCGTCACTACCACCGTGACTAATACCGCCCCTACTATCGTCACTACTTCCATCACTACTACCGTCACTACTATCGTCACTACTCCCGTGATTGATACCGTGCCTACTACCGTCTCTACTACCGTCAACATTACCGTCACTACTACCGCCCCTACTACCGTCCCTACTTCCGTCGCTAGTATCGTCACTCCTACCGTCTCAACTACCGTCCCTACTACCATCCCTGCTACCGTCACTACTACCGTGCCTACTAACGTCCCAACTACCGTCCCTACTACCGTCACTACTTCCGTCACTACTACGGTCACTATTATCGTCACTACTACCGTGACTAATACCGTCCCTACTACCGTCCCTACTTCCGTCCCTAGTATCGTCTCTACTACCGTCCCAACTACCGTCCCTACTACCGTCACTACTACCGTCACTACGACCGTCTCAACTACCGTCCCTACTACCGTCCCTGCTACCGTCACTATTTCCGTCACTACTACCGTCCCTGTTACCGCCACTACTTCCGTCACTACTACGGTCACTACTATCGTCACTACTACCGTGACTAATACCGTCCCAACTACCGTCCCTACTACCGTCACTACTACTGTCACTACTACCGTCACTACTATCGTCACTACTACCGTGACAAATACCGTCCCTACTACCGTCCCTACTACCGCCCCTACTACCGTCACTACTACCGTCCCTACTACCGTCCCTGCTACCGTCACTACTTCCGTCACTACTACGGTCACTATTATCGTCACTACTACCGTGACTAATACCGTCCCTACTACCGTCCCTACTTCCGTCCCTAGTATTGTCTCTACTACCGTCTCAACTACCGTCCCTATTACCGTCCCTGCTACCGTCACTACTTCCGTCACTACTACGGTCACTACTATCGTCATTACTACCGTGACTAATAGCTTCTCTACTACCGTCACTACTTCCGTCACTACTACGGTCACTACTATCGTCACTACTACCGTGACTAATACCGTCCCTACTACCGTCACCACCTCCGTCACTACTACCGTCACTACTACCGTCACTACTATCGTCACTACTACCGTGACAAATACCGTGCCTACTACCGTCCCTACTACCGACACTACTACCGTCCCTACTACCGTCACTGCTACCGTCACTACTTCCGTCACTACTGCGGTCACTACCATCGTCACTACTACCGTGACTAATACCGTCCCTACTACCGTCACTACTTCCGTCATTACTACCGTCACTAGTATCGCTACTACTACCGTGACTAATACCGTCCCTACTACCGTCCCTACTACCGTCCCTACTACCGTCCCTACTACCGTCACTACTTCCGGCAGTACTACCGTCACTACTATCGACACTACTACCGTCACTACTACCGTGGCTAATACCGTCCCTACTACCTTCACTACTACCGTCCCTAGTACCGTCACCACTACCGTCACTACTACCGTCTCAACTGCCGTCCCTACTGCCGTCACTACTTCGTCCCTAGTATCGTCTCTACTACCGTCCCAACTACCGTCCCTACTACCGTCACTAGTACCGTCACTACTACCGACTCAACTACCGTCCCTGCTACCGTCACTACTTCCGTCACTACTACCGTCACTACTATCGTCACTACCACCGTGACTAATACGGCCCCTACTATCGTCACTACCACCGTGACTAATACGGCCCCTACTATCGTCACTACTTCCATCACTACTACCGTCACTGCTATCGTCACTACTACCGTGACTGATACCGTCCCTACTACCGTCTCTACTAACGTCAACACTACCGTCATTACTACTGCCCCTATTACCGCCCCTTCTACCGTCCCTACTACCGTCACTAGTACCGTCACTACTACCGTCACTAAAACCGTCCCAACTACCGTCCCTAGTACCTCCCCTGCTACCGTCACTATTTCCGTCACTACTACCGTCCCTGTTACCGCAACTACTTCCGCCACTACTACGGTCACTACTATCGTCACTACTACCGTGACTAATACGGTCCCAACTACCGTCCCTACTACCGTCCCTACTACCGTCCCTGCTACCGTCACTACTACCGTCACTACTACCGTCCCTACTAACGTCCCAACTACCGTCCCTACTACCGTCACTACTACCGTCACTGCGACCGTCTCAACTACCGTCCCTAGTACCTCCCCTGCTACCGTCACTATTTCCGTCACTACTACCGTCCCTGTTACCGCCACTACTTCCGTCACTACTACGGTCACTACTATCGTCGCTACTACCGTGACCAATACCGTCCCAACTACCGTCCCTACTACCGTCCCTACTACTGTCACTACTACCGTCCCTACTACCGTCCCAACTACCGTCCCTACTACCGTCACTACTACCGTCACTACTACCGTCTCAACTACCGTCCCTACTACCGTCCCTGCTACCGTCACTACTTCCGTCACTACTACGGTCACTACTATCGTCATTACTACCGTGACTAATAGCGTCCCTACTACCGTCACTACTACCGTCCCTACTACCGACACTACTACCGTCACTACTACAGTCTCAACTACAGTCCCTACTACCGTCAATACTACCGTCACTACTACCGTCACTACTACCGTCCCTACGACCGTCCATGCTACCGTCACTACTTCCGTCACTAATACGGTCACTACTATCGTCATTACTACCGTGACAAAGGGCGCCCCTACTACCGTCACTACTACCGCCCCTACTACCGACACTACTACCGTCACTACTACCATCTCAACTACCGTGCCTACTACGGTCAATACTACCGTCACTACTACCGTCACTACTACCGTCACTATTATTGACACTACTTCCGTCACTACTACCGTGGCTAATACCGTCCCTACTACCGTCACTAATACCGTCCCTACTACCGTCACTACTTCCGTCTCTACTACCGTCACTACTTCCGTCACTACTACGGTCACTACTATCGTCACTACTACCGTGAGTAAAACCGTCCCTACTACCGTCACCACCTCTGTCACTAATACTGTCACTACTATCGTCACTACTACCGTGACTAATACCGTCCCTACTACCGTCCCTACGACCGTCCCTACTACCGTCACTACTACCGTCCTTCTACTACCGTCCCTACTACCGTCACTACTTCCGTCACTACTACGGTCACTATTATCGTCACTACTACCGTGACTAATACCGTCCCTACTACCGTCCCTACTTCCGTCCCTAGTATCGTCTCTACTACCGTCCCAACTACCGTCCCTACTGCCGTCACTACTACCGTCCCTACTACCGTCCCAGCTACCGTCACTACTTCCGTCACTACTACCGTCGCTACAACCGTTACTACTACCGTCACTACTATCGTCACTACTGCCGTCACTACTATCGACACTACTTCCGCCACTACTACCGTGGTTAATACCGTCCCTACTACCGTCACTACTACCGTCCCTACTACCGACACTACTACCGTCACTACTACCGTCTCAACTACCGTCCCTACTACCGTCCCTGCTACCGTCACTACTTCCCTCAGTACTACGGTCACTACTATCGTCATTACTACCGTGACTAATAGCGTCCCTACTACCGTCTCTATTACCGTCCCTACTACCGACCCTACTACCGTCACTACTACCGTCCCTACTACCGTCACTACTACCGTCACAACTATCGTCACTACTACCTTCACTACTACCGTCACTACTACCGTCTCAACTACCGTTCCTACTACCGTCCCTGTTACCGTCACTATTTCCGTCACTACTACCGTCCCTGTTACCGCCACTACTTCCATCACTACTACGGTCACTACTATCGTCACTACTACCGTGACTAATACCGTTCCAACTACCGTCCCTACTACCGTCCCTACTACTGTCACTACTACCGTCCCTACTACCGTCCCAACTACCGTCCCTACTACCATCACTACTGCCGTCACTACTACCGTCCCTGCTACCGTCACTACTTCCCTCAGTACTACTGTCACTACTATCGTCATTACTACCGTGACTAATAGCGTCCCTACTACCGTCTCTATTACCGTCCCTACTACCGACCCTACTACCGTCACTACTACCGTCGCTACTACCGTCACTACTACCGTCACAACTATCGTCACTACTACCTTCACTACTACCGTCACTACTACCGTCTCAACTACCGTTCCTACTACCGTCCCTGTTACCGTCACTATTTCCGTCACTACTACCGTCCCTGTTACCGCCGCTACTTCCATCACTACTACGGTCACTACTATCGTCACTACTACCGTGACTAATACCGTTCCAACTACCGTCCCTACTACCGTCCCTACTACTGTCACTACTACCGTCCCTACTACCGTCCCAACTACCGTCCCTACTACCATCTCTACTGCCGTCACTACTACCGTCTCAACTACCGTCCCTACTACCGTCCCTGCTACCGTCACTACTTCCGTCACTACTACGGTCACTACTATCGTCATTACTACCGTGACTAATAGCGTCCCTACTACCGTCCCTACTACCGTCACTAATACCGTCCCTACTACCGTCCCTACTTCCGTCCCTAGTATCGTCTCTACTACCGTCCCAACTACCGTCCCTACTGCCGTCCCTGCTACCGTCACTACTTCCGTCACTACTACCGTCATTACTATCGTCACTACCACCGTGACTAATACCGCCCCTACTATCGTCACTACTTCCATCACTACTACCGTCACTACTATCGTCACTACTACCGTGATTGATACCGTGCCTACTACCGTCTCTACTACCGTCAACATTACCGTCACTACTACCGCCCCTACTACCGTCCCTACTTCCGTCCCTAGTATCATCACTCCTACCGTCTCAACTACCGTCCCTACTACCGTCCCTGCTACCGTCACTACTTCCGTCACTACTACGGTCACTACTATCGTCATTACTACCGTGACTAATAGCGTCTCTACTACCGTCACTACTTCCGTCACTACTACGGTCACTACTATCGTCACTACTACCGTGACTAATACCGTCCCTACTACCGTCACCACCTCCGTCACTAATACTGTCACTACTATCGTCACTACTACCGTCATTACTACCGCCTCAACTACTGTCCCTACTACCGTCCCTACTACCGTCACTACTACCGTCCCTACAACCGTCACTACTACCGTCCCTGCTACCGTCACTACTACCGTCACTACTACCGTCACTACTATCGTCACTGCCACCGTGACTAATACCGCCCCTACTATCGTCACTACTTCCATCACTACTACCGTCACTACTATCGTCACTACCACCGTGACAAATACCGCCCCTACTATCGTCACTACTTCCATCACTACTACCGTCACTACTATCGTCACTACTCCCGTGATTGATACCGTGCCTACTACCGTCTCTACTACCGTCAACATTACCGTCACTACTACCGCCCCTACTACCGTCCCTACTTCCGTCCCTAGTATCGTCACTCCTACCGTCTCAACTACCGTCCCTACTACCGTCCCTGCTACCGTCACTACTACCGTCCCTACTAACGTCCCAACTACCGTCCCTACTACCGTCACTACTTCCGTCACTACTACGGTCACTATTATCGTCACTACTACCGTGACTAATACCGTCCCTACTACCGTCCCTACTTCCGTCCCTAGTATCGTCTCTACTACCGTCCCAACTACCGTCCCTACTACCGTCCCTACTAACGTCCCAACTACCGTCCCTACTACCGTCACTACTACCGTCACTACGACCGTCTCAACTACCGTCCCTACTACCGTCCCTGCTACCGTCACTATTTCCGTCACTACTACCGTCACTGTTACCGCCACTACTTCCGTCACTACTACGGTCACTACTATCGTCACTACTACCGTGACTAATACCGTCCCAACTACCGTCCCTACTACCGTCCCTACTACTGTCACTACTACCGTCCCTACTACCGTCCCAACTACCGTCCCTACGACCGTCACTACTACCGTCACTACTACCGTCTCAACTACCGTCCCTACTACGGTCCCTGCTACCGTCACTACTTCCGTCACTACTACGGTCACTACTATCGTCATTACTACCGTGACTAATAGCGTCCCTACTACCGTCACTACTACCGTCCCTACTACCGACACTACTACCGTCAATACTACAGTCTCAACTACCGTCCCTACTACGGTCAATACTACCGTCACTAATACCGTCACTACTACCGTCACTATTATCGACACTACTTCCGTCACTACTACCGTGGCTAATACCGTCCCTACCACCGTCACTAATACCGTCCCTACTACCGTCACTACTTCCGTCTCTACTACCGTCACTACTTCCGTCACTACAACGGTCACTACTATCATCACTACTACCGTGATTAATACCGTCCCTACTACTGTCACCACCTCCGTCACAAATACTGTCACTACTGTCGTCACTACTACCGTGACTAATACCGTCCCTACTACCGTCCCTACTACCGCCCCTACTACCGTCACTACTACCGTCCCTACTACCATCCCTGCTACCGTCACTACTACCGCCCCTACTACCGTCACTACTACCGTCCCTACTACCGTCCCTGCTACCGTCACTACTTCCGTCACTACTACGGTCACTATTATCGTCACTACTACCGTGACTAATACCGTCCCTACTACCGTCCCTACTTCCGTCCCTAGTATCGTCTCTACTACCGTCCCAACTACCGTCCCTACTACCGTCACTACTACCGTCCCTACTACCGCCCTGCTACCGTCACTACTTCCGCCACTACTACCGTCACTACTATCGTCACTACCACCGTGACTAATACCGCCCCTACTATCGTCACTACTTCCATCACTACTACCGTCACTACTATCGTCACTACTACCGTGATTGATACCGTGCCTACTACCGTCTCTACTACCGTCAACATTACCGTCACTACTACCGCCCCTACTACCGTCCCTATTTCCGTCCCTAGTATCGTCACTCCAACCGTCTCAACTACCGTCCCTACTACCGTCCCTGCTACCGTCACTACTTCCGTCACTACTACGGTCACTACTATCGTCATTACTACCGTGACTAATAGCGTCTCTACTACCGTCACTACTTCCGTCACTACTACGGTCACTACTATCGTCACTACTACCGTGACTAATACCGTCCCTACTACCGTCACCACCTCCGTCACTAATACTGTCACTACTATCGTCACTACTACCGTCATTACTACCGCCTCAACTACAGTCCCTACTACCGTCCCTACTACCGTCACTACTACCGTCCCTACTACCGGCACTACTACCGTCACTACTACCGTCTCAACTACCGTCCCTAATACCGTCCCTGCTACCGTCACTACTTCCCTCAGTACTACGGTCACTACTATCGTCATTACTACCGTGACTAATAGCGTCCCTACTACCGTCTCTATTACCGTCCCTACTACCGTCCCTACTACCGTCACTACTACCGTCCCTACTACCGTCACTACTACCGTCACAACTATCGTCACTACTACCTTCACTACTACCGTCACTACTACCGTCTCAACTACCGTTCCTACTACCGTCCCTGTTACCGTCACTATTTCCGTCACTACTACCGTCCATGTTACCGCCACTACTTCCGTCACTACTACGGTCACTACTATCGTCACTACTACCGTGACTAATACCGTCCCAACTACCGTCCCTACTACCGTCCCTACTACTGTCACTACTACCGTCCCTACTACCGTCCCAACTACCGTCCCTACTACCATCACTACTACCGTCACTACTACCGTCTCAACTACCGTCCCTACTACCGTCCCTGCTACCGTCACTACTTCCGTCACTACTACGGTCACTACTATCGTCATTACTACCGTGACTAATAGCGTCCCTACTACCGTCACTACGACCGTCACTACTACCGTCTCAACTACCGTCCCTACTACCGTCGCTACTTCGTCCATAGTATCGTCTCTACTACCGTCCCAACTACCGTCCTTACTACCGTCACTACTACCGTCACTACTATCGACGCTACTTCCGCCACTACTACCGTGGCTAATACCGTCCCTACTACTGTCCCTACTACCGTCACTACTTCCGTCACTACTACCGTCACTATTATCGACACTACTTCCGTCACTACTACCGTGGCTAATACCGTCCCTACTACCGTCACTAATACCGTCCCTACTACCGTCACTACTTCCGTCTCTACTACCGTCACTACTTCCGTCCCTACTACCATCACTACTACCGTCACTACTACCGTCTCAACTGCCGTCCCTACTACCGTCCCTGCTACCGTCACTACTTCCGTCACTACTACCGTCCCTACTACCATCCCTGCTACCGTCACTACTACCGCCCCTACTACCGTCACTACTACCGTCCCTGCTACCGTCACTACTTCCGTCACTACTACGGTCACTATTATCGTCACTACTACCGTGACTAATACCGTCCCTACTACCGTCCCTACTTCCGTCCCTAGTATCGTCTCTACTACCGTCCCAACTACCGTCCCTACTACCGTCACTACTACCGTCCCTACTACCGCCCTGCTACCGTCACTACTTCCGCCACTACTACCGTCACTACTATCGTCACTACCACCGTGACTAATACCGCCCCTACTATCGTCACTACTTCCATCACTACTACCGTCACTACTATCGTCACTACTACCGTGATTGATACCGTGCCTACTACCGTCTCTACTACCGTCAACATTACCGTCACTACTACCGCCCCTACTACCGTCCCTATTTCCGTCCCTAGTATCGTCACTTAAACCGTCTCAACTACCGTCCCTACTACCGTCCCTGCTACCGCCACTACTTCCGTCACTACTACGGTCACTACTATCGTCATTACTACCGTGACTAATAGCGTCTCTACTACCGTCACTACTTCCGTCACTACTACGGTCACTACTATCGTCACTACTACCGTGACTAATACCGTCCCTACTACCGTCACCACCTCCGTCACTAATACTGTCACTACTATCGTCACTACTACCGTCATTACTACCGCCTCAACTACCGTCCCTACTACCGTCCCTACTACCGTCACTACTACCGTCCCTACTACCGGCACTACTACCGTCACTACTACCGTCTCAACTACCGTCCCTAATACCGTCCCTGCTACCGTCACTACTTCCCTCAGTACTACGGTCACTACTATCGTCATTACTACCGTGACTAATAGCGTCCCTACTACCGACTCTATTACCGTCCCTACTACCGTCCCTACTACCGTCACTACTACCGTCCCTACTACCGTCACTACTACCGTCACAACTATCGTCACTACTACCTTCACTACTACCGTCACTACTACCGTCTCAACTACCGTTCCTACTACCGTCCCTGTTACCGTCACTATTTCCGTCACTACTACCGTCCATGTTACCGCCACTACTTCCGTCACTACTACGGTCACTACTATCGTCACTACTAACGCGACTAATACCGTCCCAACTACCGTCCCTACTACCGTCCCTACTACTGTCACTACCACCGTCCCTACTACCGTCCCAACTACCGCCCCTACTACCATCACTACTACCGTCACTACTACCGTCTCAACTACCGTCCCTACTACCGTCCCTGCTACCGTCACTACTTCCGTCACTACTACGGTCACTACTATCGTCATTACTACCGTGACTAATAGCGTCCCTACTACCGTCACTACTACCGTCACTACTACCGTCTCAACTACCGTCCCTACTACCGTCGCTACTTCGTCCATAGTATCGTCTCTACTACCGTCCCAACTACCGTCCCTACTACCGTCACTACTACCGTCACTACTATCGACGCTACTTCCGCCACTACTACCGTGGCTAATACCGTCCCTACTACTGTCCCTACTACCGTCACTACTTCCGTCACTACTACCGTCACTATTATCGACACTACTTCCGTCACTACTACCGTGGCTAATACCGTCCCTACTACCGTCACTAATACCGTCCCTACTACCGTCACTACTTCCGTCTCTACTACCGTCACTACTTCCGTCCCTACTACCATCACTACTACCGTCACTACTACCGTCTCAACTACCGTCCCTACTACCGTCCCTGCTACCGTCACTACTTCCGTCACTACTACGGTCACTACTATCGTCATTACTACCGTGACTAATAGCGTCCCTACTACCGTGACTACTACCGTCCCTACTACCGACACTACTACCGTCACTACTACAGTCTCAACTACCGTCCCTACTACCGTCAATACTACCGTCACTTCTACCGTCGCTACTACCGTCTCAACTAGCGCCCCTACTGCCGCCGCTACTACCGTCACTACTACCGTCTCAACTACCGTCCCTACTACCGTCCCTGCTAGCGTCACTACTTCCGTCACTACTACGGTCACTACTATCGTCATTACTACCGTGACTAATAGCGTCCCTACTACCGTCACTACTATCGTCACTACTACCGTCTCTACTACCGTCCCTGCTACCGCCACTACTTCCGACACTACTACCGTCACTACTATCGTCACTACTACCGTGACTAATTCCGTCCCTATTACCGTCCTTACTACCGTCCCTACTACTGTCACTACTACCGTCCCCACTACCGTCACTACTACCGTCACTACTACATTCCCAACTGCCGACCCTACTACCGTCACTAGTACCGTCACTACTACCGTCGCTACAACCGTCACTACTACCGTCACTACTATCGTCACTACTGCCGTCACTACTATCGACACTACTTCCGACACTACTACCGTGGTTAATACCGTCCCTACTACCGTCACTAGTACCGTCACTATTATCGTCACTAATACCGTCCCTACTACCGTCACTACTTCCGTCTCTACTACCGTCACTACTTCCGTCACTACTACGGTCACTACTATCGTCACTACTACCGTGACTAATACTGTCCCTACTACCGTCACCACCTCCGTCACTAATACTGTCACTACTATCGTCACTACTACCGTCATTACTACCGCCTCAACTACCGTCCCTACTGCCGTCCCTGCTACCGTCACTACTTCCGTCACTACTACCGTCCCTGCTACCGTCACTACTACCGTCCCTGCTACCGTCATTACTTCCGTCACTACTACCGTCACTAGTATCGCTACTACTACCGTGACTAATACCGTCCCTACTGCCGTCCCCACTACCGTCACTACTACCGTCACTACTACATTCCCAACTGCCGACCCTACTACCGTCACTAGTACCGTCACTACTACCGTCGCTACAACCGTCCCTACTACCGACACTACTACCGTCACTACTACAGTCTCAACTACCGTCCCTACTACCGTCAATACTACCGTCACTTCTACCGTCGCTACTACCGTCTCAACTAGCGCCCCTACTGCCGCCGCTACTACCGTCACTACTACCGTCTCAACTACCGTCCCTACTACCGTCCCTGCTAGCGTCACTACTTCCGTCACTACTACGGTCACTACTATCGTCATTACTACCGTGACTAATAGCGTCCCTACTACCGTCACTACTATCGTCACTACTACCGTCACTAATACCGTCCCTACTACCGTCCCTACGACCGTCCCTACTACCGTCACTATTACCGACTCTACTACCGTCACTACTACCATCTCAACTACCGTCCCTACTACGGTCAATACTACCGTCACTAGTACCGGCACTACTACCGTCACTATTATCGACACTACTTCCGTCACTACTACCGTGGCTAATTCCGTCCCTACTACCGTCACTAATACCGTCCCTACTACCGTCCCTACTTCCGTCCCTAGTATCGTCTCTACTACCGTCCCAACTACCGTCCCTACTGCCGTCCCTGCTACCGTCACTACTTCCGTCACTACTACCGTCATTACTATCGTCACTACCACCGTGACTAATACCGCCCCTACTATCGTCACTACTTCCATCACTACTACCGTCACTACTATCGTCACTACTACCGTGATTGATACCGTGCCTACTACCGTCTCTACTACCGTCAACATTACCGTCACTACTCACGCCCCTACTACCGTCCCTACTTCCGTCCCTAGTATCATCACTCCTACCGTCTCAACTACCGTCCCTACTACCGTCCCTGCTACCGTCACTACTTCCGTCACTACTACGGTCACTACTATCGTCATTACTACCGTGACTAATAGCGTCTCTACTACCGTCACTACTTCCGTCACTACTACGGTCACTACTATCGTCACTACTACCGTGACTAATACCGTCCCTACTACCGTCACCACCTCCGTCACTAATACTGTCACTACTATCGTCACTACTACCGTCATTACTACCGCCTCAACTACCGTCCCTACTACCGTCCCTACTACCGTCACTACTACCGTCCCTACAACCGTCACTACTACCGTCCCTGCTACCGTCACTACTACCGTCCCTGCTACCGTCATTACTTCCGTCACTACTACCGTCACTAGTATCGCTACTACTACCGTGACTAATACCGTCCCTACTACCGTCCCTACTACCGTCACTACTTCCGTCAGTACTACCGTCACTACTATCGTCACTACTACCGTCACTACTACCGTGGCTAATACCGTCCCTACTAACTTCACTACTACCGTCCCTACTACCGTCACTACTACCGTCTCAACTACCGTCCCTACTACCGTCGCTACTACGGTCAATACTACCGTCCCTACTACCGTCCCAACTACCGTCCCTACTACCATCACTACTACCGTCACTACTACCGTCTCAACTACCGACCCTACTACCGTCCCTGCTACCGTCACTACTTCCGTCACTACTACGGTCACTACTATCGTCTTTACTACCGTGACTAATAGCGTCCCTACTACCGTCACTACTACCGTCACTACTACCGTCTCAACTACCGTCCCTACTACCGTCGCTACTTTGTCCATAGTATCGTCTCTACTACCGTCCCAACTACCGGCCCTACTACCGTTACTACTACCGTCACTACTACCGCCTCAACTACCGTCCCTACTACCGCCCCTACTACCGTCACTACTACCGTCCCTACAACCGTCACTACTACCGTCCCTGCTACCGTCACTACTACCGTCCCTGCTACCGTCATTACTTCCGTCACTACTACCGTCACTAGTATCGCTACTACTACCGTGACTAATACCGTCCCTACTACCGTCCCTACTACCGTCACTACTTCCGTCAGTACTACCGACCCTACTACCGTCACTACTACCGTCACTACTACCGTCGCTACTACCGTCACTACTACCGTCACTACTATCGTCACTACTGCCGTCACAACTATCGACACTACTTCCGCCACTACTACCGTGGCTAATACCGTCCCTAATACCGTCACTACTACCGTCCCTACTATCGCCACTACTAGCGTCACTACTACCGTCTCAACTACCGTCCCTACTACCGTCCCTGCTACCGTCACTACTTCCGTCACTACTACGGTCACTACTATCGTCACTACTACCGTGACTAATACCGTCCCTACTACCGTCACCACCTCCGTCACTAATACTGTCACTACTATCGTCACTACTACCGTCATTACTACCGCCTCAACTACCGTCCCTACTACCGTCCCTACTACCGTCACTACTACCGTCCCTACAACCGTCACTACTACCGTCCCTGCTACCGTCACTACTACCGTCCCTGCTACCGTCATTACTTCCGTCACTACTACCGTCACTAGTATCGCTACTACTACCGTGACTAATACCGTCCGTACTACCGTCCCTACTACCGTCACTACTTCCGTCAGTACTACCGTCACTACTATCGTCACTACTACCGTCACTACTACCGTGGCTAATACCGTCCCTACTACCGTCACTAATACCGTCCCTACTACCGTCACTACTGCCGTGTCTACTACCGTCACTACTTCCGTCACTACTACGGTCACTACTATCGTCACTACTACCGTCCCTACTACCGTCCCTGCTACCGTCACTACTTCCGTCACTACTACGGTCACTATTATCGTCACTACTACCGTCCCTACTACCGTCTCTGCTACCGTCACTACTTCCGTCACTACTACCGTCACTACTATCGTCACTACCAACGTGACTAATACCGCCCCTACTTCCATCACTACTACCGTCACTAATATCGTCACTACTACCGTCACTACTACCGTCACTATTATCGACACTACTTCCGTCACTACTACCGTGGCTAATACCGTCCCTACTACCGTCACTACTACCGTCACTACTACCGTCTCAACTACCGTCCCTACTACCGTCGCTACTTCGTTCCTAGTATCGTCTCTACTACCGTCCCAACTACCGACCCTACTACCGTCACTACTACCGTCACTACTACCGTCGCTACTACCGTCACTACTACCGTCACTACTAACGTCACTACTGCCGTCACTACTATCGACGCTACATCCGCCACTACTACCGTGGCTAATACCGTCCCTACTACCGTCCCTACTACCGTCACTAGTACCGTCCCTACTACCGTCACTACTACCGTCACTACTACATTCCCAACTACCGTCCCTACTACCGTCACTTCTACCGTCACTACTACCGCCTCAACTACCGTCCCTACTACCGTCCCTGCATCCGTACCTACTACCGTCCCTACGACCGTCACTACTACCGTCCCTGCTACCGTCCCTACTACCGACCCTGCTACCGTCACTACTTCCGTCACTAGTACGGTCACTACTATTGTCACCACTACCGTGACTAATACCGTCCCAACTACCGTCCCTACTACCTTCAATACTACCGTCACTACTACCGTCACTACTACCGTCCCAACTACCGTCCATGCTACCGTCACTACCTCCGTCACTACTACGGTTACTAATATCGTCACTACAACCGTGACTGATACCGTCCCTACTACCGCCTCTACTACCGTCAATACTACCGCCACTACTACCGTCACTACTACCGACCGTACTACCGTCAGTACTACCGTCACTACTACCGTCTCTACTACCGTCAACACTACCGGCACTACTACCGCCCCTATTACCGTCACTAGTACCGTCACTACTACCGTCACTAAAACCGTCCCAACTACCGTCCCTACTACCGTCCCTGCTACCGTCACTATTTCCGTCACTACTACCGTCCCTGTTACCGCCACTACTTCCGTCACTACTACGGTCGCTACTACCGTCCCTACTACCGTCCCAACTACCGTCAACACTACCGTCACTACTACCGCCCCTACTACCGTCCCTACTTCCGTCCCTAGTATCGTATCTACTACCGTCCCAACTACCGTCCCTACTACCGTCACTACTACCGTCACTCCTACCGTCTCAACTAGCGTCCATACTACTGTCCCTGCTACCGTCACTACTTCCGTCACTACTACGGTCACTACTATCGTAATTACTACCGTGACTAATAGCGTCTCTACTACCGTCACTACTTCCGTCACTACTACGGTCACTACTATCGTCACTACTACCGTGTCTAATACCGTCACTACTACCGTCACCACCTCCGTCACTACTACCGTCACTACTATCGTCACTACTATCGTCACTACTACCGTGACAAATACCGTCCCTACTACCGTCCCTACTACCGTCACTACTACCGTCACTACTGCCGTCACTACTATCGACACTACTTCCGCCACTACTACCGTGGCTAATACCGTCCCTACTACAGTCACTACTACCGTCCCTACTACCGTCCCTGCTACCTTCACTACTAACGTCCCAACTACCGTCCCTACTACCGCCCCTACATCCGCCCGTACTACCGTCCTTACGACCGTCACTACTACCGTCACTACTACCGTCACTACTACCGTCCCTACTAACGTCCCAACTACCGTCCCTACTACTGTCACTACTACCGTCACTACTACCGTCACTACTACCGTCCCTACGACCGTCCATGATACCGTCACTACTTCCGTCACTACTACGGTCACTACTATCGTCATTACTACCGTGACAAATAGCGTCCATACTACCGTCACCACCTCCATCACTAATACTGTCACTACTATCATCACTACTACCGTGACTAATACCGTCCCTACTACCGTCCCTACGACCGTCCCTACTACCGTCACTACTTCCGTCACTACTCCGACACTACTACCGTCACTACTACAGTCTCAACTACCGTCCCTACTACCGTCAATACTACCGTCACTACTACCGTCACTACTACCGTCCCTACGACCGTCCATGATACCGTCACTACTTCCGTCACTACTACGGTCAATACTATCGTCATTACTACCGTGACAAATAGCGTCCCTACTACCGTCACCACCTCCATCACTAATACTGTCACTACTATCATCACTACTACCGTGACTAATACCGTCCCTACTACCGTCCCTACGACCGTCCCTACTACCGTCACTACTAGCGACAGTACTACCGTCACTACTACCATTTCAACTACCGTCCCTACTACGGTCAATACTACCGTCACTACTACCGTCACTACTACCGTCACTATTATCGACACTACTTCCGTCACTACTACCGTGGCTAATACCGTCCCTACTACCGTCACTAATACCGTCCCTACTACCGTCACTACTTCCGTCTCTACTACCGTCACTACTTCCGTCACTACTACGGTCACTACTATCGTCACTACTACCGTGACTAATACCGTCCCTACTACCGTCACCACCTCCATCACTAATACTGTCACTACTATCATCACTACTACCGTGACTAATACCGTCCCTACTACCGTCCCTACGACCGTCCCTACTACCGTCACTACTAGCGACACTACTACCGTCACTATATCGACACTACTTCCGTCACTACTACCGTGGCTAATACCGTCCCTACTACCGTCATTAATACCGTCCCTACTACCGTCAGTACTTCCGTCCCTAGTATCGTCTCTACTACCGTCCCAACTACCGTCCCTAATACCGTCACTACTACCGTCCCTACTACCGTCCCTAATACCGTCACTACTACCGTCCCTACTACCGTCCCTGCTACAGTCAATACTTCCGTCCCTACTACCGTCACTACTACCGTCATTACTACCGCCTCAACTACCGTCCCTACTACCGTCCCTACTACCGTCACTACTACCGTCCCTACAACCGTCACTACTACCGTCCCTGCTACCGTCACTACTACCGTCCCTGCTACCGTCATTACTTCCGTCACTACTACCGTCACTAGTATCGCTACTACTACCGAGACTAATACCGTCCCTACTACCGTCCCTACTACCGTCATTACTTCCGTCAGTGCTACCGTCACTACTATCGTCACTACTACCGTCACTACTACCGTGGCTAAGACCGTCCCTACTAACTTCACTACTACCGTCCCTACTACCGTCACTACTACCGTCTCAACTACCGTCCCTACTACCGTCGCTACTTCGTCTCTAGTACCGTCCCTACTACCGTCCCTGCTACCGTCACTACTTCCGTCACTACTACCGTCACTACTATCGTCACTACCACCGTGACTAATACCGCCCCTGCTATCGTCACTACTTCCATCACTACTACCGTCACTACTATCGTCACTACTACCGTGATTGATACCGTGCCTACTACCGTCTCTACTACCGTCAACATTACCGTCACTACTACCGCCCCTACTACCGTCCCTACTTCCGTCCCTAGTATCGTCACTCCAACCGTCTCAACTACCGTCCCTACTACCGTCCCTGCTACCGTCACTACTTCCGTCACTACTACGGTCACTACTATCGTCATTACTACCGTGACTAATAGCGTCTCTACTACCGTCACTACTTCCGTCACTACTACGGTCACTACTATCGTCACTCCTACCGTGACTAATACCGTCCCTACTACCGTCACCACCTCCGTCACTAATACTGTCACTACTATCGTCACTACTACCGTCACTACTACCGTGGCTAAGACCGTCCCTACTAACTTCACTACTACCGTCCCTACTACCGTCACTACTACCGTCTCAACTACCGTCCCTACTACCGTCGCTACTTCGTCTCTAGTACCGTCCCTACTACCGTCCCTACTACCGTCACTACTAGCGACAGTACTACCGTCACTACTACCATCTCAACTACCGTCCCTACTACGGTCAATACTACCGTCACTACTACCGTCACTACTACCGTCACTATTATCGACACTACTTCCGTCACTACTATCGCCACTACCACCGTGACTAATACCGCCCCTACTATCGTCACTACTTCCATCACTACTACCGTCACTAATATCGTCACTACTACCGTCACTACTACCGTCACTATTATCGACACTACTTCCGTCACTACTACCGTGGCTAATACCGTCCCTACTACCGTCACTAATACCGTCCCAACTACCGTCCATGCTACCGTCACTACTTCCGTCACTACTACGGTCACTACTATCGTCACTACTACCGAGACTAATTCCGTCCCTATTACCGTCCTTACTACCGTCCCTACTACTGTCACTACTACCGTCCCCACTACCGTCACTACTACCGTCACTACTACATTCCCAACTGCCGAACCTACTACCGTCACTACCACCGTCACTACTACCGTCAGTACTACCGTCACTACTACCGTCCCTACTACCGTCCCCGCTACCGCCACTACTTCCGACACTACTACCGTCACTACTATCGCCACTACCACCGTGACTAATACCGCCCCTACTATCGTCACTACTTCCATCACTACTACCGTCACTAATATCGTCACTACTACCGTCACTACTACCGTCACTATTATCGACACTACTTCCGTCACTACTACCGTGGCTAATACCGTCCCTACTACCGTCACTAATACCGTCCCTACTACCGTCACTACTTCCGTCTCTACTACCGTCACTACTTCCGTCACTACTACGGTCACTACTATCGTCACTACTACCGTCCCTACTACCGTCCCTGCTACCGTCACTACTTCCGTCACTACTACGGTCACCATTATCGTCACTACTACCGTCCCTACTACCACCTCTGCTACCGTCACTACTTCCGTCACTACTGCCGTCACTACTATCGTCACTACCACCGTGACTAATACCGCCCCTACTATCGTCACTACTTCCATCACTACTACCGTCACTAATATCGTCACTACTACCGTGACTGATACCGTCCCTACTACCGTCTCTACTACCGTCAACACTACCGCCACTACTACCGTCCCAACTACCGTCCATGCTACGGTCACTACTTCCGTTACTACTACGGTCACTACTATCGTCACTACCACCGTGACTAATACCGTCCCTACTACCGTCACCACCTCCGTCACTAATACTGTCACTACTATCGTCACTACTACCATGACTAATACCGTCCCTACTACAGTCCCTACGACCGTCCCTACTACCGTCACTACTACCGTTCCTACTACCGTCCCTGCTACCGTCACTAGTTCCCTCACTACTACGGTCACTATTATCGTCACTACTACCGTGACTAATACCGTCCCTACTACCGTCCCTACTTCCGGCCCTAGTATCGCCTCTACTACCGTCCCAACTACCGCCCCTACTACCGTCACTACTACCGTCCCTACTACCGTCCCTGCTACCGTCACTACTTCCGTCACTACTACGGTCACTATTATCGTCACTACTACCGTCCCTACTACCGTCTCTGCTACCGTCACTACTTCCGTCACTACTGCCGTCACTACTATCGTCACTACCACCGTGACTAATACCGCCCCTACTATCGTCACTACTTCCATCACTACTACCGTCACTAATATCGTCACTACTACCGTGACTGATACCGTCCCTACTACCGTTTCTACTACCGTCAACACTACCGCCACTACTACCGTCCCAACTACCGTCCATGCTACGGTCACTACTTCCGTCACTACTACGGTCACTACTATCTTCATTACTACCGTGACAAATAGCGTCCCTACTACCGTCACTACTACCGCCCCTACTACCGACACTACTACCATCACTACTACCATCTCAACTACCGTCCCTACTACGGTCAATACTACCGTCACTACTACCGTCACTACTACCGTCACCATTATCGACACTACTTCCGTCACTACTACCGTGGCTAATACCGTCCCTACTACCGTCACTAATACCGTCCCTACTACCGTCACTACTGCCGTCTCTACTACCGTCACTACTTCCGTCACTACTACGGTCACTACTATCGCCACTACTACCGTCCCTACTACCGTCCCTGCTACCGTCACTACTTCCGTCACTACTACGGTCACTATTATCGTCACTACTACCGTCCCTACTACCGTCTCTGCTACCGTCACTACTTCCGTCACTACTACCGTCACTACTATCGTCATTACCACCGTCACTAATACCGTCCCTACTACCGTCCCTACGACCGTCCCTACTACCGTCACTACTACCGACTCTACTACCGTCACTACTACCATCTCAACTACCGTCCCTACTACGGTCAATACTACCGTCACTACTACCGTCACTACTACCGTCACTATTATCGACACTACTTCCGTCACTACTATCGCCACTACCACCGTGACTAATACCGCCCCTACTATCGTCACTACTTCCATCACTACTACCGTCACTAATATCGTCACTACTACCGTCACTACTACCGTCACTATTATCGACACTACTTCCGTCACTACTACCGTGGCTAATACCGTCCCTACTACCGTCACTAATACCGTCCCAACTACCGTCCATGCTACCGTCACTACTTCCGTCACTACTACGGTCACTACTATCGTCACTACTACCGAGACTAATTCCGTCCCTATTACAGTCCTTACTACCGTCCCTACTACTGTCACTACTACCGTCCCCACTACCGTCACTACTACCGTCACTACTACATTCCCAACTGCCGAACCTACTACCGTCACTACCACCGTCACTACTACCGTCAGTACTACCGTCACTACTACCGTCCCTACTACCGTCCCCGCTACCGCCACTACTTCCGACACTACTACCGTCACTACTATCGCCACTACCACCGTGACTAATACCGCCCCTACTATCGTCACTACTTCCATCACTACTACCGTCACTAATATCGTCACTACTACCGTCACTACTACCGTCACTATTATCGCCCACTACTTCCGTCACTACTACCGTGGCTAATACCGTCCCTACTACCGTCACTAATACCGTCCCTACTACCGTCACTACTTCCGTCTCTACTACCGTCACTACTTCCGTCACTACTACGGTCACTACTATCGTCACTACTACCGTCCCTACTACCGTCCCTGCTACCGTCACTACTTCCGTCACTACTACGGTCACTATTATCGTCACTACTACCGTCCCTACTACCGTCTCTGCTACCGTCACTACTTCCGTCACTACTGCCGTCACTACTATCGTCACTACCACCGTGATTAATACCGCCCCTACTATCGTCACTACTTCCATCACTACTACCGTCACTAATATCGTCACTACTACCGTGACTGATACCGTCCCTACTACCGTCTCTACTACCGTCAACACTACCGCCACTACTACCGTCCCAACTACCGTCCATGCTACGGTCACTACTTCCGTCACTACTACGGTCACTACTATCTTCATTACTACCGTGACAAATAGCGTCCCTACTACCGTCACTACTACCGCCCCTACTACCGACACTACTACCGTCACTACTACCATCTCAACTACCGTCCCTACTACGGTCAATACTACCGTCACTACTACCGTCACTACTACCGTCACTAATATCGTCACTACTACCGTCACTACTACCGTCACTATTATCGACACTACTTCCGTCACTACTACCGTGGCTAATACCGTCCCTACTACCGTCACTAATACCGTCCCTACTACCGTCACTACTTCCGTCTCTACTACCGTCACTACTTCCGTCACTACTACGGTCACTACTATCGTCACTACGACCGTCCCTACTACCGTCCCTGCTACCGTCACTACTTCCGTCACTACTACGGTCACTATTATCGTCACTACTACCGTCCCTACTACCGTCTCTGCTACCGTCACTACTTCCGTCACTACTACCGTCACTACTATCGACACTACTACCGTGTCTAATACCGTCACTACTACCGTCACCACCTCCGTCACTACTACCGTCACTACTATCGTCACTGCTATCGTCACTACTACCGTGACTAATTCCGTCCCTATTACCGTCCTTACTACCGTCCCTACTACTGTCACTAATACAGTCCCCACTACCGTCACTACTACCGTCACTACTACATTCCCAACTGCCGAACCTACTACCGTCACTACCACCGTCACTACTACCGTCAGTACTACCGTCACTACTACCGTCCCTACTACCGTCCCTGCTACCGTCACTACTTCCCTCACTACTACGGTCACTATTATCGTCACTACTACCGTGACTAATACCGTCCCTACTACCGCCACTACTGCCGTCCCTACTACCGACACTACTTCCGCCACTACTACCGTTCCTAATACCGCCCCTACTACCGTCACTACTACCGTCCCTACAACCGTCACTACTACCGTCCCTGCTACCGTCACTACTACCGTCCCTGCTACCGTCACTACTACGTTTACTACTATCGTCACCACTACCGTTACTAATACCGTCCATACTACCGTCGCTACTTCCGTCACTACTACCGTCACTACTATCGCCATTACGACCGTGACTAATACCGTCCCTACTACCGTCCCTACTACCGTCCCTACTTCCGTCCCTAGTATCGTCTCTACTACCGTCCCAACTACCGTCCCT
Organism: Andrena hattorfiana; assembly: GCA_944738655.2. Classification (NCBI taxonomy): domain Eukaryota; kingdom Metazoa; phylum Arthropoda; class Insecta; order Hymenoptera; family Andrenidae; genus Andrena; species Andrena hattorfiana. Next base: position 30,966,015 of record OX122894.2, on the reverse strand, counting down.
GCTACCGTCACTACTACCGTCCCTACTACCGTCCCGGCTACCGTCACCACTTCCGTCAGTACTACCGTCACTACTATCGTCACTACCACCGTGACTAATACCGCCCCTACTATCGTCACTACTTCCATCACTACTACCGTCAATACTGTCGTCACTACTACCGTGACCAATAGCGTCTCTACTACCGTCACTACTTCCGTCACTACTACGGTCACTACTATCGTCACTACTACCGTGTCTAATACCGTCACTACTACCGTCACCACCTCCGTCACTACTACCGTCACTACTATCGTCACTACTATCGTCACTACTACCGTGACAAATACCGTCCCTACTACCGTCCCTACTACCGTCACTACTACCGTCACTACTGCCGTCACTACTATCGACACTACTTCCGCCACTACTACCGTGGCTAATACCGTCCCTACTACAGTCACTACTACCGTCACTACTACCGTCCCTGCTACCTTCACTACTACCGTCTCAACTACCGTCCCTACTACCGTCCCTACATCCGTCCCTACTACCGTCCTTACGACCGTCACTACTACCGTCCCTGCTACCGTCACTATTTCCGTCACTACTACCGTCCCTGTTACCGCCACTACTTCCGTCACTACTACGGTCACTACTGTCGTCACTACTATCGTGACTAATACCGTCCCTACTACCGTCACTAATACCGTCCCTACTTCCGTCCCTGGTATCGTCTCCACTACCGTCCCAACTACCGTCCCTACTACCGTCACTACTACCGTCCCTACTACCGTCCCTGCTACCGTCACTACTTCCGTCACTACTACCGTCACTTCTATCGTCACTACCACCGTGACTAATACCGCCCCTACTATCGTCACTACTTCCATCACTACTACCGTCACTACTATCGTCACTACTACCGTGACTGATACCGTCCCTACTACCGTCTCTACTACCGTCAACACTACCGGCACTACTACCGCCCCTACTACCGTCCCAACTACCGTCCCTACTACCGTCACTACTACCGCCACTACTACCGTCTCAACTACCGTCCCTACTACCTTCAATACTACCGTCACTACTACCGTCACTACTACCGTCCCAACTACCGTCCATGCTACCGTCACTACTTCCGTCACTACTACGGTCACTACTATCGTCACTACTATCGTCACTACTACCGTGACTGATACCGTCCCTACTACCGTCTCTACTACCGTCAACACTACCGGCACTACTACCGCCCCTACTACCGCCCCTACCACCGTCCCTACTACCGACACTACTACCTTCACTACTATCGTCACTACTACCGTGACTAATTCCGTCCCTATTACCGTCCTTACTACCGTCCCTACTACTGTCACTACTACCGTCCCCACTACCGTCACTACTACCGTCACTACTACATTCCCAACTGCCGAACCTACTACCGTCACTACTACCGTCACTACTACCGTCAGTACTACCGTCACTACTACCGTCCCTACTACCGTCCCCGCTACCGCCACTACTTCCGACACTACTACCGTCACTACTATCGCCACTACAACCGTGACTAATTCCGTCCCTATTACTGCCCTTACTACCGTCCCTACTACTGTCACTACTACCGTCCCCACTACCGTCACTACTACCGTCACTACTACATTCCCAACTGCCGACCCTACTACCGTCACTACTACCGTCACTACTACCGTCGCTACTACCGTCACTACTACCGTCACTAATATCGTCACTACTACCGTCCCTACTACCGTCCCTGCTACCGTCCCTGCTACCTTCACTACTACCGTCTCAACTACCGTCCCTACTACCGTCCCTACATCCGTCCCTACTACCGTCCTTACGACCGTCACTACTACCGTCCCTGCTACCGTCACTATTTCCGTCACTACTACCGTCCCTGTTACCTCCACTACTTCCGTCACTACTACGGTCACTACTGTCGTCACTACTACCGTGACTAATACCGTCCCTACTACCGTCACTAATACCGTCCCTACTTCCGTCCCTGGTATCGTCTCCACTACCGTCCCAACTACCGTCCCTACTACCGTCACTACTACCGTCCCTACTACCGTCCCTGCTACCGTCACTACTTCCGTCACTACTACCGTCACTTCTATCGTCACTACCACCGTGACTAATACCGCCCCTACTATCGTCACTACTTCCATCACTACTACCGTCACTACTATCGTCACTACTACCGTGACTGAAACCGTCCCTACTACCGTCTCTACTACCGTCAACACTACCGGCACTACTACCGCCCCTACTACCGTCCCAACTACCGTCCCTACTACCGTCACTACTACCGCCACTACTACCGTCTCAACTACCGTCCCTACTACCTTCAATACTACCGTCACTACTACCTTCACTACTACCGTCCCAACTACCGTCCATGCTACCGTCACTACTTCCGTCACTACTACGGTCACTACTATCGTCACTACTATCGTCACTACTACCTTGACTGATACCGTCCCTACTACCGTCTCTACTACCGTCAACACTACCGGCACTACTACCGCCCCTACTACCGCCCCTACCACCGTCCCTACTACCGACACTACTACCTTCACTACTATCGTCACTACTACCGTGACTAATTCCGTCCCTATTACCGTCCTTACTACCGTCCCTACTACTGTCACTACTACCGTCCCCACTACCGTCACTACTACCGTCACTACTACATTCCCAACTGCCGAACCTACTACCGTCACTACTACCGTCACTACTACCGTCAGTACTACCGTCACTACTACCGTCCCTACTACCGTCCCCGCTACCGCCACTACTTCCGACACTACTACCGTCACTACTATCGCCACTACAACCGTGACTAATTCCGTCCCTATTACTGCCCTTACTACCGTCCCTACTACTGTCACTACTACCGTCCCCACTACCGTCACTGCTACCGTCACTACTACATTCCCAACTGCCGACCCTACTACCGTCACTACTACCGTCACTACTACCGTCGCTACTACCGTCACTACTACCGTCACTAATATCGTCACTACTACCGTCCCTACTACCGTCCCTGCTACCGTCACTACTTCCGTCACTACTACGGTCACTATTATCGTCACTACTACCGTCCCTACTACCGTCTCTGCTACCGTCACTACTTCCGTCACTACTACCGTCACTACTATCGTCACTACCACCGTGACTAATACCGCCCCTACTATCGTCACTACTTCCATCACTACTACCGTCACTAATATCGTCACTACTACCGTCACTACTACCGTCACTATTATCGACACTACTTCCGCCACTACTACCGTGGCTAATACCGTCCCTACTACCGTCACTAATACCGTCCCTACTACCGTCTCTACTTCCGTCTCTACTACCGTCACTACTTCCGTCACTACTACGGTCACTACTATCGTCACTACTACCGTCCCTACTACCGTCCCTGCTACCGTCACTACTTCCGTCACTACTACGGTCACTATTATCGTCACTACTACCGTCCCTACTACCGTCTCTGCTACCGTCACTACGTCCGTCACTACTACCGTCACTACTATCGTCACTACCACCGTGACTAATACCGCCCCTACTATCGTCACTACTTCCATCACTACTACCGTCACTACTACCGTCACTACTATCGTCACTACTACCGTGACTGATACCGTCCCTACTACCGTCTCTACTACCGTCAACACTACCGTCACTACTACCGTCCATGCTACCGTCACTACTTCCGTCACTAGTACCGTCACTACTATCGTCACTACCACCGTGACTAATACCGCCCCTACTATCGTCACTACTTCCATCACTACTAAAGTCACTAATATCGTCACTACTACCGTGACTGATACCGTCCCTACTACCGTCTCTACTACCGTCAACACGACCGTCACTACTACCGTCCCAACTACCGTCCATGCTACCGTCACTACTTCCGTCACTACTACGGTCACTACTATCGTCACTACCACCGTGACTAATACCGTCCCTACTACCGTCACCACCTCCGTCACTAATACTGTCACTACTATCGTCACTATTACCGTGACTAATACCGTCCCTACTACCGTCCCTACGACCGTCCCTACTACCGTCACTACTACCGTTCCTACTACCGTCCCTGCTACCGTCACTACATCCCTCACTACTACGGTCACTATTATCGTCACTACTACCGTGATTAATACCGTCCCTACTACCGTCCCTACTTCCGGCCCCAGTATCGCCTCTACTACCGTCCCAACTACCGTCCCTACTACCGTCACTACTACCGTCACTACTACCGTCCCTACTACCGTCACTGCTACCGTCACTACTTCCGTCACTACTACGGTCACTACTATCGTCATTACTACCGTGACTAATAGCGTCCCTACTACCGTCACTACTACCGTCACTACTACCGTCTCAACTACCGTTCCTAGTACTGTCGCTACTTCGTTCCAAGTATCGTCTCTACTACCGTCCCAACTACCGACCCTACTACCGTCACTACTACCGTCACTACTACCGTCACTACTGCCGTCACTACTATCGACACTACTTCCGCCACTACTACCGTGGCTAATACCGCCCCTACTACAGTCACTACTACCGTCACTACTACCGTCCCTGCTACCTTCACTACTACCGTCTCAACTACCGTCCCTACTACCGTCCCTACATCCGTCCCTACTACCGTCCCTACAACCGTCCCTGCTACCGTCACTACTTCCGTCACTACTACGGTCACTGCTATCGTCATTACTACCGTGACTAATAGCGTCCCTACTACCGTCACTACTACCGTCACTACTACCGTCTCAACTACCGTCCCTAGTACCGTCGCTACTTCGTTCCAAGTATCGTCTCTACTACAATCCCAACTACCGACCCTACTACCGTCACTACTACCGTCACTACTACCGTCGCTACTACCGTCACTACTACCGTCACTACTAACGTCACTACTGCCGTCACTACTATCGACGCTACATCCGCCACTACTACCGTGGCTAATACCGTCCCTACTACCGTCCCTACTACCGTCACTAGTACCGTCCCTACTACCGTCACTACTACCGTCACTACTACATTCCCAACTACCGTCCCTACTACCGTCACTACTACCGTCCCTACTACCGTTCCTGCTACCGTCACTATTTCCGGCACTACTACCGTCACTACTATCGTCACTACTACCGTGACTAATACCGTCCCTACTACAGTCCCTACGACCGTCCCTACTACCGTCACTACTACCGTTCCTACTACCGTCCCTGCTACCGTCACTAGTTCCCTCACTACTACGGTCACTATTATCGTCACTACTACCGTGACTAATACCGTCCCTACTACCGTCCCTACTTCCGGCCCTAGTATCGCCTCTACTACCGTCCCAACTACCGTCCCTACTACCGTCACTACTACCGTCCCTACTACCGTCCCTGCTACCGTCACTACTTCCGTCACTACTACCGTCACTACTATCGTCACTACCACCGTGACTAATACCGCCCCTACTATCGTCACTACTTCCATCACTACTACCGTCACTACTATCGTCACTACTACCGTGACTGATACCGTCCCTACTATCGTCACTACTTCCATCACTACTACCGTCACTACTATCGTCACTACTACCGTGACTGATACCGTCCCTACTACCATCTCTACTACCGTCAACACTACCGTCACTACTACCGTCCCAACTACCGTCCATGCTACCGTCACTACTTCCGTCACTATTACCGTCACTACTATCGTCACTACCACCGTGACTAATACCGCCCCTACTACCGTCACCACCTCCGTCACTAATACTGTCACTACTATCGTCACTACTACCGTCCCTACGACCGTCCCTACTACCGTCACTACTACCGTTCCTACTACCGTCCCTGCTACCGTCACTACTTCCCTCACTACTACGGTCACTATTATCGTCTCTACTACCGTGACTAATACCGTCCCTACTACCGTCCCTACTTCCGGCCCTAGTATCGCCTCTACTACCGTCCCAACTACCGTCCCTACTACCGTCACTACTACCGTCCCTACTACCGTCCCTGCTACCGTCACTACTTCCGTCACTACTACGGTCACTACTATCGTCACTACCACCGTGACTAATACCGTCCCTACTACCGTCACCAGCTCCGTCACTAATACTGTCACTACAATCGTCACTACTACCGTGACTAATACCGTCCCTACTACCGTCCCTAAGACCGTCCCTACTACCGTCACTACTACCGTTCCTACTACCGTCCCTGCTACCGTCACTACTTCCCTCACTACTACGGTCACTATTATCGTCACTACTACCGTGACTAATACCGTCCCTACTACTGTCCCTACTTCCGGCCCTAGTATTGCCTCTACTACCGTCCCAACTACCGTCCCTACTACCGTCACTACTACCGTCCCTACTACCGTCCCTGCTACCGTCACTACTTCCGTCACTACTACGGTCACTACTATCGTCATTACTACCGTGACTAATAGCGTCCCTACTACCGTCACTACTACCGTCACTACTACCGTCCCTGCTACCGTCCCTACTACCGACCCTGCTACCGTCACTACTTCCGTCACTAGTACGGTCACTACTATTGTCACCACTACCGTCACTAATACCGTCACTACTACCGTCCCGACTACCGTTCCTGCTACCGTCACTATTTCCGGCACTACTACCGTCACTACTACCGTCACTACTGCCGTCACAACTATCGACACTACTTCCGCCACTACTACCGTGGCTAATACCGCCCCTACTACCGTCAGTACTACCGTCCCTACTACCGTCACTACTACCGCCACTACTAACGTCACTACTGCCGTCACTACTATCGACGCTACATCCGCCACTACTACCGTGGCTAATACCGTCCCTACTACCGTCCCTACTACCGTCACTAGTACCGTCCCTACTACCGTCACTACTACCGTCACTACTACATTCCCAACTACCGTCCCTACTACCGTCACTACTACCGTCACTACTACCGCCTCAACTACCGTCCCTACTACCGTCCCTGCATCCGTCCCTACTACCGTCCCTACGACCGTCACTACTACCGTCCCTGCTACCGTCCCTACTACCGACCCTGCTACCGTCACTACTTCCGTCACTAGTACGGTCACTACTATTGTCACCACTACCGTCACTAATACCGTCCCAACTACCGTCCCTACTACCTTCAATACTACCGTCACTACTACCGTCACTACCACCGTCCCAACTACCGTCCATGCTACCGTCACTACCTCCGTCACTACTACGGTCACTAATATCGTCACTACAACCTTGACTGATACCGTCCCTACTACCGCCTCTACTACCGTCAATACTACCGTCCCTACTTCCGTCCCTGGTATCGTCTCCACTACCGTCCCAACTACCGTCCCTACTACCGTCACTACTACCGTCCCTACTACCGTCCCTGCTACCGTCACTACTTCCGTCACTACTACGGTCACTACTATCGTCACTACCACCGTGACTAATACCGTCCCTACTACCGTCACCACCTCCGTCACTAATACTGTCACTACTATCGTCACTACTACCGTGACTAATACCGTCCCTACTACCGTCCCTACGACCGTCCCTACTACCGTCACTACTACCGTTCCTACTACCGTCCCTGCTACCGTCACTACTTCCCTCACTACTACGGTCACTATTATCGTCACTACTACCGTGACTAATACCGTCCCTACTACCGTCCCTACTTCCGGCCCTAGTATCGCCTCTACTACCGTCCCAACTACCGTCCCTGCTACCGTCCCTACTACCGACCCTGCTACCGTCACTACTTCCGTCACTAGTACGGTCACTACTATTGTCACCACTACCGTCACTAATACCGTCACTACTACCGTCCCGACTACCGTTCCTGCTACCGTCACTATTTCCGGCACTACTACCGTCACTACTACCGTCACTACTGCCGTCACAACTATCGACACTACTTCGCCACTACTACCGTGGCTAATACCGCCCCTACTACCGTCAGTACTACCGTCCCTACTACCGTCACTACTACCGCCACTACTAACGTCACTACTGCCGTCACTACTATCGACGCTACATCCGCCACTACTACCGTGGCTAATACCGTCCCTACTACCGTCCCTACTACCGTCACTAGTACCGTCCCTACTACCGTCACTACTACCGTCACTACTACATTCCCAACTACCGTCCCTACTACCGTCACTACTACCGTCACTACTACCGCCTCAACTACCGTCCCTACTACCGTCCCTGCATCCGTCCCTACTACCGTCCCTACGACCGTCACTACTACCGTCCCTGCTACCGTCCCTACTACCGACCCTGCTACCGTCACTACTTCCGTCACTAGTACGGTCACTACTATTGTCACCACTACCGTCACTAATACCGTCCCAACTACCGTCCCTACTACCTTCAATACTACCGTCACTACTACCGTCACTACCACCGTCCCAACTACCGTCCATGCTACCGTCACTACCTCCGTCACTACTACGGTCACTAATATCGTCACTACAACCTTGACTGATACCGTCCCTACTACCGCCTCTACTACCGTCAATACTACCGTCCCTACTTCCGTCCCTGGTATCGTCTCCACTACCGTCCCAACTACCGTCCCTACTACCGTCACTACTACCGTCCCTACTACCGTCCCTGCTACCGTCACTACTTCCGTCACTACTACGGTCACTACTATCGTCACTACCACCGTGACTAATACCGTCCCTACTACCGTCACCACCTCCGTCACTAATACTGTCACTACTATCGTCACTACTACCGTGACTAATACCGTCCCTACTACCGTCCCTACGACCGTCCCTACTACCGTCACTACTACCGTTCCTACTACCGTCCCTGCTACCGTCACTACTTCCCTCACTACTACGGTCACTATTATCGTCACTACTACCGTGACTAATACCGTCCCTACTACCGTCCCTACTTCCGGCCCTAGTATCGCCTCTACTACCGTCCCAACTACCGTCCCTACGACCGTCACTACTACCGTCCCTGCTACCGTCCCTACTACCGACCCTGCTACCGTCACTACTTCCGTCACTAGTACGGTCACTACTATTGTCACCACTACCGTCACTAATACCGTCACTACTACCGTCCCGACTACCGTTCCTGCTACCGTCACTATTTCCGGCACTACTACCGTCACTACTACCGTCACTACTGCCGTCACAACTATCGACACTACTTCCGCCACTACTACCGTGGCTAATACCGCCCCTACTACCGTCAGTACTACCGTCCCTACTACCGTCACTACTACCGCCACTACTATCGTCACTACTACCGTGACTAATACCGTCCCAACTACCGCCACTACTGCCGTCCCTACTTCCGACACTACTTCCGCCAGTACTACCGTTCCTAATACCGTCCCTATTACCGTCACTACTACCGTCCCTACAACCGTCACTACTACCGTCCCTGCTACCGTCACTACTACCGTCCCTGCTACCGTCACTACTACGTTTACTACTATCGTCACCACTACCGTGACTAATACCGTCCCTACTACCGTCACCAGCTCCGTCGCTAATACTGTCACTACAATCGTCACTACTACCGTGACTAATACCGTCCCTACTACCGTCCCTACGACCGTCCCTACTACCGTCACTACTACCGTTCCCACTACCGTCCCTGCTACCGTCACTACTTCCCTCACTACTACGGTCACTATTATCGTCACTACTACCGTGACTAATACCGTCCCTACTACCGCCACTACTGCCGTCCCTACTACCAACACTACTTCCGCCACTACTACCGTTCCTAATACCGTCCCTACTACCGTCACTACTACCGTCCCTACAACCGTCACTACTACCGTCCCTGCTACCGTCACTACTACGTTTACTACTATCGTCACCACTACCGTTACTAATACCGTCCCTACTACCGTCGCTACTTCCGTCACTACTACCGTCACTACTATCGCCATTACGACCGTGACTAATACCGTCCCTACTACCGTCCCTACTTCCGTCCCTAGTATCGTCTCTACTACCGTCCCAACTACCGTCCCTGCTACCGTCACTACTACCGTCCCTACTACCGTCCCTGCTACCGTCGCCACTTCCGTCACTACTACCGTCACTACTATCGTCACTACCACCGTGACTAATACCGCCCCTACTATCGTCACTACTTCGATCACTACTACCGTCACTACTGTCGTCACTACTACCGTGACTAATAGCGTCTCTACTACCGTCACTACTTCCGTCACTACTACGGTCACTACTATCGTCACTACTACCGTGACTGATACCGTCCCTACTACCGTCTCTACTACCGTCAACACTACCGGCACTACTACCGCCCCTACTACCGTCCCAACTACCGTCCCTACTACCGTCACTACTACCGCCACTACTACCGTCTCAACTACCGTCCCTACTACCTTCAATACAACCGTCACTACTACCGTCACTACTACCGTCCCAACTACCGTCCCTGCTACCGTCACTACTTCCCTCACTACTACGGTCACTATTATCGTCACTACTACCGTGATTAATACCGTCCCTACTACCGCCACTACTGCCGTCCCTACTACCAACACTACTTCCGCCACTACTACCGTTCCTAATACCGTCCCTACTACCGTCACTACTACCGTCCCTACAACCGTCACTACTACCGTCCCTGCTACCGTCACTACTACGTTTACTACTATCGTCACCACTACCGTGACAAATACCGTCCCTACTACCGTCCCTACTACCGTCACTACTACCGTCACTACTGCCGTCACTACTATCGACACTACTTCCGCCACTACTACCGTGGCTAATACCGTCCCTACTACAGTCACTACTACCGTCACTACTACCGTCCCTGCTACCTTCACTACTACCGTCTCAACTACCGTCCCTACTACCGTCCCTACATCCGTCCCTACTACCGTCCTTACGACCGTCACTACTACCGTCCCTGCTACCGTCACTATTTCCGTCACTACTACCGTCCCTGTTACCGCCACTACTTCCGTCACTACTACGGTCACTACTGTCGTCACTACTACCGTGGCTAATACCGTCCCTACTACCGTCACTAATACCGTCCCTACTACCGTCCCTACTTCCGTCCCTGGTATCGTCTCCACTACCGTCCCAACTACCGTCCCTACTACCGTCACTACTACCGTCCCTACTACCGTCCCTGCTACCGTCACTACTTCCGTCACTACTACCGTCACTTCTATCGTCACTACCACCGTGACTAATACCGCCCCTACTATCGTCACTACTTCCATCACTACTACCGTCACTACTATCGTCACTACTACCGTGACTGATACCGTCCCTACTACCGTCTCTACTACCGTCAACACTACCGGCACTACTACCGCCCCTACTACCGTCCCAACTACCGTCCCTACTACCGTCACTACTACCGCCACTACTACCGTCTCAACTACCGTCCCTACTACCTTCAATACTACCGTCACTACTACCGTCACTACTACCGTCCCAACTACCGTCCATGCTACCGTCACTACTTCCGTCACTACTACGGTCACTACTATCGTCACTACTATCGTCACTACTACCGTGACTGATACCGTCCCTACTACCGTCTCTACTACCGTCAACACTACCGGCACTACTACCGCCCCTACTACCGCCCCTACCACCGTCCCTACTACCGACACTACTACCGTCACTACTATCGTCACTACTACCGTGACTAATTCCGTCCCTATTACCGTCCTTACTACCGTCCCTACTACTGTCACTACTACCGTCCCCACTACCGTCACTACTACCGTCACTACTACATTCCCAACTGCCGAACCTACTACCGTCACTACTACCGTCACTACTACCGTCAGTACTACCGTCACTACTACCGTCCCTACTACCGTCCCCGCTACCGCCACTACTTCCGACACTACTACCGTCACTACTATCGCCACTACAACCGTGACTAATTCCGTCCCTATTACTGCCCTTACTACCGTCCCTACTACTGTCACTACTACCGTCCCTGCTACCGTCTCTGCTACCGTCACTACTTCCGTCACTACTACCGTCACTACTATCGTCACTACCACCGTGACTAATACCGCCCCTACTATCGTCACTACTTCCATCACTACTACCGTCACTAATATCGTCACTACTACCGTCACTACTACCGTCACTATTATCGACACTACTTCCGCCACTACTACCGTGGCTAATACCGTCCCTACTACCGTCACTAATACCGTCCCTACTACCGTCTCTACTTCCGTCTCTACTACCGTCACTACTTCCGTCACTACTACGGTCACTACTATCGTCACTACTACCGTCCCTACTACCGTCCCTGCTACCGTCACTACTTCCGTCACTACTACGGTCACTATTATCGTCACTACTACCGTCCCTACTACCGTCTCTGCTACCGTCACTACGTCCGTCACTACTACCGTCACTACTATCGTCACTACCACCGTGACTAATACCGCCCCTACTATCGTCACTACTTCCATCACTACTACCGTCACTACTACCGTCACTACTATCGTCACTACTACCGTGACTGATACCGTCCCTACTACCGTCTCTACTACCGTGAACACTACCGTCACTACTACCGTCCATGCTACCGTCACTACTTCCGTCACTACTACCGTCACTACTATCGTCACTACCACCGTGACTAATACCGCCCCTACTATCGTCACTACTTCCATCACTACTACCGTCACTAATATCGTCACTACTACCGTGACTGATACCGTCCCTACTACCGTCTCTACTACCGTCAACACGACCGTCACTACTACCGTCCCAACTACCGTCCATGCTACCGTCACTACTTCCGTCACTACTACGGTCACTACTATCGTCACTACCACCGTGACTAATACCGTCCCTACTACCGTCACCACCTCCGTCACTAATACTGTCACTACTATCGTCACTATTACCGTGACTAATACCGTCCCTACTACCGTCCCTACGACCGTCCCTACTACCGTCACTACTACCGTTCCTACTACCGTCCCTGCTACCGTCACTACTTCCCTCACTACTACGGTCACTATTATCGTCACTACTACCGTGACTAATACCGTCCCTACTACCGTCCCTACTTCCGGGCCCAGTATCGCCTCTACTACCGTCCCAACTACCGTCCCTACTACCGTCACTACTACCGTCACTACTACCGTCCCTACTACCGTCCCTGCTACCGTCACTACTTCCGTCACTACTACGGTCACTACTATCGTCATTACTACCGTGACTAATAGCGTCCCTACTACCGTCACTACTACCGTCACTACTACCGTCTCAACTACCGTTCCTAGTACTGTCGCTACTTCGTTCCAAGTATCGTCTCTACTACCGTCCCAACTACCGACCCTACTACCGTCACTACTACCGTCACTACTACCGTCACTACTGCCGTCACTACTATCGACACTACTTCCGCCACTACTACCGTGGCTAATACCGCCCCTACTACCGTCAGTACTACCGTCCCTACTACCGTCACTACTACCGCCGCTACTATCGTCACTACTACCGTGACTAATACCGTCCCTACTACCGTCACTACTGCCGTCCCTACTACCGACACTACTTCCGCCAGTATTACCGTGCCTAATACCGTCCCTACTACCGTCACTAGTACCGTCCCTACTACCGTCACTACTACCGTCACTACTACATTCCCAACTACCGTCCCTACTACCGTCACTACTACCGTCCCTACTACCGTTCCTGCTACCGTCACTATTTCCGGCACTACTACCGTCACTACTATCGTCACTACTACCGCGACTAATACCGTCCCTACTACAGTCCCTACGACCGTCCCTACTACCGTCACTACTACCGTTCCTACTACCGTCCCTGCTACCGTCACTAGTTCCCTCACTACTACGGTCACTATTATCGTCACTACTACCGTGACTAATACCGTCCCTACTACCGTCCCTACTTCCGGCCCTAGTATCGCCTCTACTACCGTCCCAACTACCGTCCCTACTACCGTCACTACTACCGTCCCTACTACCGTCCCTGCTACCGTCACTACTTCCGTCTCTAATACCGTCACTACTATCGTCACTACCACCGTGACTAATACCGCCCCTACTATCGTCACTACTTCCATCACTACTACCGTCACTACTATCGTCACTACTACCGTGACTGATACCGTCCCTACTACCATCTCTACTACCGTCAACACTACCGTCACTACTACCGTCCCAACTACCGTCCATGCTACCGTCACTACTTCCGTCACTACTACCGTCACTACTATCGTCACTACCACCGTGACTAATACCGCCCCTACTATCGTCACTACTTCCATCACTACTACCGTCACTAATATCGTCACTACTACCGTGAATGATACCGTCCCTACTACCGTCTCTACTACCGTCAACACGACCGTCACTACTACCGTCCCAACTACCGTCCATGCTACCGTCACTACTTCCGTCACTACTACGGTCACTACTATCGTCACTACCACCGTGACTAATACCGTCCCTACTACCGTCACCACCTCCGTCACTAATACTGTCACTACTATCGTCACTACTACCGTGACTAATACCGTCCCTACTACCGTCCCTACGACCGTCCCTACTACCGTCACTACTACCGTTCCTACTACCGTCCCTGCTACCGTCACTACTTCCCTCACTACTACGGTCACTATTATCGTCACTACTACCGTGACTAATACCGTCCCTACTACCGTCCCTACTTCCGGCCCTAGCATCGCCTCTACTACCGTCCCAACTACCGTCCCTACTACCGTCACTACTACCGTCCCTACTACCGTCCCTGCTACCGTCACTACTTCCGTCACTACTACGGTCACTACTATCGTCACTACCACCGTGACTAATACCGTCCCTACTACCGTCACCAGCTCCGTCACTAATACTGTCACTACAATCGTCACTACTACCGTGACTAATACCGTCCCTACTACCGTCCCTACGACCGTCCCTACTACCGTCACTACTACCGTTCCTACTACCGTCCCTGCTACCGTCACTACTTCCCTCACTACTACGGTCACTATTATCGTCACTACTACCGTGACTAATACCGTCCCTACTACCGTCCCTACTTCCGGCCCTAGTATTGCCTCTACTACCGTCCCAACTACCGTCCCTACTACCGTTACTACTACCGTCCCTACTACCGTCCCTGCTACCGTCACTACTTCCGTCACTACTACGGTCACTACTATCGTCATTACTACCGTGACTAATAGCGTCCCTACTACCGTCACTACTACCGTCACTACTACCGTCTCAACAACCGTCCCTACTACCGTCGCTACTTCGTTCCTAGTATCGTCTCTACTACCGTCCCAAATACCGACCCTACTACCGTCACTACTACCGTCACTACTACCGTCGCTACTACCGTCACTACTACCGTCACTACTAACGTCACTACTGCCGTCACTACTATCGACGCTACATCCGCCACTACTACCGTCCCAACTACCGTCCCTACTACCGTTACTACTACCGTCCCTACTACCGTCCCTGCTACCGTCACTACTTCCGTCACTACTACGGTCACTACTATCGTCATTACTACCGTGACTAATAGCGTCCCTACTACCGTCACTACTACCGTCACTACTACCGTCTCAACAACCGTCCCTACTACCGTCGCTACTTCGTTCCTAGTATCGTCTCTACTACCGTCCCAAATACCGTCCCTACTACCGTCACTAGTACCGTCCCTACTACCGTCACTACTACCGTCACTACTACATTCCCAACTACCGTCCCTACTACCGTCACTACTACCGTCACTACTACCGCCTCAACTACCGTCCCTACTACCGTCCCTGCATCCGTCCCTACTACCGTCCCTACGAGCGTCACTACTACCGTCCCTGCTACCGTCCCTACTACCGACCCTGCTACCGTCACTACTTCCGTCACTAGTACGGTCACTACTATTGTCACCACTACCGTCACTAATACCGTCCCAACTACCGTCCCTACTACCTTCAATACTACCGTCACTACTACCGTCACTACCACCGTCCCAACTACCGTCCATGCTACCGTCACTACCTCCGTCACTACTACGGTCACTAATATCGTCACTACAACCTTGACTGATACCGTCCCTACTACCGCCTCTACTACCGTCAATACTACCGTCCCTACTTCCGTCCCTGGTATCGTCTCCACTACCGTCCCAACTACCGTCCCTACTACCGTCACTACTACCGTCCCTACTACCGTCCCTGCTACCGTCACTACTTCCGTCACTACTACGGTCACTACTATCGTCACTACCACCGTGACTAATACCGTCCCTACTACCGTCACCACCTCCGTCACTAATACTGTCACTACTATCGTCACTACTACCGTGACTAATACCGTCCCTACTACCGTCCCTACGACCGTCCCTACTACCGTCACTACTACCGTTCCTACTACCGTCCCTGCTACCGTCACTACTTCCCTCACTACTACGGTCACTATTATCGTCACTACTACCGTGACTAATACCGTCCCTACTACCGTCCCTACTTCCGGCCCTAGTATCGCCTCTACTACCGTCCCAACTACCGTCCCTACGACCGTCACTACTACCGTCCCTGCTACCGTCCCTACTACCGACCCTGCTACCGTCACTACTTCCGTCACTAGTACGGTCACTACTATTGTCACCACTACCGTCATTAATACCGTCACTACTACCGTCCCTACTACCGTTCCTGCTACCGTCACTATTTCCGGCACTACTACCGTCACTACTACCGTCACTACTGCCGTCACAACTATCGACACTACTTCCGCCACTACTACCGTGGCTAATACCGCCCCTACTACCGTCAGTACTACCGTCCCTACTACCGTCACTACTACCGCCACTACTATCGTCACTACTACCGTGACTAATACCGTCCCAACTACCGCCACTACTGCCGTCCCTACTACCGACACTACTTCCGCCAGTACTACCGTTCCTAATACCGTCCCTATTACCGTCACTACTACCGTCCCTACAACCGTCACTACTACCGTCCCTGCTACCGTCACTACTACCGTCCCTGCTACCGTCACTACTACCGTCCCTGCTACCGTCACTACTACGTTTACTACTATCGTCACCACTACCGTGACTAATACCGTCCCTACTACCGTCACCAGCTCCGTCGCTAATACTGTCACTACAATCGTCACTACTACCGTGACTAATACCGTCCCTACTACCGTCCCTACGACCGTCCCTACTACCGTCACTACTACCGTTCCTACTACCGTCCCTGCTACCGTCACTACTTCCCTCACTACTACGGTCACTATTATCGTCACTACTACCGTGACTAATACCGTCCCTACTACCGCCACTACTGCCGTCCCTACTACCGACACTACTTCCGCCACTACTACCGTTCCTAATACCGTCCCTACTACCGTCACTACTACCGTCCCTACAACCGTCACTACTACCGTCCCTGCTACCGTCACTACTACCGTCCCTCCTACCGTCACTACTACGTTTACTACTATCGTCACCACTACCGTTACTAATACCGTCCCTACTACCGTCGCTAATTCCGTCACTACTACCGTCACTACTATCGCCATTACGACCGTGACTAATACCGTCCCTACTACTGTCCCTACTTCCGTCCCTAGTATCGTCTCTACTACCGTCCCAACTACCGTCCCTGCTACCGTCACTACTACCGTCCCTACTACCGTCCCTGCTACCGTCACCACTTCCGTCACTACTACCGTCACTACTATCGTCACTACCACCGTGACTAATACCGCCCCTACTATCGTCACTACTTCCATCACTACTACCGTCACTACTGTCGTCACTACTACCGTGACTAATAGCGTCTCTACTACCGTCACTACTTCCGTCACTACTACGGTCACTACTATCGTCACTACTACCGTGTCTAATACCGTCACTACTACCGTCACCACCTCCGTTACTACTACCGTCACTACTATCGTCACTACTATCGTCACTACTACCGTGACAAATACCGTCCCTACTACCGTCACTACTACCGTCACTACTGCCGTCACTACTATCGACACTACTTCCGCCACTACTACCGTGGCTAATACCGTCCCTACTGCAGTCACTACTACCGTCACTACTACCGTCCCTGCTGCCTTCACTACTACCGTCTCAACTACCGTCCCTACTACCGTCCCTACATCCGTCCCTACTACCGTCCTTACGACCGTCACTACTACCGTCCCTGCTACCGTCACTATTTCCGTCACTACTACCGTCCCTGTTACCGCCACTACTTCCGTCACTACTACGGTCACTACTATCGTCACTACTACCGTGTCTAATACCGTCACTACTACCGTGTCTAATACCGTCACTACTACCGTCACCACCTCCGTCACTACTACCGTCACTACTATCGTCACTACTATCGTCACTACTACCGTGACAAATACCGTCCCTACTACCGTCCCTACTACCGTCACTACTACCGTCACTACTGCCGTCACTACTATCGACACTACTTCCGCCACTACTACCGTGGCTAATACCGTCCCTACTGCAGTCACTACTACCGTCACTACTACCGTCCCTGCTACCTTCACTACTACCGTCCCTACTACCGTCCCTGCTACCGTCACTACTTCCGTCACTACTACCGTCACTTCTATCGTCACTACCACCGTGACTAATACCGCCCCTACTATCGTCACTACTTCCATCACTACTACCGTCACTACTATCGTCACTACTACCGTGACTGATACCGTCCCTACTACCGTCTCTACTACCGTCAACACTACCGGCACTACTACCGCCCCTACTACCGTCCCAACTACCGTCCCTACTACCGTCACTACTACCGCCACTACTACCGTCTCAACTACCGTCCCTACTACCTTCAATACTACCGTCACTACTACCGTCACTACTACCGTCCCAACTACCGTCCATGCTACCGTCACTACTTCCGTCACTACTACGGTCACTACTATCGTCACTACTATCGTCACTACTACCGTGACTGATACCGTCCCTACTACCGTCTCTACTACCGTCAACACTACCGGCACTACTACCGCCCCTACTACCGCCCCTACCACCGTCCCTACTACCGACACTACTACCGTCACTACTATCGTCACTACTACCGTGACTAATTCCGTCCCTATTACCGTCCTTACTACCGTCCCTACTACTGTCACTACTACCGTCCCCACTACCGTCACTACTACCGTCACTACTACATTCCCAACTGCCGAACCTACTACCGTCACTACAACCGTCAGTACTACCGTCACTACTACCGTCCCTAATACCGTCCCCGCTACCGCCACTACTTCCGACACTACTACCGTCACTACTATCGCCACTACAACCGTGACTAATTCCGTCCCTATTACTGCCCTTACTACCGTCCCTACTACTGTCACTACTACCGTCCCCACTACCGTCACTACTACCGTCACTACTACATTCCCAACTGCCGACCCTACTACCGTCCCTGCTACCGTCACTACTTCCGTCACTACTACGGTCACTATTATCGTCACTACTACCGTCCCTACTACCGTCTCTGCTACCGTCACTACTTCCGTCACTACTACCGTCACTACTATCGTCACTACCACCGTGACTAATACCGCCCCTACTATCGTCACTACTTCCATCACTACTACCGTCACTAATATCGTCACTACTACCGTCACTACTACCGTCACTATTATCGACACTACTTCCGCCACTACTACCGTGGCTAATACCGTCCCTACTACCGTCACTAATACCGTCCCTACTACCGTCTCTACTTCCGTCTCTACTACCGTCACTACTTCCGTCACTACTACGGTCACTACTATCGTCACTACTACCGTCCCTACTACCGTCCCTGCTACCGTCACTACTTCCGTCACTACTACGGTCACTATTATCGTCACTACTACCGTCCCTACTACCGTCTCTGCTACCGTCACTACGTCCGTCACTACTACCGTCACTACTATCGTCACTACCACCGTGACTAATACCGCCCCTACTATCGTCACTACTTCCATCACTACTACCGTCACTACTACCGTCACTACTATCGTCACTACTACCGTGACTGATACCGTCCCTACTACCGTCTCTACTACCGTCAACACTACCGTCACTACTACCGTCCATGCTACCGTCACTACTTCCGTCACTACTACCGTCACTACTATCGTCACTACCACCGTGACTAATACCGCCCCTACTATCGTCACTACTTCCATCACTACTACCGTCACTAATATCGTCACTACTACCGTGACTGATACCGTCCCTACTACCGTCTCTACTACCGTCAACACGACCGTCACTACTACCGTCCCAACTACCGTCCATGCTACCGTCACTACTTCCGTCACTACTACGGTCACTACTATCGTCACTACCACCGTGACTAATACCGTCCCTACTACCGTCACCACCTCCGTCACTAATACTGTCACTACTATCGTCACTATTACCGTGACTAATACCGTCCCTACTACCGTCCCTACGACCGTCCCTACTACCGTCACTACTACCGTTCCTACTACCGTCCCTGCTACCGTCACTACTTCCCTCACTACTACGGTCACTATTATCGTCACTACTACCGTGACTAATACCGTCCGTACTACCGTCCCTACTTCCGGCCCTAGTATCGCCTCTACTACCGTCCCAACTACCGTCCCTACTACCGTCCATGCTACCGTCACTACTTCCGTCACTACTACGGTCACTACTATCGTCACTACCACCGTGACTAATACCGTCCCTACTACCGTCACCACCTCCGTCACTAATACTGTCACTACTATCGTCACTATTACCGTGACTAATACCGTCCCTACTACCGTCCCTACGACCGTCCCTACTACCGTCACTACTACCGTTCCTACTACCGTCCCTGCTACCGTCACTACTTCCCTCACTACTACGGTCACTATTATCGTCACTACTACCGTGACTAATACCGTCCGTACTACCGTCCCTACTTCCGGCCCTAGTATCGCCTCTACTACCGTCCCAACTACCGTCCCTACTACCGTCCCTGCTACCGTCACTACTTCCGTCACTACTATCGTCACTACCACCGTGACTAATACCGCCCCTACTATCGTCACTACTGGCATCACTACTACCGTCACTACTATCGTCACTACTACCGTGACTGATACCGTCCCTACTACCGTCTCTACTACCGTCAACACTACCGTCACTACTACCGTCCATGCTACCGTCACTACTTCCGTCACTACTACCGTCACTACTATCGTCACTACCACCGTGACTAATACCGCCCCTACTATCGTCACTACTTCCATCACTACTACCGTCACTAATATCGTCACTACTACCGTGACTGATACCGTCCCTACTACCGTCTCTACTACCGTCAACACGACCGTCACTACTACCGTCCCAACTACCGTCCATGCTACCGTCACTACTTCCGTCACTACTACGGTCACTACTATCGTCACTACCACCGTGACTAATACCGTCCCTACTACCGTCACCACCTCCGTCACTAATACTGTCACTACTATCGTCACTATTACCGTGACTAATACCGTCCCTACTACCGTCCCTACGACCGTCCCTACTACCGTCACTACTACCGTTCCTACTACCGTCCCTGCTACCGTCACTACTTCCCTCACTACTACGGTCACTATTATCGTCACTACTACCGTGACTAATACCGTCCCTACTACCGTCCCTACTTCCGGCCCCAGTATCGCCTCTACTACCGTCCCAACTACCGTCCCTACTACCGTCACTACTACCGTCACTACTACCGTCCCTACTACCGTCCCTGCTACCGTCACTACTTCCGTCACTACTACGGTCACTACTATCGTCATTACTACCGTGACTAATAGCGTCCCTACTACCGTCACTACTACCGTCACTACTACCGTCTCAACTACCGTTCCTAGTACTGTCGCTACTTCGTTCCAAGTATCGTCTCTACTACCGTCCCAACTACCGACCCTACTACCGTCACTACTACCGTCACTACTACCGTCACTACTGCCGTCACTACTATCGACACTACTTCCGCCACTACTACCGTGGCTAATACCGCCCCTACTACCGTCAGTACTACCGTCCCTACTACCGTCACTACTACCGCCGCTACTATCGTCACTACTACCGTGACTAATACCGTCCCTACTACCGTCACTACTGCCGTCCCTACTACCGACACTACTTCCGCCAGTATTACCGTGCCTAATACCGTCCCTACTACCGTCACTACTACCGTCACTACTACCGTCACTACTGCCGTCACTACTATCGACACTACTTCCGCCACTACTACCGTGGCTAATACCGCCCCTACTACAGTCACTACTACCGTCACTACTACCGTCCCTGCTACCTTCACTACTACCGTCTCAACTACCGTCCCTACTACCGTCCCTACATCCGTCCCTACTACCGTCCCTACTACCGTCCCTGCTACCGTCACTACTTCCGTCACTACTACGGTCACTACTATCGTCATTACTACCGTGACTAATAGCGTCCCTACTACCGTCACTACTACCGTCACTACTACCGTCTCAACTACCGTCCCTAGTACCGTCGCTACTTCGTTCCAAGTATCGTCTCTACTACCGTCCCAACTACCGACTCTACTACCGTCACTACTACCGTCACTACTACCGTCGCTACTACCGTCACTACTACCGTCCCTACTACCGTTCCTGCTACCGTCACTATTTCCGGCACTACTACCGTCACTACTATCGTCACTACTACCGTGACTAATACCGTCCCTACTACAGTCCCTACGACCGTCCCTACTACCGTCACTACTACCGTTCCTACTACCGTCCCTGCTACCGTCACTAGTTCCCTCACTACTACGGTCACTACTATCGTCACTACTACCGTGACTAATACCGTCCCTACTACCGTCACTAATACCGTCCCTACTACCGTCCCTACTTCCGTCCCTGGTATCATCTCCACTACCGCCCAACTACCGTCCCTACTACCGTCACTACTACCGTCCCTACTACCGTCCCTGCTACCGTCACTACTTCCGTCACTACTACCGTCACTACTATCGTCACTACCACCGTGACTAATACCGCCCCTACTATCGTCACTACTTCCATCACTACTACCGTCACTACTATCGTCACTACTACCGTGACTGATTCCGTCCCTACTACCGTCTCTACTACCGTCAACACTACCGGCACTACTACCGCCCCTACTACCGTCCCAACTACCGTCCCTACTACCGTCACTACTACCGCCACTACTACCGTCTCAACTACCGTCCCTACTACCTTCAATACTACCGTCACTACTACCGTCACTACTACCGTCCCAACTACCGTCCATGCTACCGTTACTACTTCCGTCACTACTACGGTCACTACTAACGTCACTACTATCGTCACTACTACCGTGACTGATACCGTCCCTACTACCGTCTCTACTACCGTCAACACTACCGGCCCTACTACCGCCCCTACTACCGCCCCTACCACCGTCCCTACTACCGACACTACTACCGTCACTACTATCGTCACTACTACCGTGACTAATTCCGTCCCTATTACCGTCCTTACTACCGTCCCTACTACTGTCACTACTACCGTCCCCACTACCGTCACTACTACCGTCACTACTACATTCCCAACTGCCGAACCTACTACCGTCACTACTACCGTCACTACTACCGTCAGTACTTCTGTCACTACTACCGTCACTACTACCGTCACTACTTCCGTCACTACTACGGTCACTATTATCGTCACTACTACCGTCCCTACTACCGTCTCTGCTACCGTCACTACTTCCGTCACTACTACCGTCACTACTATCGTCAGTACCACCGTGACTAATACCGCCCCTACTATCGTCACTACTTCCATCACTACTACCGACACTAATATCGTCACTACTACCGTCACTACTACCGTCACTATTATCGACACTACTTCCGCCAGTACTACCGTGGCTAATACCGTCCCTACTACCGTCACTAATACCGACCCTACTACCGTCTCTACTTCCGTCTCTACTACCGTCACTACTTCCGTCACTACTACGGTCACTACTATCGTCACTACTACCGTCCCTACTACCGTCCCTGCTACCGTCACTACTTCCGTCACTACTACGGTCACTATTATCGTCACTACTACCGTCCCTACTACCGTCTCTGCTACCGTCACTACGTCCGTCACTACTACCGTCACTACTATCGTCACTACCACCGTGACTAATACCGCCCCTACTATCGTCACTACTTCCATCACTGCTACCGTCACTAATATCGTCACTACTACCGTGACTGATACCGTCCCTACTACCGTCTCTACTACCGTCAACACTACCGTCACTACTACCGTCCCAACTACCGTCCATGCTACGGTCACTACTTCCGTCACTACTACGGTCACTACTATCGTCACTACCACCGTGACTAATACCGTCCCTACTACCGTCACCACCTCCGTCACTAATACTGTCACTACTATCGTCACTACTACCGTGACTAATACCGTCCCTACTACCGTCCCTACGACCGTCCCTACTACCGTCACTACTACCGTTCCTACTACCGTCCCTGCTACCGTCACTACTTCCCTCACTACTACGGTCAATATTATCGTCACTACTACCGTGACTAATACCGTCCGTACTACCGTCCCTACTTCCGGCCCTAGTATCGCCTCTACTACCGTCCCAACTACCGTCCCTACTACCGTCACTACTACCGTCCCTACTACCGTCCCTGCTACCGTCACTACTTCCGTCACTACTACCGTCACTACTATCGTCACTACCACCGTGACTAATACCGCCCCTACTATCGTCACTACTTCCATCACTACTACCGTCACTACTATCGTCACTACTACCGTGACTGATACCGTCCCTACTACCGTCTCTACTACCGTCAACACTACCGTCACTACTACCGTCCATGCTACCGTCACTACTTCCGTCACTACTACCGTCACTACTATCGTCACTACCACCGTGACTAATACCGCCCCTACTATCGTCACTACTTCCATCACTACTACCGTCACTAATATCGTCACTACTACCGTGACTGATACCGTCCCTACTACCGTCTCTACTACCGTCAACACGACCGTCACTACTACCGTCCCAACTACCGTCCATGCTACCGTCACTACTTCCGTCACTACTACGGTCACTACTATCGTCACTACCACCGTGACTAATACCGTCCCTACTACCGTCACCACCTCCGTCACTAATACTGTCACTACTATCGTCACTATTACCGTGACTAATACCGTCAGTACTACCGTCACTACTACCGTCACTACTACCGTCGCTACTACCGTCACTACTACCGTCACTACTATCGTCACTACTACCGTCCCTACTACCGTCCCTGCTACCGTCACTAGTTCCCTCACTACTACGGTCACTATTATCGTCACTACTACCGTGACTAATACCGTCCCTACTACCGTCCCTACTTCCGGCCCTAGTATCGCCTCTACTACCGTCCCAACTACCGTCCCTACTACCGTCACTACTACCGTCCCTACTACCGTCCCTGCTACCGTCACTACTTCCGTCACTACTACCGTCACTACTATCGTCACTACCACCGTGACTAATACCGCCCCTATTATCGTCACTACTTCCATCACTACTACCGTCACTACTATCGTCACTACTACCGTGACTGATACCGTCCCTACTACCGTCTCTACTACCGTCAACACTACCGTCACTACTACCGTCCCAACTACCGTCCATGCTACCGTCACTACTTCCGTCACTACTACCGTCACTAGTATCGTCACTACCACCGTGACTCATACCGCCCCTACTATCGTCACTACTTCCATCACTACTACCGTCACTAATATCGTCACTACTACCGTGACTGATACCGTCCCTACTACCGTCTCTACTACCGTCAACACGACCGTCACTACTACCGTCCCAACTACCGTCCATGCTACCGTCACTACTTCCGTCACTACTACGGTCACTACTATCGTCACTACCACCGTGACTAATACCGTCCCTACTACCGTCACCACCTCCGTCACTAATACTGTCACTACTATCGTCACTACTACCGTGACTAATACCGTCCCTACTACCGTCCCTACGACCGTCCCTACTACCGTCACTACTACCGTTCCTACTACCGTCCCTGCTACCGTCACTACTTCCCCCACTACTACTGTCACTATTATCGTCACTACTACCGTGACTAATACCGTCCCTACTACCGTCCCTACTTCCGGCCCTAGTATCGCCTCTACTACCGTCCCAACTACCGTCCCTACTACCGTCACTACTACCGTTCCTACTACCGTCCCTGCTACCGTCACTACTTCCGTCACTACTACGGTCACTACTATCGTCACTACCACCGTGACTAATACCGTCCCTACTACCGTCACCAGCTCCGTCACTAATACTGTCACTACAATCGTCACTACTACCGTGACTAATACCGTCCCTACTACCGTCCCTACGACCGTCCCTACTACCGTCACTACTACCGTTCCTACTACCGTCCCTGCTACCGTCACTACTTCCCTCACTACTACGGTCACTATTATCGTCACTACTACCGTGACTAATACCGTCCCTACTACCGTCCCTACTTCCGGCCCTAGTATTGCCTCTACTACCGTCCCAACTACCGTCCCTACTACCGTCACTACTACCGTCCCTACTACCGTCCCTGCTACCGTCACTACTTCCGTCACTACTACGGTCACTACTATCGTCATTACTACCGTGACTAATAGCGTCCCTACTACCGTCACTACTACCGTCACTACTACCGTCTCAACTACCGTCCCTACTACCGTCGCTACTTCGTTCCTAGTATCGTCTCTACTACCGTCCCAACTACCGACCCTACTACCGTCACTACTACCGTCACTACTACCGTCGCTACTACCGTCACTACTACCGTCACTACTAACGTCACTACTGCCGTCACTACTATCGACGCTACATCCGCCACTACTACCGTGGCTAATACCGTCCCTACTACCGTCCCTACTACCGTCACTAGTACCGTCCCTACTACCGTCACTACTACCGTCACTACTACATTCCCAACTACCGTCCCTACTACCGTCACTACTACCGTCACTACTACGTTTACTACTATCGTCACCACTACCGTTACTAATACCGTCCCTACTACCATCGCTACTTCCGTCACTACTACCGTCACTACTATCGTCACTACCACCGTGACTAATACCGCCCCTACTATCGTCACTACTTCCATCACTACTACCGTCACTACTATCGTCACTACCACCGTGACTAATACCGCCCCTACTATCGTCACTACTTCCATCACTACTACCGTCACTACTGTCGTCACTACTACCGTTCCTACTACCGTCCCTGCTACCGTCACTACTTCCCCCACTACTACGGTCACTATTATCGTCACTACTACCGTGACTAATACCGTCCCTACTACCGTCCCTACGACCGTCCCTACTACCGTCACTACTACCGTTCCTACTACCGTCACCACCTCCGTCACTAATACTGTCACTACTGTCGTCACTACTACCGTGACTAATACCGTCCCTACTACCGTCCCTACGACCGTCCCTACTACCGTCACTACTACCGTTCCTACTACCGTCCCTGCTACCGTCACTACTTCCCCCACTACTACGGTCACTATTATCGTCACTATTACCGTGACTAATACCGTCCCTACTACCGTCCCTACGACCGTCCCTACTACCGTCACTACTACCGTTCCTACTACCGTCCCTGCTACCGTCACTACTTCCCCCACTACTACGGTCACTATTATCGTCACTACTACCGTGACTAATACCGTCCCTACTACCGTCCCTACTTCCGGCCCTAGTATTGCCTCTACTACCGTCCCAACTACCGTCCCTACTACCGTCACTACTACCGTCCCTACTACCGTCCCTGCTACCGTCACTACTTCCGTCACTACTACGGTCACTACTATCGTCATTACTACCGTGACTAATAGCGTCCCTACTACCGTCACTACTACCGTCACTACTACCGTCTCAACTACCGTCCCTACTACCGTCGCTACTTCGTTCCTAGTATCGTCTCTACTACCGTCCCAACTACCGACCCTACTACCGTCACTACTACCGTCACTACTACCGTCGCTACTACCGTCACTACTACCGTCACTACTAACGTCACTACTGCCGTCACTACTATCGACGCTACATCCGCCACTACTACCGTGGCTAATACCGTCCCTATTACCGTCACTACTACCGTCCCTACAACCGTCACTACTACCGTCCCTGCTACCGTCACAACTACCGTCCCTGCTACCGTCACTACTACATTTACTACTATCGTCACCACTACCGTTACTAATACCGTCCCTACTACCATCGCTACTTCCGTCACTACTACCGTCACTACTATCGCCATTACGACCGTGACTAATACCGTCCCTACTACCGTCCCTACTTCCGTCCCTAGTATCGTCTCTACTACCGTCCCAACTACCGTCCCTGCTACCGTCACTACTACCGTCCCTACTACCGTCCCTGCTACCGTCACCACTTCCGTCACTACTACCGTCACTACTATCGTCATTACCACCGTGACTAATACCGCCCCTACTATCGTCACTACTTCCATCACTACTACCGTCACTACTGTCGTCACTACTACCGTGACTGATACCGTCCCTACTACCGTCTCTACTACCGTCAACACTACCGGCACTACTACCGTCCCTACTACCGTTCCTGCTACCGTCACTATTTCCGGCACTACTACCGTCACTACTACCGTCACTACTGCCGTCACTACTATCGACACTACTTCCGCCACTACTACCGTGGCTAATACCGCCCCTACTACCGTCAGTACTACCGTCCCTACTACCGTCACTACTACCGCCACTACTATCGTCACTACTACCGTGACTAATACCGTCCCTACTACCGCCACTACTGCCGTCCCTACTACCGACACTACTTCCGCCAGTACTACCGTTCCTAATACCGTCCCTACTACCGTCACTACTACCGTCCCTACAACCGTCACTACTACCGTCCCTGCTACCGTCACTACTACCGTCCCTGCTACCGTCACTACTACGTTTACTACTATCGTCACCACTACCGTTACTAATACCGTCCCTACTACCGTCGCTACTTCCGTCACTACTACCGTCACTACTATCGCCATTACGACCGTGACTAATACCGTCCCTACTACCGTCCCTACTTCCGTCCCTAGTATCGTCTCTACTACCGTCCCAACTACCGTCCCTGCTACCGTCACTACTACCGTCCCTACTACCGTCCCTGCTACCGTCACCACTTCCGTCACTACTACCGTCACTACTATCGTCACTACCACCGTGACTAATACCGCCCCTACTATCGTCACTACTTCCATCACTACTACCGTCACTACTGTCGTCACTACTACCGTGACTAGTAGCGTCTCTACTACCGTCCCTACTACCGTCACTACTTCCGTCACTACTACCGTCACTACTATCGTCACTACCACCGTGACTAATACCGCCCCTACTATCGTCACTACTTCCATCACTACTACCGTCACTACTATCGTCACTACTACCGTGACTGATACCGTCCCTACTACCGTCTCTACTACCGTCAACACTACCGGCACTACTACCGCCCCTACTACCGTCCCAACTACCGTCCCTACTACCGTCACTACTACCGCCACTACTACCGTCTCAACTACCGTCCCTACTACCTTCAATACTACCGTCACTACTACCGTCACTACTACCGTCCCAACTACCGTCCATGCTACCGTTACTACTTCCGTCACTACTACGGTCACTACTATCGTCACTACTATCGTCACTACTACCGTGACTGATACCGTCCCTACTACCGTCTCTACTACCGTCAACACTACCGGCCCTACTACCGCCCCTACCACCGTCCCTACTACCGACACTACTACCGTCACTACTATCGTCACTACTACCGTGACTAATTCCGTCCCTATTACCGTCCTTACTACCGTCCCTACTACTGTCACTACTACCGTCCCCACTACCGTCACTACTACCGTCACTACTACATTCCCAAATGCCGAACCTACTACCGTCACTACTACCGTCACTACTACCGTCAGTACTACCGTCACTACTACCGTCACTACTACCGTCGCTACTACCGTCACTACTACCGTCACTACTATCGTCACTACTACCGTCCCTACTACCGTCCCTGCTACCGTCACTACTTCCGTCACTACTACGGTCACTATTATCGTCACTACTACCGTCCCTACTACCGTCTCTGCTACCGTCACTACTTCCGTCACTACTACCGTCACTACTATCGTCAGTACCACCGTGACTAATACCGCCCCTACTATCGTCACTACTTCCATCACTACTACCGTCACTAATATCGTCACTACTACCGTCACTACTACCGTCACTATTATCGACACTACTTCCGCCACTACTACCGTGGCTAATACCGTCCCTACTACCGTCACTAATACCGTCCCTACTACCGTCTCTACTTCCGTCTCTACTACCGTCACTACTTCCGTCACTACTACGGTCACTACTATCGTCACTACTACCGTCCCTACTACCGTCCCTGCTACCGTCACTACTTCCGTCACTACTACGGTCACTATTATCGTCACTACTACCGTCCCTACTACCGTCTCTGCTACCGTCACTACGTCCGTCACTACTACCGTCACTACTATCGTCACTACCACCGTGACTAATACCGCCCCTACTATCGTCACTACTTCCATCACTACTACCGTCACTAATATCGTCACTACTACCGTGACTGATACCGTCCCTACTACCGTCTCTACTACCGTCAACACTACCGTCACTACTACCGTCCCAACTACCGTCCATGCTACGGTCACTACTTCCGTCACTACTACGGTCACTACTATCGTCACTACCACCGTGACTAATACCGTCCCTACTACCGTCACCACCTCCGTCACTAATACTGTCACTACTATCGTCACTACTACCGTGACTAATACCGTCCCTACTACCGTCCCTACGACCGTCCCTACTACCGTCACTACTACCGTTCCTACTACCGTCCCTGCTACCGTCACTACTTCCCTCACTACTACGGTCAATATTATCGTCACTACTACCGTGACTAATACCGTCCGTACTACCGTCCCTACTTCCGGCCCTAGTATCGCCTCTACTACCGTCCCAACTACCGTCCCTACTACCGTCACTACTACCGTCCCTACTACCGTCCCTGCTACCGTCACTACTTCCGTCACTACTACCGTCACTACTATCGTCACTACCACCGTGACTAATACCGCCCCTACTATCGTCACTACTTCCATCACTACTACCGTCACTACTATCGTCACTACTACCGTGACTGATACCGTCCCTACTACCGTCTCTACTACCGTCAACACTACCGTCACTACTACCGTCCATGCTACCGTCACTACTTCCGTCACTACTACCGTCACTACTATCGTCACTACCACCGTGACTAATACCGCCCCTACTATCGTCACTACTTCCATCACTACTACCGTCACTAATATCGTCACTACTACCGTGACTGATACCGTCCCTACTACCGTCTCTACTACCGTCAACACGACCGTCACTACTACCGTCCCAACTACCGTCCATGCTACCGTCACTACTTCCGTCACTACTACGGTCACTACTATCGTCACAACCACCGTGACTAATACCGTCCCTACTACCGTCACCACCTCCGTCACTAATACTGTCACTACTATCGTCACTATTACCGTGACTAATACCGTCCCTACTACCGTCCCTACGACCGTCCCTACTACCGTCACTACTACCGTTCCTACTACCGTCCCTTCTACCGTCACTACTTCCCTCACTACTACGGTCACTATTATCGTCACTACTACCGTGACTAATACCGTCCGTACTACCGTCCCTACTTCCGGCCCTAGTATCGCCTCTACTACCGTCCCAAATACCGTCCCTACTACCGTCACTACTACCGTCCCTACTACCGTCCCTGCTACCGTCACTACTTCCGTCACTACTACCGTCACTACTATCGTCACTACCACCGTGACTAATACCGCCCCTACTATCGTCACTACTTGCATCACTACTACCGTCACTACTATCGTCACTACTACCGTGACTGATACCGTCCCTACTACCGTCTCTACTACCGTCAACACTACCGTCACTACTTCCGTCACTACTACCGTCCCTACTACCGTTCCTGCTACCGTCACTATTTCCGGCACTACTACCGTCACTACTACCGTCACTACTGCCGTCACTACTATCGACACTACTTCCGCCACTACTACCGTGGCTAATACCGCCCCTACTACCGTCAGTACTACCGTCCCTACTACCGTCACTACTACCGCCGCTACTATCGTCACTACTACCGTGACTAATACCGTCCCTACTACCGTCCCTTCTACCGTCACTACTTCCCTCACTACTACGGTCACTATTATCGTCACTACTACCGTGACTAATACCGTCCGTACTACCGTCCCTACTTCCGGCCCTAGTATCGCCTCTACTACCGTCCCAACTACCGTCCCTACTGCCGTCACTACTACCGTCCCTACTACCGTCCCTACTACCGTCCCTTCTACCGTCACTACTTCCATCACTACTACCGTCACTAATATCGTCACTACTACCGTGACTGATACCGTCCCTACTACCGTCTCTACTACCGTCAACACGACCGTCACTACTACCGTCCCAACTACCGTCCATGCTACCGTCACTACTTCCGTCACTACTACGGTCACTACTATCGTCACTACCACCGTGACTAATACCGTCCCTACTACCGTCACCACCTCCGTCACTAATACTGTCACTACTATCGTCACTATTACCGTGACTAATACCGTCCCTACTACCGTCCCTACGACCGTCCCTACTACCGTCACTACTACCGTTCCTACTACCGTCCCTGCTACCGTCACTACTTCCCTCACTACTACGGTCACTATTATCGTCACTACTACCGTGACTAATACCGTCCCTACTACCGTCCCTACTTCCGGCCCTAGTATCGCCTCTACTACCGTCCCAACTACCGTCCCTACTACCGTCACTACTACCGTCCCTACTACCGTCCCTGCTACCGTCACTACTTCCGTCACTACTACGGTCACTACTATCGTCATTACTACCGTGACTAATAGCGTCCCTACTACAGTCACTACTACCATCACTACTACCGTCTCAACTACCGTCCCTAGTACCGTCGCTACTTCGTTCCAAGTATCGTCTCTACTACCGTCCCAACTACCGACCATACTACCTTCACTACTACCGTCACTACTACCGTCGCTACTACCGTCACTACTACCGTCACTACTAACGTCACTACTGCCGTCACTACTATCGACGCTACATCCGCCACTACTACCGTGGCTAATACCGTCCCTACTACCGTCCCTACTACCGTCACTAGTACCGTCCCTACTACCGTCACTACTACCGTCACTACTACATTCCCAACTACCGTCCCTACTACCGTCACTACTACCGTCCCTACTACCGTTCCTGCTACCGTCACTATTTCCGGCACTACTACCGTCACTACTACCGTCACTACTGCCGTCACTACTATCGACACTACTTCCGCCACTACTACCGTGGCTAATACCGCCCCTACTACCGTCAGTACTACCGTCCCTACTACCGTCACTACTACCGCCGCTACTATCGTCACTACTACCGTGACTAATACCGTCCCTACTACCGTCACTACTGCCGTCCCTACTACCGACACTACTTCCGCCAGTACTACCGTGCCTAATACCGTCCCTACTACCGTCACTACTACCGTCACTACTACCGTCTCTACTACCGTCAACACGACCATCACTACTACCGTCCCAACTACCGTCCATGCGACCGTCACTACTTCCGTCACTACTACGGTCACTACTATCGTCACTATCACCGTGACTAATACCGTCCCTACTACCGTCACCACCTCCGTCACTAATACTGTCACTACTATCGTCACTATTACCGTGACTAATATCGTCCCTACTACCGCCACTACTGCCGTCCCTACTACCGACACTACTTCCGCCAGTACTACCGTTCCTAATACCGTCCCTATTACCGTCACTACTACCGTCCCTACAACCGTCACTACTACCGTCCCTGCTACCGTCACTACTACCGTCCCTGCTACCGTCACTACTACCGTCCCTGCTACCGTCACTACTACGTTTACTACTATCGTCACCACTACCGTTACTAATACCGTCCCTACTACCGTCGCTACTTCCGTCACTACTACCGTCACTACTATCGCCATTACGACCGTGACTAATACCGTCCCTACTACCGTCCCTACTTCCGTCCCTAGTATCGTCTCTACTACCGTCCCAACTACCGTCCCTGCTACCGTCACTACTGCCGTCCCTACTACCGTCCCTGCTACCGTCACCACTTCCGTCACTACTACCGTCACTACTATCGTCACTACCACCGTGACTAATACCGCCCCTACTATCGTCACTACTTCCATCACTACTACCGTCACTACTGTCGTCACTACTACCGTGACTGATACCGTCCCTACTACCGTCTCTACTACCGTCAACACTACCGGCACTACTACCGTCCCTACTACCGTCGCTACTTCCGTCACTACTACCGTCACTACTGTCGCCATTACGACCGTGACTAATACCGTCCCTACTACCGTCCCTACTTCCGTCCCTAGTATCGTCTCTACTACCGTCCCAACTACCGTCCCTGCTACCGTCACTACTACCGTCCCTACTACCGTCCCTGCTACCGTCACCACTTCCGTCACTACTACCGTCACTACTATCGTCACTACCACCGTGACTAATACCGCCCCTACTATCGTCACTACTTCCATCACTACTACCGTCACTACTGTCGTCACTACTACCGTGACTAGTAGCGTCTCTACTACCGTCACTACTTCCGTCACTACTACGGTCACTACTATCGTCACTACTACCGTGTCTAATACCGTCACTACTACCGTCACCACCTCCGTCACTACTACCGTCACTACTATCGTCACTACTATCGTCACTACTACCGTGACAAATACCGTCCCTACTACCGTCCCTACTACCGTCACTACTACCGTCACTACTATCGACACTACTTCCGCCACTACTACCGTGGCTAATACCGTCCCTACTACAGTCACTACTACCGTCACTACTACCGTCCCTGCTACCTTCACTACTACCGTCTCAACTACCGTCCCTACTACCGTCCCTACATCCGTCCCTACTACCGTCCTTACGACCGTCACTACTACCGTCCCTGCTACCGTCACTATTTCCGTCACTACTACCGTCCCTGTTACCGCCACTACTTCCGTCACTACTACGGTCACTACTATCGTCACTACTACCGTGACTAATACCGTCCCTACTACCGTCACTAATACCGTCCCTACTACCGTCCCTACTTCCGTCCCTGGTATCGTCTCCACTACCGCCCAACTACCGTCCCTACTACCGTCACTACTACCGTCCCTACTACCGTCCCTGCTACCGTCACTACTTCCGTCACTACTACCGTCCCTACTATCGTCACTACCACCGTGACTAATACCGCCCCTACTATCGTCACTACTTCCATCACTACTACCGTCACTACTATCGTCACTACTACCGTGACTGATACCGTCCCTACTACCGTCTCTACTACCGTCAACACTACCGGCACTACTACCGCCCCTACTACCGTCCCAACTACCGTCCCTACTACCGTCACTACTACCGCCACTACTACCGTCTCAACTACCGTCCCTACTACCTTCAATACTACCGTCACTACTACCGTCACTACTACCGTCCCAACTACCGTCCATGCTACCGTTACTACTTCCGTCACTACTACGGTCACTACTATCGTCACTACTATCGTCACTACTACCGTGACTGATACCGTCCCTACTACCGTCTCTACTACCGTCAACACTACCGGCCCTACTACCGCCCCTACTACCGCCCCTACCACCGTCCCTACTACCGACACTACTACCGTCACTACTATCGTCACTACTACCGTGACTAATTCCGTCCCTATTACCGTCCTTACTACCGTCCCTACTACTGTCACTACTACCGTCCCCACTACCGTCACTACTAC
Organism: Andrena hattorfiana; assembly: GCA_944738655.2. NCBI lineage: Eukaryota > Metazoa > Arthropoda > Insecta > Hymenoptera > Andrenidae > Andrena > Andrena hattorfiana. The sequence goes on along the minus strand of OX122894.2, from coordinate 30,929,807 downwards.
CGTCACTACTACATTCCCAACTGCCGAACCTACTACCGTCACTACTACCGTCACTAGTACCGTCAGTACTACCGTCACTACTACCGTCACTACTACCGTCGCTACTACCGTCACTACTACCGTCACTACTATCGTCACTACTACCGTCCCTACTACCGTCCCTGCTACCGCCACTACTTCCGTCACTACTACGGTCACTATTATCGTCACTACTACCGTCCCTACTACCGTCTCTGCTACCGTCACTACTTCCGTCACTACTACCGTCACTACTATCGTCAGTACCACCGTGACTAATACCGCCCCTACTATCGTCACTACTTCCATCACTACTACCGTCACTAATATCGTCACTACTACCGTCACTACTACCGTCACTATTATCGACACTACTTCCGCCACTACTACCGTGGCTAATACCGTCCCTACTACCGTCACTAATACCGTCCCTACTACCGTCTCTACTTCCGTCTCTACTACCGTCACTACTTCCGTCACTACTACGGTCACTACTATCGTCACTACTACCGTCCCTACTACCGTCCCTGCTACCGTCACTATTTCCGTCACTACTACGGTCACTATTATCGTCACTACTACCGTCCCTACTACCGTCTCTGCTACCGTCACTACGTCCGTCACTACTACCGTCACTACTATCGTCACTACCACCGTGACTAATACCGCCCCTACTATCGTCACTACTTCCATCACTACTACCGTCACTAATATCGTCACTACTACCGTGACTGATACCGTCCCTACTACCGTCTCTACTACCGTCAACACTACCGTCACTACTACCGTCCCAACTACCGTCCATGCTACGGTCACTACTTCCGTCACTACTACGGTCACTACTATCGTCACTACCACCGTGACTAATACCGTCCCTACTACCGTCACCACCTCCGTCACTAATACTGTCACTACTATCGTCACTACTACCGTGACTAATACCGTCCCTACTACCGTCCCAACGACCGTCCCTACTACCGTCACTACTACCGTTCCTACTACCGTCCCTGCTACCGTCACTACTTCCCTCACTACTACGGTCAATATTATCGTCACTACTACCGTAACTAATACCGTCCGTACTACCGTCCCTACTTCCGGCCCTAGTATCGCCTCTACTACCGTCCCAACTACCGTCCCTACTACCGTCACTACTACCGTCCCTACTACCGTCCCTGCTACCGTCACTACTTCCGTCACTACTACCGTCACTACTATCGTCACTACCACCGTGACTAATACCGCCCCTACTATCGTCACTACTTCCATCACTACTACCGTCACTACTATCGTCACTACTACCGTGACTGATACCGTCCCTACTACCGTCTCTACTACCGTCAACACTACCGTCACTACTACCGTCCATGCTACCGTCACTACTTCCGTCACTACTACCGTCACTACTATCGTCACTACCACCGTGACTAATACCGCCCCTACTATCGTCACTACTTCCATCACTACTACCGTCACTAATATCGTCACTACTACCGTGACTGATACCGTCCCTACTACCGTCTCTACTACCGTCAACACGACCGTCACTACTACCGTCTCAACTACCGTCCATGCTACCGTCACTACTTCCGTCACTACTACGGTCACTACTATCGTCACTACCACCGTGACTAATACCGTCCCTACTACCGTCACCACCTCCGTCACTAATACTGTCACTACTATCGTCACTATTACCGTGACTAATACCGTCCCTACTACCGTCCCTACGACCGTCCCTACTACCGTCACTACTACCGTTCCTACTACCGTCCCTTCTACCGTCACTACTTCCCTCACTACTACGGTCACTATTATCGTCACTACTACCGTGACTAATACCGTCCGTACTACCGTCCCTACTTCCGGCCCTAGTATCGCCTCTACTACCGTCCCAACTACCGTCCCTACTACCGTCACTACTACCGTCCCTACTACCGTCCCTGCTACCGTCACTACTTCCGTCACTACTACCGTCACTACTATCGTCACTACCACCGTGACTAATACCGCCCCTACTATCGTCACTACTTGCATCACTACTACCGTCACTACTATCGTCACTACTACCGTGACTGATACCGTCCCTACTACCGTCTCTACTACCGTCAACACTACCGTCACTACTTCCGTCACTACTACCGTCCCTACTACCGTTCCTGCTACCGTCACTATTTCCGGCACTACTACCGTCACTACTACCGTCACTACTGCCGTCACTACTATCGACACTACTTCCGCCACTACTACCGTGGCTAATACCGCCCCTACTACCGTCAGTACTACCGTCCCTACTACCGTCACTACTACCGCCGCTACTATCGTCACTACTACCGTGACTAATACCGTCCCTACTACCGTCCCTTCTACCGTCACTACTTCCCTCACTACTACGGTCACTATTATCGTCACTACTACCGTGACTAATACCGTCCGTACTACCGTCCCTACTTCCGGCCCTAGTATCGCCTCTACTACCGTCCCAACTACCGTCCCTACTGCCGTCACTACTACCGTCCCTACTACCGTCCCTTCTACCGTCACTACTTCCATCACTACTACCGTCACTAATATCGTCACTACTACCGTGACTGATACCGTCCCTACTACCGTCTCTACTACCGTCAACACGACCGTCACTACTACCGTCCCAACTACCGTCCATGCTACCGTCACTACTTCCGTCACTACTACGGTCACTACTATCGTCACTACCACCGTGACTAATACCGTCCCTACTACCGTCACCACCTCCGTCACTAATACTGTCACTACTATCGTCACTATTACCGTGACTAATACCGTCCGTACTACCGTCCCTACGACCGTCCCTACTACCGTCACTACTACCGTTCCTACTACCGTCCCTGCTACCGTCACTACTTCCCTCAATACTACGGTCACTATTATCGTCACTACTACCGTGACTAATACCGTCCGTACTACCGTCCCAACTTCCGGCCCTAGTATCGCCTCTACTACCGTCCCAACTACCGTCCCTACTACCGTCACTACTACCGTCCCTACTACCGTCCCTGCTACCGTCACTACTTCCGTCACTACTACCGTCACTACTATCGTCACTACCACCGTGACTAATACCGCCCCTACTATCGTCACTACTTGCATCACTACTACCGTCACTACTATCGTCACTACTACCGTGACTGATACCGTCCCTACTACCGTCTCTACTACCGCCAACACTACTGTCACTACTACCGTCCATGCTACCGTCACTATTTCCGTCACTACTACCGTCACTACTATCGTCACTACCACCGTGACTAATACCGCCCCTATTATCGTCACTACTTCCATCACTACTACCGTCACTACTACCGTCACTACTACCGTCTCAACTACCGTTCCTAGTACTGTCGCTACTTCGTTCCAAGTATCGTCTCTACTACCGTCCCAACAACCGACCCTACTACCGTCACTACTACCGTCACTACTACCGTCACTACTGCCGTCACTACTATCGACACTACTTCCGCCACTACTACCGTGGCTAATACCGCCCCTACTACCGTCAGTACTACCGTCCCTACTACCGTCACTACTACCGCCGCTACTATCGTCACTACTACCGTGACTAATACCGTCCCTACTACCGTCACTACTGCCGTCCCTACTACCGACACTACTTCCGCCAGTATTACCGTGCCTAATACCGTCCCTACTACCGTCACTACTACCGTCACTACTACCGTCACTACTGCCGTCACTACTATCGACACTACTTCCGCCACTACTACCGTGGCTAATACCGCCCCTACTACAGTCACTACTACCGTCACTACTACCGTCCCTGCTACCGTCACTACTTCCGTCACTACTACGGTCACTACTATCGTCACTACCACCGTGACTAATACCGTCCCTACTACCGTCACCAGCTCCGTCACTAATACTGTCACTACAATCGTCACTACTACCGTGACTAATACCGTCCCTACTACCGTCCCTACGACCGTCCCTACTACCGTCACTACTACCGTTCCTACTACCGTCCCTGCTACCGTCACTACTTCCCTCACTACTACGGTCACTATTATCGTCACTACTACCGTGACTAATACCGTCCCTACTACCGTCACCAGCTCCGTCACTAATACTGTCACTACAATCGTCACTACTACCGTGACTAATACCGTCCCTACTACCGTCCCTACGACCGTCCCTACTACCGTCACTACTACCGTTCCTACTACCGTCCCTGCTACCGTCACTACTTCCCTCACTACTACGGTCACTATTATCGTCACTACTACCGTGACTAATACCGTCCCTACTGCCGTCCCTACTTCCGGCCCTAGTATTGCCTCTACTACCGTCCCAACTACCGTCCCTACTACCGTCACTACTACCGTCCCTACTACCGTCCCTGCTACCGTCACTACTTCCGTCACTACTACGGTCACTACTATCGTCATTCCTACCGTGACTAATAGCGTCCCTACTACCGTCACTACTACCGTCACTACTACCGTCTCAACTACCGTCCCTACTACCGTCGCTACTTCGTTCCTAGTATCGTCTCTACTACCGTCCCAACTACCGACCCTACTACCGTCACTACTACCGTCACTACTACCGTCGATACTACCGTCACTACTACCGTCACTACTAACGTCACTACTGCCGTCACTACTATCGACGCTACATCCGCCACTACTACCGTGGCTAATACCGTCCCTACTACCGTCCCTACTACCGTCACTAGTACCGTCCCTACTACCGTCACTACTACCGTCACTACTACCGTCACTACTACCGTCACTACTACATTCCCAACTGCCGAACCTACTACCGTCACTACTACCGTCACTACTACCGTCAGTACTACCGTCACTACTACCGTCCCTGCTACCGTCACTACTTCCCCCACTACTACGGTCACTATTATCGTCACTACTACCGTGACTAATACCGTCCCTACTACCGTCCCTACTTCCGGCCCTAGTATCGCCTCTACTACCGTCCCAACTACCGTCCCTACTACCGTCACTACTACCGTCCCTACTACCGTCCCTGCTACCGTCACTACTTCCGTCACTACTACCGTCACTACTATCGTCACTACCACCGTGACTAATACCGCCCCTATTATCGTCACTACTTCCATCACTACTACCGTCACTACTATCGTCACTACTACCGTGACTGATACCGTCCCTACTACCATCTCTACTACCGTCAACACTACCGTCACTACTACCGTCCCAACTACCGTCCATGCTACCGTCACTACTTCCGTCACTACTACCGTCACTACTATCGTCACTACCACCGTGACTAATACCGCCCCTACTATCGTCACTACTTCCATCACTACTACCGTCACTAATATCGTCACTACTACCGTGACTGATACCGTCCCTACTACCGTCTCTACTACCGTCAACACGACCGTCACTACTACCGTCCCAACTACCGTCCATGCTACCGTCACTACTTCCGTCACTACTACGGTCACTACTATCGTCACTACCGCCGTGACTAATACCGTCCCTACTACCGTCACCACCTCCGTCACTAATACTGTCACTACTATCGTCACTACTACCGTGACTAATACCGTCCCTACTACCGTCCCTACGACCGTCCCTACTACCGTCACTACTACCGTTCCTACTACCGTCCCTGCTACCGTCACTACTTCCCCCACTACTACGGTCACTATTATCGTCACTACTACCGTGACTAATACCGTCCCTACTACCGTCCCTACTTCCGGCCCTAGTATCGCCTCTACTACCGTCCCAACTACCGTCCCTACTACCGTCACTACTACCGTCCCTACTACCGTCCCTGCTACCGTCACTACTTCCGTCACTACTACGGTCACTACTATCGTCACTACCACCGTGACTAATACCGTCCCTACTACCGTCACCAGCTCCGTCACTAATACTGTCACTACAATCGTCACTACTACCGTGACTAATACCGTCCCTACTACCGTCCCTACGACCGTCCCTACTACCGTCACTACTACCGTTCCTACTACCGTCCCTGCTACCGTCACTACTTCCCTCACTACTACGGTCACTATTATCGTCACTACTACCGTGACTAATACCGTCCCTACTACCGTCCCTACTTCCGGCCCTAGTATTGCCTCTACTACCGTCCCAACTACCGTCCCTACTACCGTCACTACTACCGTCCCTACTACCGTCCCTGCTACCGTCACTACTTCCGTCACTACTACGGTCACTACTATCGTCATTACTACCGTGACTAATAGCGTCCCTACTACCGTCACTACTACCGTCACTACTACCGTCTCAACTACCGTCCCTACTACCGTCGCTACTTCGTTCCTAGTATCGTCTCTACTACCGTCCCAACTACCGACCCTACTACCGTCACTACTACCGTCACTACTACCGTCGCTACTACCGTCACTACTACCGTCACTACTAACGTCAGTACTGCCGTCACTACTATCGACGCTACATCCGCCACTACTACCGTGGCTAATACCGTCCCTACTACCGTCCCTACTACCGCCACTAGTACCGTCCCTACTACCGTCACTACTACCGTCACTACTACATTCCCAACTACCGTCCCTACTACCGTCACTACTACCGTCACTACTACCGCCTCAACTACCGTCCCTACTACCGTCCCTGCATCCGTCCCTACTACCGTCCCTACGACCGTCACTACTACCGTCCCTGCTACCGTCCCTACTACCGACCCTGCTACCGTCACTACTTCCGTCACTAGTACGGTCACTACTATTGTCACCACTACCGTCACTAATACCGTCCCAACTACCGTCCCTACTACCTTCAATACTACCGTCACTACTACCGTCACTGCCACCGTCCCAACTACCGTCCATGCTACCGTCACTACCTCCGTCACTACTACGGTCACTAATATCGTCACTACAACCTTGACTGATACCGTCCCTACTACCGCCTCTACTACCGTCAATACTACCGTCCCTACTTCCGTCCCTGGTATCGTCTCCACTACCGTCCCAACTACCGTCCCTACTACCGTCACTACTACCGTCCCTACTACCGTCCCTGCTACCGTCACTACTTCCGTCACTACTACGGTCACTACTATCGTCACTACCACCGTGACTAATACCGTCCCTACTACCGTCACCACCTCCGTCACTAATACTGTCACTACTATCGTCACTACTACCGTGACTAATACCGTCCCTACTACCGTCCCTACGACCGTCCCCACTACCGTCACTACTACCGTTCCTACTACCGTCCCTGCTACCGTCACTACTTCCCTCACTACTACGGTCACTATTATCGTCACTACTACCGTGACTAATACCGTCCCTACTACCGTCCCTACTTCCGGCCCTAGTATCGCCTCTACTACCGTCCCAACTACCGTCCCTACGACCGTCACTACTACCGTCCCTGCTACCGTCCCTACTACCGACCCTGCTACCGTCACTACTACCGCCACTACTATCGTCACTACTACCGTGACTAATACCGTCCCTACTACCGCCACTACTGCCGTCCCTACTACCGACACTACTTCCGCCAGTACTACCGTTCCTAATACCGTCCCTATTACCGTCACTACTACCGTCCCTACAACCGTCACTACTACCGTCCCTGCTACCGTCACTACTACCGTCCCTGCTACCGTCACTACTACCGTCCCTGCTACCGTCACTACTACGTTTACTACTATCGTCACCACTACCGTTACTAATACCGTCCCTACTACCGTCGCTACTTCCGTCACTACTACCGTCACTACTATCGCCATTACGACCGTGACTAATACCGTCCCTACTACCGTCCCTACTTCCGTCCCTAGTATCGTCTCTACTACCGTCCCAACTACCGTCCCTGCTACCGTCACTACTGCCGTCCCTACTACCGTCCCTGCTACCGTCACCACTTCCGTCACCACTACCGTCACTACTATCGTCACTACCACCGTGACTAATACCGCCCCTACTATCGTCACTACTTCCATCACTACTACCGTCACTACTGTCGTCACTACTACCGTGACTGATACCGTCCCTACTACCGTCTCTACTACCGTCAACACTACCGGCACTACTACCGTCCCTACTACCGTTCCTGCTACCGTCACTATTTCCGGCACTTCTACCGTCACTACTACCGTCACTACTGCCGTCACTACTATCGACACTACTTCCGCCACTACTACCGTGGCTAATACCGCCCCTACTACCGTCAGTACTACCGTCCCTACTACCGTCACTACTACCGCCACTACTATCGTCACTACTACCGTGACTAATACCGTCCCTACTACCGCCACTACTGCCGTCCCTACTACCGACACTACTTCCGCCAGTACTACCGTTCCTAATACCGTCCCTACTACCGTCACTACTACCGTCCCTACAACCGTCACTACTACCGTCCCTGCTACCGTCACTACTACCGTCCCTGCTACCGTCACTACTACGTTTACTACTATCGTCACCACTACCGTTACTAATACCGTCCCTACTACCGTCGCTACTTCCGTCACTACTACCGTCACTACTATCGCCATTACGACCGTGACTAATACCGTCCCTACTACCGTCCCTACTTCCGTCCCTAGTATCGTCTCTACTACCGTCCCAACTACCGTCCCTGCTACCGTCACTACTACCGTCCCTACTACCGTCCCTGCTACCGTCACCACTTCCGTCACTACTACCGTCACTACTATCGTCACTACCACTGTGACTAATACCGCCCCTACTATCGTCACTACTTCCATCACTACTACCGTCACTACTGTCGTCACTACTACCGTGACTAATAGCGTCTCTACTACCGTCACTACTTCCGTCACTACTACGGTCACTACTATCGTCACTACTACCGTGTCTAATACCGTCACTACTACCGTCACCACCTCCGTCACTACTACCGTCACTACTATCGTCACTACTATCGTCACTACTACCGTGACAAATACCGTCCCTACTACCGTCCCTACTACCGTCACTACTACCGTCACTACTGCCGTCACTACTATCGACACTACTTCCGCCACTACTACCGTGGCTAATACCGTCCCTACTACAGTCACTACTACCGTCACTACTACCGTCCCTGCTACCTTCACTACTACCGTCTCAACTACCGTCCCTACTACCGTCCCTACATCCGTCCCTACTACCGTCCTTACGACCGTCACTACTACCGTCCCTGCTACCGTCACTATTTCCGTCACTACTACCGTCCCTGTTACCGCCACTACTTCCGTCACTACTACGGTCACTACTATCGTCACTACTACCGTGACTAATACCGTCCCTACTACCGTCACTAATACCGTCCCTACTACCGTCCCTACTTCCGTCCCTGGTATCGTCTCCACTACCGCCCAACTACCGTCCCTACTACCGTCACTACTACCGTCCCTACTACCGTCCCTGCTACCGTCACTACTTCCATCACTACTACCGTCACTACTATCGTCACTACTACCGTGACTGATACCGTCCCTACTACCGTCTCTACTACCGTCAACACTACCGGCACTACTACCGCCCCTACTACCGTCCCAACTACCGTCCCTACTACCGTCACTACTACCGCCACTACTACCGTCTCAACTACCGTCCCTACTACCTTCAATACTACCGTCACTACTACCGTCACTACTACCGTCCCAACTACCGTCCATGCTACCGTTACTACTTCCGTCACTACTACGGTCACTACTATCGTCACTACTATCGTCACTACTACCGTGACTGATACCGTCCCTACTACCGTCTCTACTACCGTCAACACTACCGGCCCTACTACCGCCCCTACTACCGCCCCTACCACCGTCCCTACTACCGACACTACTACCGTCACTACTATCGTCACTACTACCGTGACTAATTCCGTCCCTATTACCGTCCTTACTACCGTCCCTACTACTGTCACTACTACCGTCCCCACTACCGTCACTACTACCGTCACTACTACATTCCCAACTGCCGAACCTACTACCGTCACTACTACCGTCACTACTACCGTCGGTACTACCGTCACTACTACCGTCACTACTACCGTCGCTACTACCGTCACTACTACCGTTACTACTATCGTCACTACTACCGTCCCTACTACTGTCCCTGCTACCGTCACTACTTCCGTCACTACTACGGTCACTATTATCGTCACTACTACCGTCCCTACTACCGTCTCTGCTACCGTCACTACTTCCGTCACTACTACCGTCACTACTATCGTCAGTACCACCGTGACTAATACCGCCCCTACTATCGTCACTACTTCCATCACTACTACCGTCACTAATATCGTCACTACTACCGTCACTACTACCGCCACTACTACCGTCTCAACTACCGTTCCTAGTACTGTCGCTACTTCGTTCCAAGTATCGTCTCTACTACCGTCCCAACAACCGACCCTACTACCGTCACTACTACCGTCACTACTACCGTCACTACTGCCGTCACTACTATCGACACTACTTCCGCCACTACTACCGTGGCTAATACCGCCCCTACTACCGTCAGTACTACCGTCCCTACTACCGTCACTACTACCGCCGCTACTATCGTCACTACTACCGTGACTAATACCGTCCCTACTACCGTCACTACTGCCGTCCCTACTACCGACACTACTTCCGCCAGTATTACCGTGCCTAATACCGTCCCTACTACCGTCACTACTACCGTCACTACTACCGTCACTACTGCCGTCACTACTATCGACACTACTTCCGCCACTACTACCGTGGCTAATACCGCCCCTACTACAGTCACTACTACCGTCACTACTACCGTCCCTGCTACCGTCACTACTTCCGTCACTACTACGGTCACTACTATCGTCACTACCACCGTGACTAATACCGTCCCTACTACCGTCACCAGCTCCGTCACTAATACTGTCACTACAATCGTCACTACTACCGTGACTAATACCGTCCCTACTACCGTCCCTACGACCGTCCCTACTACCGTCACTACTACCGTTCCTACTACCGTCCCTGCTACCGTCACTACTTCCCTCACTACTACGGTCACTATTATCGTCACTACTACCGTGACTAATACCGTCCCTACTACCGTCACCAGCTCCGTCACTAATACTGTCACTACAATCGTCACTACTACCGTGACTAATACCGTCCCTACTACCGTCCCTACGACCGTCCCTACTACCGTCACTACTACCGTTCCTACTACCGTCCCTGCTACCGTCACTACTTCCCTCACTACTACGGTCACTATTATCGTCACTACTACCGTGACTAATACCGTCCCTACTACCGTCCCTACTTCCGGCCCTAGTATTGCCTCTACTACCGTCCCAACTACCGTCCCTACTACCGTCACTACTACCGTCCCTACTACCGTCCCTGCTACCGTCACTACTTCCGTCACTACTACGGTCACTACTATCGTCATTCCTACCGTGACTAATAGCGTCCCTACTACCGTCACTACTACCGTCACTACTACCGTCTCAACTACCGTCCCTACTACCGTCGCTACTTCGTTCCTAGTATCGTCTCTACTACCGTCCCAACTACCGACCCTACTACCGTCACTACTACCGTCACTACTACCGTCGATACTACCGTCACTACTACCGTCACTACTAACGTCACTACTGCCGTCACTACTATCGACGCTACATCCGCCACTACTACCGTGGCTAATACCGTCCCTACTACCGTCCCTACTACCGTCACTAGTACCGTCCCTACTACCGTCACTACTACCGTCACTACTACCGTCACTACTACCGTCACTACTACATTCCCAACTGCCGAACCTACTACCGTCACTACTACCGTCACTACTACCGTCAGTACTACCGTCACTACTACCGTCCCTGCTACCGTCACTACTTCCCCCACTACTACGGTCACTATTATCGTCACTACTACCGTGACTAATACCGTCCCTACTACCGTCCCTACTTCCGGCCCTAGTATCGCCTCTACTACCGTCCCAACTACCGTCCCTACTACCGTCACTACTACCGTCCCTACTACCGTCCCTGCTACCGTCACTACTTCCGTCACTACTACCGTCACTACTATCGTCACTACCACCGTGACTAATACCGCCCCTATTATCGTCACTACTTCCATCACTACTACCGTCACTACTATCGTCACTACTACCGTGACTGATACCGTCCCTACTACCATCTCTACTACCGTCAACACTACCGTCACTACTACCGTCCCAACTACCGTCCATGCTACCGTCACTACTTCCGTCACTACTACCGTCACTACTATCGTCACTACCACCGTGACTAATACCGCCCCTACTATCGTCACTACTTCCATCACTACTACCGTCACTAATATCGTCACTACTACCGTGACTGATACCGTCCCTACTACCGTCTCTACTACCGTCAACACGACCGTCACTACTACCGTCCCAACTACCGTCCATGCTACCGTCACTACTTCCGTCACTACTACGGTCACTACTATCGTCACTACCACCGTGACTAATACCGTCCCTACTACCGTCACCAGCTCCGTCGCTAATACTGTCACTACAATCGTCACTACTACCGTGACTAATACCGTCCCTACTACCGTCCCTACGACCGTCCCTACTACCGTCACTACTACCGTCCCAACTACCGTCCATGCTACCGTCACTACTTCCGTCACTACTACCGTCACTACTATCGTCACTACCACCGTGACTAATACCGTCCCTACTACCGTCTCTACTACCGTCAACACGACCGTCACTACTACCGTCCCAACTACCGTCCATGCTACCGTCACTACTTCCGTCACTACTACGGTCACTACTATCGTCACTACCACCGTGACTAATACCGCCCCTACTATCGTCACTACTTCCATCACTACTACCGTCACTACTGTCGTCACTACTACCGTGACTGATACCGTCCCTACTACCGTCTCTACTACCGTCAACACTACCGGCACTACTACCGTCCCTACTACCGTTCCTGCTACCGTCACTATTTCCGGCACTTCTACCGTCACTACTACCGTCACTACTGCCGTCACTACTATCGACACTACTTCCGCCACTACTACCGTGGCTAATACCGCCCCTACTACCGTCAGTACTACCGTCCCTACTACCGTCACTACTACCGCCACTACTATCGTCACTACTACCGTGACTAATACCGTCCCTACTACCGCCACTACTGCCGTCCCTACTACCGACACTACTTCCGCCAGTACTACCGTTCCTAATACCGTCCCTACTACCGTCACTACTACCGTCCCTACAACCGTCACTACTACCGTCCCTGCTACCGTCACTACTACCGTCCCTGCTACCGTCACTACTACGTTTAATACTATCGTCACCACTACCGTTACTAATACCGTCCCTACTACCGTCGCTACTTCCGTCACTACTACCGTCACTACTATCGCCATTACGACCGTGACTAATACCGTCCCTACTACCGTCCCTACTTCCGTCCCTAGTATCGTCTCTACTACCGTCCCAACTACCGTCCCTGCTACCGTCACTACTACCGTCCCTACTACCGTCCCTGCTACCGTCACCACTTCCGTCACTACTACCGTCACTACTATCGACACTACTTCCGCCACTACTACCGTGGCTAATACCGTCCCTACTACAGTCACTACTACCGTCACTACTACCGTCCCTGCTACCTTCACTACTACCGTCTCAACTACCGTCCCTACTACCGTCCCTACATCCGTCCCTACTACCGTCCTTACGACCGTCACTACTACCGTCCCTGCTACCGTCACTATTTCCGTCACTACTACCGTCCCTGTTACCGCCACTACTTCCGTCACTACTACGGTCACTACTATCGTCACTACTACCGTGACTAATACCGTCCCTACTACCGTCACTAATACCGTCCCTACTACCGTCCCTACTTCCGTCCCTGGTATCGTCTCCACTACCGCCCAACTACCGTCCCTACTACCGTCACTACTACCGTCCCTACTACCGTCCCTGCTACCGTCACTACTTCCATCACTACTACCGTCACTACTATCGTCACTACTACCGTGTCTGATACCGTCCCTACTACCGTCTCTACTACCGTCAACACTACCGGCACTACTACCGCCCCTACTACCGTCCCAACTACCGTCCCTACTACCGTCACTACTACCGCCACTACTACCGTCTCAACTACCGTCCCTACTACCTTCAATACTACCGTCACTACTACCGTCACTACTACCGTCCCAACTACCGTCCATGCTACCGTTACTACTTCCGTCACTACTACGGTCACTACTATCGTCACTACTATCGTCACTACTACCGTGACTGATACCGTCCCTACTACCGTCTCTACTACCGTCAACACTACCGGCCCTACTACCGCCCCTACTACCGCCCCTACCACCGTCCCTACTACCGACACTACTACCGTCACTACTATCGTCACTACTACCGTGACTAATTCCGTCCCTATTACCGTCCTTACTACCGTCCCTACTACTGTCACTACTACCGTCCCCACTACCGTCACTACTACCGTCACTACTACATTCCCAACTGCCGAACCTACTACCGTCACTACTACCGTCACTACTACCGTCGGTACTACCGTCACTACTACCGTCACTACTACCGTCGCTACTACCGTCACTACTACCGTTACTACTATCGTCACTACTACCGTCCCTACTACTGTCCCTGCTACCGTCACTACTTCCGTCACTACTACGGTCACTATTATCGTCACTACTACCGTCCCTACTACCGTCTCTGCTACCGTCACTACTTCCGTCACTACTACCGTCACTACTATCGTCAGTACCACCGTGACTAATACCGCCCCTACTATCGTCACTACTTCCATCACTACTACCGTCACTAATATCGTCACTACTACCGTCACTACTACCGTCACTATTATCGACACTACTTCCGCCACTACTACCGTGGCTAATACCGTCCCTACTACCGTCACTAATACCGTCCCTACTACCGTCTCTACTTCCGTCTCTACTACCGTCACTACTTCCGTCACTACTACGGTCACTACTATCGTCACTACTACCGTCCCTACTACCGTCCCTGCTACCGTCACTACTTCCGTCACTACTACGGTCACTATTATCGTCACTACTACCGTCCCTACTACCGTCTCTGCTACCGTCACTACGTCCGTCACTACTACCGTCACTACTATCGTCACTACCACCGTGACTAATACCGCCCCTACTATCGTCACTACTTCCATCACTACTACCGTCACTAATATCGTCACTACTACCGTGACTGATACCGTCCCTACTACCGTCTCTACTACCGTCAACACTACCGTCACTACTACCGTCCCAACTACCGTCCATGCTACGGTCACTACTTCCGTCACTACTACGGTCACTACTATCGTCACTACCACCGTGACTAATACCGTCACTACTACCGTCACCACCTCCGTCACTAATACTGTCACTACTATCGTCACTACTACCGTGACTAATACCGTCCCTACTACCGTCCCTACGACCGTCCCTACTACCGTCACTACTACCGTTCCTACTACCGTCCCTGCTACCGTCACTACTTCCCTCACTACTACGGTCACTATTATCGTCACTACTACCGTGACTAATACCGTCCGTACTACCGTCCCTACTTCCGGCCCTAGTATCGCCTCTACTACCGTCCCAACTACCGTCCCTACTACCGTCACTACTACCGTCCCTACTACCGTCCCTGCTACCGTCACTACTTCCGCCACTACTACCGTCACTACTATCGTCACTACCACCGTGACTAATACCGCCCCTACTATCGTCACTACTTCCATCACTACTACCGTCACTACTATCGTCACTACTACCGTGACTGATACCGTCCCTACTACCGTCTCTACTACCGTCAACACTACCGTCACTACTACCGTCCATGCTACCGTCACTACTTCCGTCACTACTACCGTCACTACTATCGTCACTACCACCGTGACTAATACCGCCCCTACTATCGTCACTACTTCCATCACTACTACCGTCACTAATATCGTCACTACTACCGTGACTGATACCGTCCCTACTACCGTCTCTACTACCGTCAACACGACCGTCACTACTACCGTCCTAACTACCGTCCATGCTACCGTCACTACTTCCGTCACTACTACGGTCACTACTATCGTCACTACCACCGTGACTAATACCGTCCCTACTACCGTCACCACCTCCGTCACTAATACTGTCACTACTATCGTCACTATTACCGTGACTAATACCGTCCCTACTACCGTCCCTACGACCGTCCCTACTACCGTCACTACTACCGTTCCTACTACCGTCCCTTCTACCGTCACTACTTCCCTCACTACTACGGTCACTATTATCGTCACTACTACCGTGACTAATACGGTCCGTACTACCGTCCCTACTTCCGGCCCTAGTATCGCCTCTACTACCGTCCCAACTACCGTCCCTACTACCGTCACTACTACCGTCCCTACTACCGTCCCTGCTACCGTCACTACTTCCGTCACTACTACCGTCACTACTATCGTCACTACCACCGTGACTAATACCGCCCCTACTATCGTCACTACTTGCATCACTACTACCGTCACTACTATCGTCACTACTACCGTGACTGATACCGTCCCTACTACCGTCTCTACTACCGTCAACACTACCGTCACTACTACCGTCCATGCTACCGTCACTACTTCCGTCACTACTACCGTCACTACTATCGTCACTACCACCGTGACTAATACCGCCCCTACTATCGTCACTACTTCCATCACTACTACCGTCACTAATATCGTCACTACTACCGTGACTGATACCGTCCCTACTACCGTCTCTACTACCGTCAACACGACCGTCACTACTACCGTCCCAACTACCGTCCATGCTACCGTCACTACTTCCGTCACTACTACGGTCACTACTATCGACACTACTTCCGCCACTACTACCGTGGCTAATACCGCCCCTACTACCGTCAGTACTACCGTCCCTACTACCGTCACTACTACCGCCGCTACTATCGTCACTACTACCGTGACTAATACCGTCCCTACTACCGTCACTACTGCCGTCCCTACTACCGACACTACTTCCGCCAGTACTACCGTGCCTAATACCGTCCCTACTACCGTCACTACTACCGTCACTACTACCGTCTCTACTACCGTCACTACTATCGTCACTACCACCGTGACTAATACCGCCCCTACTATCGTCACTACTTCCATCACTACTACCGTCACTACTATCGTCACTACTACCGTGACTGATACCGTCCCTACTACCGTCTCTACTACCGTCAACACTACCGGCACTACTACCGCCCCTACTACCGTCCCAACTACCGTCCCTACTACCGTCACTACTACCGCCACTACTACCGTCTCAACTACCGTCCCTACTACCTTCAATACTACCGTCACTACTACCGTCACTACTACCGTCCCAACTACCGTCCATGCTACCGTCACTACTTCCGTCACTACTACGGTCACTACTATCGTCACTACTATCGTCACTACTACCGTGACTGATACCGTCCCTACTACCGTCTCTACTACCGTCAACACTACCGGCACTACTACCGCCCCTACTACCGCCCCTACCACCGTCCCTACTACCGACACTACTACCGTCACTACTATCGTCACTACTACCGTAACTAATTCCGTCCCTATTACCGTCCTTACTACCGTCCCTACTACTGTCACTACTACCGTCCCCACTACCGTCACTACTACCGTCACTACTACATTCCCAACTGCCGAACCTACTACCGTCACTACTACCGTCACTACTACCGTCAGTACTACCGTCACTACTACCGTCCCTACTACCGTCCCCGCTACCGCCACTACTTCCGACACTACTACCGTCACTACTATCGCCACTACAACCGTGACTAATTCCGTCCCTATTACTGCCCTTACTACCGTCCCTACTACTGTCACTACTACCGCCCCACTACCGTCACTACTACATTCCCAACTGCCGACCCTACTACCGTCACTACTACCGTCTCTACTACCGTCGCTACTACCGTCACTACTACCGTCACTACTATCGTCACTACTACCGTCCCTACTACCGTCCCTGCTACCGTCACTACTTCCGTCACTACTACGGTCACTATTATCGTCACTACTACCGTCCCTACTACCGTCTCTGCTACCGTCACTACTTCCGTCACTACTACCGTCACTACTATCGTCAGTACCACCGTGACTAATACCGCCCCTACTATCGTCACTACTTCCATCACTACTACCGTCACTAATATCGTCACTACTACCGTCACTACTACCGTCACTATTATCGACACTACTTCCGCCACTACTACCGTGGCTAATACCGTCCCTACTACCGTCACTAATACCGTCCCTACTACCGTCTCTACTTCCGTCTCTACTACCGTCACTACTTCCGTCACTACTACGGTCACTACTATCGTCACTACTACCGTCCCTACTACCGTCCCTGCTACCGTCACTACTTCCCTCACTACTACGGTCACTATTATCGTCACTACTACCGTGACTAATACCGTCCCTACTACCGTCCCTACTTCCGGCCCTAGTATCGCCTCTACTACCGTCCCAACTACCGTCCCTACTACCGTCACTACTACCGTCCCTACTACCGTCCCTGCTACCGTCACTACTTCCGTCACTACTACGGTCACTACTATCGTCATTACTACCGTGACTAATAGCGTCCCTACTATAGTCACTACTACCGTCACTACTACCGTCTCAACTACCGTCCCTAGTACCGTCGCTACTTCGTTCCAAGTATCGTCTCTACTACCGTCCCAACTACCGACCATACTACCGTCACTACTACCGTCACTACTGCCGTCGCTACTACCGTCACTACTACCGTCACTACTAACGTCACTACTGCCGTCACTACTATCGACGCTACATCCGCCACTACTACCGTGGCTAATACCGTCCCTACTACCGTCCCTACTACCGTCACTACTACCGTCACTACTACATTCCCAACTACCGTCCCTACTACCGTCACTACTACCGTCCCTACTACCGTTCCTGCTACCGTCACTATTTCCGGCACTACTACCGTCACTACTACCGTCACTACTGCCGTCACTACTATCGACACCACTTCCGCCACTACTACCGTGGCTAATACCGCCCCTACTACCGTCAGTACTACCGTCCCTACTACCGTCACTACTACCGCCGCTACTATCGTCACTACTACCGTGACTAATACCGTCCCTACTACCGTCACTACTGCCGTCCCTACTACCGACACTACTTCCGCCAGTACTACCGTGCCTAATACCGTCCCTACTACCGTCACTACTACCGTCACTACTACCGTCTCTACTACCGTCAACACGACCATCACTACTACCGTCCCAACTACCGTCCATGCTACCGTCACTACTTCCGTCACTACTACGGTCACTACTATCGTCACTACCACCGTGACTAATACCGTCCCTACTACCGTCACCACCTCCGTCACTAATACTGTCACTACTATCGTCACTATTACCGTGACTAATACCGTCCCTACTACCGTCCCTACGACCGTCCCTACTACCGTCACTACTACCGTTCCTACTACCGTCCCTGCTACCGTCACTACTTCCCTCAATACTACGGTCACTATTATCGTCACTACTACCGTGACTAATACCGTCCGTACTACCGTCCCTACTTCCGGCCCTAGTATCGCCTCTACTACCGTCCCAACTACCGTCCCTACTACCGTCACTACTACCGTCCCTACTACCGTCCCTGCTACCGTCACTACTTCCGTCACTACTACCGTCACTACTATCGTCACTACCACCGTGACTAATACCGCCCCTACTATCGTCACTACTTCCATCACTACTACCGTCACTACTATCGTCACTACTACCGTGACTGATACCGTCCCTACTACCGTCTCTACTACCGCCAACACTACTGTCACTACTACCGTCCATGCTACCGTCACTACTTCCGTCACTACTACCGTCACTACTATCGTCACTACCACCGTGACTAATACCGCCCCTACTATCGTCACTACTTCCATCACTACTACCGTCACTACTATCGTCACTACCACCGTGACTAATACCGCCCCTACTATCGTCACTACTTCCATCACTACTACCGTCACTAATATCGTCACTACTACCGTGACTGATACCGTCCCTACTACCGTCTCTACTACCGTCAACACGACCGTCACTACTACCGTCCCAACTACCGTCCATGCTACCGTCACTACTTCCGTCACTACTACGGTCACTACTATCGTCACTACCACCGTGACTAATACCGTCCCTACTACCGTCACCACCTCCGTCACTAATACTGTCACTACTATCGTCACTATTACCGTGACTAATACCGTCCCTACTACCGTCCCTACTACCGTCACTACTACCGTCACTACTACCGTCAGTACTACCGTCACTACTACCGTCCCTACTACCGTCCCCGCTACCGCCACTACTTCCGACACTACTACCGTCACTACTATCGCCACTACAACCGTGACTAATTCCGTCCCTATTACTGCCCTTACTACCGTCCCTACTACTGTCACTACTACCGTCCCCACTACCGTCACTACTACCGTCACTACTACATTCCCAACTGCCGACCCTACTACCATCACTACTACCGTCACTACTACCGTCGCTACTACCGTCACTACTACCGTCACTACTATCGTCACTACTACCGTCCCTACTACCGTCCCTGCTACCGTCACTACTTCCGTCACTACTACGGTCACTATTATCGTCACTACTACCGTCCCTACTACCGTCTCTGCTACCGTCACTACTTCCGTCACTACTACCGTCACTACTATCGTCAGTACCACCGTGACTAATACCGCCCCTACTATCGTCACTACTTCCATCACTTCTACCGTCACTAATATCGTCACTACTACCGTCACTACTACCGTCACTATTATCGACACTACTTCCGCCACTACTACCGTGGCTAATACCGTCCCTACTACCGTCACTAATACCGTCCCTACTACCGTCTCTACTTCCGTCTCTACTACCGTCACTACTTCCGTCACTACTACGGTCACTACTATCGTCACTACTACCGTCCCTACTACCGTCACTACCACCGTGACTAATACCGCCCCTACTATCGTCACTACTTCCATCACTACTACCGTCACTAATATCGTCACTACTACCGTGACTGATACCGTCCCTACTACCGTCACTACTATCGTCACTACCACCGTGACTAATACCGCCCCTACTATCGTCACTACTTCCATCACTACTACCGTCACTAATATCGTCACTACTACCGTGACTGATACCGTCCCTACTACCGTCTCTACTACCGTCAACACGACCGTCACTACTACCGTCCCAACTACCGTCCATGCTACCGTCACTACTTCCGTCACTACTACGGTCACTACTATCGTCACTACCACCGTGACTAATACCGTCCCTACTACCGTCACCACCTCCGTCACTAATACTGTCACTACTATCGTCACTATTACCGTGACTAATACCGTCCCTACTACCGTCCCTACGACCGTCCCTACTACCGTCACTACTACCGTTCCTACTACCGTCCCTGCTACCGTCACTACTTCCCTCACTACTACGCTCACTATTATCGTCACTACTACCGTGACTAATACCGTCCCTACTACCGTCCCTACTTCCGGCCCTAGTATCGCCTCTACTACCGTCCCAACTACCGTCCCTACTACCGTCACTACTACCGTCCCTACTACCGTCCCTGCTACCGTCACTACTTCCGTCACTACTACGGTCACTACTATCGTCATTACTACCGTGACTAATAGCGTCCCTACTACCGTCACTACTACCGTCACTACTACCGTCTCAACTACCGTCCCTAGTACCGTCGCTTCTTCGTTCCAAGTATCGTCTCTACTACCGTCCCAACTACCGACCCTACTACCGTCACTACTACCGTCACTACTACCGTCGCTACTACCGTCACTACTACCGTCACTACTAACGTCACTACTGCCGTCACTACTATCGACGCTACATCCGCCACTACTACCGTGGCTAATACCGTCCCTACTACCGTCCCTACTACCGTCACTAGTACCGTCCCTACTACCGTCACTACTACCGTCACTACTACATTCCCAACTACCGTCCCTACTACCGTCACTACTACCGTCCCTACTACCGTTCCTGCTACCGTCACTATTTCCGGCACTACTACCGTCACTACTACCGTCACTACTGCCGTCACTACTATCGACACTACTTCCGCCACTACTACCGTGGCTAATACCGCCCCTACTACCGTCAGTACTACCGTCCCTACTACCGTCACTACTACCGCCGCTACTATCGTCACTACTACCGTGACTAATACCGTCCCTACTACCGTCACTACTGCCGTCCCTACTACCGACACTACTTCCGCCAGTACTACCGTGCCTAATACCGTCCCTACTACCGTCACTACTACCGTCACTACTACCGTCACTACTGCCGTCACTACTATCGACACTACTTCCGCCACTACTACCGTGGCTAATACCGCCCCTACTACAGTCACTACTACCGTCACTACTACCGTCCCTGCTACCTTCACTACTACCGTCTCAACTACCGTCCCTACTACCGTCCCTACATCCGTCCCTACTACCGTCCCTACTACCGTCCCTGCTACCGTCACTACTTCCGTCACTACTACGGTCACTACTATCGTCATTACTACCGTGACTAATAGCGTCCCTACTACCGTCACTACTACCGTCACTACTACCGTCTCAACTACCGTCCCTAGTACCGTCGCTACTTCGTTCCAAGTATCGTCTCTACTACCGTCCCAACTACCGACCCTACTACCGTCACTACTACCGTCACTACTACCGTCGCTACTACCGTCACTACTACCGTCACTACTAACGTCACTACTGCCGTCACTACTATCGACGCTACATCCGCCACTACTACCGTGGCTAATACCGTCCCTACTACCGTCCCTACTACCGTCACTAGTACCGTCCCTACTACCGTCACTACTACCGTCACTACTACATTCCCAACTACCGTCCCTACTACCGTCACTACTACCGTCCCTACTACCGTTCCTCCTACCGTCACTATTTCCGGCACTACTACCGTCACTACTATCGTCACTACTACCGTGACTAATACCGTCCCTACTACAGTCCCTACGACCGTCCCTACTACCGTCACTACTACCGTTCCTACTACCGTCCCTGCTACCGTCACTAGTTCCCTCACTACTACGGTCACTATTATCGACACTACTACCGTGACTAATACCGTCCCTACTACCGTCCCTACTTCCGGCCCTAGTATCGCCTCTACTACCGTCCCAACTACCGTCCCTACTACCGTCACTACTACCGTCCCTACTACCGTCCCTGCTACCGTCACTACTTCCGTCACTACTACCGTCACTACAATCGTCACTACCACCGTGACTAATACCGCCCCTACTATCGTCACTACTTCCATCACTACTACCGTCACCACTATCGTCACTACTACCGTGACTGATACCGTCCCTACTACCATCTCTACTACCGTCAACACTACCGTCACTACTACCGTCCCAACTACCGTCCATGCTACCGTCACTACTTCCGTCACTACTACCGTCACTACTATCGTCACTACCACCGTGACTAATACCGCCCCTACTATCGTCACTACTTCCATCACTACTACCGTCACTAATATCGTCACTACTACCGTGACTGATACCGTCCCTACTACCGTCTCTACTACCGTCAACACGACCGTCACTACTACCGTCCCAACTACCGTCCATGCTACCGTCACTACTTCCGTCACTACTACGGTCACTACTATCGTCACTACCACCGTGACTAATACCGTCCCTACTACCGTCACCACCTCCGTCACTAATACTGTCACTACTATCGTCACTACTACCGTGACTAATACCGTCCCTACTACCGTCCCTACGACCGTCCCTACTACCGTCACTACTACCGTTCCTACTACCGTCCCTGCTACCGTCACTACTTCCCTCACTACTACGGTCACTTTTATCGTCACTACTACCGTGACTAATACCGTCCCTACTACCGTCCCTACTTCCGGCCCTAGTATCGCCTCTACTACCGTCCCAACTACCGTCCCTACTACCGTCACTACTACCGTCCCTACTACCGTCCCTGCTACCGTCACTACTTCCGTCACTACTACGGTCACTACTATCGTCACTACCACCGTGACTAATACCGTCCCTACTACCGTCACCACCTCCGTCACTAATACTGTCACTACTATCGTCACTACTACCGTGACTAATACCGTCCCTACTACCGTCCCAACTACCGTCCCTACTACCGTCACTACTACCGTCCCTACTACCGTCCCTGCTACCGTCACTACTTCCGTCACTACTACCGTCACTACTATCGTCACTACCACCGTGACTAATACCGCCCCTACTATCGTCACTACTTCCATCACTACTACCGTCACTACTATCGTCACTACTACCGTGACTGATACCGTCCGTACTACCGTCTCTACTACCGTCAACACTACCGGCACTACTACCGCCCCTACTACCGTCCCAACTACCGTCCCTACTACCGTCACTACTACCGCCACTACTACCGTCTCAACTACCGTCCCTACTACCTTCAATACTACCGTCACTACTACCGTCACTACTACCGTCCCAACTACCGTCCATGCTACCATCACTACTTCCGTCACTACTACGGTCACTACTATCGTCACTACTATCGTCACTACTACCGTGACTGATACCGTCCCTACTACCGTCTCTACTACCGTCAACACTACCGGCACTACTACCGCCCCTACTACCGCCCCTACCACCGTCCCTACTACCGACACTACTACCGTCACTACTATCGTCACTACTACCGTGACTAATTCCGTCCCTATTACCGTCCTTACTACCGTCCCTACTACTGTCACAACTACCATCCCCACTACCGTCACTACTACCGTCACTACTACATTCCCTACTGCCGAACCTACTACCGTCACTACTACCGTCACTACTACCGTCAGTACTACCGTCACTACTACCGTCCCTACTACCGTCCCCGCTACCGCCACTACTTCCGACACTACTACCGTCACTACTATCGCCACTACAACCGTGACTAATTCCGTCCCTATTACTGCCCTTACTGCCGTCCCTACTACTGTCACTACTACCGTCCCCACTACCGTCACTACTACCGTCACTACTACATTCCCAACTGCCGACCCTACTACCGTCACTACTACCGTCACTACTACCGTCGCTACTACCGTCACTACTACCGTCACTACTATCGTCACTACTACCGTCCCTACTACCGTCCCTGCTACCATCACTACTTCCGTCACTACTACGGTCACTATTATCGTCACTACTACCGTCCCTACTACCGTCTCTGCTACCGTCACTACTTCCGTCACTACTACCGTCACTACTATCGTCACTACCACCGTGACTAATACCGCCCCTACTATCGTCACTACTTCCATCACTACTACCGTCACTAATATCGTCACTACTACCGTCACTACTACCGTCACTATTATCGACACTACTTCCGCCACTACTACCGTGGCTAATACCGTCCCTACTACCGTCACTAATACCGTCCCTACTACCGTCTCTACTTCCGTCTCTACTACCGTCACTACGTCCGTCACTACTACGGTCACTACTATCGTCACTACTACCGTCCCTACTACCGTCCCTGCTACCGTCACTACTTCCGTCACTACTACGGTCACTATTATCGTCACTACTACCGTCCCTACTACCGTCTCTGCTACCGTCACTACGTCCGTCACTACTACCGTCACTACTATCGTCACTACCACCGTGACTAATACCGTCCCTACTATCGTCACTACTTCCATCACTACTACCGTCACTAATATCGTCACTACTACCGTGACTGATACCGTCCCTACTACCGTCTCTACTTCCGTCTCTACTACCGTCACTACGTCCGTCACTACTACGGTCACTACTATCGTCACTACTACCGTCCCTACTACCGTCCCTGCTACCGTCACTACTTCCGTCACTACTACGGTCACTATTATCGTCACTACTACCGTCCCTACTACCGTCTCTGCTACCGTCACTACGTCCGTCACTACTACCGTCACTACCACCGTGACTAATACCGCCCCTACTATCGTCACTACTTCCATCACTACTACCGTCACTAATATCGTCACTACTACCGTGACTGATACCGTCCCTACTACCGTCTCTACTACCGTCAACACTACCGTCACTACTACCGTCCCTACTACCGTCCCTGCTACCGTCACTACTTCCGTCACTACTACCGTCACTACTATCGTCACTACCACCGTGACTAATACCGCCCCTATATCGTCACTACTTGCATTACTACTACCATCACTACTATCGTCACTACTACCGTGACTGATACCGTCCCTACTACCGTCTCTACTACCGTCAACACTACCGTCACTACTACCGTCCATGCTACCGTCACTACTTCCGTCACTACTACCGCCACTACTATCGTCACTACCACCGTGACTAATACCGCCCCTACTATCGTCACTACTTCCATCACTACTACCGTCACTAATATCGTCACTACTACCGTGACTGATACCGTCCCTACTACCGTCTCTACTACCGTCAACACGACCGTCACTACTACCGTCCCAACTACCGTCCATGCTACCGTCACTACTTACGTCACTACTACGGTCACTACTATCGTCACTACCACCGTGACTAATACCGTCCCTACTACCGTCACCACCTCCGTCACTAATACTGTCACTACTATCGTCACTATTACCGTGACTAATACCGTCCCTACTACCGTCCCTACGACCGTCCCTACTACCGTCCCTACTACCGTCACTACTACCGTCCCTACTACCGTTCCTGCTACCGTCACTATTTCCGGCACTACTACCGTCACTACTACCGTCACTACTGCCGTCACTACTATCGACACTACTTCCGCCACTACTACCGTCACTACTTACGCCGCTACTATCGTCACTACTACCGTGACTAATACCGTCCCTACTACCGTCTCTACTTCCGTCTCTACTACCGTCAGTACGTCCGTCACTACTACGGTCACTACTATCGTCACTACTACCGTCCCTACTACCGTCTCTGCTACCGTCACTACGTCCGTCACTACTACCGTCACTACTATCGTCACTACCACCGTGACTAATACCGTCCCTACTATCGTCACTACTTCCATCACTACTACCGTCACTAATATCGTCACTACTACCGTGACTGATACCGTCCCTACTACCGTCTCTACTACCGTCAACACGACCGTCACTACTACCGTCCCAACTACCGTCCATGCTACCGTCACTACTTCCCTCACTACTACGGTTACTATTATCGTCACTACTACCGTGACTAATACCGTCCCTACTACCGTCCCTACTTCCGGCCCTAGTATCGCCTCTACTACCGTCCCAACTACCGTCCATGCTACCGTCACTACTTACGTCACTACTACGGTCACTACTATCGTCACTACCACCGTGACTAATACCGTCCCTACTACCGTCACCACCTCCGTCACTAATACTGTCACTACTATCGTCACTATTACCGTGACTAATACCGTCCCTACTACCGTCCCTACGACCGTCCCTACTACCGTCCCTACTACCGTCACTACTACCGTCCCTACTACCGTTCCTGCTACCGTCACTATTTCCGGCACTACTACCGTCACTACTACCGTCACTACTGCCGTCACTACTATCGACACTACTTCCGCCACTACTACCGTCACTACTACCGCCGCTACTATCGTCACTACTACCGTGGCTAATACCGTCCCTACTACCGTCACTAATACCGTCCCTACTACCGTCTCTACTTCCGTCTCTACTACCGTCACTACGTCCGTCACTACTACGGTCACTACTATCGTCACTACTACCGTCCCTACTACCGTCCCTGCTACCGTCACTACTTCCGTCACTACTACGGTCACTATTATCGTCACTACTACCGTCCCTACTACCGTCTCTGCTACCGTCACTACGTCCGTCACTACTACCGTCACTACTATCGTCACTACCACCGTGACTAATACCGTCCCTACTATCGTCACTACTTCCATCACTACTACCGTCACTAATATCGTCACTACTACCGTGACTGATACCGTCCCTACTACCGTCTCTACTTCCGTCTCTACTACCGTCACTACGTCCGTCACTACTACGGTCACTACTATCGTCACTACTACCGTCCCTACTACCGTCCCTGCTACCGTCACTACTTCCGTCACTACTACCGTCACTACTATCGTCACTACCACCGTGACTAATACCGCCCCTATATCGTCACTACTTGCATTACTACTACCGTCACTACTATCGTCACTACTACCGTGACTGATACCGTCCCTACTACCGTCTCTACTACCGTCAACACTACCGTCACTACTACCGTCCATGCTACCGTCACTACTTCCGTCACTACTACCGTCACTACTATCGTCACTACCACCGTGACTAATACCGCCCCTACTATCGTCACTACTTCCATCACTACTACCGTCACTAATATCGTCACTACTACCGTGACTGATACCGTCCCTACTACCGTCTCTACTACCGTCAACACGACCGTCACTACTACCGTCCCAACTACCGTCCATGCTACCGTCACTACTTCCGTCACTACTACCGTCACTACTATCGTCACTACCACCGTGACTAATACCGCCCCTACTATCGTCACAACTTCCATCACTACTACCGTCACTAATATCGTCACTACTACCGTGACTGATACCGTCCCTACTACCGTCTCTACTACCGTCAACACGACCGTCACTACTACCGTCCCAACTACCGTCCATGCTACCGTCACTACTTCCCTCACTACTACGGTCACTATTATCGTCACTACTACCGTGACTAATACCGTCCCTACTACCGTCCCTACTTCCGGCCCTAGTATCGCCTCTACTACCGTCCCAACTACCGTCCCTACTACCATCACTACTACCGTCCCTACTACCGCCCCTGCTACCGTCACTACTTCCGTCACTACTACGGTCACTACTATCGTCATTACTACCTTGACTAATAGCGTCCCTACTACCGTCACTACTACCGTCACTACTACCGTCTCAACTACCGTCCCTAGTACCGTCGCTACTTCGTTCCAAGTATCGTCTCTACTACCGTCCCAACTACCGACCCTACTACCGTCACTACTACCGTCACTACTACCGTCGCTACTACCGTCACTACTACCGTCCCTACTACCGTCACTCCTACCGTCCCTACTACCGTTCCTGCTACCGTCACTATTTCCGGCACTACTACCGTCACTACTACCGTCACTACTGCCGTCACTTCTATCGACACTACTTCCGCCACTACTACCGTCACTACTACCGCCGCTACTATCGTCACTACTACCGTGACTAATACCGTCCCTACTACCGTCACTACTGCCGTCCCTACTACCGACACTACTTCCGCCAGTACTACCGTGCCTAATACCGTCCCTACTACCGTCACTACTACCGTCCCTACAACCGTCACTACTGCCGTCCCTGCTACCGTCACTACTACCGTCCCTGCTACCGTCACTACTACGTTTACTACTATCGTCACCACTACCGTTACTAATACCGTCCCTACTACCGTCACTACTTCCGTCACTACTACCGTCACTACTATCTCCATTACGACCGTGACTAATACAGTCCCTACTACCGTCCCTACTTCCGTCCCTAGTATCGTCTCTACTACCGTCCCAACTACCGTCCCTGCTACCGTCACTACTACCGTCCCTACTACCGTCCCTGCTACCGTCACCACTTCCGTCACTACTATCGTCACTACCACCGTGACTAATACCGCCCCTACTATCGTTACTACTTCCATCACTACTACCGTCACTACTGTCGTCACTACTACCGTGAATGATACCGTCCCAACTACCGTTTCTACTACCGTCAACACTACCGGCACTACTACCGCCCCTACTACCGCCCCTACTACCGTCCCTACTACCGTCACTAGTACCGTCACTAAAACCGTCACTATTATCGACACTACTTCCGTCACTACTACCGTGGCTAATACCGTCCCTACTACCGTTACTAATACCGTCCCTACTACCGTCACTACTTCCGGCTCTACTACCGTCACTACTTCCGTCACTACTACCGTCACTACTACCGTCACTACTACCGTCCCTACTAACGTCCCAACTACCGTCTCTACTACCGTCACTACTACCGTCCCTACTACCGTCACTACTACCGTCATTCCTACCGTCTCAACTACCGTCCATACTACTGTCCCTGCTACCGTCACTACTTCCGTCACTACTACCGTCACTACTATCGTCACTACTACCGTGACAAATACCGTCCCTACTACCGTCACTACTTCCATCACTACTACGGTCACTACTACCGTCTCAACTACCTTCCCTACTATCGTCCCTACTACTGTCACTACTACCGTCCCAACTACCGTCCCTACTATCGTCACTACTACCGTCACTACTACCGTCTCAACTACCGTCCCTACTACCGTCCCTGCTACCGTCACTACTTCCGTCACTACTACGGTCACTACTACCGTCTCAACTGCCGTCTCTACTACCGTCCCTGCTACCGTCACTACTTCCGTCACTACTACGGTCACTATTATCGTCACTACTACCGTCCCTACTACCGTCTCTGCTACCGTCACTACTTCCGTCACTACTACCGTCACTACTATCGTCACTACCACCGTGACTAATACCGCCCCTACTATCGTCACTACTTCCATCACTACTACCGTCACTAATATCGTCACTACTACCGTCACTACTACCGTCACTATTATCGACACTACTTCCGCCACTACTACCGTGGCTAATACCGTCCCTACTACCGTCACTAATACCGTCCCTACTACCGTCTCTACTTCCGTCTCTACTACCGTCACTACGTCCGTCACTACAACGGTCACTACTATCGTCACTACTACCGTCCCTACTACCGTCCCTGCTACCGTCACTACTTCCGTCACTACTACGGTCACTATTATCGTCACTACTACCGTCCCTACTACCGTCTCTGCTACCGTCACTACGTCCGTCACTACTACCGTCACTACTATCGTCACTACCACCGTGACTAATACCGTCCCTACTATCGTCACTACTTCCATCACTACTACCGTCACTAATATCGTCACTACTACCGTGACTGATACCGTCCCTACTACCGTCTCTACTTCCGTCTCTACTACCGTCACTACGTCCGTCACTACTACGGTCACTACTATCGTCACTACTACCGTCCCTACTACCGTCCCTGCTACCGTCACTACTTCCGTCACTACTACGGTCACTATTATCGTCACTACTACCGTCCCTACTACCGTCTCTGCTACCGTCACTACGTCCGTCACTACTACCGTCACTACCACCGTGACTAATACCGCCCCTACTATCGTCACTACTTCCATCACTACTACCGTCACTAATATCGTCACTACTACCGTGACTGATACCGTCCCTACTACCGTCTCTACTACCGTCAACACTACCGTCACTACTACCGTCCCTACTACCGTCCCTGCTACCGTCACTACTTCCGTCACTACTACCGTCACTACTATCGTCACTACCACCGTGACTAATACCGCCCCTATATCGTCACTACTTGCATTACTACTACCGTCACTACTATCGTCACTACTACCGTGACTGATACCGTCCCTACTACCGTCTCTACTACCGTCAACACTACCGTCACTACTACCGTCCATGCTACCGTCACTACTTCCGTCACTACTACCGTCACTACTATCGTCACTACCACCGTGACTAATACCGCCCCTACTATCGTCACTACTTCCATCACTACTACCGTCACTAATATCGTCACTACTACCGTGACTGATACCGTCCCTACTACCGTCTCTACTACCGTCAACACGACCGTCACTACTACCGTCCCAACTACCGTCCATGCTACCGTCACTACTTACGTCACTACTACGGTCACTACTATCGTCACTACCACCGTGACTAATACCGTCCCTACTACCGTCACCACCTCCGTCACTAATACTGTCACTACTATCGTCACTATTACCGTGACTAATACCGTCCCTACTACCGTCCCTACGACCGTCCCTACTACCGTCACTACTACCGTTCCTACTACCGTCCCTGCTACCGTCACTACTTCCCTCACTACTACGGTCACTATTATCGTCACTACTACCGTGACTAATACCGTCCCTACTACCGTCCCTACTTCCGGCCCTAGTATCGCCTCTACTACCGTCCCAACTACCGTCCCTACTACCATCACTACTACCGTCCCTACTACCGCACATGCTACCGTCACTACTTCCGTCACTACTACGGTCACTACTATCGTCATTACTACCTTGACTAATAGCGTCCCTACTACCGTCACTACTACCGTCACTACTACCGTCTCAACTACCGTCCCTAGTACCGTCGCTACTTCGTTCCAAGTATCGTCTCTACTACCGTCCCAACTACCGACCCTACTACCGTCACTACTACCGTCACTACTACCGTCGCTACTACCGTCACTACTACCGTCCCTACTACCGTCACTACTACCGTCCCTACTACCGTTCCTGCTACCGTCACCATTTCCGGTACTACTACCGTCACTACTACCGTCACTACTGCCGTCACTACTATCGACACTACTTCCGCCACTACTACCGTCACTACTACCGCCGCTACTATCGTCACTACTACCGTGACTAATACCGTCCCTACTACCGTCACTACTGCCGTCCCTACTACCGACACTACTTCCGCCAGTACTACCGTGCCTAATACCGTCCCTACTACCGTCACTACTACCGTCCCTACAACCGTCACTACTACCGTCCCTGCTACCGTCACTACTACCGTCCCTGCTACCGTCACTACTACGTTTACTACTATCGTCACCACTACCGTTACTAATACCGTCCCTACTACCGTCACTACTTCCGTCACTACTACCGCCACTACTATCGCCATTACGACCGTGACTAATACAGTCCCTACTACCGTCCCTACTTCCGTCCCTAGTATCGTCTCTACTACCGTCCCAACTACCGTCCCTGCTACCGTCACTACTACCGTCCCTACTACCGTCCCTGCTACCGTCACCACTTCCGTCACTACTATCGTCACTACCACCGTGACTAATACCGCCCCTACTATCGTTACTACTTCCATCACTACTACCGTCACTACTGTCGTCACTACTACCGTGAATGATACCGTCCCAATTACCGTTTCTACTACCGTCAACACTACCGGCACTACTACCGCCCCTACTACCGCCCCTACTACCGTCCCTACTACCGTCACTAGTACCGGCACTAAAACCGTCACTATTATCGACACTACTTCCGTCACTACTACCGTGGCTAATACCGTCCCTACTACCGTCACTAATACCGTCCCTACTACCGTCACTACTTCCGTCTCTACTACCGTCACTACTTCCGTCACTACTACCGTCACTACTACCGTCACTACTACCGTCCCTACTAACGTCCCAACTACCGTCTCTACTACCGTCACTACTACAGTCCCTACTACCGTCACTACTACCGTCATTCCTACCGTCTCAACTACCGTCCATACTACTGTCCCTGCTACCGTCACTACTTCCGTCACTACTACCGTCACTACTATCGTCACTACTACCGTGACAAATACCGTCCCTACTACCGTCACTATTTCCATCACTACTACGGTCACTACTACCGTCTCAACTACCGTCCCTACTAGCGTCCCTGCTACCGTCACTACTTCCGTCACTACTACGGACACTACTACCGTCACTACTACAGTCTCAACTACCGTCCCTACTACCGTCAATACTACCGTCACTACTACCGTCACTACTAACGTCCCAACTACCGTCCCTACTACCGTCACTACTACCGTCACTACGACCGTCTCAACGACCGTCCCTACTACCGTCCCTGCTACCGTCACTATTTCCGTCACTACTACCGTCCCTGTTACCGCCACTACTTCCGTCACTACTACGGTCACTACTATCGTCACTACTACCGTGACTAATACCGTCCCAACTACCGTACCTACTACCGTCCCTACTACCGTCCCTGCTACCGTCACTACTTCCGTCACTACTACGGTCACTACTACCGTCTCAACTGCCGTCCCTACTACCGTCCCTGCTACCGTCACTACTTCCGTCACTACTACGGACACTACTACCGTCACTACTACAGTCTCAACTACCGTCCCTACTACCGTCAATACTACCGTCACTACTACCGTCACTACTACCGTCCCTACGACCGTCCATGCTACCGTCACTAATTCCTTCACTACTACGGTCACTACTATCGTCATTACTACCGTGACAAATAGCGTCAGTACTACCGTCACTACTACCGTCCCTACTACCGTCCCCGCTACCGCCACTACTTCCTACACTACTACCGTCACTACTATCGTGACTACTACCGTGACTAATTCCGTCCCTATTACCACCCTTACTACCGTCCCTACTACTGTCACTACTACCGTCCCCACTACCGTCACTACTACCGTCACTACTACATTCCCAACTGCTGACCCTACTACCGTCACTACTACCGTCACTACTACCGTCGCTACTACCGTCACTACTACCGTCACTACTATCGTCACTACTACGGTAACTACTATCGTCATTACTACCGTGACTAATAGCGTCCCTACTACCGTCTCTATTACCGTCCCTATTACCGTCTCTACTACCGTCACTACTACCGTCCCTACTACCGTCACTACTACCGTCACTACTACATTCCCAACTGCCGACCATACTACCGTCACTACTACCGTCCTGCTACCGTCGCTGCTACAGTCATTACTACCGTCACTACTATCGTCACTACTGCCGTCACTACTATCGACGCTACTTCCGCCACTACTACCGTGGCTAATAGCGTCCCTACTACCGTCCCTACTACCGTCACTAGTACCGTCCCTACTACCGTCACTACTACCGTCACTACTACATTCCCAACTACCGTCCCTACTACCGTCACTACTACCGTCATTACTACCGCCTCAACTACCGTCCATGCTACCGTCACTACTTCCGTCACTACTACGGTCACTACTATCGTCACTACAACCGTGACTGATACCGTCCCTACTACCGTCTCTACTACGGTCAATACTACCGCCACTACTACCGTCACTACTACCGACCCTACTACCGTCAGTACTACCGTCACTACTACCGTCCCTACTACCTTCCCCGCTACCGCCACTACTTCCGACACTACTACCGTCACTACTATCGTCATTACTACCGTGACTAATAGCGTCCCTACTACCGTCTCTATTACCGTCCCTACTACCGTCTCTACTACCGTCACTACTACCGTCCCTACTACCGTCACTACTACCGTCACTACTACATTCCCAACTGCCGACCATACTACCGTCACTACTACCGTCCTGCTACCGTCGCTGCTACAGTCATTACTACCGTCACTACTATCGTCACTACTGCCGTCACTACTATCGACGCTACTTCCGCCACTACTTCCGTGGCTAATAGCGTCCCTACTACCGTCCCTACTACCGTCCCTACTACCGTCATTACTTCCGTCAGTACTACCGTCACTACTATCGTCACTACTACCGTCGCTACTTCGTCTCTACTACCGCCCCTACTACCGACTCTACTACCGTCACTACTACCATCTCAACTACCGTCCCTACTACGGTCAATACTACCGTCACTACTACCGTCACTACTACCGTCACTATTATCGACACTACTTCCGTCACTACTACCGTGGCTAATACCGTCCCTACTACCGTCCCTGCTACCGTCACTACTTCCGTCACTACTACGGTCACTACTATCGTCATTACTACCGTGACTAATAGCGTCTCTACTACCGTCCCTACTACCGTCACTACTACCGTCACTACTACCGTCACTATTATCGACACTACTTCCGTCACTATTACCGTGGCTAATACCGTCCCTACTACCGTCACTACTACCGTCATTACTACCGCCTCAATTACCGTCCCTACTACCGTCCCTACTACCGTCACTACTACCGTCCCTACAACCGTCACTACTACCGTCCCTGCTACCGTCACTACTTCCGTCACTACTACGGTCACTACTATCGTCACTACTACCGTGACTAATACCGTCCCTACTACCGTCACCACCTCCGTCACTAATAATGTCACTACTATCGTCACTACTACCGTCACTAATACCGTCCCTACTACCGTCCCTACGACCGTCCCTACTACCGTCACTACTACCGACTCTACTACCGTCACTACTACCATCTCAACTACCGTCCCTACTACGGTCAATACTACCGTCACTATTACCGTCACTACTACCGTCACTATTATCGACACTACTTCCGTCACTACTACCGTGGCTAATACCGTCCCTACTACCGTCACTAATACCGTCCCTACTACCGTCCCTACTTCCGTCCCTAGTATCGTCTCTACTACCGTCCCAACTACCGTCCTACTACCGTCACTACTACCGTCCCTACTACCGTCCCTGCTACCGTCACTACTTTCGTCACTACTACCGTCACTACTATCGTCACTACCACCGTGACTAATACCGCCCCTACTATCGTCACTACTTCCATCACTACTACCGTCACTACTATCGTCACTACTACCGTGAATGATACCGTCCTTACTACCGTCTCTACTACCGTCAACACTACCGGCACTACTACAGCCCCTACTACCGTCCCAACCACCGTCCCTACTACCGTCACTACTACCGTCATTACTACCGTCTCAACTACCGTCCCTACTACCTTCAATACTACCGTCACTACTACCGTCACTACTACCGTCCCAACTACCGTCCATGCTACCGTCACTACTTCCGTCACTACTACGGTCACTACTATCGTCACTACAACCGTGACTGATACCGTCCCTACTACCGTCTCTACTACGGTCAATACTACCGCCACTACTACCGTCACTACTACCGACCCTACTACCGTCAGTACTACCGTCACTACTACCGTCCCTACTACCTTCCCCGCTACCGCCACTACTTCCGACACTACTACCGTCACTACTATCGTCACTACTACCGTAATTCCGTCCCTATTACCGTCCTTACTACCGTCCCTACTACTGTCACTACTACCGTCACTACTATCGTCACTACTGCCGTCACTACTATCGACGCTACTTCCGCCACTACTACCGTGGCTAATACCGTCCCTACTACCGTCCCTACTACCGTCACTAGTACCGTCCCTACTACCGTCACTACTACCGTCACTACTACATTCCCAACTACCGTCCCTACTACCGTCACTACTACCGTCATTACTACCGCCTCAACTACCGTCCCTACTACCGTCCCTACTACCGTCACTACTTCCGTCAGTACTACCGTCACTACTATCGTCACTACTACCGTGGCTAATACCGTCCCTACTAACTTGACTACTACCGTCCCTACTACCGCCACTACTACCGTCTCAACTACCGTGCCTACTACCGTCAGTACTACCGTCCCTACTGCCGTCCCTGCTACCGTCACTACTACCGTCACTACTACAGTTCTTACTACCGTCCCAACTACCGCCACTACTACCGTCACTACTACCGACCCTACTACCGTCAGTACTACCGTCACTCCTACCGTCTCAACTACCGTCCCTAATACCGTCCCTGCTAACGTCACTACTACCGTCCCTACTACCGTCACTACTACCGTCACTACTACATTCCCAACTGCCGACCCTACTACCGTCACTACTACCGTCCCTACTACCGCCCTGCTACCGTCACTACTTCCGTCACTACTACCGTCACTACTATCGTCACTACCACCGTGACTAATACCGCCCCTACTATCGTCACTACTTCCATCACTACTACCGTCACTACTATCGTCACTACTACCGTCACTACTACCGTCACTCCTACCGTCTCAACTACCGTCCCTAATACCGTCCCTGCTACCGTCACTACTACCGTCACTACTACAGTCCCTACTACCGTCCCAACTACCGCCACTACTACCGTCACTACTACCGACCCTACTACCGTCAGTACTACCGTCACTACTACCGTCCCTACTACCGTCCCTGCTACCGCCACTACTTCCGACACTACTACCGTCACTATTATCGACACTACTTCCGTCACTACTACCGTGGCTAATACCGTCCCTACTACCGTCACTAATACCGTCCCTACTACCGTCCCTACTTCCGTCCCTAGTATCGTCTCTACTACCGTCCCAACTACCGTCCCTACTACCGTCACTACTACCGTCCCTACTGCCGTCCCTGCTACCGTCACTACTTCTGTCACTACTACCGTCACTACTATCGTCACTACCACCGTGACTAATACCGCCCCTACTATCGTCACTACTTCCATCACTACTACCGTCACTACTATCGTCACTACTACCGTGATTGATACCGTGCCTACTACCGTCTCTACTACCGTCAACATTACCGTCACTACTACCGCCTCTACTACCGTCCCTACTTCCGTCCCTAGTATCGTCACTCCTACCGTCTCAACTACCGCCCCTACTACCGTCCCTGCTACCGTCACTACTTCCGTCACTACTACGGTCACTACTATCGTCATTACTACCGTGACTAATAGCGTCTCTACTACCGTCCCTAGTACCGTCACTACTACCGTCACTACTACCGTCACTACTACCATCACTCCTACCGTCTCAACTACAGTCCCTAATACCGTCCCTGCTACCGTCACTACTACCGTCACTACTACAGTCCCTACTACCGTCCCAACTACCGCCACTACTACCGTCACTACTACCGTCCCTACTACCGTCAATGCTACCGTCACTACTTCCGTCACTACTACGGTCACTATCATCGTCACTACTACCGTGACTAATACCGTCCCTACTACCGTCACCAACTCCGTCACTACTACCGTCACTACTATCGTCACTACTACCGTGACAAATACCGTCCCTACTACCGTCCCTACTACCGTCCCTACTACTGTCACTACTACCGTCCCTACTACCGTCCCAACTACCGCCCCTACTACCGTCACTACTACCGTCCCTACTACCGTCCCAACTACTGCCCCTACTACCGTCACTACTACCGTCACTACTACCGTCACTACTACCGTCACTACTACCGTCCCAACTACCGTCCATGCTACCGTCACTACTTCCGTCACTACTACGGTCACTACTATCGTCACTACAACCGTGACTGATACCGTCCCTACTACCGTCACTACTACCGTCCCTACTACCGCCCTGCTACCGTCACTACTTCCGTCACTACTACCGTCACTACTATCGTCACTACCACCGTGACTAATACCGCTCCTACTATCGTCACTACTTCCATCACTACTACCGTCACTACTATCGTCACTACTACCGTGACTGATACCGTCCCTACTACCGTCTCTACTACCGTCAACACTACCGGCACTACTACAGCCCCTACTACCGTCCCAACTACCGTCCCTACTACCGTCACTACTACCGTCATTACTACCGTCTCAACTACCGTCCCTACTACCTTCAATACTACCGTCACTACTACCGTCACTACTACCGTCCCAACTACCGTCCATGCTACCGTCACTACTTCCGTCACTACTACGGTCACTACTATCGTCACTACAACCGTGACTGATACCGTCCCTACTACCGTCACTACTACCGTCCCTACTACCGTCCCTACTACCGTCCCTGCTACCGTCACTATTTCCGTCACTACTACCGTCCCTGTTACCGCCACTACTTCCGTCACTACTGCGGTCACTACTACCGTCCCTACTACCGTCCCAACTACCGTCCCTACTACCGTCACTACTACCGTCACTACTACCGTCT
Organism: Andrena hattorfiana; assembly: GCA_944738655.2. NCBI lineage: Eukaryota > Metazoa > Arthropoda > Insecta > Hymenoptera > Andrenidae > Andrena > Andrena hattorfiana. Next base: position 30,889,856 of record OX122894.2, on the reverse strand, counting down.
CAACTACCGTCCCTAATACCGTCCCTGCTACCGTCACTACTACCGTCACTACTACAGTCCCTACTACCGTCCCAACTACCGCCACTACTACCGTCACTACTACCGACCCTACTACCGTCAGTACTACCGTCACTACTACCGTCCCTACTACCGTCCCTGCTACCGCCACTACTTCCGACACTACTACCGTCACTACTATCGTCACTACTACCGTGACTATTTCCGTCCCTATTACCGTCCTTACTACCGTCCCTACTACTGTCACTACTACCGTCCCCACTACCGTCACTACTACCGTCACTACTACATTCCCAACTGCCGACCCTACTACCGTCACTACTACCGTCACTACTACCGTCGCTACAACCGTCACTACTACCGTCACTACTATCGTCACTACTGCCGTCACTCCTATCGACACTACTTCCGCCACTACTACCGTGGTTAATACCGTCCCTACTACCGTCACTACTACCGTCCCTACTACCGTCACTACTACCGTCACTACTACCGTCTCAACTACCGTCCCTACTACCGTCCCTGCTACCGTCACTACTTCCGTCAGTACTACGGTCACTACTATCGTCATTACTACCGTCACTAAAACCGTCCCAACTACCGTCCCTACTACCGTCCCTGCTACCGTCACTATTTCCGTCACTACTACCGTCCCTGTTACCGCAACTACTTCCGTCACTACTACGGTCACTACTATCGTCACCAGTACCGTGACTAATACCGTCCCAACTACCGTCCCTACTACCGTCCCTACTACTGTCACTACTACCGTCCCTACTACCGTCCCAACTACCGTCCCTACGACCGTCACTACTACCGTCACTACTACCGTCTCAACTACCGTCCCTACTACCGTCACTAATACCGTCCCTGCTACCGTCACTACTACCGTCACTACTACAGTCCCTACTACCGTCCCAACTACCGCCACTACTACCGTCACTACTACCGACCCTACTACCGTCAGTACTACCGTCACTACTACCGTCCCTACTACCGTCCCTGCTACCGCCACTACTTCCGACACTACTACCGTCACTACTATCGTCACTACTACCGTGACTATTTCCGTCCCTATTACCGTCCTTACTACCGTCCCTACTACTGTCACTACTACCGTCCCCACTACCGTCACTACTACCGTCACTACTACATTCCCAACTGCCGACCCTACTACCGTCACTACTACCGTCACTACTACCGTCGCTACAACCGTCACTACTACCGTCACTACTATCGTCACTACTGCCGACACTACTATCGACACTACTTTCGCCACTACTACCGTGGTTAATACCGTCCCTACTACCGTCACTACTACCGTCCCTACTACCGTCCCTACTACCGTGACTAATACCGTCCCAACTACCGTCCCTACTACCGTCACTACTACTGTCACTACTACCGTCACTACTATCGTCACTACTACCGTGACAAATACCGTCCCTACTACCGTCCCTACTACCGCCCCTACTACCGTCACTACTACCGTCCCTACTACCGTCCCTGCTACCGTCACTTCTTCCGTCCCTACTACCGTCACTACTACCGTCCCTACTACCGCCCTGCTACCGTCACTACTTCCGTCACTACTACCGTCGCTACTATCGTCACTACCACCGTGACTAATACCGCCCCTACTATCGTCACTACTTCCATCACTACTACCGTCACTACTATCGTCACTACTACCGTGACTGATACCGTCCCTACTACCGTCTCTACTACCTTCAATACTACCGTCACTACTACCGTCACTACTACCGTCCCAACTACCGTCCATGCTACCGTCACTACTTCCGTCACTACTACGGTCACTACTATCGTCACTACAACCGTGACTGATACCGTCCCTACTACCGCCTCTACTACCGTCAATACTACCGCCACTACTACCGTCACTACTACCGACCGTACTACCGTCAGTACTACCGTCACTACTACCGTCCCTGCTACCGTCCCTGCTACTGTCACTACTTCCGTCACTACTACGGTCACTACTATCGTCACTACTACCGTGACTAATACCGTCCCTACTACCGTCACCACCTCCGTCACTACTACCGTCACTACTATCGTCACTACTACCGTGACAAATACCGTCCCTACTACCGTCCCTACTACCGTCCCTACTACCGTCACTACTACCGTCCCTACTACCGTCAATGCTACCGTCACTACTTCCGTCACTACTACGGTCACTACCATCGTCACTACTACCGTGACTAATACCGTCCCTACTACCGTCCCTACTACAGTCACTACTTCCGTCAGTACTACCGTCACTACTATCGTTACTACTACCGTCACTACTACCGTGGCTAATACCGTCCCTACTACCTTCACTACTACCGTCCCTACTACCGTCACCACTACCGTCACTACTACTGTCTCAACTACCGTCCGTACTGCCGTCGCTACTTCGTCCCTAGTATCGTCTCCACTACCGTCCCAACTACCGTCCCTACTACCGTCCCTACTACCGTCCCTACTACCGTCACTACTACCGTCCCTACTACCGTCTCAACTACCGTCCCTACTACCGTCCCTGCTACCGTCACTACTTCCGTCACCACTACGGTCACTACTATCGTCATTACTACCGTGATTAATAGCGTCTCTATTACCGTCACTACTTCCATCACCACTACCGTCACTACTATCGTCACTACTACCGTGACAAATACCGTCCCTACTACCGTCCCTACTACCGTCCCTAGTACCGTCACTACTACCGTCCCTACTACCGTCACTGCTACCGTCACTACTTCCGTCCCTACTACGGTCACTACTATCGTCACTACTACCGTGGCTAATACCGTCCCTACTACCTTCACTACTACCGTCCCTACTACCGTCACCACTACCGTCACTACTACCGTCTCAACTACCGTCCCTACTGCCGTCGCTACTTCGTCCCTAGTATCTTCTCCACTACCGTCCCAACTAACGTCCCTACTACCGTCACTACTACCGTCACTCCTACCGTCTCAACTACCGTCCCTACTACCGTCCCTGCTACCGTCACTACTTCCGTCACTACTACGGTCACTACTATCGTCATTACTACCGTGATTAATAGCGTCTCTAATACCGTCACTACTTCCGTCACTACTACGGTCATTACTACCGTGACTAATAGCGTCTCTACTACTGTCACTACTTCCGTCACTACTACGGTCACTACTATGGTCACTACTACCGTGACTAATACCGTCCCTACTACCGTCACCACCTCCGTCACTACTACCGTCACTACTACCGTCACTACTACCGTCTCAACTACCGTCCCTACTACCTTCAATACTACCGTCACTACTACCGTCACTGCTACCGTCACTACTTCCGTCCCTACTACGGTCACTACTATCGTCACTACTACCGTGGCTAATACCGTCCCTACTACCTTCACTACTACCGTCCCTACTACCGTCACCACTACCGTCACTACTACCGTCTCAACTACCGTCCCTACTGCCGTCGCTACTTCGTCCCTAGTATCTTCTCCACTACCGTCCCAACTAACGTCCCTACTACCGTCACTACTACCGTCACTCCTACCGTCTCAACTACCGTCCCTACTACCGTCCCTGCTACCGTCACTACTTCCGTCACTACTACGGTCACTACTATCGTCATTACTACCGTCACTAAAACCGTCCCAACTACCGTCCCTACTACCGTCCCTGCTACCGTCACTATTTCCGTCACTACTACCGTCCCTGTTACCGCAACTACTTCCGTCACTACTACGGTCACTAGTATCGTCACTACTACCGTGACTAATACCGTCCCAACTACCGTCCCTACTACCGCCCTACTACTGTCACTACTACCGTCCCTACTACCGTCACTACTACCGTCACTACTACCGTCACTACTACCGTCCCTACTAACGTCCCAACTACCGTCCCTACTACCGTCACTACTACCGTCACTACGACCGTCTCAACTACCGTCCCTACTACCGTCCCTGCTACCGTCACTATTTCCGTCACTACTACCGTCCCTGTTACCGCCACTACTTCCGTCACTACTACGGTCACTACTATCGTCACTACTACCGTGACTAATACCGTCCCAACTACCGTCCCTACTACCGTCCCTACTACTGTCACTACTACCGTCCCTACTACCGTCCCTACGACCGTCACTACTACCGTCACTACTACCGTCTCAACTACCGTCCCTACTACCGTCCCTGCTACCGTCACTACTTCCGTCACTTCTACGGTCACTACTATCGTCATTACTACCGTGACTAATAGCGTCCCTACTACCGTCACTACTACCGTCCCTACTACCGACACTACTACCGTCAATACTACAGTCTCAACTACCGTCCCTACTGCGGTCATTACTACCGTCACTAATACCGTCACTACTACCGTCACTATTATCGACACTACTTCCGTCACTACTACCGTGGCTAATACCGTCCCTACTACCGGCACTAATACAGTCCCTACTACCGTCACTACTTCCGTCTCTACTACCGTCACTACTTCCGTCACTACAACTGTCACTACTATCATCACTACTACCGTGATTAATACCGTCCCTACTACTGTCACCACCTCCGTCACAAATACTGTCACTACTGTCGTCACTACTACCGTGACTAATACCGTCCCTACTACCGTCCCTACTACCGCCCCTACTACCGTCACTACTACCGTCCCTACTACCGTCCCTGCTACCGTCACTACTTCCGTCACTACTACGGTCACTATTATCGTCACTACTACCGTGACTAATACCGTCCCTACTACCGTCCCTACTTCCGTCCCTAGTATCGTCTCTACTACCGTCCCAACTACCGTCCCTACTACCGTCACTAATACCGTCCCTACTACCGCCCTGCTACCGTCACTACTTCCGTCACTACTACCGTCACTACTATCGTCACTACCACCGTGACTAATACCGCCCCTACTATCGTCACTACTTCCATCACTACTACCGTCACTACTATCGTCACTACTACCGTGACTGATACCGTCCCTACTACCGTCTCTACTACCGTCAACACTACCGGCACTACTACGCGCCCCTACTACCGTCCCAACTACCGTCCCTACTACCGTCACTACTACCGTCACTACTACCGTCTCAACTACCGTCCCTACTACCTTCAATACTACCGTCACTACTACCGTCACTACTACCGTCCCAACTACCGTCCATGCTACCGTCACTACTTCCATCACTACTACGGTCACTAGTATCGTCACTACAACCGTGACTGATACCGTCCCTACTACCGCCTCTACTACCGTCAATACTACCGCCACTACTACCGTCACTACTACCGACCGTACTACCGTCAGTACTACCGTCACTACTACCGTCCCTACTGCCGTCCCTGCTACCGTCACTACTTCCGTCACTACTACGGTCACTACTATCGTCACTACTACCGTGACTAATACCATCCCTACTACTGTCACCACCTCCGTCACTACTACCGTCACAACTATCGTCACTACTACCGTGACAAATACCGTCCCTACTACCGCCCCTACTACCGCCCCTACTACCGTCCCTACTACCGTCACTAGTACCGTCACTACAACCGTCACTAAAACCGTCCCAACTACCGTCCCAACTACCGTCCCTGCTACCGTCACTATTTCCGTCACTACTACCGTCCCTGTTACCGCCACTACTTCCGTCACTACTACCGTCACTACTACCGTCTCAACTACCGTCCCTAATACCGTCCCTGCTACCGTCACTACTACCGTCACTACTACAGTCCCTACTACCGTCCCAACTACCGCCACTACTACCGTCACTACTACCGTCTCTATTACCGTCCCTACTACCGTCCCTACTACCCTCACTACTACCGTCCCTAATACCGTCACTACTACCGTCACAACTACATTCCCAACTGCCGACCTTACTATCGTCACTACTACCGTGACAAATACCGTCCCTACTACCGTCCCTACTACCGTCCCTACTACTGTCACTACTACCGTCCCTACTACCGTCCCAACTACCGCCCCTACTACCGTCACTACTACCGTCACTACTACCGTCTCAACTACCGTCCCTACTACCGTCCCTGCTACCGCCACTACTTCCGTCACTACTACGGTCACTACTATCGTCACTACTACCGTGACTAATACCGTCCCAACTACCGTCCCTACTACCGTCCCTACTACTGTCACTACTACCGTCCCTACTACCGTCCCAACTACCGTCCCTACTACCATCACTACTACCGTCACTAGTACCGTCTCAACTACCGTCCCTACTACCGTCGCTACTTCGTCCCTAGTATCGTCTCTACTACCGTCCCAACTACCGTCCCTACTACCGACACTACTACCGTCACTACTATCGACGCTACTTCCGCCACTACTACCGTGGCTAATACCGTCCCTACTACCGTCCCTACTACCGTCACTACTTCCGTCACTACTACCGTCACTATTATCGACACTACTTCCGTCACTACTACCGTGGCTAATACCGTCCCTACTACGGTCACTAATACCGTCCCTGCTACCGTCACTACTTCCGTCACTACTACGGTCACTACTATCGTCATTACTACCGTGACTAATAGCGTCCCTACTACCGTCACTACTACCGTCTCAACTGCCGTCCCTACTACCGTCGCTACTTCGTCCCTAGTATCGTCTCTACTACCGTCCCAACTACCGTCCCTACTACCGACACTACTACCGTCACTACTATCGACGCTACTTCCGCCACTACTACCATGGCTAATACCGTCCCTACTACCGTCCCTACTACCGTCACTACTTCCGTCACTACTACCGTCACTATTATCGATACTACTTCCGTCACTACTACCGTGGCTCATACCGTCCCTACTACGGTCACTAATACCGTCCCTACTACCGTCACTACTTCCGTCTCTACTACCGTCACTACGTCCGTCACTACTACGGTCACTACTATCGTCACTACTACCGTCCCTACTACCGTCCCCGCTACCGTCACTACTTCCGTCACTACTACGGTCACTACTATCGTCATTACTACCGTGACTAATAGCGTCCCTACTACCGTGACTACTACCGTCCCCACTACCGACACTACTACCGTCACTACTACAGTCTCAACTACCGTCCCTACTACCGTCCCTGCTACCGTCACTACTTCCGTCACTGCTACGGTCACTACTATCGTCATTACTACCGTGACTAATAGCGTCCCTACTACCGTCACTACTACCGTCACTACTACCGTCTCAACTACCGTCCCTACTACCGTCGCTACTTCGTCCCTAGTATCGTCTCTACTACCGTCCCAACTACCGTCCCTACTACCGACACTACTACCGTCACTACTATCGATGCTACTTCCGCCACTACTACCGTGGCTAATACCGTCCCTACTACCGTCCCTACTACCGTCACTACTTCCGTCACTACTACCGTCACTATTATCGACACTACTTCCGTCACTACTACCGTGGCTAATACCGTCCCTACTACGGTCACTAATACCGTCCCTACTACCGTCACTACTATCGTCACTGCCACCGTGACTAATACCGCCCCTACTATCGTCACTACTTCCATCACTACTACCGTCACTACTATCTATACTACCACCGTGACTAATACCGCCCCTACTATCGTCACTACTTCCATCACTACTACCGTCACTACTATCGTCACTACTACCGTGATTGATACCGTGCCTACTACCGTCTCTACTACCGTCAACATTACCGTCACTACTACCGCCCCTACTACCGTCCCTACTTCCGTCCCTAGTATCGTCACTCCTACCGTCTCAACTACCGTCCCTACTACCGTCCCTGCTACCGTCACTACTTCCGTCACTACTACGGTCACTACTATCGCCACTACTACCGTGGCTAATACCGTCCCTACTACCGTCCCTACTACCGTCACTACTTCCGTCACTACTACCGTCACTATTATCGACACTACTTCCGTCACTACTACCGTGGCTAATACCGTCCCTACTACGGTCACTAATACCGTCCCTGCTACCGTCACTACTTCCGTCACTACTACGGTCACTACTATCGTCATTACTACCGTGACTAATAGCGTCCCTACTACCGTCACTACTACCGTCACTACTACCGTCTCAACTGCCGTCCCTACTACCGTCGCTACTTCGTCCCTAGTATCGTCTCTACTACCGTCCCAACTACCGTCCCTACTACCGACAATACTACCGTCACTACTATCGACGCTACTGCCGCCACTACTACCGTGGCTAATACCGTCCCTACTACCGTCCCTACTACCGTCACTACTTCCGTCACTACTACCGTCACTATTATCGACACTACTTCCGTCACTACTACCGTGGCTAATACCGTCCCTACTACCGTCACTACTACCGTCACTACTACCGTCACTACTACCGTCCCTACTAACGTCCCAACTACCGTCCCTACTACCGTCACTACTACCGTCACTACGACCGTCTCAACTACCGTCCCTGCTACCGTCACTATTTCCGTCACTACTACCGTCCCTGTTACCGCCACTACTTCCGTCACTACTACGGTCACTACTATCGTCACTACTACTGTGACTAATACCGTCCCAACTACCGTCCCTACTACCGTCCCTACTACTGTCACTACTACCGTCCCTACTACCGTCCCAACTACCGTCCCTACGACCGCCACTACTACCGTCACTACTACCGTCTCAACTACCGTCCCTACTACCGTCACTAATACCGTCACTACTGCCGTCACTATTATCGACACTACTTCCGTCACTACTACCGTGGCTAATACCGTCCCTACTACCGTCACTAATACCGTCCCCACTACCGTCACTACTTCCATCTCTACTACCGTCACTACTTCCGTCACTACAACGGTCAATACTATCATCACTACTACCGTGATTAATACCGCCCCTACTACTGTCACCACCTCCGTCACAAATACTGTCACTACTGTCGTCACTACTACCGTGACTAATACCGTCCCAACTACCGTCCCTACTACCGTCCCTACTACCGTCACTACTACCGCCCCTACTACCGTCCCTGCTACCGTCACTACTTCCGTCACTACTACGGTCACTATTATCGTCACTACTACCGTGACTAATACCGTCCCTACTACCGTCCCTACTTCCGTCCCTAGTATCGTCTCTACTACCGTCCCAACTACCGTCCCTACTACCGTCACTACTACCGTCCCTACTACCGCCCTGCTACCGTCACTACTTCCGTCACTACTACCGTCACTACTATCGTCACTACCACCGTGACTAATACCGCCCCTACTATCGTCACTACTTCCATCACTACTACCGTCACTACTATCGTCACTACTACCGTGACTGATACCGTCCCTACTACCGTCTCTACTACCGTCAACACTACCGGCACTACTACCGCCCCTACTACCGTCCCAACTACCGTCCCTAGTACCGTCACTACTACCGTCACTACTACCGTCTCAACTACCGTCCCTACTACCTTCAATACTACCGTCACTACTACCGTCACTACTACCGTCCCAACTACCGTCCATGCTACCGTCACTACTTCCGTCACTACTACGGTCACTACTATCGTCACTACAACCGTGACTGATACCGTCCCTACTACCGCCTCTACTACCGTCAATACTACCGCCACTACTACCGTCACTACTACCGACCGTACTACCGTCAGTACTACCGTCACTACTACTGTCCCTACTACCGTCCCTGCTACCGTCACTACTTCCGTCACTACTACGGTCACTACTATCGTCACTACTACCGTGACTAATACCATCCCTACTAGCGTCACCACCTCCGTCACTACTACCGTCACTACTATCGTCACTACTACCGTGACAAATACCGTCCCTACTACCGTCCCTACTACCGTCCCTACTACCGTCACTACTACCGTCCCTACTACCGTCACTGCTACCGTCACTACTTCCGTCACTACTACGGTCACTACCATCGTCACTACTACCGTGACTAATACCGTCCCTACTACCGTCCCTACTACAGTCACTACTTCCGTCAGTACTACCGTCACTACTATCGTTACTACTACCGTAACTACTACCGTGGCTAATACCGTCCCTACTACCTTCACTACTACCGTCCCTACTACCGTCAGCACTACCGTCACTACTACCGTCTCAACTACCGTCCCTACTGCCGTCGCTACTTCGTCCCTAGTATCTTCTCCACTACCGTCCCAACTAACGTCCCTACTACCGTCACTACTACCGTCACTCCTACCGTCTCAACTACCGTCCCTACTACCGTCCCTGCTACCGTCACTACTACCGTCACTACTACCGTCCCTACTAACGTCCCAACTACCGTCCCTACTACCGTCACTACTACCGTCACTACGACCGTCTCAACTACCGTCCCTGCTACCGTCACTATTTCCGTCACTACTACCGTCCCTGTTACCGCCACTACTTCCGTCACTACTACGGTCACTACTATCGTCACTACTACCGTGACTAATACCGTCCCAACTACCGTCCCTACTACCGTCCCTACTACTGTCACTACTACCGTCCCTACTACCGTCCCAACTACCGTCCCTACGACCGCCACTACTACCGTCACTACTACCGTCTCAACTACCGTCCCTACTACCGTCACTAATACCGTCACTACTGCCGTCACTATTATCGACACTACTTCCGTCACTACTACCGTGGCTAATACCGTCCCTACTACCGTCACTAATACCGTCCCTACTACCGTCACTACTTCCGTCTCTACTACCGTCACTACTTCCGTCACTACAACGGTCACTACTATCATCACTACTACCGTGATTAATACCGTCCCTACTACTGTCACCACCTCCGTCACAAATACTGTCACTACTGTCGTCACTACTACCGTGACTAATACCGTCCCTACTACCGTCCCTACTACCGCCCCTACTACCGTCACTACTACCGTCCCTACTGCCGTCCCTGCTACCGTCACTACTTCCGTCACTACTACGGTCACTATTATCGTCACTACTACCGTGACTAATACCGTCCCTACTACCGTCCCTACTTCCGTCCCTAGTATCGTCTCTACTACCGTCCCAACTACCGTCCCTACTACCGTCACTACTACCGTCCCTACTACCGCCCTGCTACCGTCACTACTTCCGTCACTACTACCGTCACTACTATCGTCACTACCACCGTGACTAATACCGCCCCTACTATCGTCACTACTTCCATCACTACTACCGTCACTACTATAGTCACTACTATCGTGACTGATACCGTCCCTACTACCGTCTCTACTACCGTCAACACTACCGGCACTACTACCGCCCCTACTACCGTCCCAACTACCGTCCCTACTACCGTCACTACTACCGTCACTACTACCGTCTCAACTACCGTCCCTACTACCTTCAATACTACCGTCACTACTACCGTCACTACTACCGTCCCAACTACCGTCCCTACTACCGTCCCTACTACTGTCACTAATACCGTCCCTACTACCGTCCCAACTACCGTACCTACGACCGTCACTACTACCGTCACTACTACCGTCTCAACTACCGTCGCTACAACCGTCACTACTACCGTCACTACTATCGTCACTACTGCCGTCACTACTATCGACACTACTTCCGTCACTACTACCGTGGCTAATACCGTCCCTACTACCGTCACTAATACCGTCCCTACTACCGTCACTACTTCCGTCTCTACTACCGTCACTACTTCCGTCACTACAACGGTCACTACTATCATCACTACTACCGTGATTAATACCGTCCCTACTACTGTCACCACCTCCGTCACAAATACTGTCACTACTGTCGTCACTACTACCGTGACTAATACCGTCCCTACTACCGTCCCCACTACCGTCACAACTACCGTCCCTACTACCGTCCCTGCTACCGTCACTATTTCCGTCACTACTACCGTCCCTGTTACCGCCACTACTTCCGTCACTACTGCGGTCACTACTACCGTCCCTACTGCCGTCCCAACTACCGTCCCTACTACCGTCACTACTACCGTCACTACTACCGTCTCAACTACCGTCCCTAATACCGTCCCTGCTACCGTCACTACTACCGTCACTACTACAGTCCCTACTACCGTCCCAACTACCGCCACTACTACCGTCACTACTACCGACCCTACTACCGTCAGTACTACCGTCACTACTACCGTCCCTACTACCGTCACTGCTACCGCCACTACTTCCGACACTACTACCGTCACTACTATCGTCACTACTACCGTGACTATTTCCGTCCCTATTACCGTCCTTACTACCGTCCCTACTACTGTCACTACTACCGTCCCCACTACCGTCACTACTACCGTCACTACTACATTCCCAACTGCGGACCCTACTACCGTCACTACTACCGTCACAACTACCGTCGCTACAACCGTCACTACTACCGTCACTACTATCGTCACTACTGCCGTCGCTACTTCGTCCCTAGTATCGTCTCTACTACCGTCCCTACTACCGTCCCTACTACCGTCACTACTACCGTCCCTACTACCGTCACTACTACCGTCACAACTACATTCCCAACTGCCGACCCTACTACCGTCACTACTACCGTCCTGCTACCGTCGCTGCTACCGTCATTACTACCGTCACTACTATCGTCACTACTACCTTCACTACTACCGTCACTACTACCGTCTCAACTACCGTTCCTACTACCGTCCCTGTTACCGTCACTATTTCCGTCACTACTACCGTCCCTGTTACCGCCACTACTTCCGTCACTACTACGGTCACTACTATCGTCACTACTACCGTGACTAATACCGTCCCAACTACCGTCCCTACTACCGTCCCTACTACTGTCACTACTACCGTCCCTACTACCGTCCCAACTACCGTCCCTACTACCGTCACTAGTACCGTCACTACTACCGACTCAATTACCGTCCCTACTACCGTCCCTGCTACCATCACTACTTCCGTCACTACTACCGTCACTACTATCGTCACTACCACCGTGACTAATACCGCCCCTACTATCGTCACTACTTCCATCACTACTACCGTCACTGCTATCGTCACTACTGCCGTGACTGATACCGTCCCTACTACCGTCTCTACTAACGTCAACACTACCGTCACTACTACCGCCCCTATTACCGCCCCTACTACCGTCCCTACTACCGTCACTGGTACCGTCACTACTACCGTCACTAAAACCGTCCCAACTACCGTCCCTACTACCGTCCCTGCTACCGTCACTATTTCCGTCACTTCTACCGTCCCTGTTACCGCAACTACTTCCGTCACTACTACGGTCACTACTATCGTCACTACTACCGTGACTAATACCGTCCCAACTACCGTCCCTACTACCGTCCCAACTACTGTCACTACTACCGCCCCTACTACCGTCCCTGCTACCGTCACTACTACCGTCACTACTACCGTCACTACTACCGTCCCTACTAACGTCCCAACTACCGTCCCTACTACAGTCACTACTACCGTCACTACGACCGTCTCAACTACCGTCCCTACTACCGTCCCTGCTACCGTCACTATTTCCGTCACTACTACCGTCCCTGTTACCGCCACTACTTCCGTCACTACTACGGTCACTACTATCGTCACTACTACCGTGACTAATACCGTCCCAACTACCGTCCCTACTACCGTCCCTACTACTGTCACTACTACCGTCCCTACTACCGTCCCAACTACCGTCCCTACTACCATCACTACTACCGTCACTACTACCGTCTCAACTACCGTCCCTACTGCCGTCCCTGCTACCGTCACTACTTCCGTCACTACTACGGTCACTACTATCGTCATTACTACCGTGACTAATAGCGTCCCTACTACCGTCCCTACTACCGTCACTACTACCGTCTCAACTACCGTCCCTACTACCGTCGCTACTTCGTCCCTAGTATCGTCTCCACTACCGTCCCAACTACCGTCCCTACTACAGTCACTACTACCGTCACTCGTACCGTCTCAACTACCGTCCCTACTACCGTCCCTGCTACAGTCACTACTTCCGTCACTACTACGGTCACTACTATCGTCATTACTACCGTGATTAATAGCGTCTCTACTACCGTCACTACTTCCGTCACTACTACTGTCACTACTATCGTCACGACTACCGTCCCTGCTACCGTCACCACTTCCGTCACTACTACCGTCACTACTATCGTCACTGCCACCGTGACTAATACCGCCCCTACTATCGTCACTACTTCCATCACTACTACCGTCACTACTATCGTCACTACTACCGTGACTGATACCGTCCTTACTACCGTCTCTACTACCGTCAACACTACCGGCACTACTACCGCCCCTACTACCGCCCCTACTACCGTCCCTACTGCCGTCACTAGTACCGTCACTACTACCGTCACTAAAACCGTCCCTACTACCGTCACTACTACCGTCACTACTATCGACGCTACTTCCGCCACTACTACCGTGGCTAATGCCGTCCCCACTACCGTCCCTACTACCGTCACTACTTCCGTCACTACTACGGTCACTATTATCGTCACTACTACCGTCCCTACTACCGTCTCTGCTACCGTCACTACTTCCGTCACTACTACCGACACTACTACCGTCCCAACTACCGTCCATGCTACCGTCACTACTTCCCTCACTACTACGGTCACTATTATCGTCACTACTACCGTGGCTAATACCGTCCCTACTACCGTCACTAATACCGTCCCTACTACCGTCACTACTTCCGGCTCTACTACCGTCACTACTTCCGTCACTACTACGGTCACTACTATCTTCATTACTACCGTGACAAATAGCGTCCCTACTACCGTCACTACTACCGCCCCTACTACCGACACTACTACCGTCACTACTACCATCTCAACTACCGTCCCTACTACGGTCAATACTACCATCACTACTACCGTCACTACTACCGTCACTATTATCGACACTACTTCCGTCACTACTACCGTGGCTAATACCGTCCCTACTACCGTCACTAATACCGTCCCTACTACCGTCACTACTTCCGTCTCTACTACCGTCACTACTTCCGTCACTACTACGGTCACTACTATCGTCACTACTACCGTCCCTACTACCGTCCCTGTTACCGCAACTACTTCCGTCACTACTACGGTCACTACTATCGTCACTACTACCGTGACTAATACCGTCCCAACTACCGTCCCTACTACCGTCCCTACTACTGTCACTACTACCGTCCCTACTACCGTCCCTGCTACCGTCACTACTACCGTCACTACTACCGTCACTACTACCGTCCCTACTAACGTCCCAACTACCGTCCCTACTACAGTCACTACTACCGTCACTACGACCGTCTCAACTACCGTCCCTACTACCGTCCCTGCTACCGTCACTATTTCCGTCACTACTACCGTCCCTGTTACCGCCACTACTTCCGTCACTACTACGGTCACTACTATCGTCACTACTACCGTGACTAATACCGTCCCAACTACCGTCCCTACTACCGTCCCTACTACTGTCACTAATACCGTCCCTACTACCGTCACTACTACCGTCACTACTACATTCCCAACTGCCGACCCTACTACCGTCACTACTACCGTCACTACTACTGTCGCTACAACCGTCACTACTACCGTCACTACTATCGTCACTACTGCCGACACTACTATCGACACTACTTTCGCCACTACTACCGTGGTTAATACCGTCCCTACTACCGTCACTACTACCGTCCCTACTACCGTCACTACTACCGTGACTAATACCGTCCCAACTACCGTCCCTACTACCGTCACTACTACTGTCACTACTACCGTCACTACTATCGTCACTACTACCGTGACAAATACCGTCCCTACTACCGTCCCTACTACCGCCACTACTACCGTCCCTACTACCGTCCCTGCTACCGTCACTTCTTCCGTCCCTACTACCGTCACTACTACCGTCCCTACTACCGCCCTGCTACCGTCACTACTTCCGTCACTACTACCGTCGCTACTATCGTCACTACCACCGTGACTAATACCGCCCCTACTATCGTCACTACTTCCATCACTACTACTGTCACTACTATCGTCACTACTACCGTGACTGATACCGTCCCTACTACCGTCTCTACTACCGTCAACACTACCGGCACTACTACCGCCCCTACTACCGTCCCAACTACCGTCCCTACTACCGTCACTACTACTGTCACTACTACCGTCTCAACTACCGTCCCTACTACCTTCAATACTACCGTCACTACTACCGTCACTACTACCGTCCCAACTACCCTCCATGCTACCGTCACTACTTCCGTCACTACTACGGTCACTACTATCGTCACTACAACCGTGACTGATACCGTCCCTACTACCGCCTCTACTACCGTCAATACTACCGCCACTACTACCGTCACTACTACCGACCGTACTACCGTCAGTACTACCGTCACTACTACCGTCCCTGCTACCGTCCCTGCTACCGTCACTACTTCCGTCACTACTACGGTCACTATTATCGTCACTACTACCGTGGCTAATACCGTCCCTACTACCGTCACTAATACCGTCCCTACTACCGTCACTACTTCCGGCTCTACTACCGTCACTACTTCCGTCACTACTACGGTCACTACTATCTTCATTACTACCGTGACAAATAGCGTCTCTACTACCGTCACTACTACCGCCCCTACTACCGACACTACTACCGTCACTACTACCATCTCAACTACCGTCCCTACTACGGTCAATACTACCATCACTACTACCGTCACTACTACCGTCACTATTATCGACACTACTTCCGTCACTACTACCGTGGCTAATACCGTCCCTACTACCGTCACTAATACCGTCCCTACTACCGTCACTACTTCCGTCTCTACTACCGTCACTACTTCCGTCACTACTACGGTCACTACTATCGTCACTACTACCGTCCCTACTACCGTCCCTGTTACCGCAACTACTTCCGTCACTACTACGGTCACTACTATCGTCACTACTACCGTGACTAATACCGTCCCAACTACCGTCCCTACTACCGTCCCTACTACTGTCACTACTATCGTCCCTACTACCGTCCCTGCTACCGTCACTACTACCGTCACTACTACCGTCACTACTACCGTCCCTACTAACGTCCCAACTACCGTCCCTACTACAGTCACTACTACCGTCACTACGACCGTCTCAACTACCGTCCCTACTACCGTCCCTGCTACCGTCACTATTTCCGTCACTACTACCGTCCCTGTTACCGCCACTACTTCCGTCACTACTACGGTCACTACTATCGTCACTACTACCGTGACTAATACCGTCCCAACTACCGTCCCTACTACCGTCCCTACTACTGTCACTAATACCGTCCCTACTACCGTCACTACTACCGTCACTACTACATTCCCAACTGCCGACCCTACTACCGTCACTACTACCGTCACTACTACCGTCGCTACAACCGTCACTACTACCGTCACTACTATCGTCACTACTGCCGACACTACTATCGACACTACTTTCGCCACTACTACCGTGGTTAATACCGTCCCTACTACCGTCACTACTACCGTCCCTACTACCGTCACTACTACCGTGACTAATACCGTCCCAACTACCGTCCCTACTACCGTCACTACTACTGTCACTACTACCGTCACTACTATCGTCACTACTACCGTGACAAATACCGTCCCTACTACCGTCCCTACTACCGCCCCTACTACAGTCACTACTACCGTCCCTACTACCGTCCCTGCTACCGTCACTTCTTCCGTCCCTACTACCGTCACTACTACCGTCCCTACTACCGCCCTGCTACCGTCACTACTTCCGTCACTACTACCGTCGCTACTATCGTCACTACCACCGTGACTAATACCGCCCCTACTATCGTCACTACTTCCATCACTACTACCGTCACTACTATCGTCACTACTACCGTGACAAATACCGTCCCTACTACCGTCCCTACTACCGTTCCTACTACCGTCACTACTACCGTCCCAACTACCGTCCATGCTACCGTCACTACTTCCGTCACTACTACGGTCACTACTATCGTCACTACAACCGTGACTGATACCGTCCCTACTACCGCCTCTACTACCGTCAATACTACCGCCACTACTGCCGTCACTACTACCGACCGTACTACCGTCAGTACTACCGTCACTACTACCGTCCCTGCTACCGTCCCTGCTACCGTCACTACTTCCGTCACTACTACGGTCACTACTATCGTCACTACTACCGTGACTAATACCGTCCCTACTACCGTCACCACCTCCGTCACTACTACCGTCACTACTATCGTCACTACTACCGTGACAAATACCGTCCCTACTACCGTCCCTACTACCGTCCCTACTACCGTCACTACTACCGTCCCTACTACCGTCAATGCTACCGTCACTACTTCCGTCACTACTACGGTCACTACCATCGTCACTACTACCGTGACTAATACCGTCCCTACTACCGTCCCTACTACAGTCACTACTTCCGTCAGTACTACCGTCACTACTATCGTTACTACTACCGTCACTACTACCGTGGCTAATACCGTCCCTACTACCTTCACTACTACCGTCTCTACTACCGTCACCACTACCGTCACTACTACTGTCTCAACTACCGTCCGTACTGCCGTCGCTACTTCGTCCCTAGTATCGTCTCCACTACCGTCCCAACTACCGTCCCTACTACCGTCCCTACTACCGTCCCTACTACCGTCACTACTACCGTCCCTACTACCGTCTCAACTACCGTCCTTACTACCGTCCCTGCTACCGTCACTACTTCCGTCACCACTACGGTCACTACTATCGTCATTACTACCGTGATTAATAGCGTCTCTATTACCGTCACTACTTCCATCACCACTACCGTCACTACTATCGTCACTACTACCGTGACAAATACCGTCACTACTACCGTCCCAACTACCGTCCATGCTACCGTCACTACTTCCCTCACTACTACGGTCACTATTATCGTCACTACTACCGTGACTAACACCGTCCCTACTGCCGTCCCTACTACCGTCACAACTACCGTCCCTACTACCGTCCCTGCTACCGTCACTATTTCCGTCACTACTACCGTCCCTGTTACCGCCACTACTTCCGTCACTACTGCGGTCACTACTACCGTCCCTACTACCGTCCCAACTACCGTCCCTACTACCGTCACTACTACCGTCACTACTACCGTCTCAACTACCGTCCCTAATACCGTCCCTGCTACCGTCACTACTACCGTCACTACTACAGTCCCTACTACCGTCCCAACTACCGCCACTACTACCGTCACTACTACCGACCCTACTACCGTCAGTACTACCGTCACTACTACCGTCCCTACTACCGTCCCTGCTACCGCCACTACTTCCGACACTACTACCGTCACTACTATCGTCACTACTACCGTGACTATTTCCGTCCCTATTACCGTCCTTACTACCGTCCCTACTACTGTCACTACTACCGTCCCCACTACCGTCACTACTACCGTCACTACTACATTCCCAACTGCCGACCCTACTACCGTCACTACTACCGTCACTACTACCGTCGCTACAACCGTCACTACTACCGTCACTACTATCGTCACTACTGCCGACACTACTATCGACACTACTTTCGCCACTACTACCGTGGTTAATACCGTCCCTACTACCGTCACTACTACCGTCCCTACTACCGTCACTACTACCGTGACTAATACCGTCCCAACTACCGTCCCTACTACCGTCACTACTACTGTCACTACTACCGTCACTACTATCGTCACTACTACCGTGACAAATACCGTCCCTACTACCGTCCCTACTACCGCCCCTACTACCGTCACTACTACCGTCCCTACTACCGTCCCTGCTACCGTCACTTCTTCCGTCCCTACTACCGTCACTAATACCGTCCCTACTACCGCCCTGCTACCGTCACTACTTCCGTCACTACTACCGTCGCTACTATCGTCACTACCACCGTGACTAATACCGCCCCTACTATCGTCACTACTTCCATCACTACTACCGTCACTACTATCGTCACTACTACCGTGACTGATACCGTCCCTACTACCGTCTCTACTACCGTCAACACTACCGGCACTACTACCGCCCCTACTACCGTCCCAACTACCGTCCCTACTACCGTCACTACTACCGTCTCAACTACCGTCCCTACTACCTTCAATACTACCGTCACTACTACCGTCACTACTACCGTCCCAACTACCGTCCATGCTACCGTCACTACTTCCGTCACTACTACGGTCACTACTATCGTCACTACAACCGTGACTGATACCGTCCCTACTACCGCCTCTACTACCGTCAATACTACCGCCACTACTACCGTCACTACTACCGACCGTACTACCGTCAGTACTACCGTCACTACTACCGTCCCTGCTACCGTCCCTGCTACCGTCACTACTTCCGTCACTACTACGGTCACTACTATCGTCACTACTACCGTGACTAATACCGTCCCTACTACCGTCACCACCTCCGTCACTACTACCGTCACTACTATCGTCACTACTACCGTGACAAATACCGTCCCTACTACCGTCCCTACTACCGTCCCTACTACCTTCACTACTACCGTCCCTACTACTGTCAATGCTACCGTCACTACTTCCGTCACTACTACGGTCACTACCATCGTCACTACTACCGTGACTAATACCGTCCCTACTACCGTCCCTACTACAGTCACTACTTCCGTCAGTACTACCGTCACTACTATCGTTACTACTACCGTCACTACTGCCGTGGCTAATACCGTCCCTACTACCTTCACTACTACCGTCCCTACTACCGTCACCACTACGGTCACTACTACTGTCTCAACTACCGTCCGTACTGCCGTCGCTACTTCGTCCCTAGTATCGTCTCCACTACCGTCCCATCTACCGTCCCTACTACCGTCCCTACTACCGTCCCTACTACCGTCACTACTACCGTCCCTACTACCGTCTCAACTACCGTCCCTACTACCGTCCCTGCTACCGTCACTACTTCCGTCACCACTACGGTCACTACTATCGTCATTACTACCGTGATTAATAGCGTCTCTATTACCGTCACTACTTCCATCACCACTACCGTCACTACTATCGTCACTACTACCGTGACAAATACCGTCCCTACTACCGTCCCTACTACC
The DNA here is from genome assembly GCA_944738655.2 of Andrena hattorfiana. NCBI lineage: Eukaryota > Metazoa > Arthropoda > Insecta > Hymenoptera > Andrenidae > Andrena > Andrena hattorfiana. Next base: position 30,868,700 of record OX122894.2, on the reverse strand, counting down.
GTCCCTAGTACCGTCACTACTACCGTCCCTACTACCGTCACTGCTACCGTCACTACTTCCGTCCCTACTACGGTCACTACTATCGTCACTACTACCGTGGCTAATACCGTCCCTACTACCTTCACTACTACCGTCCCTACTACCGTCACCACTACCGTCACTACTACCGTCTCAACTACCGTCCCTACTGCCGTCGCTACTTCGTCCCTAGTATCTTCTCTACTACCGTCCCAACTAACGTCCCTACTACCGTCACTACTACCGTCACTCCTACCGTCTCAACTACCGTCCCTACTACCGTCCCTGCTACCGTCACTACTTCCGTCACTACTACGGTCACTACTGTCGTCATTACTACCGTGATTAATAGCGTCTCTACTACCGTCACTACTTCCGTCACTACTACGGTCATTACTATCGTCACAACTAGCGTCCCTGCTACCGTCACTACTTCCGTCACTACTACCGTCACTACTATCGTCACTGCTACCGTGACTAATACCGCCCCTACTATCGTCACTACTTCCATCACTACTACCGTCACTACTATCGTCACTACCACCGTGACTAATACCGCCCCTACTATCGTCACTACTTCCATCACTACTACCGTCACTACTATCGTCACTACTACCGCGATTGATACCGTGCCTACTACCGTCTCTACTACCGTCAACATTACCGTCACTACTACCGCCCCTACTACCGTCCCTACTTCCGTCCCTAGTATCGTCACTCCTACCGTCTCAACTACCGTCCCTACTACCGTCCCTGCTACCGTCACTACTTCCGTCACTACTACGGTCACTACTATCGTCAATACTACCGTGACTAATAGCGTCTCTACTACTGTCACTACTTCCGTCACTACTACGGTCACTACTATGGTCACTACTACCGTGACTAATACCGCCCCTACTACCGTCACCACCTCCGTCACTACTACCATCACTACTACCGTCACTACTATCGTCACTACTACCGTGACAAATACCGTCCCTACTACCGTCCCTACTACCGTCCCTACTACTGTCACTACTACCGTCCCTACTACCGTCCCAACTACCACCCCTACTACCGTCACTACTACCGTCACTACTACCGTCTCAACTACCGTCCCTACTACCGTCCCTACTACTGTCACTACTACCGTCCCTACTACCGTCCCAACTACCGTCCCTACGACCGTCACTACTACCGTCACTACTACCGTCTCAACTACCGTCCCTACTACCGTCCCTGCTACCGTCACTACTTCCGTCACTACTACGGTCACTACTATCGTCATTACTACCGTGACTAATAGCGTCCCTACTACCGTCACTACTACCGTCCCTACTACCGACACTACTACCGTCAATACTACAGTCTCAACTACCGTCCCTACTACGGTCAATACTACCGTCACTAATACCGTCACTACTACCGTCACTATTATCGACACTACTTCCGTCACTACTACCGTGGCTAATACCGTCCCTACTACCGGCACTAATACAGTCCCTACTACCGTCACTACTTCCGTCTCTACTACCGTCACTACTTCCGTCACTACAACTGTCACTACTATCATCACTACTACCGTGATTAATACCGTCCCTACTACTGTCACCACCTCCGTCACAAATACTGTCACTACTGTCGTCACTACTACCGTGACTAATACCGTCCCTACTACCGTCCCTACTACCGCCCCTACTACCGTCACTACTACCGTCCCTACTACCGTCCCTGCTACCGTCACTACTTCCGTCACTACTACGGTCACTATTATCGTCACTACTACCGTGACTAATACCGTCCCTACTACCGTCCCTACTTCCGTCCCTAGTATCGTCTCTACTACCGTCCCAACTACCGTCCCTACTACCGTCACTAATACCGTCCCTACTACCGCCCTGCTACCGTCACTACTTCCGTCACTACTACCGTCACTACTATCGTCACTACCATCGTGACTAATACCGCCCCTACTATCGTCACTACTTCCATCACTACTACCGTCACTACTATCGTCACTACTACCGTGACTGATACCGTCCCTACTACCGTCTCTACTACCGTCAACACTACCGGCACTACTACGCAGCCCTACTACCGTCCCAACTACCGTCCCTACTACCGTCACTACTACCGTCACTACTACCGTCTCAACTACCGTCCCTACTACCTTCAATACTACCGTCACTACTACCGTCACTACTACCGTCCCAACTACCGTCCATGCTACCGTCACTACTTCCGTCACTACTACGGTCACTAGTATCGTCACTACAACCGTGACTGATACCGTCCCTACTACCGCCTCTACTACCGTCAATACTACCGCCACTACTACCGTCACTACTACCGACCGTACTACCGTCAGTACTACCGTCACTACTACCGTCCCTACTGCCGTCCCTGCTACCGTCACTACTTCCGTCACTACTACGGTCACTACTATCGTCACTACTACCGTGACTAATACCATCCCTACTACCGTCACCACCTCCGTCACTACTACCGTCACTACTATCGTCACTACTACCGTGACAAATACCGTCCCTACTACCGCCCCTACTACCGCCCCTACTACCGTCCCTACTACCGTCACTAGTACCGTCACTACTACCGTCACTAAAACCGTCCCAACTACCGTCCCTACTACCGTCCCTGCTACCGTCACTATTTCCGTCACTACTACCGTCCCTGTTACCGCCACTACTTCCGTCACTACTACCGTCACTACTACCGTCTCAACTACCGTCCCTAATACCGTCCCTGCTACCGTCACTACTACCGTCACTACTACAGTCCCTACTACCGTCCCAACTACCGCCACTACTACCGTCACTACTACCGTCTCTATTACCGTCCCTACTACCGTCCCTACTACCCTCACTACTACCGTCCCTAATACCGTCACTACTACCGTCACAACTACATTCCCAACTGCCGACCTTACTATCGTCACTACTACCGTGACAAATACCGTCCCTACTACCGTCCCTACTACCGTCCCTACTACTGTCACTACTACCGTCCCTACTACCGTCCCAACTACCGCCCCTACTACCGTCACTACTACCGTCACTACTACCGTCTCAACTACCGTCCCTACTACCGTCCCTGCTACCGCCACTACTTCCGTCACTACTACGGTCACTACTATCGTCACTACTACCGTGACTAATACCGTCCCAACTACCGTCCCTACTACCGTCCCTACTACTGTCACTACTACCGTCCCTACTACCGTCCCAACTACCGTCCCTACTACCATCACTACTACCGTCACTACTACCGTCTCAACTACCGTCCCTACTACCGTCGCTACTTCGTCCCTAGTATCGTCTCTACTACCGTCCCAACTACCGTCCCTGCTACCGACACTACTACCGTCACTACTATCGACGCTACTTCCGCCACTACTACCGTGGCTAATACCGTCCCTACTACCGTCCCTACTACCGTCACTACTTCCGTCACTACTACCGTCACTATTATCGACACTACTTCCGTCACTACTACCGTGGCTAATACCGTCCCTACTACGGTCACTAATACCGTCCCTGCTACCGTCACTACTTCCGTCACTACTACGGTCACTACTATCGTCATTACTACCGTGACTAATAGCGTCCCTACTACCGTCACTACTACCGTCTCAACTGCCGTCCCTACTACCGTCGCTACTTCGTCCCTAGTATCGTCTCTACTACCGTCCCAACTACCGTCCCTACTACCGACACTACTACCGTCACTACTATCGACGCTACTTCCGCCACTACTACCATGGCTAATACCGTCCCTACTACCGTCCCTACTACCGTCACTACTTCCGTCACTACTACCGTCACTATTATCGACACTACTTCCGTCACTACTACCGTGGCTAATACCGTCCCTACTACGGTCACTAATACCGTCCCTACTACCGTCACTACTTCCGTCTCTACTACCGTCACTACGTCCGTCACTACTACGGTCACTACTATCGTCACTACTACCGTCCCTACTACCGTCCCCGCTACCGTCACTACTTCCGTCACTACTACGGTCACTACTATCGTCATTACTACCGTGACTAATAGCGTCCCTACTACCGTGACTACTACCGTCCCCACTACCGACACTACTACCGTCACTACTACAGTCTCAACTACCGTCCCTACTACCGTCCCTGCTACCGTCACTACTTCCGTCACTGCTACGGTCACTACTATCGTCATTACTACCGTGACTAATAGCGTCCCTACTACCGTCACTACTACCGTCACTACTACCGTCTCAACTACCGTCCCTACTACCGTCGCTACTTCGTCCCTAGTATCGTCTCTACTACCGTCCCAACTACCGTCCCTACTACCGACACTACTACCGTCACTACTATCGATGCTACTTCCGCCACTACTACCGTGGCTAATACCGTCCCTACTACCGTCCCTACTACCGTCACTACTTCCGTCACTACTACCGTCACTATTATCGACACTACTTCCGTCACTACTACCGTGGCTAATACCGTCCGTACTACGGTCACTAATACCGTCCCTACTACCGTCACTACTATCGTCACTGCCACCGTGACTAATACCGCCCCTACTATCGTCACTACTTCCATCACTACTACCGTCACTACTATCTATACTACCACCGTGACTAATACCGCCCCTACTATCGTCACTACTTCCATCACTACTACCGTCACTACTATCGTCACTACTACCGTGATTGATACCGTGCCTACTACCGTCTCTACTACCGTCAACATTACCGTCACTACTACCGCCCCTACTACCGTCCCTACTTCCGTCCCTAGTATCGTCACTCCTACCGTCTCAACTACCGTCCCTACTACCGTCCCTGCTACCGTCACTACTTCCGTCACTACTACGGTCACTACTATCGCCACTACTACCGTGGCTAATACCGTCCCTACTACCGTCCCTACTACCGTCACTACTTCCGTCACTACTACCGTCACTATTATCGACACTACTTCCGTCACTACTACCGTGGCTAATACCGTCCCTACTACGGTCACTAATACCGTCCCTGCTACCGTCACTACTTCCGTCACTACTACGGTCACTACTATCGTCATTACTACCGTGACTAATAGCGTCCCTACTACCGTCACTACTACCGTCACTACTACCGTCTCAACTGCCGTCCCTACTACCGTCGCTACTTCGTCCCTAGTATCGTCTCTACTACCGTCCCAACTACCGTCCCTACTACCGACAATACTACCGTCACTACTATCGACGCTACTTCCGCCACTACTACCGTGGCTAATACCGTCCCTACTACCGTCCCTACTACCGTCACTACTTCCGTCACTACTACCGTCACTATTATCGACACTACTTCCGTCACTACTACCGTGGCTAATACCGTCCCTACTACCGTCACTACTACCGTCACTACTACCGTCACTACTACCGTCCCTACTAACGTCCCAAATACCGTCCCTACTACCGTCACTACTACCGTCACTACGACCGTCTCAACTACCGTCCCTGCTACCGTCACTATTTCCGTCACTACTACCGTCCCTGTTACCGCCACTACTTCCGTCACTACTACGGTCACTACTATCGTCACTACTACTGTGACTAATACCGTCCCAACTACCGTCCCTACTACCGTCCCTACTACTGTCACTACTACCGTCCCTACTACCGTCCCAACTACCGTCCCTACGACCGCCACTACTACCGTCACTACTACCGTCTCAACTACCGTCCCTACTACCGTCACTAATACCGTCACTACTGCCGTCACTATTATCGACACTACTTCCGTCACTACTACCGTGGCTAATACCGTCCCTACTACCGTCACTAATACCGTCCCCACTACCGTCACTACTTCCATCTCTACTACCGTCACTACTGCCGTCACTATTATCGACACTACTTCCGTCACTACTACCGTGGCTAATACCGTCCCTACTACCGTCACTAATACCGTCCCTACTACCGTCACTACTTCCGTCTCTACTACCGTCACTACTTCCGTCACTACTACGGTCACTACTATCGTCACTACTACCGTCCCTACTACCGTCCCTGCTACCGTCACTACTTCCGTCACTACTACCGTCACTACTATCGTCACTACCACCGTGACTAATACCGCCCCTACTATCGTCACTACTTCCATCACTACTACCGTCACTACTATCGTCACTACTACCGTGACTGATACCGTCCCTACTACCGTCTCTACTACCGTCAACACTACCGGCACTACTACCGCCCCTACTACCGTCCCAACTACCGTCCCTACTACCGTCACTACTACCGTCACTACTACCGTCTCAACTACCGTCCCTACTACCTTCAATACTACCGTCACTACTACCGTCACTACTACCGTCCCAACTACCGTCCATGCTACCGTCACTACTTCCGTCACTACTACGGTCACTACTATCGTCACTACAACCGTGACTGATACCGTCCCTACTACCGCCTCTACTACCGTCAATACTACCGCCACTACTACCGTCACTACTACCGACCGTACTACCGTCAGTACTACCGTCACTACTACCGTCCCTACTACCGTCCCTGCTACCGTCACTACTTCCGTCACTACTACGGTCACTACTATCGTCACTACTACCGTGACTAATACCATCCCTACTACCGTCACCACCTCCGTCACTACTACCGTCACTACTATCGTCACTACTACCGTGACAAATACCGTCCCTACTACCGTCCCTACTACCGTCCCTACTACCGTCACTACTACCGTCCCTACTACCGTCACTGCTACCGTCACTACTTCCGTCACTACTACGGTCACTACCATCGTCACTACTACCGTGACTAATACCGTCCCTACTACCGTCCCTACTACAGTCACTACTTCCGTCAGTACTACCGTCACTACTATCGTTACTACTACCGTCACTACTACCGTGGCTAATACCGTCCCTACTACCTTCACTACTACCGTCCCTACTCCCGTCAGCACTACCGTCACTACTACCGTCTCAACTACCGTCCCTAATGCCGTCGCTACTTCGTCCCTAGTATCTTCTCCACTACCGTCCCAACTAACGTCCCTACTACCGTCACTACTACCGTCACTCCTACCGTCTCAACTACCGTCCCTACTACCGTCCCTGCTACCGTCACTACTACCGTCACTACTACCGTCCCTACTAACGTCCCAACTACCGTCCCTACTACCGTCACTACTACCGTCACTACGACCGTCTCAACTACCGTCCCTGCTACCGTCACTATTTCCGTCACTACTACCGTCCCTGTTACCGCCACTACTTCCGTCACTACTACGGTCACTACTATCGTCACTACTACCGTGACTAATACCGTCCCAACTACCGTCCCTACTACCGTCCCTACTACTGTCACTACTACCGTCACTCGTACCGTCTCAACTACCGTCCCTACTACCGTCCCTGCTACCGTCACTACTTCCGTCACTACTACGGTCACTACTATCGTCCCTACTGCCGTCGCTACTTCGTCCCTAGTATCTTCTCCACTACCGTCCCAACTAACGTCCCTACTACCGTCACTACTACCGTCACTCCTACCGTCTCAACTACCGTCCCTACTACCGTCCCTGCTACCGTCACTACTACCGTCTCAACTACCGTCCCTACTACCGTCCCTGCTACCGTCACTACTTCCGTCACTACTACGGTCACTACTATCGTCATTACTACCGTGACTAATAGCGTCCCTACTACCGTCCCTACTACCGTCACTACTACCGTCTCAACTACCGTCCCTACTACCGTCGCTACTTCGTCCCTAGTATCGTCTCCACTACCGTCCCAACTACCGTCCCTACTACAGTCACTACTACCGTCACTCGTACCGTCTCAACTACCGTCCCTACTACCGTCCCTGCTACCGTCACTACTTCCGTCACTACTACGGTCACTACTATCGTCATTACTACCGTGATTAATAGCGTCTCTACTACCGTCACTACTTCCGTCACTACTACTGTCACTACTATCGTCACGACTACCGTCCCTGCTACCGTCACTACTTCCGTCACTACTACCGTCACTACTATCGTCACTGCCACCGTGACTAATACCGCCCCTACTATCGTCACTACTTGCATCACTACTACCGTCACTACTATCGTCACTACTACCGTGACTGATACCGTCCTTACTACCGTCTCTACTACCGTCAACACTACCGGCACTACTACCGCCCCTACTACCGCCCCTACTACCGTCCCTACTACCGTCACTAGTACCGTCACTACTACCGTCACTAAAACCGTCCCTACTACCGTCACTACTACCGTCACTACTATCGACGCTACTTCCGCCACTACTACCGTGGCTAATACCGTCCCCACTACCGTCCCTACTACCGTCACTACTTCCGTCACTACTACGGTCACTATTATCGTCACTACTACCGTCCCTACTACCGTCTCTGCTACCGTCACTACTTCCGTCACTACTACCGTCACTACTACCGTCCCAACTACCGTCCATGCTACCGTCACTACTTCCCTCACTACTACGGTCACTATTATCGTCACTACTACCGTGGCTAATACCGTCCCTACTACCGTCACTAATACCGTCCCTACTACCGTCACTACTTCCGGCTCTACTACCGTCACTACTTCCGTCACTACTACGGTCACTACTATCTTCATTACTACCGTGACAAATAGCGTCCCTACTACCGTCACTACTACCGCCCCTACTACCGACACTACTACCGTCACTACTACCATCTCAACTACCGTCCCTACTACGGTCAATACTACCATCACTACTACCGTCACTACTACCGTCACTATTATCGACACTACTTCCGTCACTACTACCGTGGCTAATACCGTCCCTACTACCGTCACTAATACCGTCCCTACTACCGTCACTACTTCCGTCTCTACTACCGTCACTACTTCCGTCACTACTACGGTCACTACTATCGTCACTACTACCGTCCCTACTACCGTCCCTGCTACCGTCACTACTTCCGTCACTACTACGGTCACTATTATCGTCACTACTACCGTCCCTACTACCGTCTCTGCTACCGTCACTACTTCCGACACTACTACCGTCACTACTATCGTCACCACCACCGTGACTAATACCGCCCCTACTATCGTCACTACTTCCATCACTACTACCGTCACTAATATCGTCACTACTACCGTCACTACTACCGTCACTATTATCGACACTACTTCCGTCACTACTACCGTGGCTAATACCGTCCCTACTACCGTCACTAATACCGTCCCTACTACCGTCACTACTACCGTCACTACTACCGTCTCAACTACCGTCCCTAATACCGTCCCTGCTACCGTCACTACTACCGTCACTACTACCGTGACTAATACCGTCCCAACTACCGTCCCTACTACCGTCACTACTACTGTCACTACTACCGTCACTACTATCGTCACTACTACCGTGACAAATACAGTCCCTACTACCGTCCCTACTACCGCCCCTACTACCGTCACTAATACCGTCCCTACTACCGTCACAACTACCGTCACTACTATCGTCACTACTGCCGTCACTACTATCGACACTACTTCCGCCACTACTACCGTGGTTAATACCGTCCCTACTACCGTCACTACTACCGTCCCTACTACCGTCACTACTACCGTGACTAATACCGTCCCAACTACCGTCCCTACTACCGTCACTACTACTGTCACTACTACCGTCACTACTATCGTCACTACTACCGTGACAAATACCGTCCCTACTACCGTCCCTACTACCGCCCCTACTACCGTCACTACTACCGTCCCTACTACCGTACCTGCTACCGTCACTTCTTCCGTCACTACTACGGTCCCTACTACCGTCCCAACTACCGCCACTACTACCGTCACTACTACCGTCTCAACTACCGTCCCTAATACCGTCCCTGCTACCGTCACTACTACCGTCACTACTACCGTCTCAACTACCGTCCCTAATACCGTCCCTGCTACCGTCACTAATATCGTCACTACTACCGTCACTACTACCGTCACTATTATCGACACTACTTCCGTCACTACTACCGTGACTAATACCGCCCCTACTATCGTCACTACTTCCATCACTACTACCGTCACTACTATCGTCACTACTACCGTGACTGATACCGTCCTTACTACCGTCTCTACTACCGTCAACACTACCGGCACTACTACCGCCCCTACTACCGCCCCTACTACCGTCCCTACTACCGTCACTAGTACCGTCACTACTACCGTCACTAAAACCGTCCCTACTACCGTCACTACTACCGTCACTACTATCGACGCTACTTCAGCCACTACTACCGTGGCTAATACCGTCCCCACTACCGTCCCTACTACCGTCACTACTTCCGTCACTACTACGGTCACTATTATCGTCACTACTACCGTCCCTACTACCGTCTCTGCTACCGTCACTACTTCCGTCACTACTACCGTCACTACTACCGACCCAACTACCGTCCATGCTACCGTCACTACTTCCCTCACTACTACGGTCACTATTATCGTCACTACTACCGTGGCTAATACCGTCCCTACTACCGTCACTAATACCGTCCCTACTACCGCCCCTACTACCGTCACTACTACCGTCCCTACTACCGTCACTACTACTGTCACTACTACCGTCACTACTATCGTCACTACTACCGTGACAAATACCGTCCCTACTACCGTCCCTACTACCGTCCCTACTACCGTCACAACTACCGTCACTACTATCGTCACTACTGCCGTCACTACTATCGACACTACTTCCGCCACTACTACCGTGGTTAATACCGTCCCTACTACCGTCACTACTACCGTCCCTACTACCGTCACTACTACCGTGACTAATACCGTCCCAACTACCGTCCCTACTACCGTCACTACTACTGTCACTACTACCGTCACTACTATCGTCACTACTACCGTGACAAATACCGTCCCTATTACCGCCCCTACTACCGTCCCTACTACCGTCACTAGTACCGTCACTACTACCGTCACTAAAACCGTCCCAACTACCGTCCCTACTACCGTCCCTGCTACCGTCACTATTTCCGTCACTTCTACCGTCCCTGTTACCGCAACTACTTCCGTCACTACTACGGTCACTACTATCGTCACTACTACCGTGACTAATACCGTCCCAACTACCGTCCCTACTACCGTCCCTACTACTGTCACTACTACCGTCCCTACTACCGTCCCTGCTACCGTCACTACTACCGTGACAAATACCGTCCCTATTACCGCCCCTACTACCGTCCCTACTACCGTCACTAGTACCGTCACTACTACCGTCACTAAAACCGTCCCAACTACCGTCCCTACTACCGTCCCTGCTACCGTAACTATTTCCGTCACTTCTACCGTCCCTGTTACCGCAACTACTTCCGTCACTACTACGGTCACTACTATCGTCACTACTACCGTGACTAATACCGTCCCAACTACCGTCCCTACTACCGTCCCTACTACCGTCACTACTACCGTCCCTACTACCGTCCCAACTACCGTCCATACTACCGTCACTAGTACCGTCACTACTACCGTCACTAAAACCGTCCCAACTACAGTCCCTAATACCGTCCCTGCTACCGTCACTATTTCCGTCACTTCTACCGTGCCTGTTACCGCAACTACTTCCGTCACTACTACGGTCACTACTATCGTCACTACTACCGTGACTAATACCGTCCCAACTACCGTCCCTACTACCGTCCCTACTACCGTCACTACTACCGTCCCTACTACCGTCCCAACTACCGTCCCTACTACCGTCACTACTACTGTCACTACTACCGTCACTACTATCGTCACTACTACCGTGACAAATACCGTCACTACTACCGTCCCAACTACCGTCCATGCTACCGTCACTACTTCCCTCACTACTACGGTCACTATTATCGTCACTACTACCGTGACTAATACCGTCCCTACTACCGTCCCTACTACCATCACAACTACCGTCCCTACTACCGTCCCTGCTACCGTCACTATTTCCGTCACTACTACCGTCCCTGTTACCGCCACTACTTCCGTCACTACTGCGGTCACTACTACCGTCCCTACTACCGTCCCAACTACCGTCCCTACTGCCGTCACTACTACCGTCACTACTACCGTCTCAACTACCGTCCCTAATACCGTCCCTGCTACCGTCACTACTACCGTCACTACTACAGTCCCTACTACCGTCCCAACTACCGCCACTACTACCGTCACTACTACCGACCCTACTACCGTCAGTACTACCGTCACTACTACCGTCCCTACTACCGTCCCTGCTACCGCCACTACTTCCGACACTACTACCGTCACTACTATCGTCACTACTACCGTGGCTATTTCCGTCCCTATTACCGTCCTTACTACCGTCCCTACTACTGTCACTACTACCGTCACTACTACATTCCCAACTGCCGACCCTACTACCGTCACTACTACCGTCACTACTACCGTCGCTACAACCGTCACTACTACCGTCACTTCTATCGTCACTACTGCCGACACTACTATCGACACTACTTTCGCCACTACTACCGTGGTTAATACCGTCCCTACTACCGTCACTACTACCGTCCCTACTACCGTCACTACTACCGTGACTAATACCGTCCCAACTACCGTCCCTACTACCGTCACTACTACTGTCACTACTACCGTCACTACTATCGTCACTACTAACGTGACAAATACCGTCCCTACTACCGTCCCTACTACCGCCCCTACTACCGTCACTACTACCGTCCCTACTACCGTCCCTGCTACCGTGACTAATACCGCCCCTACTATCGTCACTACTTCCATCACTACTACCGTCACTACTATCGTCACTACTACCGTGACTGATACCGTCCCTACTACCGTCCCTACTACCGTCCCTACTACCGTCACTACTACCGTCCCTACTACCGTCAATGCTACCGTCACTACTTCCGTCACTACTACGGTCACTACCATCGTCACTACTACCGTGACTAATACCGTCCCTACTACCGTCCCTACTACAGTCACTACTTCCGTCAGTACTACCGTCACTACTATCGTTACTACTACCGTCACTACTACCGTGGCTAATACCGTCCCTACTACCTTCACTACTACCGTCCCTACTACCGTCACCACTACCGTCACTACTACTGTCTCAACTACCGTCCGTACTGCCGTCGCTACTTCGTCCCTAGTATCGTCTCCACTACCGTCCCAACTACCGTCCCTACTACCGTCCCTACTACCGTCCCTACTACCGTCACTACTACCGTCCCTACTACCATCTCAACTACCGTCCCTACTACCGTCCCTGCTACCGTCACTACTTCCGTCACCACTACGGTCACTACTATCGTCATTACTACCGTGATTAATAGCGTCTCTATTACCGTCACTACTTCCATCACCACTACCGTCACTACTATCGTCACTACTACCGTGACAAATACCGTCCCTACTACCGTCCCTACTACCGTCCCTAGTACCGTCACTACTACCGTCCCTACTACCGTCACTGCTACCGTCACTACTTCCGTCCCTACTACGGTCACTACTATCGTCACTACTACCGTGGCTAATACCGTCCCTACTACCTTCACTACTACCGTCCCTACTACCGTCACCACTACCGTCACTACTACCGTCTCAACTACCGTCCCTACTGCCGTCGCTACTTCGTCCCTAGTATCTTCTCCACTACCGTCCCAACTAACGTCCCTACTACCGTCACTACTACCGTCACTCCTACCGTCTCAACTACCGTCCCTACTACCGTCCCTGCTACCGTCACTACTTCCGTCCCTACTACCGTCACTACTACCGTCCCTACTACCGCCCTGCTACCGTCACTACTTCCGTCACTACTACCGTCGTTACTATCGTCACTACCACCGTGACTAATACCGCCCCTACTATCGTCACTACTTCCATCACTACTACCGTCACTACTATCGTCACTACTACCGTGACTGATACCGTCCCTACTACCGTCTCTACTACCGTCAACACTACCGGCACTACTACCGCCCCTACTACCGTCCCAACTACCGTCCCTACTACCGTCACTACTACCGTCACTACTACCGTCTCAACTACCGTCCCTACTACCTTCAATACTACCGTCACTACTACCGTCACTACTACCGTCCCAACTACCGTCCATGCTACTGTCACTACTTCCGTCACTACTACGGTCACTACTATCGTCACTACAACCGTGACTGATACCGTCCCTACTACCGCCTCTACTACCGTCAATACTACCGCCACTACTACCGTCACTACTACCGACCGTACTACCGTCAGTACTACCGTCACTACTACCGTCCCTGCTACCGTCCCTGCTACCGTCACTACTTCCGTCACTACTACGGTCACTACTATCGTCACTACTACCGTGGCTAATACCGTCACTGCTACCGTCACTACTTCCGTCCCTACTACGGTCACTACTATCGTCACTACTACCGTGGCTAATACCGTCGCTACTACCTTCACTACTACCGTCCCTACTACCGTCACCACTACCGTCACTACTACCGTCTCAACTACCGTCCCTACTGCCGTCGCTACTTCGTCCCTAGTATCTTCTCCACTACCGTCCCAACTAACGTCCCTACTACCGTCACTACTACCGTCACTCCTACCGTCTCAACTACCGTCCCTACTACCGTCCCTGCTACCGTCACTACTTCCGTCACTACTACGGTCACTACTATCGTCATTACTACCGTGATTAATAGCGTCTCTACTACCGTCACTACTTCCGTCACTACTACGGTCATTACTATCGTCACTACTAGCGTCCCTGCTACCGTCACTACTTCCGTCACTACTACCGTCACTACTATCGTCACTGCCACCGTGACTAATACCGCCCCTACTATCGTCACTACTTCCATCACTACTACCGTCCCAACTACCGTCCCTACTACCGTCACTACTACCGTCACTACTACCGTCTCAACTACCGTCCCTACTACCTTCAATACTACCGTCACTACTACCGTCACTACTACCGTCTCAACTACCGTCCCTACTACCTTCAATACTACCGTCACTACTACCGTCACTACTACCGTCCCAACTACCGTCCATGCTACCGTCACTACTTCCGTCACTACTACGGTCACTACTATCGTCACTACAACCGTGACTGATACCGTCCCTACTACCGCCTCTACTACCGTCAATACTACCGCCACTACTACCGTCACTACTACCGACCGTACTACCGTCAGTACTACCGTCACTACTACCGTCCCTGCTACCGTCCCTGCTACCGTCACTACTTCCGTCACTACTACCGTCACTACTATCGTCACTACCACCGTGACTAATACCGCCCCTACTATCGTCACTACTTCCATCACTACTACCGTCACTACTATCGTCACTACTACCGTGACTGATACCGTCCCTACTACCGTCTCTACTACCGTCAACACTACCGGCACTACTACGCGCCCCTACTACCGTCCCAACTACCGTCCCTACTACCGTCACTACTACCGTCACTACTACCGTCTCAACTACCGTCCCTACTACCTTCAATACTACCGTCACTACTACCGTCACTACTACCGTCCCAACTACCGTCCATGCTACCGTCACTACTTCCGTCACTACTACGGTCACTAGTATCGTCACTACAACCGTGACTGATACCGTCCCTACTACCGCCTCTACTACCGTCAATACTACCGCCACTACTACCGTCACTACTACCGACCGTACTACCGTCAGTACTACCGTCACTACTACCGTCCCTACTGCCGTCCCTGCTACCGTCACTACTTCCGTCACTACTACGGTCACTACTATCGTCACTACTACCGTGACTAATACCATCCCTACTACCGTCACCACCTCCGTCACTACTACCGTCACTACTATCGTCACTACTACCGTGACATATACCGTCCCTACTACCGCCCCTACTACCGCCCCTACTACCGTCCCTACTACCGTCACTAGTACCGTCACTACTACCGTCACTAAAACCGTCCCAACTACCGTCCCTACTACCGTCCCTGCTACCGTCACTATTTCCGTCACTACTACCGTCCCTGTTACCGCCACTACTTCCGTCACTACTACGGTCACTACTACCGTCCCTACTACCGTCCCAACTACCGTCCCTACTACCGTCACTACTACCGTCACTACTACCGTCTCAACTACCGTCCCTAATACCGTCCCTGCTACCGTCACTACTACCGTCACTACTACAGTCCCTACTACCGTCTCAACTACCGCCACTACTACCGTCACTACTACCGCCTCTATTACCGTCCCTACTACCGTCCCTACTACCCTCACTACTACCGTCCCTAATACCGTCACTACTACCGTCACAACTACATTCCCAACTGCCGACCTTACTATCGTCACTACTACCGTGACAAATACCGTCCCTACTACCGTCCCTACTACCGTCCCTACTACTGTCACTACTACCGTCCCTACTACCGTCCCAACTACCGCCCCTACTACCGTCACTACTACCGTCACTACTACCGTCTCAACTACCGTCCCTACTACCGTCCCTGCTACCGCCACTACTTCCGTCACTACTACGGTCACTACTATCGTCACTACTACCGTGACTAATACCGTCCCAACTACCGTCCCTACTACCGTCCCTACTACTGTCACTACTACCGTCCCTACTACCGTCCCAACTACCGTCCCTACGACCGCCACTACTACCGTCACTACTACCGTCTCAACTACCGTCCCTACTACCGTCACTAATACCGTCACTACTGCCGTCACTATTATCGACACTACTTCCGTCACTACTACCGTGGCTAATACCGTCCCTACTACCGTCACTAATACCGTCCCTACTACCGTCACTACTTCCGTCTCTACTACCGTCACTACTTCCGTCACTACAACGGTCACTACTATCATCACTACTACCGTGATTAATACCGTCCCTACTACTGTCACCACCTCCGTCACAAATACTGTCACTACTGTCGTCACTACTACCGTGACTAATACCGTCCCTACTACCGTCCCTACTACCGCCCCTACTACCGTCACTACTACCGTCCCTACTACCGTCCCTGCTACCGTCACTACTTCCGTCACTACTACGGTCACTATTATCGTCACTACTACCGTGACTAATACCGTCCCTACTTCCGTCCCTAGTATCGTCTCTACTACCGTCCCAACTACCGTCCCTACTACCGTCCCTACTACCGTCCCTACTACCGCCCTGCTACCGTCACTACTTCCGTCACTACTACCGTCACTACTATCGTCACTACCACCGTGACTAATACCGCCCCTACTATCGTCACTACTTCCATCACTACTACCGTCACTACTATCGTCACTACTACCGTGACTGATACCGTCCCTACTACCGTCTCTACTACCGTCAACACTACCGGCACTACTACCGCCCCTACTACCGTCCCAACTACCGTCCCTACTACCGTCACTACTACCGTCACTACTACCGTCTCAACTACCGTCCCTACTACCTTCAATACTACCGTCACTACTACCGTCACTACTACCGTCCCAACTACCGTCCCTACTACCGTCCCTACTACTGTCACTACTACCGTCCCTACTACCGTCCCAACTACCGTCCCTACGACCGTCACTACTACCGTCACTACTACCGTCTCAACTACCGTCGCTACAACCGTCACTACTACCGTCACTACTATCGTCACTACTGCCGTCACTACTATCGACACTACTTCCGTCACTACTACCGTGGCTAATACCGTCCCTACTACCGTCACTAATACCGTCCCTACTACCGTCACTACTTCCGTCTCTACTACCGTCACTACTTCCGTCACTACAACGGTCACTACTATCATCACTACTACCGTGATTAATACCGTCCCTACTACTGTCACCACCTCCGTCACAAATACTGTCACTACTGTCGTCACTACTACCGTGACTAATACCGTCCCTACTACCGTCCCCACTACCGTCACAACTACCGTCCCTACTACCGTCCCTGCTACCGTCACTATTTCCGTCACTACTACCGTCCCTGTTACCGCCACTACTTCCGTCACTACTGCGGTCACTACTACCGTCCCTACTACCGTCCCAACTACCGTCCCTACTACCGTCACTACTACCGTCACTACTACCGTCTCAACTACCGTCCCAACTACCGTCCCTACTACCGTCCCTACTACTGTCACTACTACCGTCCCTACTACCGTCCCAACTACCGTCCCTACGACCGTCCCTACTACTGTCACTACTACCGTCCCCACTACCGTCACTACTACCGTCACTACTACATTCCCAACTGCCGACCCTACTACCGTCACTACTACCGTCACTACTACCGTCGCTACAACCGTCACTACTACCGTCACTACTATCGTCACTACTGCCGTCACTACTATCGACACTACTTCCGCCACTACTACCGTGGTTAATACCGTCCCTACTACCGTCACTACTACCGTCCCTACTACCGTCACTACTACCCTCACTACTACCGTCACAACTACCGTCCCTACTACCGTCCCTGCTACCGTCACTAATACCGTCACTACTGCCGTCACTATTATCGACACTACTTCCGTCACTACTACCGTGGCTAATACCGTCCCTACTACCGTCACTAATACCGTCCCTACTACCGTCACTACTTCCGTCTCTACTACCGTCACTACTTCCGTCACTACAACGGTCACTACTATCATCACTACTACCGTGATTAATACCGTCCCTACTACTGTCACCACCTCCGTCACAAATACTGTCACTACTGTCGTCACTACTACCGTGACTAATACCGTCCCTACTACCGTCCCTACTACCGCCCCTACTACCGTCACTACTACCGTCCCTACTACCGTCCCTGCTACCGTCAATACTTCCGTCACTACTACGGTCACTATTATCGTCACTACTACCGTGACTAATACCGTCCCTACTTCCGTCCCTAGTATCGTCTCTACTACCGTCCCAACTACCGTCCCTACTACCGTCACTACTACCGTCCCTACTACCGCCCTGCTACCGTCACTACTTCCGTCACTACTACCGTCACTACTATCGTCACTACCACCGTGACTAATACCGCCCCTACTATCGTCACTACTTCCATCACTACTACCGTCACTACTATCGTCACTACTACCGTGACTGATACCGTCCCTACTACCGTCTCTACTACCGTCAACACTACCGGCACTACTACCGCCCCTACTACCGTCCCAACTACCGTCCCTACTACCGTCACTACTACCGTCACTACTACCGTCTCAACTACCGTCCCTACTACCTTCAATACTACCGTCACTACTACCGTCACTACTACCGTCCCAACTACCGTCCCTACTACCGTCCCTACTACTGTCACTACTACCGTCCCTACTACCGTCCCAACTACCGTCCCTACGACCGTCACTACTACCGTCACTACTACCGTCTCAACTACCGTCGCTACAACCGTCACTACTACCGTCACTACTATCGTCACTACTGCCGTCACTACTATCGACACTACTTCCGTCACTACTACCGTGGCTAATACCGTCCCTACTACCGTCACTAATACCGTCCCTACTACCGTCACTACTTCCGTCTCTACTACCGTCACTACTTCCGTCACTACAACGGTCACTACTATCATCACTACTACCGTGATTAATACCGTCCCTACTACTGTCACCACCTCCGTCACAAATACTGTCACTACTGTCGTCACTACTACCGTGACTAATACCGTCCCTACTACCGTCCCCACTACCGTCACAACTACCGTCCCTACTACCGTCCCTGCTACCGTCACTATTTCCGTCACTACTACCGTCCCTGTTACCGCCACTACTTCCGTCACTACTGCGGTCACTACTACCGTCCCTACTACCGTCCCAACTACCGTCCCTACTACCGTCACTACTACCGTCACTACTACCGTCTCAACTACCGTCCCTAATACCGTCCCTGCTACCGTCACTACTACCGTCACTACTACAGTCCCTACTACCGTCCCAACTACCGCCACTACTACCGTCACTACTACCGACCCTACTACCGTCAGTACTACCGTCACTACTACCGTCCCTACTACCGTCACTGCTACCGCCACTACTTCCGACACTACTACCGTCACTACTATCGTCACTACTACCGTGACTATTTCCGTCCCTATTACCGTCCTTACTACCGTCCCTACTACTGTCACTACTACCGTCCCCACTACCGTCACTACTACCGTCACTACTACATTCCCAACTGCCGACCCTACTACCGTCACTACTACCGTCACTACTACCGTCGCTACAACCGTCACTACTACCGTCACTACTATCGTCACTACTGCCGTCACTACTATCGACACTACTTCCGCCACTACTACCGTGGTTAATACCGTCCCTACTACCGTCACTACTACCGTCCCTACTACCGTCACTACTACCGTCACTACTACCGTCACAACTACCGTCCCTACTACCGTCCCTGCTACCGTCACTATTTCCGTCACTACTACCGTCCCTGTTACCGCCACTACTTCCGTCACTACTGCGGTCACTACTACCGTCCCTACTACCGTCCCAACTACCGTCCCTACTACCGTCCCTACTACCGTCACTACTACCGTCCCTACTACCGTCACTACTACCGTCACAACTACATTCCCAACTGCCGACCCTACTACCGTCACTACTACCGTCCTGCTACCGTCGCTGCTACCGTCATTACTACCGTCACTACTATCGTCACTACTACCTTCACTACTACCGTCACTACTACCGTCTCAACTACCGTTCCTACTACCGTCCCTGTTACCGTCACTATTTCCGTCACTACTACCGTCCCTGCTACCGTCACTACTTCCGCCACTGCTACGGTCACTACTATCGTCATTACTACCGTGACTAATAGCGTCCCTACTACCGTCACTACTACCGTCACTACTACCGTCTCAACTACCGTCCCTACTACCGTCACTAATACCGTCCCTACTACCGTCACTACTACCGCCCCTACTACCGTCACTACTACCGTCCCTACTACCGTCCCTGCTACCGTCACTACTTCCGTCACTACTACGGTCACTATTATCATCACTACTACCGTGACTAATACCGTCCCTACTACCGTCCCTACTTCCGTCCCTAGTATCGTCTCTACTACCGTCCCAACTACCGTCACTACTACCGTCACTACTACCGTCACTACGACCGTCTCAACTACCGTCCCTGCTACCGTCACTATTTCCGTCACTACTACCGTCCCTGTTACCGCCACTACTTCCGTCACTACTACGGTCACTACTATCGTCACTACTACCGTGACTAATACCGTCCCAACTACCGTCCCTACTACCGTCCCTACTACTGTCACTACTACCGTCCCTACTACCGTCCCAACTACCGTCCCTACGACCGCCACTACTACCGTCACTACTACCGTCTCAACTACCGTCCCTACTACCGTCACTAATACCGTCACTACTGCCGTCACTATTATCGACACTACTTCCGTCACTACTACCGTGGCTAATACCGTCCCTACTACCGTCACTAATACCGTCCCTACTACCGTCACTACTTCCGTCTCTACTACCGTCACTACTTCCGTCACTACAACGGTCACTACTATCATCACTACTACCGTGATTAATACCGTCCCTACTACTGTCACCACCTCCGTCACAAATACTGTCACTACTGTCGTCACTACTACCGTGACTAATACCGTCCCTACTACCGTCCCTACTACCGCCCCTACTACCGTCACTACTACCGTCCCTACTACCGTCCCTGCTACCGTCACTACTTCCGTCACTACTACGGTCACTATTATCGTCACTACTACCGTGACTAATACCGTCCCTACTTCCGTCCCTAGTATCGTCTCTACTACCGTCCCAACTACCGTCCCTACTACCGTCACTACTACCGTCCCTACTACCGCCCTGCTACCGTCACTACTTCCGTCACTACTACCGTCACTACTATCGTCACTACCACCGTGACTAATACCGCCCCTACTATCGTCACTACTTCCATCACTACTACCGTCACTACTATCGTCACTACTACCGTGACTGATACCGTCCCTACTACCGTCTCTACTACCGTCAACACTACCGGCACTACTACCGCCCCTACTACCGTCCCAACTACCGTCCCTACTACCGTCACTACTACCGTCACTACTACCGTCTCAACTACCGTCCCTACTACCTTCAATACTACCGTCACTACTACCGTCACTACTACCGTCTCAACTACCGTCCCTAATACCGTCCCTGCTACCGTCACTACTACCGTCACTACTACCGTCACTACTATCGTCACTGCCACCGTGACTAATACCGCCCCTACTATCGTCACTACTTCCATCACTACTACCGTCACTACTATCGTCACTACTACCGTGACTGATACCGTCCCTACTACCGACTCTACTACCGTCAACACTACCGGCACTACTACCGCCCCTACTACCGCCCCTACTACCGTCCCTACTACCGTCACTAGTACCGTCACTACTACCGTCACTAAAACCGTCCCAACTACCGTCCCTACTACCGTCCCTGTTACCGCCACTACTTCCGTCACTACTGCGGTCACTACTACCGTCCCTACTACCGTCCCAACTACCGTCACTACTACCGTCACTACTCTCGTCACTACTGCCGTCACTACTATCGACACTACTTCCGCCACTACTACCGTGGTTAATACCGTCCCTACTACCGTCACTACTACCGTCCCTACTACCGTCACTACTACCGTCACTACTACCGTCGCTACAACCGTCACTACTACCGTCACTACTCTCGTCACTACTGCCGTCACTACTATCGACACTACTTCCGCCACTACTACCGTGGTTAATACCGTCCCTACTACCGTGACTAATACCGTCCCTACTACCGTCCCTACTACCGCCCCTACTACCGTCACTACTACCGTCCCTACTACCGTCCCTGCTACCGTCACTACTTCCGTCACTACTACGGTCACTACCATCGTCACTACTACCGTGACTAATACCGTCCCTACTACCGTCCCTACTACAGTCACTACTTCCGTCAGTACTACCATCACTACTATCGTTACTACTACCGTCACTACTACCGTGGCTAATACCGTCCCTACTACCTTCACTACTACCGTCCCTACTACCGTCAGCACTACCGTCACTACTACCGTCTCAACTACCGTCCCTACTGCCGTCGCTACTTCGTCCCTAGTATCTTCTCCACTACCGTCCCAACTAACGTCCCTACTACCGTCACTACTACCGTCACTCCTACCGTCTCAACTACCGTCCCTACTACCGTCCCTGCTACCGTCACTACTACCGTCACTACTACCGTCCCTACTAACGTCCCAACTACCGTCCCTACTACCGTCACTACTACCGTCACTACGACCGTCTCAACTACCGTCCCTGCTACCGTCACTATTTCCGTCACTACTACCGTCCCTGTTACCGCCACTACTTCCGTCACTACTACGGTCACTACTATCGTCACTACTACCGTGACTAATACCGTCCCAACTACCGTCCCTACTACCGTCCCTACTACTGTCACTACTACCGTCCCTACTACCGTCCCAACTACCGTCCCTACGACCGCCACTACTACCGTCACTACTACCGTCTCAACTACCGTCCCTACTACCGTCACTAATACCGTCACTACTGCCGTCACTATTATCGACACTACTTCCGTCACTACTACCGTGGCTAATACCGTCCCTACTACCGTCACTAATACCGTCCCTACTACCGTCACTACTTCCGTCTCTACTACCGTCACTACTTCCGTCACTACAACGGTCACTACTATCATCACTACTACCGTGATTAATACCGTCCCTACTACTGTCACCACCTCCGTCACAAATACTGTCACTACTGTCGTCACTACTACCGTGACTACTACCGCCCCTACTACCGTCACTACTACCGTCCCTACTACCGTCCCTGCTACCGTCACTACTTCCGTCACTACTACGGTCACTATTATCGTCACTACTACCGTGACTAATATCGTCCCTACTTCCGTCCCTAGTATCGTCTCTACTACCGTCCCAACTACCGTCCCTACTACCGTCACTACTACCGTCCCTACTACCGCCCTGCTACCGTCACTACTTCCGTCACTACTACCGTCACTACTATCGTCACTGCCACCGTGACTAATACCGCCCCTACTATCGTCACTACTTCCATCACTACTACCGTCACTACTATCGTCACTACTACCGTGACTGATACCGTCCCTACTACCGTCTCTACTACCGTCAACACTACCGGCACTACTACCGCCCCTACTACCGTCCCAACTACCGTCCCTACTACCGTCACTACTACCGTCACTACTACCGTCTCAACTACCGTCCCTACTACCTTCAATACTACCGTCACTACTACCGTCACTACTACCGTCCCAACTACCGTCCCTACTACCGTCCCTACTACTGTCACTACTACCGTCCCTACTACCGTCCCAACTACCGTCCCTACGACCGTCACTACTACCGTCACTACTACCGTCTCAACTACCGTCGCTACAACCGTCACTACTACCGTCACTACTATCGTCACTACTGCCGTCACTACTATCGACACTACTTCCGTCACTACTACCGTGGCTAATACCGTCCCTACTACCGTCACTAATACCGTCCCTACTACCGTCACTACTTCCGTCTCTACTACCGTCACTACTTCCGTCACTACAACGGTCACTACTATCATCACTACTACCGTGATTAATACCGTCCCTACTACTGTCACCACCTCCGTCACAAATACTGTCACTACTGTCGTCACTACTACCGTGACTAATACCGTCCCTACTACCGTCCCTACTACCGCCCCTACTACCGTCACTACTACCGTCCCTACTACCGTCCCTGCTACCGTCACTACTTCCGTCACTACTACGGTCACTATTATCGTCACTACTACCGTGACTAATACCGTCCCTACTACCGTCCCTACTTCCGTCCCTAGTATCGTCTCTACTACCGTCCCAACTACCGTCCCTACTACCGTCACTAATACCGTCCCTACTACCGCCCTGCTACCGTCACTACTTCCGTCACTACTACCGTCACTACTATCGTCACTACCATCGTGACTAATACCGCCCCTACTATCGTCACTACTTCCATCACTACTACCGTCACTACTATCGTCACTACTACCGTGACTGATACCGTCCCTACTACCGTCTCTACTACCGTCAACACTACCGGCACTACTACGCAGCCCTACTACCGTCCCAACTACCGTCCCTACTACCGTCACTACTACCGTCACTACTACCGTCTCAACTACCGTCCCTACTACCTTCAATACTACCGTCACTACTACCGTCACTACTACCGTCCCAACTACCGTCCATGCTACCGTCACTACTTCCGTCACTACTACGGTCACTAGTATCGTCACTACAACCGTGACTGATACCGTCCCTACTACCGCCTCTACTACCGTCAATACTACCGCCACTACTACCGTCACTACTACCGACCGTACTACCGTCAGTACTACCGTCACTACTACCGTCCCTACTGCCGTCCCTGCTACCGTCACTACTTCCGTCACTACTACGGTCACTACTATCGTCACTACTACCGTGACTAATACCATCCCTACTACCGTCACCACCTCCGTCACTACTACCGTCACTACTATCGTCACTACTACCGTGACAAATACCGTCCCTACTACCGCCCCTACTACCGCCCCTACTACCGTCCCTACTACCGTCACTAGTACCGTCACTACTACCGTCACTAAAACCGTCCCAACTACCGTCCCTACTACCGTCCCTGCTACCGTCACTATTTCCGTCACTACTACCGTCCCTGTTACCGCCACTACTTCCGTCACTACTACCGTCACTACTACCGTCTCAACTACCGTCCCTAATACCGTCCCTGCTACCGTCACTACTACCGTCACTACTACAGTCCCTACTACCGTCCCAACTACCGCCACTACTACCGTCACTACTACCGTCTCTATTACCGTCCCTACTACCGTCCCTACTACCCTCACTACTACCGTCCCTAATACCGTCACTACTACCGTCACAACTACATTCCCAACTGCCGACCTTACTATCGTCACTACTACCGTGACAAATACCGTCCCTACTACCGTCCCTACTACCGTCCCTACTACTGTCACTACTACCGTCCCTACTACCGTCCCAACTACCGCCCCTACTACCGTCACTACTACCGTCACTACTACCGTCTCAACTACCGTCCCTACTACCGTCCCTGCTACCGCCACTACTTCCGTCACTACTACGGTCACTACTATCGTCACTACTACCGTGACTAATACCGTCCCAACTACCGTCCCTACTACCGTCCCTACTACTGTCACTACTACCGTCCCTACTACCGTCCCAACTACCGTCCCTACTACCATCACTACTACCGTCACTACTACCGTCTCAACTACCGTCCCTACTACCGTCGCTACTTCGTCCCTAGTATCGTCTCTACTACCGTCCCAACTACCGTCCCTGCTACCGACACTACTACCGTCACTACTATCGACGCTACTTCCGCCACTACTACCGTGGCTAATACCGTCCCTACTACCGTCCCTACTACCGTCACCACTTCCGTCACTACTACCGTCACTATTATCGACACTACTTCCGTCACTACTACCGTGGCTAATACCGTCCCTACTACGGTCACTAATACCGTCCCTGCTACCGTCACTACTTCCGTCACTACTACGGTCACTACTATCGTCATTACTACCGTGACTAATAGCGTCCCTACTACCGTCACTACTACCGTCTCAACTGCCGTCCCTACTACCGTCGCTACTTCGTCCCTAGTATCGTCTCTACTACCGTCCCAACTACCGTCCCTACTACCGACACTACTACCGTCACTACTATCGACGCTACTTCCGCCACTACTACCATGGCTAATACCGTCCCTACTACCGTCCCTACTACCGTCACTACTTCCGTCACTACTACCGTCACTATTATCGACACTACTTCCGTCACTACTACCGTGGCTAATACCGTCCCTACTACGGTCACTAATACCGTCCCTACTACCGTCACTACTTCCGTCTCTACTACCGTCACTACGTCCGTCACTACTACGGTCACTACTATCGTCACTACTACCGTCCCTACTACCGTCCCCGCTACCGTCACTACTTCCGTCACTACTACGGTCACTACTATCGTCATTACTACCGTGACTAATAGCGTCCCTACTACCGTGACTACTACCGTCCCCACTACCGACACTACTACCGTCACTACTACAGTCTCAACTACCGTCCCTACTACCGTCCCTGCTACCGTCACTACTTCCGTCACTGCTACGGTCACTACTATCGTCATTACTACCGTGACTAATAGCGTCCCTACTACCGTCACTACTACCGTCACTACTACCGTCTCAACTACCGTCCCTACTACCGTCGCTACTTCGTCCCTAGTATCGTCTCTACTACCGTCCCAACTACCGTCCCTACTACCGACACTACTACCGTCACTACTATCGATGCTACTTCCGCCACTACTACCGTGGCTAATACCGTCCCTACTACCGTCCCTACTACCGTCACTACTTCCGTCACTACTACCGTCACTATTATCGACACTACTTCCGTCACTACTACCGTGGCTAATACCGTCCGTACTACGGTCACTAATACCGTCCCTACTACCGTCACTACTATCGTCACTGCCACCGTGACTAATACCGCCCCTACTATCGTCACTACTTCCATCACTACTACCGTCACTACTATCTATACTACCACCGTGACTAATACCGCCCCTACTATCGTCACTACTTCCATCACTACTACCGTCACTACTATCGTCACTACTACCGTGATTGATACCGTGCCTACTACCGTCTCTACTACCGTCAACATTACCGTCACTACTACCGCCCCTACTACCGTCCCTACTTCCGTCCCTAGTATCGTCACTCCTACCGTCTCAACTACCGTCCCTACTACCGTCCCTGCTACCGTCACTACTTCCGTCACTACTACGGTCACTACTATCGCCACTACTACCGTGGCTAATACCGTCCCTACTACCGTCCCTACTACCGTCACTACTTCCGTCACTACTACCGTCACTATTATCGACACTACTTCCGTCACTACTACCGTGGCTAATACCGTCCCTACTACGGTCACTAATACCGTCCCTGCTACCGTCACTACTTCCGTCACTACTACGGTCACTACTATCGTCATTACTACCGTGACTAATAGCGTCCCTACTACCGTCACTACTACCGTCACTACTACCGTCTCAACTGCCGTCCCTACTACCGTCGCTACTTCGTCCCTAGTATCGTCTCTACTACCGTCCCAACTACCGTCCCTACTACCGACAATACTACCGTCACTACTATCGACGCTACTTCCGCCACTACTACCGTGGCTAATACCGTCCCTACTACCGTCCCTACTACCGTCACTACTTCCGTCACTACTACCGTCACTATTATCGACACTACTTCCGTCACTACTACCGTGGCTAATACCGTCCCTACTACCGTCACTACTACCGTCACTACTACCGTCACTACTACCGTCCCTACTAACGTCCCAAATACCGTCCCTACTACCGTCACTACTACCGTCACTACGACCGTCTCAACTACCGTCCCTGCTACCGTCACTATTTCCGTCACTACTACCGTCCCTGTTACCGCCACTACTTCCGTCACTACTACGGTCACTACTATCGTCACTACTACTGTGACTAATACCGTCCCAACTACCGTCCCTACTACCGTCCCTACTACTGTCACTACTACCGTCCCTACTACCGTCCCAACTACCGTCCCTACGACCGCCACTACTACCGTCACTACTACCGTCTCAACTACCGTCCCTACTACCGTCACTAATACCGTCACTACTGCCGTCACTATTATCGACACTACTTCCGTCACTACTACCGTGGCTAATACCGTCCCTACTACCGTCACTAATACCGTCCCCACTACCGTCACTACTTCCATCTCTACTACCGTCACTACTGCCGTCACTATTATCGACACTACTTCCGTCACTACTACCGTGGCTAATACCGTCCCTACTACCGTCACTAATACCGTCCCTACTACCGTCACTACTTCCGTCTCTACTACCGTCACTACTTCCGTCACTACTACGGTCACTACTATCGTCACTACTACCGTCCCTACTACCGTCCCTGCTACCGTCACTACTTCCGTCACTACTACCGTCACTACTATCGTCACTACCACCGTGACTAATACCGCCCCTACTATCGTCACTACTTCCATCACTACTACCGTCACTACTATCGTCACTACTACCGTGACTGATACCGTCCCTACTACCGTCTCTACTACCGTCAACACTACCGGCACTACTACCGCCCCTACTACCGTCCCAACTACCGTCCCTACTACCGTCACTACTACCGTCACTACTACCGTCTCAACTACCGTCCCTACTACCTTCAATACTACCGTCACTACTACCGTCACTACTACCGTCCCAACTACCGTCCATGCTACCGTCACTACTTCCGTCACTACTACGGTCACTACTATCGTCACTACAACCGTGACTGATACCGTCCCTACTACCGCCTCTACTACCGTCAATACTACCGCCACTACTACCGTCACTACTACCGACCGTACTACCGTCAGTACTACCGTCACTACTACCGTCCCTACTACCGTCCCTGCTACCGTCACTACTTCCGTCACTACTACGGTCACTACTATCGTCACTACTACCGTGACTAATACCATCCCTACTACCGTCACCACCTCCGTCACTACTACCGTCACTACTATCGTCACTACTACCGTGACAAATACCGTCCCTACTACCGTCCCTACTACCGTCCCTACTACCGTCACTACTACCGTCCCTACTACCGTCACTGCTACCGTCACTACTTCCGTCACTACTACGGTCACTACCATCGTCACTACTACCGTGACTAATACCGTCCCTACTACCGTCCCTACTACAGTCACTACTTCCGTCAGTACTACCGTCACTACTATCGTTACTACTACCGTCACTACTACCGTGGCTAATACCGTCCCTACTACCTTCACTACTACCGTCCCTACTACCGTCAGCACTACCGTCACTACTACCGTCTCAACTACCGTCCCTACTGCCGTCGCTACTTCGTCCCTAGTATCTTCTCCACTACCGTCCCAACTAACGTCCCTACTACCGTCACTACTACCGTCACTCCTACCGTCTCAACTACCGTCCCTACTACCGTCCCTGCTACCGTCACTACTACCGTCACTACTACCGTCCCTACTAACGTCCCAACTACCGTCCCTACTACCGTCACTACTACCGTCACTACGACCGTCTCAACTACCGTCCCTGCTACCGTCACTATTTCCGTCACTACTACCGTCCCTGTTACCGCCACTACTTCCGTCACTACTACGGTCACTACTATCGTCACTACTACCGTGACTAATACCGTCCCAACTACCGTCCCTACTACCGTCCCTACTACTGTCACTACTACCGTCACTCGTACCGTCTCAACTACCGTCCCTACTACCGTCCCTGCTACCGTCACTACTTCCGTCACTACTACGGTCACTACTATCGTCCCTACTGCCGTCGCTACTTCGTCCCTAGTATCTTCTCCACTACCGTCCCAACTAACGTCCCTACTACCGTCACTACTACCGTCACTCCTACCGTCTCAACTACCGTCCCTACTACCGTCCCTGCTACCGTCACTACTACCGTCTCAACTACCGTCCCTACTACCGTCCCTGCTACCGTCACTACTTCCGTCACTACTACGGTCACTACTATCGTCATTACTACCGTGACTAATAGCGTCCCTACTACCGTCCCTACTACCGTCACTACTACCGTCTCAACTACCGTCCCTACTACCGTCGCTACTTCGTCCCTAGTATCGTCTCCACTACCGTCCCAACTACCGTCCCTACTACAGTCACTACTACCGTCACTCGTACCGTCTCAACTACCGTCCCTACTACCGTCCCTGCTACCGTCACTACTTCCGTCACTACTACGGTCACTACTATCGTCATTACTACCGTGATTAATAGCGTCTCTACTACCGTCACTACTTCCGTCACTACTACTGTCACTACTATCGTCACGACTACCGTCCCTGCTACCGTCACTACTTCCGTCACTACTACCGTCACTACTATCGTCACTGCCACCGTGACTAATACCGCCCCTACTATCGTCACTACTTGCATCACTACTACCGTCACTACTATCGTCACTACTACCGTGACTGATACCGTCCTTACTACCGTCTCTACTACCGTCAACACTACCGGCACTACTACCGCCCCTACTACCGCCCCTACTACCGTCCCTACTACCGTCACTAGTACCGTCACTACTACCGTCACTAAAACCGTCCCTACTACCGTCACTACTACCGTCACTACTATCGACGCTACTTCCGCCACTACTACCGTGGCTAATACCGTCCCCACTACCGTCCCTACTACCGTCACTACTTCCGTCACTACTACGGTCACTATTATCGTCACTACTACCGTCCCTACTACCGTCTCTGCTACCGTCACTACTTCCGTCACTACTACCGTCACTACTACCGTCCCAACTACCGTCCATGCTACCGTCACTACTTCCCTCACTACTACGGTCACTATTATCGTCACTACTACCGTGGCTAATACCGTCCCTACTACCGTCACTAATACCGTCCCTACTACCGTCACTACTTCCGGCTCTACTACCGTCACTACTTCCGTCACTACTACGGTCACTACTATCTTCATTACTACCGTGACAAATAGCGTCCCTACTACCGTCACTACTACCGCCCCTACTACCGACACTACTACCGTCACTACTACCATCTCAACTACCGTCCCTACTACGGTCAATACTACCATCACTACTACCGTCACTACTACCGTCACTATTATCGACACTACTTCCGTCACTACTACCGTGGCTAATACCGTCCCTACTACCGTCACTAATACCGTCCCTACTACCGTCACTACTTCCGTCTCTACTACCGTCACTACTTCCGTCACTACTACGGTCACTACTATCGTCACTACTACCGTCCCTACTACCGTCCCTGCTACCGTCACTACTTCCGTCACTACTACGGTCACTATTATCGTCACTACTACCGTCCCTACTACCGTCTCTGCTACCGTCACTACTTCCGACACTACTACCGTCACTACTATCGTCACCACCACCGTGACTAATACCGCCCCTACTATCGTCACTACTTCCATCACTACTACCGTCACTAATATCGTCACTACTACCGTCACTACTACCGTCACTATTATCGACACTACTTCCGTCACTACTACCGTGGCTAATACCGTCCCTACTACCGTCACTAATACCGTCCCTACTACCGTCACTACTACCGTCACTACTACCGTCTCAACTACCGTCCCTAATACCGTCCCTGCTACCGTCACTACTACCGTCACTACTACCGTGACTAATACCGTCCCAACTACCGTCCCTACTACCGTCACTACTACTGTCACTACTACCGTCACTACTATCGTCACTACTACCGTGACAAATACAGTCCCTACTACCGTCCCTACTACCGCCCCTACTACCGTCACTAATACCGTCCCTACTACCGTCACAACTACCGTCACTACTATCGTCACTACTGCCGTCACTACTATCGACACTACTTCCGCCACTACTACCGTGGTTAATACCGTCCCTACTACCGTCACTACTACCGTCCCTACTACCGTCACTACTACCGTGACTAATACCGTCCCAACTACCGTCCCTACTACCGTCACTACTACTGTCACTACTACCGTCACTACTATCGTCACTACTACCGTGACAAATACCGTCCCTACTACCGTCCCTACTACCGCCCCTACTACCGTCACTACTACCGTCCCTACTACCGTACCTGCTACCGTCACTTCTTCCGTCACTACTACGGTCCCTACTACCGTCCCAACTACCGCCACTACTACCGTCACTACTACCGTCTCAACTACCGTCCCTAATACCGTCCCTGCTACCGTCACTACTACCGTCACTACTACCGTCTCAACTACCGTCCCTAATACCGTCCCTGCTACCGTCACTAATATCGTCACTACTACCGTCACTACTACCGTCACTATTATCGACACTACTTCCGTCACTACTACCGTGACTAATACCGCCCCTACTATCGTCACTACTTCCATCACTACTACCGTCACTACTATCGTCACTACTACCGTGACTGATACCGTCCTTACTACCGTCTCTACTACCGTCAACACTACCGGCACTACTACCGCCCCTACTACCGCCCCTACTACCGTCCC